>CM058062.1:19430688-20710513 GCA_030157275.1 Cynaeus angustus
CCGACCCGACCCGACCCGACCCGACCCGACCCGACCCGACCCGACCCGACCGACCCGACCCGACCCGACCCGACCCGACCCGACCCGACCCGACCCGACCGACCGACCCGACCCGACCCGACCCGACCCGACCCGACCCGACCCGACCCGACCCGACCCGACCCGACCCGACCCGACCCCCGACCCGACCCGACCCGACCCGACCCGACCCGACCCGACCGACCGCGACCCGACCCGACCCGACCCGACCCGACCCGACCGACCCGACCCGACCCGACCGACCCGACCCGACCCGACCCGACCCGACCCGACCCGACCCGACCCGACCCGACCCGACCCGACCCGACCCGACCCGACCCGACCGACCGACCCGACCCGACCCGACCCGAACCCGACCCGACCCGACCCGACCCGACCCGACCCGACCCGACCCGACCCGACCCGACCCGACCCGACCCGACCCGACCCGACCCGACCCGACCGACCTTACCCGACCTTACCCGACCTTACCGACCTTACCCGACCTTACCCGACCTTACCCGACCTTACATGACTTTACATGACCTTACTTGACCTTACCCCGACTTGACTTGACTTGACTTGACTTGACTTGACTTGACTTGACTTGACTTGACCTGACCTGGCCTGAACTGACCCGACCCCGACCTGTCCAAAATTTTGGATGGCGATAACTCCGGAACTACAGGTCGTACGTGAATTCCCCGTGGCACCGTTGGATTTCTCGTGAAATTCTGCGTAAGATATGACCAAATTAACCACGAAAAATCCAATAATAAAAAAGTTATAGGGGTCCTTACCTTTTCAAGAGAATTTTGGACCCATATTTTGGCCCCCTTTTTTTCGATGATAACACGATAGAATCCTGGAACTTTTTTGCGTCACCAAGTAGCTCCCGTGGATTTCTTCAAACGTGCAAAAACTCATCCCGATCTATCGAGCGGTTCAAAAGTTATGAGAGATTTTCTAAAAATCAACAAATTTTCATCGATTGAGTCACAAATTTTTTCGAAAAACTTTTACTATTTTCGAGGTCGAGTTAACACCGGATTCTTAACATTTGATGTCTGCCTCTTTTTTTTAAGTGCAGCAACAGGGTCTTATCTTAATTGTAATGAAAAAATATTCAAGATTACCCGATCAAGGTCATGTGGAAACGACGACCTTGAAACGTTTTTTTTGGCCGTAACTTTCTTACTTAACCACCGATTTTATTGCATTTATAACCCAACATGCATCAGTTCTCCCACCACCTGTTGCCCAAAAAAAATTACCCTTTCCCTTTTTCGTTTTCCACTCAGAAATTTTTTCTCAATTTCTCGCTTCTTTATTGACCGATTATCACGAGCAAAAATTGGTTGAATTTCTTATTTTTTTTTTTGGTTCAATTTTTTGACTCTCTTGCTAACCCCGCCGTAACTACGTTATTTCTTGAGATTTTTACAGTTTTTGCATGATATAATTCAGAAACAATACATCTGGCTTTGATCCTCAGTTCGACCTCTTCTTTTCTATCGATATCAACTTTAACCTTGAATCGGTACGAGGACGCTTCTATATGTGGCGCACCTCCAATAATATCTTAGATTTATTGTAGACTTACTGAAGCAAAATAAAACCAAAAATGTCAATACTCAATCCTTCATTTTTCGTTAAAGAAAACCTACAATTTAAATGTAGCACTTGTAGTTATCCGTAATTTAAAAATTTTTTTCTTAATGATGACGCGATTCACGCCGATTGTTTTGTGGTCGATCAACAGCTCGGATCAAGAGTTCTAAGCGTGCAAAATTATATTCCTGTACGTAGACCGGTTTAGAAGATATGAACAAATTCTAAAAATCAACAAATTTTCATCTCCATATTTCGCCAGATCTCTCCTGACCTCGCCTGACTTCCCCAGAACTCGCCTGACCTCCTCTGACCATGAGAAACCTCCCCTGACCCCGCCAGACCTAGTCTGACCTCGCATGACCCCGCGTGACCTCGTTTGACCCCGTCCGATGACCTCGAGTAACCCCTATCCCCATACCATGACCTAGGATAACATCGCATGTATTTCAAACCCAATTATCTCGGAACCCCGAACTCGTATATCAATTTCGAGGATACCGTTGAATTCCTCGTAAAATTCTGCGTAATATAGGACCAAATTCATAAAGATTTAGGCAAAATTAAACGATTTAGAGAAACCTACCATGACCTAGGTCAACATCGAATAATTAAAACCCATTTAACTCGGAACCCCGAACTCGTATGTCAAAATCGAGGACACCGTTGAATTCCTCGTAAAATTCTGCGTAATATAGGACCAAATTTATAAAGATTTAGGCAAAATTAAACGATTTAGAGACCTACCATGACCTAGGTCAACATCGAATAATTAAAACCCATTTAACTCGGAACCCCGAACTCGTATGTCAATTTCGAGGATACCGTTGAGTTCCTCGTAAAATTCTGCGTAATATAGGACCAAATTTATAAAGATTTAGGCAAAATTAAACGATTTAGAGACCTACCATGACCTAGGTCAACATCGAATAATTAAAACCCATTTAACTCGGAACCCCGAACTCGTATGTCAATTTCGAGGACACCGTTGAATTCCTCGTAAAATTCTGCGTAATATAGGACCAAATTTATAAAGATTTAGGCAAAATTAAACGATTTAGAGACCTACCATGACCTAGGTCAACATCGAATAATTAAAACCCATTTAACTCGGAACCCCGAACTCGTATGTCAACTTCGAGGATACCGTTGAGTTCCTCGTAAAATTCTGCGTAATATAGGACCAAATTTATAAAGATTTAGGCAAAATTAAACGATTTAGAGAAACCTACCATGACCTAGGTCAACATCAAATAATTAAAACCCATTTAACTCGGAACCCCGAACTCGTATGTCAATTTCGAGGATACCGTTGAATTCCTCGTAAAATTCTGCGTAATATAGGACCAAATTTATAAAGATTTATGCAAAATTATTTTTTTTCGAGCGGCTGATATGTATTTATGACTTTTTATCCGTAATTTAAAAATTTTTTTCTTAATGATGACGCGATTCACGCCGATTGTTTTGTCGTCGATCAACAGCTCGGATCAAGAGTTCTAAGCGTGCAAAATTATATTCCTGTACGTAGACCGGTTTAGAAGATATGAACAAATTTCTAAAAATCAACAAATTTTTATCACCATATCTCGCCAGATCTCTCCTAAACTCGCCTGACTTCCCCAGAAATCGCCTGACCTCCTCTGACCATGAGAAACCTCCCCTGACCCCGCCAGACCTAGTCTGACCTCGCATGACCCCGCGTGACCTCGTTTGACCCCGTCCGATGACCTCAAGTAACCCCTATCCCCATACCATGACCTAGGATAACATCGCACGTACTTCAAACCCAATTATCTCGGAACCCCGAACTCGTAGATCAATTTCGAGGATACCGTTGAATTCCTCGTAAAATTCTGCGTAATATAGGGCTAAATTTATAAAGATTTAGGCAAAATTAAACGATTTAGAGAAACCTACCATGACCTAGGTCAACATCGAATAATTAAAACCCATTTAACTCGGAACCCCGAACTCGTATGTCAATTTCGAGGATACCGTTGAATTCCTCGTAAAATTCTGCGTAATATAGGACCAAATTTATAAAGATTTAGGCAAAATTAAACGATTTAGAGAAACCTACCATGACCTAGGTCAACATCGAATAATTAAAACCCATTTAACTCGGAACCCCGAACTCGTATGTCAATTTCGAGGATACCGTTGAATTCCTCGTAAAATTCTGCGTAATATAGGACCAAATTTATATAGATTTATGCAAAATTAATTTTTTTCGAGCGGCTGATATGTATTTATGACTTTTTATCCGTAATTTAAAATTTTTTTTCTTAATGATGACGCGATTCACGCCGATTGTTTTGTCGTCGATCAACAGCTCGGATCAAGAGTTCTAAGCGTGCAAAATTATATTCCTGTACGTAGACCGGTTTAGAAGATATGAACAAATTTCTAAAAATCAACAAATTTTTATCTCCATATCTCGCCAGATCTCTCCTGACCTCGCCTGACTTCCCCAGAACTCGCCTGACCTTCTCTGACCATTAGAAACCTCCCCTGACCCCGCCAGACCTAGTCTGACCTCGCATGACCCCGCGTGACCTCGTTTGACCCCGTCCGATGACCTCGAGTAACCCCTATCCCCATACCATGACCTAGGATAACATCGCATGTACTTCAAACCCAATTATCTCGGAACCCCGAACTCGTATATCAATTTCGAGGATACCGTTGAATTCCTCGTAAAATTCTGCGTAATATAGGACCAAATTTATAAAGATTTAGGCAAAATTAAACGATTTAGAGACCTACCATGACCTAGGTCAACATCGAATAATTAAAACCCATATAACTCGGAACCCCGAACTCGTATGTCAATTTCGAGGATACCGTTGAGTTCCTCGTAAAATTCTGCGTAATATAGGACCAAATTTATAAAAATTTAGGCAAAATTAAACGATTTAGAGAAACCTACCATGACCTAGGTCAACATCAAATAATTAAAACCCATTTAACTCGGAACCCCGAACTCGTATGTCAATTTCGAGGATACCGTTGAATTCCTCGTAAAATTCTGCGTAATATAGGACCAAATTTATAAAGATTTATGCAAAATTAATTTTTTTCGAGCGGCTGATATGTATTTATGACTTTTTATCCGCAATTTAAAATTTTTTTTTTTAATGATGACGCGATTCACGCCGATTGTTTTGTCGTCGATCAACAGCTCGGATCAAGAGTTCTAAGCGTGCAAAATTATTTTCCTGTACGTAGACCGGTTTAGAAGATATGAACAAATTTCTAAAAATCAACAAATTTTCATCTCCATATCTCGCCAGAACTCTCCTGACCTCGCCTGACTTCCCCAGAACTCGCCTGACCTTCTCTGACCATGAGAAACCTCCCCTGACCCCGCCAAACCTAGTCTGACCTCGCATGACCCCGCGTGACCTCGTTTGACCTCGTCCGATGACCTCGAGTAACCCCTATCCCCATACCATGACCTAGGATAACATCGCATGTACTTCAAACCCAATTATCTCGGAACCCCGAACTCGTACATCAATTTCGAGGATACCGTTAAATTCCTCGTAAAATTCTGCGTAATATAGGACCAAATTTATAAAGATTTAGGCAAAATTAAACGATTTAGAGAAACCTACCATGACCTAGGTCAACATCGAATAATTAAAACCCATTTAACTCGGAACCCCGAACTCGTATGTCAATTTCGAGGATACCGTTGAGTTCCTCGTAAAATTCTGCGTAATATAGGACCAAATTTATAAAGATTTAGGCAAAATTAAACGATTTAGAGAAACCTACCATGACCTAGGTCAACATCAAATAATTAAAACCCATTTAACTCGGAACCCCGAACTCGTATGTCAATTTCGAGGATACCGTTGAATTCCTCGTAAAATTCTGCGTAATATAGGACCAAATTTATAAAGATTTAGGCAAAATTAAACGATTTAGAGAAACCTACCATGACCTAGGTCAACATCGAATAATTAAAACCCATTTAACTCTAAACCCCGAACTCGTATGTCAATTTCGAGGATACCGTTGAATTCCTCGTAAAATTCTGCATAACATAGGACCAAATTTATAAAGATTTAGGCAAAATTAAACGATTTAGAGACCTACCATGACCTAGGTCAACATCGAATAATTAAAACCCATTTAACTCGGAACCCCGAACTCGTATGTCAATTTCGAGGATACCGTTGAGTTCCTCGTAAAATTCTGCGTAATATAGGACCAAATTTATAAAGATTTAGGCAAAATTAAACGATTTAGAGAAACCTACCATGACCTAGGTCAACATCAAATAATTAAAACCCATTTAACTCGGAACCCCGAACTCGTATGTCAATTTCGAGGATACCGTTGAATTCCTCGTAAAATTCTGCGTAATATAGGATTAAATTTATAAAGATTTATGCAAAATTAATTTTTTTCGAGCGGCTGATATGTATTTATGACTTTTTATCCGTAATTTAAAAACTTTTTCTTAATGATGACGCGATTCACGCCGATTGTTTTGTCGTCGATCAACAGCTAGGATCAAGAGTTCTAAGCGTGCAAAATTATATTCCTGTTCGTAGACCGGTTTAGAAGATATGAACAAATTTCTAAAAATCAACAAATTTTCATCTCCATATCTCGCCAGATCTCTCCTGACCTCGCCTGACTTCCCCAGAACTCGCCTGACCTCCTCTGACCGTGAGAAACCTCCCCTGACCCCGCCAGACCTAGTCTGACCTCGCATGACCCCGCGTGACCTCGTTTGACCCCGTCCGATGACCTCGAGTAACCCCTATCTCCATACCATGACCTAGGATAACATCGCATGTACTTCAAACCCAATTATCTCGGAACCCCGAACTCGTATATCAATTTCGACTATACCGTTGAATTCCTCGTAAAATTCTGCGTAATATAGGGCTAAATTTATAAAGATTTAGGCAAAATTAAACGATTTAGAGAAACCTACCATGACCTAGGTCAACATCGAATAATTAAAACCCATTTAACTCGGAACCCCGAACTCGTATGTCAATTTCGAGGATACCGTTGAATTCCTCGTAAAATTCTGCGTAATATAGGACCAAATTTATATAGATTTATGCAAAATTAATTTTTTTCGAGCGGCTGATATGTATTTATGACTTTTTATCCGTAATTTAAAATTTTTTTTCTTAATGATGACGCGATTCACGCCGATTGTTTTGTCGTCGATCAACAGCTCGGATCAAGAGTTCTAAGCGTGCAAAATTATATTCCTGTACGTAGACCGGTTTAGAAGATATGAACAAATTTCTAAAAATCAACAAATTTTCATCTCCATATCTCGCCAGATCTCTCCTGACCTCGCCTGACTTCCCCAGAACTCGCCTGACCTCCTCTGACCGTGAGAAACCTCCCCTGACCCCGCCAGACCTAGTCTGACCTCGCATGACCCCGCGTGACCTCGTTTGACCCCGTCCGATGACCTCGAGTAACCCCTATCTCCATACCATGACCTAGGATAACATCGCATGTACTTCAAACCCAATTATCTCGGAACCCCGAACTCGTATATCAATTTCGACTATACCGTTGAATTCCTCGTAAAATTCTGCGTAATATAGGGCTAAATTTATAAAGATTTAGGCAAAATTAAACGATTTAGAGAAACCTACCATGACCTAGGTCAACATCGAATAATTAAAACCCATTTAACTCGGAACCCCGAACTCGTATGTCAATTTCGAGGATACCGTTGAATTCCTCGTAAAATTCTGCGTAATATAGGACCAAATTTATAAAGATTTAGGCAAAATTAAACGATTTAGAGAAACCTACCATGACCTAGGTCAACATCGAATAATTAAAACCCATTTAACTCGGAACCCCGAACTCGTATGTCAATTTCGAGGATACCGTTGAATTCCTCGTAAAATTCTGCGTAATATAGGACCAAATTTATATAGATTTATGCAAAATTAATTTTTTTCGAGCGGCTGATATGTATTTATGACTTTTTATCCGTAATTTAAAATTTTTTTTCTTAATGATGACGCGATTCACGCCGATTGTTTTGTCGTCGATCAACAGCTCGGATCAAGAGTTCTAAGCGTGCAAAATTATATTCCTGTACGTAGACCGGTTTAGAAGATATGAACAAATTTCTAAAAATCAACAAATTTTTATCTCCATATCTCGCCAGATCTCTCCTGACCTCGCCTGACTTCCCCAGAACTCGCCTGACCTTCTCTGACCATTAGAAACCTCCCCTGACCCCGCCAGACCTAGTCTGACCTCGCATGACCCCGCGTGACCTCGTTTGACCCCGTCCGATGACCTCGAGTAACCCCTATCCCCATACCATGACCTAGGATAACATCGCATGTACTTCAAACCCAATTATCTCGGAACCCCGAACTCGTATATCAATTTCGAGGATACCGTTGAATTCCTCGTAAAATTCTGCGTAATATAGGACCAAATTTATAAAGATTTAGGCAAAATTAAACGATTTAGAGACCTACCATGACCTAGGTCAACATCGAATAATTAAAACCCATATAACTCGGAACCCCGAACTCGTATGTCAATTTCGAGGATACCGTTGAGTTCCTCGTAAAATTCTGCGTAATATAGGACCAAATTTATAAAAATTTAGGCAAAATTAAACGATTTAGAGAAACCTACCATGACCTAGGTCAACATCAAATAATTAAAACCCATTTAACTCGGAACCCCGAACTCGTATGTCAATTTCGAGGATACCGTTGAATTCCTCGTAAAATTCTGCGTAATATAGGACCAAATTTATAAAGATTTAGGCAAAATTAAACGATTTAGAGAAACCTACCATGACCTAGGTCAACATCAAATAATTAAAACCCATTTAACTCGGAACCCCGAACTCGTATGTCAATTTCAAGGATACCGTTGAATTCCTCGTAAAATTCTGCGTAATATAGGACCAAATTTATAAAGATTTATGCAAAATTAAACGATTTAGAGAAACCTACCATGACCCAGGTCAACATCAAATAATTAAAACCCATTTAACTCGGAACCCCGAACTCGTATGTCAATTTCAAGGATACCGTTGAATTCCTCGTAAAATTCTGCGTAATATAGGACCAAATTTATAAAGATTTATGCAAAATTAAACGATTTAGAGAAACCTACCATGACCCAGGTCAACATCAAATAATTAAAACCCATTTAACTCGGAACCCCGAACTCGTATGTCAATTTCGAGGATACCGTTGAATTCCTCGTAAAATTCTGCGTAATATAGGACCAAATTTATAAAGATTTATGCAAAATTAATTTTTTTTGAGCGGCTGATATGTATTTATGACTTTTTATCCGTAATTTAAAATTTTTTTTTTAATGATGACGCGATTCACGCCGATTGTTTTGTCGTCGATCAACAGCTCGGATCAAGAGTTCTAAGCGTGCAAAATTATTTTCCTGTACGTAGACCGGTTTAGAAGATATGAACAAATTTCTAAAAATCAACAAATTTTCATCTCCATATCTCGCCAGAACTCTCCTGACCTCGCCTGACTTCCCCAGAACTCGCCTGACCTCCTCTGACCATGAGAAACCTCCCCTGACCCCGCCAAACCTAGTCTGACCTCGCATGACCCCGCGTGACCTCGTTTGACCTCGTCCGATGACCTCGAGTAACCCCTATCCCCATACCATGACCTAGGATAACATCGTATGTACTTCAAACCCAATTATCTCGGAACCCCGAACTCGTACATCAATTTCGAGGATACCGTTGAATTCCTCGTAAAATTCTGCGTAATATAGGACCAAATTTATAAAGATTTAGGCAAAATTAAACGATTTAGAGAAACCTACCATGACCTAGGTCAACATCGAATAATTAAAACCCATTTAACTCGGAACCCCGAACTCGTATGTCAATTTCGAGGATACCGTTGAGTTCCTCGTAAAATTCTGCGTAATATAGGACCAAATTTATAAAGATTTAGGCAAAATTAAACGATTTAGAGAAACCTACCATGACCTAGGTCAACATCAAATAATTAAAACCCATTTAACTCGGAACCCCGAACTCGTATGTCAATTTCGAGGATACCGTTGAATTCCTCGTAAAATTCTGCGTAATATAGGACCAAATTTATAAAGATTTAGGCAAAATTAAACGATTTAGAGAAACCTACCATGACCTGGGTCAACATCGAATAATAAAAACCCATTTAACTCGGAACCCCGAACTCGTATGTCAATTTCGAGGATACCGTTGAATTCCTCGTAAAATTCTGCGTAATATAGGACCAAATTTATAAAGATTTATGCAAAATTAATTTTTTTCGAGCGGCTGATATGTATTTATGACTTTTTATCCGTAATTTAAAATTTTTTTTCTTAATGATGACGCGATTCACGCCGATTGTTTTGTCGTCGATCAACAGCTAGGATCAAGAGTTCTAAGCGTGCAAAATTATATTCCTGTACGTAGACCGGTTTAGAAGATATGAACAAATTTCTAAAAATCAACAAATTTTCATCTCCATATCTCGCCAGATCTCTCCTGACCTCGCCTGACTTCCCCAGAACTCGCCTGACCTCCTCTGAACATGAGAAACCTCCCCTGACCCCGCCAGACCTAGTCTGACCTCGCATGACCCCGCGTGACCTCGTTTGACCCCGTCCGATGACCTCGAGTAACCCCTATCTCCATACCATGACCTAGGATAACATCGCATGTACTTCAAACCCAATTATCTCGGAACCCCGAACTCGTATATCAATTTCGAGGATACCGTTGAATTCCTCGTAAAATTCTGCGTAATATAGGACCAAATTTATAAAGATTTAGGCAAAATTAAACGATTTAGAGAAACCTACCATGACCTAGGTCAACATCGAATAATTAAAACCCATTTAACTCGGAACCCCGAACTCGTATGTCAATTTCGAGGATACCGTTGAGTTCCTCGTAAAATTCTGCGTAATATAGGACTAAATTTATAAAGATTTAGGCAAAATTAAACGATTTAGAGAAACCTACCATGACCTAGGTCAACATCAAATAATTAAAACCCATTTAACTCGGAACCCCGAACTCGTATGTCAATTTCGAGGATACCGTTGAGTTCCTCGTAAAATTCTGCGTAATATAGGACCAAATTTATAAAGATTTAGGCAAAATTAAACGATTTAGAGAAACCTACCATGACCTAGGTCAACATCGAATAATTAAAACCCATTTAACTCGAAACCCCGAACTCGTATGTCAATTTCGAGGATACCGTTGAATTCCTCGTAAAATTCTGCATAACATAGGACCAAATTTATAAAGATTTAGGCAAAATTAAACGATTTAGAGACCTACCATGACCTAGGTCAACATCGAATAATTAAAACCCATTTAACTCGGAACCCCGAACTCGAATGTCAATTTCGAGGATACCGTTGAGTTCCTCGTAAAATTCTGCGTAATATAGGACCAAATTTATAAAGATTTAGGCAAAATTAAACGATTTAGAGAAACCTACCATGACCTAGGTCAACATCAAATAATTAAAACCCATTTAACTCGGAACCCCGAACTCGTATGTCAATTTCGAGGATACCGTTGAATTCCTCGTAAAATTCTGCGTAATATAGGATTAAATTTATAAAGATTTATGCAAAATTAATTTTTTTCGAGCGGCTGATATGTATTTATGACTTTTTATCCGTAATTTAAAAACTTTTTCTTAATGATGACGCGATTCACGCCGATTGTTTTGTCGTCGATCAACAGCTAGGATCAAGAGTTCTAAGCGTGCAAAATTATATTCCTGTTCGTAGACCGGTTTAGAAGATATGAACAAATTTCTAAAAATCAACAAATTTTCATCTCCATATCTCGCCAGATCTCTCCTGACCTCGACTGACTTCCCCAGAACTCGCCTGACCTCCTCTGACCATGAGAAACCTCCCCTGACCCCGCCAGACCTAGTCTGACCTCGCATGACCCCGCGTGACCTCGTTTGACCCCGTCCGATGACCTCGAGTAACCCCTATCTCCATACCATGACCTAGGATAACATCGCATGTACTTCAAACCCAATTATCTCGGAACCCCGAACTCGTATATCAATTTCGAGGATACCGTTGAATTCCTCGTACAATTCTGCGTAATATAGGACCAAATTTATAAAGATTTAGGCAAAATTAAACGATTTAGAGAAACCTACCATGACCTAGGTCAACATCAAATAATTAAAACCCATTTAACTCGGAACCCCGAACTCGTATGTCAATTTCAAGGATACCGTTGAATTCCTCGTAAAATTCTGCGTAATATAGGACCAAATTTATAAAGATTTATGCAAAATTAAACGATTTAGAGAAACCTACCATGACCTAGGTCAACATCAAATAATTAAAACCCATTTAACTCGGAACCCCGAACTCGTATGTCAATTTCGAGGATACCGTTGAATTCCTCGTAAAATTCTGCGTAATATAGGACCAAATTTATAAAGATTTATGCAAAATTAATTTTTTTTGAGCGGCTGATATGTATTTATGACTTTTTATCCGTAATTTAAAATTTTTTTTTTTAATGATGACGCGATTCACGCCGATTGTTTTGTCGTCGATCAACAGCTCGGATCAAGAGTTCTAAGCGTGCAAAATTATTTTCCTGTACGTAGACCGGTTTAGAAGATATGAACAAATTTCTAAAAATCAACAAATTTTCATCTCCATATCTCGCCAGAACTCTCCTGACCTCGCCTGACTTCCCCAGAACTCGCCTGACCTCCTCTGACCATGAGAAACCTCCCCTGACCCCGCCAAACCTAGTCTGACCTCGCATGACCCCGCGTGACCTCGTTTGACCTCGTCCGATGACCTCGAGTAACCCCTATCCCCATACCATGACCTAGGATAACATCGCATGTACTTCAAACCCAATTATCTCGGAACCCCGAACTCGTACATCAATTTCGAGGATACCGTTGAATTCCTCGTAAAATTCTGCGTAATATAGGACCAAATTTATAAAGATTTAGGCAAAATTAAACGATTTAGAGAAACCTACCATGACCTAGGTCAACATCGAATAATTAAAACCCATTTAACTCGGAACCCCGAACTCGTATGTCAATTTCGAGGATACCGTTGGGTTCCTCGTAAAATTCTGCGTAATATAGGACCAAATTTATAAAGATTTAGGCAAAATTAAACGATTTAGAGAAACCTACCATGACCTAGGTCAACATCAAATAATTAAAACCCATTTAACTCGGAACCCCGAACTCGTATGTCAATTTCGAGGATACCGTTGAATTCCTCGTAAAATTCTGCGTAATATAGGACCAAATTTATAAAGATTTAGGCAAAATTAAACGATTTAGAGAAACCTACCATGACCTAGGTCAACATCGAATAATTAAAACCCATTTAACTCGGAACCCCGAACTCGTATGTCAATTTCGAGGATACCGTTGAATTCCTCGTAAAATTCTGCGTAATATAGGACCAAATTTATAAAGATTTATGCAAAATTAATTTTTTTCGAGCGGCTGATATGTATTTATGACTTTTTATCCGTAATTTAAAAATTTTTTTCTTAATGATGACGCGATTCACGCCGATTGTTTTGCCGTCGATCAACAGCTAGGATCAAGAGTTCTAAGCGTGCAAAATTATATTCCTGTACGTAGACCGGTTTAGAAGATATGAACAAATTTCTAAAAATCAACAAATTTTCATCTCCATATCTCGCCAGATCTCTCCTGACCTCGCCTGACTTCCCCAGAACTCGCCTGACCTCCTCTGACTATGAGAAACCTCCCCTGACCCCGCCAGACCTAGTCTGACCTCGCATGACCCCGCGTGACCTCGTTTGACCCCGTCCGATGACCTCGAGTAACCCCTATCCCCATACCATGACCTAGGATAACATCGCATGTATTTCAAACCCAATTATCTCGGAACCCCTAACTCGTATATCAATTTCGAGGATACCGTTGAGTTCCTCGTAAAATTCTGCGTAATATAGGACTAAATTTATAAAGATTTAGGCAAAATTAAACGATTTAGAGAAACCTACCATGACCTAGGTCAACATCAAATAATTAAAACCCATTTAACTCGGAACCCCGAACTCGTATGTCAATTTCGAGGATACCGTTGAGTTCCTCGTAAAATTCTGCGTAATATAGGACCAAATTTATAAAGATTTAGGCAAAATTAAACGATTTAGAGAAACCTACCATGACCTAGGTCAACATCGAATAATTAAAACCCATTTAACTCGAAACCCCGAACTCGTATGTCAATTTCGAGGATACCGTTGAATTCCTCGTAAAATTCTGCATAACATAGGACCAAATTTATAAAGATTTAGGCAAAATTAAACGATTTAGAGACCTACCATGACCTAGGTCAACATCGAATAATTAAAACCCATTTAACTCGGAACCCCGAACTCGAATGTCAATTTCGAGGATACCGTTGAGTTCCTCGTAAAATTCTGCGTAATATAGGACCAAATTTATAAAGATTTAGGCAAAATTAAACGATTTAGAGAAACCTACCATGACCTAGGTCAACATCAAATAATTAAAACCCATTTAACTCGGAACCCCGAACTCGTATGTCAATTTCGAGGATACCGTTGAATTCCTCGTAAAATTCTGCGTAATATAGGATTAAATTTATAAAGATTTATGCAAAATTAATTTTTTTCGAGCGGCTGATATGTATTTATGACTTTTTATCCGTAATTTAAAAACTTTTTCTTAATGATGACGCGATTCACGCCGATTGTTTTGTCGTCGATCAACAGCTAGGATCAAGAGTTCTAAGCGTGCAAAATTATATTCCTGTTCGTAGACCGGTTTAGAAGATATGAACAAATTTCTAAAAATCAACAAATTTTCATCTCCATATCTCGCCAGATCTCTCCTGACCTCGACTGACTTCCCCAGAACTCGCCTGACCTCCTCTGACCATGAGAAACCTCCCCTGACCCCGCCAGACCTAGTCTGACCTCGCATGACCCCGCGTGACCTCGTTTGACCCCGTCCGATGACCTCGAGTAACCCCTATCTCCATACCATGACCTAGGATAACATCGCATGTACTTCAAACCCAATTATCTCGGAACCCCGAACTCGTATATCAATTTCGAGGATACCGTTGAATTCCTCGTACAATTCTGCGTAATATAGGACCAAATTTATAAAGATTTAGGCAAAATTAAACGATTTAGAGAAACCTACCATGACCTAGGTCAACATCAAATAATTAAAACCCATTTAACTCGGAACCCCGAACTCGTATGTCAATTTCAAGGATACCGTTGAATTCCTCGTAAAATTCTGCGTAATATAGGACCAAATTTATAAAGATTTATGCAAAATTAAACGATTTAGAGAAACCTACCATGACCTAGGTCAACATCAAATAATTAAAACCCATTTAACTCGGAACCCCGAACTCGTATGTCAATTTCGAGGATACCGTTGAATTCCTCGTAAAATTCTGCGTAATATAGGACCAAATTTATAAAGATTTATGCAAAATTAATTTTTTTTGAGCGGCTGATATGTATTTATGACTTTTTATCCGTAATTTAAAATTTTTTTTTTTAATGATGACGCGATTCACGCCGATTGTTTTGTCGTCGATCAACAGCTCGGATCAAGAGTTCTAAGCGTGCAAAATTATTTTCCTGTACGTAGACCGGTTTAGAAGATATGAACAAATTTCTAAAAATCAACAAATTTTCATCTCCATATCTCGCCAGAACTCTCCTGACCTCGCCTGACTTCCCCAGAACTCGCCTGACCTCCTCTGACCATGAGAAACCTCCCCTGACCCCGCCAAACCTAGTCTGACCTCGCATGACCCCGCGTGACCTCGTTTGACCTCGTCCGATGACCTCGAGTAACCCCTATCCCCATACCATGACCTAGGATAACATCGCATGTACTTCAAACCCAATTATCTCGGAACCCCGAACTCGTACATCAATTTCGAGGATACCGTTGAATTCCTCGTAAAATTCTGCGTAATATAGGACCAAATTTATAAAGATTTAGGCAAAATTAAACGATTTAGAGAAACCTACCATGACCTAGGTCAACATCGAATAATTAAAACCCATTTAACTCGGAACCCCGAACTCGTATGTCAATTTCGAGGATACCGTTGGGTTCCTCGTAAAATTCTGCGTAATATAGGACCAAATTTATAAAGATTTAGGCAAAATTAAACGATTTAGAGAAACCTACCATGACCTAGGTCAACATCAAATAATTAAAACCCATTTAACTCGGAACCCCGAACTCGTATGTCAATTTCGAGGATACCGTTGAATTCCTCGTAAAATTCTGCGTAATATAGGACCAAATTTATAAAGATTTAGGCAAAATTAAACGATTTAGAGAAACCTACCATGACCTAGGTCAACATCGAATAATTAAAACCCATTTAACTCGGAACCCCGAACTCGTATGTCAATTTCGAGGATACCGTTGAATTCCTCGTAAAATTCTGCGTAATATAGGACCAAATTTATAAAGATTTATGCAAAATTAATTTTTTTCGAGCGGCTGATATGTATTTATGACTTTTTATCCGTAATTTAAAAATTTTTTTCTTAATGATGACGCGATTCACGCCGATTGTTTTGCCGTCGATCAACAGCTAGGATCAAGAGTTCTAAGCGTGCAAAATTATATTCCTGTACGTAGACCGGTTTAGAAGATATGAACAAATTTCTAAAAATCAACAAATTTTCATCTCCATATCTCGCCAGATCTCTCCTGACCTCGCCTGACTTCCCCAGAACTCGCCTGACCTCCTCTGACTATGAGAAACCTCCCCTGACCCCGCCAGACCTAGTCTGACCTCGCATGACCCCGCGTGACCTCGTTTGACCCCGTCCGATGACCTCGAGTAACCCCTATCCCCATACCATGACCTAGGATAACATCGCATGTATTTCAAACCCAATTATCTCGGAACCCCTAACTCGTATATCAATTTCGAGGATACCGTTGAATTCCTCGTAAAATTCTGCGTAATATAGGACCAAATTTATAAAGATTTAGGCAAAATTAAACGATTTAGAGAAACCTACCATGACCTAGGTCAACATCAAATAATTAAAACCCATTTAACTCGGAACCCCGAACTCGTATGTCAATTTCGAGGATACCGTTGAGTTCCTCGTAAAATTCTGCGTAATATAGGACTAAATTTATAAAGATTTAGGCAAAATTAAACGATTTAGAGAAACCTACCATGACCTAGGTCAACATCAAATAATTAAAACCCATTTAACTCGGAACCCCGAACTCGTATGTCAATTTCGAGGATACCGTTGAATTCCTCGTAAAATTCTGCGTAATATAGGACCAAATTTATAAAGATTTAGGCAAAATTAAACGATTTAGAGAAACCTACCATGACCTAGGTCAACATCAAATAATTAAATCCCATTTAACTCAAAACCCCGAACTCGTATGTCAATTTCGAGGATACCGTTGAATTCCTCGTAAAATTCTGCGTAATATAGGACCAAATTTATAAAGATTTATGCAAAATTAATTTTTTTCGAGCGGCTGATATGTATTTAAGACTTTTTATCCGTAATTTAAAAATTTTTTTCTTAATGATGACGCGATTCACGCCGATTGTTTTGTCGTCGATCAACAGCTAGGATCAAGAGTTCTAAGCGTGCAAAATTATATTCCTGTACGTAGACCGGTTTAGAAGATATGAACAAATTTCTAAAAATCAACAAATTTTCATCTCCATATCTCGCCAGATCTCTCCTGACCTCGCCTGACTTCCCCAGAACTCGCCTGACCTCCTCTGACCATGAGAAATCTCCCCTGACCCCGCCAGACCTAGTCTGACCTCGCATGACCCCGCGTGACCTCGTTTGACCCCGTTCGATGACCTCGAGTAACCCCTATCCCCATACCATGACCTAGGATAACATCGCATGTACTTCAAACCCAATTATCTCGGAACACCGAACTCGTATATCAATTTTGAGGATACCGTTGAATTCCTCGTAAAATTCTGCGTAATATAGGACCAAATTTATAAAGGCTTAGGCAAAATTAAACGATTTAGAGAAACCTACCATGACCTAGGTCAACATCGAATAATTAAAACCCATTTAACTCGGAACCCCGAACTCGTATGTCAATTTCGAGGATACCGTTGAGTTCCTCGTAAAATTCTGCGTAATATAGGACTAAATTTATAAAGATTTAGGCAAAATTAAACGACTTAGAGAAACCTACCATGACCTAAGTCAACATCGAAAAATTAAAACCCATTTAACTCGGAACCCCGAACTCGTATGTCAATTTCGAGGATACCGTTGAATTCCTCGTAAAATTCTGCGTAATATAGGACCAAATTTATAAAGATTTATGCAAAATTAATTTTTTTCGAGCGGCTGATATGTATTTATGACTTTTTATCCGTAATTTAAAAATTTTTTTCTTAATGATGACGCGATTCACGCCGATTGTTTTGTCGTCGATCAACAGCTCGGATCAAGAGTTCTAAGCGTGCAAAATTATATTCCTGTACCTAGACCGGTTTAGAAGATATGAACAAATTTCTAAAAATCAACAAATTTTCATCTCCATATCTCGCCAGATCTCTCCTGACCTTGCCTGACTTCCCCAGAACTCGCCTGACCTCCTCTGACCATGAGAAACCTCCCCTGACCCCGCCAGACCTAGTCTGACCTCGCATGACCCCGCGTGACCTCGTTTGACCCCGTCCGATGACCTCGAGTAACCCCTATCTCCATACCATGACCTAGGATAACATCGCATGTATTTCAAACCCAATTATCTCGGAACCCCGAACTCGTATATCAATTTCGAGGATACCGTTGAATTCCTCGTAAAATTCTGCGTAATATAGGACCAAATTTATAAAGATTTAGGCAAAATTAAACGATTTAGAGAAACCTACCATGACCTAGGTCAACATCGAATAATTAAAACCCATTTAATTCGGAACCCCGAACTCGTATGTCAATTTCGAGGATACCGTTGAATTCCTCGTAAAATTCTGCATAACATAGGACCAAATTTCTAAAGATTTATGCAAAATTAATTTTTTTCGAGCGGTTGATATGTATTTATGACTTCTTATCCGTAATTTAAAAATTTTTTTCTTAATGATGACGCGATTCACGCCGATTGTTTTGTCGTCGATCAACAGCTCGGATCAAGAGTTCTAAGCGTGCAAAATTATATTCCTGTACGTAGACCGGTTTAGAAGATATGAACAAATTTCTAAAAATCAACAAATTTTCATCTCCATATCTCGCCTGATCTCTCCTGACCTCGCCTGGCTTCCCCAGAACTCGCCTGACCTCCTCTGACCATGAGAAACCTCCCCTGACCCCGCCAGACCTAGTCTGACCTCGCATGACCCCGCGTGACCACGTTTGACCCCGTCCGATGACTTCGAGTAACCCCTATCTCCATACCATGACCTAGGATAACATCGCATGTACTTCAAACCCAATTATCTCGGAACCCCGAACTCGTATATCAATTTCGAGGATACCGTTGAATTCCTCGTAAAATTCTGCGAAATATAGGACTAAATTTATAAAGATTTAGGCAAAATTAAACGATTTAGAGACCTACCATGACCTAGGTCAACATCGAAAAATTAAAACCCATTTAACTCGGAACCCCGAACTCGTATGTCAATTTCGAGGATACCGTTGAATTCCTCGTAAAATTCTGCGTAATATAGGACCAAATTTATAAAGATTTATGCAAAATTAATTTTTTTCGAGCGGCTGATATGTATTTATGACTTTTTATCCGTAATTTAAAAATTTTTTTCTTAATGATGACGCGATTCACGCCGATTGTTTTGTCGTCGATCAACAGCTCGGATCAAGAGTTCTAAGCGTGCAAAATTATATTCCTGTACGTAGACCGGTTTAGAAGATATGAACAAATTTCTAAAAATCAACAAATTTTCATCTCCATATCTCGCCAGATCTCTCCTGACCTTGCCTGACTTCCCCAGAACTCGCCTGACCTCCTCTGACCATGAGAAACCTCCCCTGACCCCGCCAGACCTAGTCTGACCTCGCATGACCCCGCGTGACCTCGTTTGACCCCGTCCGATGACCTCGAGTAACCCCTATCCCCATACCATGACCTAGGATAACATCGCATGTATTTCAAACCCAATTATCTCGGAACCCCGAACTCGTATATCAATTTCGAGGATACCGTTGAATTCCTCGTAAAATTCTGCGTAATATAGGACCAAATTTATAAAGATTTAGGCAAAATTAAACGATTTAGAGAAACCTACCATGACCTAGGTCAACATCGAATAATTAAAACCCATTTAACTCGGAACCCCGAACTCGTATGTCAATTTCGAGGATACCGTTGAGTTCCTCGTAAAATTCTGCGTAATATAGGACTAAATTTATAAAGATTTAGGCAAAATTAAACGGTTTAGAGAAACCTACCATGACCTAGGTCAACATCAAATAATTAAAACCCATTTAACTCGGAACCCCGAACTCGTATGTCAATTTCGAGGATACCGTTGAATTCCTCGTAAAATTCTGCCTAATATAGGACCAAATTTATAAAGATTTATGCAAAATTAATTTTTTTCGAGCGGCTGATATGTATTTATGACTTTTTATCCGTAATTTAAAAATTTTTTTCTTAATGATGACGCGATTCACGCCGATTGTTTTGTCGTCGATCAACAGCTAGGATCAAGAGTTCTAAGCGTGCAAAATTATATTCCTGTACGTAGACCGGTTTAGAAGATATGAACAAATTTCTAAAAATCAACAAATTTTCATCTCCATATCTCGCCAGATCTCTCCTGACCTCGCCTGACTTCCCCAGAACTCGCCTGACCTCCTCTGAACATGAGAAACCTCCCCTGACCCCGCCAGACCTAGTCTGACCTCGCATGACCCCGCGTGACCTCGTTTGACCCCGTCCGATGACCTCGAGTAACCCCTATCTCCATACCATGACCTAGGATAACATCGCATGTACTTCAAACCCAATTATCTCGGAACCCCGAACTCGTATATCAATTTCGAGGATACCGTTGAATTCCTCGTAAAATTCTGCGTAATATAGGACCAAATTTATAAAGATTTAGGCAAAATTAAACGATTTAGAGAAACCTACCATGACCTAGGTCAACATCGAATAATTAAAACCCATTTAACTCGGAACCCCGAACTCGTATGTCAATTTCGAGGATACCGTTGAGTTCCTCGTAAAATTCTGCGTAATATAGGACTAAATTTATAAAGATTTAGGCAAAATTAAACGATTTAGAGAAACCTACCATGACCTAGGTCAACATCAAATAATTAAAACCCATTTAACTCGGAACCCCGAACTCGTATGTCAATTTCGAGGATACCGTTGAAGTCCTCGTAAAATTCTGCGTAATATAGGACCAAATTTATAAAGATTTATGCAAAATTAATTTTTTTCGAGCGGCTGATATGTATTTATGACTTTTTATCCGTAATTTAAAAATTTTTTTCTTAATGATGACGCGATTCACGCCGATTGTTTTGCCGTCGATCAACAGCTAGGATCAAGAGTTCTAAGCGTGCAAAATTATATTCCTGTACGTAGACCGGTTTAGAAGATATGAACAAATTTCTAAAAATCAACAAATTTTCATCTCCATATCTCGCCAGATCTCTCCTGACCTCGCCTGACTTCCCCAGAACTCGCCTGACCTTCTCTGACTATGAGAAACCTCCCCTGACCCCGCCAGACCTAGTCTGACCTCGCATGACCCCGCGTGACCTCGTTTGACCCCGTCCGATGACCTCGAGTAACCCCTATCCCCATACCATGACCTAGGATAACATCGCATGTATTTCAAACCCAATTATCTCGGAACCCCGAACTCGTATATCAATTTCGAGGATACCGTTGAATTCCTCGTAAAATTCTGCGTAATATAGGACCAAATTTATAAAGATTTAGGCAAAATTAAACGATTTAGAGAAACCTACCATGACCTAGGTCAACATCAAATAATTAAAACCCATTTAACTCGGAACCCCGAACTCGTATGTCAATTTCGAGGATACCGTTGAGTTCCTCGTAAAATTCTGCGTAATATAGGACTAAATTTATAAAGATTTAGGCAAAATTAAACGATTTAGAGAAACCTACCATGACCTAGGTCAACATCAAATAATTAAAACCCATTTAACTCGGAACCCCGAACTCGTATGTCAATTTCGAGGATACCGTTGAATTCCTCGTAAAATTCTGCGTAATATAGGACCAAATTTATAAAGATTTAGGCAAAATTAAACGATTTAGAGAAACCTACCATGACCTAGGTCAACATCAAATAATTAAATCCCATTTAACTCAAAACCCCGAACTCGTATGTCAATTTCGAGGATACCGTTGAATTCCTCGTAAAATTCTGCGTAATATAGGACCAAATTTATAAAGATTTATGCAAAATTAATTTTTTTCGAGCGGCTGATATGTATTTATGACTTTTTATCCGTAATTTAAAAATTTTTTTCTTAATGATGACGCGATTCACGCCGATTGTTTTGTCGTCGATCAACAGCTAGGATCAAGAGTTCTAAGCGTGCAAAATTATATTCCTGTACGTAGACCGGTTTAGAAGATATGAACAAATTTCTAAAAATCAACAAATTTTCATCTCCATATCTCGCCAGATCTCTCCTGACCTCGCCTGACTTCCCCAGAACTCGCCTGACCTCCTCTGACCTTGAGAAATCTCCCCTGACCCCGCCAGACCTAGTCTGACCTCGCATGACCCCGCGTGACCTCGTTTGACCCCGTCCGATGACCTCGAGTAACCCCTATCCCCATACCATGACCTAGGATAACATCGCATGTACTTCAAACCCAATTATCTCGGAACCCCGAACTCGTATATCAATTTCGAGGATACCGTTGAATTCCTCGTAAAATTCTGCGTAATATAGGACCAAATTTATAAAGGCTTAGGCAAAATTAAACGATTTAGAGAAACCTACCATGACCTAGGTCAACATCGAATAATTAAAACCCATTTAACTCGGAACCCCGAACTCGTATGTCAATTTCGAGGATACCGTTGAGTTCCTCGTAAAATTCTGCGTAATATAAAACTAAATTTATAAAGATTTAGGCAAAATTAAACGACTTAGAGAAACCTACCATGACCTAGGTCAACATCGAAAAATTAAAACCCATTTAACTCGGAACCCCGAACTCGTATGTCAATTTCGAGGATACCGTTGAATTCCTCGTAAAATTCTGCGTAATATAGGACCAAATTTATAAAGATTTATGCAAAATTAATTTTTTTCGAGCGGCTGATATGTATTTATGACTTTTTATCCGTAATTTAAAAATTTTTTTCTTAATGATGACGCGATTCACGCCGATTGTTTTGTCGTCGATCAACAGCTCGGATCAAGAGTTCTAAGGGTGCAAAATTATATTCCTGTACGTAGACCGGTTTAGAAGATATGAACAAATTTCTAAAAATCAACAAATTTTCATCTCCATATCTCGCCAGATCTCTCCTGACCTCGCCTGACTTCCCCAGAACTCGCCTGACCTCCTCTGACCATGAGAAACCTCCCCTGACCCCGCCAGACCTAGTCTGACCTCGCATGACCCCGCGTGACCGCGTTTGACCCCGTCCGATGACTTCGAGTAACCCCTATCTCCATACCATGACCTAGGATAACATCGCATGTACTTCAAACCCAATTATCTCGGAACCCCGAACTCGTATATCAATTTCGAGGATACCGTTGAATTCCTCGTAAAATTCTGCGTAATATAGGACCAAATTTATAAAGATTTAGGCAAAATTAAACGATTTAGAGAAACCTACCATGACCTAGGTCAACATCGAATAATTAAAACCCATTTAACTCGGAACCCCGAACTCGTATGTCAATTTCGAGGATACCGTTGAGTTCCTCGTAAAATTCTGCGTAATATAGGACTAAATTTATAAAGATTTAGGCAAAATTAAACGATTTAGAGAAACCTACCATGACCTAGGTCAACATCAAATAATTAAAACCCATTTAACTCGGAACCCCGAACTCGTATGTCAATTTCGAGGATACCGTTGAGTTCCTCGTAAAATTCTGCGTAATATAGGACTAAATTTATAAAGATTTAGGCAAAATTAAACGATTTAGAGTAACCTACCATGACCTAGGTCAACATCAAATAATTAAAACCCATTTAACTCGGAACCCCGAACTCGTATGTCAATTTCGAGGATACCGTTGAATTCCTCGTAAAATTCTGCGTAATATAGGACCAAATTTATAAAGATTTAGGCAAAATTAAACGATTTAGAGAAACCTACCATGACCTAGGTCAGCATCGAATAATTAAAACCCATTTAATTCGGAACCCCGAACTCGTATGTCAATTTCGAGGATACCGTTGAATTCCTCGTAAAATTCTGCATAACATAGGACCAAATTTCTAAAGATTTATGCAAAATTAATTTTTTTCGAGCGGCTGATATGTATTTATGACTTTTTATCCGTAATTTAAAAATTTTTTTCTTAATGATGACGCGATTCACGCCGATTGTTTTGTCGTCGATCAACAGCTCGGATCAAGAGTTCTAAGCGTGCAAAATTATATTCCTGTACGTAGACCGGTTTAGAAGATATGAACAAATTTCTAAAAATCAACAAATTTTCATCTCCATATCTCGCCAGATCTCTCCTGACCTCGCCTGACTTCCCCAGAACTCGCCTGACCTCCTCTGACCATGAGAAACCTCCCCTGACCCCGCCAGACCTAGTCTGACCTCGCATGACCCCGCGTGACCGCGTTTGACCCCGTCCGATGACTTCGAGTAACCCCTATCTCCATACCATGACCTAGGATAACATCGCATGTACTTCAAACCCAATTATCTCGGAACCCCGAACTCGTATGTCAATTTCGAGGATACCGTTGAGTTCCTCGTAAAATTCTGCGTAATATAGGACTAAATTTATAAAGATTTAGGCAAAATTAAACGATTTAGAGAAACCTACCATGACCTAGGTCAACATCGAAAAATTAAAACCCATTTAACTCGGAACCCCGAACTCGTATGTCAACTTCGAGGATACCGTTGAATTCCTCGTAAAATTCTGCGTAATATAGGACCAAATTTATAAAGATTTATGCAAAATTAATTTTTTCGAGCGGCTGATATGTATTTATGACTTTTTATCCGTAATTTAAAAATTTTTTTCTTAATGATGACGCGATTCACGCCGATTGTTTTGTCGTCGATCAACAGCTCGGATCAAGAGTTCTAAGCGTGCAAAATTATATTCCTGTACGTTGACCGGTTTAGAAGATATGAACAAATTTCTAAAAATCAACAAATTTTTATCTCCATATCTCGCCAGATCTCTCCTGACCTGGCCTGACTTCCCCAGAACTCGCCTGACCTCCTCTGACCATGAGAAACCTCCCCTGACCCCGCCAGACCTAGTCTGACCTCGCATGACCCCGCGTGACCTCGTTTGACCCCGTCCGATGACCTCGAGTAACCCCTATCCCCATACCATGACCTAGGATAACATCGCATGTATTTCAAACCCAATTATCTCGGAACCCCGAACTCGTATATCAATTTCGAGGATACCGTTGAATTCCTCGTAAAATTCTGCGTAATATAGGACCAAATTTATAAAGATTTAGGCAAAATTAAACGATTTAGAGAAACCTACCATGACCTAGGTCAACATCGAATAATTAAAACCCATTTAACTCGGAACCCCGAACTCGTATGTCAATTTCGAGGATACCGTTGAGTTCCTCGTAAAATTCTGCGTAATATAGGACTAAATTTATAAAGATTTAGGCAAAATTAAACGATTTAGAGAAACCTACCATGACCTAGGTCAACATCAAATAATTAAAACCCATTTAACTCGGAACCCCGAACTCGTATGTCAATTTCGAGGATACCGTTGAATTCCTCGTAAAATTCTGCGTAATATAGGACCAAATTTATAAAGATTTATGCAAATTTAATTTTTTTCGAGCGGCTGATATGTATTTATGACTTTTTATCCGTAATTTAAAATTTTTTTTCTTAATGATGACGCGATTCACGCCGATTGTTTTGTCGTCGATCAACAGCTAGGATCAAGAGTTCTAAGCGTGCAAAATTATATTCCTGTACGTAGACCAGTTTAGAAGATATGAACAAATTTCTAAAAATCAACAAATTTTCTTCTCCATATCTCGCCAGATCTCTCCTGACCTCGCCTGACTTCCCCAGAACTCGCCTGACCTCCTCTGACCATGAGAAACCTCCCCTGACCCCGCCAGACCTAGTCCGACCTCGCATGACCCCGCGTGACCTCGTTTGACCCCGTCCGATGACCACGAGTAACCCCTATCTCCATACCATGACCTAGGATAACATCGCATGTACTTCAAACCCAATTATCTCAGAACCCCGAACTCGTATATCAATTTCGAGGATACCGTTGAATTCCTCGTAAAATTCTGCGAAATATAGGACCAAATTTATAAAGATTTAGGCAAAATTAAACGATTTAGAGAAACCTACCATGACCTAGGTCAACATCGAATAATTAAAACCCATTCAACTCGGAACCCCGAACTCGTATGTCAATTTCGAGGATACCGTTGAATTCCTCGTAAAATTCTGCATAACATAGGACCAAATTTATAAAGATTTAGGCAAAATTAAACGATTTAGAGAAACCTACCATGACCTAGGTCAACATCAAATAATTAAATCCCATTTAACTCAAAACCCCGAACTCGTATGTCAATTTCGAGGATACCGTTGAATTCCTCGTAAAATTCTGCGTAATATAGGACCAAATTTATAAAGATTTATGCAAAATTAATTTTTTTCGAGCGGCTGATATGTATTTATGACTTTTTATCCGTAATTTAAAAATTTTTTTCTTAATGATGACGCGATTCACGCCGATTGTTTTGTGGTCGATCAACAGCTCGGATCAAGAGTTCTATACGTGCAAAATTATATTCCTGTACGTAGACCGGTTTAGAAGATATGAACAAATTTCTAAAAATCAACAAATTTTCATCTCCATATCTCGCCAGATCTCTCCTGACCTCGCCTGACTTCCCCAGAACTCGCCTGACCTCCTCTGACCATGAGAAACCTCCCGTGACCCCGCCAGACCTAGTCTGACCTCGCATGACCCCGCGTGACCTCGTTTGACCCCGTCCGATGACCTCGAGTAACCCCTATCCCCATACCATGACCTAGGATAACATCGCATGACTTCAAACCCAATTATCTCGGAACCCCGAACTCGTATATCAATTTCGAGGATACCGTTGAATTCCTCGTAAAATTCTGCGTAATATAGGACCAAATTTATAAAGATTTAGGCAAAATTAACAATTTAGAGAAACCTACCATGACCTAGGTCAACATCGAATAATTAAAACCCATTTAACTCGGAACCCCGAACTCGTATGTCAATTTTGAGGATACCGTTGAATTCCTCGTAAAATTCTGCATAACATAGGACCAATTTTATAAAGATTTAGGCAAAATTAAACGATTTAGAGAAACCTACCATGACCTAGGTCAACATCAAATAATTAAATCCCATTTAACTCAAAACCCCGAACTCGTATGTCAATTTCGAGGATACCGTTGAATTCCTCGTAAAATTCTGCGTAATATAGGACCAAATTTATAAAGATTTATGCAAAATTAATTTTTTTCGAGCGGCTGATATGTATTTATGACTTTTTATCCGTAATTTAAAAATTTTTTTCTTAATGATGACGCGATTCACGCCGATTGTTTTGTCGTCGATCAACAGCTCGGATCAAGAGTTCTAAGCGTGCAAAATTATATTCCTGTACGTTGACCGGTTTAGAAGATATGAACAAATTTCTAAAAATCAACAAATTTTTATCTCCATATCTCGCCAGATCTCTCCTGACCTGGCCTGACTTCCCCAGAACTCGCCTGACCTCCTCTGACCATGAGAAACCTCCCCTGACCCCGCCAGACCTAGTCTGACCTCGCATGACCCCGCGTGACCTCGTTTGACTCCGTCCGATGACCTCGAGTAACCCCTATCCCCATACCATGACCTAGGATAACATCGCATGTATTTCAAACCCAATTATCTCGGAACCCCGAACTCGTATATCAATTTCGAGGATACCGTTGAATTCCTCGTAAAATTCTGCGTAATATAGGACCAAATTTATAAAGATTTAGGCAAAATTAAACGATTTAGAGAAACCTACCATGACCTAGGTCAACATCGAATAATTAAAACCCATTTAACTCGGAACCCCGAACTCGTATGTCAATTTCGAGGATACCGTTGAGTTCCTCGTAAAATTCTGCGTAATATAGGACTAAATTTATAAAGATTTAGGCAAAATTAAACGATTTAGAGAAACCTACCATGACCTAGGTCAACATCAAATAATTAAAACCCATTTAACTCGGAACCCCGAACTCGTATGTCAATTTCGAGGATACCGTTGAATTCCTCGTAAAATTCTGCGTAATATAGGACCAAATTTATAAAGATTTATGCAAATTTAATTTTTTTCGAGCGGCTGATATGTATTTATGACTTTTTATCCGTAATTTAAAATTTTTTTTCTTAATGATGACGCGATTCACGCCGATTGTTTTGTCGTCGATCAACAGCTAGGATCAAGAGTTCTAAGCGTGCAAAATTATATTCCTGTACGTAGACCAGTTTAGAAGATATGAACAAATTTCTAAAAATCAACAAATTTTCATCTCCATATCTCGCCAGATCTCTCCTGACCTCGCCTGACTTCCCCAGAACTCGCCTGACCTCCTCTGACCATGAGAAACCTCCCCTGACCCCGCCAGACCTAGTCCGACCTCGCATGACCCCGCGTGACCTCGTTTGACCCCGTCCGATGACCACGAGTAACCCCTATCTCCATACCATGACCTAGGATAACATCGCATGTACTTCAAACCCAATTATCTCAGAACCCCGAACTCGTATATCAATTTCGAGGATACCGTTGAATTCCTCGTAAAATTCTGCGAAATATAGGACCAAATTTATAAAGATTTAGGCAAAATTAAACGATTTAGAGAAACCTACCATGACCTAGGTCAACATCGAATAATTAAAACCCATTCAACTCGGAACCCCGAACTCGTATGTCAATTTCGAGGATACCGTTGAATTCCTCGTAAAATTCTGCATAACATAGGACCAAATTTATAAAGATTTAGGCAAAATTAAACGATTTAGAGAAACCTACCATGACCTAGGTCAACATCAAATAATTAAATCCCATTTAACTCAAAACCCCGAACTCGTATGTCAATTTCGAGGATACCGTTGAATTCCTCGTAAAATTCTGCGTAATATAGGACCAAATTTATAAAGATTTATGCAAAATTAATTTTTTTCGAGCGGCTGATATGTATTTATGACTTTTTATCCGTAATTTAAAAATTTTTTTCTTAATGATGACGCGATTCACGCCGATTGTTTTGTGGTCGATCAACAGCTCGGATCAAGAGTTCTATACGTGCAAAATTATATTCCTGTACGTAGACCGGTTTAGAAGATATGAACAAATTTCTAAAAATCAACAAATTTTCATCTCCATATCTCGCCAGATCTCTCCTGACCTCGCCTGACTTCCCCAGAACTCGCCTGACCTCCTCTGACCATGAGAAACCTCCCGTGACCCCGCCAGACCTAGTCTGACCTCGCATGACCCCGCGTGACCTCGTTTGACCCCGTCCGATGACCTCGAGTAACCCCTATCCCCATACCATGACCTAGGATAACATCGCATGACTTCAAACCCAATTATCTCGGAACCCCGAACTCGTATATCAATTTCGAGGATACCGTTGAATTCCTCGTAAAATTCTGCGTAATATAGGACCAAATTTATAAAGATTTAGGCAAAATTAACAATTTAGAGAAACCTACCATGACCTAGGTCAACATCGAATAATTAAAACCCATTTAACTCGGAACCCCGAACTCGTATGTCAATTTTGAGGATACCGTTGAATTCCTCGTAAAATTCTGCATAACATAGGACCAATTTTATAAAGATTTAGGCAAAATTAAACGATTTAGAGAAACCTACCATGACCTAGGTCAACATCAAATAATTAAATCCCATTTAACTCAAAACCCCGAACTCGTATGTCAATTTCGAGGATACCGTTGAATTCCTCGTAAAATTCTGCGTAATATAGGACCAAATTTATAAAGATTTATGCAAAATTAATTTTTTTCGAGCGGCTGATATGTATTTATGACTTTTTATCCGTAATTAAAAAATTTTTTTCTTAATGATGACGCGATTCACGCCGATTGTTTTGTCGTCGATCAACAGCTCGGATCAAGAGTTCTAAGCGTGCAAAATTATATTCCTGTACGTAGACCGGTTTAGAAGATATGAACAAATTTCTAAAAATCAACAAATTTTCATCTCCATATCTCGCCAGATCTCTCCTGACCTCGCCTGACTTCCCCAGAACTCGCCTGACTTCCTCTGACCATGAGAAACCTCCCCTGACCCCGCCAGACCTAGTCTGACCTCGCATGACCCCGCGTGAACTCGTTTGACCCCGTCCGATGACCTCGAGTAACCCCTAACCCCATACCATGACCTAGGATAACATCGCATGACTTCAAACCCAATTATCTCGGAACCCCGAACTCGTATATCAAATTCGAGGATACCGTTGAATTCCTCGTAAAATTCTGCGTAATATAGGACCAAATTTATAAAGATTTAGGCAAAATTAAACGATTTAGAGAAACCTACCATGACCTAGGTCAACATCGAATAATTAAATCCCATTTAACTCAAAACCCCGAACTCGTATGTCAATTTCGAGGATACCGTTGAATTCCTCGTAAAATTCTGCGTAATATAGGACCAAATTTATAAAGATTTATGCAAAATTAATTTTTTTCGAGCGGCTGATATGTATTTATGACTTTTTATCCGTAATTTAAAAATTTTTTTCTTAATGATGACGCGATTCACGCCGATTGTTTTGTCGTCGATCAACAGCTCGGATCAAGAGTTCTAAGCGTGCAAAATTATATTCCTGTACGTAGACCGGTTTAGAAGATATGAACAAATTTCTAAAAATCAACAAATTTTCATCTCCATATCTCGCCAGATCTCTCCTGACCTCGCCTGACTTCCCCAGAACTCGCCTGACTTCCTCTGACCATGAGAAACCTCCCCTGACCCCGCCAGACCTAGTCTGACCTCGCATGACCCCGCGTGAACTCGTTTGACCCCGTCCGATGACCTCGAGTAACCCCTAACCCCATACCATGACCTAGGATAACATCGCATGACTTCAAACCCAATTATCTCGGAACCCCGAACTCGTATATCAAATTCGAGGATACCGTTGAATTCCTCGTAAAATTCTGCGTAATATAGGACCAAATTTATAAAGATTTAGGCAAAATTAAACGATTTAGAGAAACCTACCATGACCTAGGTCAACATCGAATAATTAAAACCCATTTAACTCGGAACCCCGAACTCGTATGTCAATTTCGAGGATACCGTTGAATTCCTCGTAAAATTCTGCATAACATAGGACTAAATTTATAAAGATTTAGGCAAAATTAAACGATTTAGAGAAACCTACCATGACCTAGGTCAACATCGAATAATTAAAACCTATTTAACTCGGAACCCCGAACTCGTATGTCAATTTCGAGGATACCGTTGAATTCCTCGTAAAATTCTGCGTAATATAGGACCAAATTTATAAAGATTTATGCAAAATTAATTTTTTTCGATCGGCTGATATGTATTTATGACTTTTTATCCGTAATTTAAAATTTTTTTTTTTAATGATGACGCGATTCACGCCGATTGTTTTGTCGTCGATCAACAGCTCGGATCAAGAGTTCTAAGCGTGCAAAATTATTTTCTTGTACGTAGACCGGTTTAGAAGATATGAACAAATTTCTAAAAATCAACAAATTTTCATCTCCATATCTCGCCAGAACTCTCCTGACCTCGCCTGACTTCCCCAGAACTCGCCTGACCTTCTCTGACCATGAGAAACCTCCCCTGACCCCGCCAGACCTAGTCTGACCTCGCATGACCCCGCGTGACCTCGTTTGACCCCGTCCGATGACCTCGAGTAACCCCTATCCCCATACCATGACCTAGGATAACATCGCATGTACTTCAAACCCAATTATCTCGGAACCCCGAACTCGTATATCAATTTCGAGGATACCGTTGAATTCCTCGTAAAATTCTGCGTAATATAGGACCAAATTTATAAAGATTTAGGCAAAATTAAACGATTTAGAGACCTACCATGACCAAGGTCAACATCGAATAATTAAAACCCATTTAACTCGGAACCCCGAACTCGTATGTCAATTTCGAGGATACCGTTGAATTCCTCGTAAAATTCTGCGTAATATAGGACCAAATTTATAAAGATTTATGCAAAATTAATTTTTTTCGAGCGGCTGATATGTATTTATGACTTTTTATCCGTAATTTAAAATTTTTTTTTTTAATGATGACGCGATTCACACCGATTGTTTTGTCGTCGATCAACAGCCCGGATCAAGAGTTCTAAGCGTGCAAAATTATTTTCCTGTACGTAGACCGGTTTAGAAGATATGAACAAATTTCTGAAAATCAACAAATTTTCATCTCCATATCTCGCCAGAACTCTCCTGACCTCGCCTGACTTCCCCAGAACTCGCCTGACCTCCTCTGACCATGAGAAACCTCCCCTGACCCCGCCAGACCTAGTCTGACCTCGCATGACCCCGCGTGAACTCGTTTGACCCCGTCCGATGACCTCGAGTAACCCCTATCCCCATACCATGACCTAGGATAACATCGCATGACTTCAAACCCAATTATCTCGGAACCCCGAACTCGTATATCAAATTCGAGGATACCGTTGAATTCCTCGTAAAATTCTGCGTAATATAGGACCAAATTTATAAAGATTTAGGCAAAATTAAACGATTTAGAGAAACCTACCATGACCTAGGTCAACATCGAATAATTAAAACCCATTTAACTCGGAACCCCGAACTCGTATGTCAATTTCGAGGATACCGTTGAATTCCTCGTAAAATTCTGCGTAATATAGGACCAAATTTATAAAGATTTAGGCAAAATTAATTTTTTTCGAGCGGCTGATATGTATTTATGACTTTTTATCCGTAATTTAAAATTTTTTTTTTTAATGATGACGCGATTCACACCGATTGTTTTGTCGTCGATCAACAGCCCGGATCAAGAGTTCTAAGCGTGCAAAATTATTTTCCTGTACGTAGACCGGTTTAGAAGATATGAACAAATTTCTAAAAATCAACAAATTTTCTTCTCCATATCTCGCCAGAACTCTCCTGACCTCGCCTGACTTCCCCAGAACTCGCCTGACCTCCTCTGACCATGAGAAACCTCCCCTGACCCCGCCAGACCTAGTCTGACCTCGCATAACCCCGCGTGACCTCGTTTGACCCCGTCCGATGACCTCGAGTAACCCCTATCCCCATACCATGACCTAGGATAACATCGCATGTACTTCAAACCCAATTATCTCGGAACCCCGAACTCGTATATCAATTTCGTGGATACCGTTGAATTCCTCGTAAAATTCTGCGTAATATAGGACCAAATTTATAAAGATTTAGGCAAAATTAAACGATTTAGAGACCTACCATGACCAAGGTCAACATCGAATAATTAAAACCCATTTAACTCGGAACCCCGAACTCGTATGTCAATTTCGAGGATACCGTTGAATTCCTCGTAAAATTCTGCGTAATATAGGACCAAATTTATAAAGATTTATGCAAAATTAATTTTTTTCGAGCGGCTGATATGTATTTATGACTTTTTATCCGTAATTTAAAATTTTTTTTTTTAATGATGACGCGATTCACACCGATTGTTTTGTCGTCGATCAACAGCCCGGATCAAGAGTTCTAAGCGTGCAAAATTATTTTCCTGTACGTAGACCGGTTTAGAAGATATGAACAAATTTCTGAAAATCAACAAATTTTCATCTCCATATCTCGCCAGAACTCTCCTGACCTCGCCTGACTTCCCCAGAACTCGCCTGACCTCCTCTGACCATGAGAAACCTCCCCTGACCCCGCCAGACCTAGTCTGACCTCGCATGACCCCGCGTGAACTCGTTTGACCCCGTCCGATGACCTCGAGTAACCCCTATCCCCATACCATGACCTAGGATAACATCGCATGACTTCAAACCCAATTATCTCGGAACCCCGAACTCGTATATCAAATTCGAGGATACCGTTGAATTCCTCGTAAAATTCTGCGTAATATAGGACCAAATTTATAAAGATTTAGGCAAAATTAAACGATTTAGAGAAACCTACCATGACCTAGGTCAACATCGAATAATTAAAACCCATTTAACTCGGAACCCCGAACTCGTATGTCAATTTCGAGGATACCGTTGAATTCCTCGTAAAATTCTGCGTAATATAGGACCAAATTTATAAAGATTTAGGCAAAATTAAACGATTTAGAGAAACCTACCATGACCTAGGTCAACATCGAATAATTAAAACCCATTTAACTCGGAACCCCGAACTCGTATGTCAATTTCGAGGATACCGTTGAATTCCTCGTAAAATTCTGCGTAATATAGGACCAAATTTATAAAGATTTATGCAAAATTAATTTTTTTCGAGCGGCTGATATGTATTTATGACTTTTTATCCGTAATTTAAAATTTTTTTTCTTAATGATGACGCGATTCACGCCGATTGTTTTGTCGTCGATCAACAGCTCGGATCAAGAGTTCTAAGCGTGCAAAATTATATTCCTGTACGTAGACCGGTTTAGAAGATATGAACAAATTTCTAAAAATCAACAAATTTTTATCTCCATATCTCGCCAGATCTCTCCTGACCTCGCCTGACTTCCCCAGAACTCGCCTGACCTTCTCTGACCATGAGAAACCTCCCCTGACCCCGCCAGACCTAGTCTGACCTCGCATGACCCCGCGTGACCTCGTTTGACCCCGTCCGATGACCTCGAGTAACCCCTATCCCCATACCATGACCTAGGATAACATCGCATGTACTTCAAACCCAATTATCTCGGAACCCCGAACTCGTATATCAATTTCGTGGATACCGTTGAATTCCTCGTAAAATTCTGCGTAATATAGGACCAAATTTATAAAGATTTAGGCAAAATTAAACGATTTAGAGACCTACCATGACCTAGGTCAACATCGAATAATTAAAACCCATTTAACTCGGAACCCCGAACTCGTATGTCAATTTCGAGGATACCGTTGAATTCCTCGTAAAATTCTGCGTAATATAGGACCAAATTTATAAAGATTTATGCAAAATTAATTTTTTTCGAGCGGCTGATATGTATTTATGACTTTTTATCCGTAATTTAAAATTTTTTTTTTTAATGATGACGCGATTCACACCGATTGTTTTGTCGTCGATCAACAGCCCGGATCAAGAGTTCTAAGCGTGCAAAATTATTTTCCTGTACGTAGACCGGTTTAGAAGATATGAACAAATTTCTAAAAATCAACAAATTTTCATCTCCATATCTCGCCAGAACTCTCCTGACCTCGCCTGACTTCCCCAGAAATCGCCTGACCTCCTCTGACCATGAGAAACCTCCCCTGACCCCGCCAGACCTAGTCTGACCTAGCATGACCCCGCGTGACCTCGTTTGACCCCGTCCGATGACCTCGAGTAACCCCTATCCCCATACCATGACCTAGGATAATATCGCATGTACTTCAAACCCAATTATCTCGGAACCCCGAACTCGTATGTTAATTTCGAGGATACCGTTGAGTTCCTCGTAAAATTCTGCGTAAAATAGGACTAAATTTATAAAGATTTAGGCAAAATTAAACGATTTAGAGAAACCTACCATGACCTATGTCAACATCAAATAATTAAAACCCATTTAACTCGGAACCCCGAACTCGTATGTCAATTTCGAGGATACCGTTGAATTCCTCGTAAAATTCTGCGTAATATAGGACCAAATTTATAAAGATTTATGCAAAATTAATTTTTTTCGAGCGGCTGATATGTATTTATGACTTTTTATCCGTAATTTAAAAATTTTTTTCTTAATGATGACGCGATTCACGCCGATTGTTTTGTCGTCGACCAACAGCTCGGATCAAGAGTTCTAAGCGTGCAAAATTATTTTCCTGTACGTAGACCGGTTTAGAAGATATGAACAAATTTCTAAAAATCAACAAATTTTCATCTCCATATCTCGCCAGAACTCTCCTGACCTCGCCTGACTTCCCCAGAACTCGCCTGACCTCCTCTGACCATGAGAAACCTCCCCTGACCCCGCCAGACCTAGTCTGACCTCGCATGACCCCGCGTGACCTCGTTTGACCCCGTCCGATGACCTCGAGTAACCCCTATCCCCATACCATGACCTAAGATAACATCGCATGTACTTCAAACCCAATTATCTCAGAACCCCGAACTCGTATATCAATTTCGAGGATACCGTTGAATTCCTCGTAAAATTCTGCGTAATATAGGACCAAATTTATAAAGATTTAGGCAAAATTAAACGATTTAGAGACCTACCATGACCTAGGTCAACATCGAATAATTAAAACCCATTTAACTCGGAACCCCGAACTCGTATGTCAATTTCGAGGATACCGTTGAATTCTTCGTAAAATTCTGCATAACATAGGACCAAATTTATAAGGATTTAGGCAAAACTAAACGATTTAGAGAAACCTACCATGACCTAGGTCAACATCGAATAATTAAAACCCATTTAACTCGGAACCCCGAACTCGTATGTCAATTTCGAGGATACCGTTGAATTCCTCGTAAAATTCCGCGTAATATAGGACCAAATTTATAAAGATTTAGGCAAAATTAAACGATTTAGAGAAACCTACCATGACCCAGGTCAACATCGAATAATTAAAACCCATTTAACTCGGAATCCCGAACTCGTATGTCAATTTCGAGGATACCGTTGAATTGCTCGTAAAATTCTGCATAACATAGGACCAAATTTATAAAGATTTAGGCAAAATTAAACGATTTAGAGACCTACCATGACCTAGGTCAACATCGAATAATTAAAACCCATTTAACTCGGAACCCCGAACTCGTATGTCAATTTCGAGGATACCGTTGAGTTTCTCGTAAAATTCTGCGTAATATAGAACCAAATTTATAAAGATTTAGGCGAAATTAAACGATTTAGAGAAACCTACCATTACCTAGGTCAACATCAAATAATTAAAACCCATTTAACTCGGAGCCCCGAACTCGTATGTCAATTTCGAGGATACCGTTGAATTCCTCGTAAAATTCTGCGAAATATAGGACCAAATTTATAAAGATTTAGGCAAAATTAAACGATTTAGAGAAACCTACCATGACCTAGGTCAACATCGAAAAATTAAAACCCATTTAACTCGGAACCTTGAACTCGTATGTCAATTTCGAGGATACCGTTGAATTCCTCGTAAAATTCTGCATAACATAGGACCAAATTTATAAAGATTTAGGCAAAATTAATTTTTTTCGAGCGGCTGATATGTATTTATGACTTTTTATCCGTAATTTAAAAATTTTTTCTTAATGATGACGCGATTCACGCCGATTGTTTTGTCGTCGATCAACAGCTCGGATCAAGAGTTCTAAGCGTGCAAAATTATATTCCTGTACGTAGACCGGTTTAGAAGATATGAACAAATTTCTAAAAATCAACAAATTTTCATCTCCATATCTCGCCAGATCTCTCCTGACCTCGCCTGACTTCCCCAGAACTCGCCTGACCTCCTCTGACCATGAGAAACCTCCCCTGACCCCGCCAGACCTAGTCTAACCTCGCATCACCCCGCGTGACCTTGTTTGACCCCGTCCGATGACCTCGAGTAACCTCTATCCCCATACCATGACCTAGGATAACATCGCATGTACTTCAAACCCAATTATCTCGGAACCCCGAACTCGTATATCAATTTCGAGGATACCGTTGAATTCCTCGTAAAATTCTGCGCAATATAGGACCAAATTTATAAAGATTTAGGCAAAATTAAACGATTTAGAGAAATCTACCATGACCTAGGTCAACATCGAATAATTAAAACCCATTTAACTCGGAACCCCGAACTCGTATGTCAATTTCGAGGATACCGTTGAATTCCTCGTAAAATTCTGCATAACATAGGACCAAATTTATAAAGATTTAGGCAAAATTAAACGATTTAGAGAAACCTACCATGGCCTAGGTCAACATCGAATAATTAAAACCCATTTAACTCGGAACCCCGAACTCGTATGTCAATTTCGAGGATACCGTTGAATTCTTCGTAAAATTCTGCATAACATAGGACCAAATTTATAAAGATTTAGGCAAAATTAAACGATTTAGAGAATCCTACCATGACCTAGGTCAACATCGAATAATTAAAACCCATTTAACTCGGAACCCCGAACTCGTATGTCAATTTCGAGGATACCGTTGAATTCCTCGTAAAATTCTGCGTAATATAGGACCAAATTTATAAAGATTTAGGCAAAATTAAACGATTTAGAGAAACCTACCATGACCTAGGTAAACATCGAATAATTAAAACCCATTTAACTCGGAACCCCGAACTCGTATGTCAATTTCGAGGATACCGTTGAATTCCTCGTAAAATTCTGCATAACATAGGACCAAATTTATAAAGATTTAGGCAAAATTAAACGATTTAGAGAAACCTACCATGACCTAGGTCAACATCGAATAAATAAAACCCATTTAACTCGGAACCCCGAACTCGTATGTCAATTTCGAGGATACCGTTGAATTCCTCGTAAAATTCCGCGTAATATAGGACCAAATTTATAAAGATTTAGGCAAAATTAAACGATTTAGAGAAACCTACCATGACCCAGGTCAACATCGAATAATTAAAACCCATTTAACTCGGAATCCCGAACTCGTATGTCAATTTCGAGGATACCGTTGAATTCCTCGTAAAATTCTGCGTAATATAGGACCAAATTTATAAAGATTTAGGCAAAATTAAACGATTTAGAGACCTACCATGACCTAGGTCAACATCGAATAATTAAAACCCATTTAACTCGGAACCCCGAACTCGTATGTCAATTTCGAGGATACCGTTGAATTCCTCGTAAAATTCTGGGTAATATAGGACCAAATTTATAAAGATTTATGCAAAATTAATTTTTTTCGAGCGGCTGATATGTATTTATGACTTTTTATCCGTAATTTAAAATTTTTTTTCTTAATGATGACGCGATTCACGCCGATTGTTTTGTCGTCGATCAACAGCTCGGATCAAGAGTTCTAAGCGTGCAAAATTATATTCCTGCACGTAGACCGGTTTAGAAGATATGAACAAATTTCTAAAAATCAACAAATTTTTATCTCCATATCTCGCCAGATCTCTCCTGACCTCGCCTGACTTCCCCAGAACTCGCCTGACCTTCTCTGACCATGAGAAACCTCCCCTGACCCCGCCAGACCTAGTCTGACCTCGCATGACCCCGCGTGACCTCGTTTGACCCCGTCCGATGACCTCGAGTAACCCCTATCCCCATACCATGACCTAGGATAACATCGCATGTACTTCAAACCCAATTATCTCGGAACCCCGAACTCGTATATCAATTTCGTGGATACCGTTGAATTCCTCGTAAAATTCTGCGTAATATAGGACCAAATTTATAAAGATTTAGGCAAAATTAAACGATTTAGAGACCTACCATGACCAAGGTCAACATCGAATAATTAAAACCCATTTAACTCGGAACCCCGAACTCGTATGTCAATTTCGAGGATACCGTTGAATTCCTCGTAAAATTCTGCGTAATATAGGACCAAATTTATAAAGATTTATGCAAAATTAATTTTTTTCGAGCGGCTGATATGTATTTATGACTTTTTATCCGTAATTTAAAATTTTTTTTTTTAATGATGACGCGATTCACACCGATTGTTTTGTCGTCGATCAACAGCCCGGATCAAGAGTTCTAAGCGTGCAAAATTATTTTCCTGTACGTAGACCGGTTTAGAAGATATGAACAAATTTCTGAAAATCAACAAATTTTCATCTCCATATCTCGCCAGAACTCTCCTGACCTCGCCTGACTTCCCCAGAACTCGCCTGACCTCCTCTGACCATGAGAAACCTCCCCTGACCCCGCCAGACCTAGTCTGACCTCGCATGACCCCGCGTGAACTCGTTTGACCCCGTCCGATGACCTCGAGTAACCCCTATCCCCATACCATGACCTAGGATAACATCGCATGACTTCAAACCCAATTATCTCGGAACCCCGAACTCGTATATCAAATTCGAGGATACCGTTGAATTCCTCGTAAAATTCTGCGTAATATAGGACCAAATTTATAAAGATTTAGGCAAAATTAAACGATTTAGAGAAACCTACCATGACCTAGGTCAACATCGAATAATTAAAACCCATTTAACTCGGAACCCCGAACTCGTATGTCAATTTCGAGGATACCGTTGAATTCCTCGTAAAATTCTGCGTAATATAGGACCAAATTTATAAAGATTTAGGCAAAATTAAACGATTTAGAGAAACCTACCATGACCTAGGTCAACATCGAATAATTAAAACCCATTTAACTCGGAACCCCGAACTCGTATGTCAATTTCGAGGATACCGTTGAATTCCTCGTAAAATTCTGCGTAATATAGGACCAAATTTATAAAGATTTATGCAAAATTAATTTTTTTCGAGCGGCTGATATGTATTTATGACTTTTTATCCGTAATTTAAAATTTTTTTTCTTAATGATGACGCGATTCACGCCGATTGTTTTGTCGTCGATCAACAGCTCGGATCAAGAGTTCTAAGCGTGCAAAATTATATTCCTGTACGTAGACCGGTTTAGAAGATATGAACAAATTTCTAAAAATCAACAAATTTTTATCTCCATATCTCGCCAGATCTCTCCTGACCTCGCCTGACTTCCCCAGAACTCGCCTGACCTTCTCTGACCATGAGAAACCTCCCCTGACCCCGCCAGACCTAGTCTGACCTCGCATGACCCCGCGTGACCTCGTTTGACCCCGTCCGATGACCTCGAGTAACCCCTATCCCCATACCATGACCTAGGATAACATCGCATGTACTTCAAACCCAATTATCTCGGAACCCCGAACTCGTATATCAATTTCGTGGATACCGTTGAATTCCTCGTAAAATTCTGCGTAATATAGGACCAAATTTATAAAGATTTAGGCAAAATTAAACGATTTAGAGACCTACCATGACCTAGGTCAACATCGAATAATTAAAACCCATTTAACTCGGAACCCCGAACTCGTATGTCAATTTCGAGGATACCGTTGAATTCCTCGTAAAATTCTGCGTAATATAGGACCAAATTTATAAAGATTTATGCAAAATTAATTTTTTTCGAGCGGCTGATATGTATTTATGACTTTTTATCCGTAATTTAAAATTTTTTTTTTTAATGATGACGCGATTCACACCGATTGTTTTGTCGTCGATCAACAGCCCGGATCAAGAGTTCTAAGCGTGCAAAATTATTTTCCTGTACGTAGACCGGTTTAGAAGATATGAACAAATTTCTAAAAATCAACAAATTTTCATCTCCATATCTCGCCAGAACTCTCCTGACCTCGCCTGACTTCCCCAGAAATCGCCTGACCTCCTCTGACCATGAGAAACCTCCCCTGACCCCGCCAGACCTAGTCTGACCTAGCATGACCCCGCGTGACCTCGTTTGACCCCGTCCGATGACCTCGAGTAACCCCTATCCCCATACCATGACCTAGGATAATATCGCATGTACTTCAAACCCAATTATCTCGGAACCCCGAACTCGTATGTTAATTTCGAGGATACCGTTGAGTTCCTCGTAAAATTCTGCGTAAAATAGGACTAAATTTATAAAGATTTAGGCAAAATTAAACGATTTAGAGAAACCTACCATGACCTATGTCAACATCAAATAATTAAAACCCATTTAACTCGGAACCCCGAACTCGTATGTCAATTTCGAGGATACCGTTGAATTCCTCGTAAAATTCTGCGTAATATAGGACCAAATTTATAAAGATTTATGCAAAATTAATTTTTTTCGAGCGGCTGATATGTATTTATGACTTTTTATCCGTAATTTAAAAATTTTTTTCTTAATGATGACGCGATTCACGCCGATTGTTTTGTCGTCGACCAACAGCTCGGATCAAGAGTTCTAAGCGTGCAAAATTATTTTCCTGTACGTAGACCGGTTTAGAAGATATGAACAAATTTCTAAAAATCAACAAATTTTCATCTCCATATCTCGCCAGAACTCTCCTGACCTCGCCTGACTTCCCCAGAACTCGCCTGACCTCCTCTGACCATGAGAAACCTCCCCTGACCCCGCCAGACCTAGTCTGACCTCGCATGACCCCGCGTGACCTCGTTTGACCCCGTCCGATGACCTCGAGTAACCCCTATCCCCATACCATGACCTAAGATAACATCGCATGTACTTCAAACCCAATTATCTCAGAACCCCGAACTCGTATATCAATTTCGAGGATACCGTTGAATTCCTCGTAAAATTCTGCGTAATATAGGACCAAATTTATAAAGATTTAGGCAAAATTAAACGATTTAGAGACCTACCATGACCTAGGTCAACATCGAATAATTAAAACCCATTTAACTCGGAACCCCGAACTCGTATGTCAATTTCGAGGATACCGTTGAATTCTTCGTAAAATTCTGCATAACATAGGACCAAATTTATAAGGATTTAGGCAAAACTAAACGATTTAGAGAAACCTACCATGACCTAGGTCAACATCGAATAATTAAAACCCATTTAACTCGGAACCCCGAACTCGTATGTCAATTTCGAGGATACCGTTGAATTCCTCGTAAAATTCCGCGTAATATAGGACCAAATTTATAAAGATTTAGGCAAAATTAAACGATTTAGAGAAACCTACCATGACCCAGGTCAACATCGAATAATTAAAACCCATTTAACTCGGAATCCCGAACTCGTATGTCAATTTCGAGGATACCGTTGAATTGCTCGTAAAATTCTGCATAACATAGGACCAAATTTATAAAGATTTAGGCAAAATTAAACGATTTAGAGACCTACCATGACCTAGGTCAACATCGAATAATTAAAACCCATTTAACTCGGAACCCCGAACTCGTATGTCAATTTCGAGGATACCGTTGAGTTTCTCGTAAAATTCTGCGTAATATAGAACCAAATTTATAAAGATTTAGGCGAAATTAAACGATTTAGAGAAACCTACCATTACCTAGGTCAACATCAAATAATTAAAACCCATTTAACTCGGAGCCCCGAACTCGTATGTCAATTTCGAGGATACCGTTGAATTCCTCGTAAAATTCTGCGAAATATAGGACCAAATTTATAAAGATTTAGGCAAAATTAAACGATTTAGAGAAACCTACCATGACCTAGGTCAACATCGAAAAATTAAAACCCATTTAACTCGGAACCTTGAACTCGTATGTCAATTTCGAGGATACCGTTGAATTCCTCGTAAAATTCTGCATAACATAGGACCAAATTTATAAAGATTTAGGCAAAATTAATTTTTTTCGAGCGGCTGATATGTATTTATGACTTTTTATCCGTAATTTAAAAATTTTTTCTTAATGATGACGCGATTCACGCCGATTGTTTTGTCGTCGATCAACAGCTCGGATCAAGAGTTCTAAGCGTGCAAAATTATATTCCTGTACGTAGACCGGTTTAGAAGATATGAACAAATTTCTAAAAATCAACAAATTTTCATCTCCATATCTCGCCAGATCTCTCCTGACCTCGCCTGACTTCCCCAGAACTCGCCTGACCTCCTCTGACCATGAGAAACCTCCCCTGACCCCGCCAGACCTAGTCTAACCTCGCATCACCCCGCGTGACCTTGTTTGACCCCGTCCGATGACCTCGAGTAACCTCTATCCCCATACCATGACCTAGGATAACATCGCATGTACTTCAAACCCAATTATCTCGGAACCCCGAACTCGTATATCAATTTCGAGGATACCGTTGAATTCCTCGTAAAATTCTGCGCAATATAGGACCAAATTTATAAAGATTTAGGCAAAATTAAACGATTTAGAGAAATCTACCATGACCTAGGTCAACATCGAATAATTAAAACCCATTTAACTCGGAACCCCGAACTCGTATGTCAATTTCGAGGATACCGTTGAATTCCTCGTAAAATTCTGCATAACATAGGACCAAATTTATAAAGATTTAGGCAAAATTAAACGATTTAGAGAAACCTACCATGGCCTAGGTCAACATCGAATAATTAAAACCCATTTAACTCGGAACCCCGAACTCGTATGTCAATTTCGAGGATACCGTTGAATTCTTCGTAAAATTCTGCATAACATAGGACCAAATTTATAAAGATTTAGGCAAAATTAAACGATTTAGAGAATCCTACCATGACCTAGGTCAACATCGAATAATTAAAACCCATTTAACTCGGAACCCCGTACTCGTATGTCAATTTCGAGGATACCGTTGAATTCCTCGTAAAATTCTGCGTAATATAGGACCAAATTTATAAAGATTTAGGCAAAATTAAACGATTTAGAGAAACCTACCATGACCTAGGTAAACATCGAATAATTAAAACCCATTTAACTCGGAACCCCGAACTCGTATGTCAATTTCGAGGATACCGTTGAATTCCTCGTAAAATTCTGCATAACATAGGACCAAATTTATAAAGATTTAGGCAAAATTAAACGATTTAGAGAAACCTACCATGACCTAGGTCAACATCGAATAAATAAAACCCATTTAACTCGGAACCCCGAACTCGTATGTCAATTTCGAGGATACCGTTGAATTCCTCGTAAAATTCCGCGTAATATAGGACCAAATTTATAAAGATTTAGGCAAAATTAAACGATTTAGAGAAACCTACCATGACCCAGGTCAACATCGAATAATTAAAACCCATTTAACTCGGAATCCCGAACTCGTATGTCAATTTCGAGGATACCGTTGAATTCCTCGTAAAATTCTGCGTAATATAGGACCAAATTTATAAAGATTTAGGCAAAATTAAACGATTTAGAGACCTACCATGACCTAGGTCAACATCGAATAATTAAAACCCATTTAACTCGGAACCCCGAACTCGTATGTCAATTTCGAGGATACCGTTGAATTCCTCGTAAAATTCTGGGTAATATAGGACCAAATTTATAAAGATTTATGCAAAATTAATTTTTTTCGAGCGGCTGATATGTATTTATGACTTTTTATCCGTAATTTAAAATTTTTTTTCTTAATGATGACGCGATTCACGCCGATTGTTTTGTCGTCGATCAACAGCTCGGATCAAGAGTTCTAAGCGTGCAAAATTATATTCCTGCACGTAGACCGGTTTAGAAGATATGAACAAATTTCTAAAAATCAACAAATTTTTATCTCCATATCTCGCCAGATCTCTCCTGACCTCGCCTGACTTCCCCAGAACTCGCCTGACCTTCTCTGACCATGAGAAACCTCCCCTGACCCCGCCAGACCTAGTCTGACCTCGCATGACCCCGCGTGACCTCGTTTGACCCCGTCCGATGACCTCGAGTAACCCCTATCCCCATACCATGACCTAGGATAACATCGCATGTACTTCAAACCCAATTATCTCGGAACCCCGAATTCGTATATCAATTTGGTGGATACCGTTGAATTCCTCGTAAAATTCTGCGTAATATAGGACCAAATTTATAAAGATTTAGGCAAAATTAAACGATTTAGAGACCTACCATGACCTAGGTCAACATCGAATAATTAAAACCCATTTAACTCGGAACCCCGAACTCGTATGTCAATTTCGAGGATACCGTTGAATTCCTCGTAAAATTCTGCGTAATATAGGACCAAATTTATAAAGATTTATGCAAAATTAATTTTTTTCGAGCGGCTGATATGTATTTATGACTTTTTATCCGTAATTTAAAAATTTTTTTCTTAATGATGACGCGATTCACGCCGATTGTTTTGTCGTCGACCAACAGCTCGGATCAAGAGTTCTAAGCGTGCAAAATTATTTTCCTGTACGTAGACCGGTTTAGAAGATATGAACAAATTTCTAAAAATCAACAAATTTTCATCTCCATATCTCGCCAGAACTCTCCTGACCTCGCCTGACTTTACCAGAACTCGCCTGACCTCCTCTGACCATGAGAAACCTCCCCTGACCCCGCCAGACCTAGTCTGACCTCGCATGACCCCGCGTGACCTCGTTTGACCCCGTCCGATGACCTCGAGTAACCCCTATCCCCATACCATGACCTAAGATAACATCGCATGTACTTCAAACCCAATTATCTCAGAACCCCGAACTCGTATATCAATTTCGAGGATACCGTTGAATTCCTCGTAAAATTCTGCGTAATATAGGACCAAATTTATAAAGATTTAGGCAAAATTAAACGATTTAGAGACCTACCATGACCTAGGTCAACATCGAATAATTAAAACCCATTTAACTCGGAACCCCGAACTCGTATGTCAATTTCGAGGATACCGTTGAATTCTTCGTAAAATTCTGCATAACATAGGACCAAATTTATAAGGATTTAGGCAAAACTAAACGATTTAGAGAAACCTACCATGACCTAGGTCAACATCGAATAATTAAAACCCATTTAACTCGGAACCCCGAACTCGTATGTCAATTTCGAGGATACCGTTGAATTCCTCGTAAAATTCCGCGTAATATAGGACCAAATTTATAAAGATTTAGGCAAAATTAAACGATTTAGAGAAACCTACCATGACCCAGGTCAACATCGAATAATTAAAACCCATTTAACTCGGAATCCCGAACTCGTATGTCAATTTCGAGGATACCGTTGAATTCCTCGTAAAATTCTGCGTAATATAGGACCAAATTTATAAAGATTTAGGCAAAATTAAACGATTTAGAGACCTACCATGACCTAGGTCAACATCGAATAATTAAAACCCATTTAACTCGGAACCCCGAACTCGTATGTCAATTTCGAGGATACCGTTGAATTCCTCGTAAAATTCTGGGTAATATAGGACCAAATTTATAAAGATTTATGCAAAATTAATTTTTTTCGAGCGGCTGATATGTATTTATGACTTTTTATCCGTAATTTAAAATTTTTTTTCTTAATGATGACGCGATTCACGCCGATTGTTTTGTCGTCGATCAACAGCTCGGATCAAGAGTTCTAAGCGTGCAAAATTATTTTCCTGTACGTAGACCGGTTTAGAAGATATGAACAAATTTCTAAAAATCAACAAATTTTCATCTCCATATCTCGCCAGAACTCTCCTGACCTCGCCTGACTTCCCCAGAAATCGCCTGACCTCCTCTGACCATGAGAAACCTCCCCTGACCCCGCCAGACCTAGTCTGACCTCGCATGACCCCGCGTGACCTCGTTTGACCCCGTCCGATGACCTCGAGTAACCCCTATCCCCATACCATGACCTAGGATAATATCGCATGTACTTCAAACCCAATTATCTCGGAACCCCGAACTCGTATGTTAATTTCGAGGATACCGTTGAGTTCCTCGTAAAATTCTGCGTAAAATAGGACTAAATTTATAAAGATTTAGGCAAAATTAAACGATTTAGAGAAACCTACCATGACCTATGTCAACATCAAATAATTAAAACCCATTTAACTCGGAACTCCGAACTCGTATGTCAATTTCGAGGATACCGTTGAATTCCTCGTAAAATTCTGCGTAATATAGGACCAAATTTATAAGGATTTAGGCAAAACTAAACGATTTAGAGAAACCTACCATGACCTAGGTCAACATCGAATAATTAAAACCCATTTAACTCGGAACCCCGAACTCGTATGTCAATTTCGAGGATACCGTTGAATTCCTCGTAAAATTCCGCGTAATATAGGACCAAATTTATAAAGATTTAGGCAAAATTAAACGATTTAGAGAAACCTACCATGACCCAGGTCAACATCGAATAATTAAAACCCATTTAACTCGGAATCCCGAACTCGTATGTCAATTTCGAGGATACCGTTGAATTCCTCGTAAAATTCTGCGTAATATAGGACCAAATTTATAAAGATTTAGGCAAAATTAAACGATTTAGAGACCTACCATGACCTAGGTCAACATCGAATAATTAAAACCCATTTAACTCGGAACCCCGAACTCGTATGTCAATTTCGAGGATACCGTTGAATTCTTCGTAAAATTCTGCATAACATAGGACCAAATTTATAAGGATTTAGGCAAAACTAAACGATTTAGAGAAACCTACCATGACCTAGGTCAACATCGAATAATTAAAACCCATTTAACTCGGAACCCCGAACTCGTATGTCAATTTCGAGGATACCGTTGAATTCCTCGTAAAATTCCGCGTAATATAGGACCAAATTTATAAAGATTTAGGCAAAATTAAACGATTTAGAGAAACCTACCATGACCCAGGTCAACATCGAATAATTAAAACCCATTTAACTCGGAATCCCGAACTCGTATGTCAATTTCGAGGATACCGTTGAATTGCTCGTAAAATTCTGCATAACATAGGACCAAATTTATAAAGATTTAGGCAAAATTAAACGATTTAGAGACCTACCATGACCTAGGTCAACATCGAATAATTAAAACCCATTTAACTCGGAACCCCGAACTCGTATGTCAATTTCGAGGATACCGTTGAGTTTCTCGTAAAATTCTGCGTAATATAGAACCAAATTTATAAAGATTTAGGCGAAATTAAACGATTTAGAGAAACCTACCATGACCTAGGTCAACATCGAATAATTAAAACCCATTTAACTCGGAACCCCGAACTCGTATGTCAATTTCGAGGATACCGTTGAATTCCTCGTAAAATTCTGCATAACATAGGACCAAATTTATAAAGATTTAGGCAAAATTAAACGATTTAGAGAAACCTACCATGACCTAGGTCAACATCGAATAATTAAAACCCATTTAACTCGGAACCCCGAACTCGTATGTCAATTTCGAGGATACCGTTGAATTCCTCGTAAAATTCTGCATAACATAGGACCAAATTTATAAAGATTTAGGCAAAATTAAACGATTTGGAGAAACCTACCATGACCTAGGTCAACATCGAATAATTAAAACCCATTTAACTCGGAACCCCGAACTCGTATGTCAATTTCGAGGATACCGTTGAATTCCTCGTAAAATTCTGCATAACATAGGACCAAATTTATAAAGATTTAGGCAAAATTAAACGATTTAGAGAAACCTACCATGACCTAGGTCAACATCGAATAATTAAAACCCATTTAACTCGGAACCCCGAACTCGTATGTCAATTTCGAGGATACCGTTGAATTCCTCGTAAAATTCTGCATAACATAGGACCAAATTTATAAAGATTTAGGCAAAATTAATCGATTTAGAGAATCCTACCATGACCTAGGTCAACATCGAATAATTAAAACCCATTTAACTCGGAACCCCGAACTCGTATGTCAATTTCGAGGATACCGTTGAATTCCTCGTAAAATTCTGCGTAATATAGGACCAAATTTATAAAGATTTAGGCAAAATTAAACGATTTAGAGAAACCTACCATGACCTAGGTAAACATCGAGTAATTAAAACCCATTTAACTCGGAACCCCGAACTCGTATGTCAATTTCGAGGATACCGTTGAATTCCTCGTAAAATTCTGCATAACATAGGACCAAATTTATAAAGATTTAGGCAAAATTAAACGATTTAGAGAAACCTACCATGACCTAGGTCAACATCGAATAAATAAAACCCATTTAACTCGGAACCCCGAACTCGTATGTCAATTTCGATGATACCGTTGAATTCCTCGTAAAATTCTGCGTAATATAGGACCAAATTTATAAAGATTTAGGCAAAATTAAACGTTTTAGAGAAACCTACCATGACCTAGGTCAACATCGAATAATTAAAACCCATTTAACTCGGAACCCCGAACTCGTATGTCAATTTCGAGGATACCGTTGAATTCCTCGTAAAATTCTGCGTAATATAGGACCAAATTTATAAAGATTTAGGCAAAATTAAACGTTTTAGAGAAACCTACCATGACCTAGGTCAACATCGAATAATTAAAACCCATTTAACTCGGAACCCCGAACTCGTATGTCAATTTCGAGGATACCGTTGAATTCCTCGTAAAATTCTGCGTAATATAGGACCAAATTTATAAAGATTTAGGCAAAATTAAACGATTTAGAGAAACCTACCATGACCTAGGTCAACATCGAATAATTAAAACCCATTTAACTCGGAACCCCGAACTCGTATGTCAATTTCGAGGATACCGTTGAATTCCTCGTAAAATTCTGCATAACATAGGACCAAATTTATAAAGATTTAGGCAAAATTAAACGATTTGGAGAAACCTACCATGACCTAGGTCAACATCGAATAATTAAAACCCATTTAACTCGGAACCCCGAACTCGTATGTCAATTTCGAGGATACCGTTGAATTCCTCGTAAAATTCTGCGTAATATAGGACCAAATTTATAAAGATTTATGCAAAATTATTTTTTTTCGAGCGGCTGATATGTATTTATGACTTTTTATCCGTAATTTAAAAATTTTTTTCTTAATGATGACGCGATTCACACCGATTGTTTTGTAGTCGATCAACAGCTCGGATCAAGAGTTCTAAGCGTGCAAAATTATATTCCTGTACGTAGACCGGTTTAGAAGATATGAACAAATTTCTAAAAATCAACAAATGTTCATCTCCATATCTCGCCAGATCTCTCCTGACCTCGCCTGACTTCTCCAGAACTCGCCTGACCTCCTCTGACCATGAGAAACCTCCCCTGACCCCGCCAGACCTAGTCTGACCTCGCATGACCCCGCGTGACCTCGTTTGACCCCGTCCGATGACCTCGAGTAACCCCTATCCCCATACCATGACCTAGGATAACATCGCATGTACTTCAAACCCAATTATCTCGGGACCCCGAACTCGTATATCAATTTCGAGGATACCGTTGAATTCCTCGTAAAATTCTGCGTAATATAGGACCAAATTTATAAAGATTTAGGCAAAATTAAACGATTTAGAGAAACCTACCATGACCTAGGTCAACATCGAAAAATTAAAACCCATTTAACTCGGAACCCCGAACTCGTATGTCAATTTCGAGGATACCGTTGAATTCCTCGTAAAATTCTGCGTAATATAGGACCAAATTTATAAAGATTTATGCAAAATTAATTTTTTTCGAGCGGCTGGTATGTATTTATGACTTTTTATCCGTAATTTAAAAATTTTTTCTTAATGATGACGCGATTCACGCCGATTGTTTTGTCGTCGATCAACAGCTCGGATCAAGAGTTCTAAGCGTGCAAAATTATATTCCTGTACGTAGACCGGTTTAGAAGATATGAACAAATTTCTAAAAATCAACAAATTTTCATCTCCATATCTCGCCAGATCTCTCCTGACCTCGCCTGACTTCCCCAGAACTCGCCTGACCTCCTCTGACCATGAGAAACCTCCCCTGACTCCGCCAGACCTAGTCTAACCTCGCATGACCCCGCGTGACCTTGTTTGACCCCGTCCGATGACCTCGAGTAACCCCTATCCCCATACCATGACCTAGGATAACATCGCATGTACTTCAAACCCAATTATCTCGGAACCCCGAACTCGTATATCAATTTCGAGGATACCGTTGAATTCCTCGTAAAATTCTGCGCAATATAGGACCAAATTTATAAAGATTTAGGCAAAATTAAACGATTTAGAGAAACCTACCATGACCTAGGTCAACATCGAATAATTAAAACCCATTTAACTCGGAACCCCGAACTCGTATGTCAATTTCGAGGATACCGTTGAATTCCTCGTAAAATTCTGCATAACATAGGACCAAATTTATAAAGATTTAGGCAAAATTAAACGATTTAGAGAAACCTACCATGACCTAGGTCAACATCGAATAATTAAAACCCATTTAACTCGGAACGCCGAACTCGTATGTCAATTTCGAGGATACCGTTGAATTCCTCGTAAAATTCTGCATAACATAGGACCAAATTTATAAAGATTTAGGCAAAATTAAACGATTTAGAGAAACTTACCATGACCTAGGTCAACATCGAATAATTAAAACCCATTTAACTCGGAACCCCGAACTCGTATGTCAATTTCGAGGATACCGTTGAATTCCTCGTAAAATTCTGCGTAATATAGAACCAAATTTATAAAGATTTATGCAAAATTAATTTTTTACGAGCGGCTGATATGTCTTTATGACTTTTTATCCGTAATTTAAAAATTTTTTTCTTAATGATGACGCGATTCACGCCGATTGTTTTGTCGTCGATCAACAGCTCGGATCAAGAGTTCTAAGCGTGCAAAATTATATTCCTGTACGTAGACCGGTTTAGAAGATATGAACAAATTTTTAAAAATCAACAAATTTTCATCTCCATATCTCGCCAGATCTCTCCTGACCTCGCCTGACTTCCCCAGAACTCGCCTGACCTCCTCTAACCATGAGAAACCTCCCCTGACCCCGCCAGACCTAGTCTGACCTCGCATGACCCCGCGTGACCTCGTTTGACCTCATCCGATGACCTCGAGTAACCCCTATCCCCATACTATGACCTAGGATAACATCGCATGTACTTCAAACCCAATTATCTCGGAACCCCGAACTCGTATATCAATTTCGAGGATACCGTTGAATTCCTCGTAAAATTCTGCGTAATATAGGACCAAATTTATAAAGATTTAGGCAAAATTAAACGATTTAGAGAAACCTACCATGACCTAGGTCAACATCGAATAATTAAAACCCATTTAACTCGGAACCCCGAACACGTATGTCAATTTCGAGGATACCGTTGAATTCCTCGTAAAATTCTGCGTAATATAGGACCAAATTTATAAAGATTTAGGCAAAATTAAACGATTTAGAGAAACCTACCATGACCAAGGTCAACATCGAATACTTAAAACCCACTTAACTCGGAACCCCGAACTCGTATGTCAATTTCGAGGATACCGTTAAATTCCTCGTAAAATTCTGCATAACATAGGACCAAATTTATAAAGATTTAGGCAAAATTAAACGATTTAGAAAAACCTACCATGACCTAGGTCAACATCGAATAATTAAAACCCATTTAACTCGGAACCCCGAACTCGTATGTCAATTTCGAGGATACCGTTGAATTCCTCGTAAAATTCTGCGTAATATAGGACCAAATTTATAAAGATTTATGCAAAATTAATTTTTTTCGAGCGGCTGATATGTATTTATGACTTTTTATCCGTAATTTAAAAATTTTTTTCTTAATGATGACGCGATTCACGCCGATTGTTTTGTCGTCGATCAACAGCTCGGATCAAGAGTTCTAAGCGTGCAAAATTATATTCCTGTACGTAGACCGGTTTAGAAGATATGAACAAATTTCTAAAAATCAACAAATTTTCATCTCCATATCTCGCCAGATCTCTCCTGACCTCGCCTGACTTCCCCAGAACTCGCCTGACCTCCTCTGACCATGAGGAACCTCCCCTGACCCCGCCAGACCTAGTCTGACCTCGCATGACCCCGCGTGACCTCGTTTGACCCCGTCCGATGACCTCGAGTAACCCCTATCCCCATACCATGACCTAGGATAACATCGCATGTACTTCAAACACAATTATCGCGGAACCCCGAACTCGTATATCAATTTCGAGGATACCGTTGAATTCCTCGTAAAATTCTGCGTAATATAGGACCAAATTTATAAAGATTTAGGCAAAATTAAACGATTTAGAGAAACCTACCATGACCTAGGTCAACATCGAATAATTAAAACCCATTTAACTCGGAACCCCGAACTCGTATGTCAATTTCGAGGATACCGTTGAATTCCTCGTAAAATTCTGCGTAATATAGGACCAAATTTATAAAGATTTAGGCAAAATTAAACGATTTAGAGAAACCTACCATGACCTAGGTAAACATCGAATAATTAAAACCCATTTAACTCGGAACCCCGAACTCGTATGTCAATTTCGAGGATACCGTTGAATTCCTCGTAAAATTCTGCATAACATAGGACCAAATTTATAAAGATTTAGGCAAAATTAAACGATTTAGAGAAACCTACCATGACCTAGGTCAACATCGAATAAATAAAACCCATTTAACTCGGAACCCCGAACTCGTATGTCAATTTCGAGGATACCGTTGAATTCCTCGTAAAATTCCGCGTAATATAGGACCAAATTTATAAAGATTTAGGCAAAATTAAACGATTTAGAGAAACCTACCATGACCCAGGTCAACATCGAATAATTAAAACCCATTTAACTCGGAATCCCGAACTCGTATGTCAATTTCGAGGATACCGTTGAATTCCTCGTAAAATTCTGGGTAATATAGGACCAAATTTATAAAGATTTATGCAAAATTAATTTTTTTCGAGCGGCTGATATGTATTTATGACTTTTTATCCGTAATTTAAAATTTTTTTTCTTAATGATGACGCGATTCACGCCGATTGTTTTGTCGTCGATCAACAGCTCGGATCAAGAGTTCTAAGCGTGCAAAATTATATTCCTGTACGTAGACCGGTTTAGAAGATATGAACAAATTTCTAAAAATCAACAAATTTTTATCTCCATATCTCGCCAGATCTCTCCTGACCTCGCCTGACTTCCCCAGAACTCGCCTGACCTTCTCTGACAATGAGAAACCTCCCCTGACCCCGCCAGACCTAGTCTGACCTCGCATGACCCCGCGTGACCTCGTTTGACCCCGTCCGATGACCTCGAGTAACCCCTATCCCCATACCATGACCTAGGATAACATCGCATGTACTTCAAACCCAATTATCTCGGAACCCCGAATTCGTATATCAATTTGGTGGATACCGTTGAATTCCTCGTAAAATTCTGCGTAATATAGGACCAAATTTATAAAGATTTAGGCAAAATTAAACGATTTAGAGACCTACCATGACCTAGGTCAACATCGAATAATTAAAACCCATTTAACTCGGAACCCCGAACTCGTATGTCAATTTCGAGGATACCGTTGAATTCCTCGTAAAATTCTGCGTAATATAGGACCAAATTTATAAAGATTTATGCAAAATTAATTTTTTTCGAGCGGCTGATATGTATTTATGACTTTTTATCCGTAATTTAAAAATTTTTTTCTTAATGATGACGCGATTCACGCCGATTGTTTTGTCGTCGACCAACAGCTCGGATCAAGAGTTCTAAGCGTGCAAAATTATTTTCCTGTACGTAGACCGGTTTAGAAGATATGAACAAATTTCTAAAAATCAACAAATTTTCATCTCCATATCTCGCCAGAACTCTCCTGACCTCGCCTGACTTCCCCAGAACTCGCCTGACCTCCTCTGACCATGAGAAACCTCCCCTGACCCCGCCAGACCTAGTCTGACCTCGCATGACCCCGCGTGACCTCGTTTGACCCCGTCCGATGACCTCGAGTAACCCCTATCCCCATACCATGACCTAAGATAACATCGCATGTACTTCAAACCCAATTATCTCAGAACCCCGAACTCGTATATCAATTTCGAGGATACCGTTGAATTCCTCGTAAAATTCTGCGTAATATAGGACCAAATTTATAAAGATTTAGGCAAAATTAAACGATTTAGAGACCTACCATGACCTAGGTCAACATCGAATAATTAAAACCCATTTAACTCGGAACCCCGAACTCGTATGTCAATTTCGAGGATACCGTTGAATTCTTCGTAAAATTCTGCATAACATAGGACCAAATTTATAAGGATTTAGGCAAAACTAAACGATTTAGAGAAACCTACCATGACCTAGGTCAACATCGAATAATTAAAACCCATTTAACTCGGAACCCCGAACTCGTATGTCAATTTCGAGGATACCGTTGAATTCCTCGTAAAATTCCGCGTAATATAGGACCAAATTTATAAAGATTTAGGCAAAATTAAACGATTTAGAGAAACCTACCATGACCCAGGTCAACATCGAATAATTAAAACCCATTTAACTCGGAATCCCGAACTCGTATGTCAATTTCGAGGATACCGTTGAATTGCTCGTAAAATTCTGCATAACATAGGACCAAATTTATAAAGATTTAGGCAAAATTAAACGATTTAGAGACCTACCATGACCTAGGTCAACATCGAATAATTAAAACCCATTTAACTCGGAACCCCGAACTCGTATGTCAATTTCGAGGATACCGTTGAGTTTCTCGTAAAATTCTGCGTAATATAGAACCAAATTTATAAAGATTTAGGCGAAATTAAACGATTTAGAGAAACCTACCATGACCTAGGTCAACATCAAATAATTAAAACCCATTTAACTCGGAGCCCCGAACTCGTATGTCAATTTCGAGGATACCGTTGAATTCCTCGTAAAATTCTGCGAAATATAGGACCAAATTTATAAAGATTTAGGCAAAATTAAACGATTTAGAGAAACCTACCATGACCTAGGTCAACATCGAAAAATTAAAACCCATTTAACTCGGAACCCCGAACTCGTATGTCAATTTCGAGGATACCGTTGAATTCCTCGTAAAATTCTGCATAACATAGGACCAAATTTATAAAGATTTAGGCAAAATTAATTTTTTTCGAGCGGCTGATATGTATTTATGACTTTTTATCCGTAATTTAAAAATTTTTTCTTAATGATGACGCGATTCACGCCGATTGTTTTGTCGTCGATCAACAGCTCGGATCAAGAGTTCTAAGCGTGCAAAATTATATTCCTGTACGTAGACCGGTTTAGAAGATATGAACAAATTTCTAAAAATCAACAAATTTTCATCTCCATATCTCGCCAGATCTCTCCTGACCTCGCCTGACTTCCCCAGAACTCGCCTGACCTCCTCTGACCATGAGAAACCTCCCCTGACCCCGCCAGACCTAGTCTAACCTCGCATCACCCCGCGTGACCTTGTTTGACCCCGTCCGATGACCTCGAGTAACCTCTATCCCCATACCATGACCTAGGATAACATCGCATGTACTTCAAACCCAATTATCTCGGAACCCCGAACTCGTATATCAATTTCGAGGATACCGTTGAATTCCTCGTAAAATTCTGCGCAATATAGGACCAAATTTATAAAGATTTAGGCAAAATTAAACGATTTAGAGAAATCTACCATGACCTAGGTCAACATCGAATAATTAAAACCCATTTAACTCGGAACCCCGAACTCGTATGTCAATTTCGAGGATACCGTTGAATTCCTCGTAAAATTCTGCATAACATAGGACCAAATTTATAAAGATTTAGGCAAAATTAAACGATTTGGAGAAACCTACCATGACCTAGGTCAACATCGAATAATTAAAACCCATTTAACTCGGAACCCCGAACTCGTATGTCAATTTCGAGGATACCGTTGAATTCCTCGTAAAATTCTGCATAACATAGGACCAAATTTATAAAGATTTAGGCAAAATTAAACGATTTAGAGAAACCTACCATGGCCTAGGTCAACATCGAATAATTAAAACCCATTTAACTCGGAACCCCGAACTCGTATGTCAATTTCGAGGATACCGTTGAATTCTTCGTAAAATTCTGCATAACATAGGACCAAATTTATAAAGATTTAGGCAAAATTAAACGATTTAGAGAATCCTACCATGACCTAGGTCAACATCGAATAATTAAAACCCATTTAACTCGGAACCCCGAACTCGTATGTCAATTTCGAGGATACCGTTGAATTCCTCGTAAAATTCTGCGTAATATAGGACCAAATTTATAAAGATTTAGGCAAAATTAAACGATTTAGAGAAACCTACCATGACCTAGGTAAACATCGAATAATTAAAACCCATTTAACTCGGAACCCCGAACTCGTATGTCAATTTCGAGGATACCGTTGAATTCCTCGTAAAATTCTGCATAACATAGGACCAAATTTATAAAGATTTAGGCAAAATTAAACGATTTAGAGAAACCTACCATGACCTAGGTCAACATCGAATAAATAAAACCCATTTAACTCGGAACCCCGAACTCGTATGTCAATTTCGATGATACCGTTGAATTCCTCGTAAAATTCTGCGTAATATAGGACCAAATTTATAAAGATTTAGGCAAAATTAAACGTTTTAGAGAAACCTACCATGACCTAGGTCAACATCGAATAATTAAAACCCATTTAACTCGGAACCCCGAACTCGTATGTCAATTTCGAGGATACCGTTGAATTCCTCGTAAAATTCTGCGTAATATAGGACCAAATTTATAAAGATTTAGGCAAAATTAAACGATTTAGAGAAACCTACCATGACCTAGGTCAACATCGAATAATTAAAACCCATTTAACTCGGAACCCCGAACTCGTATGTCAATTTCGAGGATACCGTTGAATTCCTCGTAAAATTCTGCATAACATAGGACCAAATTTATAAAGATTTAGGCAAAATTAAACGATTTGGAGAAACCTACCATGACCTAGGTCAACATCGAATAATTAAAACCCATTTAACTCGGAACCCCGAACTCGTATGTCAATTTCGAGGATACCGTTGAATTCCTCGTAAAATTCTGCATAACATAGGACCAAATTTATAAAGATTTAGGCAAAATTAAACGATTTAGAGAAACCTACCATGACCTAGGTCAACATCGAATAATTAAAACCCATTTAACTCGGAACCCCGAACTCGTATGTCAATTTCGAGGATACCGTTGAATTCCTCGTAAAATTCTGCATAACATAGGACCAAATTTATAAAGATTTAGGCAAAATTAAACGATTTAGAGAATCCTACCATGACCTAGGTCAACATCGAATAATTAAAACCCATTTAACTCGGAACCCCGAACTCGTATGTCAATTTCGAGGATACCGTTGAATTCCTCGTAAAATTCTGCGTAATATAGGACCAAATTTATAAAGATTTAGGCAAAATTAAACGATTTAGAGAAACCTACCATGACCTAGGTAAACATCGAGTAATTAAAACCCATTTAACTCGGAACCCCGAACTCGTATGTCAATTTCGAGGATACCGTTGAATTCCTCGTAAAATTCTGCATAACATAGGACCAAATTTATAAAGATTTAGGCAAAATTAAACGATTTAGAGAAACCTACCATGACCTAGGTCAACATCGAATAAATAAAACCCATTTAACTCGGAACCCCGAACTCGTATGTCAATTTCGATGATACCGTTGAATTCCTCGTAAAATTCTGCGTAATATAGGACCAAATTTATAAAGATTTAGGCAAAATTAAACGTTTTAGAGAAACCTACCATGACCTAGGTCAACATCGAATAATTAAAACCCATTTAACTCGGAACCCCGAACTCGTATGTCAATTTCGAGGATACCGTTGAATTCCTCGTAAAATTCTGCGTAATATAGGACCAAATTTATAAAGATTTAGGCAAAATTAAACGATTTAGAGAAACCTACCATGACCTAGGTCAACATCGAATAATTAAAACCCATTTAACTCGGAACCCCGAACTCGTATGTCAATTTCGAGGATACCGTTGAATTCCTCGTAAAATTCTGCATAACATAGGACCAAATTTATAAAGATTTAGGCAAAATTAAACGATTTGGAGAAACCTACCATGACCTAGGTCAACATCGAATAATTAAAACCCATTTAACTCGGAACCCCGAACTCGTATGTCAATTTCGAGGATACCGTTGAATTCCTCGTAAAATTCTGCGTAATATAGGACCAAATTTATAAAGATTTATGCAAAATTATTTTTTTTCGAGCGGCTGATATGTATTTATGACTTTTTATCCGTAATTTAAAAATTTTTTTCTTAATGATGACGCGATTCACACCGATTGTTTTGTAGTCGATCAACAGCTCGGATCAAGAGTTCTAAGCGTGCAAAATTATATTCCTGTACGTAGACCGGTTTAGAAGATATGAACAAATTTCTAAAAATCAACAAATGTTCATCTCCATATCTCGCCAGATCTCTCCTGACCTCGCCTGACTTCTCCAGAACTCGCCTGACCTCCTCTGACCATGAGAAACCTCCCCTGACCCCGCCAGACCTAGTCTGACCTCGCATGACCCCGCGTGACCTCGTTTGACCCCGTCCGATGACCTCGAGTAACCCCTATCCCCATACCATGACCTAGGATAACATCGCATGTACTTCAAACCCAATTATCTCGGGACCCCGAACTCGTATATCAATTTCGAGGATACCGTTGAATTCCTCGTAAAATTCTGCGTAATATAGGACCAAATTTATAAAGATTTAGGCAAAATTAAACGATTTAGAAAAACCTACCATGACCTAGGTCAACATCGAATAATTAAAACCCATTTAACTCGGAACCCCGAACTCGTATGTCAATTTCGAGGATACCGTTGAATTCCTCGTAAAATTCTGCGTAATATAGGACCAAATTTATAAAGATTTATGCAAAATTAATTTTTTTCGAGCGGCTGATATGTATTTATGACTTTTTATCCGTAATTTAAAAATTTTTTTCTTAATGATGACGCGATTCACGCCGATTGTTTTGTCGTCGATCAACAGCTCGGATCAAGAGTTCTAAGCGTGCAAAATTATATTCCTGTACGTAGACCGGTTTAGAAGATATGAACAAATTTCTAAAAATCAACAAATTTTCATCTCCATATCTCGCCAGATCTCTCCTGACCTCGCCTGACTTCCCCAGAACTCGCCTGACCTCCTCTGACCATGAGAAACCTCCCCTGACCCCGCCAGACCTAGTCTAACCTCGCATCACCCCGCGTGACCTTGTTTGACCCCGTCCGATGACCTCGAGTAACCCCTATCCCCATACCATGACCTAGGATAACATCGCATGTACTTCAAACCCAATTATCTCGGAACCCCGAACTCGTATATCAATTTCGAGGATACCGTTGAATTCCTCGTAAAATTCTGCGTAATATAGGACCAAATTTATAAAGATTTAGGCAAAATTAAACGATTTAGAGAAACCTACCATGACCTAGGTCAACATCGAATAATTAAAACCCATTTAACTCGGAACCCCGAACTCGTATGTCAATTTCGAGGATACCGTTGAATTCCTCGTAAAATTCTGCGTAATATAGGACCAAATTTATAAAGATTTAGGCAAAATTAAACGATTTAGAGAAACCTACCATGACCTAGGTCAACATCGAATAATTAAAACCCATTTAACTCAGAACCCCGAACTCGTATATCAATTTCGAGGATACCGTTGAATTCCTCGTAAAATTCTGCGTAATATAGGACCAAATTTATAAAGATTTATGCAAAATTAATTTTTTACGAGCGGCTGATATGTCTTTATGACTTTTTATCCGTAATTTAAAATTTTTTTTCTTAATGATGACGCGATTCACGCCGATTGTTTTGTCGTCGATCAACAGCTCGGATCAAGAGTTCTAAGCGTGCAAAATTATATTCCTGTACGTAGACCGGTTTAGAAGATATGAACAAATTTCTAAAAATCAACAAATTTTCATCTCCATATCTCGCCAGATCTCTCCTGACCTCGCCTGACTTCCCCAGAACTCGCCTGACCTCCTCTGACCATGAGAAACCTCCCCTGACCCCGCCAGACCTAGTCTGACCTCGCATGACCCCGCGTGACCTCGTTTGACCCCGTCCGATGACCTCGAGTAACCCCTATCCCCATACCATGACCTAGGATAACATCGCATGTATTTCAAACCCAATTATCTCGGAACCCCGAACTCGTATATGAATTCCGAGTATACCGTTGAATTCCTCGTAAAATTCTGCGAAATATAGGACCAAATTTATAAAGATTTAGGCAAAATTAAACGATTTAGAGAAACCTACCATGACCTAGGTCAACATCGAAAAATTAAAACCCATTTAACTCGGAACCCCGAACTCGTATGTCAATTTCGAGGATACCGTTGAATTCCTCGTAAAATTCTGCATAACATAGGACCAAATTTATAAAGATTTAGGCAAAATTAAACGATTTAGAGAAACCTACCATGACCTAGGTCAACATCAAATAATTAAAACCCATTTAACCCAAAACCCCGAACTCGTATGTCAATTTCGAGGATACCGTTGAATTCCTCGTAAAATTCTGCGTAATATAGGACCAAATTTATAAAGATTTAGGCAAAATTAAACGATTTAGAGAAACCTACCATGACCTAGGTCAACATCGAAAAATTAAAACCCATTTAACTCGGAACCCCGAACTCGTATGTCAATTTCGAGGATACCGTTGAATTCCTTGTAAAATTCTGCGTAATATAGGACCAAATTTATAAAGATTTATGCAAAATTAATTTTTTTCGAGCGGCTGATATGTATTTATGACTTTTTATCCGTAATTTAAAAATTTTTTCTTAATGATGACGCGATTCACGCCGATTGTTTTGTCGTCGATCAACAGCTCGGATCAAGAGTTCTAAGCGTGCAAAATTATATTCCTGTACGTAGACCGGTTTAGAAGATATGAACAAATTTCTAAAAATCAACAAATTTTCATCTCCATATCTCGCCAGATCTCTCCTGACCTCGCCTGACTTCCCCAGAACTCGCCTGACCTCCTCTGACCATGAGAAACCTCCCCTGACCCCGCCAGACCTAGTCTAACCTCGCATCACCCCGCGTGACCTTGTTTGACCCCGTCCGATGACCTCGAGTAACCTCTATCCCCATACCATGACCTAGGATAACATCGCATGTACTTCAAACCCAATTATCTCGGAACCCCGAACTCGTATATCAATTTCGAGGATACCGTTGAATTCCTCGTAAAATTCTGCGTAATATAGGACCAAATTTATAAAGATTTATGCAAAATTAATTTTTTTCGAGCGGCTGATATGTATTTATGACTTTTTATTCGTAATTTAAAAATTTTTTTCTTAATGATGACGCGATTCACGCCGATTGTTTTGTAGTCGATCAACAGCTCGGATCAAGAGTTCTAAGCGTGCAAAATTATATTCCTGTACGTAGACCGGTTTAGAAGATATGAACAAATTTCTAAAAATCAACAAATGTTCATCTCCATATCTCGCCAGATCTCTCCTGACCTCGCCTGACTTCTCCAGAACTCGCCTGACTTCTCCAGAACTCGCCTGACCTCCTCTGACCATGAGAAACCTCCCCTGACCCCGCCAGACCTAGTCTGACCTCGCATGACCCCGCGTGACCTCGTTTGACCCCGTCCGATGACCTCGAGTAACCCCTATCCCCATACCATGACCTAGGATAACATCGCATGTACTTCAAACCCAATTATCTCGGGACCCCGAACTCGTATATCAATTTCGAGGATACCGTTGAATTCCTCGTAAAATTCTGCGAAATATAGGACCAAATTTATAAAGATTTAGGCAAAATTAAACGATTTAGAGAAACCTACCATGACCTAGGTCAACATCGAATAATTAAAACCCATTTAACTCGGAACCCCGAACTCGTATGTCAATTTCGAGGATACCGTTGAATTCCTCGTAAAATTCTGCGTAATATAGGACCAAATTTATAAAGATTTAGGCAAAATTAAACGATTTAGAGAAACCTACCATGACCTAGGTCAACATCGAATAATTAAAACCCATTTAACTCGGAACCCCGAACTCGTATGTCAATTTCGAGGATACCGTTGAATTCCTCGTAAAATTCTGCATAACATAGGACCAAATTTATAAAGATTTAGGCAAAATTAAACGATTTAGAGAAACCTACCATGACCTAGGTCAACATCGAATAAATAAAACCCATTTAACTCGGAACCCCGAACTCGTATGTCAATTTCGATGATACCGTTGAATTCCTCGTAAAATTCTGCGTAATATAGGACCAAATTTATAAAGATTTAGGCAAAATTAAACGTTTTAGAGAAACCTACCATGACCTAGGTCAATATCGAATAATTAAAACCCATTTAACTCGGAACCCCGAACTCGTATGTCAATTTCGAGGATACCGTTGAATTCCTCGTAAAATTCTGCGTAATATAGGACCAAATTTATAAAGATTTAGGCAAAATTAAACGATTTAGAGAAACCTACCATGACCTAGGTCAACATCGAATAATTAAAACCCATTTAACTCGGAACCCCGAACTCGTATGTCAATTTCGAGGATACCGTTGAATTCCTCGTAAAATTCTGCATAACATAGGACAAAATTTATAAAGATTTAGGCAAAATTAAACGATTTAGAGAAACCTACCATGACCTAGGTCAACAACAAATAATTAAAACCCATTTAACTCGGAACCCCGAACTCGTATGTCAATTTCGAGGATACCGTTGAATTCCTCGTAAAATTCTGCGTAATATAGGACCAAATTTATAAAGATTTATGCAAAATTAATTTTTTTCGAGCGGCTGATATGTATTTATGACTTTTTATTCGTAATTTAAAAATTTTTTTCTTAATGATGACGCGATTCACGCCGATTGTTTTGTAGTCGATCAACAGCTCGGATCAAGAGTTCTAAGCGTGCAAAATTATATTCCTGTACGTAGACCGGTTTAGAAGATATGAACAAATTTCTAAAAATCAACAAATGTTCATCTCCATATCTCGCCAGATCTCTCCTGACCTCGCCTGACTTCCCCAGAACTCGCCTGACCTCCTCTGACCATGAAAAACCTCCCCTGACTCCGCCAGACCTAGTCTAACCTCGCATGACCCCGCGTGACCTTGTTTGACCCCGTCCGATGACCTCGAGTAACCCCTATCTCCATACCATGACCTAGGATAACATCGCATGTACTTCAAACCCAATTATCTCGGAACCCCGAACTCGTATATCAATTTCGAGGATACCGTTGAATTCCTCGTAAAATTCTGCGCAATATAGGACCAAATTTATAAAGATTTAGGCAAAATTAAACGATTTAGAGAAACCTACCATGACCTAGGTCAACATCGAATAATTAAAACCCATTTAACTCGGAACCCCGAACTCGTATGTCAATTTCGAGGATACCGCTGAATTCCTCGTAAAATTCTGCATAACATAGGACCAAATTTATAAAGATTTAGGCAAAATTAAACGATTTAGAGAAACCTACCATGACCTAGGTCAACATCGAATAATTAAAACCTTTTAACTCGGAACCCCGAACTCGTATGTCAATTTCGAGGATACCGTTGAATTCCTCGTAAAATTCTGCATAACATAGGACCAAATTTATAAAGATTTAGGCAAAATTAAACGATTTAGAGAAACTTACCATGACCTAGGTCAACATCGAATAATTAAAACCCATTTAACTCGGAACCCCGAACTCGTATGTCAATTTCGAGGATACCGTTGAATTCCTCGTAAAATTCTGCGTAATATAGGACCAAATTTATAAAGATTTATGCAAAATTAATTTTTTACGAGCGGCTGATATGTCTTTATGACTTTTTATCCGTAATTTAAAAATTTTTTTCTTAATGATGACGCGATTCACGCCGATTGTTTTGTCGTCGATCAACAGCTCGGATCAAGAGTTCTAAGCGTGCAAAATTATATTCCTGTACGTAGACCGGTTTAGAAGATATGAACAAATTTCTAAAAATCAACAAATTTTCATCTCCATATCTCGCCAGATCTCTCCTGACCTCGCCTGACTTCCCCAGAACTCGCCTGACCTCCTCTGACCATGAGGAACCTCCCCTGACCCCGCCAGACCTAGTCTAACCTCGCATGACCCCGCGTGACCTCGTTTGACCCCGTCCGATGACCTCGAGTAACCCCTATCCCCATACCATGACCTAGGATAACATCGCATGTACTTCAAACACAATTATCGCGGAACCCCGAACTCGTATATCAATTTCGAGGATATCGTTGAATTCCTCGTAAAATTCTGCGTAATATAGGACCAAATTTATAAAGATTTAGGCAAAATTAAACGATTTAGAGAAACCTACCATGACCTAGGTCAACATCGAATAATTAAAACCCATTTAACTCGGAACCCCGAACTCGTATGTCAATTTCGAGGATACCGTTGAATTCCTCGTAAAATTCTGCGAAATATAGGACCAAATTTATAAAGATTTAGGCAAAATTAAACGATTTAGAGAAACCTACCATGACCTAGGTCAACATCGAATAAATAAAACCCATTTAACTCGGAACCCCGAACTCGTATGTCAATTTCGATGATACCGTTGAATTCCTCGTAAAATTCTGCGTAATATAGGACCAAATTTATAAAGATTTAGGCAAAATTAAACGTTTTAGAGAAACCTACCATGACCTAGGTCAATATCGAATAATTAAAACCCATTTAACTCTGAACCCCGAACTCGTATGTCAATTTCGAGGATACCGTTGAATTCCTCGTAAAATTCTGCGTAATATAGGACCAAATTTATAAAGATTTAGGCAAATTAAACGATTTAGAGAAACCTACCATGACCTAGGTCAACATCGAATAATTAAAACCCATTTAACTCGGAACCCCGAACTCGTATGTCAATTTCGAGGATACCGTTGAATTCCTCCGTAAAATTCTGCATAACATAGGACAAAATTTATAAAGATTTAGGCAAAATTAAACGATTTAGAGAAACCTACCATGACCTAGGTCAACAACAAATAATTAAAACCCATTTAACTCGGAACCCCGAACTCGTATGTCAATTTCGAGGATACCGTTGAATTCCTCGTAAAATTCTGCGTAATATAGGACCAAATTTATAAAGATTTAGGCAAAATTAAACGATTTAGAGAAACCCTACCATGACCTAGGTCAACATCGAATAATTAAAACCCATTTAACTCGGAACCCCGAACTCGTATGTCAATTCGAGGATACCGTTGAATTCCTCGTAAAATTCTGCATAACATAGGACCAAATTTATAAAGATTTAGGCAAAATTAAACGATTTAGAGAAACCTACCATGACCTAGGTCAACATCGAATAATTAAAACCCATTTAACTCGGAACCCCGAACTCGTATGTCAATTTCGAGGATACCGTTGAATTCCTCGTAAAATTCTGCATAACATAGGACCAAATTATAAAGATTTATGCAAAATTAAACGATTTAGAGAAACCTACCATGACCTAGGTCAACATCGAATAATTAAAACCCATTTAACTCGGAACCCCCGAACACGTATGTCAATTTCGAGGATACCGTTGAAATCCTCGTAAAATTCTGCGTAATATAGGACCAAATTTATAAAGATTTAGGCAAAATTAAACGATTTAGAGAAACCTACCATGACCAAGGTCAACATCGAATACTTAAAACCCACTTAACTCGGAACCCCGAACTCGTATGTCAATTTCGAGGATACCGTTAAATTCCTCGTAAAATTCTGCATAACATAGGACCAAATTTATAAAGATTTAGGCAAAATTAAACGATTTAGAAAAACCTACCATGACCTAGGTCAACATCGAATAATTAAAACCCATTTAACTCGGAACCCCGAACTCGTATGTCAATTTCGAGGATACCGTTGAATTCCTCGTAAAATTCTGCGTAATATAGGACCAAATTTATAAAGATTTATGCAAAATTAATTTTTTTCGAGCGGCTGATATATATTTATGACTTTTTATCCGTAATTTAAAATTTTTTTTCTTAATGATGACGCGATTCACGCCGATTGTTTTGTCGTCGATCAACAGCTCGGATCAAGAGTTCTAAGCGTGCAAAAGTATATTCCTGTACGTAGACCGGTTTAGAAGATATGAACAAATTTCTAAAAATCAACAAATTTTCATCTCCATATCTCGCCAGATCTCTCCTGACCTCGCCTGACTTCCCCAGAACTCGCCTGACCTCCTCTGACCATGAGAAACCTCCCCTGACCCCGCCAGACCTAGTCTGACCTCGCATGACCCCGCGTAACCTCGTTTGACCCCGTCCGATGACCTCGAGTAACCCCTATCCCCATACCATGACCTAGGATAATATCGCATGTACTTCAAACCCAATTATCTCGGAACCCCGAACTCGTATATGAATTCCGAGTATACCGTTGAATTCCTCGTAAAATTCTGCGTAATATAGGACCGAATTTATAAAGATTTATGCAAAATTAATTTTTTTCGAGCGGCTGATATGTATTTATGACTTTTTATCCGTAATTTAAGAATTTTTTTCTTAATGATGACGCGATTCACGCCGATTGTTTTGTCGTCGATCAACAGCTCGGATCAAGAGTTCTAAGCGTGCAAAATTATATTCCTGTACGTAGACCGGTTTAGAAGATATGAACAAATTTCTAAAAATCAACAAATTTTCATCTCCATATCTCGCCAGATCTCTCCTGACCTCGCCTGACTTCCCCAGAATTCGCCTGACCCCTTCTGACCATGAGAAACCTCCCCTGACCCCGCCAGACCTAGTCTGAACTCGCATGACCCCGCGTGACTTCGTTTGACCCCGTCCGATGACCTCGAGTAACCCCTATCCCCATACCATGACCTAGGATAACATCGCATGTACTTCAAACCCAATTATCTCGGAACCCCGAACTCGTCTATCAATTTCGAGGATACCGTTGAATTCCTCGTAAAATTCTGCGTAATATAGGACCGAATTTATAAAGATTTATGCAAAATTAATTTTTTTCGAGCGGCTGATATGTATTTATGACTTTTTATGAGTAATTTAAAAATTTTTTTCTTAATGATGACGCGATTCACGCCGATTGTTTTGTCGTCGATCAACAGCTCGGATCAAGAGTTCTAAGCGTGCAAAATTATATTCCTGTACGTAGACCGGTTTAGAAGATATGAACAAATTTCTAAAAATCAACAAATTTTCATCTCCATATCTCGCCAGATCTCTCCTGACCTCGCCTGACTTCCCGAGAACTCGCCTGACCTCCTCTGACCATGAGAAACCTCCCCTGACCCCGCCAGACCTAGTCTGACCTCGCATGACCCCGCGTGACCTCGTTTGACCCCGTCCGATGACCTCGAGTAACCCCTATCCCCATACCATGACCTAGGATAACATCGCATGTATTTCAAACCCAATTATCTCGGAACCCCGAACTCGTATATGAATTCCGAGTATACCGTTGAATTCCTCGTAAAATTCTGCGTAATATAGGACCAAATTTATAAAGATTTAGGCAAAATTAAACGATTTAGAGAAACCTACCATGACCTAGGTCAACATCGAATAATTAAAACCTATTTAACTCGGAACCCCGAACTCGTATGTCAATTTCGAGGATACCGTTGAATTCCTCGTAAAATTCTGCATAACATAGGACCAAATTTATAAAGATTTAGGCAAAATTAAACGATTTAGAGAAACCTACCATGACCTAGGTCAACATCGAATAATTAAAACCTATTTAACTCGGAACCCCGAACTCATATGTCAATTTCGAGGATACCGTTGAATTCCTCGTAAAATTCTGCATAACATAGGACCAAATTTATAAAGATTTAGGCAAAATTAAACGATTTAGAGAAACCTACCATGACCTAGGTCAACATCGAATAATTAAAACCCATTTAACTCGGAACCCCGAACTCGTATGTCAATTTCGAGGATACCGTTGAATTCCTCGTAAAATTCTGCGTAATATAGGACCAAATTTATAAAGATTTCGGCAAAATTAAACGATTTAGAGAAACCTACCATGACCTAGGTCAACATCGAATAATTAAAACCTATTTAACTCGGAACCCCGAACTCATATGTCAATTTCGAGGATACCGTTGAATTCCTCGTAAAATTCTGCATAACATAGGATCAAATTTATAAAGATTTAGGCAAAATTAAACGATTTAGAGAAACCTACCATGACCTAGGTCAACATCGAATAATTAAAACCCATTTAACTCGGAACCCCGAACTCGTATGTCAATTTCGAGGATACCGTTGAATTCCTCGTAAAATTCTGCATAACATAGGACCAAATTTATAAAGATTTAGGCAAAATTAAACGATTTAGAGAAACCTACCATGACCTAAGTCAACATCGAATAATTAAAACCCATTTAACTCGGAACCCCGAACTCGTATGTCAATTTCGAGGATACCGTTGAATTCCTCGTAAAATTCTGCGTAATATAGGACCAAATTTATAAAGATTTAGGCAAAATTAAACGATTTAGAGAAACCTACCCTGACCTAGGTCAACATTGAATAATTAAAACCCATTTAACTCGGAACCCCGAACTCGTATGTCAATTTCGAGGATACCGTTGAATTCCTCGTAAAATTCTGCGTAATATAGGACCAAATTTATAAAGATCTCGGCAAAATTAAACGATTTAGAGAAACCTACCATGACCTAGGTCAACATCGAATAATTAAAACGCATTTAACTCGGAACCCCGAACTCGTATGTCAATTTCGAGGATACCGTTGAATTCCTCGTAAAATTCTGCGTAATATAGGACCAAATTTATAAAGATTTAGGCAAAATTAAACGATTTAGAGAAACCTACCATGACCTAGGTCAACATCGAATAATTAAAACCCATTTAACTCGGAACCCCGAACTCATATGTCAATTTCGAGGATACCGTTGAATTCCTCGTAAAATTCTGCATAACATAGGACCAAATTTATAAAGATTTAGGCAAAATTAAACGATTTAGAGAAACCTACCCTGACCTAGGTCAACATTGAATAATTAAAACCCATTTAACTCGGAACCCCGAACTCGTATGTCAATTTCGAGGATACCGTTGAATTCCTCGTAAAATTCTGCGTAATATAGGACCAAATTTATAAAGATCTCGGCAAAATTAAACGATTTAGAGAAACCTACCATGACCTAGGTCAACATCAAATAATTAAAACCCATTTAACCCAAAACCCCGAACTCGTATGTCAATTTCGAGGATACCGTTGAATTCCTCGTAAAATTCTGCGTAATATAGGACCAAATTTATAAAGATTTAGGCAAAATTAAACGATTTAGAGAAACCTACCATGACCTAGGTCAACATCAAATAATTAAAACCCATTTAACCCAAAACCCCGAACTCGTATGTCAATTTCGAGGATACCGTTGAATTCCTCGTAAAATTCTGCGTAATATAGGACCAAATTTATAAAGATTTAGGCAAAATTAAACGATTTAGAGAAACCTACCATGACCTAGGTCAACATCGAAAAATTAAAACCCATTTAACTCGGAACCCCGAACTCGTATGTCAATTTCGAGGATACCGTTGAATTCCTTGTAAAATTCTGCGTAATATAGGACCAAATTTATAAAGATTTATGCAAAATTAATTTTTTTCGAGCGGCTGATATGTATTTATGACTTTTTATCCGTAATTTAAAAATTTTTTCTTAATGATGACGCGATTCACGCCGATTGTTTTGTCGTCGATCAACAGCTCGGATCAAGAGTTCTAAGCGTGCAAAATTATATTCCTGTACGTAGACCGGTTTAGAAGATATGAACAAATTTCTAAAAATCAACAAATTTTCATCTCCATATCTCGCCAGATCTCTCCTGACCTCGCCTGACTTCCCCAGAACTCGCCTGACCTCCTCTGACCATGAGAAACCTCCCCTGACCCCGCCAGACCTAGTCTAACCTCGCATCACCCCGCGTGACCTTGTTTGACCCCGTCCGATGACCTCGAGTAACCTCTATCCCCATACCATGACCTAGGATAACATCGCATGTACTTCAAACCCAATTATCTCGGAACCCCGAACTCGTATATCAATTTCGAGGATACCGTTGAATTCCTCGTAAAATTCTGCGTAATATAGGACCAAATTTATAAAGATTTATGCAAAATTAATTTTTTTCGAGCGGCTGATATGTATTTATGACTTTTTATTCGTAATTTAAAAATTTTTTTCTTAATGATGACGCGATTCACGCCGATTGTTTTGTAGTCGATCAACAGCTCGGATCAAGAGTTCTAAGCGTGCAAAATTATATTCCTGTACGTAGACCGGTTTAGAAGATATGAACAAATTTCTAAAAATCAACAAATGTTCATCTCCATATCTCGCCAGATCTCTCCTGACCTCGCCTGACTTCTCCAGAACTCGCCTGACTTCTCCAGAACTCGCCTGACCTCCTCTGACCATGAGAAACCTCCCCTGACCCCGCCAGACCTAGTCTGACCTCGCATGACCCCGCGTGACCTCGTTTGACCCCGTCCGATGACCTCGAGTAACCCCTATCCCCATACCATGACCTAGGATAACATCGCATGTACTTCAAACCCAATTATCTCGGGACCCCGAACTCGTATATCAATTTCGAGGATACCGTTGAATTCCTCGTAAAATTCTGCGAAATATAGGACCAAATTTATAAAGATTTAGGCAAAATTAAACGATTTAGAGAAACCTACCATGACCTAGGTCAACATCGAATAATTAAAACCCATTTAACTCGGAACCCCGAACTCGTATGTCAATTTCGAGGATACCGTTGAATTCCTCGTAAAATTCTGCGTAATATAGGACCAAATTTATAAAGATTTAGGCAAAATTAAACGATTTAGAGAAACCTACCATGACCTAGGTCAACATCGAATAATTAAAACCCATTTAACTCGGAACCCCGAACTCGTATGTCAATTTCGAGGATACCGTTGAATTCCTCGTAAAATTCTGCATAACATAGGACCAAATTTATAAAGATTTAGGCAAAATTAAACGATTTAGAGAAACCTACCATGACCTAGGTCAACATCGAATAAATAAAACCCATTTAACTCGGAACCCCGAACTCGTATGTCAATTTCGATGATACCGTTGAATTCCTCGTAAAATTCTGCGTAATATAGGACCAAATTTATAAAGATTTAGGCAAAATTAAACGTTTTAGAGAAACCTACCATGACCTAGGTCAATATCGAATAATTAAAACCCATTTAACTCGGAACCCCGAACTCGTATGTCAATTTCGAGGATACCGTTGAATTCCTCGTAAAATTCTGCGTAATATAGGACCAAATTTATAAAGATTTAGGCAAAATTAAACGATTTAGAGAAACCTACCATGACCTAGGTCAACATCGAATAATTAAAACCCATTTAACTCGGAACCCCGAACTCGTATGTCAATTTCGAGGATACCGTTGAATTCCTCGTAAAATTCTGCATAACATAGGACAAAATTTATAAAGATTTAGGCAAAATTAAACGATTTAGAGAAACCTACCATGACCTAGGTCAACAACAAATAATTAAAACCCATTTAACTCGGAACCCCGAACTCGTATGTCAATTTCGAGGATACCGTTGAATTCCTCGTAAAATTCTGCGTAATATAGGACCAAATTTATAAAGATTTATGCAAAATTAATTTTTTTCGAGCGGCTGATATGTATTTATGACTTTTTATTCGTAATTTAAAAATTTTTTTCTTAATGATGACGCGATTCACGCCGATTGTTTTGTAGTCGATCAACAGCTCGGATCAAGAGTTCTAAGCGTGCAAAATTATATTCCTGTACGTAGACCGGTTTAGAAGATATGAACAAATTTCTAAAAATCAACAAATGTTCATCTCCATATCTCGCCAGATCTCTCCTGACCTCGCCTGACTTCCCCAGAACTCGCCTGACCTCCTCTGACCATGAAAAACCTCCCCTGACTCCGCCAGACCTAGTCTAACCTCGCATGACCCCGCGTGACCTTGTTTGACCCCGTCCGATGACCTCGAGTAACCCCTATCTCCATACCATGACCTAGGATAACATCGCATGTACTTCAAACCCAATTATCTCGGAACCCCGAACTCGTATATCAATTTCGAGGATACCGTTGAATTCCTCGTAAAATTCTGCGCAATATAGGACCAAATTTATAAAGATTTAGGCAAAATTAAACGATTTAGAGAAACCTACCATGACCTAGGTCAACATCGAATAATTAAAACCCATTTAACTCGGAACCCCGAACTCGTATGTCAATTTCGAGGATACCGCTGAATTCCTCGTAAAATTCTGCATAACATAGGACCAAATTTATAAAGATTTAGGCAAAATTAAACGATTTAGAGAAACCTACCATGACCTAGGTCAACATCGAATAATTAAAACCTTTTAACTCGGAACCCCGAACTCGTATGTCAATTTCGAGGATACCGTTGAATTCCTCGTAAAATTCTGCATAACATAGGACCAAATTTATAAAGATTTAGGCAAAATTAAACGATTTAGAGAAACTTACCATGACCTAGGTCAACATCGAATAATTAAAACCCATTTAACTCGGAACCCCGAACTCGTATGTCAATTTCGAGGATACCGTTGAATTCCTCGTAAAATTCTGCGTAATATAGGACCAAATTTATAAAGATTTATGCAAAATTAATTTTTTACGAGCGGCTGATATGTCTTTATGACTTTTTATCCGTAATTTAAAAATTTTTTTCTTAATGATGACGCGATTCACGCCGATTGTTTTGTCGTCGATCAACAGCTCGGATCAAGAGTTCTAAGCGTGCAAAATTATATTCCTGTACGTAGACCGGTTTAGAAGATATGAACAAATTTCTAAAAATCAACAAATTTTCATCTCCATATCTCGCCAGATCTCTCCTGACCTCGCCTGACTTCCCCAGAACTCGCCTGACCTCCTCTGACCATGAGGAACCTCCCCTGACCCCGCCAGACCTAGTCTAACCTCGCATGACCCCGCGTGACCTCGTTTGACCCCGTCCGATGACCTCGAGTAACCCCTATCCCCATACCATGACCTAGGATAACATCGCATGTACTTCAAACACAATTATCGCGGAACCCCGAACTCGTATATCAATTTCGAGGATATCGTTGAATTCCTCGTAAAATTCTGCGTAATATAGGACCAAATTTATAAAGATTTAGGCAAAATTAAACGATTTAGAGAAACCTACCATGACCTAGGTCAACATCGAATAATTAAAACCCATTTAACTCGGAACCCCGAACTCGTATGTCAATTTCGAGGATACCGTTGAATTCCTCGTAAAATTCTGCGAAATATAGGACCAAATTTATAAAGATTTAGGCAAAATTAAACGATTTAGAGAAACCTACCATGACCTAGGTCAACATCGAATAAATAAAACCCATTTAACTCGGAACCCCGAACTCGTATGTCAATTTCGATGATACCGTTGAATTCCTCGTAAAATTCTGCGTAATATAGGACCAAATTTATAAAGATTTAGGCAAAATTAAACGTTTTAGAGAAACCTACCATGACCTAGGTCAATATCGAATAATTAAAACCCATTTAACTCGGAACCCCGAACTCGTATGTCAATTTCGAGGATACCGTTGAATTCCTCGTAAAATTCTGCGTAATATAGGACCAAATTTATAAAGATTTAGGCAAAATTAAACGATTTAGAGAAACCTACCATGACCTAGGTCAACATCGAATAATTAAAACCCATTTAACTCGGAACCCCGAACTCGTATGTCAATTTCGAGGATACCGTTGAATTCCTCGTAAAATTCTGCATAACATAGGACAAAATTTATAAAGATTTAGGCAAAATTAAACGATTTAGAGAAACCTACCATGACCTAGGTCAACAACAAATAATTAAAACCCATTTAACTCGGAACCCCGAACTCGTATGTCAATTTCGAGGATACCGTTGAATTCCTCGTAAAATTCTGCGTAATATAGGACCAAATTTATAAAGATTTAGGCAAAATTAAACGATTTAGAGAAACCTACCATGACCTAGGTCAACATCGAATAATTAAAACCCATTTAACTCGGAACCCCGAACTCGTATGTCAATTTCGAGGATACCGTTGAATTCCTCGTAAAATTCTGCATAACATAGGACCAAATTTATAAAGATTTAGGCAAAATTAAACGATTTAGAGAAACCTACCATGACCTAGGTCAACATCGAATAATTAAAACCCATTTAACTCGGAACCCCGAACTCGTATGTCAATTTCGAGGATACCGTTGAATTCCTCGTAAAATTCTGCATAACATAGGACCAAATTTATAAAGATTTATGCAAAATTAAACGATTTAGAGAAACCTACCATGACCTAGGTCAACATCGAATAATTAAAACCCATTTAACTCGGAACCCCGAACACGTATGTCAATTTCGAGGATACCGTTGAAATCCTCGTAAAATTCTGCGTAATATAGGACCAAATTTATAAAGATTTAGGCAAAATTAAACGATTTAGAGAAACCTACCATGACCAAGGTCAACATCGAATACTTAAAACCCACTTAACTCGGAACCCCGAACTCGTATGTCAATTTCGAGGATACCGTTAAATTCCTCGTAAAATTCTGCATAACATAGGACCAAATTTATAAAGATTTAGGCAAAATTAAACGATTTAGAAAAACCTACCATGACCTAGGTCAACATCGAATAATTAAAACCCATTTAACTCGGAACCCCGAACTCGTATGTCAATTTCGAGGATACCGTTGAATTCCTCGTAAAATTCTGCGTAATATAGGACCAAATTTATAAAGATTTATGCAAAATTAATTTTTTTCGAGCGGCTGATATATATTTATGACTTTTTATCCGTAATTTAAAATTTTTTTTCTTAATGATGACGCGATTCACGCCGATTGTTTTGTCGTCGATCAACAGCTCGGATCAAGAGTTCTAAGCGTGCAAAAGTATATTCCTGTACGTAGACCGGTTTAGAAGATATGAACAAATTTCTAAAAATCAACAAATTTTCATCTCCATATCTCGCCAGATCTCTCCTGACCTCGCCTGACTTCCCCAGAACTCGCCTGACCTCCTCTGACCATGAGAAACCTCCCCTGACCCCGCCAGACCTAGTCTGACCTCGCATGACCCCGCGTAACCTCGTTTGACCCCGTCCGATGACCTCGAGTAACCCCTATCCCCATACCATGACCTAGGATAATATCGCATGTACTTCAAACCCAATTATCTCGGAACCCCGAACTCGTATATGAATTCCGAGTATACCGTTGAATTCCTCGTAAAATTCTGCGTAATATAGGACCGAATTTATAAAGATTTATGCAAAATTAATTTTTTTCGAGCGGCTGATATGTATTTATGACTTTTTATCCGTAATTTAAGAATTTTTTTCTTAATGATGACGCGATTCACGCCGATTGTTTTGTCGTCGATCAACAGCTCGGATCAAGAGTTCTAAGCGTGCAAAATTATATTCCTGTACGTAGACCGGTTTAGAAGATATGAACAAATTTCTAAAAATCAACAAATTTTCATCTCCATATCTCGCCAGATCTCTCCTGACCTCGCCTGACTTCCCCAGAATTCGCCTGACCCCTTCTGACCATGAGAAACCTCCCCTGACCCCGCCAGACCTAGTCTGAACTCGCATGACCCCGCGTGACTTCGTTTGACCCCGTCCGATGACCTCGAGTAACCCCTATCCCCATACCATGACCTAGGATAACATCGCATGTACTTCAAACCCAATTATCTCGGAACCCCGAACTCGTCTATCAATTTCGAGGATACCGTTGAATTCCTCGTAAAATTCTGCGTAATATAGGACCGAATTTATAAAGATTTATGCAAAATTAATTTTTTTCGAGCGGCTGATATGTATTTATGACTTTTTATGAGTAATTTAAAAATTTTTTTCTTAATGATGACGCGATTCACGCCGATTGTTTTGTCGTCGATCAACAGCTCGGATCAAGAGTTCTAAGCGTGCAAAATTATATTCCTGTACGTAGACCGGTTTAGAAGATATGAACAAATTTCTAAAAATCAACAAATTTTCATCTCCATATCTCGCCAGATCTCTCCTGACCTCGCCTGACTTCCCGAGAACTCGCCTGACCTCCTCTGACCATGAGAAACCTCCCCTGACCCCGCCAGACCTAGTCTGACCTCGCATGACCCCGCGTGACCTCGTTTGACCCCGTCCGATGACCTCGAGTAACCCCTATCCCCATACCATGACCTAGGATAACATCGCATGTATTTCAAACCCAATTATCTCGGAACCCCGAACTCGTATATGAATTCCGAGTATACCGTTGAATTCCTCGTAAAATTCTGCGTAATATAGGACCAAATTTATAAAGATTTAGGCAAAATTAAACGATTTAGAGAAACCTACCATGACCTAGGTCAACATCGAATAATTAAAACCTATTTAACTCGGAACCCCGAACTCGTATGTCAATTTCGAGGATACCGTTGAATTCCTCGTAAAATTCTGCATAACATAGGACCAAATTTATAAAGATTTAGGCAAAATTAAACGATTTAGAGAAACCTACCATGACCTAGGTCAACATCGAATAATTAAAACCTATTTAACTCGGAACCCCGAACTCATATGTCAATTTCGAGGATACCGTTGAATTCCTCGTAAAATTCTGCATAACATAGGACCAAATTTATAAAGATTTAGGCAAAATTAAACGATTTAGAGAAACCTACCATGACCTAGGTCAACATCGAATAATTAAAACCCATTTAACTCGGAACCCCGAACTCGTATGTCAATTTCGAGGATACCGTTGAATTCCTCGTAAAATTCTGCGTAATATAGGACCAAATTTATAAAGATTTCGGCAAAATTAAACGATTTAGAGAAACCTACCATGACCTAGGTCAACATCGAATAATTAAAACCTATTTAACTCGGAACCCCGAACTCATATGTCAATTTCGAGGATACCGTTGAATTCCTCGTAAAATTCTGCATAACATAGGATCAAATTTATAAAGATTTAGGCAAAATTAAACGATTTAGAGAAACCTACCATGACCTAGGTCAACATCGAATAATTAAAACCCATTTAACTCGGAACCCCGAACTCGTATGTCAATTTCGAGGATACCGTTGAATTCCTCGTAAAATTCTGCATAACATAGGACCAAATTTATAAAGATTTAGGCAAAATTAAACGATTTAGAGAAACCTACCATGACCTAAGTCAACATCGAATAATTAAAACCCATTTAACTCGGAACCCCGAACTCGTATGTCAATTTCGAGGATACCGTTGAATTCCTCGTAAAATTCTGCGTAATATAGGACCAAATTTATAAAGATTTAGGCAAAATTAAACGATTTAGAGAAACCTACCCTGACCTAGGTCAACATTGAATAATTAAAACCCATTTAACTCGGAACCCCGAACTCGTATGTCAATTTCGAGGATACCGTTGAATTCCTCGTAAAATTCTGCGTAATATAGGACCAAATTTATAAAGATCTCGGCAAAATTAAACGATTTAGAGAAACCTACCATGACCTAGGTCAACATCGAATAATTAAAACGCATTTAACTCGGAACCCCGAACTCGTATGTCAATTTCGAGGATACCGTTGAATTCCTCGTAAAATTCTGCGTAATATAGGACCAAATTTATAAAGATTTAGGCAAAATTAAACGATTTAGAGAAACCTACCATGACCTAGGTCAACATCGAATAATTAAAACCCATTTAACTCGGAACCCCGAACTCATATGTCAATTTCGAGGATACCGTTGAATTCCTCGTAAAATTCTGCATAACATAGGACCAAATTTATAAAGATTTAGGCAAAATTAAACGATTTAGAGAAACCTACCCTGACCTAGGTCAACATTGAATAATTAAAACCCATTTAACTCGGAACCCCGAACTCGTATGTCAATTTCGAGGATACCGTTGAATTCCTCGTAAAATTCTGCGTAATATAGGACCAAATTTATAAAGATCTCGGCAAAATTAAACGATTTAGAGAAACCTACCATGACCTAGGTCAACATCGAATAATTAAAACCCATTTAACTCGGAACCCCGAACTCGTATGACAATTTCGAGGATACCGTTGAATTCCTCGTAAAATTCTGCATAACATAGGACCAAATTTATAAAGATTTAGGCAAAATTAAACGATTTAGAGAAACCTACCATGACCTAAGTCAACATCGAATAATTAAAACCCATTTAACTCGGAACCCCGAACTCGTATGTCAATTTCGAGGATACCGTTGAATTTCTCGTAAAATTCTGCGTAATATAGGACCAAATTTATAAAGATTTAGGCAAAATTAAACGATTTAGAGAAACCTACCATGACCTAGGTCAACATCGAATAATTAAAACCCATTTAACTCGGAACCCCGAACTCGTATGTCAATTTCGAGGATACCGTTGAATTCCTCGTAAAATTCTGCGTAATATAGGACCAAATTAATAAAGATTTAGGCAAAATTAAACGATTTAGAGAAACCTACCATGACCTAGGTCAACATCGAATAATTAAAACGCATTTAACTCGGAACCCCGAACTCGTATGTCAATTTCGAGGATACCGTTGAATTCCTCGTAAAATTCTGCGTAATATAGGACCAAATTTATAAAGATTTAGGCAAAATTAAACGATTTAGAGAAACCTACCATGACCTAGGTCAACATCGAATAATTAAAACCCATTTAACTCGGAACCCCGAACTCATATGTCAATTTCGAGGATACCGTTGAATTCCTCGTAAAATTCTGCATAACATAGGACCAAATTTATAAAGATTTAGGCAAAATTAAACGATTTAGAGAAACCTACCCTGACCTAGGTCAACATTGAATAATTAAAACCCATTTAACTCGGAACCCCGAACTCGTATGTCAATTTCGAGGATACCGTTGAATTCCTCGTAAAATTCTGCGTAATATAGGACCAAATTTATAAAGATCTCGGCAAAATTAAACGATTTAGAGAAACCTACCATGACCTAGGTCAACATCGAATAATTAAAACGCATTTAACTCGGAACCCCGAACTCGTATGTCAATTTCGAGGATACCGTTGAATTCCTCGTAAAATTCTGTGTAATATAGGACCAAATTTATAAAGATTTAGGCAAAATTAAACGATTTAGAGAAACCTACCATGACCTAGGTCAACATCGAATAATTAAAACCCATTTAACTCGGAACCCCGAACTCATATGTCAATTTCGAGGATACCGTTGAATTCCTCGTAAAATTCTGCATAACATAGGACCAAATTTATAAAGATTTAGGCAAAATTAAACGATTTAGAGAAACCTACCCTGACCTAGGTCAACATTGAATAATTAAAACCCATTTAACTCGGAACCCCGAACTCGTATGTCAATTTCGAGGATACCGTTGAATTCCTCGTAAAATTCTGCGTAATATAGGACCAAATTTATAAAGATCTCGGCAAAATTAAACGATTTAGAGAAACCTACCATGACCTAGGTCAACATCGAATAATTAAAACCCATTTAACTCGGAACCCCGAACTCGTATGACAATTTCGAGGATACCGTTGAATTCCTCGTAAAATTCTGCATAACATAGGACCAAATTTGTAAAGATTTAGGCAAAATTAATTTTTTTCGAGCGGCTGTTATGTATTTGCGACTTTTTATCCGTAATTTAAAAATTTTTTTCTTAACGATGACGCGATTCACGCCGATTGTTTTGTCGTCGATCAGCAGCTCGGATCAAGAGTTCTAAGCGTGCAAATTTATATTCCTGTACGTAGACCGGTTTAGAAGATATGAACAAATTTCTAAAAATCAACAAATTTTCTTCTCCATATCTCGCCAGATCTCTCCTGACCTCGCCTGACTTCCCCAGTACTCGCCTGACCTCCTCTGACCATGAGAAACCTCCCCTGACCCCGCCAGACCTAGTCTGACCTCGCATGACTCCGCGTGACCTCGTTTGACCCCGTCCGATGACCTCGAGTAACCCCTATCCCCATACCATGACCTAGGATAACATCGCATGTATTTCAAACCCAATTATCTCGGAACCCCGAACTCGTATATCAATTTCGAGGATACCGTTGAATTCCTCGTAAAATTCTGCGTAATATAGGACCAAATTTATAAAGATTTAGGCGAAATTAAACGATTTTTAGAAACCTACCATGACCTAGGTCAGGTCAGGTCAGGTCAGGTCAGGTCAGGTCAGGTCAAGTCAGTTCTCCCACCACCGACTGCGCAAAAAAAAATTACGCCTCCCCTATTTCGTTTTCCACTCAGATTTTTTTTTATTGACCGATAATCACGAGCAAAAAAAGCTGAATGAATTTCTTATTTTTAGGTTCAGTTTTTGACTCTCTTTTTAACCCGCCGTAACTCCATTATTTCTTGAGATTTTTACAGTTTTTGCTTGAAATAATTTAGAAACAATTCATCTGACCTTGATCCTCAATTAGACCTCTTCTTTCTTATCGATATCAACTTTAACTTTAAAACGGCAGGAAAACGTTTCAATTTTTGGCGTACCCTTAATAATATCTTAGATTTATTGTAGACTTATTGAAACAAAATAAAACCAAAAATGTCAATAATCAATCAATTAAATTTAATAATAAATTTAAATTTAATTCAAGTTCAAGAAAAACTTACCATTTAATGATGATAAGGAAATGATTTCAGGACAAATCATCCTCCTTGGTCACTTAACAATCGACCACTATTCAATTAAATACGACTCTAATAAAGTTTACTTTTAAAAGCTCCTTAGGTAAACACAGAATAAGAACGTGCACTTATAAAAATCACCCCACGGTAACTTGTCACCACTTGGAACCAGCCCATCAATAATTTAAAAAAAAGCATACAATTAAAAGTCGCTTTAACCTACAAAGCATTGACATAGTGTTAGGAAAATTAAACAATAAACAGATAACTGCTGCGCCTCTAAATCAAAAACCCAAAACTCATATTGTTCAAAACTTAAATGAAAAACTAGCCATTATAAGATTTTACAAGTACGGGCCTGTAATAACAACAGAACAATTAAACGGTGTGAGTAGCTCACAGAGTATTTTAATTAGTAAAAATTACTTTCAAATTCTAAGCACCCACAAAATTGTAATAAATGACAGCGAACACCTTTGATGTTACAAAGAGACTGAACAAGCAAACAACTGATTACGTGACGAATTAAGGTTTTTGTTGGCAGAGCAAAAAACTCGTTCTTTCTTCATCGCACTGATAAGAAAATAAATTGTATTTATCCTAATATTAAATATGTGCGGCCTCGCAACGTACAAGAACATAAGTCTTAAAAATTTTCTACACTTATTCAGTGAATACTTGGGTCGTCAGGAGCAGTTTGAAATGTGGAAATGAAGAAAAAGAAATGAAATGGAAACGAAGATGCTAAAGGTACCACCGCAGTCGTCAATTTTTTTGATGACTTATTTGATTCTGTAAATGGAACATCTTCTAACGCCTGGAACGGAAAATTCAATCCAGACCACAAAATCCAATAAAAGTGTACAAGAAAAGTTTTGGGAGATCGCATTGCCAGTTTTAAAAAGCATGCACATATTGAAAGATAATGGGCAACATTAAGTTTTACCATGTTTTAAAAATTGGCAACGCACTTTAGAAGACTTTAAAAAGTTAAAGGCTACTTTAAACGACAATGGAGCCTCTTTACTGAAATGTCGATATACTTTAACCAAGACCCTCTGAAGAACTTTTTTGGAAAAATTCCCCCAAGAGGACAAAGATTTAATAATCCCACATGTAACGCATTTGAACAATATTATATTACTCAATGGCTTAGTATCTAAACACTCTTTGGGATCGAATTGTGAAAACGACGATGCATCGGTGTTGCAGTACTTGTTCAATAACTTGATTCAATTCCGATAACACAAACAAATTACGAGTATTTAATGGTAACAGTTTGAACACGATGAAATTGCTGATTTAGCAGTTTAGTAATAAAATTAATAGTAGAACCATCCATCTCCTGAGCACGCAACGAAATTCAGCATCGGTGATCTTCACTTGAATTTCTTTTTTTTCAAATATGTAAGAAATAAAACGAGTTACGGGTTCAACGATTTATTAATAATATTACACTTTATTGTATTTTCTCATCTTCCTAGAAGATTTACGCCTGAAAAACACACAGCCACTTAAAAAACTGATCACTATCGACATAAATCATGCAACAAAAACGAACATAAAAAAAAACTCATACTTTATTTGCGAGAATAAATCCTATTACAAAAGTTACATGAGGTTTATGTACAGTTAAATTTTAGTGTCCAAGTATAACAAACTTCCAGTTACATACGTAACTACAATCCAGTTGACATAAAAACTCAACGTTAATAATAATACAGAAACCTAGGAGTAATACTAAAAACCTGTGAAATATTTCTATAAAATTCTTTAGTATCACAGCACAAGTTTGAAAGGAAAACACACAATTAAAGCCGTGTTTCTGACAAAGAAAGAAAAAAATACAAAGCTCTAATACAGAATACAAAAAATAATCTTCATTTTTTTATAAATCTACTTACTTGTTCCGCACTCGAAGTTTGCGGAGTCCCTTGTTGTACATTTGATGTGGGTTGCACCGTAACTGCAACGATTGAAGCCCCACTTGCTGTCTGCAGACGCACGGGACTCCCCTGTCTCACTACGGTAGGATTTTGTAATGCAGCCGACACTTGCGATAACAGCTGAGCTTGTGCTCCGCCTTGTCCTTGGACCTTGATTCCCGCCAAGGCCCCCGCCAACGTTGACGACCCTTGAGGCCGTAACGCCGAATTCAAAGCCTGGGAGTTTGCGGCGACAACCTGCCAAAATCGTAAACATAAAAAAAAAAATTGAATAAATAAATGAAATCTTCCAACCTGAATCGTCTGCTTCGTCCCTTGTGAAGTGTTCACCGGTATGACACGTGTCGGGGTTCCCTTTGCCAACACTACAGGACCACGTGTTATTCCCAAGGGAGCTCTCATTACTTGGGTGAACTGTTGCACGGTCATCGCGGTCGACAGAGGCTTCGGACCGACGATCAGCTGAGTTTGAACGTTGTTCTTTCCACCCACTTGGGCGATATTGAGTTTCTGAGTGGTGAGTTTCTTGTGAGCCAAAAGTTGTTGGTGGATTTGGAATTGTTTGATTTGTTGGGAGTTTGCGGCTTTGATCGTGGGGGTTATGGTTTTTCCGGCGTTCGCTAAAGTCACTCCGGAGACGGGAATCGTCACCGTTTGCGTCACTGTAAACAAGATTCGATCAGGTGGGCTCGATTAAAATAACGAGCGATTCATTTACCTCCTCCGGTGCTCGAAACCGCCTTCACCAACGTCGCCACTTGCGTTCCCGACGTTCCCGCTTGTTGAACAGCCTGCGCCAAAACTTGTGACGACAATCCTTGTATACTCTGGGCTTGAGTGCCTCCGGCGACCGCAGCCGTGATCGTCTTCTGTTGTTGTTGTTGCTGTTGTTGTTGTTGTTGTTGTTGTTTCTTAAACAACTGGTTCACTTCGCTCTCCGTCACCGTTCTTGTTATCCCAGTTTTAGTGCCTACAGTCACCGCCTGTCGGACAAACTGAGGTCTAGGCTGAGCTTGTGTAAATTGCACGACCGCCTGTTGGCCTCCTATCGTAACGGTCGAATTCTTCACAGTTTGACCCGAAATCGTCCCCGTTTGCAGTCTAACGTGCGGCTTGAAAGAAGCTTGTTGACGAATGAGTTGCAACTGCGCCGAACTGATAGATTTCGCTTGGATGGCGGTGGGAGTTCCTTCGGTTTTTGTTTGGGCCGAAGAATTCGCAGAAACGATCAATCGTTGCGTGGCAGCTTGAAGTTGCGCGGGGCTTAAACCGGCGACGGAGACCACGGTAGAGGCTTGAAGAGGTGAAGTGATGATTCTCTGTGAGCGAATGGTATCTGCAAACAGAGAGTTAACTTCGAAAGTAACGAAACGCCTGCGAAAATGTACTTGGAGGAGTCGCCGGTGTTGCAGAAACTGCCGTTACAACACTGGACACCACGTTCACGGTTTGACTGACCGTCATCTGCGTGGCCGTGGTGACAACTGGTCCACTAGAGACGGCAACAACTTGCGATAGTGTGGTAGAAGAACTCGAAGGTGTTAGAGGCAACAAACCTTCAAAAACAATAATAACCAACGAAACTACAACCACAGAAACCAACCTTTCATCATCTGGAACCTAACAATTTGTTGTTCAGTGGTCATAGGTTTTTTCTCCCTCGCCAAGCGCTCGGCTCTTCTTGCCGCAACCTCCACAGGTAAGACGGGATGGTCCAGATCAATTCCACACTCTGTCAACATCGCGGTGTGTTTCGGGTTCTTTGGTAACGGATTGTTGCTGACACTTCTTTGTGCGGGTACTCGCTTATTAGCGATCGATTTTAGCGAGTCGTACCTCTGAATCATGATCTGAGAAAATTTCGAGTTGTTATCTTGAGTATACAACTGCGAAGTTCGCATCGGTCGACCCGATTTCTGCTGGAATGAAAACTTCTGCACGGTACCGCTTTTATTCTTTTTCTTGCGAACCGCGCTGTCGAAGACTTGTTTTCCTTCTTCTCTTTGTATGAGTACGGTTTCGTAGCGTTGGCGACACTGCTTCGGTGAACGATACGTTATCGAAACCGTATTTACGTAGTCGGCGACGAAATCCCAATTAGGAGTGTGGCCTGGTGATACCACCAACAAATTCAGAGGCAATCCTTGGAACGACTGTATAACTTTCAATAACGCCATATCTTCGTGTACGGTCCAGTCGTGCCATAATGGCGTCTCGATGGCCGGTTTCGGAAGGTTAGTTTTACCCGAAATCGGCAACGTATTCCTCATCAACCCTCTATACTTTTGCATTTTCAGATCGCGCTTGAGTTTCAGGCTCGTGGCCGAATGGAAAAGAGATTTTGGTGCGTTCATCGAATCTTCCTTTCTGGGAATCTTCAACGCTCTGCGGCTATCGACGAATCCGGCCTCGTGGCGAGTTCTTTTGGCTTCTTTTTTCACGTAAATTGGTGGTAGCTGCGATTCCGACATTATATTCATATCGTACAAAAATGACATTGTCTGGTCTATATAGATATCGGTGTCTTGTTGCGGAGGCGTGGGAGGGCACCACATCTAAAAGTTTTCGTTTAGAGATAAAACTTTTTGAAATTGGGGAAAGTCGGGAAAGGTACTTACAGGCATTTGTTCCATGGTATTATCAGAAACCCAAATCTGTAACACAGGATAAAGATAATTTGTAAGTTCAGGTTTCGATGATGTAAAAGGCTAAGAATCGCGATAGTCCTGATCTTTTATTTTTTTTTTTTTTAGGATTGTGAATTTATGGGGGGATGTCGGGTCAATAGAGGACGTTGCAGGAATAAAAGTGAAAATTTTCGTGATGCTCGTATGATTTTCTCTTATTTAGTTGAACCGTTGATACTTACTTATCCCTGTTCTGTTGTATTCTGTTTTTTTTTTTTTCTTTTTTGATGACGGTAGTACCATATTACGTTAGTTTGTGGGATGGGAATTGTCGGGGTGGGTTGCGGGTTTTATAAAGAAGCCGCCTTGCTCGTGTCCAGCGGGGCAGTGTTTTGGTGCCCGCTGCGGACGCCGGAGCAAGAAGGCACCAAAACCCGCGTCCACCCCGCAATGAATAACACATTCGCAAGAGAACTTCTTTATTTTTCTCAATTATGTACATGACCAGTTACTAAATAATCGGTACGTTATAATAAATGGGATCGGTAAAAAACAAAAAGCACCGGTAATCGAAATAAATCGCTCGGTTTTTACGATATAAAACTAAAAAATGAGAGACAAAAATTACGGATAGTTAATACAAGACATGTAAGACTATCACAATTCTTTTCCTTCGGCATTTAAATACTTTTTTTTTGTATATACATGATAGGTGAATAAATTTTACAGTCCCTGAGCGTTCGTGGTTTTGACGAAATTAGTTTTCTTTTTTTAACGGAAATCTTGCAGCAATGCCAAAAGAAAAGAGAGCTTCGGTATAGAAAGTTCAACAAGCAACGTAATCTGTACAATGAAAAAATGAAATTCTCAATGATTTCACAGGCTCATTCACACTTATAATTTACAAGTATTCGCATAAAAATGAGTTATAAAAAAAACTATAATCCTAAATGTTATGTACAACATAATTTTCTTTGTTTAATCACATATTCACAATTTTAACTAAATTGTTGTTCTTTGTCGTCAACACTCGTATTTACTCCGATTTAATTACTTTATTTTGAATACCTAAGTCTGAATCATTTAATTCGGCTTCCGAACTAGTCCGCTTTAAAGATTCATTCGCGTTCTCACTTATATTTTCTACATCATCATCGTCGTCGTCTTCGTCTTTCTCACTATTTATCGAGGAAGTTTTAAGTATTGGAGGCGATCGCGTGACCCAATCATCTAACGTTTTGTTATTTGTGGTACACTTTGCAAACCTTTTTTTCAAACTTTGTTTGAATCTGTTTCTGGAAGTTTTCTTTAAATCATCGAGACCGTTATCAAAAGGTAACGAGTTAGTAACGTCCGACGATTCTTCGGTTGTGTCAGCAACACTATTATCATCTACAGATCCATCTATTTCGAGAATATCTGCGTCGTTTTTACGATCTTCCACCGTCGAATCTACGCTTTGCTCTTCGGTCTCTGTTTGGGAAGACAACGTGTACTGACCTCCGGAGATGATGTCGTTGAGTACGACTTTACAAATTTTTCCTTTAGGTATTATAGTGTCTACGAAATTCTCATAGTTTGAACCGACTGTCGTATTTTTCTCACAATCTTCTTTCTCTGTACTGTCATTTTCTTCACTTTTTTCGCCGTCGTGGTTCAGTACAATTTCCTTTTTTGCAAAATTTCTTTTTCGTGTACGCACTAGGTTCTTAAGCGGAACATCATCCTCTTTTTCCAAGTCTTTTTCGACACTGTTGCTTTTCAACTTTCTGTTCGAATGATTGGGGGAGTTTTTAACCGGTTTCACGCCCGGTAAAATCGGACTGACATCCAAAGTCCACAAATTTATCGCAACGGTACCTCTAGACCTAGTTCTGGGCGAATTTGTATCGACGTGATTCGTCAAACTTTTCGAGATAGATCTAGATTCGAGTTCTGATTGGCCGTCACTTTCATCACGATCGCTAGTATCTGTATCTCCGTTAACATTCCGTGAATTTACTGAATCGTCTGCGCTCTGAGAACACTCGGATTCCGTATTGGTATCTTCCTTTTTAATTGCACTTCGTCTAGTCATCCGTCGCCTATTAAATTTTCGCTTTAGCTTAGCTTTGGCTATATTTCTATCACTGGAGAATTTATTTGATACCATTTTTTTCACGATTTTGTTATTTCTCGGTGATTTATTATGTAAATTTTTCATTGCACGATTTTTATTAACAAATTTCTTCGCGCTCGTGTTATTAACCTTTTTAGTTTTAGTGCTAACCTGATTCGTAGCATCCTCCCTCGAAAACGTCAACAATTCATTCTCTTCCTCCAATTCTCGTGCTCTCCTTTCTTCTTCTTCGCGCATTGCCGCCAACCTATTCTGTTCCCATTCTCTCTTCTGTTCTTCGATTTCACGTTCTGCGGCCGCTAATTGCTCCGCTGACCACGCCGACTCTGTTTCTTCGATAAATTTCATGGCGTATCTTTCGATGGGGGAGAGCTAGAAAAGAGTAATTAGCCTAAAAAAAAAGAGATAAATAATAATAATACCTTCTTGATAACATTGTCAATTTCTTGTTCCGCTTTGCTCATTTCGGGTTCTTTGTCCTGGTCTTCCAAAGGTATGTTTTCGTCGAACTCTGCCAAATCCGCCACCGCTTCCGCTTTAGCCGTTCTTGCCGCTTGAACGTCTTGATCGTCTTCGCAAGCCGCCAACGCGTTCTCCAATGCCCCCAATGCCGCTTTATCGTCGCCGGGAGGTGGATTTTCCGAATGAGACGGCCTCTCGCGATTAACAACTTCAGACATCATTCGTTTCGCGGCGCTTTCTTCATTGTCAATGTTAAACAGATCTTGAATTGTCGACTGTAACGCGTTTTGTTAGACCTTCGTCTCTAAAATGAGAGAATTCGACTTACGCTCTTGAAATAGGCAGTCGTAAAGTTGCCTCCTTCGATCGCGAGATCCCCTAAGAGTCTCTTCTGATTGGCTTTCTTTAAAATATTCTCCTCTATGGTCCGTTCACTTACTAGCCGATAGATGTGCACATCTCTGGTTTGACCAATCCGATGGCAACGGTCTTGAGCTTGGGCGTCCATCGTAGGATTCCAATCTGAATCGTAAAATATCACAGTATCCGCCCCGGTAAGGTTTACGCCGATGCCACCGGAACGAGTTGAGAGGATGAAAGCAAAGATTCGGGTATCACCGTTGAAACGTTCCATCAAAAGCTGCAAACAAAAAATGTATTTGTTGCAAGGTTCTAGATAGTTTTTAAAATTATGTTTAAAAACATGCTGGTCATTGCACTGATCTTCCACTGCTGCAAAAGTTGGAAGCTATAGGGAACTATCAACTGATCTACAGTGGATTAGTAACTATCTGTTGGTTAGCGAAGGTTGATTTCGTCCACGACAAATATCGTTTTGTTTTTTTTAAGTGCATTATCAAAATCGTGGATAAAACAGACTTCATTATGCAGAAGGTAATCTAAAGTTGTGCTGTTACGTTACGAATCACGTCACAAACATAGTTCACATTCACAATTAAAACACATTTATGACTACGTAACATAATAAATAAAAACTTGAAAAAAAAAAGAAAAGTTTAAAACATACCTGTCGTTGATCCACTTTGGTAGTCCCGTCTAGCCTCAAATAAATATGTCCGTGAAAATTGAGAAAAGCCTCTAAAACATCCAACATTTTCGTCATCTGCGTGAAGATCAAAACCCGATGCCCTTCACTCTTCAACCTTCGCAACAAACGATCTAAAGTCTGTAATTTTCCACAATCGTACTGTATCAATCTAGGATCAGGAAACTGTGTACACATGGCTGAAGCAATACGATGCAAAGAAGTGGCAGGTCCAGACAATATCGTAGCCAATTTTCGCTTCTCCTCCTTTTCGCCCCAATATTGACTGGGTTGTGGATGCCAAACTTGCATTTCCGGTTCCGGAGCTCGAACAGGAGGCACATAGAAAATAAACCTGTGAATAGACAACGTAGAATTAAAAAATATAATAAAACCAACGCATACAGACCTATCACAAATATCTTGAAGTTGTTCTATTCTATTCTCTGGACTGCGAACAAGATCTTTAAAACACATAGACAAGTCCAAATTTGAATCACATTCGGTATTTTCTGAACTATTCCACGATGTAATTATGCGAGTTTTCTCATCGAAAATCGTAACCACACGACGAAAATCTTCACCGTATAAAGGAATCGCCGAACATCTCCGTTCGTTGATTCGAGCCATGATTTGTAATCTAGTTTTTAGGTCATCTTTAAACAAATCCATCTCGTCAGACGAACCGAAGCCAACGTCGTTATCATTGTCCCATCGTACGTCTAAACTATTTGATTGGTTAGCATACAATTGTTCTATGTATTTCGATCCAACTGTTTTTCTTTCTTCTTTTTCGTCGGTTTTCACGGAGGCGGATGCGCTCTATATGAAATAATAATAAAAAATGGCACTTCAAAAAGCCGTGACATTACCATCGTGGTGGTAGTGTTGGTGGTGGTCGGAGTAGTGACGGAAGTGAGCTGGATTTTCATGAATGCTTTTGTGATTTGGTGGGAATTTCCGGCTGTTAGAAGCGGTTGCTTGGAAAGGAACGTCAGCTTTTGTCCACCTGCAACAAAGTCACCGTAGAACGATCTCACGTTATTCAGAGACAGAAAAGATGTACGTTACAATCATACGACTCGACTGTGAAACTTCAAGCCGTTTGGTAAGCAACAGTTTGCTCTCCTTTCTGTTGTATATCGTACACAAAATGTGCGTACGATTAATTGACAGAAAGGAACGGAAACAAGACGTACCTGGTGTGGTGGTTGAAACGGGAATATTTCCGGCAATTCCGGGGTTTTGTGTCAATAGCAAATGTTTTCCTGTTGACGTCTGGACCAGCTGAGCAAAACTCGCTGAAATCTTATCCGCCGGCTTCAAAACCGACGTCACGCTCACGGGCGTCGCGGACTGACTTCCGAGCAAAGGTTGCGAAATATTCACAGGTATAGCTTTAACAATACCACCTTGTTGGACGACATACTGTGGTACTTTTACTTTGATATTTTGTTGAGTTTGGAGGTTTTTCCCATTCACGTCTCTCTTCTCGACTTTAACGGGAGCAGTTTTGGCGTTTTCTTGTTTCTTAATTCTCATAACTAGACGACAGGGTGGGAGTGGAGGTATTTCTTCAGGGACCATGTTGGCTTCGATTATTTTTCTGGGCGTGCGCATTTGCTTCATGCGATAACTCTGGTAAGCGCTCATACTAAGCTCCATTAATACGAAGTTTAAATTTAACGAGTCCAGATCCATGTGCTGCAAGACAATGTAAATTAGTATTTAGCGACAAAAAAAAAGATACGAAAGTAGTGAAGAATTAAAAATCAGACAAATGCCTCGATGTCGCTCACATAACGAGGTTGAATTGAATGGATTTCAACCTCTCAGACGGTGTAAAACTCATCATTTTGAAAATGGAAAAAAAAAACAAAGAAAGGAATAAAAAAAAATTACCTTCCACACGTTATAACCGAGAGCAGAATATATCAAACTTGGATAAAGTAGGAGGATACCGTCGCTTAGAAATGACGATATTGTAGGTCGAACTTCGAATAAATTCGGATGGTTGCAGACCTTACGTAGTTGCATGAGGACATTGATGACGCTCAACAAATTTCCACTGGCCAACGTCTCTCTCGTTCTAAAACATATTGTTGGAATATCTATATCATTAGTTTAGGGACAGTTACTTTGCCCTCGACATGTAGTCGTCGTAAAGATACCGCTGTCTTTTGGACAATCGGCACAAAATTACGTGCTCGTACTTTTTTGGCATCTGTTTTTCCACCTCTGACTTAAGTCGCCGGAGCAAAAACGGTCTCAAAACCTGAAAAGACACTTTATTAAGTGGACTTCTTTCTAGTAGTAGTTACTTTGATAAAGAAAAAAATCAGACAAATGCCTCGATGTCTTCACGTGAAGCATGAGTTGAATGGATCTCAAACTTTCCGAAAATGTACGGTGTCATCATTTGATGTAGAAATTTAGAATTGATATGAAATTTTCGCTCACCTTATGTAACCTTTTGATGATGTTTTCGTTATATTCCGCATTTCCTTCGATCATTCCCGTTACGGGATTTGAAAACCACTCCTTGAACTCCCTATGCGACTGGAACACGTTCGGCATTAAAAAGTGCATCAAAGACCACAACTCCATCAAATTATTCTGAAGTGGAGTACCCGTTAAGAGTAGTCGCCTGAAATTCCACAATACCAAAGCGCGTCCAAAGCAAACTGTCAAAACTTACTGTTGAGTTTGGAAATTCAAAAGCAACTGCCACCTCTGCGATTTGAAGTTCTTGATGTTCTGAGCTTCGTCCAGGATTAGGTACTTCCACTTCTTCCGCCTAAAACTTTGATGATCTTGAATGACTAGTTTATATGATGTTATACAGATATGAAAAGCGTTCGGCTTCGTCCAACCAGTTCTTTTCATTTTTCTTTCTTTCTGGGTTCCGTAGTATGTCAGAATTTTAAAAGCAGGAGACCATTTTTTACATTCCATTTCCCAGTTGAGCATTACAGATGTAGGAACAACGATTAAGTGAGGCCCCCAATTTTCTAAAAAAAAAATGTAATAGAATTACGACTCTAAACGCAAAAATTACGCGTCGCTTACCTTTCTCACACGCCAGATGGGTCAGAAGTGCGATGGTTTGTATGGTCTTCCCTAAACCCATCTCGTCTGCCAGAATACCATTCAATTTTCTCTCGTACATCGTCACCAACCAATCCAAGCCAATATGCTGATACTCTCTTAGAGGTAATTTCAACAAAAAAGGTACTTTAGTTGAAACCTGGAACTAAAGTTTAAAGAAAGAACGAATCGATGTAACAATATAATACAGTGGTGGAAGACAACGTGTTTCCCTTCGGTTGTATACTCTCCGCAATCGCAGCTGCATCGTTAATAAGGTCATTATTTTTATCAGTCTTTGTATCTTCTCCCTCATTATGCGAATCTTCAAGCAACGACCTGAGCCCTAAATCATCTCCTTGACTGTTTTCTGACAAGTCCATGTCAATGTCAAGATTTTCTTCATCTGAACTTCCAGTCAGTTCGTTCTCTGACTCTTCATTTTCTTCGTCCGAAACTTCGGACATTTTCGAGTCTTCTTCGTCACTGAACGACGGTGGAGGACCACTGTATTTTTTTCGTAGTTCTTCTATACTCATGTCGTTTTCTGCTTTCAGATCCTCGATTTCTTGCTGATGATTCTGCTCACCTTCCGCTCGCTCCTGCTCTTGGATGGTGTCTTCATCATCTTCATCACTGGTAATGTTGGCGGTACTGAAATCTTCATCGCTTTTCGATTTGTCGGGTTTTTCTTCTACATCGGATGCGGCTTCCTGCGATTTTAAGATTAACGTTATACTATAATAACATGGTTTCAAACACTAATTTTGAAAAAAAAAAAAAAACACATTTGATTAAAATTAACACAAATTCTGCACCCAAACGTAAAATATTTAAATCACAAATCATATTTCTTCTTCGAATTAAAGAATTAACAAATATAAAGCTATGAAATGCACTCACAGATCCGCTCAAGTCACTGATTTGAATACTGTCTCTATTTTCAAGATAGTCTTTAGGCAGTTCTTTCAGGAAATCATCGAGATCCATCTCAGACTCTCTTTGCAAAGCAGCCACTTCTTCGTTATGATCGGCACTCTCTCCCAACGCCGCTTCCTCTTGTTCTATTGTCTCTTCATCGTCGGTGCTATTTTGACTATCAGGTTGAAACTCATCATCCGAGTTCGCCCTCGAAACAGATCGCGATGACACGGTACTAACTGGTATATTTTCTGCAGTTCTATTCATTCCTTCCGCCAATAACTGTGAGTACTTCTCCGTCTGATCAACAATAAAACTCAACTGTTGATCCAGCGCTTTCTTTCGTTTCTCTTCTAAAATTGTATGCTGTTTATATTCCACCAACTTCTCGACGTTATTCCAAAAAGTTCGAATTTCCTTCGCACAAAACGCAGCAATTCTTCGCAAGTGTTGTTCTTGTGCCTTTTCCGCTCGTTGCGCTGCCAAAGCTTTGTCTTGAAAGTACTTTTGAACCATACGCGCACATTTCTTGGCAGCAGCTTTCTTCCACTTTCTTTCTTGGGCAAAGTCCGCCGCTAACCACACCATTTCCTCCAAAAGGAAGTCCCAGTGGGCTTTCGTGCGTGGCATTTCTTGAACTTTGGGAAGTCTCTTCTCGGACCAGAGACCTTCTTTTTGAAGATCCGCTATCCGTTGGACAACATAAGCCTCCTGTTTGGCCTTCTCGACGATCTGTTCTTGATTGCTCACGTTTTGATGGTTTTGCGTTTTCACTTTGCTAGTACTCAACTTCACTTCTTGATGGTTCACCAGTGGCGTAGAAGTTGTGGTAACAATCGGTGAGTGCGAAATTCCCGGTAAAGAACTCGCCGCCGTTGCCGTTGGTGTACTCGGGACCGTTTGTACCACCGTCTCGACCTCATTCTCTTTCGGATCTATCGAATGTTCCTTAAGATATGCCAAATACGCCGGAGACTTGGGCTTCTTGGCAAACTGATACAGATCTAGAATATTACCGCCCGCTTCTAGGAAATACGCTTCCATTAGATGTTCGTTGTATTTCTCTTTCATCAGTTTGGACCTTACTATTCTATGGTTCATGACACGCTGTAATTTGGCGGCGTAAGAGTCTTTCTTTTCTGGCGTGGACGGTAATAATCTTTTAACTGGAGTTTTGGTGGGCGATGTCTGAGACGGCATCGTCGACGGAGTAGTAGAACTTTCGCCACCACTGTTTGGAAACAATTGCAAACGAACATTGGTATTGGCTCTTGGTTTCGTAAGAACGTTTACTATGTGTTGATTAGCTTCACTTGGTCGAAGTGGTGAAGTTTGGTTTACTCTTGAAGGACTGATGCTAATTATGCGTGTCAATCCACTTGGAGTTGACAATGTACCAGGTGTGATCTGGAAACATATACGAAATATGTCATTTCTACGTTACAAAAAAATCTTCAATGCAAATTTTTAACAATTGCCATTTAGAAATATCATTTTATTTAAAAAAAAAAAAGAAAATTAAATTCAACCCTGACTCCTAATTTACGAACGTTTACCTGACGCACGATCTTTTTCATTTTGTTTTGTCTGATTTTATTTGAATACGGTTTATAAAATTCATAAATATTTAAATATTACAGAGACGTGTTGAGCTTACAGCCAAAAGATTATTTGCGGTCAAATCTTGTTACATAAATTTATAACAAAACTAAATGTGCATCCACGTTAATACATTTTAATGCTGTAATAGAAATTGCACAGGGTTACATAATAAAGTTCTTTTATCCGACGAAAACGCATAAACATTACTTAGAAATTTATTATTTTAATACTTTTTTTCCAAACACAAAAATTAAATGAAACTGTGGAAATCTTAAATACAAAATACACATACCTACTCGTCAAATTATAAAACAATAGCACTTTCTGTTTTTTTTTGAGAAATTTTAAAAATTTTGATGCATTTTTCAAGGCCAACTAGAATAAAGATCAAAAAAAAAAGTGAAAAAAATTCTACAGAAACAAACATGAAAATAAGTTTATGTTTTCAAATATCCCATTTCGTTTCAAAATCGGACTTGGTCCTAAATTCCCGAAAAATTTGGCGCCAAGATAAAAAGTTGCACTCACCTGGGCTAAAGCTGGAACTCCATGAGGCTGCGAAGTCGTGATAACATATTGTGCTCCTGCAACCTGAGTCAATCTCACAGCAGGGCGCTCTGCCACGACTCGAGGACCTTGTTGACCCTCCCGCGGGGGCAGAGCACCCTGCGTCGCCCCCGGAGTTTCGTCGCTCATCGTTTACATGCCTGAAAATGAAAAAAAAAAAGAAATTTTCAGAACCGTTGATTGGTACAACTGTATTGTTTTGATTTGACGCAGAACAAAAATAAATAAACAGAGCGCGAGTTGTGCAGGAATTCCACTTTAAAAATGACTTTCCAACATGGAAAAAGCTGACGTAGCTTCAAAGTACGTTTACTTTCAAAAACAAGTATTTTTGGAGCGAAATCAATATACAATGACGTAAAATTTTCCTATCGATGTGATGAAGTCGAGACGTCGAGAGAGATGAAAAGTCGTTAGAACAGAAGCCGCTTTCGGCCAAAACTTCCGCGAAAAGTACACGATTTAATCAGTGAAAAGTCTCGGTATTGTTGCTTCAACGCGAAAAGAGGCGAAAAAAGTGAAACCCATGTCGAATAAGTGTCCGGAAAATGCATTTGGAACTTAAAGGTGAGACAAAGACTTGGACCCAGGTCGCCATGTTACATTTTCGTTTTCGATTGATCTCAACTTACCATCATGTAATCACAAAATATTCGGGCGAAAATCGCTCATCTGCTGATAAAAACACAACCAGCGTCTCTATCAAACTTCAATCTACAATTGGATATTCCACGTTAAGAAAAAATCGCAAAACGTAGCCGATATTTTTAACATTTTACGCGCTCACATCCACAACGCACCGCCCTTAGAAAACATGGCGACGGGTTCTATAGTCGAACGCCCAAGCACAGCCGCCTGGACGACGCGGACCTTTTCTACGCATGCGCGAACAAAAACCCGCGCATGCGTGGCGGGTTTTTCAAATGTGATTTTTTTTTTTCTTGCTTTTTTTTCTGCAGATTTTGAGGGAATGGCGCGAATAAGACCGGAAATACATCCGATTTTGTCCAGGGAAGTCGTGGAAGCTCTGCATTCAAAGCAAATCTACACTGTTATCGACTTTGTAAAGGCGGAGACCCGAAACCTGGTCAGCGTAGGGAGGTTGAATTTTAGAGTGCGTAAAATTGCGCAATGGTAAACAATATTCCTAATATTCGCATCTTACAGGAGTTGTTGGTTTTGAAGAATTTTTTACTGAAAAAGTATGCAGCGAAGGTTGTTAACGGACTGGACTGCTATAGGGACACACTGAATAACACGGCGATTATTCCTACGGGGATCAAGGGGTAATCTATTTTTTTTTTTTTCAATTCCAGATTATGTTCTGGATTAAAATGTGCCGAGATCCCTAAAAAACCTGATTTCTAGAGTGGATGAGGTCCTCCAAGGCGGTCTAATCAGCGGTAACATGTACGAACTTTGCGGTCTTCCAGCTTCTGGCAAAACCGAATTCACCTCAACCCTAATAAAAAATGTAATCGAGAGCACCCAACAAAACGTCTACCTTTTAGACACGAAGAACGATTTCTCCGCCACAAGAATGAAACAGTTGTTGGGGGCCCACAATGAAGTAATCTTCTTCCCCGTTGAAACCTTAAATTGCCAGTTTTTTTTTTTCAGGAGCAGCTAAACCAACGTCTATCCAGGATCATGGTGAAGAGAACTTACACGAAGTACGACCTGATTAATGCCCTCTACGCCCTAAAAGTTCAGTTGGAAGCCAAGTTAAATTTGCGCTTGGTCATCATAGATTCCCTTCCTAGTGTTTTATTTGATTTCAGTGATTACTCGAAAAATGCTTTTTTGAATCATTTAGTGAACGTGATGCGATTTGTAGCGAACGAACATCATGTAGTTTTCGTGGTTGTGAATCTGGTGAGAGCATGGGACGACACCGGAGGACATTTTGAACATGTAGCTTGCGGGAAGTACTGGTTTTCGGTTCCGAACAAAAGACTTAAGATCGAGAAGAACGCTGTAGGACTCCACCGCGTGACTCTTCTAAATAGCGACGACCTAAATCACAACTACGCTGATGTTAGATTAACAAATGAAGGCTTTGTGTAAATACAGGCTGTTAGAAAAAAAACTCATAACTTTCAATAAAGTTTATTAAATACTTTGTACAACATTGCAGCCTATCAGATTTACTATTTTTAAGCGATTTTCCTACGTGGGGGAGCAAAACCCAAAACAAGCTTGCAATAATTTGTCAGGTTTTAGTACATAATAAATAATTTAAAAGCCCCTTGGACATTTTAGTCGTCGTCATCGTCGTCATCTGAAGGAACAAACAAATCATTCTCCTCTAGAAAATTCGCTATGTGTTTGCTGATTGCGGCCCCAATCAGCAGTCCAGGTACCACGGTTAACACCAATCGAATTAGTCCGAATGACGTGCGATGGGGCTCTGGGAGAACTCCCCCACTTTTGGAGTGGATCGCTGTTCTGATAACCCCCAATTTGGGCGTTACCGGTCTCCATTGTTTCAAGATCGGACCTAATCTAGATAACATTTCGATTAAACGTGGATGAAGGATTTGGCACACTCGCGAAATTTTCCCGCACCTTGATGTAAAAATATAACCAAACTTTTAAAATAGGACAAGGCACAATGACATAAAAGTGACAGACGATAATCAAAAATAGCGCCCTCTACAAAAGACAGTTTATTAACTTTAAATTGATAAATATGACGGGAATTAACTAATTAAAGGAATAAACGTTGGAAATGCTGTTTATGAATTTGCACAGAGCTGTGTGGCTTTTGGCATCGAAGTTTTTGTTGCTGAACGTAAAGTATTCTTCTGCTCTAACAAATCGAGCTTCACTCGCATTTTCACATATTCCTCGAACCTAGAAAATGGAGCTACAAGAAGAAAACCACGTGTTATTATTACCTCGACGTATTGACCATTGAGGTCTCCTTCTAAGGGTTTGTTTAGTTGCACAGTCACTCCCATGTTGTCGCTGGTGTTCAGAATAAACGATGAACTCCCAGAAGCCCCGTTTTTAGTAACGACGCCAACAAGAGAAACAGTTCTGTTTATGAAACTCGGGAGTTGCGCCCCACTGACAATGTTGTATTGTTTAGAAGCCATGATTGTCATTTTCTGTAAATAAAACACGTTATCTGTTGATGTACGTGATGAACGAAAACTATACCTGCAGTTTTTCCCGCTAGAAATGTCAAAAACTCTGACAGAATTGATAAGCAGTTTGACCAACCTCCGATTATCGCGCCTCAAAAGTTCCCAAGTTTAAATTTGAGCGCTACATTCACCAGAGATAAGAAACTGAGACAACAAACGCTCAACATTAAAGCCCGCAGAGTCCCGGGGATCTTGACCGCCGAAACCGAACCTACGAACTCCCTCTCACAGACAATTTTATCCGACGTTTGTGATAAACATAACCTCACTTTTGTCCTCAAACAGCCAATGTCGTCTTTACTTCTCATGAATTAAAGATGTCTCTTGTTCCCGACTACGACGATTCTTCGTCGACCTCAGACTCCGAAGAGGACGTTTCAATTCCCGACAGGTAACGTGCGCCTTCTCACACTAAAGTTCTAACCTCAAAACTTTTCGTTTTCTTGGTTTCGAGCACCAATGATGTAAAAATCGGATCAGCTCTGACTGTTTTAGGGATTCCGAAAAGGAGGCACCTAAACTCCCGACTCCGAGCTTCCTCGGGGGTTACGACCCGGATTCGAAGTCTTCGGTTTTCAAGAACCCGTTCATCGAAGCAGAAAACGCCAAAGAAGCGATCTTGCAAAAGCACGTGAAAATGGTGGACGCCAAAGACAACGTGATTGTCATCAACGGAAAGAAGATTTGTTGGAATTACAGGAAAGGACGTTGTCGTTTCGGTCACAATTGTAAATACGCCCATGACTCAGATTTGCAGAAATCTCAAGAACAATTGGATAGCGAGAGGAAAGTCAAGCGAACGGTGATGTGTCAGAAAGAAAGTTTGCCGGAACCGTCGACGGAAGAGTTGGAGAGAATCAAGCAAGAAGCGATAACGCAAAACGCACAAAAGAGGAAAAAACGACCGGGATTAACTCAAGGACTCGTCCCGGGAAAGAAAGTAATGAAGAATTATGTAAACCAAAAGTAACTTTTTTTTTTTAATTTATTCGTTTTATGAATAAAATGAGACGGATTAATGTGATTATTTATTGTATTGAAGAGGCCTCCAAAATGGCCTGAAAAGTTTACATCGTCATGACAGTGGCAATGAGCCTTTGTAAGTACATAAAATACTAAGCTGAAGAATTGCGACGTGTCGCAGCACAAGGCAAAGATGAGACATCCATAAATGCGTTTTTTTTTCCGCTCTGTACATCTTTACATAAGGAACATTTCAACCTGTCGCTGACGCGAAGGGGCGTCAGCCGACTTTTAAAATGACTTGGCATCTTTGTATTGGTGCCGAATACAACAAACAGCCAGGCTGTCGGTGGCCACGTATACCGCACGCTCTTATATACATATAAAAATTTGAATAAATATAAAAACAGGTACATTAGAATTTTGTATGTTCACTGGTCAGATTTAAGTTGAACGGTCGCGTTAAAAACACAAAAGATGAAGCTGATGTAGCCAGCGCGTTGCCCCGATCTACTTTTATCATTCAAACTTAAAAATCTGATTCGTGACTCGATTTCTTCCGTCAATAAATAAATTAATTTAGTTTGTAGCTACTACGTCGTTTACTTCGTCTACAAGATGTTTACAAATATTAAAACTTTCTAATATACAGAGTGAAGTAAACTATATCGATTTTACCACTGGTTTAACAGTATCTTAGAATGTAAATCACATTTAACTACGACATTAAAATACTGTCTATGAAAAAAGCTTACAAATTTCTAAATAAGTAATTAAGAACAGAACAAAAAAAAATTTACAGTGCGACTTTGATCACCAAAACCGCAAAGTACATCGTTTAAATAAAGTTAAATTAAGCTTTTCCATTACATTCTTTACCCTTCACACCGTTGTGGCCGTTCATTTTTAGCGCTTTTTTACAATCCAAGCCGTTAGTAAGCGAATCTTCACTGGGATGATATGACCAGTATTTTTTCGAGGTCTTCCAGTCTTCTCTCAGCGACAAGTTGAACATTGAATAATCGGAATTTCGAGTCACTTCCTTTTCGATCTGGAGAAACTTTGGTAGAGTTTCCTTCAGGTCGGTCTCGTCGAGCGCCGAATAGGTCTCGAGTAGAATCAAACCTTTACACCTGGAAAAGCATAACGGTAAAACAACTCCTCGTGATTTTCTACAGGATCGCCGTAAATTATTACCTTGGATGACTGGGCTGTTCGTAGATGTCAAGCTGAAAGTACTGATTGTTGTAAATGAAACAACGTCGTTTTTTGAAAATAGTAAAATGTGCATTGTCCTTTTGGGTCAAGAGATTTATATAGTCTCGATGTGTGATTTGAGTTTTCACTTCGATTATCTGACCGCCGGGCTGATTTTGTCGTCGCAGAGTGTGAATATAACTGTAATGCCCTGTAAGTTCAAAACAAGTTACTTTTATACATATAATAAACACGGCCCTTTTTGGGTGCGCTAAGTTAGTAAAAAAATAAAAACCCCCAATATACTATTCAATATATTTGCAAGAAACTGTACAAATACAACGAAAGTAACGAAATATGAAATAAAATGTGCTACAAATAACGAATTTTTCGGTTCTCACCTTTCTGTCCTCTTTTCCTCAACCTGACTTGGTTGGGTGAGTTGGATTGTAAATAATTATGAACGACTTCGAAATCTTGAAACGGTGGGAAAACCGAGTCGCTGGGGAGAGGACTTTTGACCAAAAATTTCAATTTACGTGAGTTCTTCAGGAGTCGATCGCCAGTGTCGATGCCGATTTTGTGACACACCGAACCGATCATTCTTCGTATTTTACCTTCGAAGTCGGTGGAGTTGTCGATGACGTCGAAATATGGGTGGCCGACCCAAGAAGCGGCCGCGTTTGAGTCTAATTCTCGAGCTAGTTCTACGCCCTCGGAGCGACAGTTATGGTCCTAAAAAATCACACATCAGAAAAAAAAAAACTCTGAAATGTGACCACGTACTTCGATCGAGTAAAACTCTTCCGCTCCTTTGGCTGCGGAAACCATATGTATGATCTGATTGTAGCGATTGTCGCGCAATTCTACGCTATTCCAGTTGTTGTCTTTCATTATATGTTCCCACTTTTCTTTGGATATAACTGTAATTTCCTTCGTTACAAAAAAAAGAAGAAGAAAAAAGAGACCTACATGCTGACGCATCCATGGCACCTCTATCACAAATTATAAGACAATTTTGTTTGCACGATTTTCCAAGTTCGAAAAAAGTATTCTCTATCTGTATCATTGTCTTTAGGAGGTTTTCTTGAAATTTAACGGCTGAAAAGAAGAATAAGAAGCGTCACAAACACAGACAAATCATGATGCACTGGTTAAAAAGCAAAAATTGAATGCGAAGTTGATACCGTTGAGCCCCACAGTTACAAATTACATTCGAAAAGAAGTAAGTGAGACTTCCACAGTTTGACAAGAAAATTGATGAAAAAAACACGTGCAATATCGGAATCCGCCGGCCGTCGAAATTAAGGCATGATGCGAAACTATAAATTAAGTGCTTGTAATCGATTCTCCTATTTTTACACGGCCAACCTTCAGTGGAATTTTTTAGACTCGCATTTCAATTACCGCATTATTTAAACCAAAAACAAATAATTCTGAGACACAATCTACGACATAGCGTGCCTGATGTTCATGTTCAACCCCAATTATTTTATCATAATCGATTATATTTAATTACGTCAAAGACATCACGTCATGGCATCAAAAACCAACACGAAAGCTCCTGTTGTTAGCGGTACATTTTGGAGCATTATGGGACAATTTTTCTTACCCTCGCAATGAGACGGTGCTTCGGCTATGTTCCCATGAATTTTCGTTCGAAGACCACGGGCTTTAAGAAATATAAAGTCAACGAAAATGGGAGCAAAATCAAAATTTAAGTAAGGGGGTAAAAATACCACGTCCTGAGGGTCGATCCCTTACCTTACAATTACTTATGACTAGACTGGACTGGTCTCCAAAGTTAATTCGAAATTCTGGTGTATTTTTACCAGTGCGGAAACGTATTTTCCAAGAAATATTCACTTTTCACACGAGTGTGGAAATGCAATAAAACACTTGAATAAGAGCCAAATGAATTCCAGAACGTTCATTTTTAACGCCAGGAAGTCCGTCCGATATACTTGGGAAGCTAATTTTGAATTGGAAAAAAACACAGAGTGTGAATAAAAAACTTTGATTGAAAAAAACATTTGCAAAAAACCACAAGGTAACGATGGTCTTTAGTTTTTCAGCCAGACAGTATTTGTGTCTCCCAACGATGAACTTTAAACGCCCATCTAAAAATAAGTCCTCGTTCTGGGATTCGGCCAAGTTCTTACTTCAAAAAACTGACCCCTTCTTTAATTTACTTTTAAGGGAACGAGAACCGGAAACAGTCTGATATCAAAAATGGGGCCGTGCAAACAAACCATTTAATCAATTGAAGTGACAAAAATTATGCAATCATATTGTCTAATCTCAAAAATAAATAAACCGTGGAACCACGCAATTTTTTTGATAACGATAGATTCCAATATTTTTCCGATGTTTGACACAGTTTATTAGGTACGGAAATAGATCGGCTCTACAAAAAAAAAGTTCGGTCGGACCCAGCTGAGATAATGAATAATCGATAATAAATTTTATGTCGGTCGTAAAAATTCGGATTACCATCGATAAATGAGTTAAACTTGGAACTTAGAATGGATTCAAACCACGTGAACATTTAACGAAATAATGGGTCCAATGGCTGATTCATTCAATTATCGTGTTTTCGTGTCAGCTCTTGTAAATAATTTAAAACTAAATCATGCAACGAATTGTAAACATAAAGATAAATTTTCCACAATTTAAGAAAATCTCAAGGTCGGTGAGTAATTTACAACGCATTTAAAAAATTGATTTGGTTCAAGAGAAGGTGGAAATAAAAACGCAGGTCGTAGCTTTGTGCATACATTTTCTAACTAATCTAATTTTCAGCAACTAAACGGGTCTCACGAATTAACGACCTTTTTATCAAAAATATCAGTTGACTACTTCTATGAATTCCAGAATTACACTTGGAAGTTTTTTTATATTGAAAATTTAATTTAAAATACATTATTCCAATTTTACATATTTGAAAAGAACGCACATCTCGAGCCGTCCTTTCCTTTCAATCTGATAATAGGTCGATTAGATTAAAAAAAGCAAGCTATCAAATTCAATTTTTTTTTGTATATTCACGCTTCAAGGTCCGGACTAGATAAAAACAAAGCGTCTCTGACTCATTTTCACTCCAATGCTTTTATTATTTATTATTTATTATTGCACAACCTTGACGTTCGTTTAAAGCTATGAAAATACAATTTTGAAAGAAACTCCAACAATGAAGATTTCCTTAAAAAGTGCAGCGTGTCATTGCCGTTGCTCGGGCATGTGATTGAAAATATTTACTTGTCTAACGTACGTCATTGGTTATTTAAAAAGAAACAGAATTTCTATCCTTTCTGTTCTATTTGTGCTTCCAGAAAACATCGAGAACGTAAAAACACAATTCCGGTACGTACCTACATGAGGCGACCATTTTCTCATAAAAAAAAAAATCGTGGAATTTTCTTCAAAAGTTTAATTCTACTTTGCAAGGTCATCGGCAACAATTTAAAATTGCAATTTATGTTTAGTTAAAACTGATTTTTGACAAGGTCGCTAATTAGAAAAAGAACAGGAATGATTAGCAAAGTTAAATAAATAACGTGAAGAGCAGAAAAACGGCGACCTTTTTGAAACCTTACAAACGAACCGTTCTGTAGGCTTTCATATTAAAGCGGAGTAAATCTCACGGTCACAATTATACTAAGTTAAGGTCAAGGCTGCTGATATCGACGAATATTCATAATTCATCCAATATTTCGTATTTTGTCTAAACGTTAAAAACTCCGCCGAGGAATTTTCCGAAATTTACGGCGACGAAGTCGGCACGTGATAAAAAGAAGAAACCCAGTGAACGACCTTCTCTAGAATCTCACTTTTACGTAATATTTTCACGTCCGCGTTTGGTAAATACGTTAAATTGTTCGTATCAGCGACAGTTTTTATGTGACGTCAATGCGGCGTTGAATTGTAAAATTTGTGAATTACATTGTGTTCTTGGCATGTGATTTTCGGTTAAAAATAATTGCGTTTCAGACGCAAATAGTACAATTTATATCGTTTAACTTGACGAGTGATATCGATTTATCGATAAACGAATTTGCGTTACATAAAAAACTGGGTCTCATCCAATCTAATCACAATCAGAAATAGAGGCTGAGCTCGGGTTGAATTGCTTCAAAATTTTCTAGCGTGTTTTTCGTTCAAAGTAACTCACCTTCTTCTTCGCTTAGATCGCTGAACTTGATGCCACCACTGTAAAAAAAAAAAGAAATTTTTAGGCTTTCCTGCAGTCATAACAGTTTTGGCAAAACTTCCCAATTCCGTAGCAAATTTTTTTCGTGTTTGATCACAGTGGAAATTACTGAACAAACAATGCAAAAAATTTGCATACTCATTTCGGTGTTTGTTTCATATCATTCATGACTGCAAATAATCAGTTTATCAAGTACGGAAAACGCTAAACGTTGCGTTTATCGTGGAAATTCTTCCACAATTGTTTGGTTGAAAGTAAATTGCTGATAACAGCGACTATTGTAATTATTTTTATTTTCGTAACTCAACCCATTTTCTCCGAACTTTTGTTAAATCAATGAACAACGTACGTGACTGCTTTGGCGGGAAATTAGAAAAAGATAATGAACCAAGAAGTACGACGGAGGGAGAGGATCTCAAAACGGTACCGAATTATTACAGCGATCACACTTTGGTTTGAACATGTCTACGGTTAATTTTGATTTTGTTTTTTTGACTGGGTGGTTTCAGGTACACAAATAACGCAATTATTGGAACGCTGTAATTCTAACGTAAAATTTGTACGAGACTGTTACTAAGTTATCTATTTTTCAAATAAACGAACCACAACATCATTAAACTGCTTAAAAGTTATTTATAGTGCGGCAAACACGCAAAGCGCAACATGTCTTTGAAATTCTATGCATTGTTTTAAATGGAAAATTTTACGTAACAAAAGTGAGTAGTCAAAAAATTTGGTTTTTGGAAAAGTGATGTTTTAGAATGAAAATAGTCGTACTTTCTGACCTCGTGATACAAATAACTGGAGCTGTGTTTGACTCGTTTAAAAAACCGTAACTTATCTCCACCGAAAGTCAACTGAATTACTTGAAGTTTCAGTTTTTATCTCAATTACTGCCATTATTTGATCTTAAGTTCTTAAGTTGTACTTTCGCGCAAATAACTGCTTAATAATATACAAAGAAAGTAGTTTTCGCCCCTTTATGTACCCCCCGACAATCGTAAGCCAAAATTACTCCAATTTCTCCCTCACTTCGGCCGATTTCACCTCCAGTTACGAAACCACGTGATTTCAGGGCATTGTTCCAATCTCATCCTATTCAAAAATATACCAGACCTCCTGACTCCTCTCTTTGATCGAGCCAAACTTGTAATCCTAATTCTAGTTTATTTTTACTAAACATAAATAAACAATTTTAGTGTAAGCTCAAACTGACACTATTTTGAGAGTAACCCAGTGGGGAAAAATTCAGAGGAAATACCAAAGAAAATAATGGAAATTTTCAATGACACATACCTTAGTAGAACTGAGGCAGTTTCTGGTACTCGAAAAACCTACAAAGCCACAGCATGAGATGATAAACAACACGCAAAATATCATTACCTTCCAGCCCATATTTTCGAAAAACGTGCTCAATCGAGTCTGTCCTGTCGTTTTCCCACCACATGGTCCTGGAACAAAAACCAAAGTTATGGAGCACTAAAAGGGGGCTGTAACACTTACCTCCGGTCAAGACAACTTTGTAACAAGTTTTAGAATTACGATTATCTCCTTTATCCATGGTCCTATTGCAAAATCAACGTGTTTGGTAAATTTACTGGGAGTGAAAATTATTCGTGAAAGGTTAAGAATGAAATTCAAAATTTGTAAGCACTAAAAAATTAAACGAGATACATGATCAGAGTTTACTATATATTGATTTCATGTTTTCTTATTTCGCGAAAGCGACAAAGCTGACACGCGACACCGCACAGACGCGGGACTTTGAGAAGTGTGAGCGAATTTGATTCTTAAATAAACATAATTGCTATTTTGTAAAATGATCTTTTGGGGAATTTCGTGACGTTTTGGTGGCAGCGGGAGGATCAATCAATAAATGGCGGAAGCGCCAAATTCAAAACGGCCGCCATTACATAACGAGATTTCAGCAAAAAAATAACAAAAACGGAACGATTCTCGCAAAATCGGAATAAATGCATCGCCCGTGGTTATTTTAAATAAATAAATAAATCTCGCTTAAATAATTCAGTTTGTTACTTTTTTGACAGCTGACAGATAGTGAGGTTAAGTCTGTAAAACTGTTGTCCAAGATGACGGAGAAAAAAGCGAACCCCCTGGATCTCAACAGTTCGAATTTCAACCCCAACATGTATTTGGACAAGCTCTTCAAGGTAAAATTGCCAAAATTTTTAAGTGATCTCATTTAGTTGTTGTAGGAGTCCAATTTGAAGCAAATAATGGACCACGAAAGTGAAATCGTGAAAGACACGCAAACTTTGCATTCCGACATGCAGACTCTAGTATATGAGAATTACAATAAGTTTATCTCCGCCACGGATACCGTTAAAAAGGTAGCGTTCTGGCTGGGTCAACCAAAATCTCAAACGTTTTTTCTCAGATGAAAGTAGACTTCAAACAAATGGAAACTGAGATGGACCTCCTTGCCTCGAACATGGCCTCTATAACATCGTTCTCAGATCAGATTAATTCCACTCTCCAGGACACGAGAAATCAGATCAGTAAATTATCAGGAGTACACACTCTCCTCCAACGTTTACAGTTCCTCTTCAAGCTACCCACGACGCTAAAAGCACGCATGGAGGAGAAAAGCTACATCGAGGTACTCGTACTCTACTTCCGCCTCGTTCTTGAAATTTTCTTCTTTCAAGGCCGTTCAAGATTACCTGCACGCTCAACGCGTCCTAGAGCAGTACGGCAACCTCCCTTCGCTCCAAGGAATCAAATCCGACTGTGAAACTATACTGATAGAGCTGAAAAAGGAACTGCGCAAACATTTTAGTAATCCCCAAGCTTCAGCCAAGGAACTCACAGAATCCGTGGACCTTCTCTTGCAACTAAACGAACCAGCGAAAGAACTCTGCTCTGAGTTCTTAATTTGCGCTGAAAAAAGACTCAGCGATCAGTTGGTGATGCTCAAAGATCAAAGCGAGCAACGCGATATCTCAGAGTTTATTGATTTGGGGTGTTCGGGATTTCTCTCTGATCTCTGTTTGGTTGTTGCTTCCTTTGACGATATGTTTATAAATAGGAATCACAGCGAGAATATCGAAAATTGCGACATTTTTGAGAATTTCGCGGCTACCGAGTTGAACAGCTTTGTTAAACAGAATATGCAGAAATATTTTGAGTTGGTTCAGAGTAAAGTTGATATGGAACAAGACGTGGGAGACACGGGGATACTCGTACAGGCATTGGATCGGTTTTATAAGCGAATTGAGAGCAATGCGCTCTGTCGCGATGTTGATTTTTCGTCGTAAGTTAAAAAAAAAGTGTTTTGTTTTTTTTAATTAGGACTCTTTTTAGGGTGGCCACAGACATAGTCATCAACGCCGGTCGAAAACAATGTAAAGCCCATTTACAGATCCTAAAGATGCACCTGGCGGATTCATTAACGAAAATCAGGCAAAGTTTAATTACTCCCAAGCTCGTAAGCCAAGAAGACTCCTCTAAAAACCTGAACGAGCTTCTGAACAACCTGATTTTTTCAGTCGTGGAGAAAATTAAAGGAGTTTTACAAGACCTCATGGTACCAACAATCTAAAAAAAAAAAAAAAAAACACGTTTCTAACGTTCCAATTTCAGGTCTTTATACAACCTGAAATTAACTTTGCGCAAAAAGCCCAATTCAAAGACAGTTTTTGTGTGGATAACGTTAGAGAAGGTTTGATTGTTTGTTTCATGCACCATCTTACAGCCACCGCGAGAAGTTACTGCGGGATCGTCGCCTCCGACTTGAAAATTCCACCAACTTTGTTGTTATTATTGTCCAAGTTCTGTTTGGATTTCCAAAGTGGAAGCGTCGGCTTTTTGGTAAGACATTTTTGTCACAGTTTCCCGTTTTTTTTTAATTTTTCTTTTGTAGCTGTCACAGACCGACGAGTTGTTCCAGATCAATCCGACACAAAGCGCCGCTTTGACCAACGAATATGAGATCAGTTTGACCATGCAGGAATCGGCCCAAGAACTTTTGAACTACTTCGTGAGGATCCAGGGTCTCAATGTGTCTCAAGTAAGTGAGAACGACGACCTCTAACCGTGTAACACCTTTTTTCAACAGATGTTGCGTAAAAGCGTGGAAACCAGAGATTGGCTCAACACTATAGAACCGCGAACCGTCAGAGCCGTCATGAAACGTGTCGTTGAAGACATTTCGGCCATAGATACCACCGTAGCTTTGCTGTATGAAGATCAAGGCAACAATACAGAGCACAGCAGCGATTCTAGTCGGAAAACTCACAGGTACAAATTTTCAAGACTTTTTTCTGATTCTGAAAGTCTGGTTTTCAGCATTTCGGTCTCGAGGCATCAGTTCAGGTCGAATTGGTCGAGTTTGACGCCGAATCACTTGGATTCGGCGTTGGTATCGAATATGCACAAGCTTTTCAGCGAGAGAATCGAGATTTTTTCGACCGTGGAGTTTAATAAGATTTCGATTCTTACTGGAATTATCAAAATAAGTTTGAAAGTGAGATTAGGGGAGGGAAATTTTACGTTAAGTATAGAATTGTTGATTTTTAGACTTTCATGGAATGCGTGCGCTTGAAAACCTTCAGCAAATATGGTCTACAACAAATACAAGTGGACACACATTACCTGCAGCTGTATCTGTGGCGATTTGTCGCCGACGAAAAGTATTCCTTTCCTTTTTGGGGTGCTATATGTTAACCATTTCTTTACAGTTTGGTTCATTTTCTCCTTGACGAAATCTTGGGTTCTGCTGTGCATAGGTGCTTAGAACCCATCTTGATGGAACCCAGCATGGTTGACATAATCTGCGAACGCGGCTGAATTTTAACTATTTAACATGTGATACAAATATTCCTTTTGACTATTTAATACTTTGTAAATAAAACTTTTATGTCCTTACAAATCTTCCAGTCCAACGACCTAAACCACACTGATCCCTGACTGCTAATGGTAAGTTTTTTACCATTAAAACGAGTTTATACGGTGAAAACTTTATTGAAATTACAAAACTACATCTAACTAGCGGTAGCTAACGGGTTTCTCACAACTATAATCACTGCATCTCCTCTCAAAAACATTTTTGAAATGAACCTATCTTTGTTGACCGGTTTCGCTTTCTTCTTGCCTTTGCCAGGTCTGGGAAGTTCTGTCCACATCTCTTTCACGTTTTCCAAGACAATGTTGCAGTGTCTATCAAAAGCTTTCACTCTTCCGAGCAATTTTTTGTTGTTTCTGCAGTTTATGAGTACCTGAGTGTTGTTTTTCACTGATTGGGTTAACACTGAAAGTGGGCCTGTGTTAAATTCTTCCTCTTCGCGCATTTGAAGCTCCTCGGCGGTCATTTCAGATTTCGGTTTTGTTAACGCCATTTTCGGGGAGTTTTACGAAAAATTCGGGTTTCACGAGCGGTTCCTTGGTACTATGATTTGAGGTTATGTTAGGGAAGCGTTTGTTAACGTCGGAGAAATGCGCATGCGCATTACTGGCTTGAATTTTAGCAGTGGCGTAGTGTGAAATCGGCATATATGTAATACTCCATAAAATAACAAAGTTATAAAATAACAAGTTTTATCACTTACTCTTAAATTTCTACCTGCTACCCATCGTCCGCTTGTCCCTTATCCCTGTCATAAATCTAAATATTTTCGCACAATAGAGTATTTACGACTGACCATAATTAGAGGCGGTCAGTCAGAAGTCGCAGGGGCCAAATTTCTGTTGAAAGACTATACATAATCTCTGTTTAGAACCTAGTAAAGGTGCCATTTTTAATAGACCTCAGTTCAGTGTATGAACATTTTTAGATGTTTGTATCAATTTAGAGAGTAAAGAAGCTGTCAATATTGATTTATTAACTTTAAACTTAACCTTCTTAACCATAACATAGCTACCGTCATTCAGAAAATTTAGAAGATGAAATGGGAGCGCGTCTAAAAGAGAATATGATCACTAAACTTTATTGTATTTATCTACGGCCTTAACCAATTGTAAATAAGCCAATATACAACTCGTGAAAACATCTCCAAGCTGTACAAACTAAATCACAAGTTTTGTCAAATTCTGTGTACAGTCCCGAAATCTGGACGAGTTTTGATCTTTGGACCTCAGCAGGTTCGTGTACACTGAGCTCTCATATATAGTATTTCTAGAAATATTTGAAAACAAAATCAAGTACTTTTATTGCTCTCACAGTGGGACATTAATAAGCTTATGCCGCAAGTCCGGTCCGCATGCATAATTTTTACCTGCGGCAATGGGCGTCAAAATATTTATGGTAAGCTTACTAACGTCTCGGTGTGAGAGCAATAAAAGAACTTGATTTTGTTTTCAAATATTTCTAGAAATACTATACACCAAAAGGCATTAAATTTTTTTTAACTGAAATATAGCAAAGATCACATTCTCTGTCAAAATTCTTGTAAAGAAGAAATTTAAGAGGGCAATATCTTGGAGTAAAAAAGGTGGTGAATCGTTCAGCACATTTTGGTGACTTCTGCTATCTGTCATGACGTCACTATATGGAACGTCAGATCTAAATAAGGAACTGTCAAGAAAATGTACAATTTGTATCAAGATGGAAAACTGAAATAGTTATTTACCTAATAAGTTCGGAAACTTAATTTTCCCGCATGAGCACTTTGTCTAGTGCGAATGCGGGAAAATTTTTTCCGAAAGAGTTACGTACAATATTTTTTGAAAACGAATATCTAAATAAAAAAAATAAGTAACTTAGTTTTTTTTTTAATGGTGGGTTGGTAACATGCTCTATAAACTGTAACTACCTTCTCGATTCTTAAAATTTAAATCATCTGTCATATTTTTTTTTTAATTATTATTAACAAAAATTGATAAAATAAGTGACAGGGAAGAATGTATGTGTACTCGAAGCACAACAATGTGTCAAAGAGGCCGGTTGCATCCCTTGCCTCCAGCGGAAACTAAAAACCATCGGGGTGCGGGAAAACCGCCTTTCCGTGTATCGGGATTAGAATGCATAATGAATAAAAAAAAAAAAAACAGTGAAGATGTAACATGACACTCTCATTGTTTTTGAATTCACCACCAAATTATACAGCAGTCGTCAACATGTTTTTCCACATGAACCAATGATAAAAGCGTTAAAATTTTAGAAACGTCATGGCAATGTTTCACAGCATTTTCTACATAATGGGTCAATATTTACATTAATAATATTTAATCTTTTTCATCAATTTCTATAACTGTAACGTCATTTTGAAGTTGATAATTTCTCATCAATTGTCAAATTTTACAGATTTTTGTGACGGTTACTGTTCCAGTTGTACAAATTAATAAAGTCTCAAATTCTCTGTTAATAAATTCTTGATAAGAAACAAAATGCTCCAAAAAATGAATAAACATTTACGAATTTAATTCAAAAAGGTAGAATTTCGATTTTTACAATCATAAAATTCCAAAATCCCCGATAACCCACAATCTCTCATTATTTATAGTAACAAAGACAATAAAAGATAACCACCACTGCAAGTAATTATCCCAACTATGTTTATTTAAATAGATATTAGTAAAGCGAACAACAAACAACGATGCATCATTAAAGTAAAAGTAAAGTAAAGACACCGATAAACCACCCCTCAAGTATAAAAGTCAAACAATTATCAAAAGACCTCTCAGACTTTGTCCACGACTCGGAAAGAAAACTTGAGTTTCCCAGATATTAAGTAGTTGCGCCGAAGGTGAAATTTGAAATTCTCCTCGGTCCAACTGCTTTATATTTGGTTAACGCCGATCATCAATCCGACGCCATCAAACCCAGAAAAACTCAACATATTTCAGCAATGACTTGCCAGTGTCAGATTTAATATTTTTTAATTGGACTTCCTCATTTACACAGTTTCCTGTCCGAGACCCCGCATGGGTTTTTTCTTTCTTTTACTCGATTCTTCTTCCATATTTTACCTTAACTCGATTAATTAATTGAAGAGACATGAATGAATGGAATGAAGCTCATCTGGACATATTTAAATCTTATTACGTGCCACTTCTGGCAAATAGAATAATGGCTGTGACGCTTACTCTGTTTGCTGAATGCCTCTTGTGCCGTTTTAACACGCGCTCTACTCATTGATTGTATTGTTTGTGTTGGCAATTTGCATTTTTATAAGTGGTACGAAAATAAGGTAAAATTTCATAGTTGTAACAAAAGAGGGAAAAAATCGATGCGGAAAACTTGGAAAGAACCAAATTGTTTGTAATATTCCTATGTTTTCGGGTTGTAATGGGTGACAATCATGTAATCAGTTCAATCAGTGGTAATAATGTTACCGCAGACTCGGACTAGGTTGAGATTTAAAGGTTAAAGGTTCGGGGAATTCATTTCTGTCGATCGTAAAAGTTTGGGCTCTTTTAGACAGATATTTTCTGCGAAGAACCCTAATAAAAACGAAAAGAAAATAACAAAAATTAGAAGATAAAAAAGTCAAAAAGTTTTAATATCCTCAATGGTGAAAGAATATTGAAATTGTCCAAAAAAAAAAGATAAAACACAACAAGACAATTAACTGATAAATTTACCGATCTCTCACAATTTTCGTTAGTCTCAAATAAGGACGTACCAGCGCAAATGGCAAGAATTGTCTCATCCTTATCATCAGTGTGCAAACATTTTGCTTAGCACCACCGATGTAAGCACTTCTATTTTTGAAATAATTTTATATAAATAGTAATAGCATTATTCATAGAGTGGTATAGTAGCATCAATGCAGGCTACAATAGAATAATAACGTGTACAAAGGAAATAATCTCTTAATTTAAGTTAAATTAACACAGGGATGTGGGCTTCGCATATAAACCCAATTGACTCTCATTAAACGTCAGTGGCAGACTTAAATGCGTGCTGTGTGTGGGTCTTTACAAACTGTGTCGTGTGTGGATCAAAATCAAGGTGAGCGCAAAAAAACTCGTGTTCAAATTTTTTCACAAAGCAATTTTTTGTTTATAGTCAAGAAGATAAGTCCAAAAGAATAAGAGATAAATCTACAGTGAGTTAATGAGTGAGACATTACTCAAACGACGAATGTAAATGAAAAAAGACCTTATCGCATTGACCCTTAACCCGGCGATATTATGATGACCCCCAGACCATGTTTTCTAAAACAAATAGTCGTCGAGTGGTCGGTGTGATGGTTACAAATACTCTTCAAGGTAATTATCAATGTGGTTTTTGAGGGCGAAATCAAAAATGGTGGTTTTTTTTTCGGGAGGTATCACCTGAAATTATTCAAATCGGTGATTTACACGGTTTCATTTGTAGAAAACACGTCGAGTCATTATGCTACGTCCATTTAAGTTTGTTTTAAATTTTTTAGACTAACCTAGATACGTTATTTTTTGATTTGGATATGTACACGTGCCTTTGGTGACCATAACTGTTGTTTTATGTGATCACTGTTTACTAATAACCGCAATAAATGTTTTTTGTTTTGAGTTAGCGAAAGTCGTGCGAGTTTGATGAATCATTTAGGTACTAAAAATACGTAAAACTGTAGATAACGATCATGAAGAAATTGTTGCAAATCGGCCAAGAGTAACTTTTACAAAGTAGAAAATTCTAATTATTTGGTAAAACCAATCAACTTTTTTTTTTAATAAAAAAAGATTTTTATATACTAAAATCTTTAATTAATTCGAAATTTGAATTTTACCTATAACGGTTAATTTAGTTTTGGTACCCTCTTTGACTACAGGTACTGTGTTCATAAATTCGATTTGTCAGTTATAATTAACAATAGAAAATAAATTTCAAGTGCTTTAGCTGTGATAAAAAGTGATGTGCCTATTACATGTCACTACCGAAAATGATACAGGGTGTTTTTACAAAATAATGATTCGTCGTTTTTCTTCGGAAAATTCAGAATATTAAACCGAATTTCGGTGTTTGACCGAAACTTTTACGCCCTTGAAGGGCCATACAATTACATTTGCAGTTTGAGGACAGGTTTAAATTGATTGTATAGGCAATCAGCTAGACATATTAAACCAAACCACCCTGTATTATAATCTAACATAGAAATGGAAACGTAGATAACTTACCAAGAATGAACGATTTCTTTATTTTGTAGCGCCGGTGCAAATTTTGGATATTTTTCCTTCTTTTCCCGCCAATAATATATTTAGTCTCCTTTCTAGAAATAAACGACAAAGTTAGAATAGTGATAACCTTTCGACTAAAAATAACCTTTATACCCGAAATTGATGTTATGATGTTTTTCTTATCGTTGTCCACATTTTAATGCATCTATAGGTGTGTTGTGTATCCATAGTGTTACTCATCCCAAGCTCTTCGAGCCTACCCGTATCATGCAATCTGGCGAATACACGAGGAAATTATTCTTAATGTAACAAACATGTGAGAAAATAGTTTGTGGTAAAACTCGACGAAATTAAATTTGGAACAGTTGTATAAAGTTAAGTGTCTTTTTCTGTGGAATTTTCGCCCAAGCAAACATTTACTCAGATCTCGCCAAGAGTCAATTATAAACCGGCAGACGTTTAATTTACAAAAGGTCATTTCAATTAACCTTCCGACAGACCAACGATGAATGAAAAAATGTAAGTGAAACACTCGTAAAGAGGTACACATCCGATTTCGGAGCTAATTAAATCATGTCTTTAATTTTCATTGCAGGAAAAAAAAAAAAAAAACGAGCGAAAACTGTCCTGTTACTAAGTACTAGTGCCGCAGGAGTACATTCGACCTCCTGCTGCTCAAGTGCTTATCAATGGGAACAGAATGATTTCATCGTGGAATTTGGAGGAATATGAGGTCAAACGATGAAGTCATAGTGAAAATGACGATCCAAATAGTAGGAGTCACCTTTGCCACGTCTTGTAATTGTGAGTTAATTTTTATTAAGTCAGTCTGTGGGGAAGTGCGCTTGGTGGAAGAGAAGGCGCTTCGAGATGAACAAAATTGGACTTTATTAGTGACGTAGAAAAGTAACTTTGTAAAAACTTATATTTTCGATTAAAAACATCATTTGTAGGTACTTTATTTTCCACTTAACATTCCATGTAAAAACTTTAGAAAAATATAACTGGTCTCCTGATGAACACGTTTAATACTGACCCTTACATACAGATAACGTTACGATTGGTCGGTAAATTCCTCTTCCCTTTCAACACATTTTCTCGTAGTTTCTAAAACAAAAGCGTCAGACTGGAGAGTGGCACGTGAACTGACAATGAGTATACTAACTCGATTAAAAGTGTCAGCCATTAGTCGGCTGGCTTGTCGTAATTGTTTTTCTCTGGTATCTATGAGTTTTTGTTGAACCTCTGGTAACTTGTTGTAGTTCCTCTGATTGATTTCCCTCATTTCTTTGCAAGAGAAGATTCGTTTAGAAGCTAGAAATTTTTCATCAGACTTTGCATGGTAAAATAAAGTCATACTTTTGTGGCATTCCTCTTGGCACTTTTTCAAAAATTGCAACTTTTTATAGTCGGACATTTCTTCTCTTTGTGTCCTGCTCCGGTTGACTGTTCTTCTCCTTCCCTCGGCTTCTTCCACGAATTCCGGCCGATTTTGAGCCAAGTACTCCTAAATCGCACATTGTTATTTCCATCAAAAACACTGAAATACCTACTTGTAACGATGTTTTATTTTTCGGTGAATCACTAAGGCTACTTTCACTTTCTCTGATCTTTTTCCGCCGTCTAAAATTTCCTTCGTCGCACTGCTCTTTTTTCTTCTTATTTTCTTTATCCTTGTGTCTCTTCCTGGTGACCACCGGAATCTTGATCTTTATCTCTTCCAAACTTCGCTTTTTCTCCTTCTTCTCTTTCTTTTCCTGCACAAGTTCATTCTCAAACGTCAACATATATGCGATCCCGTTCCGATTCCTCGACGTATTCTTCAGTTTGCACTTGCAATACTCGCAATATTTGAAATTACTGCGCTTCTCCGACTTGGTACAAGTACAAAACTCATCGAGCTCATTCAGATCTTTGATGGTCTTTTTAATCTCATTCAGAGTCTTCGTTTGAACCACACTGTAACAGTTACAAACATGACCTGGTTTGTAGAAACCTGGCGGAAAAAGAGTACGATTCTGGCGGTAACACGGACGACAAAGAGGGTACGTTTGGTCACTCAACTTCTCTCGAAGACGATACAAACGTTGAGAGGTCACATTCTGACGCTTGCAACAAACACAAGATGCGACGGACTCAGAAGTTGCGCTTGTGGACGTAGAACCGGAGGTGGAAGTAGAAGTTTCGGTTTCAGTACGCTCATTTTTGTCGCAAAAACAAGTTTGAACTTCGGCGGAAACGTACTGCTTGCTTTTAAGGGCGAAGTTGCAGTGACAAGTGTGAGTTTTGGGAGATGCGTGCTTGCTCGCTTTTATAGAATCATCAGAACAAGATGATTTGTCGGTTAAAGGAATGATGATTGCGTTCTCGGCAAGTTTCAGCTGATCATCGGTGGATTGGCGCTTCTGATCTGAATGCTTGGAGTTTTCGCTGTTGCCAGAGTCTGATTTGTGGATATCTTGGGAAAGTTTGAGACTCTGGTCACTTTCGTACTGATAGTCAGTGTCATAATTCTGATTCCACGTTTCGTAATTTCTGCAGGTACCTTTATTGCTCGGTTTGTGCTCATTTTTATCTTTGTACTTTTTACTGTCAATCTTGGATTCATCTGACTCGTTTCTATCTAAAATTACGTTTTCGCCGTTTTCTGGTTTTGATGTCTCGAATTCGTCATCGGAATCTTTCTGCTTATCGCCGACGTCTTTTGTGTCAGTAGACAAATTCTCACAACTGTGTGAATTTTTGGCAGATTCATCACTCGTTTGCACAGATCCTTGCTGCTTGTCAGGAAAGTCAGTACCACCTTCGGACTTTTTCTTGTGTTTCTTTGTGCCTCTAGGACTACAGACTGTTCCTGTGTGCCTACAATCGCACGACCGAAACCTTGCAAAGTCGAAATCTTTATGGTCAGAAGTTTGAATTTTTGTGGGATCTACTTTCTTGTAACCTGTTTGGATTTTCGTAGTACAACATCCGCAAAGGTCGGTTTGGTATTTATATTTACTTTTTTGGCGACCGTAACAACAGCATAGTTGTTTCGCGTCTACCACCGTCAGAACGTTAGTTTTGGTCTCTTCTGTTGGTATTTTCTTGCTTCGAGAAAAAATATCCTCTGACGACGTCGCGTGCTTGCCCAAGACTGCGTTAACTTTGTCAGAAAGAATTGCGGTGCTAAACTGTGGGACCTTGAAGGTAAAGTCATCGAGATTCGGTGGTTCTGTAAAAAAAAAGGGGTCACCACCAGCTAGTACCACACATATACATACCATTTTTTTTCTTGTGTTTACAAGACCAACAGACTTCCTCCTCCGCTTTGCTCTTTGGAAAAGTGTCATATTTTCCCTCACCTTTACTTTGACCAGTTTTTACCGCTCGTACCTTAATATTTGTGGTAGCATCATCAGAAACAACCTCAACTTCTCCGATAACGTACGGATTGATATCTTCTTCCGACGTCGTTACCTGGTACTTCCGTTTCCCGTCTTTGTCATAAAGATTGTAGTCTGTAGGCACACTAGAACTGCCACTTTTGGATAATTCTGTTTCTATAACATAGTTTCTAGACGTGGTAGGGTGAGAACTTGAACAACTACAAGAGCTGTATTCAGGCTGGGACATCATATACACCGTGGTAGTCCTTTGAACCTTTTTTTGTTCCAGAAGCCCTTTCAGTTTAGTGAGATGAGTGATCTCATCGTTGATCCACGACAATTGATGCTGTCTTTCTTTCTTCGCGAATTTTACGAGATGATCACCTTGGCCCTTCTGCTTTTCTAAAAGTCTCTCGGAGGTTGTTTTATCTTCTTTCCAACTTGGATGTTTCTCCAGACGGCTAGCTCCAGATTCGCCATGTTTGCTGACCACAAAAATCGATTTTTGTGGTAAAAACTCGTCGCTGAATGTCTTGACAGTGAGTTTAGGTTGGCATGTGTTGTCTTTTGGGGGTTTAGGCACAAAGAGCTCGGAACTAGTAGTACTATCTTCGTTATACTTCGAATCCACGATCTTCTCGACGATTTTCTTGATATAGCGTTTTTTCGTTGCGGGGTCGTACTTTTTCGATTTTAGGAGTTTTTGAAGTATATCTATGCTTCTGTCGATGTCTCCGATCAAACTTTTTGATTGTTTTTTGGAGATAAGTTGACCAAGTACTGGAAGATCTTTGGAAGAGTCTGTTGAGCTTTTTTTGAAGCCCGTTTCGTTTTTATAGTACTCAAAACTGTCGCATTGTGAGGCTAAAACTTCACTCTCGGTTTGAGTGTTGGAACTACAGATTTGTTTGTCGCTCTCGTTGTCATAATTAATAATGATGACGCTTTGATTTTCGGGCTTTAAAGACTGATTGAGTGTATTTTCGGGAAAAACTTCCAAACTAGTCTGTACGGATTTTGATACGTTCTTTGGTAGAAAACTAGTCTGGACGAGCTTGTCGGAGATTTTCTTCGGGGCGACACATTCAATGTTAATCGGCTTAGTGACACAAAGCGTGACTCGCTTTTTAGACTTCATTTTCGAAATTTGAGCCTCCAAATCAACTTTGGGCGTCGATTCGGCGTTTGGTAGCCCAATTTTACTTTTCAAGTAGGCGATCGTATTCGTCAAAGAACTGGAACTAGTACTGACGTTTCGTGGTGTTTTTCCGCTGGAACTGGTGCTAATAGCCCTAGCAATTTTATCGGTTTGCGCGCTAGAACTAGATGATACGATTGGCGCTCGCACGCGGTACGACGTGGAAGACGACGACGATGGTGTTTTTTCTTGTATATCATCACTGCTTGGGTAGGAAATGACGGTGACAATTTGAGTACTAAATTTGGTACTCTCTTTGTCTCCACTCCCAACGTTCGGGTCAACCAATAAAATCGGCAGCGACGTGCTTTTCTGCAATTTAGTGCTCTTTTGATAGTTATCGTATCCAATATCTGCACCGTTGTCCCATTCCAACTTTCGATTTGAGGTTATAGAACTTGTAGGAGAAACAGGTTTAATATCCTCTGTTTCTTTGTCTTTACCGACTATTGTCTCGCTGCTGGTATCATCCACAGTTATAATTGGTGCTTTGGGAGGCATTTCATTTTCTTTGACGATTGGAGGCATGTATGAGAGCGATGTACCAGAAAAATACTTTGGGAGGTGTTTTGTTTGAGAGTACTTCCTGTAGTAATCCACGATTTGCTTTGAAATTGCGTCGTGTTCCTCATCGTCACTTTTATCAGAACTCATCGTAAAACACTAAAAAACAACCATTTTAATTTTGGGAAAAAGTGGGAAAATACTTACTCAAATTCAAACTTGTTTGTAAACATAACCTAAAAAGTGATAACGATATATACAGAGAGAACGTCCGTAATAGTTGCGTCGCTATAAAAAGACGCCGCGTAATGTTGCGACTACACGAATTTAGCTAATTTTTGCGCAAAAAGCACGTAAATTTGAAACGAACAAATTTTGTTGGACAGCTGTCAAAAAAATTAACGGTTATGTTCAAGAGCGCCAAATTCAAAATTCAACAACTTACACGGAGTAAAAAAAAATGGTTTTCTACCTGACAAAAAATCGCTAACAACCAGAAAACCAATTGCACCATTAAACTAAGTTTAAAATGGTACAAAATTCAAATTGACAGACAGTCGACTTGATTCCCCCTAATAAATAATTTTGACAGAAACCTCGACATTTCTCGGCGCCAAGTTAAAAATTTTTGTGCACTATGGACGATGGAGAGGGTGGTCTTTTCTTATTTTGTATATCCTATTTTCAAAGTTTATTTCTAGAACAGAAAATCTGCTTCATTGAAGGCACCAACATCGACAAGACCGCCGCCGCTGATATTTCAGATCTCCACGAAAACGTCTGGTTTCGTTTGAAGCCCCCAAAAAGAAGCAACGTGATGTATGAACCTTCCGTCTCTGCAAGACAAATCGATTTGATCCGAAACATGTTATTGGGAAGAACTCCCATCAAAATCTCTGAAATTAAAGCCGAGTGTTTCCACAGAGAAAACATTTGCGAGTTACCAGCACGAAGAGATGTGATCGAGAAGCCGTGCCTGAGGCTGAAAAAGTCTTCGGTTAAGTTCCTTAATCAGAGCGCTTATGACTAGATATTTTCAATAAAAATGAGACCAAGATTAAGATTGTATTTTTCTTAGATTAGTCGTCGCTGGAGTCAGAATCTGAGTCTTCTGTTTTGATGACATTGGCCTGGGTTAAATATTTTCTTCGGGCTTTCTGAAACTCGTCCAAGCTTCTATTAAATAGGTCTTTTTCGTTGAGTTCTTGGCGAGCTAGTGCCACCATTGCTGGACACTGGAAATCTTGTTATTGTACAATTCGTAAACTGTAGACTCACCTCGTTCCCTGCTGCTGCGGAAGAATAATAAGCAGGACAAGTGTACTTAAAAAATACATTAGAACAAGAAATTATAAATCTTAGTTTTTACCAATTTTTGCATGCTAGGTTGTTGGAACGCCGGACAAACATTCTGTGTAGAAGGCTTTAACGGAAATCAATGTAATAAGCTGGTGAACTGATTAAAACGTACTTGTGGAATTGTCAAAATGGGTCGGTGAGCTGAAGGACATGCAGTTCCTGGTTGCGGATATCCCGGGCAGGGTCTACTAGGAGTAGAAGCTTGAGACGAAGACGGCTTTAACAGAAAAAAAAACAATAAGAAGTTATTGGTTAAGAAAATACCACACTTGTATTGAAGTTGTTGTCACTACAATTGGTCTCGATGGGGCTGATGGACACGGAGCTCCTGTTTGTTGAGTATGTGCCTATAAAAATTTACAATTTGATGAAGCGTTTGATGGTACCAACCTGAACTGATCGCGAAGAAGTGAAAGATGGACAAACTTCAGCCTGAGGATAAACCTAGAAAGTCGAAATCGTCGATAATGTAAACAAATGAATATCAAGTACTTGTATCGGAGTTGATGCAGGTATTGAAGGGGCCACGTACGTCGGACTAGATGGACACAAGGCAACTTGCTAAGAAATTTTCAATAATTAAAATGTTTTCAACAAAAAATGTTATTATACCTGAATTGCAGGTGCTGACTGACACACGACTCCTTGAGGATGCGAAATCATCTACAAAAAATTAGATTGAATCCTATGCACTATTTTTGGCAATAAATTTACTTGGTCCGGCCCTGTTGTGACATACGCCGTACATGGTGCTTGTTGAAGAACCTAAAAAGGTATTTAAAAAACTTTTGATTGTATGTTCTTGACAACTTTTGATGAAAAATTACTTGCTGGGGTGCTGAGCATTCATTTCCCTGTCGAGGAACCTAGAAAAAATTGTGACATTTTTTTTGGGGTTGAAACAACTTACTTGTGATCTTTTCACCGTCTGTGAATTTCTTGAATTCCGCCGATTAAATACACTAGACTAAAACAAAAACATTGTTTATTGTCTTTATTGTTTTTTTCAAATCAAGTACATGTGCTCCGCTGGGTGCATCGACAAAATACTCGGCAACACGTGATTCAGCTCTTTCACCTAGTCGTCTTTTCAAAATAACAACAGGAGCTTTTTGAAACCGTTTTGGAATCTCAATAACCGCCGCCTCTTCTTCTGAGAGCAGCCCTTTTGGTATAACAAGTTGTTGAAACTTGAAATTTCGCATCACTAGAATTTTGACATCGTTGATACTTGGACAATAACAATCTAGATTTGGTACCGCGTTTAGGACAATCAAACACAATCTGTTTCTGATTCTTTAATATTTGTTCCGTCTACAAAAATCTCTTTTTAGTCGTTTACCCCTTCGCTATTCCCTTTGTTTCCATCGTTTTCTGTGGTTCGTTATAACGAACATATAGCTTGCCTTCGTCGATTTTGGAATGCACCTAGTTCCCTTTTCACAGAGTTTTCTTCTTCACACGCGAATCGGTCATTGTCCGCCAGAAAGCTTTGCATTCCTGGAAAACGAGAAAGAGGTGAAGCTGCTGACCCGAGACCAAAGCTGTTTTCGCGACTGCTAAAGTCCGGAGTGCCTATACAACCCGAAGAAAATGAATCTGGGGTTCTCGATAAATCAAAAAATCGTTTCGCTGAAGGTCCCGGTGGTGTTCTCGGTATGAAATCATCATCCACTAGCGGAATACGTGGAAAATCTGGCGTCGGTATCGAAGAATGTACGGAGAACGAACGATCTGGAGTCTGAGATAAATCGAGATCCCATCTTGGATTCTCTGGCATCGGTTCAACTGGCGTTCCTGGTCCCGGTGCCATCGGTGTCTTGCATCCCATCGTTAAAGCCGGATGGATTTGCGGTGATGGTTTTCCTGGACCTGTGAGATCCTGATCGGGTCGGCTCGGAGCCGTGGCGTATAAAGTATTGGAGGTTGCCGAGTGATATTTTAGACTTTCAGGAGTCGAATGCGCAAAACCACCACTGGAACTGTGTCCTGAAGTGTCCGACATTCCCACGTTGACTGTGGTGTTCATACCTTTAGCGATGTTAAAAACGCAGTTGCCGCCGAAAGAACCAAAAGAAGAATTACGGCCGCTGCTATCTGTAAAACTTCGTTTCTGGGCCCAACCTTTCAGACCTTTGCAGAGATGGTCTGGCGAGTGATGACCTCGTTGCGCCCAAGAAGCATCGTGATGTCCTCCGTATTTTTCCACATATTTCTGTCTTGGTGCTCTCATTGGAAACGAAGCGGTACCTGAATATCTGGACTGATCTCGGTATGCTACAGGGGGGCTCTCACGAAAATCTGCCACACTGCCACATCTTTTAGCTGGAGAAGCTAGAACACTCAAACCTTCCGAGTTTGCGGATCTGTTCAAACCTATGACAAAAAAAAGAATTAAAAAAAAAAACTAAAGAAAACACGACCATACCTATGTCCATTTTTGAGTTTTGTTTGCAAATAAATGATGAAAACTAACAAAAATTTTGATGAAAAATGGAAAATGTAGTGACGCTAAGTTTGACGTTTACACTTACGATCGCGATTTAATTTAATTTAATTAGCTTTAATTCCATGAATTTTTGAATTGACAGCTTTGTAAGTGAATCTTGTGAATATCAACGATACAGTGTATCAAAAAGATTTTAGTGAGAATAAAAAAAATAGAACGTCTCTTACCTACATTCTTTCCAGGTTTTGGTGATATTGGATAGGTCCGATTAATTTCAGAACTTTTGCGTCCCTCGTGTGAAGGAACTGATGAACATGGGACGGTGAACGTAGAAGATAATGCCGGACCTGAGGAGAATTTGCTCGGTACAGTATAAGACGATCCAAACAATTCCCTTGCTCTTGGTGATTTTTGAACACATTTACCCAATACACTCCGTTTTAATCTTGTATCGACTAACTTACCAGTTTTTGGTGATATCGAATAAGTCCGATTAAGTTGCTCGTATGGGGAAAATGGTGAACTTGGGACGGTGAACGTAGAAAACAATGAGGAACCTGAGGAGAACTTGCGTGATATAGTATAAGACGACCCGATATTGGATCGACTAAATTACCTATATTCTTACCGGTTTTTGGTGATATTGAGTACGTCCGATTAAGTTCCTCATGAGGACAACCTGGTGATTTTGGAACGGTGAAGGTAGAACACAATGCCGAACCTGAAGAGAATTTACGTGGTACAGTACAAGACGATCCGAACAATTTCTTTGCTCCTGGTAATTTTTAAGCATATTCACCAAATCCACTCCGTCTCAATATTGGATCGATCGAATTACCTATATTCTTACCGGTTTTTGGTGATATTGAGTACGTCCGATTAAGTTCCTCATATGAAGAATCTGGTGAATTTGGAACGGTGAAGGTAGAACACAATGACGGACCTGGAGAGAACTTGCGTGGTACAGTATAAGACAATCCAAACATTTTTTTTGATCTTGGTGTTGGACAGTTGCGATGGTATGCACTAGGAGAAGCTTGCGTCAGCGGTCCCGGATCGGCTAAAACTTTTCTTCCGGCAAAGATGCTATGCTCGGGAAGCGGAGTAACGCAGTTCGCCGTACGAAATCCTGAACCGTCGCTGTTATCAATAGCAGTGTGAAATTGATCAAAATTAATGAACGAACTAAATGGAGAAGGAGGCGGAATCGACGGATGAAGTCTGAGAGGAGTCGAGTGCGCAACTCCAGGAAAATTCGGTGTCACGACTATGTAATTGGGCTTATACTCTTTATCTCGACTGACATCAGGAGCGATCTCGCTGGGTTCAAAACGTGGCATGGCGGCACGTTCATCCAACATTTTTTTTGCATCTTTCTTAAACGAAGCAAACACGTACGAATAGCGATCGTCGTGATGTTTTTTTAGTGCAGCTCTCATCGGAAAAGAAGTTTGTATTTTGATTCCTTTTGGGATCCTGTGGAATCGCGGTGGGCGCTCTTCCTTGCGAAAGTATTCCCAGTCGCATGGACCAGAACCGTCCAACGACCGCACACTTTTGTCGAAACTTGCGGTACACTGGCCGTCCATTGTGAAGCGAAAAAAACCGGAACAATATGTGAAGGAACAAGTTTTTGTCGAAGACACGAAAAATTTGGAGGTTCTTGTGAAATGAAAGTGACAGCAATTAATGTCAATTTATTAAGAGATTGAAATAAAATCAACGTCCGCCACCGACAGAGTGACTTTATAACATTGGTACCGCAGTTAACGTAAGATTAGCGGGTGGAGGAGTTTTCTGGGAGCCTCTCGCAGCCGGAATAGTTGGTTCCATGGTTAGATCTCGCGAGGATGAACATCCTATGCCTTCATAATTTCCCAAGGACTCTTCGGGCAACGGTGGGCATCCTTTGAACCCGCCCGAGTTTATTAGTTCCGAACCTACGTTAAGTGAAGGAACCGTTTTGCCAAATTCACAGCTTCCCATTGAACCATGAGCTGCTTTACGAGTCGGAGTACTATAAATCGTCTTTCCAGCCACGTTAATAACAGCCTTGGTGTCTTCATTTAGGTTGAACGTAATCGTGCCCGATTCGGTGGACCTCTGTGCTAGTTCTCCTTTTAACGTCGAGGCCATTTGTGGATAAATATTCGTAGAATGGTGTTTTGAATGAAAAGATGGAAATGGTGCTGGTGAAGGTTGGATGAGATTTGGGTTCATGGTGTTTTGTTCACCCTGAACCTTTTTCAGGGATGCTAGTAGTTTTAGACCTTCCATGTTTACGGTTTTGTTGAAGGCAGATTTTTTCGGGGTGCAAAACGAGCCCATTTTTGAAAACCAACACTGAAATTTTGGTGTTAACTTTGACGTTAGTGTAGCAAGGCCTACTATGAACTGACCGGGCTTCTGGTGGCTTGAATGAAGTTTTAAATCACAATGAACAAAACAGGTCCTTCGAAAGATTTACTTTGATTAAAAATACAAGACTTTATTTATTTCCTGGTAGACAGGTATCTTCCTCGCGGGTACTCATCTTCATTTTTCTGTTCCTGAGACCACGGCTGCTTCTGAGCTATGATAACCGGAACCCTCTTCAAGTGAACCGGAATTTCGATAACGGTGGTCTCACTGGGATTGATGAGCCCCTTCGGTATTATAATTTTCTGGGAGGAACTGTTCTCCATTTTTTGACACAAAAATTTTTCTTTGAAATGACGTTTTGGAAACGGACACTTGATAATTACGCGTTACACGGAGGTGCATTAAGCTTCTGAAGCATTTTGTCTTGATGTTTTATCAAGTTGGATTTGTGTTCAAGCAAACTGACCACCAACTTCATAAGTTTAGCTTCATCTTGGTCACTTTCGCTTTGTCCGTTTCTAAGTGCTTTCCTTCGTTGGATAGATGCCTGAAGTTCTCTACCTCTTTCGTAGCTGCGATTGAAGTGTTCTGCGTCTTGTCTCAAAGAAGAATCATCAATAATGTCGAGGTCATACAAATTCAATTGTGGAATTAGAGAGGATATCTCTTCTAAAACAGAGTCGGACACTTTCTCCGGTACTACATTCACAAAAATTTCAAAATCTTCTTCTTGAGATGCGTTTTGATTGGGTGATTGGACAGCTACGAGATGCTGGACGTTTGGACTGTTTTTGTGCGAAGAAGGACGCGGACGAGTTCCATCATACGGGCCAGAACCACTCGAAGCGTCGCCACCGATCCTGTTAAGTATGCTCGCGAATAAATTCCTTCGACTTGCTTGGTAGCTGTCACACAGCTTTTGCATTTCTTGTGTTTCGCGTTTTTCCAAATTCGCCAATGGATTTTCAGTTCTTTCCTTCGGAATTAACGTTTCTAGTTCTTGAATGCGATCATGGTTTTTGCTCACGGCGTTCACATCGCATTGCAGTTTAAACGATATTTGTTGCGATTGGTTTAGATTCCTGCCATCAATTCTTGACGATTGTGGCCTCCCTGACAAGTGTAGTGACGAAAGAGACTGTTCATAAGAGCCACTTCTACTTGAATGTTCTAGCATCTTACCGTAAGTACACAAGTACAAAAGATGCCTCCTATAAGTTAAATAAATTATTCTTAATCGATTCTGCATCTCTTCGTTTCCAGTTGATAGTTTTTCTTTGACCTCCTTCATCTCGTTCAAGAATACCGCTATGCTCTGGGAGATTTCTGCAATTTTGTCTACGGAAACGACTTCGGACTTCAACAGATCAGAATTGTTTTCTATCACAGATGTAAATTTGTTACACGAGGCGACTCCTTTGATAACTTGTCCTAAACAATATCCGTATTTAATGGCGCTTTTTAAGTATTCCAAACAAAGTCTTTTCTTAAATTTGTATTTAAGAAATAATTCCTCGGTTCCTTTTCCGCTGCTGATGGCTTCTTTAAGTTGTTTTGTTTCTTTCAAAGTCGTGAAAAGTTTATGTCTCGCAAAGTCGTATTTTTTCATTACGATTAAGACTCCCGTCACTTCGAATTGGCTCAAAATTGAATGTTCGTTGGGATTAAAATCAATATCCGGTAAAACAAACTCGTTTACTTTTGTACTCTCAAGAACTCGCGATAACTCATCGAAAAGTCCTCTTCGAGATCTTCCCTTCGTGTAAATGTGGAGAAGTCGGGAAGGATCGACGCTCGCTTCACTGACTGTCAACGAATCTACTTTAACATTGGAAGAAACAACCGAGACAAACAACGCGGCTTGTTGCAAATTTGGAGGATCGGCGCCACAAGTTGATGATTTTGAAGGTGATCGAGCTGAGCTCGTAAGAAATTTAACAGATGGTAAACTGAAAAACATTGTCATATCCGGCTGTTGAAAAGTAGATGCAGCTACAGGAGCTCCAAAACTTGGCGATGTACCTTGAAAAGCTGTCCCAGCTGAGTCCGCAGGAGCATTAAAATTTGGTACCTCGAAATACATCATAGGTGAAGCTGAATGTTGCCGATTAGATGTGGCTGCAGCTTGAGGAGTTCGAAAACATGGCGATGGAGCTTGAAAAGGTTTACGAACTGAGCTGGCATTTGCATTATCGTCTGGTAAATCGAAATACATCCTAGATGAAGCTGAATGTTGCTGTTTAGGTGTAATTGCACCTTGAGGGGTTTGAAAACATGGTGTCGGAGCTTGAACAGGTGTCCGAACTGAGCTCGCATTTGCATTATCACCTGGTAAATCGAAATACGTCGATGAAACCATATGTTGCTGTTTAGGTGTAGCTGCAGCTGCAGCTGCAGCTTGAGGAGTTTGAAAACATGGCGATGGAACTTGACGAGGTGTCCAAACTGAGCTCGCAGGAGCATTAAAATCTGGTAAACCCAAATACGATGTCCTAGATGAAGCCGTATGTTGCTGCATAGGTCTACCTGCAGCTTGAGGAGTTTGAAAACATGGCGGTGTAGCTTGAGAAGGTGTCTGAACTGAGCCCGCAGCAGCATGAACATCTGGTAAATCAAAACACGATGTCCCAGATGAAGCCACAATTCGTTTAGGTGTAGATGCGGCTAGAGGAGTTCCAAAATATGACGATGTGGTTTCAGCAGTTCCAAAAGACGGTGCAAACGACGGACCACCTGTTGGAACTAAAGATGGACAACACGGCACGATGAGGATGGGACAACATTGTTGAATTGGAGTGCACCCGGGAAGGCACAGAGGCATACAAGGTTGAGCAGATGCTTGCGGCGTGAATGCAAGACCGCCGCCTCTTAAACGGAGTTTTAGTACTTTCACATCTTGTTTTTTCACCAAAGCTGAATCTTTGTCTAAAAGACACCAGTTGAAATGGTACAGTCGACATCACAATCTCTTACCATCGTCACTATAAATTTTAAGAGAATTCATTCCGAAAGAAACACTAAGTTTTTCTGAGTTGTCAAAGAATGTCAAATATTTTTACATTCTTGACTGTAATTAAAACAGTCATATTTAGTTGTTATGCAACCAATTTAACTTCCGGGAGTAAAAGAATTTTGATCATTTTCAAATAAAGCGGCAACCATAAATTTTACGCGCCTACTTAGACTACAGTTTTTTTTATAATGATCCTGTATAAATACTTGAAACTTATCGAGATTCAAAGTTCACGGTCTTTTTATGGTGAGCCAAAAAACAAAACATCTCGTTGAATGATGTTTTATTGCGCAAACAAGTCAAATTATTCCAAAAAACCCTTGTTCAAATCTACACTCTTGTTATTCTTGCGTTCTGGTCTTTTCTCATCTGCCTTGTCACTTTTACTGGGTTTTCTTTCAATTTTTGTGTTTCTATCCTTATCAAAACTGACACTAGTTCGTTTTTGACAACTTGTGTTAGGGACACAATCACGTTCACGATCATATTTCTTGGAAATCGAATCGGTGTCAGAAATGCTACTCCTCGAACTTCTCCTATCGGCACACTTCCGGCTACACAAATCGTCGTCTTCTGGTTCGTATTTTTTCTCTGGTTTGAAGGAAGACCAACTCGTCATTGCCGGACAAGTGCCTAGATACTTTTCCTCGTCGCCATCATCATCATCATCATCATCATTACTGTCAAACTTTGCTAGTGACATCAAAATTGGTTTGAGAATCTTGTTGATTTTGTCGTCTAACATTTGACTTAAAGCTTCGTTTTCCAGTTCCTTGGATTTGTTACTTTTGAGTGGATTCATGCAGTCTGTGGGTTTATACGAAGAAAACGGAGGACCAATGTTGGTATGTGGAGTCGAGTACGGTGGATAAGAAAACTGGCCAAATCTGGTGCTGAAAGGATTTACTCCAGTATTAGGAAAAAACCTACAAGAAGCGCGCGAGCAGATTGGGCAAAGAGGAGAGTGAGCTTCGGAAAGACAAGAAGAGCTCGATGGTTTTGATAAAAACGCCGGACACGTTTGTGCACTGATATCTGTTTGTATTGGCCTTTCTATTTGATAGGTCGAAGATTGAGCTCTTGATAAGAAAGCTGGACACGTTGCGTTGATATTCGCTTGCGTCGGTTGTTGAATTTGTGCTCTCGGTAAAAAAGCTGGACACGTTGCGTTTATGTTCGCTTGTTGGTTTTGATAGGTGGAAGACTGAGCGTTTGGTAAAAAAGACGGACACGTCTGGGAGCTTATGTTCACCTGCGCAGGTCTTTGGTAGTGAGTTGTCGGATAATTCGAAGAGGACGGTTGAACTTGAGAACATGTTGGCGGGAGTTCTTCGCTAGATCTGTTGATATAACTGTACGATGTCTTCGCTGGGTGAACGATCTGCAAGGATTTTTTGGAACCGGGAGGAATAAACGCCAAGTCGCCTCGATACGGCTCCACAGAAAAACACGAATTCATATCCGTGGGAGCTTTGACTATCAAATTAGTTGACGTGTCCAAATCCATCGGAATCTCGATAATATTGTTTTCGTTCGGATTGATAACACCTTTCGGAATGATGATTGTCTTGAATGGTCTTTTTCTTTTCGAGTCGTTTGCGCATAAACCCATTTTTGCACTGATAATTTACAACACTTTTTGTCAGTTTGACAGCAGAGGTTACTTAATGATCTTTCAAAAAGCTGGCGGCCACGTCGGAAGCGCTTGCAAGACTCGAGGAATCTAGGACGAGTTGTCGTCGTGCTTTTTGGAAGCTGCTAAGATCGCCCATGATTTGTTGGAGTTCTACGGATTCCAAATCTCCGAGGGAGCTCATCACGTCACGTTGAGCGGGGGAGCCGCTTGCACCGCTTCCACCGCCGGAAGATGATGATGGGTAATAAGCGTAAGGCTTACTGCTTCCACCGCTGGAGTAGTAATTGTAAGAACTCGACGCCAAACCGCCTGCACTGCTGGGAATCGAGTAATCGTAGGAACTGGGAGTACCAGGGGGACAGTAGGATCCCGATGACTCTCCGGACGCCCCGCTAGCAAACAGGGCCCCGCGATTGTGCATATCGCCGTATGAACTTTCTTCGTTGGTTTCTTCGGACGTTCCGCAAGGTGAGCAGCTTGACGTCGAATGTTTGTCTGAAACGTTAAAGCGGAAAGTTTGCTAAAAATATTTTAGTTTTATTCGTAACCTCTTTTGAGAGGTTGTTTCTTATTGTAAAATGAAATTTGACAGTTATGTTACGGTCACTGTGGTAACGTGAGTTACATCCATAACTCACCACTAGTGAGTTACGGTTCTTTATTGAACAAATGCAAAATGAAACGCTTCTTGGAGACAAAAATACTCACAGTATGAACTTCCAGGAGTGCTGTCGGTAGATCTAAACGACCTCATAGAAAATCCAGGACTTCTAGCTGGACTACACGGTCTCGACGACTGTCTCTTAGGTCTAAAATCCCTGTAAAGTGACCCTAAAATCTTTCGTTAATTTCTCGTTTCTTTCTTTCTTGTCTCGTTACCTTCCTTGTCATCAATGTCTTGAAGAGTAGAACACATTTCCACCATAGGGTCAAATCCTTCCTCTGAATCGTACGATATATCCTGCGATGACATCTCTCCAAATTGATACCCAGAATATTCAAAAGGTGGCATAGGTGGAGGTGTCGGTATCTCATAAGACCTATTCGGCTGCCGAGGCGTAAAATTCCAAGGATCTGCCTTGTTGAAATCATAACCAGAATGATCAGCCGGCTGTATCATCGACCGTCGAATCCATTTATTTATTTTATGTGACACCGGGGGCGGCATTCGTCTAGACACATCCGCTCTCGTTGGTCTGGGGCGAGCCACCACGGTCGGCACGTTTTTCAAATTCTCTGGGATTTCAACAATGGTTGTTTCCGTGGGGTTCACGAGCCCTTTTGGGATAACGACTTTCTGGGGAGAACACATTTTACTTGAATTTTTAAACGATGACCGAAATTTTGACGAATTTTGCAAAAGTCACAAAAAGTTTGCAATGATGACTAGATGTTTTACAAATGTCACTAAATTCCAGTCAAAATGAACGCAAGCAAATCTCCACAAAACGTTTCTTTTATCAGAGTTTCGCACCCGGAAATCTTCAAAATCAAGCCGAGACCGGGAGGTGCTGTTCCTATCGAAGAAAATGTTGACGCGGCGATCAAGAAGACCAACGACATCGATTTTACCATCAAAGAAACAGTCTCGAAAGAATTCAGAGTGCAGACTGCTTTGGATGAAACCGAGTCTTTCGATTCGGAGGATGCCACCGCTACTAGTCCTTTTAAAGACGCAATGTACATGTTTGGGGTTAGCATCAGTACTTTGATGATGATGGCAAACGACGAAAAAAACATTCCCGATGAGTATCTCGATTGGACCATGCATTGTTTACAGTGCGTGAAAGACGACTTCGGAAATCACCCTCCTAATGTTCAAGGAATTCTAAACTACATAAAGAAGTTGAAACCGAAAGATAAAAGCGTCGTTCCAGCTCCCGAAAACAAGGAAGATCCTGAACAAACCATCAGAACTACCACGACGGTGAAAATGCCAGACTCAAATTAATCCCAGCTTAGATATCTTTGAAATCAATAAACTTTTGTTTTCTGTCATTGTGTCATTGGCGGGCGACCTAAAATTCTAGTGAAAAGCCGAGATGGGAGGTAAATATATAAAAATAAAGAAATCGTCAAAGCTATTTTGATTCAATTCTAGAAAAGGAGCCAAAACCGATCGCCACCAGCACTCCTGTGGTAAGTTCGTTCTCTAGACACCGCTTTTAATCTATTTTTCTTTAGTCTTCCAAAACCAGGATTCAGGTGAACCCGAATGCGACCGTCAGCTTATTCGACAATTCCCACTACTTCACGGCTCTCCCGATTGTTCCAGAAGGAGAGTCTTCTTATACGCCCATTCTTTACACATTCCGAGTTAAAGTAAACTCCAAGCAGTCGAAGCTGAAGAATATCAAGACACGCCCTCCACCGTATTACCTCCAGTTTGACCACACCATCGCCGTGATCTGGACTCTGTTCAGCAAAACTGCACGCAAAGAAAATTTAGGTACGTGTAATTTCGCTAACGTCTTCAAATGTTAGAATTAGAAATTTCAATTTTTTGTTAAGCAGAATTTACAAAACATCGATTTCCAAAAGAATATAAATAAACTCGTATGTCAAAATATACTCTAAGAACTGAAACTAAATTTCACGAGTTTTCTTAGTTTCAAAAATCCTGTATGAAATTTTGTCGTAATAACTATTTTTACTTCGGATTTGTAAGCTCTTTCAAAAAATCATTGTTTTTACGCCCTTGTTGCATTAATAGCTATTTTAGTACTAGACCCGTAAAGTGATACTTTATAGAGTCCTGTGAGTTCACAAAATGCCACTTTAGCGAACCAGTACTTTCCTACAGTTTATCTTTTTTTTTTCTTATGAAAGTGTAAAAATTTTAGAACCTAAAGATTCATTACCTAAGAATCTAAAATCCGATTTTAGAATTCAGAATATGACAAACTCAAAATTATTTGAAAGCTGGCGATATGATAATTTAGGAATTTAAGAATTTAAGTTTTTTTAGGAATCGTGCAACTGCAATGGGCTCTCCATTTCTTAAAGTCCATCTACAACACTTCAGGGATGCACCCGAAAGACGTCCAACTCTGCATCGACGTCATCTACGATTATCTAATCGATAAATATGCGGAGATGTCTGGAGAAGCCGTCGTCTACGGATCATCAAAATTCGGCGACTTTATCACCCCCGACAAAAAGCCCGATTTCTCAACAAACTACACGCAGATGATCTCTAAAATTCCTCCACCTGGTGGGTTGGACAGTACCGAGTCCGGAATGTTGGACAAACAACTTTTGGAAGAGTTAGAAAACGTGAAAAACGTCGTCGGAATCGATTCCATCGATTTGACCAAAGTCGTTTCAAAAGAACAAGTCATGGATATTTTGAATGAGTGGAAGAAAGAACAAATCGAAAAGATCCAAGACGAATTAAAGATGTTGTACGTTGTCGAAGATATGATGAAAAATTCAGATTCGCAGAACTTCGAAGGGTACACCGATGAGAAGCAATTCGGTACCATTTTCCGAAAAAATAAATAGAGTGTAATGTGATCTTAGGAGATATCCGTAATTAGCCTCAAGTAGACCACACGAAAGACGCGACGCCTCACTGACCCAGAACGTGGCGCAATAATTATCACAAATTTCCTTTAAATAACTTAATGTACCAATTATAAGATGCATACTAATTACGTGTTTACTTTCTCGAACACACGAATCCCGACAAAGTTACGAAAATGTGGTTTTTGGTGCAGAGAGAAAAGCACGTGCATGTTCGAAAAGTTTCAGCCGAAAAAGTTTCACTTTACACCATTTCAGATGTTAACATTTTTCAGAAATTTCTAATAACTGGCATTGGAGACGCATCAAATTTATGTTTAGTGAGTTGGAACTGAAAAAATTATAACAATATTTCATTTTTTAAGATTTTTAGAACACACGTCGTGTTTGAAAACCAAAATTTTTGAGCTCCTTTCGAGTATGTATGACATGTTTTTTGTTTTGTTTTTTCTTTTTAAATTATTCAAAAATTTAGAATATATAGACGTAAAAATTATAATTTTCGCATATTCTCTCCCAACTGTTTTAAAAATTAATAACACTTATTGGTAAACAACAAATTTGTTTCAAAAATAGCATTAAAAATTTCTCTTTAATAAATATATCAAAAAAAATTGAAATTTAGAATTTCTATACTATATTTTTATAAATTATTTCACTCCCTATTTTTTTTTATATTTCATGTTTAAAATTCTTGCATTGTAAAATAAATTTATTAATACTAAAAATTGTATTTCTTCTAATTCTGTGGATATTGAAAAGTTGCTCGTTTTGAACCCTCAGAATGAACTCTATTATACTAGAAAATTATATTTTAGAAAATTTAAGCTCATAACAAAAGTTTAAAAAAAATGTTAAAATACTCAATATCATAATAAGCATTTTTAGAGAATAATCAAATTTGTTTTATCTATCTTTAGAATTAAAATCTGAAAATAAAAAAATTAAAAATTAGACCCAACGGAATAATAAAATGTAATATTTGAATTTCGGGCATTTTTTGCTTTAAAGTGTTCAAATAATATAATCTTTATATAAATTATTTATATTATTTATGAATTCTAAAGATATTTACTTTATTTAAATTTTTTGCAATTCCTTCTTGGTTTCTCTCAACGCTTTGTATTTTTTAGATTTGTAAAGTTCTAAAAATTCCCAAGTTTTTACTTTTTTCAAAAATTCTCCAAATTTTTGTATACGTTAATTGTTTTTTAAGTTGGATTTAAAATTCTTTTATTCATTGCATTTCTTTATTCTGAAGATGCTTCAGATCATTTAAATTATTTTGAATTCTAAACATCGTCTTGAACTGTTTTGTTTGGTTTCTTTAAAATTTTCGATTTTCCCAATCTCATTTTATGTTTAGAATTTTAGACAGCTTAACTACTTTGAATGCTTCAAATTTGTGTACTCTCTTAATATTGATTGTCTCTGAATTCTCCAGATTTCATTTTTTTTTATTTCTTAATTTCCTTAGATTGTGTGTACGATTTATATTCTTGTAGGTTACCTAGGTTCTTTAAATCCCACACATTTTCTGTGTTTTTTTTTTATTATTATTTAACAAGACGATTTTAGAATAGATATTTTTAATCCATTGCTTTTTTATATTCTATTTCTTAGATTTTTTTCTCTGAATTCTCACAATTCACGTCTTTTTTTCCTCTTGATTGAACGAATTTGAACCAGCAGTTTACAGTTTATAAAATAATACATCGACGAACATTGCTGGGAGCATTTTAATAATGGCAGCAAAATAAGCTTGTAATTTTCTTAATTTGAAAAGCAGTTTTATTGTTTTCGTAATTTGAAATTTATGGTCTGCTAGTCCACGCACGGTTCGCCTTACCTATAAACATTTTTTTCGTATTTTTCAGAAAGGTCAAACTGCAATTAAATGTGATACGGCGGCAATAAAATGCTCATCGCACGACAAAATTACTACCAAAACATGTCAATTTTAATTAATACTTTAAAGCAAAAGCTTTTAGTTACTTGATCCGTTACAAATCTAATCAAATCAAAGCTGAAATTCAAAAAAAAAATGTCAATTTATTTCTTGTCCAAAAACATGAACAATAGGACCAAGGTGTTTTGAACATCCGATTTTTAATCCATCCGACATTCTAATTATGACCTAGTGGCCTCGACCACAAACACCTAAATTTTTTTATTAAGACACTATCGGTGACCTCAATGCACCACGTTTCCCGCATATTAGACAATTTCTGATTTATTGCCGATAAAAGCCATAATCGCCGAACAATATAACGATTAGTCGTAGGACTTTTCCACAGTACCATCACATTTCGGAGTTAACAATTTCGTAACAAAATCCCATTAAACTTGAAAAACACATCCGTTTATTATTTACTCTGAATTCTTTATTAGTAGTTGCGAAAGTGGACCATAACACATGTCAGCTCTTACAAACAAATTACCATAAATGCGACAATTCTATTTTTAAAATATAAAAAAAAACTGACGGAAAGATTACAAATGGTTGAAAAAATTAGACCGGCACACATTCTGTTTGCGATGATAAAACATTACCATGATGGATCGCGATGATATACAATTGACAAGTTGTGACCCGGGAACGTGCCAGAAAAATAACGTACAATGGAAGGTTTTTAAAAGCACAATTAATCATTAACTGTTGATTCACCTCTGGTTTTTCTTCTTTAATGATGCAACTTGCTTTTGGTCTCTCTTCTTACCGTTGCAGAGCAACTCGGACGTGCATAATAATGTCATTTCTCTATGCACTAAAAACAGCATTTTTAATTTGAAGAAGTAACATTTTGTGGGGTGAGAGAAAGTATCGATTAGCAAAAAGTGGACAGAATCTAGATCTTGATTTGATTTCCTACTAAATTTGGTCTCATCTGTAAAAAGCAAATATGCTGTCTTAGAAGAACTGGAGTTTTTTTTTTCTTAATCAAAACGCGGAAGCTCGAAGATCGACGACTACATAATTGATTGTTGTCAAATTTACATTTCGCGTATCCATCCAAACAATCACTCTCCGACTTTTTTACTCAATTCTCTAGATTCTAGAAAATGACAATTTTCACTTTCTTTCGTCCCATCAGTGTTAAATTGCAGCCTCGTTCCGTCGCTTATCTTCACATCAGAATTACCACATTAGAGTTTAATTCCCATAAAAGATGGTCCCGATTTCATAAGTTTTAACACTCTTTCATAACAACGAATACACACATTTCAGCGTGTGAAACTCTTTTTTAATCCGTCGTGGAATATACCCCAAACTGTTCCCAAAATCGCTTCGATCATCGCTTCCAAACCCAGCAAGTGGGGCGAAAGTATGTCAAGAATTGATAAGTCGTCCGCTGACTCTCCACTTCTTGTATTCTCTCGGTGTCGGCTCGCGGAGAACGTCACTATGCCCTGATTGTCATGGTCCAGTTTCAATGTGTTCAAGTGCTCAAAGTGTTTAAACCATGTTCGTATTCTTCCTCTTCATATTACTTCGCGGAAGTGACGCGATGTCCAACACCACCGCCGACATCCCCGAATCGTATCTCAATCTGGCTTCCGGTAACTCCTTATGGACGGCGCTCGTGAAAAACTGCCAGAAACCGACGATGGAGTGCGTGCAGAAAAACATGTACACGTATCTTCGAGAGACTCTTGACCATCGCGATGATGTTCAATTAACGCCGTTTCTCAAGTTTTCACGTAACGATTTAAGGTACGATTTCGCCGAAGAAAGAGAAGATGATGAAGAAGTGGCGAGAAGTGCTTTGGAAGATATGTCAAGGTCGTTGCATGGTCGGAGTGTTAAGTTTTTAATGAATCACGATATGGAGGTAAAATTACCGGAAATGTTCGAAGGGAGTACTTTGAAAGTTTCACCGAGAGGATTCGACGGAAATGGAGCTTTAGTGAAGATCGAGGTGGTTCCGAGGGAATCGGAAGTTGCAGAAGGACGAATCTTTTTTAAAAAAATTAGTAAGTGATGTGGAACCACGTGGAAACTTATAGCTAAATTAAGAAAAGCATCGTTATTATGATGAACGTTGCGCAATAATAGGTGGTGTGTCATTAAGTGCTTTATTTAATTAACGAAACGAGGTTTTTGATGGTTGTTGGTTCAATGACTTGGGTTTTAACTATAAAATGCAAATCAGATAATTTTTAAATTGCCACGAACAATCGGGTACAGTTATAATCATAGGATTATGGAAAATTTCTTTTGGGATTTCGAGCTAAAAGAAATTGTGTTATGCTAATATTATCCTAGTTTACTAAAACAGAACATTGTTTGATGACTAATATTCACATTTTCACACTTCGGTGCGTGAAAACTTCAGTTAAATTTTAATTGATCGATCGTAGACTCAATCAGTGAAGTTATATCATTTTCGCAGATTTTGTGGTAAAACAGAAAAGTGTAAATTCATAAAGAGCACTTTGTCATGGTTTTGAATGTTACACTGAATAGTCCTATTAGAATTACATTTATTTATTTTTTTAATCGATAAATTATTCAAACAAACAAAAAAATAGGTCAGTAGAAAAACTGGCAAATTTTATTTCACTACCGAAAACTCTTTAAATAAGTGGCTTTATAAAAAACAATTAAGGTTCTTCACCTTTTTATACATCAATGTTTAGAAGAATCAAGCCTTAGAACAATAAAAAATGATTAAACCCGGCAGTTTTTGTTGTAAGGATATGAGGATAAAATTGTTTTTTTTTCCGGTTTTCAAATTTCTTAGTTTTTATAATCTCATATATTCCAGTTTAAATTTTTTTAGGTTCAGATTTGAAAGTTTTAAAGATGTCAGGTCTTACTTTTTGCGGCTTTTCGGACTTTTATCAATTTCTCAGAATATCAGGTTCTCAGTTTCTCAAATTTTTAGAATTTTGCATCTCAAAATCTCTGATAATTAAATTTTCACTTTCAGTAAAGTTCTCAGGTTTTCGTCTCTCTTCCTAGAATCGAATACCCTCCAATTCTCACATTTCTAATTTCCCAGGATGTCAGGCTTCACTTTTTAAGGTTTTGAATTTCTTTCCCTTGGTGCTTATAATCGAAGGATGTAAAATCTTCAGTCAAATTGTCAAATTATTAATTTCTTAGATTCGTGAATTTTCAGCTTCTATAACTCTCAATTTCTTTGATTTTCCAATTCTAAATATGTAAATTCTCTCTCGGTTCCGCGGGTTTTTAATTTTTCGGTTTCTAAAATCTTTAGATTTTTTAATAATGTTTTTATCAATTTATGATTTTTTGGATTTCATGTTCTTAAATTTCGAGACTTCTTAGAATCTCATATTATCAGTTTCTCAATTTCTCAGTATCTAATAGTCTTAGACTCTTAGTATCTCAGGTTCCTAGTCTTTATTTTTTTTTTGTGTTCTTAAAATCACAAGACTTTCAGATTCTTTCTAGATTTAAAGATTCTAAGTTTTTATTTTTGTGTGTTCAGAAGCTGAAACTGAAACTTTTTTTTAGCTTTTAGATTCTCGAGATCTTAAATTTTTAGTTTCTTATATTCTCAAGACAACTGAGAGTCCATGAAGAATGAGGAAACTGTAAAGACGAAAACATTTCGATAAAATTTATCGGATTTCTTGAGCCGGTAATTTTTTGAATGTTTGGTGGCTTTTTAGCCCGTGTTCACGTCATTTGTATTTCATTTCATCAATCTAATGCAAAGTTGTATTAAAATAATAAGAAACCAATAAATCACCAAAAAAGAGGTTAGTTATGTACTTCATTGACAATTTCGTCTCTACAAAACTAGAACAGCAATTAAAAGAACCCGTCAATTCATTAGATATTAAGTGGGTCCCATTCCCAATTCGCAAATCCATTGAATATAACAATAATGAAGCAGCCAACGAAAAGATGAATAAAAACCTATCCACTTATTTATATTTTTTTTGTGATCTACTTCAAATGTGTCAGTGTAGACATTCTAATGAGTCAGAGTCGTTTGACTCTAAATTGACTTTCTTCACGTCTCTTTTAACCTTCGCAATTAGCCACACTCTGTAACGGTACTCGTCGAAAAAGAGAAATTTAATATTCCTTTCTTACAGAAAAATACGTCAGTGAGAAGCTCATTTACGCCCTTATGGCTATCCTCCTCGTCATCAAGCTCTTAGCCTCGAAATTCCTGTTTTTCATGCCGATGATGGTGGGCGCCGTCACCGCTAAGAAGCTCCTCATCAAGGTCCTCTTGTTCCTCTTCCCGGCGTTGCATCACTTGTTCAAACTTTGCGCTTACGTGCCTCACGGTACCAAGTTCCATCATCACAAGCACCACATTCAACATTTCCATCACATCGGTCATAAGCCACATCATCATGGTCATCACGAGTCGGTGGAAATCGATCATCATGGTCATCACGAGGAAATCGGTGGACCCCCTTATTTACATCACGGTCCCCACGAGGTGGTGGAAGTTATAAAACCTCATGCCGAGGGTCCTCCCAGTATCGATGGGGTAGGATGGCACGGTCATGGTCACCACGCTTTGGAGCTAGAAAAACCGCATAAACCGTTTTACAACCCTCACGAACAAGAACTGGAGTACTATTCCGGTGGTCCGGCTTTATCGCACCAGTAAGTATCTCCGGGAAGCTAAATGGCGTGACAGATGGTTCTAACTAGCGGAAAAAGCCAGCGGTTCACATTAGTAGGTTGATTCTATCAAGTAAAAGTACCAAGTGACTTTTAGGCAATTACTTAATTTGGGAACAATGGGTAGGTAAAATTATGTAGTTTAGTAGGTCTTGTTAAATTACGCCAAGGAATCGGTTTTATGGACTTTAAACTACAACGTATGACCTACCTCACACCATTGCGTGGAACCGAATTCATATGACCACAAATTGAGTTTTTTTTTATAGTTTTTAGAACGTACGAAAGGTACCGGTACTTCTAAATTTGTAATTCCGTTCACGTTAATTAATTTATTCAGCAGACAAGGTATTGTTGTCAAAACAGGTGTGGATTATGACGAGAGACGGATCTATAATTTGAGCGCCTCGGACTAAAAAACCATACAATCTAACTATTGTTAATTTTTTCAACAGACTCGTTAAAATAAATGTATTATAGCTTGGAGCAGAATCCGGCAGATTAAATTTAAAAAAAGAACCAAATCTAGAACAGATATTGCTTGGTTCCCAAGTGCAATCTAGGAACATATTCACATAAAATCACTTAAGAATTAATGAAACACCACAAAACCTACATTTTCTTGGGTGCAGCACGTTCAACAGCCGCAAAGAATTTCAATGAAAATCAATAAACAACATTCAAAACCCGATTTTGACTGTTCTCATTCGCAGCTTCATCCACCACCGCCAAGACTCCAGCGAAGACAGTAACGAGGTGCAACCGAATCGAAAGAAATCAAACCGCCCATTGACGCCCACCGAAATAGAAGCCCTCGTTCTTAAAGCAGAAAGAGAAGCGAAGGTAAAAATTACGACGCGTCCATCATCGCCTCTAATTTCACGTTTGTAGTTAAAAGCGCGACTGCAACACGAGCGCCAACGTATTCAAGAAGAGAACTTACGTCTTCAGGAGCAACTACGACAAGCAATGAAGCTACAAGAAAAACTCAAGCAGCAAGCGGCCACGGTCAAGGCCAGATTACCAGTACCTCCGAGTACCATCCTGCAGACGCCTTCTTCCACTCAAAAGCACGTGTATTCCGCGAAGGTCAAAGAAGAAAAGGCCACGGAACCGAGTGCTTACCAAAAAGCGGTGTCGATCACTTTCGACCCGTTTTATAGTCCCATTTTGGAGAAGATTGATAAGATCTTAGTGGGGTTAGGGTTCCAAGAAGAAGGTTGTAGGGAAAGGTTAATTTGTAGCATGTACAAGAACCCGACGAGGTTCAGCCCACATAGTAATTTACTCTCGGCGGAGCTCAGCAGGTGAGGGACCAAATATATCCGTTTCGAGTTGTTTTTTTAGGAAATTAGAACGCGATCTCTGATGTAAAGATTGCATGATCTAATTTCTTATAGAAACTATTACGTTTCGATCGAGGTAATTATGCAGTGGCCTGCCTCCGGTGTTTCACACGATAGCCGGAAATGGATCGGTGATAATTGAAATGGTACCACTGTAGCGACTTTCTCGGGCAATTTAAAGAATTAATTCCATAAGTTTGGGAGATTATTTTGCGAGTCTCTTTTGATGTTCCAATCAGATTAAGCATGTTGCGAGTGAAACTGCAAATTCTTCCTCGGCACACTTAAAAGCAGGTTGACCACATATTACACTTCCCGTATAAACATCACGTTCTTTGGTTTGTCTGGTGCATCACAAATAAAAGTCGTGAACTTTGGATGCACAATTCTAGGGTTCCAAAGCGCGAACTTTGAGCAAGATCTAGGTCAATAGCAGATTCGGCTGAAATGAGTTTCAGTCGAATGTAAAATGAATACGCGTGCGTGAGACTTTTAGGAGCCGCAAAATTTTCAAGAATCAAGAAAGTTTTAAACATTTTTTTCACTAATTGCGATGTATGTATGGTCACGCCTGTATTTCACGGAAATGTGCCGTCGCTTCACGCTCAACTTTGATACGAAAATTAAAATTCCCCAGCTGACCATAATATCTGGAGCAAACTAATTGCACGATTGGATGGTTCATCTCATCGAAGCGTAGCCGAGATTTGCATTTACACGTCTTATTTTTGTTTCTAATTGTAGCTAAAGAGTGAAAAAAAACAAACAAACAAACAAAACAAGTCTCTTCCGGTCAGTCTCCTCACCCAAACTCCGCGCTTTCATTCATAAACGTTATCAAATTTGTAGTAATTCAGTCCCGTTAGCATTAGAATAACAAAATACGTTTCTCTTCTCGTATCTTCTGCACTCGTCGTGCTTGTCCAGATTAGTAATATCTTATTACTGAACCGGTTACGAAGTAAACCACGTAATTGTGTCGTGGCTACTACCACATGTGTCATCGTCCACCCATTCCATCAGCGAAATTTCTTTCACTCTCTCCGGTCACGACCACGTCCGGAACTATAACACGCTTAATCCGGACCATGGCCTCATTTTTTAATCTAGCCGACGGTTTTTTGCCCGGAAAAAAACCAAATTCTAAGATAATTTCGGCACGATAGATGAGTTTATTATCTCTCCAAGAAGAAATGAGTGAAAGGACGGTAGTGTCCCACTCTCACGATGCAATTTTTTTTTCAGAGACTCTTCTGAGCTTCAAAAACCAGTCAATACCAACGCTGCAGTCATCCGATTCTACCGTTATGTCCAAGCAGCGAGGGATGGTCAAGACAAACGAGAGTGTCTAAGACTTTATCCTTCTTGTTCCGTGAACACCGAACAATAAGTGAAATGCTGACTTTTTTCAGGGTTGAAGCAACGTTCAGCAAGTTGTACATATCAGTCTTAGGTTAGAGGCTCAGTCATCTTTGTATATAGAATTCTAGATTAAATGCTCAAAGAAGCGATGGAAGGAGTACATCTAGTGGTATGAATGTAGATACTAGGATGTAGGTTTCACAACATAGTATATAAAGTGTATGCAACCAACAATACGATTTCATTACGTCCTTTTGTGTTGTCAGTTGCACATTCTTTATCTAATTCTACTAGCAGGTAAAAGACATTGTCACTAAACTTTCAATTAGCTTTAAGTAGTTGTCCTTAGTACTTTATTTAAGTAGAGACTGCATTTATTTAATTATTTATTTACTTATTTATTATGACTCATTGTTACTGCTGTAAACCCTTGTAAATTTGTAAATTTAATTTATTTTATTTATTTAATTTATTGTTGTGTCGTGATGTCAGCTGCCTGTTCGTTTTGTGTACACTGGGTACAAATAAAGGCTAAATATGCAGTTTTTTTTTTTATATTGGTCACAAACCCGAAATTAGATGAATACTAAAAATATTATACAAATCTTCCAATAGACATGTGGGTAATACTCAATATATTCAGAAATATAGATAACAACACGTTTCATCGTTCGTATAAAGACTGCTTTTGATCATTTCACCGATGACATTTTTACTTCGTAATTTTTCTAATTTTTTGTTAAAAAAAATTATTATATTATAAATTATTAAAAAATCAAGATCTGACATCAACGTAAATTTTGGCTCACCAGAAAAAGCAAATATTTAATTAACAACTTTAAAAATTATATATATGTAGATTTGAGATTTGTTTTTTAATCGATAAACTTTTGTTCTTAGAATTTTTTAATTTTTGGATTGCAATTAATTAGCAATGAAATTTAAACCTCGAAAATTGTCATAATTATAAATTTTGTTTCTCAAAAAACACTACCACAAAATGTATATCACTTGAATGAAATATAAACAAATATTTTATATGAGTGATTTCGCAATTGGAACCAACAATCTTTTTTTAATTCTACTTAATTAGCAAATAAATTAGAAGATCAAAATGTGTCGACGACGTAAATTTTTATGGCCTAATATTTTCAAAACTATTCCTTAGATTTTGACAAGTGTGACGTCATTTTGAAGTCAAGAAACTTTCTTCGAGTGTGATATTTTCGTAGATGCTTCTGACGGCTACAGTTTACGTTGTGCCAATTAAATATCTTTCTTATTAAATGAATTAATTTCTTGTTAAAATAAATTGTTCAATTTTAACAAGTGACGTCATTCTGAAACCAAGAAATTTCTCTTCAAGTGCAATTTTTTATATTTCTTTGACATTTAGTGTTCCAATTATGACAACTAATTAAATATTAATTCCCCTATTAAAATTTTAGTAAACAAGAAATTTTAGAGGTCAATATTTTAAAACTAGTTCTTTGATTTCATTGACTGACGATATTTTGAAGTAGATAAATTTCTCTTCAACTGTGATTTTTTTTTTAGCAGTGAGTGTTTCAGTAATTCCTTATTAAAATTTTAGTAAATTATGAATTTTTTCAGATTTGTTTTTCGATTGGTAACACCCATCGGACAAAATGTTAAATGTCAGGGTGAGTTTAAGGTTAGAGTTTCAAGCCGGACACAGAAAATTTGCATCGACAGCAAATTAACCGTGGCATTTTTTACAATTTGACTTAAAAAAATAGGTTTATTAGTCTACTACTTCACTATTAAAATGTCAGCTTTTAAATAATAGTTTTACCAACTGCTACGAAATTCCCTAGATTATCAAATTTGATTTTATTTGTACGAAAAATGTATCTTGTACGCAAATTAGAAATAATAGTAAAAATAAATTTTAAATACATATACTAGTCTAGCTCAAATTTTTTTTGCATTCTTCACATTCCTCCGAAAAAGACACTTTTTCTTGTGAAAACGTTGCTGTCGTTTATGATAATCGATTTGGCAACAGCCATTGGTGAAGATTTTGAAGTAAAAAAATATACCACTTATTATTTGCGTATAAAAAATTACAGCAATAATTCAATTAATAAATTGTTAAAATAATAAAAAAGTAGTATTATAAAAAATATTAAGCATCTTATTTTTAATTAGTTAATTCTTAATAATGGTGGATGAGCCAAACAATTTTTTGCCAAATTTATGTCATCCTCGTGTAAATTAATAGGTTACTGCACAATTATTTTATAAATTTAATAAAAATAACAAAGAAAAAAAAATTCAACCAGAACCAAGAAAAAAAAAATTCCTTCTTCTCTTTTGTAATTTTTTAAGAGTAGTTGTTTACACCTACATTACTAATTATTTCTAAAATAATTAGCAATAATAGTAATATGTAACCTGATTTTGAAATGTCCAAAAAAATTCTCTTTTACTTTACTGAATTGAAATGTACAGTTTGTTATCAAAAAAGCACGAAAACTTTCCAAACACGCGTCCTTATCGCGTCGAATTTTCTCGAAATTTCCCTTTTTACTTCATTATCAAAAAGTCATCTCAGTCACCTCGTTTTCCCGAATGCCAGCGCGCTTGTTAAAATCCGGGCCATTCTTCTCACGTCCAACCCCATTCAAACACATTTGGTTTCTATTTCCGTCGCGTGTCGTATATAACCACTACCAAACAATCTTTACTATCATTCAAACTAATTACAATGACGAAGCTCGTGCTAGTGTTGGTGCTGGTTTCTTTAACTCGAGCTGATCCGTCAGCCACCGACCTCATCCAAGACATCTACCACACTTGCCTAAAAGACCTTTCAGTGTCTTGCGTTAAACCCAAAGCTCTCGGATGGATGAGCTACGTCTCCGACAAACCACAGATTAAAATCACCGAAGATCTAGTGATCGTAAAGAAACGAGCGGTTGAAGAAACTGGAGGATCTAACGATGTTTTCGACAAGTTTGAAGATTTCATTCAGAGTCACGAGTTGGTAGCTAAAGTTCCGCAAGTGTTGCAGCCTGGTGGAATCCTCGGGGGGTTAGTGCCGAGGAGCCTGCAACCTGAAGATGTTAAAGTGCCTCTTGCAGTTACCGGTGAGGATTTAGTTTTCTTCGGTGCAGGTTCTAAAAGAGTTTGTAGGTCGTTCGAAAATTGTGAAGAAGGTTATTGTACCTTTCTTGTTGGGTCTCAAGTTCAAGACTGCGATTCTTGTACCGTTGGCGTTGGCTCTCATCGCTTTGAAGACCTGGAAAGCTCTAACTTTGGGATTGTTGTCGTTGGTGTTGACGGGAGCTCTTGTTATTTTCAAGCTGTCTAAGCCTCAGGTGAGTTTTAAGATGGTGAAGAATTGGGGTAATTTTGGTTTTAGGTGAATTATGAGGTTGTTCATTTTCCCCAACATGTGGAACATCATGTTGATCATGTCGACCACCCTCCGACCAGTGGATGGGACCATCCAGGGTATGGAAGGCAGTTGAGTGCGCAAGAGATGGCTTACAATGCCTACTTGTAGATTGAAAGATGTTGTTATTTATTGGTTATTTAATAAATTATTTTTGTTGAGATCAATTGAATTTTTACCAATTAATTCGAAGATATCTAATTTTAATAATAGTAATATCTAATTTTTATATAGTAGTATTAATTAATCAATATCTGGATCTACCATAAAATTCAATTGAAATTTATGTCTCATTAATGTTTCAAAGTCCGACTGTCATAAAAAATTAAAGTCCGGAACAATACATTTTGAACATCGTTCTACCATCGCATCCTAAAAATTTTAATAATTTGAGTTCTACTTATTTCTCTAGCTATTTAGAAAACTCCTTGTTTGGGTGTCTAGAGCTATGATATCTACAAGAAAATTGCTGTATTTCATAAAAGTAAAGAAAATAGTTGAAATTACAAATTTAATCTTGAATTTAGAATATTTTCTTGGTTCCCTAGTAATTCATAGAAAATATGTTTCTATATCTAGACCGATAAAATCTACAAGAAAAGAGTCACGTTTCATAGAATCAAAGCTTACATAAGGAATTAAAAACGTCATTTTTAGTTTGGCGCATCCACCATTTTTCAACATATTTTAATAATTTTTATTTTGCACATTTCTCTAGATATTTAGAAAAGTTTTTGTTTCTCTGTCTAGATACATAAAATCTGTACGAAAATAACATTATTTCGTTTGAAGCTTACAGAAACGATTTAAAATTTAATTTTGGAACTTAAGATTTCTAGAAAATTCTTCTATACATTTAAAAATACATATATTAGAGATAAAATCTAAAATACAACAGACACATATTTTAAAATTAAAACTTTTAGCAGCAATTATAATTTTATTTTAATTTTAGAACAGTAGCAATTTCCAAAAAATAAAAAAAAAGTTTTCGTTGATTAACCAAATATTAAGAAAAACAATTGCTCATGTATAAAACATGACAGATAAAACCTGAACGAAAATAGCTGGATCTTACAAAGTTAAAGCTCATAGTAGAAATTAAAAATTTTATTTTTAATTTAAAAATAAATATTTTTTAGAAAAAGACACATTTTATTAAATTGAAGCTTACAGTAAATACTAGAAACTTCATTTTGAATTCGGCGCATCCACCATTTTCCCGATAAATTTATTTAATTCTTATTGTGCTTGCTTTTCTAGGTATTTCGGAAAGTTTTCGTTTGTGTATCAAGAGCAATGAAATCTACAAGAAAACAGCCACATTTCACAAAATTGGAGCTAAAAGTAAGAAAAACTTTTTTTTTGACTGGAATATTCACGATTTAGCCTCCATTAAAAAAAAGCATATTTTTTTCTTGATTTTTAGTAATTAATAAAAAAGATGGCTCTGTGCCTAGATTGATGAAATTGAAAAGAAAATAACCACATTTTATAAAATTTAAGCTTTCAAATGAAATCAGAAACTTTATTTTGAATTCAGGTAATTCACGATTTCTACAGTACATATTTAAAAAAAATATATATTTTTCTTGATTCCGTACATAATTGAAAAGAAAAATTGTTAAAATCTACCAGAAAATGGCTTTATTTTATAAAATTTACGACCAAAATAGAAATTTAAAAATTTATTTGAAATACAGAAAATTCACGACTTCTACAGAATTAAAAAAAAAAATCTCGATTCTGTACATATTTAGAAATACAATATATATAAATCTGGACAGAAGAAATCTAATAGAAAATTGCAGCATTTCATTAAATCAAAGCTTACATTAGGTATTAAAAACTTTGAAATTTGAAATTTGGCGCATCCACCATTATTCAACAAATGTAAATAAATTATATTTTGCTTATTTCTCTAGATATTTAGAAAAAAATTGTTTGTGTATTTAAACAAATAAAATATACAAAAATAGCCACATTTTATTAAATTTATGCTGGCGCATCCACCATTTCTCCGATAAATTTATTCAATTCGTATTTTGCTTGTTCCTCTAGGTATTTCGAAAAGGTTTTGTTTGTGTATCAAGAGCCATGAAATCTGCAAGAAAATAGCCACATTTCATGAAATTGAAGCTTATAGCAGGAATTAAAATTTTAAATTTGAATTTGACGCACCCATTACTTGTTCAATAAATTAAATAAAGGCTTTTCACATTTTGCTTATTTGTCTAGATATTTTTGAAATACGTCATCCATCAACCATGTTCCGTATTTTATCCCATCTCAGCAAATCGAAACCAAACTCAACCCAACAAAAGCAACATTGCCCCAAATACCCAACACTTATTTGCGCTGAATATCAATCCCGTCCTTGTTCCCTCCTGAACCAGAATACGTGAAGAATTCCTCCAACACACAAACATCATTATTATGCGCAACGTCCATCATCAATAAGCGTCCGGTTTACTTCCGACGTCGACTTTTCCAAACCCAAACACACAATTATAAATAGCGAGGGCGTGTTCAAAACTTCATTCTTCATCCGTCGCTTCCAGAACAATGACAAGAAAAGTGTGCGTGCTTCTGGCCCTCGTGGCTGTAACGAGTGCTTCTCCAGCTTTCTGGAAAGGAACATCGTTCGATAAAAGTGTCGAAGAAATGCGAGCGATGTGTGCCGAAGCCGATCCGATTGCTTGTCTGAAGTTCAAGGCGATATCGTTTTTGGACTCGTTGTTGCGAAAAGACAACTTCCAAGTAAAGTTGCCAAGTTAGAAGATGGTCATTTTATGTTGTTTCTTGTAGATCGGAGATGATGTTGAGGTTTCCCGGAATTCGTACCAACCCAACGAAGTTAGCGGCCGGAGCAGCGATAACACCGTGGAAGATCACGTTGAAGATTACATCAAGAGTCATGATGTCACCTTCAAGTTACCAGTTGGAGACTCGAAAGTCATTCTAGGTGCTAGGAATTTGGACAGTAACGAACTTGACCTGAAAGTTAGCTTCGGAGGAGAAGGTAAAAAGGGTTTCTTTACTTACCAAAAGCGTCTCCAAGTTCCTGTTGCAGCTCGTAAATCCAAGATTAAGAAGATCGTGGTTCCAATTTTGGTCTTCGTGCTCTTGAAGGCCATCACTTTGGTGCCTCTAGCTCTAGGCGTGTTGGGCTTGAAGGCGTGGAACGCCCTCCAACTCTCTTTCTTCTCTTTCTTGGTATCCGTGGGGTTGGCCATCTTCCAACTATGCAAGAAAATCGCAACCGAGCACGCACCTCCTCAGATTTCGGCCCACCCACCGTGGGAAGCAGCGTACCAACACTACGCCAGATCTTTGGGAAGTGACGCGCAGGACTTGGCATATGGGGGACAAAAACAATAATTTATCAATAAAAACGATGACTCAAACTTTATTTCGTTATATATGAGCAAACCCTACAACCATTGAGTGTATCGCCATGTATACAGTTATGACACCACCTGTCATAAAAAGAATGGCTCGAGTCGGCTGTGGAACCACACGAATCGCGTAGACCACAGTATGCGCGATTCTTACCGCCACAAAAGTAAAGAACAAAAAACAAGCCAAGCCTACCGGTGGTTTAACAAAGAGATAAATCAAAGCCACTATCCAGAACATGGGGATGTTCTCGAGGTCGTTCAAGTGGGCTCTGGAACAACTAAATCCTTAATTGTTCCTTTGATTTCTTATTCTTACCTCCTGACTCTTTCGACTTCAGCGTGAGGTTCGAGTTGGCCTTGGTTTTCCTTTATGTCTTCGGGTGAAAGCCACGCCTACAACTCTCTCGTTCATGGTGGTCATCACCTACTGTGATCTTACCTTGTGTAGTTTGCGTTTGTAACCGGTAAAAAGTGCCAAAAACAACATTTTTATGGCTAATAGAGCGACACAGACCATGTAGGCACAAAAAGATGGATTTTTTAAACTAAGAACTTCGAGAGTTGTTTTGTTAGCCATGTTTGAAGAGCACTGTTACAGTGAGTAGGAAATCTAGTCTAAAATAGTGTCACGTCGATGGATATTTATTATTCAAGGGTTAAAAATCAATTGGAAAATGTGAAGGATGATACAGTGACGGATAAATTAAATTAAATTAAATTAAAAAGAATAACACCACAATGTGTCAAAGAGGGGGCACTCCGGGAACCACAAAAACTGTCAAAACTCGTAAAAAAACGTCGAGGAGTATTGATTTGTTCATTGTGCTGACACACATTTTATGATTGCTCGATATTTATTAATGATAAGTGTCATCTTTCCGTTCCTGAGTCGAGCAAATAGAAAATCTATAGATAGTGCAATCATTTTTAATGTATAACTGAAGCTTTACGTTTCACACCTTCATCGATTAATTTAATTTCTGATCTACATATAACTTTTTTACGAACTTATAAAATATTGATTAGTATCAAGTAGAACTGTTGAATAGTTAAAACGCGATCTAGATAAAATTTTGTAGCAAACTTTTAAATACATAATTGAGCATTAATAAAAGTGTCTGTAGATCTATCACTAATAAGTCAAGTTTAAAAATAATGAAACTTTAATAAATACGCATTTAATTGGTAATAGTAATAAAAGTGTCAAAGTATTACATAAAAATAAAAAATAGTTAACACTATACAGTCGCGGCCATAAAATTTCGAACATGTTAGTAATAGTTCATGCATTACTGTCATTACTAGGTCCGCTGTAACACAAAACAATAAAATTAAAGTAATTTGTTTCTTTGACAGTTACAAGTTAAAAACAACGACAGTTAAAAGAACGATCTGGGTACTTATGATTTGTTTGTAACGTATGTCGTAAAGCTCATGTTGAAATGTCACTTAGAAAAATCTCATTGAGTTTCTTATTTTATTCCCAGAAATTACCCGCAATTTCTAATTTCTAATTAAATTACGACATACCTCTACTATGACAAAGCTATGGCTTAGGCGACTTGGATCTCCTTTTTTTATGCACTATATACCGAGCGATAAAGATGATTTGTAGTCGAGGTGTCCTTGAAATCGATAACATATGTCTTTTGCGATTGATACGTTATGTCCCGACGTGTTAATGATGGGCTTAGACGTAGAGTTCTTTTGTTTGTGCTTACAACAAAATGGAGAACATTTTCGGTATTTATTATAACCGTCGAATAAAATAAATATATTTTCGTAAAATTTTTTACTTTTAACAAGAAAATTCTGTTTGGATTTGTTTTTCAACTGACATTTAGAATTTGATGTTAATGAAAATTTTCTTTATCTACCGTGAAATTCACAATAATTACATTTAAGATTTCCATTAATGTGGTGTCAGCCCTGTTACAACAGCAAATTAGAAAAATAAGTTTGAAAATAGGTAACGAATGGTCTACACTTTATGACAATTGGATAAGTTTGACGTCCGAAATTTTGTGGCCGTGACTGTAATAGCCTAAATACTACTATAATCCTGAGATTATTATGTAATCTTTTGCAAGTTTTAAAGAACATAACAAGATAATCATTTTATTACGTAAATTTCCTTTTTTCGCTCAAAAAAAGTCGCTATATATTTTATTTTAAAATATTAAAGTAGTATTGTTCAGAACACGTGCAAAAAAGTAATGTCAATTAGTTATTGGTTAAAAAAAAAAACATTTTTCCGTCCGCCATTTTCTATAAATATTCATAAACCGTCCGTTTTTCTCAGTATTCAGATCTAACACCTCCACCGCACCCGCATTTCTAAATCCCAAAACAAAAGCCTACGTTTCCGACATTTTTATAAAGTCAGTCCCAAATCTACCGGATTCGAGTCCAACAGAAATCGCGTCGAGTCGATCAAAATTCTTCGATCGAAATCATGTCATTCAGCTAGACTCAGCTAATCATAATTACAATAAGGCCTCGTCGGTATATACGATTTTGGAATCAAAGAAACCAGCACACTTACTTTCTATCAGTACCGCTAGTACTGTATAAATAGTTAGGGTGTATCATTAATTTGCCATTCAACACTTGCTTTAGGTGCGATAAACATGAGGTTGATCGCAGTTTGTGTTTTTGTGGCCGTCGCTGCTTTCGTCGGAGCCGAAGAAACGAGCCAGTTTCAAGTAATTTTCTTCTTTTTGCTTTCCAAAATTTAACACTTGCTTAGATTGCAGATTTCGTTGAAGTGAAACGCAACGGGTATGTTAGTAATGTTGGAGCACGAGGTGAGAAGAGTCTTGAAGATACCGTCGAAGATTACATGAAGAGCCACGATTTCACCTTCAAGTTACCATTTGTGGAGTCATCTGTGACTTTCGAGGGAAGAAATTTGAACCAAGACGAAGTCGATGTGAAATTGCGTTTCAACGAAGGACGCCAAGTCGAAGGTAAAACTATTTTTGCTCTAAACAGTAAGTAACGTAAAGATTCAGCTCGGAAGAAGTCCAAACTGAAGAAAATCTTCGTTCCAATCTTCATCTTCATTCTTATCAAGGCCATGGTCATGATTCCGTTAGCACTTGGTATTCTTGCGATCAAGACGTGGAATGCAATCCAATTGTCTTTCGTTTCCTTCGTGATTGCTGTCGCGATGGGTGTTTGGCAGTTGTGCAAGAAGATTTCGGGTGACCATGTTCATCCACATATCGTGGCCGCTCACGCTCCGTGGGAAGATCCTCATCATCATATTGGTCGTGCTTTCGAAGAAAAAGCACAGAAGATGGCGTATTCGGCATACGCTCCAAAATAAAAAGTGTGATATTTATTTATTTTATTTATTTGTTGTTGAGTTTGTTCATGGTTGCCGAAAAATAAAGAGAAATAAAAAATATATATATAATTGTTTGATTTGATGAAACAGAGTCAATAGATAATGATTCTTATATTTTACTAAAGAGTACTTGATTTTTTTTTATCATGATGCAGTTGTCTAAATTAACAAAGATGACGTCATACAGTTTTCAAAATGACCTACTTGATAGTTTATGATCTGATTAGCTCTCTATGCCTACTATGACAGTTTAAAATTATAGAATACAGTCGCTCTCGATAAATTCGTGTACACCTATTTTATACTAGGTTGAATGCTTTCTTTCATCTTGGCATTAAAAGTTTCAAAAATTAATTGAAATATCAAGATTACCAACAAATTTTCAATTTAATTTACATAGTCAAAAAAATGATAAAAACGCTGATACTTGATTTTTAAAGTTGTACGCAATTTTTATTATTCAGTATATAATTTCACATACAAATAGAATTTCAAAATTCCAAAAAACAAAAATACGTTAGGGTTTTTGTGTTTAAGTTTGAGAATTAAACTATTTTGAAAATAGACTGGGTAAAAAAATTAACTGCACGAAAATAAGTAAAAATTTAAATTGAACTATCTGGCTAAATTATTTTAGCAAAAATAATATGTATTGTTTTTTTTTTGTGTTACAATATTAAAAAACTACATTTATAAAATTGATATTAAGAAACGAGTCCAAGTTTGCAGCACGATTGCCGTAGAACGAACGCTCTTAAGTTTTATATAACGAATTAATTTGAATATTTACTCATAAAATCAAATTCACTAATTTAGGAAATTTAGTGACAGTATTTTACGTTTACGTTTTAGATTTTAGTCTTCGTAAAGTCTGATACACACGTTGAAAATCAGTGCGTTAAAAACAGTGACGTCATACTGTCGTTAAAAATCTAAAATATGTAGAGATAACCCTTCAAATTTTGAAATGTTTAATTTAGAAACATGAAGAGAAGAGCCAATTTGAAAACTATAAGAAATTGTGGCGTCATAACGTCTCAGATGAAGAGATTTTTGTCTTAATTTTTAATAAAGTGCCATAAACAAATTTTCTCTTTCCACGAAACCAAAACAATTTGAATAAAAAACCGTTTTACTCTCCAGACATGTCTCCCATTTCCCTAAACTTATTTTCGCATCGAATACCAACAATCCAGACATTCCCATTAAAAACCCTAGTTTTCCTTCAATTCCGAAATGATGTCAACGAAAAGAAAACGTTCCACATCCTGAAAAAATTCCAAGTACTTCCTCCTACTAGCGGAACCACGCCATAAAAGTGATACTATTTAGGTATCAATTAAAAAACAAAACACAAGCGGTCCCCTGACCGCTATTGTCCACTATATAATCGATGGGTGTGTACTCATCATCAGCATTCATCGGTGCGATGTGGCGGTTTGTACTTGTATTCTTGGCCCTCGGCGCTAGTGCCCAAAATGCCGCCCCCAAATCGGGCGACGAATTGGTATCTTCAGTGTTGGACAACTGTGTGGAGATGGACTGTGTCAAAAGTAACGTTTTGGGGTATCTGGATAACTTGTTGAAGATCGAAAGTGATGCTAGAATGGCAAAGGTGGTAACGCCTCCGGCCAAGGTTTTATTCTCACCACTTGATTTTGCAGAACATTGACGCCGCCATCTTCAAACGAGCCGCCAAAATCCTGAAGACGCACGAGTTCAGGATGAAGCTTCCAGAGATGTTCTTTGATAAGACCGAGCTGGTGTACAATCCTAGAAGTGGTTTGGATGTTGCCTCCACCGACTCTGAATGTAAGTCGCTTTCCACAACCGCCAGATGATAATGTTTCCATTGCAGCTCGAGGACTCTTGAAAAAGAAACTTCTGCTTCCCATTCTGCTTCTTCTCAAGCTCAAAATGAAAGCTTTGATGCCGATTTTCGTCGCACTCATCGGTGTCAAGTCGCTCAAAGCTCTAATTCTGAGTAAATTGGCGATTCTTATTGTTCTTGGATTTATAGTCTACCAGTTTATTGGTAAATCTGGCATGCCTATGCCCATGTCCATGATGCCGGCTGAACCTCCAGCGTCTATGTATGGACCTCCGTCGACGCCTCCACCCAGTTCGTACGAACCAGGATGGGAACCCAATCAAGGAGGACCGTATTCCAGGATTTGGACTAATACCGATAACGCGCAAAATCTGGCTTACTCCGCGTATTATCCTGGAGCGTCCAGCACATCCACTTCTCGTCCTTAATTGTTGATTTTTTTATTTATTTATTGTTGCACTGTTGGTAATAAATTATTTGTACATAGCGTGCGCTTTTAAAAAAGAAAAATTTCGTAGTGTTTATCTACAATTTTATTGAAATCTAAAAGTGAAAATCCTAAGTTATAACAAAATTATTACTTCAAAACAATTGCAAAAATTGAACACACAGTTAGAATTGTCAGATATCATAAACTTTTTCCGTAAATTTTCTTTCTGCAATATCTCTAGATTGAGATTGAGAACTGGTTGTTCCAAAGACTCCGAGACTTTTAATTCAAACCCTCATGTCGATTTGATAAGCTGTTGATTTTTTTGCTCACGGCAGCTGAAGATTTACAACCTTGTGGGCACATCTCCTCCATTTTCTACCAAAAGAGTGGCTGACGAACCCGTATACTTTTCAGGGTATTCCAGTTGGGATATTTCGCATTTTTTCTTTGAACTCCTATTTCTATAATACAAAAACTTGAGTGTTCACAATTACGCACACTTTTTAAACAAATCACAATCCTTGAAGAAAGCATCTGTTTGGGTGGCAAATTTTCTAGCTGTTTTTTTGTGTCTTCTAATGTTACCAATAGGAGATCTCCTTTATCTTTAATTTTATCCAAGAGTAGTTTACCCGGCTCTTTACGGCGATAGACACGAAAAATGCCAAACAAGTTTCCAGCAAAAATTAGATATCTGGTGCCTCCAATAAAAAAAAAAAAAATGTTCCTGTTAGAACTGCAGCCTTTTTTCGATTTACTGCAATCGTCAGGAACTCTTACTACATTAGAATTAGTAGAATTTTCACTTTGCATCATAAGAACACGAAAATTGTAAAAAAAATGTCAGTAAATTAATTAATTATTGAACGATCTTCGGCCGATACGCAAATAACAAACGCGATTGATTCAAAAATCTCGATTTGTCTCATGATGTTACCAATTATAAATTAAATAAAATGATGAATCCTGCTGCCATCTCTCAGTGAGTAGTGAAACTCATCGTTCCTGAGAGTAGAATTTAACAACTCGACACCCCTCACCGCGCCGACGACTCACCTTATCATCCAAAAAATTTCCTCCCACTCCTCACAACATCGCTTATTTCTCAAAATACAGAAATCCTTATAAAAACGTTAGTAGCGAACGTCGCGTGCATCATGTCAGACAAAGGGTAATTTCACAATAACCCGTAACTTACCCGATCCATTATTTCTTTTACAGCCCACTAACAACCAAAGTCATCCTCGAAACCTCCCTCCAATCTAACGATTATGACGGATTCGTATTGGTCTCTTCCCCTTCCCAACAACTTAGAACAGCGAAATTCAGCAAAGTGATTAGCGATGCCATCAACTTGGATCCGGTCTTGGAAACGGAAGTCGCCATTCTTCCGCTTCCGGATTTGCCGGCGAAGAGATTAGTCCATGCGCCGACTGGAAAAATTGATACAGATTATCAAGATGTGAGGGTGTTCCGTGATGCGGCCCTTAAGGGAGTACAGAGGGCGCTGAAAGCGGGGATTTCAAGGCCGTTGCTGGTTTTGGAGGAAAATCCAGCGTTTGAAAATAGCGAATTGGTGACTTTGCTAGGGGCCTTGGAGGCGGTTTATGTGGTAAGATGGGGAATTTTATGAGAAGGTTAATTGGGACGGTTGTTGTTGACGAGTGATTGTTTATTTAGCGATAAAGCAGACGTGGTCTGTTTTATAGAGTTTTATCGAGGATTACGGTTTTATCTAAAACTAGCTTTTTCATTAAACACTCGGCAGTAACAATTATTTGAAGAGGCAATTGACTAAATCGCTTAATTTTTATTGCCTGTAAAACTAGTTTTTCTATAAAAACAATTTGTTAAACTGACGTTAGTTTCGTTGTCTGAAGAAACAAATTTGGTACCTTTAGTTTGGCTCTATTTACATGAATCGCTGATTTCTTGTTATTCAGTAAAGGTTATCAATAATGTTAAATGCATAAATGCAGCACATACTCGATCTATTGTTCATTTCTAATCATCAGTTGAGCCAACTTAAAAAAAATTGATTGATACCAACTTCTTTCCTTCGCAGCCCATCCAGGTCCGCGAAAACAATCCCGCCAAGAAAACCCCAATCCAACATCTCGGCGTCTTCAGTTCCGATCCCGACAAAACCAAAAAACTCATCGATCTCGCCGTGACCCTCGAAAGTGGTCGTCGCGTTGCTTGCGACATCGGTGACGGCGATCCCGAGCGCATGTCGCCCCCGAAAGTGGAACAGTACATCCACGACGTCTTCGCCGGTAGCAACATCAAAATCCAAGTAATTATCGAGAGGGCTGTCATCAGATTTCTAGTTCTGATTTTTAGGTTATTCAAGACATCAATCAAATCGCCAAAGAATACCCTCTTTTCGAGGCGGTTAATCGCGCCGCCTCCGAGGTTAAACGCCATCAAGGTCGCATCGTATTTTTGGAGTACGCACCACCTGATCCTTCCAAAGTCAAAGAAACGTTGTTCTTAATAGGGAAAGGAGTAACGTATGACACTGGAGGCATCGATGTTAAGATCAACGGTGCCATGGTGGGAATGTCGAGAGATAAATGTGGGGCGGCGGCCGTGTTGGGTTTTCTCCAAGTGGTTAGGTTGCTGCAGCCGAAAGATTTGAAGGTGGTTGTGGGGGTGGGGCTCGTGAGGAATAGTATAGGGTCTAACGGGTACGTTGCTGATGAGGTTATAACGGCGAGATCGGGGGCCAGAGTGAGGGTGGTCAATACGGATGCCGAAGGAAGGATGATTATGGCTGATGTGCTCTGCAAGGTGAGTTGCCTAACTTGAAATGGTCTCGTTTTGTCGGCCGACCGTGATATTTCAAGACTCATTGTAGGATTTAGCTTAGGAGCTCAGATTTTATGAGTCATCTTCAGTAAATTTGACTCAATTTTGTGTTACGGTCAGTTCCTCGCTCTCCTATCGTTTTCTATTTTCACATTTCTGAATTGTTGTGAATAACTGGTTGCATACGTCACATGTATGCCTAACGTAAAGAAAGTTGCATATACGTCATATCCAAAACGCGTGTATAATGTGTTGCATAACAATAAAGAAAATGTGAGCCCAACATAACACAATAATGATCCCAAAATTACGCAAATGACGAAAATCGTGTCGGTGGAACTTCCATTGTTCCGCCATTGTCGATTTTCCCCCGAAAAAACAACAACAATGATTCATAGAAGCTCGCGGAAATTAGTCGAACAAAAACCAAAAATTCTGCATGACTTTTGTTGTGTTATCTCCTCGTCGGTGTCCGGGAAAGCAGACAATAAAATAAATTTTCCATACTAAACAATGCATGCTATTTATATCTCCACCTTGACAAATTAATTAATTACCATGAGCTCAGAGCATAAAATTATTGAAAAAAAAAAAAAAAACGCAGATTACCCCAAGCACGTGCCTGGCACATTACAGTGCAAGTGCAGCTCACGTTTTCATGTTACGTAATTATAACGTATCGATGATTTTAACAAACACGTGTGACATTTAATCCGTAAAAATACAAATAAATGCATAATAGCATAAGCATTAAAAACAGAAGTTATGCACTTTTTGCTTTTTGTATTGGTTATTTTTTTCTCTTTAATTAAATCCAAGCGGTGGGAATACCTAACAACTATAAATAATTATTATTCGCTGTTTATTTACATTTTTATGCAGTAGACTTGGAAATGTGATTACTGTATTACAGATATACGTAAACAGTTAAAAATTACAGTTCAATCGAACGGTGATGATGTCGCCTCTAGTCATTCGGCTTGTGGTGACATGCTGTTATTTTTATTGTTTCTGTTATTTTCTTTCGTTGCATGTCTTCATTTTATTACATCGCGAAAAAAAACCTATCGAGTGTGAACTTGGAAATTAAAACTTACTTAATATTTGTGTTCAATTTAGAACGGTAGAGTAAAAAAATAAATAAAAAAAAATGTTTCCAAAATGTTGTATTAAACCTTTTATTTATTTTTTTGATAATTTTACGGTAGAGCAATAAAATTAAAAGAAGTTACTAAATGAGACTTGTTTCTTAATTGTACCAGATTACAAATTAAAGAGCGAAATTTTTTACAAAATTTATCTTTAGGTCAAAGTAAAAAGTTTCAATATTATCTAATTAAAATTTGTAATTCTAGTGGTTTAAACGCTATAGCAATAAAATTTACAAAAGTTATTATTTCCGACATGCTTATTAACCGTGTTAATCAAGAAAATTCCACGATAAATTTTTGTTACATCCTTTCAATTTTAGGGCAAACCGAAAATTTCCTAAATTTTATATTAATACCTCTAGTTTTAGTAGTTTTAACGCTACAACAACGAAATTCAAGGAGGATACTCTCTTAGACTTTTTTATTATCTGTGTTCAATTTAGAAAGGTAGAGGAAAAAAATGTTCGGAACCAAAAATTTCCAAAATGTATTAAATCTTTTATAAATTACTATTTCAGAATTGTTTATTAACTGTGCAAAATTATAAAATTTTAAGACAATTTTTTTTTAGAAATTTTCAAACCGAAATTTTTAATTTTTTGAAGAAACTAAACCTTTAATCCAAATTAATTAATCTGATTAAAATCTGTAACTCTCCTAGTCTAAACGGCATGGCATAGCCTGCGTTGATCAAAAATTGCACTTAACAATTTCTATTAATGGAAAAGACTGCAGTCGATTATTATAGTTTATCAATTATTTGTTGTTCGTGAGAATTAACAATTAATTTTATTGACAGGAGAAAGTCGCTGTGAAATGGTTAAGAAAGTAGATAAACGTGTTGTTTTGACAAAAAGATTAATTAGATTGAGTTCATGCTTTGACGTTGTGACAGGAAACAAATATTCAGTTATTTGTGTCAAATTTTTAATCCGAGTTTAAAAAGAAGTCGGAAATTGTCACAATTCCTGATGTACAGTTAGTTGTGTAAATTTAACAGATGATGCAATCACTAAAACTATGACAGTTTGACAACTATCAATAATCTCAAGCATGATCCGTGACACATATCTGCGTGTTCCACGAAAAGTTTTGCCATTTGAGCACTAAAACGCGTTTGGATCGGTCTATTAGACACCGTGGCGGTCAATCCACAATGGAATACCAGGAAGACATCCCGAGCCGAGTAATATAACAAATTCAAAACTGCAATAGTTTCTTCGGGGCATAATTAATGTTCAATACATCCACATACCCCACGACCAACCTTCGTAATATTTTAACCACGCCTTAAACAGTTGAATCGATTTCCGATAGACGTTTATTTCATACCATAAACCTTCCGCCGCAAAAATTCCCTAAACCCGCTTAAATCAACAAAATCCCGTGCGGCTTTGGCTCGCGTCCCTCCACTCAACCTCAAACCTTATCGAACCACAGCTAAAACAAGTGCCAATCGCTAATTGAAACCCATCACGCCATTGGTCGAGACTTATCGAGATTTAAAGTAAATTTACACAGAGAAGCCGAGAACGTGGATGACCTCACGATTTCGGTCGCAACAACAACAACAACGTTGCTAATAATGATGCGTGAGCCATCCGCGATCGAAGCAAAACTTGATAATAAGCGGCAACTCTGCTTTAATTGGACATTTGTTAAAACACGCGTTTGTTTCCAGATGAAGGAAGCCGCCTTGGAGGCTGTCAACCCGCATCTCTTCACTGTTGCAACATTAACAGGCCACGCATTTTTGGCGGTCGGAGAGGGATACTCTATCGGTAAGGAAACATAAACAATAATAATGATAAAAAAAAGTAGCGATCGACCGGTTTCGGCGCTTCGGGACTGATAAAACAACTGGTTTTTGATTGAGGGATTTGAATGAACGTGAGAAGGCGGCGGCGGCGGTGACGATGCCATTAACTCTTTGAAAAAATCAGAATTTCGCTCCGTATTTTCGTTATGTAAAATGGCGCATCCTGTTGACATATTCGGTGCTGCTTTTCCTACATGTCGACAATACAAGGAAACCCCGCGTCCTGAGTCATATAGTTCGCATTCTTCGCACAATATTATGACCCGGATCGAGTCCGCCTCCAGAATCCGGTTGACTCTCGCATCAATCAATCATTCTCCCGGAATGCACTTCCTCGTCCAGGAAATGGTAACTTTTTGACCTCGAGAGAAAAAATCGTGTCGTTAACGGAACATCGCCTTCGTAAATTTCGTGTACCGAAAATAACAGCACGAACTTTTATTGTATCGTTCCCATTATGCCAAGTGTACCTACATAACAGTAAAAAAACGCACAGCTGACCTGTGCAATCAAAATTATTGGTCGAAGGTCCGCTATGTGTCCCCATTTCGAGACTAAATTACCGCTTAGTAACGACCGTTCGAGCCAAGACATGATTTGTAAAAATATAAACGAAAGAAAAAAAATTAACAGTATTTGTGTCAATGGGAGCGGATTTTCGTGGAGACTCGGACGGTGGGGCAGACGACGAACCCACGAGTTCGGAGGCAAAGTTAACAGTTGAAAAAATGAATCTTGGACGCGTTTCACGGAGCATCTCATTTCAGCTTTTGGATCCCTTCGAAGCTCGCTTTTTCTCGGAGACTCGAACGTTACATCAAGCGGCAATCACGTGCTGCAACTGACCATACGACGCCTGTAATCCTCGCAATAATTCTTTCTAAATACAGCGCCAACCTTGACTTTTGTTTCAATTCATTCTTTCGAAAGGTCAAATTGCGATGTTGCATGCAAGTACATCATAGTAAACACATAACAGTTTAATTTGTAACGATTTTTCTCAGTGATGGACAACGGCCCCGCACGTGAATCAGGAAACGGGCGTCGATTACAGGAAGCCGGAGATGCCATCGGTGACATCTTCGAAATTTCTCGGATTCACCAAGAAGACTTCGTGAATCACCGAGGAGTCGGTTTCGGCTACGACGTCAAACAAGGAGGCAACCAACCGTCGGTTCGCACCCCTAGAGGACATCAAGGTTTGTTATTGTTGCCTTCTATTATTATGTCATTCGGTTCTTTTGCTCTCGTTACGTATTGCATAATTTGCTGCATTTGAATAAATTAGAAAGAGGCGAAAAAAACGTTCAATGTTATTGATCTGATTAGCCGCCATTTTACACAAAACAACAAAAAAAAAAATGATTGCAGGACCTGCCGCATTCCTGATCCTCGCCTCTGGATTGGACAAGCACGGATCCGGAAACGACAAGCCGCTGAAATACAGCCATCTTGATATCGCTGCATCTGCAGGAGAGTACCCCAAACCGGCTACCGGAGCGCCGGTCCTGGCCTTGGCAAAGGCGTACTTGCTGGCTTAACCTTTGTACTTACCTACATTCTTGTTGTTCTTTCGTTTGTTGGTTTTTAATAAATACCATTTTCTATCGGAATTAATTAACGTTTTTTGTTTGTTTTTGATACGGTGACCTTCTTTGCGATCGTGATCCGCACTGTCAATCATGAATTTTGCGGTAGATAAGAGTCAAGGAAGTTTTTTTCGGGAGAAAAAAAAACCGCAACAACGCACAACAGCGATTTGGGATTTTTCTCTTCAAAAATGTTTTCGCGTCATCTGTCGACCTCACCGATGCCCCATTAGATTTCGCTCACAATCGCCGTTTGTGTACAGCCACAAAGTGCGTGATGCATTCAGAAATGAAAGTGCGGACATGCACTGCAATGTCATTACTTTCTTAGAAACGACATACAGACTGCATATAAACACAATTCGAACTATGGCAGTAACTCAGTAATGCGAAAGGACACTCGAGGAGGATGCACGTATGACGGTATTTTTAGAATTTGCCTATTCGATGCGTTTCCTGGTGATGTTGCCAATTAGACCAGTATCACGCTCACGCATACATTACGCGCCTTTCGCACGTCGCGGACGAACAGGGCCGAAACGCGAACGACGTCGACAAAATTGAAAAAATCGCGCTCTTTGTGAGCACCCTTTCTTTCGTTCATTTCGAGAACAGAAAGAGATTTCGGCGAACTACAAACGCTGACAAGGACGAAAGGGCGAACGGACACGCCGAGCCCGTGCCAATTTCACGTCGCATTTCTCCTTAACCCGTCCCTGTCCGATATGCACCGCACGCATTTAACCTGGCCATTGTGACCAGACAATGCCGCAAAATATCCTCTCGGCATATGAATAGTGCAAATGCGCTTGAAATGTATTCCTCTAACCTACATCGTGTCAATGTTCTATTAACATACAGTTCTTACAGGAAGTTTACAGTCAGGCCTTTATACGTTCCATATTTGACCCCTCTAATGCAGTTTTTTGTCAGAGAAAGTCACTGTTCGCTCGTGAAAGTTGGCGTCTTTTTTTCGGAGAAATCCGTTCCATTTTCTGTCACAATGCTGTAAATTTTCGCCATTTTTTTTTCTGATTTATGGTGGTGGATTTTATGACGCTTTTTAGTAGTTTACAGTTAGAGAGAGCTTCTGGGAATTTGGCGAATTTGCGAACGTAGTCGCAGAAATTTGACGGCCGTAAAAAAAAGAGGGATGGCAGTAAAGTTGTAAAATTTTTGGGGCACCTGGGAGGCGGCGGCGCCGACAAAGAGCTTGCGTAATTTTGTTTTATAAGGCCGTAAAAATGGGGCCTTTGTTACTCAAAATTCGAGGATTACCATAAAAATATGGTTATTGATGCAAGGTGTTTTATTTTTCCAAGTTTAATTTGAAATTTGTTGCCGGAAATGGAACATCTTCGATCCCATCTGCCCATCGCGACGCCCCATCTGCAAACCCGCCCTTAATAAATATAATTTTTTAGCACACTGTCCGAAACCCATCATTCTCCCAAAAGGACGGAAATAATCATTTCATTTTTTTTTACCTGAAAGGAAGGGTTTTTCTAACCCTTTAACGTTCAATTATCGACAAAAAACTTGGAACCCTCTGTCTTTTTTCGAACCCTTTTACTTTTTTTTTCCATCGACTGCTTACCTGATCGATTGAACTTTTACGTGGGAAACAGATGATGTGGAAAAAATGGTTTAGGTGTCAGTGAACTTCTTAATACTGCAAGAACGTCATTAACGCCGTGAATAGGAAAGAATTAATTAGGTGTTCTTTGTCTCGGCAATTTCAATAAAAATTCTCGAAAAATCCTAATTAAGCGAATTTCTGCACGTGAATCGATTATTTCGATATGGAAAAGAGCGTTTTCTCGTCTCCTAGGTCAGTCTCTTTGATCTTTACCGATTTCCAATAAAATGCAAATTCCGAAAATTCGCCCTCGGTTTCCAGGTATTTTATGCAAATGTCGGTCGAAAACACACCACCATCACGCCCGATCGTGGAATGTCCTGACACAAATAACACGAATAATTGGCGTTTGGTTATCCTTGACCATCGAGTGCATTGTAGGAACAGGATTTCAATCAAGGATACGATCCTTGCGGTTGAAATGCAATAGAAGCGTAGCCTTGAATTGATTGCATTAGTTTTTATCGATTTATATACATATTGATTTTTTTTTTATTTCCACTTCTTGTCACGTATAAAGTAATCTTATTATCGCCTTGAACTTTATTAAGTGATTCATTTCCTATCCCATTATAAATTCTATCCTCCGGAATTTTCTGCACCATTGGAATGGAAATGGGTTTTCTACGTTTTTTTTTTTTTTTATATAATCCGTTTGGGTGTCCTGTGGTCGTTCGTGGAATATATTGACATTTAGGTTGATTTTATACCGACTAAACATCCGCCCGAAAGTGCGTTCGTTGCTAACGATTTTCTTAAATAATTTGTGCTCCGTTTTAAAATCTAAAGCTTCGTTCCCGTGCTCGCAGAATCCAAGAAAGAATGCCAAAAAGTTGAGAACGTCGCTGATTGACCACTCGGAAACGTGGCCTCCAACTCTGTAATTACAATCAGGCTCGAATTTTAATCCGAGCATTTTGAACTACCCACTCATTTCGAATTTAATGTCAGTAATACCAAGTCGAGGTCGAAAGTTGAGATTCCAATTGGAATGAACACTGTTCCCCGGCCGTTGTTTCTTTTTCGTCAAAATCGATTAGCTGCACAGGAAGTCACCCATCGCAATCACTTAAATTTTCGAAGGTCTTCTCGAAACATTCAATATTCATGAAGAAAAAAGGTTCTCCCTCGAGTCCGTTCTTTTCTAGGAAATGAACGGTAAACCGTAAAAAAACACAGGGTGCCTTCCAACACGGAAGAACTCGACGACCTAACGGTAAAACAGGCTAACAAATGGTCCATTTTGAGCTCATCTACATGATTGGTTGGCCCTCCGAAACGTTCACCATCATGGTCTCTCCCTCGCACCCGTACACCCAAATTCATCGAGGGTGTGTTACGTCAAATCGGTTGTTTCACGCTTACACCTGTGTTCATCGAGGGTATCTCTTTCCATGTAATTTCCAGAAGAAATAATGCTTTTATGACGGTTTAATACAGATAGTGTATTGACCTATGGTATAACATGATGGAATTGAACCGAAGAAAGAAGCCAGTCGGTGCATTTTAGATTTTCCCGATTTAGAGTGCACCAGGAAATGCCGAGGTGACACTCTCAAACTGGTTTCTTTGATTTCACCGATTTTTGACAATGTTTTATTGGTTCTTTCAACCTGTTTCGAGAGCGGAGGAAGCTGGGACAGATATAGCCAAAATTACGAGTTTTTTTTTTCGAGCGGATGACCAAAATAGAAGCGTTTTGTCAACGCGAATGTTGGCTTGTCATCCGCATGTCTGTGCTTTTTTGATAGAAGAACAAGTCGAAGCTTGCACACTGTCATGCTCTATAATGATGTAATCTTCGGTTTCTTGTGTTCTAGATCTTCTAGAAATCAAAAAGTTCGACAGAAAATTCAAAAGTAACGTGAACGCGGTTCAATTTCCGCTTCCATTTTCTGCAAAAATAGAAAATCATCCGTCAATTATCATCTATTTTCTAAATTTAGCTTGGTTTGTTGTCGTCAAGTTTGTTTACGTCTCCTCCTTCCTTCATCGGCATTGCGAAATAATCTACCGATAGTGATACAAAGTTGAACGACCTGACAAAAACACAAAGTTAAATTCAGCAAATGTATCCAAGGCCACAGTTTTTACAACATTGCGACAGCTCATTTTCCGTAAATGTATTCACTATTGTGATGACACGTGTCCACTTTCGCCGAATAATTTTTCGCTCAATGAACAAAACCCACTCAGCGAAATCCTCGTTGTTTGTTTTCTTCATTCGCACTCTTAAATAGAGCAGTTTTCATTTGGAAATCATTTAACATTATTGTGTCGTTAATTGTTTCTGCCAACACCATCATTAGAGGTGTTAGCCAACACTTCCGCGTCTTTGCAAGAATTTTGGGAAGTTTCGTCCGAAAACCTTCCTCGTTGCTGATTCATTTTGATTGACTTTTTCGCCTCACCTTGAGACTTGACAAAAAACTGACTTGTCAAGAACACAAAGATTTCCTGACTCTTGGGCGCCAGGAAAAAAAAAAAACATCAAGATAGCCTTGTACGAGGATGTCCCTTTTTTTGGTCGGAACACCGCCGCCGCCGCCGCCTGACGCTTTACACTCCTCGTGGCTCTCGAAACGTGATTTTGCCAGCGTCGACCCTCCAACTCTCCCCGTGCCCTCGCGGAACGCAATCCAAAAAACCAATATACATCTCGTCTAGTCTAGGCAATTGCGGATCGCTTTTCCCCGCTTGCTGGATGTTTGTAAACATGAGAAATCGGCGTATATAGCACGTACGTCCCTGAATCTTTTGGGAGTGTTTTGAGAACATTCACAGCTGACTTCGATGCGCGACTATCTTCCGCGGGCACAATCGTGACGTCACAGGTGAATGACTTGCTTACGTCACATTAGTTCAATGGCAAATCGCGACCCAGATCTTCTGGCTGGCTTCTCTCGCAGGATCGCAGAAGGCTTGGGATTTTACAAATGGCCGAAAAATGGCGGGTAAACAAGGAGTAGTCTTGTCTGTCTGATTGATGGGTGCGTTTTGAACGTGATAATTTATGCGCATTTTTGCTAGGTTTTTACATTTCTGGCGAAAGACGGCGACACGTGACTTGGGATGGTATATGACCAGGGGGGGGGCGGCGGTTAATGCGATTGTGACTCCTTTATGAGATCGTGAAAAAAGTGGCAAAAAAAGGGAGGAATTTTGTGTGGACATTGTTGCATGTTTGCCGAACAATTAGCCGCCGAAGTGGTACGTGCCATCACCGATTGACGGATCATTAGTCAAATTTTGGACAAAACTCGCAGTTACTCGATCGTTTTCGACCACGAAATGGCGATCATCTATCAAACTGACTGTCAATTTTTCACTTTTCATTTTTTCGCCCCTGTGACATCATCGCTAGAGATAAAAAAAAGAGACACGAAACCGTTGCATTACAACAACGCGAATTATTATTAAAGACCGGGTCATGAGAATTCGTTTGAAAAACCGCACTTACATCACACGTGACCCAAAAAAAGAAATTCCCCGTATCGTGCTAGGAACTGGACCATGCAAGTGCTAAAAAATCTCAACTCTATAGTTTGACGAAGAAATTAAAGAGATAGTAAAAATCGGGGTTAACCAAACGGAGGAGATATTCGTCGGTTTTGCAAAAAACAGTGTTAATTGTGTTTTGGGCGAGCTGACCGGATTTGTTTGGTTTGTAAAAGTGGGTTTGTTTGCTCTCGAAATAAAAACTTCTTTTCGCACTTTGATGTTGACTCTGTCAAACAGAAAGAGTGTTTCGATCGCCATCTTTTCACATTGTTAAGCAAATCCCTTCTTCTTTTGCAAAAACCAGCGAACGCCGCATTGTCCGATTCGAACAATATCGCGGTACAAAGCCCCATAAAAGACCTCGTTCAATATAAGACAAACATTCTCTCATACACGGCATGTCGCGGAAACGACTTAACGAACAGATGTGAAAATATTAAATTTCATCGACATGAAATCTTCGATAAGAGCCATCCGGGCCTTCACCCTCGCCTACCACCATAAAAAAGTAGCACGTGCAGAATTTTTTAAGGTTTCCACCTAAACACACACGGCTTTTTTATCATCTGACAAAGAGACAGATAAAGAAAACGAAAGCGGAAGAGACGAACACAACATATGGCACGTGGCATTTTTTTGAGCGATTTTTTTCTTCGTTGTGAATTAGAGAATTGATCCGACCCGAAACCAGGAAGCGAACGCCAGCTTGAGCGGAAGAGGAAATATTGCAACTTGCACTTAATAAGATAAATGCAACGAGTGGAGTATTGTTCGTAATTGAGCGCGGTTGAAAGTGGAATAATTGGTTGGTGGGTTTTTTCAAGAGAAAGAATGACGACGTCGTAATTTATCTTGATGGGTTTGACAGGTAGAAGCTACCGCAAAATTTTCAATACCGGGTGGTAAGCCCTTCGCAAAAATCATAAATCGTTGACATAAATAGAAAGGGATTAGTGTTACCTGGTGGTAACTAATGAACCTTCTTTGCGGTTTAAGACGTCAAGTCGCTTGACTGCGTCGGTTCTTGGAACAGGGGGATTCGTCAAACTTTTTGACGTGGTACGTGATAATTACTCAAAGACCAGTTGCAAGGACGACGTTGAGAAAATTTCACGTTGTTCTTCTTCAACTGAAGGAAAGTGTTGGAAATCTTGGAGAGAAAGAATAATAGGCATATTGTCCATGCGAGGTGAATTTTTGTATGTCGTGACGTATGAGGTCGCCTTCAGCGGAGCCATAGGGTGCATGGTCAAGGATCCATCAGCATCACGGTCACTTTTCTTCCTCTGCCATTAGAAAATACGGGTTCAATGTCCTCGGTTAGTCACCCTTTACCCCAGTGAACCGTCGGCCAGTCGCACACTGACCGCCTGTAGATCGCCCCCTTGTCCCCTCTCGCCCTCAACGCGGAACCGCGACACATACCCGACCTGACCCACATCGACCAGGAAGCGAAGCGTCGCGATGTCGTGACGCGGTGTCATCGAACCTGCTGTGCGAATCAGCTGAATTCGAGGACGTTGACTTCGACTTGCACTGGGTCTCGTCGAAGAGTTTCGGCAGAGCCATGCAAATTGGGCGGCGGTCAGGTTAGGTCATGGGAAGAATCAACGTGCGGCCGGGAAAAGCCTCCAAGAAAGATCATCTTTTTCCTTCTTCAAAGAGAGAATTCGGGTGTCGCGACTCCACCGCTTTGGTTCCTCTTCGTCGTCTCCTACCACTTTTGTGGCATCCGAGCCATTGTCCTTCGGCAAGCTCGTGTGTATGTGAAAAAGAACAAGTTCGCGCAACTTCCTCTTGGTGTATCTGCGGGACACCTCTCAGAAGGCGATGCATCTGGCATCTGGGGTGACCGAAAGAGCTGTGAAACTAGAATGGCGGATCATCGACCTCGCAAAGTTAGTAGGTCAGGGCTTGCGGCGGTCAAAGACCTGCCGGTCATTTACTCATTTCTACTTTGTTCGATGGCTTTGTCCTTCTTCAGCTCGCGAAGACCTCTCTGTGACAGACCAATTCGACGGATGGAATGTTTGCCAACGCTCCCAGACTTGATATTTTCGGCGCTTCCTCTCGGAATGTTCGACACTAACTCGGGGACTTTATGATCGCCCGAAGAGTTGCATGCTATATACGGAAAGAAGACGAGCTCGAGTGGTTATTTCATTACGAATTATAATGGATGGGAGCCCACACGGAGAGTGGAGGTTTTCGGTGATGAGGGTCTGGAGGAGACGGCGAGACGGAAGGTGCCACAGACATACAAACATATAGACATAGAAACATGCGAAACAAACAAACTCAAAAATACACTTTTTAGATGGAATTTTTCACTACGACTTGATATTTTATGTAAGCATGTTTTTGTGTCAACGAATTAATAAGATGGAATTTTTATAGCAACTGATTTAAAGTACGATTATTATGGTCGTCGTCAATTCGGATTAACAAACGTTGGAATTATTACAAATGGACGTTTTTCTTAAAAAATTCACAGTTCGTGACATGTCAGTTTTTATTAAAGAACAAAAACCAATACACTTTGAACTTGCATAATTTTAGCCAATTTTAGATTAACGTCCCGACGAGTGCTAATTTTGCGAAAAAATACTTAAACGCCATAACTTTAGTAAGAATGTGTTTTGCATTGTTCTCTAATTATCGCTAATTTGATACAAAAACACGCATTAAACATGCTAAATGAACATTTTAATATAGGAAGTCGATTAATTTTGTGCATGAAAAGAACAAAAACAACAGAAAATGAAGAAGAAGAAGAAGAAGAAGAAGGAGTGGAACCATCACGAGATCAGAACGAGGAGAACGATCTAGAATCTATGCGCCAAATTAATTACCAATTTAAATGAGTAAAAATTATATTCTTGTCGCCGAAAAAAAGAGTTTCGAACGTAAAAATGCGTCTAATTAATTTTTTGTTTTATTGTCGTTCCTTCTCGTCCGCCATCGATCCTCGGCTGCAATTTTATTGAATTCCCAAACAGGTAGTATCAACTTTTCAAATCATAAAGCCGAAAAAAACACCTGGAGGTGAATAAACTCTCATATTTTTGTCTCAAGCTATATAAATTTTGCAGTCGGCGCTAATAAAATCGTGTCCCGTGCAATCCGGCGTCATCAAATAAATTTTTTTCTCGTCTTCTATAATGAAGCAGTATTTCGTCGTCGAACGGATACGCGTGAATTTTTCTTGTTTTTGTGACTTTCACGAGTTTCGCGAGTCATCGACCACTCCTACCCCAAACTTGCGGAATCGTTCTGATTGCGACTTTCACCGCATTTCCCCGCTTTCACAATCCCGTCGCTTCCGGGAAAGTGGTTCTGTGTTTTCCCCGAACGAAGACATGTTTTGAAAATTTCGATGTATTGTGTTGCGGGTAAATCCTGCCCATCTGGTAGTGGACAAGGGCTAATCCGTCATCGGGCATGTGCCGCCTTGAAGAGCTCGGACACACACCTTGCGTCCGTCGTCCCAATTAACCCACGAGCCCTTGTCCGTCACTTTATAAGCCCATTTGTTACAGAGTGTTTGCGCTTTTGACGGTCTCGTGTCCACTCCAATTGAGCGAAGGCACCTGGACCACCCTGTGCAAAAAAACAAATCAATACGCTTCCACGCCTTATAATTGATAATTATGTCCGGAGAACGGCCATCAGGCTCTTGAACAGCAGCACCATATGCGGACGCGAACGTGGTTCCCACGGTGGAACTGTAGTTACACTTCCATATGTAACCCCACCTATGAAGATCTCTTGATCTTTGTTCTCTCGCTGATGTGGATGCGACCTTTTTTCTGGGTTTTATGGAATCGCTTATGCACAAACGGGATGGTTTATTGGTCCGTATAACAGGCAGCGAGTCGGCATTATGGGCTCGTTAAGGACGCGGAGGTGTAAATCATGGCTGACAAGAGATGCGAGTTTGAACTGCGTCAGTAACTTGATTAGCAAAAATTTTGCGCGACTCGCGTTTATGGGACTTTCTTTGCAGCGAGACAAAAAAAAAAAACAACCATGTACCATTGTCATTATCGTTATTTTGTACGCAAACACGAGGCATAATAGAAATTCGCAAACGACAAAAAATTGTGACGTACGACTCGTACTTTCCACACCCTACTCCGGCATCAAGAAGACAAAGACTTTGGAGCCAAAAGACAATCTAAATCGGAAGAAGAACTGAACGTTGCAAGTTTTAACCGACTGTTGTAGATTAATTTATTTTTTTTCATCTCGTTTATGCCAATGATTTACCTGTTTTAAATAAATTAGCATCCACAATAAGCCTGCATCTCATTTATTTTCAATTAGATTTAGGAAAATTGCACAAAGCGTTGTTGACGAGCAAATTATACGATACTTGTCGCACATAATCTTCATAATTTTGTTCAATAAAGCCAAGATGACCATATAATACGGCGACTTTATAGATATTTAGTTAGATTAAAGTGCACGGACGAGAAAAAGGAGGACGAGAAGAGAATGCATTCTTTGGAAGCGTAGTCATATTTTAGCTATTCGTGGAATAACAGAAGAATGGCGTTTTTTTTTCTGTGACATTTCGGGTATTACCTTGAGAGGCAGGCTAAAAAGGTGTCCGAGTAGAGAAAAATGATTTCGGTATGAAATAATTAAGGTCCAAGCTTGTCACCTTGTGGTGATTCCGAAGTGTTATCAGCGCGCGTGTTGAGGAAGGTTAAGCCGTGTTGGAAGTGACGCACAGGAGCAGTCGGAATCAAAGAAAAGAGATGATCGGTCGTAAATTACCGAAGGGGTTCAGTGGCAGCGTGAGTGGGTCAGGGCTGGCGTGGCGTCCCGACGACGACCGACTCCCACTCTCGACTGCATGCGCCGTCCCATCACATTTAAACGAGCGCCAGGTCCCACTTCAGTTCATTCCCAGCGCGACTCGTACGCAAGTAATGTCAGGTCTCGATCCGACCGGCCTTTATTAAGACAGTATCAGTGCTCGTCGTCGACGTTTCTTTCGTCCGTCAGTCAGTCATCGTCAGAGTTGTGGTAAACAATCGTTGGCAAGCATGGACGGCGGCAAGCTCGACCCCACCGGACAATACTAGAAGTGTTGGTGACCGGTTAGTGGTGATAGGAAGACTCGCCAGGATGAACGGAGGGAAGAGTCTGGATCCTACGGGACTTTACTGATGTGGCACCGCGACGGAGGCGATGGAGGGCGTCCGGAAACATCGAGTTGTCGACGCAGGAGACTCCGGTAAGTCCAGTTCCACTTCCGCGTGTTTTTCTCCGGTTATTGACCCAAGTTTGGAACCCATTCGCCCACCTGCGGAGGCGCCCCCGCTCATATCGCACATCCCATCATCATTCAAAACACGATGCCCAAAATCACCGGGAGCATTGACATCGACGTTTCGGACAGCATCTTCGGGACGAGCAAGGTCGCGGAAAGGCACTAGGGCACCCGTTTATTGATCTGCGGACTTTTCATTACGTTGACCTCTTTGGTTCGATGCTCCATCATCTCCTTCTCGTCGTCCTCATCCTCATCAACAACATCATCTCAGTTCTTGTACATTTTTGCCAATGCATTCGAAAATGTCAACTACTGGCATTTCGGACGAAAATACTAAGGTCACGACTAGGGGTTAGATTATTTTGTCTACAATAATACACATTTCCGGATTGCAATCTATCAAGGCCACCGTTCTAAAGCTTAAGGCTATGCTTACGACAGGCATAGAGATGACCCAAATTACCACTTTCGAGGTCGATTTTCGACCTTTATTCGCTAATTTTCGACCGATTGATTGATTGACATCTAACACTGTTTTTGTTCCAGATAGTACAATCGCCTCTTAAACAACACACTGCCACACAAGTTACCACCTTTCATTCATCTGGATGTATCAAGACTGATGTTTGTTGATTTTATTAATTATTAAGATATTGTTTTTATTAAATTATATTAGGTTAAGTTCCTCGACATGTTCTTCTTAACTTGTTGTATATATAAACAAAAAATCCATCTCTCCATTTGTATAGTTAAGCAGCGCTTTTTTATATTCTTGGATGAATAAAATATTTTTTATTTAAACTCAACTTGGTGTTTTCCTCTCGATTTCAATTTTCTTTTGGTCGTTCCTCCCACTCGCCGCCTCCGACCGATAAATTCGAACAAAGGTCCCTCCTGGTGGGATTCAAGTTCAAGGTTCCTTGCGATTGATAATTTTATGCAAGTTTTGTCGGTCGGTCTCGGATGCGCCACGCCAGGTACTCACACTCAGGAAAAACACACCGTAAAAAACGAAAGTTATCTAGCAGAAGGTCGGTCGTACCTTTTTGCGGCAGGTTCAGGCCATTTAGCTTTTCTCGAGGTTTAGGTAGAAATCATGCTAATAATCCGGTACGACGAGAAACGCATTCTGCATTAATAAAGTCCGGTCCATTTAGCTCTTCGCGGCACTTAATCCGACGACGTTCTAAAGGACGTCAACAATTTCTTCGCTTCGCGCCACTAAATACATCATGGAAATGGAAAAGCGAAAAACCACCTGTTGTCTTTCAGGTTTTGTAAATTATTCGATGCAATTAGCATAATGTCGATCCTTGACCTTTATTTGTTTTGACTGATCGATGAGAAAAAAAAAGAGCGAAATATTATGTCATGCCGAACGAAGAATCGGCACTGACCTAACCTTTAGCGTTCTCCGTTCCGTTATCGCGAAAATCGTTCGCGGATTAATTGGTTGTGGGAGAGAAGGTTTGTTTGTACCTGACCTCAAGCTACAGCCGAGGTTACCACTAATTTTCAATTGATATTAGATACAATTATCGCAAGAAATACTTTTTTTGGATTGCAAGGATGTTATGTTATTAAAACGGAGACCTTCGCTTTCGCATTCATGAGCGCTGAAAAATCATAAACGCTCCCGCCGACCGACGAATATCCACACTTCTTCATCTCGACAAGAAAATTGCATCGGCACTAGCAACGAATTAATTGAAATGAAGGTGACCGGAGAGAGAGAAAGAACAAAAAAAAAATACATCGGGATGTGAGAAGACACGGAAAATTTTCTAAATAAATTAGAGGATACAGGCAGAGTCAATAACCTATTATGCAGAAACTCGAATTGTTATTCGACTTATTTCGTTGCAAATTTTAATTAGGTTCCACCGAAGGGAACAATAAACCTAATTTTATTCCACACTTTGAACTCTACAATTAAAATCGACAAATAAAAGATTTCAGTACTGCCAACACTAAAATCATTGCATATGCTTAACCTCAAACTGTCAAAGAAACAGAGCTACCACACTTGCTACATTTAAATTTGATACACTTCTTCCGAGGGTTACTAATTTAAAATTACTCATTTTATTAGATTAACATTCCGTTTGTTAATTGATTAATGATCGATACTGATAAAAATCAGATCTTGAGATAGATTGCATACATTTACATGTTTATCGCAGGAATCTGGATCTAATCGGACGTTACATGTGCATAAAACTTGGGTTTTTAAAGTGGTGGTAGCACTGTTATCTATCGATTTTGACGTTTCATAACTGCTATTGTTAATGTTTAACCTCAAACTGAGACAGATATGCAATACTACCAACACATATTCAATTTCAAAGCCGCACTTGTACGATCATAGTTATGTAAAGAAATTCTTAGTTTGTAACATTGATAAATTCTGCTTCGAGAAATGACATCTGAAAATGTGGTTACCATTACTGTCCTTGATCATAAGAATTTAGTTATAACTATTTCTTGGTTATCTTAGGTCAGTTAAAGTCGAAGGCGATCAAAAATCGGGTTCATATTTCTCAGTTTTGACTGTAATATGAGATTTTTCTTGGTCATATCGATGTCGATTTTGACAGTTTTAAAGTGAAACTATGAAGTGACCGGTAAAAAAACCGTGACATAATAAAAATTCCCGTGAAATTTGCGGTCGAGTCCTCATTAAAAATTTCCGGATAATCTCGATGTGTCGTCGAAAAGCTTCACGTCGCCACAAACCTCACCTAGAGAACATCTCCAGTTCATTGTTTTGTCTGGAAGCGTCTTCAGATCATCCATATTTAGCATGTTCGTTCAGTTGGTCTCATTTCCAAGCCAAACCGGCAATGTGTATCAAATTTGGCTCGAATCCAAATTAGTAAATGCAGTTTTCAGCCGGCTATCAAATGTCAAATAAGGTACGGCATGCGGCCGTTGGTGCACACGTGCGTTCTTGCATTTGTCGGAGAAGAGGGAGTAGAAATCACGACCCTTCACCTTGAAATGGAATCGCGGTCATCTAAATTGCCACGACGCGACGCAATGAAAGAGACACTTGTTGTAGAATTGATGGAGGATGAAAAATAATAAAGTTTGGGGTCGCGACCTGGAGCGGAAACAATCGAGAGATTGGGAAATCAAGATGGAGACTAGAGTTATTAACAATTCCACTTGCACCTCGCCACAAATAAAGCATAAGATTTAATGATACGCGTTCGCTACATTCCTGATTACATGATGGAGACTAAATAAGTAAACAAGGAAGAAAGATTGTAAGAAAAAATCGAAGAAACACTTCCTTTCACCCTCCGCGATTTAAATTCTTTCGAATCTAAGCGTTTTTAGCGTGCAACCTTAGTTTTTATATAACCGTGACTAATTCTCATGCACCTTCCTTGTTTACATTTAATTATCTGCACCGATTTCTATAAGCACCAGGAAGCTGTTGTCTCTTTTAAAACGTTGTCAATCTCTTTTTGTTCACTTTGTTATAAAATCTAACCTTTTGAGATAGCGCGAACGCTGCGAATATGCCATTTTCCAACTATCCAATTAATCTGTGTTCAGGTCACATGACCCTGTACAAGCCCAACATGCAAATGTGAGCCACACTCTAGAATTATTTTATAGACCACACATCGCTCGTATTCTTTCACAGAACACCAAATTTGGACGATTTAACCTTCTTGTAGGTTCAACATCCACATCTTGTCAACCTTCGGATAGGTTCGGTCATATCATCGGCGATTTGAGCTTCGACGACCAAATAAAAATCTTTTATTATTTTTTTTACCTTCTTTGTGTTTCCTCGTACATCTTTGGTGATGAGATTGATGACTTGGTGCGTCTTCAAGTTTCCAAAGAAAAATAAGGGAAATTAAAAAACCTGTTCCGTGCTGGCTACATACATAATTTCGAGTGTAAACGATCTAAGTAAATACTAGTAGATTTGACTACGAATTGCGCTTATGAAGGGCACTTTTAACAATCAACATTGAAAACCTTTACATTTTGTGGAACTCATTTGAACGACGGAAAGAAAACTATAAATCGTGGTGCAAATAATGCTGCTCTTTTTTTTTTTCATCTAATCGGCAAAATTTAGTACCTCCGAGTTGCAATACAGGTTTTTCAAGAATAATTTTCGAGTTGGCTGCAATAATTGTCAAAAACGTCCGTAATTTATCGATGTCGACGAATTTAGACAAAAAAAAAAGTTTTGCAACAAATCTGTAATAGACAGCAAACAAAACAAAAAAGAGAGATGCTTTTGGTAAAATTAGATTTTACATATTTACACGTGGTATAATAAAATTAAGTTGTACAATGGTAACAACAGCTGGACAAAATGCGACTAGTAGATAATTGAGAAAAAGAAAGGTATTAGTATAACAAGATCCCAATAAAAAATAATAAGAAAAGTAAAAATCTAGAAGCATCTAGAGAATATAGAAAATGTAGTAATACAAATTACGAAATTTTAAACAAATCAAAAAAATTCAACATCCAAGACTATAATACGATGGAAAAAAAACAAAAAAAGATAAAGCATCTAAAGAACTGAACTTGATAAATTTCAAAAATATAAAAGAACTAGAAAAATAACCGAATTTAGAAAACTTAGAAAACAAAAAAAAAAAACAGAAAATAACAAAAACATAGAATATAAGAATTATACAAGGAATTTGAAATATTTGATAAATATTCAGAGAAAACCAAATCTAAGAAAATTTAATACAATAAAAATAATTCATCGGATCTTGAAGTCAAAATAATTTCAAATGAAATGAATTTAAAAAAATTCAAAGAATCCAAACAATTCAAACGGATGTCTAGCATCTAAAGAATAAAAAAAAGGAACGGATTCAAAGCGTCTAAAAGAAACGTCAAAAATTTTAAAAATCCAAAATGTGTAAAAAATTAGAAGAATTTACAAAACCAGTTTCAAATAAAGCTAAGAATTTTTATGAACCTTGAGAACACCGAGAACCTAGAAAAGTTGGATAATATCAAAAAACTAAAAATTTAAAATAATCAGAAATCAAAAAAAATGTTCAACATCAATAAAATGTAACGGATACAAAAATTCTGAAAAAAATTGAAAAATGTATGAACTCTAGATAGTTTTCTGAATTGAAAAATTTAAAGAATCCAATACTTTTAGAGAAATCAAAAATATTTTATAAAGATCCAGGTTAGTTCAACAAGATTTCCGCTTAAGTACTTATTTCAAACTTGAAAGAATCAATTTTAATTTCAAAGATCCCAGAGCCAGAGTTAGAATAACTTGTATTTTCAAACCCCCTCTAAGTATTCTAAAAAATCGCACAAATTGCAATAAAATTTTGAGGACATAAACATCGACGCATTTTTCTAGATCGTGATGATAAAAGTCCAGCACTAGCTCAGTAAATATAATTTAAAGGTGAATTTTCATTTAAGACTAAAACTTCTCGAAATTGTGTGAAGTCTCGAAATGATAAAAATTTGTGTTTTTCGAGTCTGCTAACATTAACACTCCAAAAAATACGCAATTGTAAAGAAACGAGTTTTGTTGGATAAATATAATTTAAATAGTTATTTTTACACCGAACCAAATTACATAAATTAAAGCTGACTAAATGTTAACTTATTACAAAATGAAATTCCAACAAAGAGCTGGTTGAATTTAATCAAGACGGAGAAAATTAAACAGAAATTGAACCCATTTGCTAAATGAAATTGAACTAAAAATAGATTTTAATTATGGTTAAAAGAACTACAATCGATCAAACTGATCTACACTCGACTAAATCAGGAAGCAGACTAAAATTTGACATTTCATGCTTGGCATTTTTATATTTTTACGATTATATGATGTAAAATATCAACGATGTCTACAAAATCCGTAATGACCACACAAAACTCGTTTTTTTTTTTTGTTTTAACACAAAGGGTGAACAGTAAATATTCAGAATAATAAAAATAAATTGATCTTCTTGACCATAATCACATGTCATCATTTTAATATTTATTATCGCATTATAAAACCTGAACAGTTAGCGCTTGCGATCAGCAAAGGGCAAATTATACGATGCTGAAATCGTAATATGTGAAATTCTAAATAAAAACGTGCATGTGTGTTTAAAGTGTACGAAAAAATGTGGATTGTGTTGCAAGCGCATCTTGCGCGCGTTTCCCACTGTTGTCAAAAGAAGAATTCATAAATAAAAGAACGACGGTGAAGGTGAAGAGAACACCATTAATAAAATGTACCAGGAACAGGCTTACATTGTAGAATTAACTGTACGTTGAAGCCACTACAAACTAATTTAACTATGGGACCAAGGAACCCCGTGTTCGTCGGATAAGATAAAAAAACGTAAAAAACAGAGGCATGTTTTGCCGGGCCAACGACCTGGGCCAGGTTAGTTTACATTGCCCTTACGTACTTTTAGGGTTTGGCCGTTTATGAGGTGAGGTGCAAAGATGTAGTAGCTCTTACAAATATTCATTTTCAAACACCGTCTCCTTGGTTTTGGTCAATCGAACACAAAGAGTGTTCTTCGACGGTCAGTAGCTTCTTCGCTCGGCAATCAACGGTCATTAATGCACAAAAAAAACCGAATCATGTTCGGATAATGTAAGTAGGTAAGTATGCATTACACATCATCGGCGTCATTATTGGAGTTTCTGGAACGCCACGTATTGATTAGATCGTTTCCTCTTTTTGCATTACCACGATGACGGAAGGTCGAACGTTTTCTTTGGATTAAAAATCCCTTCGATAAATCCAAGTCTTATTGCCCTATCTTCTTTGGGTTATTAGGTGAGGGCACTCGCCTCTTTTTCGTGCATCTTCGGAGCCGGTTAACCCATTGAGAATGGAATGCGGAAGGTTCGTTCGGTAATAGGGTGAAAATAACGGGATTATGCTTTAGGGTAGGTTAGTTTAACCCTTCAGTTTGTCTTTCTTGCGCAACAGCCGCTGGCCTTGGGCAATTTTTTATACGAGGGTTTTTTGTCGAGTTTTTTTGTGCTTCATCTCCTACACCTTTTTAAGACCATCACATCATCTGCCTTCTCTGATATTATTTGTGCGTAACATTTTACCGTTTTTAATCACGAGGGACCATCATGGACGCGCCAAAATACCAAGCTGACGGTAAAATATTAAACTGATGGCTGGACTTGGTCCCAATTAAATGTGACACAAATTTGAAATTGTTAAACACAATATACAAGATTTCCTTGACCTATCAACGTAACAGAATTTGAATAGAAACAGGAACATATTTTATTTGATAAGATTTGGCTGCCTTCAAGGTCGTACTTGTATCAGATAAACTGTTTTAATTATAGGCGCTAGAGACAATTATTTCTACTAAAAAAACAACTACGTGTTGCTAAAAAAGTCTATTCATTATTGCTTTTCTAGAATACTCGAGCTTGCGATCATTTTCTTCTGGATGAGCAGAGCATACATTAGAAATGACTTAAAAGAACAGTCATCAATAAGTGGAAAGCAAAATAAATAAGCTAAAATTAAAACAAATACTAGAATTTTAATCTGTGATGACGTCAATGAATGTCACCGAGAATTAAGACATTTTAAAGTCAGGTTCGGAATAAAAATTTAGTTATTTAGGAAGGAGCCTCATATTTTTTAAGACTAAGAATGAGAAACGGGTCCTTCTACAAATCGCAACCATCTACCTTAATGAGTATAATGAGTTTTTCTATCAAGTGGGTCATGAAAGTAGAAAAGTATGTCGTCTTATTTATTCATCTTGGTAATATTTTCACACTTTAACCCTTTTTTTAGTCTGTCACTTTTTACTTATGGTGTTATAAGACGACATAAGTTTTTGCTTTCATGACCCACTTGATAGAAAGATTTTTGGATCGCTCGGTGTTTGCGTATGGACCCAATATCCTTCAATACTTTTCATAATACCCTCGGCAAAACCCATAAAAACTCCAAATTGTTTTTCATAACCTTTAAAAAAAATTGTGATTTGTTTAGAAAATACGCGTCATTGCGACCATGCAAGTTCGAGAGCCAACGATTTTTCTTAGATCATAGGAATGATAAATGTACATGACAATTTGTAAAGATTTATAAAATAGGGGGAGTATCTACACCTGGAATGTCCTGAAAAGTATACGAATCACTGTTTTAAAGGGTTGTCGGTCAGTCTTTTGGTTGAAAATGAGGAAACGTGCTCATATTAAAAAACTCGTAGGTTGGAAATCTTCAGCTGTTGCAGAGCAAATTCTTGAGGAATATTATATATATACATAACATACATTTAGATTTTAATGAAAGATAAATTATAACTGTAGTTGACATTACTTGGTTAATTAATATCATATTTTAATTATTTAATTATTATTACTATTATTTTAATATTTAAAAATTTATGAGTGACTTTTCAGTCAAGTTGACAGTTTTGATATAATGCAGTAACAGGTAGGTATTATGAAATTGCTATTTATGTAACAAGTAGTGGAAGCGTTTTGTTGTCAGTATTAACAATAACTATTATTCTAATTATCAATTAATAGTTATTTAAATTTGTTTCCTGATTTCAATAAAATGCTAAAAATGTATTTTGACGTTAACTGTTTATAATTATTTGACATTGGTAAGCACCCGTTTTACTTTATCATTACTGACGCCGTCCAGAGAGAGCCACTTTATGAACGCTAAACGATAGCATAAAACCGAGAATTATACAATCGGGCATAAAGTTCTTAATTTTGGAAACGAATCGTTTAGACAATCGTAGGAAATATTCGTTAAAAAATTTGAAAATATCCTTAAAATTGAGAGCTTTTTAGTGTCGATTCCGTTTTCTCCGTTCCTCGCCTCCATCACGTCCAATTTCTATAATAGTATCAAAAACGACAATCTTCTTCCAAGTCCTCTTCCTTGTTAACCTGCGAGTTTAGAATAAAGAAAAAAAATTCAAGGTCATCGTGTTATCAGTAAAAGTTGGTTAATTACCGGCGCTACTGCCATCAAAGCAGCACTTTAATAAACCAAATTGCGTCTTTCGTTCCGATAGGTAATTGCCCAAGACACGGCATAGACAATTTCAAAGCAATTTTCGCGTTACCATTATTAGATGGTTGATAATACCGCGGTAGTGCGATTAAATATTCTTCTTCTTCTCGAGCACGGCATTACCTTAACAACATCTCAGATTGCTTCTTCAACAATTATTTTTACGTTATGAGTATAGCAAAAACTTCCACTTTCAACATCAAGTTGGGGATATACACTCATAACTCATCTTTTCCATAACAGACTGCTGAAGAAACCCTCGACATTCCAAATAAGGTCGCGAAAACACTCGCGATTCCAATAAATAAAAATATATAGCACGTGCCCATATACAATTCCACTTTCGGCCGTAGTCTCTTGAATAATGCATCTTTCGAAATTAAAATCCAACTTGTTTTTGCGGCCTTGTCCCACGTGCTGCATCGGCATCGTCGAAAATGCCTTCGGTCTCTTTTGATTTTATTGCAATGCCTATTTAGAAACTAAAATCTATAAATGGTATTCATTTGCTACATTTGCCAAATTCAAATGCCAATCAATCGTCTGCAGCGACTCAGCTGACAACAAAAGCCGAGTACATGACCAAAATTCGAATGCATGCTAAACGTGGATCTGATTTCGACGAGCAAAAATTAAACGGCCAAATCGAACGGACTTTTTTACTCGGAATTCCTCGACGAAAAGCCGTAAGCTTTCTTCGGCGGATTAAGCAAATTTGGCACTGACCCTCGCAGCGTGAGGATCATAAAATTTTATTCCTCTTTGTGCAAATGGACGCTAATTTGCTTGCGGAAAGCTTTCAATGACCCTCGTTACCTGGCCAAATTCATGCCGATAGCCCTCGTGGTCGAGCTTCCATCAAAACAGAGCTAAAACGATAAGAAAAATTTAAAACAAAATTTTTCTTCTAATTTCATACTTACTGCGGCGTCCGTATGGTTTCACCACCTTGCTCTGTGATTACCGAGAGTAATATTTATGGTAGTAATCTTGATAATGCATACTTTGCGTCGGCAATATAAAAAAAAACTTGTCCATCTCCACTGTTCTCTTGACATCTGACTTAAATCATGAATCCATAATTACTCAATTCTGACTTCCACCCACTTCGTCGGTCTCGTCGTTTCGTCGCTAGCCAAGTCCAAATTTGGCCTAGACTCGTCTGTCTTTTAATTAAAAATCACGTCACGAAAAGTGAGCCCATCTCAAATCTTCGTATTGTTTCCAAGAAGGTGCCATTTAAAATGAAAATATCATCATTGTGCTATATATGGAACAGATTTCTATTGTTTTTCGCCGCCGACAGGTCTAGATCGCTCTTAAAAAACTTGCACGGTTGTCGAACAACAATTTCTCCGTTTCGCATATTTATCCAACATTGTACATCGTCACTTTGTTGAGTTGTTTAAAAGGACATTCCATTCTGCAACTTTGTATGTGCGTACGAGAAGTAGACGCTCGAGCTTGTTCGCACAAAAAGTCCAAGTCTCATTTTAATTTGCATTAAATTATACTCTCCATAGTTTTTCCTACACTATCAATTAACGTGATGATGTGTTCTGATGGTTCATGTTTTTAACAGAAATTTTCATTTGATTTATTCCTGAAAAGTGCCTTCGACGCTGAAGGTATTGAACCCGAAAATTTCACGAACTGAATTATAATTAATTACAGGTTTAGACTTAAATGGTAATTACGCATGCCATTATTTGGAAACTTGACAATGTTTACATTAATGGAAATTTTAGGAGGCAATTTGGATATTTTTCCGATTTAATTGATGGACAACCGGTTTCGAAAGTCGGGCGCCACATGTCGGAAACTTCTGCTTTTTTGCTAGAAAACTACTAATTATTAATTAAATGAAAAAAAATAATTCTGGTTCCAGAAAACGCAAGAGCTGCAAAATTGGACACCTTGAAGTCAAAGTCGAAGTCAGCACAAAAAAACAACCCAATCAGAGAAAATTGCACTGAGATTGGAAAATTTTAAACATAATTGGTTCCTTTTTGTGGGTGACGTCGCGCTCAGCCAATCACAAAACACCTTCATGACACATCAAGAAAATTATTATGGTCAAAAATACAAAAAAAACATTCAAAACTGCCAAAGTTAATTTCGAGGCAGAATATAACGCATTGCCGAATTTTGTGTCAGTACCAATTTCGAGTGTCGAGAGCTTCCGATTTTTGAAAAATCGTGTGACGTCACGTTCGACCAATCACAACGCGCAATCTACAAGAAAATTATTATCATGGTCAAAATTACCCTCGAATCACCTCAAGACCCCCCAATCAAATTTCAAAATTAAATTTTAGCCACTTTGTGCTAAATTTCCTAGGAGTTCTAATTTTGAGTCCGGTGAACGTCCAAGTTTGACCATCAGTGAAAAACGGTAGTGCCGAAAAACAATGTAGCGGTTACCTGACATCACGTTCGACCAATCACAATGAGCTCTCATGACTTCAAGTTTTTTCACAAGAAAATTAATACTACAGTCAAAATTACTGCAGACTCACCTCAACAACACCTCAAAACCGACAAATCGAATTTGTTATTAGATATTTACTTACTTTGGATCGAACTTTCTTCGTTTTTCTTGCCGTTGCCATTTCACGTCTAAAGAACGCCCAATTTTGAATTTTCGTCTGTCAGCATCACTACCACATCCCTGCTCGTTTCTCTGTCGTTAATATTAAACTTAAGCTAAATCACTATAAAAAAAATGAAATTAACACCACCACGAGCACAGCTTCCTTTTACCCAGACGCATCTGTCATGACGTCAAAATTAACCAATCAGAGTCGCGCAATATGGGGTGAAGTTAGCTGCCGGGAAAAATGAAATCATGCTTAAAAAAAAAAACTGAATGGAAAATTTAAAATCACTTTAGATGAGAAACTGACAAAAAGCATCGAAATGTTTTCTGGTACATTTTTTTATTGACTAATTTTATCTAGCTCGATTGTCTTTCTGGTTCCATCACAAAAGTTACTACATAGTGCCATCCTGTAGTGTGAGTGGTGTGCGCTTGTGTTCAAAAGTGTGAGAATTTTTGTGGTTTTTTAGGTGAAAAAGTAACTTCAATGTGTGCTTTATATGTGGAACGTTGACCCCTTTAACTGGGGTAAGTAATTCCACTTTTATTTTAAGTGTAATTAATTGTAATTATGACAATTACCTAATTATTTCTTGGCGGTTCAGGTGACGTCACGATGTACCAATCAGAGTCACGGATTCGGGGTGTCACTTATTTGTTGCTAAAGTTTGAAGCAATTTTCTGCTACTGACGTCGTTCAGTTCTGTTCCACAATTTTTATTGATTGAACTTATTGGCAGGAAACCGCCTGTTGGTAAAATAGATAAAAAGTCACAAAGTGATGGTATCCCTGTTTGAATGGTGCATTTTTTCAAAAACCCAAACACATGTAGTGTGAAAAGGTGGCCCTATAAATTCGTTTAATTCTTTAGAAAATGATTTTTGAAAAGTTTGATTTTTTTAATGTTATAATTCTCATTCATTCACAATGTTTTTTGTTTGCGCGTTTTAAGTTTTTTTTCTTTTAGTCTCCTTACAATGCATTTTAAATAGTCACGACCCCATGAGAGTCCCCCAAAAAAATGCGGAATCGTCCGCTGCACTGCACCTGCTACTGCTCGCAACTTCCCATCAATCAAAAGCAGGGACCGGAGATACGATCATCTGCTGAAAGAGAAACCATCAAAACCATAACAGTACAAAAAGCGATAGAAAGTAAATTGTGAAGATGTAGAGATAGCGTGTCGGAGACCCACCCCTGAAATCGTCCAGATATAAATTAAATAAACTTCCCACAGGTCTCCTTCCGTGATGTAAAAAGGTTTTGATTTCTTTACCTCTCCGTCATTAATCTCAAACCGGAAATCGGGAATTATTGATTTTTGAAGGCTATTGACTTGGGTGATAAGGGTCCAGTTGGAAAACGGTACAGTGATAACGGGTCAATTTCGAATAAACAGTTAAAGAGGATGATACAATAAAGGTCTCTCACCCAGGAAAAGAGTATAATTATGTATGATAACACTAATCACCTAAAAATGTTTTGTGGGGGTTATCTTATCAGTACAAATAGTGTGCACGCAGCCTAAGCTACAGTAGTAATAATTGTTGTGGAAAACAATCTGGAGGTAGGTTTACACAGGTTTATGGAAACGTTAATACTTTATTGATAAAATACAAGCGGTCACTGTGTAATGTTACAATTAGATTTCAGTCTGTTGTGGAATATTTCGGCCCTTTGTTCACATAGACCGGTTCGAAAAACGCAACCGGTGGTGATTATTGATGTCCCTGACGTGTAAGTGCTCTAATTACGTTTATATTATAAATACTTAATAAAAATTGATAACCTGCTGAAGTAACAAGAGAAAAAATTCTTGAAGTGGTCATTAAAAGTTAATTTCTTGTTGTTAATTAGATTGATGTGGGATCCAAAGGTAGAAAATAAATCGTGAAGTGTGATTTCCTTCTCAGAAGCGTTCAGCTGTTCAATTACTGAGCTTTGGCCATTTTATTTTAATTTTCCAACTAAAGCGTTAAGAATCAAATCCGAGTAGGGTCGGGCCTGTTGTGTTTTCCTAATTCAGCCATTTATAATTCCACCTCTGAAACTAACAACAATATTAATATATTATATCAAAACGTGTGGAGCTTGAGAACAGAACTCGAGGTAGAACTGTGTCCTAGACACTACCTTATTTGACACTATTTATTGACCATTCAGCTCAACGCAGCATTCCAGTATGTATAATATTACGATTGTAAAAATTTCTACAGAACCTTTGGATAATTTGTACTTTTACGACGTTAAGCAAAAACATTCTCCGTTTTTCAATCACGCAAAAAATACCCATGAGAGTCTAACCACTGTTCAATGACATGTACGACTGTATTTAAATTAACACCACATAAAAATGAATCCTTTTTAGAAACAGCAAAAATACTCTTACAATAAAAAATTCTAACCTCACAGTTTTAAATTAGACGTTTATCCAAACATCGGTTCGGGTTTGGAACATGATGCAAAAAACCTGTCGTGAAAGACCAATAGCATTGCGTGTGGTGGGTCATGTGATTGATAATTATTGACGATCGATGAAGGCATGTCTGCAACCCTCTGGAAGGAAGCGTTCGTGGCTACAATGCCACACACGGCAAAAAACCAAAAACTTTGTTGATACCATTCGATTTTTTCCTGATTTGTATAATTTTCTCCCCGACTACAGTTAAAACCGTTTGTGTTTTTTGTTTAGATTAATTTGATGGTTCAGTTTTTAGACAGTTCAAAAATGGTGGATGCGCCAGGTCAGTGTTTTTTGTTAACTTAAAAACTTGCCGTGGATGAGGTGAGAATACAAACGCCAGTCAACTCGATAAAAAATGTATTTCAAGTACGCATCTCATTCGTCCATTTTGTTTACTAAGTACATGGTCACCTAAACTAAAAACGAATTATCGTCGAAGTAAATAACCATTAGGATAATAATTATTGTACTATCTGTATCTAAAAAAATAATAAATACTTGATACTGGCGAATAAACGCTAAATACGATTCAAGAAAAAATAAATATACAACACTAATCAGTGTATCCGAGTATATCTCAATTTCAACAATACAAGTAAAAAAATATTTAAGTAGTCTTTACGGCGATGTTTCTTTAAGAAACAAGAACACACGCATCGTAGGAGCTTATCATCTAGAAATCACAGATGCAAAAAGTGTCCTGTTTGAGAAAAATCATAACTTGGTTTTGTACACTTCCATTTGTTCCATGGCAACATCTTGGGTAAACGCTGGATTTGAACTTCCGCCTCTTCGTTCCAAGCTCGCGACGCTCGCGGAAGGAATAATCGATCCGTTTCTCGGAATCTTATCTTCCACGTTTTTCTCGGCGTAACGTCGCTTCTTTCCCGGGAAAAAGTCGGCCATCTTGCGAGCAATAGGGTGAATTAACTCTTGATCGTAAAGATCTTTCTCGCTGCCGGTAAAGTAGGAAACTGTCCATCCGACGAGGATCGAAATGAAGCACCCTATCAGCGAATAGTACATGTAAGTGACGGAGTATAGCTGCGTTAATGGATCTCTGTAATCGAAACACCGTCAAAGCGAGCTCAGCGAGCTACCTCATACTTACGAGGGGGCGGCTCTGGTCGTGTTGAGTATGCTAACGGGGGCGGGCGTGGTGGTGGTCACGGTCCAGAACGGTGTTTGATGTTCTGGTTTTAAAATGTGATCGTTGAAGGACGTGTTTGTGCAGCCTTCGGTTGATAAGGGTAGAACCGGGGTCGGTGGGCGGTCTATAGTTAATTTCCCGAAGGTTATCCATAAAGTTACTATATGTCCTGCGATGACGCCCGTGGAAGCTCCCTAAAACGAACAAAAGTTTTGTTTATTTTGATGGCGGATTTAATGGGGCTTTTAAAATGTTTTATATCACTGCAACACGGCTCTGTTGTAAAAGCGATTTATGATTCGCGATTATGAAATACTGACCTATCGTAAAAGTTTAGGGAGTTTCGTTTGAACTCGGAACTTATTTACTGGAAATTTATGATGTAGATACTTTCACTTGCTGGTGGGGAAATCCCAACTAATTTTATAATACATCATTCTGACGTTTTATTTTAATCTGAAAGTTTGGTGAGTGACTGAAAAAGTTTTATTGGGTTCGGGCAGGTTGTCGAACGTCGCCGAATATAACTCAAAATAGTGTCCTTAGATATTTGGATCGGCTCGATCTGATTGATTGCCCTTTAGGAGGTCCCCTCCTACATTCTGCTAATCCACGCGGTCATGACGTCACTGCCCGTTTCTATTATTTATAATTTTATAAATTATTCCGCGCTCGTAGCGGTCGGAGGCGGCGACATAGACCGAATACACATTAGTGAATTTTCCCGTTCCGACTATAACGAACTCTCTAATTGCACCATAAGATATGGTCGTTCCAATTCAAATTAGCGCTCCTCCTTTTAAAAAGATTCTTACCTTCCAATTGGCGCACGGTATCAACAGGGCCATTATGAAGACTCCTAAAAGGGGTCCCGAAGTGGCGGAGGTGACCAGCATAGATGATTCGATAACGCCGTCTAAAAGCCCCACTCCGAAACTGATTCCCATGATAACGAATCCGAGGACAACGCCGACTGCTTTGATCGTGTACAACTGCTGCTTGTCTGTGATTCCCTTTAAGAACGGAAGAGGTTTGAGGAAATCCTCGAAAGTGACGGTGGCCAGAGAATTCAGATTAGACACGTTCAAACTGTAAAGAAAGCCATTTTAAGTCGACATTCACGTAAACGAAACAGGGGTAAATGCACATTTCGATGCAGCCTCCGACAAAGAAAAGCATTCGCGAAACGAAACATAATTATGCGAGACTACATAGTTGCTAGAATTTTAATAGTTATACGACCCAACATGCAGGGCAATATCCAAAGTCGTAAACGCCGCAATTGAATGCAACCAACAATACACGTAAAAGCATAAAAACCCATTCCCGCAATATACTTATACAACCCGCAATACGTGTTTGATACGGAACCCAACATGCAGTTAAACCCCCGCATTTACGCAACCCAACATGCACATTTACTATTCAGCCTCCGTTCGCACTCAAAAAAAATCTTCCCTTCTTCCTTACCTCAGCGCTCCGTTGAAAAGGGATGCCATAAATAAACCGAGTATGCCCGGTAAGTAGTTGAAACGATCTTCGACGAAGAACGGGAGTACCTCGTCGAATTTTTCTATATAACCGGAGCTATAAGGATCGCACGTGGCGTACGTGGCGTAAACGACCATGCCGACGACCCAGGATAAGCTGAACAGGACCGTGATTACCGGAATATTGTACATGAGAGTCCTGAAAAAAAAAAACTGTTTTTTTTCCGGAAGACTTGGAACAAGAGAGCGGTTTTACTTGGTCACTTTTTTCTGGGAGTCCATGCTGCAGTAGCGTTGGACAAAGTTTTGTTGACATCCGAAAATCGAAAGGGACATGAAGAGTTGGCCTATCAGAGCGGAGACCGTGGTCACGCGAACCGTGGGGTCCATGTTGAAGCTGGAAAAAAAAAACAAACAGTTTTTGAATCATCATCTGTTGAATTTCATTGCCTCGACTCACAAATTGAGTGAAAATTTCCGTCTCTTAACTAAACGTCGCTTTCCGCACAACGGGGCACAAAAACAAGTTCCGAAGATTGAATAAATATAAAGTTAAAACTTGTCGAGCTAAAATCTAGTTGAAATTAATAAAAGACAGTCGACAACAATCTTTTTGTTTCTTCTAGTGTCTAACGTTTGCAAATTTGTTGTAATAAAATTTCGCTCCGCTAATGAATTTCAGAACCTTCGTTATTAATAATCCGTCTTTTCTCCTTTCTCTCTTCCATTTTCTTTTGCGCTTAATGATGAATAAATTATGGCAATGCCTTGTACTAAGGAATTTTCGATTCGAAGTAAATTGCTCCACGAAACAAATGGCGCACTGCACATTTTAAACAGAAAATTATCGTCGAAACTTCGCGAGAGAACAACGTCGAATGTAAAACTCTCCAAGAACATAATAATTTTCCTTAATTTATCGTCGCAAACATCACCAACTGGGCGGTACAATATTATTTTAATCCGTTATTGAAATGCGTCTTCATTAAACTCGGCGTCAACTTTTCGCCAAACTTTATAATAAAGGCACGGACTTGTAACTCGGTCGTTCTTTTAAAAACTCCGACCAAGAGATAAATTAAAATAATTAAATTGGAGATGGTCGGATTTGCTAGAAGAGCGCTTCCTGCTCCATTTGTCTCCGAGTACTCGTAGTTTTAATCGTCGATCGTTTTTTTTTTTCCCACTCACTTGAAAAATCCCAGTCTCCCATCGTCCTTGTTGATTTCATATACGGTTCCGAAACCGCCCACTTCGATACACCCCTGGATGATTATTGCTAGGCTCACTGCGATCATTGTTAATCCTTGCATTACGTCGGCGAGAATTGCTGCTTTCAGACCTCCCTGAAAATGAAAACAGAATGAGATACGAAAATGAGTTCTGAAAGGAGCGGCCCGGCCCTTCAATGGTTCCCTTCGCTCTTTATCGTGTCGTCAGCGTCGACAAGAGGAAGTTTCGACGTTACCTCATTGTTACACATTTTTATTTAATGTTGGTTCTATTCAAAAAGGGAGAATTACGCGAAATTTCGAACGGTAAGGATTCGAGCTAATTGCCTGGGACGTCGTTAAAGTCGACAAAATGAACAGGAATGCAACTCTTTTTTTGAAAGTTTGACCGATTAACGACGGAGCTACCAACCGGCGTGTAAAAAAAATTCCGGTCCTAGTTTAGTTCAAGTGTGAAATGAACACAATCGAGGGAATCTCCAAGTTGTTTTAATCAAAAAAGTGCCACTTTCAGCCTCTTCGCGGCCGATAGGTTTGGATTTTATGAAAAGCCATAAGTACGAGAAGCAATTTGAACGAAAAATTAATTAAAACCGTACCTGAAATCATACACGCACCCTCTGCGAATATTTGTGAGCTTGTTAAATGAATTATTTAGGTCGGGAGTGGTGCAAGCCGACATATTTCATCCAATATGCAAATAGAGGTCTAAGTTGTGTAAGTGGTGATGAAACTTGGAATATTATGAGCATTCGAGTATTATATGAGGGAGAAACTGACCACTTGGAGTTTCAGCAAGGTCGTGGCTCTTTGGCCCCGAAGAAAGTTTCGTTCTAACCACCGAAATGTGCATTATTCATGAAGAGGGCGTAATGAGTTTATGCATATTTTAATTATATCTATGCAGCTGAGAGATAGTTGAGGCGAGCAGAGGAACTCGTTAACTTTCTTAAGCAAAACCGCAAGTTTCCGCTTTTTGTGGGAAAAATGCACCTTTACACGCGGCTTCTTTCCATTTTCATTATTAATGAGCGGGGAGGAAACGCACGTGTGCCTTCTAATTAAAAAATTCGAAAAAGGAGATTTGCTTTGTGGTGTTTACGAGGTTTATTGTTATTCGCGAAGCGCACATTTTTTAATATTGTGGAGCTTTGAAGAAAAAAAATCGAAAAGAAGATGACGTGCGGAAGGCTAATACGATGAGAACGCTCATCAGGAGCTCCGGTGAAATATTTTCCTTTTTCTCCCAGATGGCCGATTTTCTGCTTGATCAGGAAACGAAATTACTTGGATATCAAAGTCATGAGTAAATTTTAAGAGTTGATGGCATCTCACAAAGGATCTTTCAAAATCAGAAGAGACAAAGAGAAAATTGCTGCGTTTTGATTACCGGAAAATCAGGTGCATGCGTACTTCATTTTTCAAATTATTCACGTTTTCTCTTACGATTTTAATTAATTTTTCGCTTTCGGTACTTACAGCTTTTGATCAAATTCAAAGCTGTTGACTGCGGAGGACTGAAAGTGGCACTTTTTGATTACTACAAGTGGAGGATTCCGTTAATTGTGTTAATTTCACACTTGAACACGTAAGTTTCGTCCTGTGGCGACGGAAAAACAATCAAAATGGGATTAATTATAATTGAATGAGGGCGCCTGCAACCAACAACGTACGTTCACTTTAATTTATTTAGAACCGCTCGTTCCTATAGTTCTGGCGCTGCAGCAATAAAATTTAGGAAGCTTATTTATCATCTCAGACTTGCCAAACTACGAAATTATAGAACAAAAAAAAGACAAATTTTCAAAACTTTCTTTTCTAAAATATAAATAATAAGTACGTGATTGTTTCCGTTTAAAGTCACAACAGTGAAATTTGGCTAGCGTTTTCCCCTAATTTCAAGACGATTTTCTTCGCTAACATTTTGTAATGAACTTCACCTTGGTTTTTGTCTTTTATTGGCGGTAATCAACGAGACGCTGTCAAGGTAAGAGAGAACGTCGCGGTTTATGCTAAATATCGCTAATAACTAACAAATTTCGTACTAATGCGGAAATTTGCACGAGATTTATAAATAAATTTAAATTGCTTCCTGTAGTCGCATTTGCTCGCCGAATTAACAGAATCGTTGTAACAAATAGTGAATAATTCAAACGGCTATGAATAGTATATTGTTTTTCGAGGACTGTTTCAATCTGTAGGCCTCAATAAACGGATTATGGCACGGACGGGCATCAAAATGAGATAATGGAGATAATGAGATGGAATTAGATGCGGATTATGATGCATAACCTGGTGGCGTGTGCGGGATTTTATCGGATCGGCGGTAATTTAGTGCGGATAGTTGCACATTAGTCTTTTTCCACGAATCCCGATCCGAGCGAATTAAAATTTCTTTCTTCCCCCGTTTCTTCCTTCAATGCACAATCAATTTAAGTGTTTCACACAGTTTGCGACTCTTTTATGTAAATTTGTATTACGAACAAACTTTATGTCTGTATTTACATATCGTATTAAAAGTTTCCGTTTTTTTTTTGCATAAAACCGAACTTTGTTATTGTTTCCTTGTTGGATTCGCGGAAAACTTTCGGAATTTAATCATTTTTTGCCGTATGTAAATGAAATTGATTGCCCACTTACCAAAACTGTGAAAATAATACTGACGAGGGTGATTCCAAAAATCGACGCCCAATAAGGGATGCCAATTACGGTATTGAGGGCGACGCACGGGGTGAAAACGGTGACACCTTGATTTAGGAGTTGCCTCACGATGTACGTCCCTGACGCCAAACATCTGACTAGACGAGATTTGAAACGAAGATCCAAATATTGGTAAACCGATGTTATACCGAGACTGAAATATACAGGGACGAAAATATAACACACGATCGGATAAGCGAGGACCATCCCGTAAATGGTTTCCCACATCACACTTCCACGATAAAACAGCTCCGATGGTGAACCTGGAAAAAACGAAGAGTCAATTTTATGTACTCGATCTGATACAGGTCGTTAAGTCGGATTATTGCCCATATATATGGAGCGAGTGTGATTTTTTAATTAGTTTCATTCCGGTGGAAGTTTTTTGAATGGGTTATGCTCGAACGACAGCAAGTTTTGTTCATGCTGCAAAGTTTCATGAGTAGTTAAAGTTTTCTGAATTTGTCATAAGACTGCTGGGTCTGAACGGAACTGTCGTAAACCGGAGTTAACTTAATGAAAATAAAAAAAAAAAGAATGCATTCGGGAGTGCTCACTGTTCCGGAGACTCGAGATTCGGGCGATTGAACGAAATGAACAACAATTAAAAAACGCGCAGTTATCAATCACTTCCGAACTGAAAACACAAATTATTATTCAGATCTGACATTATTAGAGATATGTATCAATATTTGTGTACACGTCATGATTAATACGTGATTACTTTCTGGGTGATACGGACTTGACATAAATCAAATTCCGAATCATTACTCTAAATGTATCATCAATATTTATTTAAATGCTTTGAATATAGTCAGGACCAAATGTTTACATAGAACTCTGCGTCTAGTAGGCCTTGGATTTGACATTCGAGAACTGTCATCATGTATCAATTATAACCTCAAACTTTAAGTTCCAAAGCCTGTTCGACAATTTAAACTAAAATTGTTTTACTTAAAGTGAGTGATCAAGGAGACGAATACATAAAAATGATATAATCAAGAACAAGGTCGACAAAAATGTGGACAATTTTCGGAATTATGAATTTTAAAATTGGTTTGTTTGTACGTGAAACCGGACAACATTCTAAATATTTGAAACAAACATAATGAATGTTTTTTTCCCGATCGAAACCGAAACTTCGGTTAACGAGCGTTTTCGTTACTTTTGGCAGTTATCCCCGCCGAAACCGGTCAGCGACTTCCCATTTGAATTTGGCAGTGATAAACTTTTCTCGCACGTCTGCAACACGTGTAAACCCAAACATTTTGCATTCACGAATATAAACCGTGGCATTTCGCATCTAATTTCGTCCCGAAAGAGAAAGAAACTCGCTTTGATTTAGTTCATATAAATACTCACCGAGAAACGTTCGAACTCCAAGCGTTCCTCTAGCTATACTCAACATCATCGCTGCCATGGAAACTTTGCCAGCAGCAAAAACAAAATCGGCCTTTGTCTTTTCTTTAGGGCCAAAGCAACGGGAATAGACGGCGACAAAGGTGCTTGCGATTACGAAAATCACAAAGACTAGATAGTCCCATACCATACTTTTTGCGTCCTTCGACATCGTCGGACCGTCGTTCCAACTTGGATCTGTTGATTTATAAGTTCTGCAAAGAAAAGGGAGAAGATTTTTATATCTCGGAGTAATTAAACTTCGGATGTCGTCCTCGATAGTTATAATACTTTGATCCGGTTCGAATTCAACTTTTCCTGACGTTGGAAAACGTAAAATTTTAATCAACGGAAGAAGAGATTCCGGTAGAGGGTTTATTGTTATAACTGTAATAAAACAAATTCGAAACACGCGCCATTGGAGGTTTATTATTTTTAATAAAGGAAAGTACAAGGTTTCTGGCACTTTGCAACACTAAGAATAAACCTGTCCGAATTTTTATATAGAAAACACGTCGAGGTTACAGAAAATGGACTTGCAAACTACGAGAACTGCTCTTTGTTTTATTAACAGCTGACACCTGAGATCCACAGTTTGTTCAAATTACATATTAGAGCAGGAAACGGCCCTTTGACCCAATTGTTTCTGTGGTTTTATGCTGTTGTTAACTCTATTGGCTTTGTATACATTTTCTCGCTTCCTAGTGTTAATTGTGTTCACAAAAAATGAACAAGTCCGTGGTTATGAGACACTTTTTTCATATATATGTGACCAGCTGCTTAAAGGTTGTAATTTTTCTTCGGCAATTTTATAAACTATCCAAATTTAAACATCGTAACAAAAACTTCAAATTACAGATTTTTTAGGGATTTTGATATTTTAAATATTTTACACCAAAATCATCTTGACTATAATCTGTGAATCCAAAACCTGACAAACTTCAGAAGCTGAAAATATAGAAATCTTTCTCGCCAAGTCTGAGAGTTTAGGATGTGTAAATCTTAAAATCAAGAATCTGAGAATTTATCATATAGATGAGAACTGGAATCTAAGATTTTTTGTTATAAAATTTGGAATCTGTAAGTCTAAAGTCTAAAAATTAAGAGCCTTCAAAGCTAGAATTTAAAAATTTAGAATATCTGCAATTTGATAATCTGAAGCTTTTTATTTTTGCACCACAATTAAATATTATTGTGTATATTTGTAGAATTTTTATCCTTTTTGTAGTTTTGTAGATTTTCAAAAGAATTCTTTTCATATTTTAGAAACTTTAAAAGGAAATTCAACAAATTTTTGAATAGTTTTTATTTCGAATGTAGACTATTGGAATTTTTCTCAAATCCTAGACCTGTAGATGCTACAAATTTTACACTTTTTGAACAAGAAAATAATTCTTTAGTAATATTTTCATAAGTTTTGACTTTCTTTAAAATGCTATACATTCAAGACATTTTTAGGAGTGTCTATTGATTTGTTGTCAATAAATTAAAACAGTAATAATTAAGTAAATTCACATGAGAAATTCGAGGTTTGTTCATATTCTGCAACGTTTTCCCTGAAATCTTGGCAATGATGTTTTCCAAAGTCTAGTTATCATTATCACCATTTCAACTGTTCTTATCATAAAACATCTGACTATTGTCAAAGATTTTTGCTGCCATCTGCTGCTTGTGAATTTTTCTTCAGGCTAATAAAACTTTTACTAATAGTTTCATGTTTTATTTAACTTTGTAAATGTGACTTGAATATAAATTCGCAGCAACTTTATGTGCAACCTGCGTCACAAACTAGAAATTGTAAATTTAAACCGAATGCCCTTTTTTATTGCAATTCTCGGTTACATAACGAATTCAAATTCAACATTCAAGCATCTAATAAACTTTTGACTTTCATAGTAGTACATAGACCATTTTTGTACGAAGTTCAAGTTGAAGATACTCCGCCCACGGGTCCTTTCTAAGCTCACTTCGTTGCGCATTTCTAATTTTAATGAAGTAATTTAATTATTTCTTGGTATGTCAATTAGAACAAATTAACACTGTCGTCCTTGCAAACTAATAAATTAGAGCAGTGGTTGATTACGACATTTTAGTAATTAAAATAATGGTTTATTACCGGTCACCCCAACGAATATTGCAATCTTGTGACGTCACAGCGATTCGTAGGAATTCATGAATATCCAAATGAGATAAAAAGCCAAATTTAAACATGACAAAGTCACATGATCCAATCGAAAATGTATTTTTGTCCGAATAAAAGATATTTGAATCCGAAACAAAGCAGATAATGTTAATGCCTGAAATGTACACCACCGATACAATGTCTACATAATTAAACACCAAAAACATTTGATAGTATATCACCACATGATACACAAGCCATGAATAATTCAGGCCGCTCACTCCCATTCTGTATTTTTCAACACAACAAAAGTGATATGCAAATACTAGATAAAGAGTATACGAGATTACCAAGACGCTTCCGTTATGCTGCAAATCCGTTAAAACTTTGCAGTTTGAAGCAGAAAAAAAAACTACTTTGATAAGAAATTTCTGAATCAAAGGACAAAGATTCGCGATGCAACTAAATGAAAGCGCAAATTCCAAATTTTGTTTGTGCATAGAACATGCAAAGTGGAAATATGTGCGCTTAAAGAAAACGCATTTCAAGCGGAATTAATAATAAAGCGAGCGCAAGAAAATGCATTATTCATTCTCCGGGGGTTGGGACATTGTAATTAAAAGGAAAAAAAAATTACAAAATTGCATGGAGAAATCGATTTTGACAAATAATCGTAATAATCAGGACACGGTAGGCGTGAAAAATTTTTTCTTGTTTTCTCAGTGCTTAAAAACTGCGGAAACTTAACGTCCACGTGCCGTTTTTTCTGTCGTTGACGTTTGTAAACACAGAAATCGACGATTTTGGCTGCGATTCAAGAACGCGACCTCATCCAACAAAGACGAAGGAGCGCTTAATTGAACGAAATTTTCGAATAGCGGCGTCACGGAAAGCATTGAAAAAAAAAAATGGAACCGCGGAGGTAGATAATGATTAATGAATTTGCGATGCAACATGTGAAGAAATACGTGATGGGGCTCCGCAGGGAGGGGCTCATTTACGAACGGTAATAGAGTTATTATTTTTACGGTTGTGGGAACAATTGGCTGCGAAATTATATGGTTACGTGTGGTAATTATTTATTATAGATTTTTTATGGTTACCTACAAAGTAAGATAAGAGACAAAATCCACGATTCAAGTTACTAGTAAAAACGTATTTTGGAGATTAGTGTTTTATGAATGGTCGTCTAGTGTTAAGTTTGTTGATTTTAGCAGTATTTCGTTGTTTATTTATCTTGCAGTTGTACTAGGAAATTCAAACTTGTTGTCTTTTTTATGACCAAAAATTTTGAGCTGATGGTTTTTTGGTGATTATTTTTGCTTTTGCTTTAAAATCGTCACGTTTTGACTAGGGCTTAGGCTTTTTAGGTAAAAATCCAGGTTTGAATTTTTTTCGCTTTCGCTTTCTAGCAAAAACCTTGGCCGGTGTCGGAAGAAGCGTCAGGTTTTGTTAAAAATCGAGTCTAACCGGATAGTTCTTCTCGTCCGCGATCCTCAGCTTCCAAAGTAAATTACGCAACGTTTCGCCGTCGACGAGTGTGATGTCACGTTCAACTCTTCATATAAAAATGTCAGAAGAGGGTCATCACACTCGTCGCCTTAGAAATAGTGTGAAAAAATCGTACGCACTTCTAGAAAACGAAAATCCAGTTATGTCGTCGTCTTCGGGTCAAGCATCCAGCAGTTGCACTCTTGCAGAATCGTCCCGGCCCCGGTTATATACCGGCAGGCGCAAAACTATTGATTATCAAATGTCACTAAGAATCCGCGCCAATTAATTTCGACACTTTGAAGCGTACCAACCGATATTTAGAAAATAACCGCTCGAACCGCGTCTTGGTCAAGTCGCGGCCAAACTATCTCCCACCATGAACGTTGAAGAGCTTTAAAGCCAGTCGGCGAGTCGAAATAAAAAAAATATTTTTTCACCGCGCGCGACTGTTTGCGAAGAGATTTTTCGAAAAATAATCGGCGGAGAGAGGTGGGATTCGTCGTACTGTATTGAGAAGAGGATCTAAACAACGAGATGGAACTCGTTTGGCTTAAACAGGAACAAAAAGTTGAACATGTGCCCGAGGCATGATGGAAAACAGTGTAGAGTACTTGGGTGCGTTTATAGCTGGACAAGACTATAATTAGACGCATTTGTGTTAGCTGAAAGGTTGCAGATAGAAAAAGGGAAAAATTTGCGTCCGTGGATCTTCCGGTTGTCAACACATGACCATTTTCGTCGACGGTGATGGGCAATTTTTGTTGCGATTGAAGACGGTTCTTATGGTAAGGTTGCCACAAACTGGTCCTACATGCGAAATATGGAAAAGTAAACATGGTCAAAGGCTCGTTTGAACTTTCAAAAGTTGACGCAAACGTTCCAAGAAAGTAGATTTTTTTTTGCTTTTTCTTCTTAATCCTTGACTTGCATGCTAATTATCATAATTATCCTTTCGCACAATCAAGCTTGCTACAGAATATTTTCTCTTTGACTTTGAAAGTTAAAAACATGTTGGTAGTTTTGTTTGACGGTTTGAGGTTAAACGAGACGACCTGTTTCTAATTGCCAAAATTTAATAAGTAAAATTAAAATTTGGAAACTTTCATAGATACATAAATAACCTCGACAAGAAAGTTGTTCAATAGTTATTTATGTAACAAGTAGGAAAAATAGAAGAAATGGAGTTTTCGAATTGTTAAAATCTCCGAAATTCTGAATTTTTAGAAAGAAATTTTAATATTTTAAATTATTTATAATTTCTAAAAAGTGCAGAGCAACATTTTGAATTTGCAAATAGCTAATTATGTAACAAGTGGAAAAAATAGAATGTTTCTGATGTGTTGGGAAATTTGATTCATTTTTGTTAATTTTTTGTCAAAGGCTCTTTTTTCCATTGAGTGTGAAAAAAAACCATTTCTTAACCAAAATTAATAAGAAAAGTTTTTCCCACGTAATCTTGTATAGTGATTTTAAAAATAAATTTAACATTTATTTAGCACTTTATGTAAGAGCATGGTCAAATATTTATTGCGTTTTCATAAAATACGAAAATCACAATTTCGCATTATTATAACAAATATTGATTCCTCATTCCTTTTATTGCGTTTTTACAAATAATGTGTAGATAACACAGACTACAAACACGCATTTTCGATTAAATCAACATTTTTGCGATGTAATTTGTATAAATGGAATTTGTTTTCGATTACAGCCGGTTCGGTTCAATTTCACTTTTTTCACGGTAAAATTTTGCTCGAAAATGTAAATATTGAATCGAATTTGATTAAATATTTGGTTAAGATTTATTAAACCGGTGTTTTCTAGTTGTTTTCACTTGAACTTGGTATTTTTCAAAGGCTTTATCTTAACCTAATGATTAAAGAGATTTCTTATCATTTCCAAGCAGACTGAAATTAATGCAAATCTTAAAAAAAAAGCGTTTATGCGTTTATTCCTAGTAACTTTTTGTTTTCGTCGTCTAGTGACGTTCTTTGATAGGCTAGGCACAAATATTTCGCAACGAAATAGATTTCGATTAAACCGCCTTTGTGGCTAAAATTACATCGGAAAATTTCCTGGTGGCGAGTCCTGGCCGGCGGCCAGAAAGTCAATGATAAAAACAAAGTGGGCGCAAAAATAGCCCCCTTGTCTTCCTTATCGGGAGGAACTTTTCGAAGATAGTTCGAGTGGCTCGGAACGAGTTAATCTAGGCCAAGTTTAATCGACAGAAAAACAAATAAGCTATCACGAATTAAAAATATCAAATTCAATACACGAGTTTTTTCGAGCGTTTCGAAATCTCTTGGCACGCACTCTCAGGTACAAAGTGTAAAGTTCCTTCTTACTCACTTTTAATAATACTCCGGTGTCATTTTTAAAAGTAGGTTCTCTTTTCTTCTACCCGAAAATCCGTTCATCCGCGGCTATCAACCGGTTTTAACCTTGAAAAGAATGTACACAAGGTCGCTCAACAACCTCTTGAGAAATCCCGCGAAACTGTTTATTTCCCCAGAAAATTAACAATCTTTGCTTTTTTAAGGATGAATTCGCAGATTTAATGAAGTCGCGCGCTTATTATGCTCGCTTCTTACCATTAATCATCGCCATCACTTTCATCTACATTTTTGTTGTTAATTAATGATGGCGCAATGTTTTCCAGGAAAAATTCTTTGATTCTTTAATGCACTCTGAAAATATCGAAACGAAAAGTTTCGGCGCAATTCCTCGGAACGCTGATTCTATACAATTAAGTGGCTGCAATGTGATCATTATTTATTTACGCGGAGTGGCCTACATTATCGAGAGAAATTCAAAGAAATTTGTCTTTTTTTTTCGTGCTACGTCGCCGGCTCCATTCAAAATCATTTTTTATCGTTTTTTTTTACGTTACTATGAGCTCTACAACTGCTAATTTGCAAAACTAGTTTTCATTCGATGAATCATTGTTTAATTTCTAACGTTTGCTTGAAGCTATTACGTGACTCGCGCTAACTTAACGACTATTATTTGTCAATGGTTGGGGAAAAAACGAAGAAAATGGTGTTAACGGTGATGGTTTTTGGATCCTCGGAACGAATGCACAAAAGTGCCATTTTTCACACGAATTTCATAGGTCTGATTTCTCGGCAAGACGAGAATTGCTTAATCGTTTTTATGTTCTACGAGCGAGATAATTTATCAAGGAATCTGGAAATTCAAGATAATTCATTGTTTAATGGGAAAGTATTAAAAGTTTTTGCTTTTCAAACTAGTTGCTTGTAAACATGTTTTTATTTTGTGGGAAATGTGATTACTGAATAGTGTAAGATGATTATAATAACGAAAAATTGGCGGTTGAAAAAACTGTCGTGATTAATTTAAATTCCGGTTAAAGTGGAATTTCGTGGAAATCGTTTAGAATCATGAAAAAATATGTTTTATCTTTTCGATTCGTCTAAATGTCCAAATTTAAATAAACTGACATTGTTAAAACTAGAAATTCTAGAAACTAAAATATTTATAATAACAAAAATGTTAAAAAAAATTAAATCATTGGATTTTTTTTCTTAAATTCTTAAAGCTTTAGAATTGATGGGTTTCATAAATCATAAAGATCTTAAAGCCTTCGAGACTATTTAGACTTAAAAAATTCAGATTTCCAAAGCTTTCATCAAAAATTCTTCATATTTTTTTTACAAATAGCTATTTATGTAACTAGTGAGCATACTTCCAACATTTCAGTTTCTAGAATATTTACGAGTTATTCTAGGAACTAAAATATTTTTTAAGCTTTTAGAATTTTCAAAATTTCTAAAATATTTAGTCTCAAAAATTTAATGACTGAACAGAGTAAGCTGATTTTATTTTTACCGGGTTCTAAAAGAAAATTATTTTTGTCCAAGACGAGAAGGTGACGAGCGCTTTGTTACAAAAAAGTGGTTTTTGTGTCCGTCAAATTTCCTTGTCAGCATAAAATGATTTTAGCATACGACCAAACTGTTGGAAAAAATGTGACGCTCTAAAAATGTCTCTACATTAAGCAATTTGCTTTTTTGTCATCATGTAAAAATTCTCCAAAAGCAGAAAATTCTATTTCAAGCTAATCGAACGGCCATTGCTAAATTGCCTATTGCCTATTGCCTCGTAAGACTCGTTCTGTAATGTAATCAAATTGACCTATCGCATTTTTTTTATTCAGCTATTTCATACTTTCGCTACATGAATGTTTAGCAAGAAATTGGTATCACAGTGATCAAAATTTAATTCTTATGTAACTCTAAATATTAGGATTACAAAATTTGAAGGCCACTTAAAATGCCCGTCAAAAAGCAAAAAAAAACCCTTACAAGTTGTCCATCGTGATCACGAAGTTCGGTTATAATTCAACTCCAGCCACACTCACAGATTTCGCATTTTTACTCGATGGTAAACCGCACCGACCACGACTGAATTTGCTGGTACTTGGTTATATACGTATATAGAAAATTGGTTTGTTACCTTTCCGCCAAAGCGCTTTTAACTCTCCCGAGCATTATTTATTATGAATTATGATTTTTGTGAACGCGGTTTGGAAATAACGCTAACCGGAAATCCGCATTATTTCCTTTTAACAGAATTCATTAGTAACACTTTGCGCGCACACTTAATACCGCTCCAAATCTATACTTAATTAAAACATTTTGAGGAAGAACTTTGAGAAAAGTAAGACTTGTCACGGTCTTCGTCGAATCGAATTTTATTACCCATCTTTCGATTTCTAGGTTATTAAATATTATACAATCGTAAAGAAGTAAACAAACCTATTAAGTTTTTGCAAGCTTTGCATTAACTAATTGCACAATAAAACTGCTGTGGGTGGTTAGAATAATTTCTTTGTTGTGCTTTATTCTTTTTGTCGTGTCACGTGTACGACAATGAAGATGACGCCATTTAATGTCAACCTTTCGGTCCTAATTGTCTTCATTTTTTTATCGTTTTTTTTTCACGGTAATTTGTTTCATTGATATGTTGTTTGCTTTGAACTTAACACGTAAACGCAAATTTGACGGTAATTGAATTAAGGCGTCGAAGAAAAATTGGACACAGTGAAGTCCGTTCCACTTCGAAGAAGTGCACGAATTAAAAATGCTAATTTGTACTTTGTACCAAACTGGTTTGGAGAATCGATCAAGTTGGCAACGCTGATTTTATTATTCTGGGACCTGCCATTTGCATGTTTTTTGAGATGGGAAGATGCCGACTTGATTTATTCAAGGGAAGAAAGTATTGTCTTGTGGCAGCATCTTTAATAATTCTGTTTGTTTCGGGTTAATTGACACAACTCTTTAGGAGGCTCTTCGATGATGTTTTTCTTTTCAATTATTGTCGGTAATGTCGGAAACTGTTTGTGTATTGGTGGTTGTTATTAAAAATGACGATGACCTGCATTTAACGGCCGTTTTGTGGAAAGAACAAAGCTAAATTCTACTACTTTTTTACATTGGCTGCAATGATCCAACTGCCGGCCGATTATTTAAATTTTCCTTTTTATTTTACGGTTGGTAACACCATGAACAATTGAATTTATGTATTGACAAATTTTTTAACTGTCAATAAAAATGTTTGTAAGATTAGGGCCACCAACCACACAGAAAAGATGCCGCCTACTTTGTTTACAAATTCTGATGATAGTGCGCTACTTTACAAGACCCGGACTCGTACATATTTGAGTTATTAAAAAAATATATTTGTTTATAAAATTTTACAATATGATTTGAATAAACTTTATAGAATTAATAAGTACTGGATTATTGTCTTATTTATATGATATGTTAGGTCGAATTGGCCGTGAAAAATAAATGAATTTTGCCGCCTTCACAAAGTTGTGGACTACAGTATGTACCTATAAAATGACAGAGTTGAAGTTTTATGTTAAGAAAATGACAGAAATGTCACATATGAAATTGTGATTTCTTTTCTAGTGAGCGAGCGGCTGAGGAAAACGACTTCGGTAATGTGTTTGTTAGGTTAAAATTAAGAGTTAGTGCGAATATTTTTATTGTACACCAAATTTTTTGACACAATCCTAACCTAAGTTCTTAACTCTTGAAAACATCAAAAAGTGATTAAAGAATGTTGATATTACGATTAAAAGATGAAGAAAAGGACATTTATGCACTGTTGGCTTAAATTTTGTCGAAAAAAGCTACCAACCTAGAGCGGTGGGTATTATTGTTTCAAATATAAATACCTACGGCAAAACCTGATTACAGACCTCTGTATTATCAGAGAACGAAGAAAAACCTTGGTCATTTTAGTAAATGTTTATGTCAATTTTAGGTATGTAACTCAAGCGCTCCACACACGTTTATGGGCTCTTTGCGGCCATAAAGATGCGTTTTATGGATTCATCTATCAAATTATACTATAACGGTTAAACAACTCTTTTGCGGGCATAAAAACAAAGTTTATAGACTTGACTGCCAAAGTGTACTTTACTGACTAAAGCTCAAAAAGTCTTCGTTAGCCTCTCTAAAAAATCGTTACCTATAATACAGCTCTTATTTTTTTGAGTTATATTTGATTTTAGGCACATCTTTGAAGGTGACCTGTCAATATTTTATCAGAAACAATGCAGAGAATTCTCATGTCTCACACATCTAGTATTTTTTCCATGTTAGTAGTATTGTTATCTACCATTTTTGACATCTAAATACATGACACGTCACAATGAGATTTTTGTTTATGAATGTAGAAAAAAAAAATCATGGCCTGCTAGATACCGTCAAGTTTGTTCGACAATTGCCGTGGTTTCCGCGTGGCGCTACCTGTCGATTTAAGCGCCAAATTTCGGTGTTTTTTTTTTACGTTCAACGTTAATTTTGTTTTTCTCTAAAAAAAAATATACTCGATTTTAGTTCTCAGTGCTCGTTAGTGATAATGAAAATAATCGCGAATTATCTAGAAGAAGTGTGTACGAAGTGGTACGAAAAACTATAATGACACAATTTTAGTTTTTGAGGTAATTTGTAGATTAAAGCATTTGTGTCAGTAGATTGCACTGAATTTGCTGGAACCGAGCTAATAATTTTCATCTGTAAACTGCAGCTCTCGTTTGTATCTCGCAGCTGTATCTCGAGAAAATGAAAATCTACTTGCCTTCGACGAATTGCTACTACATATATTACGTATACGAAAATCATTCCAGCCAATAGGAAAATCTGTTTTTTCAACGATGACACTTGGCACCACAGTGCTGTCATGATTGAAAGTTATGATGCGATTAAACACTAAAAAAAAGTCAAGTCGATTTTAATCGAACTGAATCAGATTACAATAAAAGTAGGTACTTATATTCAAAATAGCAGTTGCCCACGTGGACCAGAGTGGGAATGATAATGATCCATTGAAATATAAAAACAATAATTTTTTGTTGCGACGAATTTGTGTTTCGAAATGACAATAAAACAAGGAACATCCTCAGGGTCTGTGATTTTTGAGTTACAAGATTTCGCGGGAAGGACGCTGCTAAGTAGGCTCTGAAATTTAGAACTGGGTTGGTGGCTGGAGGTTAAGTCTTAATTGACGTGCAATGACAGTGCTGAAACGTAAAATTTTTTGATTTTTTGTTATAGTACATTTTTCTTCGCGTCGAGTAAAAGTGGAGTTCCTCAAGGCTCCATTCTGGGACCTGGTCCTTTTGCCTACTCATGTATACGTTTCTAATTCGTTGGTTTTTGTAAACAAAGTTGACTACATAGACCGTCGACCTTAAGACATTTCAAAACCAACGCAAGAAACTCAAAGTTTGTGGCGTAATAGTCACAAGTAAGTAAGACAATTTTCAGTACTTTTCCTCTGTACATATCCAATCTCGAGAGACTGCGGTAATGAGTAGACAGAAATCCATCCGAGCATGAAAAATGTGTTTAAATGAGTCATAGTTTCGTAGGAAATTACCTAGCAAGTGTATTTCGTATCATGATGAATTTTCGTCTCGACTTTGTCAATTATCGGTAGATTAATTCCCTCCGGATTCCGTCTTTTTCCAAGAAAATGAAACACATTCCAGAACGATCGTCGTAATGGAACATCAAACAATGAATTCGTGAAAAATTTAATAAACAAAGGGAGGCACGAAAGCGAAATGCAAAACATCATGTGTATAGAAACGAAAGGAATTTTTTCTTTGAAAATGCTCTCCTTTGATAAAGAACTCAACTAAAACGAATCGTTCCACAGCGTTAGACGAGAAAACCTAATGACCCATTATGATCTCCAAGATTTTAAAGGAGACCGAGAGACTCCGACTATGAACACAATCATGCACTTAAAACCGTATTGTCGAAACAACCGCCATTCATGCTTCGAGCTGAAAGTTTTAACGCAAGAATTGTGTATGTGTCGGGGATATCATTAATTTACAAAAATTTTTATTAAGTTTTTCGTGACGCCGATCGAAAACGATGGTCTGTCTGCTGGTTTGTGTGCGCGCGCGAGACGTTCGCCCGAGGAGTTGTTGCGTTATTTCGGTAATAACAACCTTGCGAGACTCGCGCTTCAAATAGTTAAGTGGGCTAAAAATATACCTTTCAAAGTTGTTATATCACCTCGAGGTGAATATCAACGGATAATTCGGAATTTTAACGGCTCTGTCTGTCAACACTGCATCTAGTATAGTTATTAACATCACGAGGCTGATAATTGCCAAGTAACGGACCGAATATCGTTGAGTGAGTTTCATAAAACTTACCCTCGGCTATACCAACTGATAACTCCAAATTGTTTAGCATAATTTTTAGAAAATTCACAAATCTAGTGTGTTTGCCTCGCAACTGACGTTTTATTCAGAAGAATAATTAATTATTGTACAACGCGAAAGCGAAAATTGTTAATACACGAATGTTTAAACATCCTTCATCGTCGTGTGGAATATACTATTTTTTCTATAGCAGATTTTTAGAAGAAACTTTGATTTTACTTTATTAATTTAAAAAATGAACACTCATTCGTCGTGATATCCAAAATTGGGCGGTGGGAAAAATATCAGTGGATTTGGTGAAAAAATGCTTTTCGCATCTTTTTCCGCAATATCCAAGAAAGTCAAGCCTTGTGACGCTAAAGAGCACATTGCTGGTGAATTTTTCAAAATACTGTCATAGTAAATGTCATGTTAATTTTCAGATACAGCAAACTAATTAGACTGTTGAAAAAATTGAGTGTAGGCTATGAGTCTAAAAATATTCCTCACAGCAATTACTTTGTACACAGTGATCAAAAAGAATTCAAATCGAAGCAGGCGTGGTGAAATTTCCTTGAACAAAAGCTTCAAATTCATAGGCGCCGCCAATTAGTGGTTCCCAACACGAATTAGAAGAAGTAAGAAATTATACCGGGTGAATTTTGAACGTAGAAATTATGGTTGTTTGCATGAGACACACACCTATAAAAAAACCTACATTTCCCATTGTCAAGAAAGGGCTTTTTACGAATTTTACACCCACGTGCGACGCCACTGTCACACAATTGTGACATAACCTCAAAAACAGATTAAAATCTAATTCAACAAATTTACTTTTGTTTTCTGGTTTTAATTATTATTGACATAATTTAGTGGAAATAGAAACTGTAAGAGGTGATGGAAGTTAATTGAAGTTAATTAAAGATCTGGGTGAAATGCAACAAATGTGGACGCAACAAAAACACATACGTTTTGATATAACAAATTCTTCCAAAGCATTCTCGATTTGTTTTCCTTTGTGTAAAGTTCAAAAAGGTGATTTTCAACTTTTTGAAGCTCTGCAGCTACGATATTGGCAAACACGGGCTGATCTTGCAACCGTTAGGCGGATGTTTTGTTGTTTGCAACTTTTGGTGCCTGCCACCGTGAAGAGTCCTGCATAATATTAAGAATTCAACGATTTTTCTTGAATTATAGAAATGGTAAATGTACTCGACAATTCGTGAGCGTTCATAAAAAGAAAAATTGCGGACTGTCTACAACTGGAATACCCTGAAAGGTATACGGGTCACTGTTTGAAAAGGTCCTCAGCCACTCTTTTGGTAGAAAATGGAGGAGACCTGTTTACATTAAACAAGTTTGGAGGTTAGAAATCTTCAGCTATTGCTGAGCATTACGTTGAAGAATCTTCGAGCAAAAATCTAATTAAAGATTTTTATTTTTAGATTTTAATAAAACTATAGTTGACATCAAGTGGTTCGATATTCAATAAAAATTTCCTTCTGTTTCGATATAATGCAATAACATGTCGGTATTATGAAAAAAATATAATTATAAGTAGATTTTTTTGGGCTCGATAATCACATGCATATCGTTCGCATTTAATATTGATCAATTTGTTTATTCCCTGACCTAGATTAGATCAATCACGTGTCAAATTCTCTCTTTCTCTCTCTCTTTGAAGTCTTTCGCACATAGGTTTCCGCCGCCACTGTCGTTATTAATGTAAAATGTTGATGGTATCCACTTCAACAAAGTTGTGTATCCTCGCAAGAATGATCCCAGATGAAGCCACATCAGTAGTAAATCTCAACTCGACTGCACTAAAACCAAATCCTGGGATTTATCGGCGAAAATGTCAGCTCTGTTATTGTTCTTCGACGTAAGATAAACATAAATCCGAACCTTGCCCGAGGCTTCTACGTACATTTTCGTGTTGATTTTCGCACTTGATTTCCTTATAAAATAAAAAGTACACACTCGAACGCATCGCTGTCACAATAATCAATCAAATTAAAATTCACAGACGAAGAGGAAAGAATTTCACACAATATTTAGCAGTTCATTGACTTAAAAACTCAACCGAGTGTGGAAAATGAAAGGTCATCAATCAATGATTGAGTAACACGGAGAATTGTGCGGAATAACGCAAGGGTCAGATCTTGGTCCCCGACTATATCCAAGCGTGATTCAATCGCAATTTCACTTACAAATAAGATGGTAAAAAATTTATATATTCGAATTGGCACTCCCTTCGCTACGATTCCACGCAGTGTGTTGTTTGGCTTGTTTTCATAGCCCGCTGTATTTTCTAATAGGGCTACGTCCAAGGTCACGAATTTCTGCACACTCCTTTTGTTCCACCTTCCACCTCTGAAACCGTGATTAAAAACTCTCCCTCGAGTGTTTTTTTGTGTTTAGAGAGACTCGAGAGAGTAATTAAAACTTCTTTAAAGCCGAGTAATTAGTCAGTTTCAAAATTATTAAACTATTTAATAACGACCCAGTTTTCACCAAAATCTTGGATGATCCGTGTCGCAACAAAATCAAGTGTCCGGATTCTTTTACCTTTTCGACATTTCTGGTATCTGTCAGGGTCATCGACTGTTTATGTTTACTTGTTCGGATGAGGCGATTTCAAATGAAATTTTACGCTACTGCTGCGACAGTTAATCAAGTTGAAATTTATGGAATGCGAGATAATGTAAACATTGGTCAACTGACCGAGTGAGTAATTACGATAGAGCAGTTTTTTTTTTAAGTAATTTGGGCAGATTGCCGGAAAGAAATTAGAATCTGGAGCGGTTTTTTACGGATTAAGGATGTGACGAATGCGGAAATCGGAAATTGCAATTAAATAGATATTCGAAGTTAGACAACCAAAGATACAAGTCGTTTTCGAGATTGCAGACCTTGAGAATTGAGACCTTCCAACAGATTTTCGGTCAAATCAAAAAGTTACTTACCTTAACCGTTGATGGGTTTTTTGGGCGATTCCAGAATTTTCGTCTCATTTGCGGCCGATCTCCGTCGATTTCTGAATGAATATACTAATTTAGTACATGTTGTCCATTTAATATGTCCAAATTGTAGTTAAAACTGATTTCTAGTTCAAATGTCAAAAAATAAAAATATATACACATATATCCAACTATAATACCTCGTCCAGCTATAGTTCCCGATTTGCCACCAGTTCAGTTTTTCAAGTTCACGCAAAGTTGATCGAGTTTGATCTCATTATATAGGTTTTCAGACCCGAGAAAGTTATTTTAGAAGTTTGTATTTCGAGATCCTTTTTGCTTCCTGAAATACGTGTTCTTTTAATGACTTAAAACATTTTAGACCTTGGCCATTTGAGGATCGTGAGCTCTACGAATGACTTACATTTTGATAACACTTCTGGCCTCAAAAACAATGCGAGTTTCCGGACGTATGCGGCGGCGAAGCCTGATTTGACCCCAATTGAGTTTTTTTATGGACAGTTTGGTGTCATTATATAGGATTTTGGGCAAAAAAAAGCCAGTTCTAAAGTTGCTGTTTCGATATTTTCTTTGGTTCTTGAGATACCTCGTCGTTTTATGATATTTTAAGATTTTTCAGACTTTGCCTATTTAAAGGTTGTGTGCTCTTCGATAAATACGTAATTTTTTGTTAACATTAATATTTCAGAAATCCAGCAAGTTTCCATTTTTTTAAATCAAAATTTTGTGTGCGACGCAATTTTCGCGGCGTTCAATCCATAAATATTTGCCTTAGGTATCAGGTAATTTGTATAACGGGTTAAATTCGCTTAATTAAAAACAAACCGCTCTATATTTTGCTTGTGCAAACTTATTTTGTATATCACGATGGTTTTTCTCGCACAATGTTTTTGGTGATTTGACCAGAGAGAAAGTAACAGTTCTTTCTTTCGTCTTTTTTTCCCAATTTAATAAGTTTGTGCTTGGCGTTGATATGTCAGTCGGGGCAGATTGTACGGCAATTTTTTAGTACTTTCTCCGTTTTAAACTCGAAATTCTATTATGCCATTTAATTTAAAACAAAAAAAAACACATAGCCTCATGCCACGCGTTGACATGACAGATGACAGATTATTCCCCGCACTAGGAAGTGGACGGGCGGATAGAAATGAATTGGATAGAATATGTATAAATTATGAAATATTTGTGCGCAAAATGGCTGCCGCGTGTGTGTCAAGCAACATAATCTCGCGGTGTCGATGACGTATGCAAATGTACAAAGAGTATGATTCTAGTTAGCAAAGCATCTGCCTCTCCAATTTCCATAAACAAGAAGTGTCACATTGCCAAACACACTCGCAGCGTCCATATTCATCATGAAATAATCTCCACGTCAGAATGAAATTCCCATCCTGTACGATATTGATTTATTTATATCTTATAATAATCACGAAAAACGTACACACACAAATATAGGACAGTATTATAGTTTATAATTGGTTTTTTCTTTATATAACAATTACTCTAGAGATGTAACAAGATAAAGAGCTCGCGAAATCGAAAATCGCGGGCTCAGGGCGATTTTCGATGTCGCCACGCGGGGCTGCCGTAGATCGTCCGAAGAGCCTGAGGAACTCTTCGTCCGACCATCGAGCAGTCAATAGCACCATAGTTTCGTTGCAAGAATTTTTCAGGAGTCGGAGAGCAGACCCCGCGGGCTCGTGGAAGACTTCCACTGGAGACCTCGCCAAGGCATCGTCTGGAGGAATCGAGGAACGGTGGAAAGGGAGAAGGAGGTGACGGCCGACGGCCTCCAGAGGTTTGATACAATTGGTGTCTAAACTATAGCCGAACTTGTCATTCGCTCCGTTCGTTCCTATTAACATTTAAATACGGAAAGTTGTACGACTTTGGCGACTCGAAGATGGCGGCGGGCGCTCTATTGCTCTCTCATTCTCTGTTGTGGAACGCGAATAATTAAAAACAGTTTTCATTGGTCCCTTGTCAATTTTGACCCGCATGCAACGACAAAGAAACGGGGGAGTGGGGGTGTTTAGAAAAAGTCGCTTACGACATCTTAAATGGAGAGAGGGAGGAGTTGGTCCGAGCAATTTGCCGATCGATGTCGTAAGCGACAAGCGAACAAATCCGGAAGCTTTATTGCCGTGGAAGAAGTGTGGGGGCGACCGAACGCGTTTCGAGTCGACAAGTCGCGTCACTTTGCATGCATGTCGCTTGAGTATTTACAAGAAATGAAGTACCTAAACATCGAAGATTCATTAAAAACACATAATAGTTTGTTCTTTAGACTATTTACGATAAATTCCAGAATGAAAGCGTTATATTATCACAGTGGTAGTCATTGCTCCATATTTTATTATTACAATAGAGTCAAATAAAATCTAACAATCGTGGTCAACTCGCAACGATTTGATATTTAAAACAGACTAAAATCTACGAAATAGACTAGCACGGAAGTGTTTAACGTTTTGATATACATAAGAAGAGATGTGAGTACATTATTAAAATAACCGATTTTAAGGCAAGTAACGTGTTTTGATGTCGTTCGGAGTTTTTTTTATTTTTTAGAATGGATTACAACAGGTAAACGTGATTTTGTACTTGTGGCAATGATTGCACCGGTCGAAGTCGTAAAACAACAACGTAAAGGTCCGCACATACGAGCGGGCGGGGTGGCGATCGAGCGTGCGTGTCGCGACGCCATCTGTCTTTTGATTAGAGAACTCGTGAGTTGACGACGATTGCGTCATCCGAACTAACAAGAAATAACAATGTACACGTATATCGAAGAGTAATAATAATAATAATAATAATAATAATAATGTACACGTGAAGGATTGTCGAGAGTTCAGCGTCGATAGAGAGCACTAGGTGCGCTGCGATACTGCGCCGTATGTATCCGTCGACTGACGCATTCGTAGCAGCACACGTACGCCAAACATCACTTAAACAGGATCCTCCTGAACGCCCTTCGGAAGTCCTTGTTGAAGATGGTGTAGATGACCGGATTGAGCGCCGAGTTCATGTATCCCAACCAAAAAGCGGTCGAGAACGCGATCCCCGGGATGTCGTAGCTCAACCTGAGGATGTACATGAAGAAGAACGGTAACCAACAGGCGATGAACGAGCCCATGATCAACCCCAAGATGAGAGTGGCCCTCTTTTCCTTCTTCCTCGCGATGCGGCGTTTTTCCCTTTCGGGATCTCGAGGCTTCTGGACGCGCGGCACTTCCTGTTCGATGATCTGTTCTTTGCTCGAACAGGCTTTGTCTTTGGCGGTCCTTCGGTTTTTGCCCGTTTTTCGACCGAAAATCGGCTTGCACAGACGAAGTTTTAAAGGTTTCACGACGGCACAACGAGACACCACACCCGAATCCGAACTGCTCGGATCGAACTCGCTCACCATGTCCGTGTCGATGCCCATCGACGGTTGCCGCATTCGGGACATCGCCGCCGCTTGCTGTTGCAACTCGCCGTTTACGGATAACGTGGAGCCGCGGAATTGGCTCTGCGCCAGAGGGTTACGGGCCACCTGGGCGCTTGTGAACACCTGAAACAAAACGATTTGTCATTGCCGTTCGGGGACACAAAATAAACATTCATTCGTTCGTTCTAGGAAAAAAAGCGGAAAAAATAATGCACAATGACCAGCTGGGGTGTCGGCGGTGCCGTGTGATGGGTGGGTAGACGGATTATTATTTCTGTGACCGGTGAAAAAAACGTTTTTTATACGTGAACTGGACCAAAAAAAAACAACTCTAAAACGACTTCAATTTCTGATTAAATTTCAACCTGGTGGTAATCAAATATTAATCAATTTTTTCTCGGAAATCCGATAACCAGATTCATTTCCCGTCTGAACGTCGGCTGTATCGGAATAATTGCAAGTACAAATCGAATTATCGCGCGATCTCGTGAAATTAAAACTCTCCTCCGCTAAAGACCGTCAAGAATTACAATTTACGTCCATTAACTCAATTAATTCTCATATACATATTAAAACTAAACGTCCCAATTAAACGAACATGATCATGCACGCGACGGAGTCGAACGCGGGACAAAATGAACGTTCGAGATTAAGATTTCGGTCACGCCGAGTGTCGGAAAAAATCCTCAAAATTTGATTACGAGCCTTGTAGGGATTGTAAAAGCATCTGTTTAATGCGAGTACGAGGATTCTCCGTAACGACGTCGTTTTCTTTTCGTGCCGTAATCGTCTTAATTGATTCAACTTGTAAGATTTTACTGTTAATGCCAATTTAATTGTGTCAGCTATATTTACTTATGCAAGCGAGTGGTTTCGGCGGTTTCGATAGCGACTCCCTCAGAGTTCGGCATATTCGAACATAGACAATATAATCCTTGATTGTTAGTTTTGCGATTGCGGCGCTCTGAATTACAAACGTTGTTCTGAATCAGCGTGCTTGCGGTTTATCAAGACCGAGACGGTTGTATAGTTGAGTTCGATGGTTTTCGAACTACACTTTTTGGTGTGTATCGATCGCTTTAGGGCTTCTTCAATTTATTTCGAACCTAATTTCAATTACACGTACCGAGGAGAAGATCGCACAAGAAGCGCCTCTCTAAATTTACAAGCACAATTCCTGGACGGTTGGGATATCGATTCGGCGGTTCTTATCGTCCTCGAACTCTCCATAACTCCGATCGTCGATATTTGGAAATTTTGCGAACGCCAAACCGGCAATCTTGCACTTCCGACTCCGCAACTTCCTCCTAATCACTCACGATTTAATCTCGATTCGAACAAACGGTAAGAAGCGAATTTCCTAGAATTGAACAGTGTGATCGACTTGCATCCGGATATGTCGAGAATGATCTGAATTTTGTAATTTCGTCGTTCCAAATAGGCATGCAATTCCAAACATCTGGTTTATAGTTTTGGTTCGAGAGCTTCTTCCCACCGACGGCTTAAAAATTTTACAGTTTCCGTGTTACTTTGTAATCAGCTTTGGGGTCTAAACCTCGACTCCCTAATTTCCTAGTTTATTTAAGGAATTTCGGGTAATATTAGTAGAACAGGTACCTAATGTGTACCGGTTTAATAATTATAATGCAGCGAGAATACTGTTTCATACGTCAATGCATGGCAATGAGCTTTCCGTATTATTACTACGTGCATATATTACGATTTTCCGCTCAGCTTAACATTAATAGCACGTCTTTGTCAGATGGCGCCATTGGCGATCCGACAAACGACCAAAAAAAAATACAGTGAAAGCCCGTCGACTTTTGACGCCAATGCAAATTTTTTGACGTGACGCGTTCTTTCCACGGAGGTGCCAACTTTTCGTCTGGTTTTCAACAAATAATAAACTTACGAGTCTCGTAAAATACCGAAAGTACTTACTTTAAAATTCTACCACAAATATATTTTATGTCGATTCCGGTAATAAAATTTTCCGCATTTCAAACACAAATCTTGCGAGTTTCATATCCAAAACTCGGCAAACTTCATCTTTAAATTGCCGTTTCATGCCAGATTTGTTTCGGTCACGGTAACCGGGTCAGTTCCGTCCGATCGAAGCGCTAAACAATCGTTTTCTACATAAATTACTGGGATAATATAGTTGAAGAAACTTGTAGAGTCTCTTTCAGTTCCAGCACACAAAACAACTACTTTCGGGGCGCGGGCTCCACAGGTTGTTGAATTAGTAATGACGGAAGCGAGTAGAGTGCAAGTTTGCACTTTGCGGTAACGATGGCTGAAAAAAGGAGCTTGGATTTTCAAAGAAGAAAATGTTGTAGCTTTTAAAACTGGGGAGTGGTCGCGTCGTCGATCGTCATTGTAATTCACAACAACACGCGGTGATTTTGAAATTCGCACGAGAGTAAGAAAAAGAAACCGTTTAGTTCGTTGTCGTCCTTTTGACGCGTTATTAGCGTCAAATAAACGTCGAGTGGTAGTTTTTCCATCCGAATCTTTTTTCCGCATCCAGTTCGACATAGTCTCTACGACTTTTCAACGCGCCATTTGCTCGTTCCAACTTCCGATATTAGCGTTCTAACGAACAAAATTGCCATGTTCTCACAATGGAACTTAAAATCAACGTGGGAAAACTCCCGAAACTTGTTAAAACTTTAATAAAACACTAACAAATGCGAGATCGGCTCGAAAAATTGCAAATGAACTCGTTAATTTCGTTACAGCCTCCTCATAATTTTTATTGCGCCGTAAAAGAAACCGTTTAATTAAACTTTATGGAAATAACGCTTAAATAATGGAGTGGATCATTTGGCAACCCCAACAATTTATACGAAAATAAAGGAACCTGATGGCCGTCCGGTCACTCATTTCATCCCTTTTTGTGGCTCGTAATTTCTTTATTCCGAACACTGCGCGAACCGCCATCAAATTCGTGTACGTTGTTGCGATAAAAAGCAAACTTCAACATGCACCGATGGAGTCTCGAACAAACTTAATAAGCGTCGAAATAAAATTCAACTTTACAAGATTGTTAAAGAACGCTTCATAAACGAGAAAAGCGGTGTTCGTCTGTATATTGTGTATCGAGAGTAGTAAGTATACTGTAGTCTGCGTATTTTGAATGTTTCACGGAAACCTAAAAATTCGCCACGACTTTTAATCTCGTGAAACGTACGCTTCGTCTTCGTCGCCCATAAATCAAACGGACGTCCGTATTTTCCACGAGACTCAAAATCGGGCGACTATCCCTCCTACGAATTCTACGTAATTGTCAAAGCCATAACCTACTTGGACGTCGTCACCTTCGCAGCTCGTTTCGCAATTCTTCCCCTCACTGTCAATCGTACAAACCTTGAGCGTATCCTTCTGTTCCAACATCTCGGCGGAGATTTCTCCCGCGTCACTGGTTGAAATATCGGACGCTAAATCACACGTGACGGTGGGAATGGGCATGGGGCGGGGAATCGCTTCGATGGTGGCGATTTGTCTGTCGCCGTCCCGCGGCGACGTGTTGCTGTTACGATCGACGGAACCGCCCGCGGTGCCGCCGTCGCCGTCTCCGTTCGCTTTCTTCGGAGTGTTCGTGAAACTAGTGACGGCGTCTTGGGGTTGGCGGCGGGGCGGTTTTCGGATGCCGCGACGAGCGCGGGCTTTGGCGGCGTAGTAGATCCGTATGTACACAAACACCATGATGCACGAAGGGATGTAGAAGGAGCCCAATGCGGAGTAGAGGACGTAACCGACTTCCTCGCTCAACTGCAAAAAAAAAACCAACATCGAATCATGTTAAAAAGGTGCGTTTTTACAGCCATCCTGTGTATAATTTATGGTTAGTTCTTATAGTTGGGAAGTTAACAACGTAGTTTGGGGAAAGTTCGGTTGTCTTTAGATATTGAACTTGAACTTACTGGTAAACACCTCCATGTCGCGCACAAAGTCCGAAAACATAAATCAATTTCAAACTTTGGTCGATTTTTAGTCGAAAACACGATTTTTGGAAAAAAAAACACGACGTGATTTAGTTCCGAAATTGAGATAAATGTAATTCTCTGACGTTAGAGTTACAAAAAGACCAAAATCACATTCTTATTGTGCTCTAAAGTTAGATGATAAAACACAATTAAGCTCCGACAAAAAGACACGTAACCGAAGAAAAAAACTCGTAGGGGAGACCGGAGGAAATCGAAACGGTCGCTTTCGATGATCCGAACTTAATTAGCCGACGTGCGTTTTACGATTAGCGCCCTAAAGCCGTTTTACGGCCCATTTCCCGAGATTACGGGCCTAAATATTAATATGAATTTCGCGTTCGAAAAACAGGCTAATAATTTTTATAAAATAGTCCCTCTAGGAATCACGAAATTCCGTCTTCTTTCATATCAAAGGATATACGAGGCAGACACAAAATAGCCCTTGGCAAGGCACGGCGGAAATCAATATCTGCCTCGCAAAAACTTAGCCGACACATTTCTCTCGTCCCCAAATAGGACTCGAGGGACTTTTTTCTGAGTAATAACAAAAGGAACGAATGTCATATGCACTCAGGTTTAACCGCTCGGTAAAAAATTCGTCGGATTAATCCGGGACCGGACGTCTGTCCGGAGAAATTAGCCGGATTTTTTCGAGGCGTGGTAAAAAGGTCTTTTAATCTGGACGGAAGCCGCAAGGGAGGTGCAAGTGCTGAATTTTAAAAGTGGTAACGTCTAGACGGAGAACAAAAACATCAAGAACAAAGAAAATGGATTAGAGACATTATTTTTCGGACGTTAAGCTGAAATTGCAAGAAATGTGGGCTGTTGTTGGTGCTTTGATGTTGAGTAATGGACCGCATCGAACTGTGGACTTATCGATTTGAAATTTCAAACAGGTGAAGAAGTCGACATGTCGAAAAAATTAAAGGCGGAACGGTGTTATTTAAAGATGCGATCTTGCGCTAAAAGAGGCGGGAGTGGGACCACGATTTTGCATGACTGTCTTTCTAAAATCTTTGATAAAGCCAAAGGTAAAGGATGTGAGAAGGTCGTGAGCTGATTTTTATTGCGAATTAATAGAACCAACTATGAAAAAATCGCTGTGATACCTTGCTCATTAATTCGTATAGATTACTTATTTTTTCTATATTTCTAGTATTTTATTTCTTGATTGAATTAATTTTTTTTAGTTAATTAATTTTTATAGTTCAGTCATTTTTTAAAAATTTCAGAATTTTCCAGCTTTGATCTGCAATGAAAGTGTAAAAGATTTAAGGGATTTTAGTTTCTAAGCTAACGTAAAATTTGATTTCTTAATTAAAAATGTTTAATGACAATATTACAGCAACAGCGAAAGAAATCTAAAACATTTTAGCTTTTAAGCTAAAAAGTTAATTAGAAATTTTTTGTCTCCACGTTGTATTAATTCTCATAACTCATAACATTTTTAAAGCTGTCGTAAATTTTTTTTTTTTTAGATTTTACTAGCTTTGATGTCTTAATAATTAAAGACGTAAAATACAATTTCATCGCAAGTGAGAAAATTCTGAAAATTGTAAATCCTAAAAAACGTTGTATTAAATCTTGTAAATTGGTCATTTTTAGAGCTGTAGCTGTAGGTATTTTTAGGACTCACTAGCTGGAATATTTTACTTAAACACGCCAATGTACACGATTTCAGAAGGCGTGAGAGAGATCTAAGAAATTTAATTTCTAAGCTATCCGAAGTTTAGAAGTTTTTTGGCTCCTCGTTGAATTAATTCTCATAAAAAGTCCTTTTTAGGGTATTAGCTTTGAACTTTTTAGAATTTGATAGCTTTAATCTTCTAATTAAACACGCTAATTAACTATATTCTGGTAATTCTGAGAGAAATTCAAGAAATTTAATTAACGAAAATTAAATGTTTTTTTGGCAAGACATTACATTAATTTTTATAAATTAGTAATTTTTCCAGTAGGTTTGAGCTTTTTAGAATGTGATACTTTTGTTCTTTTAATTAAATATTCTAAATTGCAATAAAATAAAAATTACTTAGTTGATTTCGGCACGACCTTCCGTCAAATTCTTAAAATTTGAAAGTTTGAACACCACGCTTAATATCAATATCACAGCAAGAGCGAGATACGACTGAAACTTTTTAATTTTTAAGCTAACGAATTAATTTAAAAATTGTTGTCTTCACGTTGCATTAATTCTTATAAATTAGTTATTTTTAGAGCTGTAATCCCGAGTTCCGTTGGTGTTAAAAAAGAAAATTAAAGGCATAGTTAAGTAGAAGAAAGCACCCTCAGTTACAAATGAAAATTATTTAACTTATTTTGGGGACTTATTTTGCAGCAGTCCGAACCAAAATATTTCACAAGACCGCAGCCTCAAACGGAAGAAAACAAACGAGGATCGCTACAAAAGGTGAATGGTCGTTTTTTCAAATTCTTATTACGTCTGTAGCCTTGCAATTCATTTCGAGTTTACGACGCTTTCTGGTTTTTTAATACGTTTATTTGTTTTCATGAAACGGATGGCACTTTGCTGTGAGAACTAGACGTGTGTTTGTACTGCCTCGGTAATGCGATGCGCATCCGCCATTAATAAACTCAAAAATGTTTTAATGTAATTGGTACATACTGATGCGATTGCTTTTTTTTTCAAAAAAAATAAATAAAAAAGACTCATCCACTCTTGAAATTAGCCAAAATGCAGCGTTCTGTAGCGAATTCGCCGGATGAAAATGACGTCTAACAATGTTGAACAAAGTTATTTGGACATGCAAGTTTATTCAAACAAAACGTAGTTGTTTTCGACGTCAAAGTAATCTATCCGCTTCGCTCGTAGCATATCTGTAACATAAGATTTACGTGGGTTTTTCGTCTAGTCCGAAGCAAGTTTCCAATTTAAAATGAGTTTAAACTTCCGCTCCTAATTCCGTCAGTCACGGTCGAAACTTCTAAACAACATTACGAAAGGTGCACAATTTTCTCGGATCATTTCACTCCAATTTGACGAATGACAAATAGACCTCTCCGTGTTGTTACGAAAAAAGCAACGAAAGCATTCGCGGCGAGAATTTACAGCGTGTCGCCAAATCTCCTAAAACCCTCATTAAAATTTATAGAATGTATCTAAAATCTATTTTTTATTTTATCTGTCATCGAGGAGATTTTTCAGGCGCGAGTTTATGGCCGTTCTCTCTAGAAATCCAGCACATAAACCCTTTTATATATTAATCTCGACAAAGAAAAACATGGGAAAGAAAGGTGGCGTTTGTATCAAACTCATCGTTCGAATGATGGCGCCCGAAATTGTTAGGTTAAGACTCTTCTATAATAAAAATGTTTTATGTAGACGACGTCTTTGGTCTTTTCAAAATCGCTTACATAAAATGAAATATTCGCTGCGCGTTCGAACTCACCTGTCGATTAAAATGAATGCCGCTCGTTTCCAACGCTGATTCTTATTTTCCGCAAACTGTAAAACTTATATGGCCCCGTGCGGAAGACAAAGTAGTCTTCGGTAATAAACTCGGCGCTTTAACTTTTCTTATGAGGCGCCGAATTAAAAAAGAAAACTCGTCATGTCGAACGTTTCCCGCCCCCAGCTCTAACCTCGTTAAAATCACCTAAAACCACAAAGTCTCCGTTTCAAAGCAAATCTTCTAAGCCCTTTATCCCCGACACGACATTAAAATTACAACTTTTACCTTTGTCACCGGCCTCGGGCTTTTTGTGGGCTCGCATTAATACGATTGCGTCCGGAATAGCCTCAAGAAATTCCCCCTTTCCATTTTTTTCCCGAGCTACATCCTGTTCTTGAAGTTCTCCGTTAAGTTATGGTCTCAAGTCCGAGATCGTCAGATTTTTTTTGTGCATGCCAGTAACAGGAAGGAAATAATGGCGAGAATACGGAGGCGAAAAAAATTAAAGGAAATTGAAATATCTCCATCGTTGATACATTTATATATCAGAAAATGTGGCGGTGTTTCTTTACATCGCCCGAGATTGAACGGTCGTCAATTTTGTCGATGTCGAAAAGATTGACTGGCGTCTGTTTCAATTTGGGGGGAAATTTTACGGCGGATCGACGAAAAGAGCGCAATTGCGTTGTGCATTGAATTACGGTGGATGCGCCGGGATCGTAATATAAAATATTGCCGAAACTTTGGTATTTTTGGTTTAATTAAAACTAAAGACGACCGAGATATTTTATGTGAAACCGAATCGTGTGCCGCGAAAGTTAAACTTTAAATGAACTCATATTTAATCCGAGCACCGTAATTAGCCCGCGGTATTATAAGAGAATTTTGTTTTAATTGTTTTTCTTAACAATAAAAAACAACGTTAAAAACTCGTAATTTTCGTTCTCATCTACCAAAAAGCTTCCGTCACAATGAAATTAATGTTTTATCTTCCAAACCGGCCGTGATAATATTAATAAATGTAAGAATCCTCAAGTGCGAGTTTCTGAACTTGATGACATTCTTTCCACCCCCATAATTTTCATCACGTACATTTGGGATATTAGATATTAGTCGTCGGCGTGAAACGAGTCAAGTGATATATTAGTCTCTGGAAAACATTTTTATTACGCGATGGACGCTTCAGAGCGACCTCTCTTGTAATGGAAGTGGCGTCGGTTGAATTTTTTATCTTGCAATCTCGAAAGTCGGGCTGGCGAAAAAAAAAAAACCGACCTGTAAAATTTCGAAAACGTCCAACTCTTTGTTTTGGTTCTAATCGGTTGTAATTTCAAGCGGCAAATTTAAATATCCTCGCCGTGAACTTTCTTTTGGGCGTTTCGCAGAGCTGGAAATTACCAAAATTATTCAACGAAAGGCCGTTAAATCTCTCGTAGCCGGCGACAGGGGAATTTTGAGAGGTGACGTAAAGTAGCAAAGTTCCGCTTAACCTAAATCTGTTATTCTGATTTCATGTTCTGCGACAACGAGGGATAAAACAGACTTACAACTCTCATTTCTCTACAAATGTACGTATTAACAAACTGTGGAAGCCTCGCACGTTCCGCTTGATAAACGCTTACGTTCGGAAACAATTAATGTATCAAATGTTACAAATATGACCGCTCACGAGATAAAAGTGTTACGTACGTAAGATTTTATCTATTTTGGCTTGAAAACGAATTTGTCTTGGTTTTGTTTATAAGAAATTTTAATTCGCGCGTCTACTAATAAAATAGTTTAATAGCCATTTATGTATCGAGTGAGTCTAGTTCTATAACATACAAGTAAGAAAATTTAGTTTTTCATAGAGTGAGAAAAATAAAGGTTTCCCGGCTAGAGGTAATGAAAAAAAAAACCTTTTTCTCACGAAAACGAGAAAATGTATGTTATTTTACATTTGTTAGTAAGTTTAAATTTCTTATTTCACATTAGAGTTCTAAAATTGCTAAAATAGATAAATACGTCCAAATAATTTTCCACTTGTAAATTCTGGGAGAAAATTGTTCAATAGCTATTTATGTATCAAGTGGGCAAAAGAGAAAACTTTGTAGCTTAGAAAAAAATTGTAGCTTAATTTCTGTAAGTACAAAAGTAAGGAAATCTTCTTCTGTTTCACTTAGCACATTTTCTCACTAGAATCAATAGAAAAAGTAGAAAAACGTTTTTTCTTTTCCATTCATCAAAAGATGAAAAATTTTCCATTCTGGATATTTTTAGATCTATACGTGCCGAAATTTTTGAAATTCTTAGAACTAGAAATATTTCCGAGTCATTCCAGAAACTTCCATATTTTTTAGGCCTCGGGAATTTTTCAAATTAGTTTTGACAATCTACGTCTACTTTCAAAACTAATTTTAAAATCAAAATTATTTATGAAATGTTTAGAATTTTCAAAATTATACAGATTACTTCAATACCTGAAGATTCTTAAGTCACTCAAATTCTAAAAATATGTAACTTATTCTAGTAATTTTATTGTCTTAAATACCTATATTTAAGCTATTTTAGCTATTTATGTAACAAGTGTGAAAACTTCTAATAAAAATAGCATTCCTTACTAGAATTAATGAACGAAATTAAAAAAAGATTAGTGCATCCTAAAATTTAGAATCAATAATTGATTGAAGCAAAAAGACAAGAGGGCGTAAAATTTTCCTCCCTACTTTGAGAATTTTCATACAGAAACGGAGTTTATAGTGAAAATAGAATCAAAAATTCCCCTCAAATCATGACTTTCCAGAACTCGACATTTCCACTTTTATCGCCCTCTAGCTCAAAGCAGGATCTAAATTTCGACTCGGATTTTCGCAGCGCAACGTTTTTTTTTTTTGATTAATTATCGTCCTTAAGAAGTAAAATCCGATTTATCCGTGATGAAAAAAAAAAGGGCCGTCCTACAGCCACATGTTTTTCTTTAATCGTGTCGATGAAATTACTGGTAAACGAGATAACGTATCGGTATCGGTTTGTTGATTGTGGCCCATTTTTTCCAAGGGAAATTTTCCGAGTTTTCGTGCGCTTGATTTAACATTACTCGACTTGACAAATGGATGCGAGTGTGTTTTTGTCATCGGTTTTTATATTAAGGTTGTCCGCTAAATTAGCCACGGATTTTCCAGGGAACCACTCAGGAGGAAATAACAACAAACGGAACATTTTTATTAGTGGATATGTCGATTCGTAAGAGCAACAGTTTAAGGGACGACCGCCCGACGGCGAAAAAATAACGGCTCATCCACCATTTTGTAATCACCTGCGTACGACTTTTTTATAAACTCCCCCACGTGAAATTAACTTAACCTCGCGTTCGTCGTAATTTATCTCTAAAAACACGTAACTTTTTTCGTCGCGCGCGCGATGGCAACACATTCTCTAATTAGTGGAGGTTTCGAGATAGTTTTTGCAAGAAACCAATCGTCGCGCGTGGATCTTTTTGTGAAGAAAAACTTGTTTCCTTGTCTAATAAAATTCCAAACTTCGCCGGCAAATATTTCATCGTGAAATTCCAGCTTCTTTTTCCACCGAGGACGATGCATTTTTGTGTCAGCTTGTGTAGTGGAGAAGAGCCGTCGTTGCGCATTTGCATAAAGCTCCGAAAGGGAGTTATTACAAAGATTAAGTTCGTTCTAATGAGTCGGATCGATTTTTTCCGGGCGGGAAACTTTGAATTAGTTTTCTTGATATTGTCTCGGAGTTTTGAACGGGTGAAACGTTGCAAACGACAATTTATGACTCGAGATAAATCGGGCCGAGTGAGTGTATACAGTTTCAAATCGAAAACGTAAATCTCAGAACGGTGATTAGAATAGCAATGGGATGATGGAAACGTTTCCTTTATATTTCTCTGGATTGTAAAACGTGCGATAAATTTCCGTGCACTTACACTTCCGACGCTCTATACAACATTTTCGAAATCGGCCGAGTGCTGAACGAATTAAAATTTTCACTGCTTGGAATTTTTCACGTTTGTTTTATCTCCTTTATTATATTTTACGTCCACAATAAATTTCGATGCTAGTGAGCTTTTAAACTTCGGCACTGAGATTTTCAAGAGACAGCTATTTCCGCAGACCCCGAAATTGCTGAAATCATGAAATCCGTGAATTTGGTATGGTATGCCGAGGTCCTGAAATATGCGATTCGGCATTTGTTTGAAACAAGTTAATTTAACATCGACAAAATAAAATTTAAAGCCTGATCTGTCCGAAGGCTCGAACGTTTATCAAACAATGAAGTTGATTTTGGCCTCCAGTGTAAATTAAATAATTGTGCGTTGAGCGTTTAAATTATTTTTTATAAATAAAACAATGTTTTTGTTAAATATTTGCGATAAAATAATGGCGATTTAAATGTCGACGCTCGTAAAAGTAGCGGATGCATTTTCAGTTCTCTAAATTGTGAATAACTGAAAATCGTTTTACAATCTATTGTTGATAGTTTCATTACCGTTTTAGAGCAGTGCATAAACTTGCATTCTATAATTTCGTCATAAATCCGTAAATACGGTACAGATATAAACCGAAAACAACAATAAATTCCTCGCGTAAATGTTCATCATTTCGATCACGTGAAATTTATGGCTTGTTCCAAAATGTAAAAGGAGCACTCTGTTTTATTGCCTAAAGATTCATGCAATTCTATATTCTTTTCCGTTCGACATCCCCCGATAAAATCATAGTGAATACCGGTCGATTATTTATGGCCCGTTAGCTAAAACATTAATCGATGATTGTAATAAATTTTAATTAAACCGAAACCGTTTTAAGTAAAATTTGAATAATCGCGTTTTGAAAATAACGCTATTTTTTATGGTCCCATTTAATTAGTACATGACCTCGTTACGCCACTGCCCACCCCGAGCGCTTTTCACTCCCCTAAATTTTATTTTTTATTGATGTCATAGATGTAAAATCTTCATTACACGTGGAAATTTATGCAAATAAATGTAGTCGTAATCCCGACCTCTTTCCAGTCGCATGGTCCCTTGGAATTTTTTACAAAAAAGAGATAAATAAAAGATAAGCAGTAAGTGTATGTTTTTAACGACATGCTCCCGGGGCGGCGTACGCGAATAAATTCCACTTTAAAAATAAAAACTCATAAATAAAACATCGGTTTCTTGGTCATTTGGGCGATTTATGTCCGACGAGATTATCCGGAGAACGAACGTGTCCTAGAGAAACAATGTTATTCATAACCGGAAAAAAAAAATGGAAGGTTTTTAATCCTGACAACAAAGCAACTTCAATTTCTTCGTGTCATATCCTGGCGGTAATTTCGGTGTGAGGAGCAAGAGGATTTCTTAAGAATTGGGTGACCGGCATCATTTGTTTAAGGCGATTCTACTGCTAAGACATCTTGCAATTTTTTCTCGAAAACTATTACAAATCTCAGATTTTGTTAGGGACACCAATAAAATTGGAGAAATTGAGTATATACTCTTAGGATTACTAGCGTTCTACAATTATCGTCGTACCTGTTGGTAAAATTTGAAATGTATATTTACAGGTGGATTATAAAAAAAGTTCGATGTTGTAATAAATGATAAGTCAAACAAAATTATTTCAAAATTTGTACATTTGGATCAGTTTAATGATTTTTTCTTGAGTTTTCATTTTGACAGATAAGACTCAACTTTTTTTTAAATGGCACCATTAAAATTTTTTTACTCAGGTTTATAAAACTTTTAATTTTGGATACGAAAATGTAAATAACCACACCAACATATGGAAAAAAACGAGAAATTAAGAAACTAAACTATTTTTTTTTAAATAAGGTGTCACAACAAACAATAAAAGTGCAACTGAAATTACAAGCTCTTTTATTATTGTTTACTGTCCCTACATGATTAAAAAAAAACAAACTTTAATTCCTTAATTTCTCGGTTCTCTTTCCATGCATGGGTATGGTTGTTTTCATTTTGATATATAGAAATAAAAAAGCTTTATAACGGTGGGTAAAAACAAATCTATGGTGCCATTTAAAAAAAAGCTGTCAAAATCAAAACTTAAAAAGATGATCCAGATGTTTTTGAAATAAATAGCACTGTTATGCAGAGAATGCAATCACTTACTTCGAAGTGTCTCAGGTGTCTCAAAGGTGTTTTTTAAATGAATAATCAAAGTGTTTAAAATGGAATTGCTCAAAGTGTCAACACAACACCCGTAATAATCACTTTAAAAATTTGTAATATTTTAATAATTAATATTTTAATATTTTTTTTTTTAACTTTTTCAACTTTTAACTTGCAATAACGGGCATTTGCGTTGGCGTTAAAAGAGAAAACTAAAAGTATAGGCACGTAGACGAAAGCACCCTCCGTTATAAAACACAAAATTTATTTGATTACTTTTGGGGACCGTATTTAGTGAATCAAGATATTTTACAAGATCGCGACCTTCTTCATGGCTCACCCTCGGCGCCGAAATCCGATTCGATTCATCAAAGTGGCAAAAACTTGAGCCTCGGCGTGCGACAAATACTTAAAATAAAAGTGCAGAAAGCGAAGCGATGGATAGTAATAATTGAAAAAGCTATTTCGAGCAAGCGCGATTTGAATATTCGAATTCAGTTAATAAAATTCCGCATGAAAACAAAACTCGCAAACAGAAAAAGCCCAGCTCAGCCCAGCCCAGCGTAGCCCAAGCCGTGCATAGAATATTGAAGGAAAAGCGGCGTCTAGTCTCGACAAGCGAACGTCTAGTAAATTGCTTAAGATAGGAGTGCAGAAATGGAGAAAATTGCCAGAAATCAGAAAAAATATCGCATTTCAGGGGAGAATGATTGTGATGAATGCCCTGGGGGAAGTACTACTTATAAAAGCTCGGCAACGGGGGAAAGTAATAGAGATAAACGAGAAACTGCGCACGTGAGAATGAAAGTTTTTTACTGGTACAATAGTCACACGTGTGACTCCATACTAAAACGTATTTATGAGTTTGATGGCCACGTGGGATGTCGGAATGAGAATATATGAGGGAGAGTCGATACGAACTCGGAAATTAAAAATGTTTGTCGGGGAAATTTATCTGGAGGATTTGTCTTGAACGTTTTCGACCCTCGAAACTCTCCGAGTGTCAGATCAGCAACTTTTAAATTGCTAAAATTGGTGTGTCTCCAGAAACAAAGATTTTTTCTCGGGTTAAAGACGATTATGTTTCACTCGGAAAAAGGTTTCGATGTATTTGATACTCGGGGAAATGTGTGTCATTCATCACCGTCCGTCCGTCCGTCCGTCCAGTTTCTCACCTGGCAGAAAAATCCGTTACGTCGGCCAGGGTTGAAGAATTACTAAAAATTTACAAAGACTAATAAAAGCGAGATAATTTGCAAGCGGCGAGGGTCGGAAACGTCGGATAATAACCCAAACCCACTCCTCGGATACCTTAAAGCAGTGCATTAGGGTTTAAAGGATTTTTATGTTTTATGCGTAATAAAAGTGTGATATTTCATATTTATAACGTTCCTTTTTAGAGCAGCGGGCACTTGATACGCTCACACAACATCATTAAATTTTTGTCTTGGTGTGAAATTAAATTCTGGTTTGGAACGTTATGCAAATTCCGTGCCGTTTTGGGGGAAGAACGAGCGAGAAGGATTCGCGTAATCGCGATCGGAGACAATTTTTTCGTAATGTCGTTAGGTAATAACAATCGTTTTCGACTCAAGTCTGAAATATGGATTCAATTCTGCTAGGTGTGTGTGTGTGTGTGTGTGTGTATAAAAGAGTCAGTGGCGTAACAATTCAATAAAATGGAAAAATCGTCGTGTGTGCGTATATTAGTTTCTTATCTTTTATGCGCTGTCAGACTTTCTATTCCCGAGTCATCTCCATTTCGAGATAATCCCGACCAAAAATGTTCCTCCATCACGATGTTTGACAGTTTCTCGAATTATAGCCTCGAGATAATGGATGTTTCGAGGTAGCTAGGTAGGTAGGTACTCGCCTATTTAGCACCCGAAAATGTGTTATGATGTAATCTTATTAAGTCGGAAAGATTGGCCCTAGAGGCAGTCGTTTTAAATGCAAAACAGATTAAAATGAATGCAAATATTTTTACCTTACTCAGTTATGCAAATTTAATCCGAAGCAATAAGCGAGGGTCTTTAAATTAAAATCAATTCAAGTCGGAGTCATTGAACAACAACAAGGGTGAAATTTAATAAAGGCCGATGAGGATGCTGTGGTATATTTACTTAAAACAGATTCGCGACTTTTTTTTTCCTAGTTTTTCCTAGTGGCGGTCTCGAAGGAATCAATCTGCCACTATTCAATTCGAGTTAGGCAAGACGAGAGATCAAGACGGTGTCATTTATTGAGGAAAGCACCTGTCACAGAAAACGAAGAAAGAGTCGATCGCCAACAGTCGATGCCACAATTAAATTTCGACGACTGCGACTCGAGTTCTTCGGATAACGAAGTGACGAATGCAGGCTTCATCCACTCGCAGATTATATAAACTTGAATTATCGAACACAAAAGACGGATGCGGCGGCGACGACGACTCCCGCCGGCGATATTACCTCATAAAGAGGGAGACTTTTTTTTTTTTTTTTAAACGTTCGACGCACGTCGCCACTTGTTTAACGACTTTTCGCAGGTTTAGTTGTGTCGACGACATCTATTGCGTAATTGGTCGAGCATCGTTTTTATTCGTTCCTCTTATTTTTCGTCTCGTCGCCGCTTGGCGTTCGCGTTCGCGTTCGTCGAATTCACGACAGAATGGTTAATGTGTATCGAAATGGAAATGGAAATTTGAGACAACATATTCGGCCGGAATGTTAATATTCCCATTGTAAAAGAATCTTTTATCTCGATTTCTAAAAATACGAAACACTCCCGACAGTCCCCAATTTGCGATTCAGCATCCGTTCAAGTGATCTAATCGGAAAAAGGCGATAACCCGTCAGAATGAACGTTGTAAAATAAAACCCAATGATTTATTATGTACGAGCATGCAGAGTGGATAAAAAGAGACGAGTATCGGGGTATCGGTTTCGGCTTCTCGCTCCCCAACAGGTGTATTATCCGAGAACCCGAAGAAAACCAAACCCAACAGCGATTACGTGAATTTATGAGGAGTATAAGGTAAAACGGCGATTGTTGGTTTCCGTTTCGGACACCTGAATGGATCGCGTGTCGATTCAACTCCCTCCTAATCAACGAACGGAAGAGATTTGTCGACGGAAAAATCGGCCCCGGATAAGAATTTTGTTTGTCGATTTCGTCGACGTTCGCGTGCTTATTATCGTTTCATTTCGGTTTGTTGTCGTTCGAAAGAGACATCGAGAGACGTTCTGGCGGAAGATATGAACGGCGTGTTGTCGAGTTGTTTTAGTCGAACGCTAATTTCGGATTAATCCAGGAGCTTTCGGATAATTGCCACCGATCGCAATTTTCGAGAAGCTGCTCGGATCGGGAACTGTCAAAACAATTAATCGGATTCGGCGCCATTTCGAAACGCTCCTCCCGTATTCCAGGCAAAATGTTGTCTTCGAACTTTGTTCGATTCGATCTTTTCTTTTCTCATTTATTATTGACCACCGCGCTTCGAAATAAAGTATTGATAAATCATTTGTGATAATTACGACGTCGACGGCGCTTTGAAGACGTTCAAAGTGGACATACGAGTATGTAAAATTTCCGCGTCGGCGTTGTCTCGCAATAAATTTCGAGGGAATTTCGTTTTGTCGCCTCAACTGACCTAAATAACGTAGCGGGAATCTCCCCGGTTTTACCTGAAATATATGTCTATACTGTTATATTTATTAAAGTGTATTTACCTTTCCAAATAAACATTGGTCAGCGGTTTCGGCTGGTAAGGCAGCCATTTATTTCACTTGTACTTAACTGTAACATATTGTTTTCGAAACTGTCATTGTAAGAATCGGAGATTGGAGGGAAGATTTATCGAGGATCGGTTCCTTTCTCACGATTTACAACTCCACTTCCGCATCGACTATAAACTTCTTTTTTTCTCCCGAATTTGATTTTTTCGACCGACGAAGAACCAATCTCGTTCACGTTTGCTTAGATTTTATTTCAAGTAAAGCATTAAAGTGAAAAGCAGACAGCGTGAAATACAAAATCTTTCCTGATTCTCGCCTTTATGTTTACAAGTTTATAGCAAATAGCTCTTTTGTTGGCAGGAACTCAGAAATCGGCCTTTATCCTTTATTGAATAGTTGAATATGAGACAATATTGACTGCTTCCGAACTCGGCCCCGTTCTTCTGATTACATGCATTCGGCTCTCGGGTCGTTTTCCTCGGAATGGAATTTCAAATTGCGTTTCTTTCCTTTTCATATTTCGCCACGACAAAAAGACATGTTTTGCAATTATTATAAGATCGGATGGCCGTTTTATCTATGATTGCCGCAAACGTACAATATATTACGCACGGTTCACTTTTATGGGATTCTCCACGTCGTAAATTATTTATTATTAACTTGGGAAACTACATGAAAGTGACGCAATTTCCGGTCCGTTTTTACGAGTTCGGTGTGTCACTAAAATTAGCCTTCGATTGACGATGACAGCCCACTTTGGCAATTGTAAAAATGGCGGAGGCGTCGGGTAAATAAAGCATGATACTATTTCTTTTCACGTCCAAACATTTGACAACACGAGTCCATAAAAGTGAGCGATTTTTTCTTCGGCGCTTTAAAGCTTAACGCGATCTTTCCTCGAAAAACCCGAGCGTTCAACTTAACAATTTCCCAATTCGGTGAGTTTATTCACTTTAATATCATCAAAACTATCGTCTTTCTTCCCGAATTTACACCCGTAATACTCAATTTCACCACTGATGACTCTCCCAAATCCCCCCCGATCCATTTTTATTCCCCCTTAAACCGTCAAAACCTTTCAATTTTCGACCTGTTCCACACTAAACTAGGAGAACCTCCTTCCTAAGCACGTCATCCGTTGCACGTAGTTAGTGTGTGCAGATGAAGATTTCCCTCGAGGATCCGTTGAGGTCAGCTCGATCCTTCGGGATTTCGAAGATAGCGTGAAATCGGAAACCCGAAGAATATGTCATTACCGGGAGACTACGGCCTCGGTTTACATTGTCTCCCTTGACTTTTATGCGTGGTGTTAAATGGTGCGTGTCGGTCGCCGTTTAATTGTATGATGGTCCTCCATTTTAGCTTCATCGAGCTTTTAGCGTTTTGTCCACATGTCATAATTCGATTGTGTTTCAACGTTTTTACATATTAATGCTTCGTGAACACGTGAAACTGCCAATAAAATTAATGCCGTTTTTGACAATGCGTCATCAAATTTGGGGACAAGTGGGCGGGACGGACGGACGGACGAACGAACGAACGAGTATTTATTAAGTAATTACTTTTTGTTCGGACGAGTTGAACATGTTGAGACCATCCCGGTCACGTCAGGAAGTTTCCCCTCCTCCCTCCACGTCGCCATCCTTCATTTCTTTTATTTCCTGTGCAGGTAGCGACGGCGAAGAAGGCTGCCCTGAGATCTTTCAGACTTAATTACGCCCACGAAATTAGTTACTCTCCTTAATTAAACCCGTCTACACTTATAGGGGTTGCCACAATGAAGAAGAAATTCCCAATTCAAATGAGCGACGTTCATTATACTTTTTCGCCATTCAACTTCATTTACGTTTCAAACCTTAAATTTGAAGGGTGTTCAACACTTTTCCGAAACTCGCGTACGCGTTTTCGGCAATTTATCTCCAGCATCTAATCCGGGAAGCTCCAAAGAGCAAACTCGAAGCTAAATTGATTGATCAGCCCTTTCAGTCGTGAAAAAAATTAAATAAAATCATCACCACCGACATGCCAATGAATGGAACGCTGATATTGATGTAAATAAGTAATTTAACAAGTTAAGAGACTGATCAATTCAATGCTTTCTTTTTCCTTTTCAATATGCTAAGCAAGTGTTTGATATTGGACGCGTCATGTGAACGCCTTTACTTGTTACTGGTCCTTGTGAGCCGGTTCATTTGCCATGTACACCAATGTTGGTATACTTGCCAAGTATAGCAGTGCTCTGAGCTCGGCTTTAAAGGTTCCAAGGGAAAAAAAATTGCGGTATAATTTACTTTAGTAGTATTTTATGGTTTATCAGTCAATACCACAAATTTTATTAGAAGATGAAATATTAATTAATTTCTCGGCAGCACATGTCTTAATTTTATTTTTATGGGATTTTTGCAAATATCTCAAAAAGAGAAAATGTTATAGGACGAGTTTGTAGCGCAACTGTGCGTCTATATGTAAAAAAAATCGTATCTATAGTTTAATGATTAAGTGGATTTGTATAGGCGTTGGCGCAACCTGCATAGTACGTCGTTTTTTATTAAAGAAGGCATTTTATACATTTGAAAATTGTTAACGGATACTCTTGAAAATGTAGTTGTCTATGCATATCAAGAATTCGATTTATTTTCTCAACAGATTTCAAGCTTTATTTTCTCTTTATGTTTTTATTTGCCTTATGTTTATATAAGTATTTTATTTATGTTGTAGTTAATTAGAGCTAAGTAAGCTATTTATTTTAAGGTCCGTAAATACATATACATTTCAACACTAATAAACATTTTAATTATTATTACGATGCGTAATTCTTACCTCGAAATTAGCTGCGAGATAATAATTTGTTTAGTCGTCGGGCATATGAGAAAATTCGCTCGTTTAACGAGCGTGTTTCTTTTTTTTTCTCCGCTTATTTATGCAAATAGACCGGACGGTCGTGAAAATTTCAATAGCTTAATGCGAAAACTTGGTGGTTGAGAGAAAATTTAGTTTTCCGTAATTAACTCGAGCCGACTCGTTGCGACAATAAAAATGATATTTTATGTGATTTTGCGCGCCGCTCCTCGTCGGAATTGTGTTTGGATTTCATACAATCTACGGTATTCAGTCAACTTAAATAAATTTATTGGAAACTGTGGAGTGATTAAATTGTTTGGATAATTTGCAACAATTTGAGCGAATTGAGGCGAGAGTTTGACGCTGATTGTTCGAAAGCTGAGTGTAATTACGTCGGCTTTTCGAGCAAAAATAGAAAAATGTCGGCCGATCCGTACTGATTTGATCCCAAGTGATTGGGGATATTTTTAAAAGTCAATTAATTCGTTAGCCGGACTTACACCTTGTACTCGGCTAGTTATCGGTTAGCCGCGATATCGGCGGTATATTTTTGCGAGGCCACACAACCTCCAATTACGGCCCGGAATTCCGAGCACCTCCGACGTTAGCGGTTATCTTCACGGTTTCGTCCCTCGGTAAATAATTAACCCTTGCCTCAACTTTTCACGTTTTTTCTTCTCCTATAATGTAGAAATTTCACTTCATTATTTTAAGTAGTCGTTCTCCCAAATCACCGCGATTTGTCAACGCCGTTTCTTTTGTTTGTTTGTTTGTTTTAATTAATTTCGGGCGTCGCATTTCCTCCGCATCATTTTATTAGACACATATTTACTCTTTATCGCATTTTTCGTTGGCACTTTAAATTGAAACACATAAATACTGGTTCCTTCGTTCTCCGTTTTTCCTATCTTGTTTGTTTACATTCGTCGTGTATGTGTGAAAGAAAACTTCTTACAAGGCTGTCAATCCCCGAAAACGACGTCGATGTGTATCTGGAATTTCTCCGAGAGAAAGTTTCAATTAAGTCGACGTTATATGAAATTTCCACGACGTGTGTTCTTCGAACTCGGAAAAATGCCTTTTCTTTTTTCGTTCTGTCTAATTAAAGTTGCAAGTTGTTCTTAACCTAGTTAGTTGAATCTCGCCTCGGAACATTCATATCAGTGTTCCCTTGTGTTGTACGCATCGGTCCAACTTACTTTCTTGTTTCAGGGATGTCGTTAACATACACTCAAGTAGTTGGCAAACTTTACCGCAATCAACGCGAACTTTGCCGGGAAAAAAATTCTCAAAAGTATACGACGGAATTCTCTTAAAATACGATCAATATTCAATTCGGTTGAAAGCTCACCGCTGATTCTCTTAATTTATGTTTATTTCTTTTAGCTTCTTTCCGACGCTGCTCTTGTTTTGTTTCGGAATTTAATTTCGTTGCTTTGTTAGATAAGTTGACACTTTATTGCCTTGTTTCATACTCTATGAACACAATTGCGCTTAAAAACTCTCATAAATTTGCTCGTGAGACGTAAATGTCGACGGCGTAAATCACAGCTTACCTCTCTCTTAGTGTCGCGGAGACAAATTTTCAGATTCATAATGATGCCGCGACGTGAATTGCAAAATGAACAATATGTATCCGTTGAATTTTGCTGCATTTCCACGAGATACGTTTCGACTTTATTGCAGTTTTTGGTACATGTACTCGTCTCGATCGTTTTCCCAGATGCAATTTCGTACAAACACAAATGTCTCGAGTGCAAATCGAATCGCATCTTTCGACGGTTCTTCTTCCTCTCGAGCCGTAACGATTATTAATCAGAGACCACTGTTTCGGCACACAATGGCTCTAGCTGTATTCAACGATGTTTAATGTATTGAAACGTTAGTAAATATCAACAATTGCGATATTGAACGGATGACATCGTCGGTCAAATCTGGCCGTAACAGTTACACAATCTAATCATATCGGCGGGATGATAAATGATAATTACATGCATGGAACTGCAGTTGAAATTTGTCAAGCGAAATGGAACCCCACCGACTTTTATGAAAGCAAATCGCTGTAATTCTACGTACCCAAAATACGGAGACGACACAATATCAGCGGAATTCCGTCACGAGACATGTTACCGTAATTTGTCACGGTGTATATTTTTGTGAGGCCGACCGTAATCGTGTTTAAAAACAATCGTAAATCAGACGAGTCCTTCAACGGTGAAGATTCACCAAATGTTGGTGAAACTTAAACGGTTAACCGCGTTGCAACTGGTAGTGTCTACGTGGTTATTAATTCCGGTGTGGTAAATTCAGTTCGTGCACTGTGACACTTGTAATTGCACGAAATACATAATGGGACCCGCATTTAACAAACACGAGGCAATTACACGATAGAATTAAGTTACTACATTAACAGGTATCTAATATAATAACCTTCCGCACACATATGTGGAGATGTCGCTCTACACAACAGACGAGATCTAACAAGTTTATTCAAAATGTCACACAACTAGAATGTGGGCGGAAAAGGGAAAAACTTTCGGCCCCGTACGGGTCATGGCGAGGAAATCAGAATTACTAAGCCAAAGAAAAATGGTGGATGCGCCGGGTAACACAACCATATTCCTACATTTAATATTTATAACACACAGTCGATCATTTCGTAGAAACCAATAACATCTTGAAAAAAACGTGTTAAACTCATTATGGAACCGGATTATCCCAAAATGACATAAGCCAGAGTTGTGGTCAAAAATTATTTTCAAGAAAATAAGAAATGGTTGATAGAGAGGAGTTATTGAGTTATTTAGATAGAAACACTCAACTCACTGATTTCTGTCTAAAGCAGAACATTTTTCAAGTTTCCCAATAATAGGCAACTCATTATCACCTTTCACGGCTGACTTTATCAAGAGCTGTTTTGAAAGTCTGAGCATGAACATTTTCCAAAAACTTGGATTAGATACGTAGACGTTTTTGCAATTTTTGACACCAAATTTAATAACTTATCGTTTTGCAACGCTAACATTCAAACATTCACCTGCAAAATAGAAAAAACGGTAAACTATCATTTTTAGACATTCTTGTGATTAGCCAGAGATAGTTTAAAGTTTGATGTATATCGTAAAGAAACGTACGCTTCGCTACATCACCTCAGACTTCCAACATGATGATCCTTACCTTTTTGCTTTACAGACTTTTAAATTTTCCCTTAAACAAATTCAGATTCAAAACAAATTCAAAGATACAGCGAGTCGTAACAGAATGGTAGATTTAAAAAAAAATCTCAATAAATGTTCCACATTTTAAAAAACATCCTTGGAGACTTCGTTTGTTTCGATCTGAAAGTGGTTTTCATTTCCGGAGCCAGCCTTTAAAGTCATCTGGGTATTTAATAAATAAAGTAGGAGCAAATCAAAAATCGGGCATTTACGCGATAGATTTAGGCGGTAGATTAATAAGGTAGATTAATTTATAACTATATAAGTTATAACTTTAGTTGAATCATCGCTGTGATGATGGCACCTGTGCTGACAAAACGCGCGTCAGTAAACCTTTTCTCAAAATCGGTTTGTAGGTTAACAAGTTGTGCTTTTTGTGAACATCAAGTGAGATCCAAGAAAATTCACTCAAGTCTGAGTTTAAATATTTTACAAAAACACAAACACAACTTAAAACACACTCAACTATTCAGTTTATTATCGCTCTGATGATGGTAACTTTGGTGCCGAAACGCGCGTCAGCTTTTTTCTGACAATTTTTAGTGTGTGGGTAACAAGTGTTGTAAACACCAAGTGTGATCCAAGGAGATTGATTGAAAAACATTAAAGAATTTTGAAAAAAAATGGATGGGGAAATAAGAAAAAAAGAAAACAAATAAAAGAGGAAAACAATGATCGAAATGACAGACCTAACATGAAACCGGAAGGAATGAAGGAAACAGATTAAGTGTTTCACACAGTTCCTTTATCAAGACGATTAAAAATGTGAGCAATTCCTGGTTAGAGTCGCAATATCTCGAATGCAGAATTTAAATAACGCAATAACAGCATTCATTAAAGTGACGAATGCTTTCCTCTGAATCCGTCCCATAAAGAAAGACACGCCAACATTATGCGAAGAGACGCGAACAAATTCCCAACACATAAAACGAGTTTGCTATTTAGATAGAGTTTTGCCTTGAAACTCGTACAACTTTGTACCAACAAACATGTGCAACAACTGTAATGGTATCAATCATGGTTCTATTGATATCAGAAGATACCGCCAACTTCCCGCCTCCGTCTCCGCGCCAACTTATATAGAATCACGAGTGTATTTGTCAACTCTCCGAGATGACTCCCAGTTTTGTTAAAGTTTATAATCTGATTCTCTGCCAGTTCTGAGATTATATTACGCTGTTCTCTGACGAAATTCTTACTGAAAGCTCAAACTGTAATCTCGTCGAGGTATATATTATGCATTAAACTAACTTCTAAAGATGTACCTATGAGACCTAAAACTTGGCTTTAGAACAAAAATCATCAACTTACTTACATCCCGGCGCGGGATGCGGAGGGAAATCCCGTTGAACAATGCAAATTTCGTTCGTAATGTGCACATTATGTGCCCGTCATAAACAAAACTCGTTAAAGAAATCTTTCTCTCGCCACGGAACCTTTTTATTCATCTAATTTAAAATTCTATTATTTTTAATGGCCTATTGGAAGAGATTATGTCTACAAATGGAATAGTTTCGCGGCGAGTGCAAATGTTGGAATCAGTTTTTTTTTCCTTCTGTTTCTGCGCCCTCCTGAGACCGAGTTTCATCATAAACCACGTCCGTCCGAACCCTTTCATCCCTTCTCTTTTAATTATTCGACGTCCGATGAGCGATGGCCTGCCGTGTTTACGATCTGCAAGTGAATGTAAAAATCCCGATCCCCCGAATGATTTATGGCAAAACTAATCTTTTACGTGATGTCCGACATGTTGCGTAATCGCATGTTATGGAGCCATCTACCATTTGCGAGATGGTATCGCCTACCATCCCCAACGAAAACACCTGTTTAAAATATATCACCGAGATCGGTCTCGGAAATGCTCAACGCACCACATAAATTTCAACCGACTTAAATCAATACGGCCACCTAAGGAAACTATCGGGATAAGAAGTCCGGCGGGTCCGTTTTATTGTTGTTTCGGACCTATGCAAACAACTTGGAGTGACGGGAGTGTTGGGTTAGGAAGGAAAAAATGGGGGTCTCCGCCGCCGACGACGACGTTTTCTAATTATCTCGACTATTTTCGTCAAGAGTGTAATTGAATTCGGTCCCTTGATGGCACTTTAATGTCGCCGATATACGTTTATCTCGGGGTGTTTGAAAGGATTCGATACCTTTTCGGGCAATTATCGACGGTCGAAGATAAAATGGGTGCTTCGTATGATCCAAGTGCCGTTCGAATGTGCGCTTTATTTGATAAAAATTTTGACTAGAGATAGACTCGAACCGAACAGCGAGATTATCGTCGCGTTTGCGAGGGGGAATAAAAATGGTGGATGGACCAAAACAAAAAACAATCCGAGTACGATAAAACGGTGGAATTTAACCGCAGCTAACTAGATAGTGTCGGTACAGCAGCTCGTTCGCGTTCCAACCAAATGAAACGGCCAATTTTACGACCATCTTCGTAATATTTCAATCAAAACGAACGAACGGTTTTTATTCTTACGCGTTTCGTGTTTGCTCATTTTTTTATAGTAGAGGCTCGCATTTTTCATTACGGCAGAAGTATCTAGAATAAAACGGAGGTTTTAGGTTTTGTCGTGCTCGTAACTCTCGTCGGATTATTTACACACATACTACACGTGAAAATAAATTACTGAAACGGCATAATTATAAGAATTATACTCGGCAATGCATTTAGTGCGAGAGGTGTAAATTAAAGTAATTTCAGTGGAAAATCTCCAGAGTGGAATTTGGGGTTATGTTGTGTGTTACTACTTATCTGGCGGGTCCCTCGTGTCGTATTAGTCTGAGCAACCCCCGAGAGGCACCGGAATGTCATTTCTATTATTTAAAAAAAAAAAACAGCGACGTGGTCGGGTCGTATCCCACCGACTGCGCCAGCTACTTAATAATAATCTTTCTTTGTGAGTCTCATTCATTTTCCGCTCAATGAATGTCACGTGGTTTATCGTTATTGCTTTGTGATGTCGACATGTTTTCTTGACGGACCGCGAAATGGATGAAGATGGAGCGTTAACGTTACTTCATTTTCAATCGAGCTACGAAAAATTTTAAATAGAAAAATTCACGACGCCCGAAGGCGCAACTTTTTAAGAATTTATGACGCTTTTCAAACAAAACTGTTGTTTGTTTTAGTGGAGTAGCGTGCGTTGTTTTAACTTTATGAAAATGTGATGGTTTTTAGCTTGCCGGTGAATTTTTAACGAAACGCGAGTAATTAACCGGCAATGCTTTTTTTAGAACAATTAGTTTTACTCGGCCGGTCCGTTTGTTCGCAACTACTGTTGTTTTATAAAGCTCTAATTAATTTACTCAGCGTTTTAAGCGTCGTGTCATTTTTGAGTTAATTATAATGAGACAAGGGGGAAATTAAGATTTTCACCTTATCTTTTCCGCGAAACTCTTTCTGTTGACCTACTTTCTCAACTTTTCGTCATCTAGTTTTTCCGCGTCCGGTCACTTTTACACTATAAAATCGACGCTTGCGGATTAACTCGGATCACTTGTTCTTTTGACAAAGCGAAAAATGTCATCCCCGATCAGATAATTTTCCGATGGAAATATTTTCGCGCACTTAATCTAATCTGACGGCACCGAAACGATTAATCGAAAGATAAACGGCGAGAGTGACGTTTTTCTTCATCCGTCTCGATTTTATTGTGCATAAATTAACTCAAAACTCCGAGATGATGATAACTCACCGCACGAGATAAACACGACAAATCGATATATGAGAAAAAGCGAAGCAACCCTTAACTCACACGATCGTCTTACATGTGCATCCAGCCAGTTGGTTTTATTCAGTCTGAGAGTCCGCACAAAGCAACTCTTTTCAGAAGACGTTTAGAGGGAGGGAATGCGGCCGCTGCAGAAACACGCTACATACAAGACGATATACGTTTCCTGGATGCAAGAATAACAGCAAAACAAGGAGCTTCGTTCGCCCTATTATTCTCATGTAAAAGCAAGCGTCGGGATGTCGAGATGCGCCGCCGCCACCGCCGCCGAGACCACGTCGAACAAAAAGTACAAATTTCCCTCGTTTATTTTTGAATTTTTTCTATTAACCCTAACCCGAATAAATGTCCCACTTTCAACCCTTGCATTAGTCACAGCCCCCTTCGCGCACAAACCCATTCTTATTCATTACTCGCGTCGACATCTTCTCTCCATATTCATTCTCTACATATAAAGTACACCATTAAAGACAACCTCGCTAACTTCGAAGCGTTCATGTGTTGTTCCCCGTTCTTTTATCACGTAATTGTTCGCCAGGCGAAATTCACGATTCGGATTGTTGCTCCTTTTGATAAATGAGTTGTCGGATTGCACGAAGGGCCGGAGTTGGTGCGTGAAAGTATAATTAGTTGCATACTCTGCAGGAGTTAATGGACGATAGAATAGTTAGTTGCATACATCACGAGCACTTGCTTTATTAAACGACGAACGGAGGAGGATTTCGGCACCGAGGCGTCGTATCGATTCCGGGATTGTGTGTTAACAAATAAATCTCATTTTTTTTGCGCATACTGCATCGATCTTGCATCTTCTGTGACAAGTTCTCACCGTTGCTCCCGCCGAGTCAGTCAGACAGTCAGCCGCTTAACTTTTAATCATGATTAATCCTTAACCTATTTCGAACCCTCATGAATTGCGATTTATTTAGCGTACCGACCGACTACACCAGTTCAGGGATTTATTCGCTCGCTCTCTGCGAATTTATCGCGTCTAATTCGCATAATTATTTATGGCGTCTTGTCGATGTTCACGTTGAAACGGGTTGTGATGGCGGTACGAGTTTAGACGGCTTATGATATATTATTAAACTTGAATTAGGTTTCGTGCACGCTTTATCTTGATAATTCCCTAATTTAATTGTAACCATTTTTTCCACACCCTCGTCCGCTGTTTTGCCACATTCAGATTAAGGACGCAACTCGTCGTGTGTGCCGGAACTAAGAAGACGCACGACGCCTCCAACGAAAAGAAAAAACGCCGGCGCCTCGGAATAAATAGCCGCTTTGTTTGAATTTAATTAATTCATAACTAATCAGAGAATTTAAATGGCTTCGGTTATGAATGCCTCCGACGAAATAATTGGCCAGTTTCCAATTTTCCCTGATGACTAAACAATTTCCCTAAAAAAAAAAAACGATATAATTACAATCGATGTTGCAAAAAGCGGCTCCGCATTTTCCGCTTTAAAAATTTCATTCTGTCGCCGGCAAAATTCCATTATCACTCGACAAAGTTTTTGATGTAACAACTTGTTATTCGATCCTAGAGAAATAGAATGTAACGCGCTTGGAACAAAACACAGAAGCTGTTGTCTCCGCCCTCCCTAAAAGCCCTAGGGAAATATAAAACTTCGGAAGATCGCCGGCCACTAGATTAAAACCGTTCAGAGTCCCGGGAGGAACTGTTAAATCGTTAACATCTACTGCCGTTTTGGGCGTTTATTGAGCGAGCGAATGCGCGAATAATGCCATTTTATAAAAAAGAAAGATCGGAAAAGTTCGAAATGGAAAAGTTCACGGTGCGGCGGTCGAACGTGAGAGACGAGATGACGTGGTGCCAGGAACGTGAAAAATGGAAAAAGTGATGGATAAGAATGATTTTAAGTAGACCTTTCCGAAAACTGGAGCTAATTTCGCGAAATGACAAGTTCCTAATGGATTTTAATGAACTGCACTCCGGTCAAGGTTAAGGGTACGATCTTGCGTCGAAAGAGGCGGGGAAAAACGAGGAGTGGCACCACGATTTTACACGACTATTTTTGTGGGATAGGTACTATTGCTAGGGTAAAGGATGTAAAAAGTTTGTGAGCTAATATTGATGGAAACTATGAAAAAAAAAAAACACTGCGACACTGTGCTTATTCTTGAGATTTCAATTGTTTTTATTAACGCACCAAAAAGAGTTCATGAAAAACTGAGATAGTCAAAATCTTGTCCTTGTGACGTTCATGATCAAATTTGGTGCTAAAATTGTTCAGCTTTTGTCAGAAAACAGGCGCGCAAGCGTAGGATGCTAAATTTGGATTGACTTCAGTTCAAGCACATATTTTGTTAGCCGAATAATATTTATGTAAATTTTGACTTGGACTTTGACTGGTTGCTTTTACAGTAAAATACCATTTAATCGATCTGATTATAGAATAAAAATGAATAAAATTATTAATTTTGTCAAAAATTTGTGGAAAAAATTTCGAGATTTTCATGGAAATGAATTGCGTAGTGGTGCAAAAGCAATACATGACTTTCAATTTTCTTCTTAGCCGATTCCGAATCTACGAATTTAGATTTTGCCGTTACATTTCGTAGGTATAAACGAAACAGCTAAGGATTAAAAATTGAGCAGTTCAGAATTCCTGACCGTGTGCTTGTTCATTGGTTTGCTTACTTTTATGTTCTTCGCCGGTTTCCTGTCTTTCAGCAACCCATAAATACTTAGAGCTCCCAAATTTAAAATTTTATTAAAATATGCTAACCAACTTGAATTGGCTTCGTTTTTGCGTTTGAACCGTTTGCATTTTAGATTTTAAAATTTTAGTTTTTAAATAATCAGCCCACAGTTTAATTTCAAATGAGAAACTGTTTAGTTTTCCGGCTTGAATTTAAGATTTTTTGTTGTTTTTCTATATTTTAAATTCTTTATCTTTCGTTTCTCAGTTTTTAATTTTTAAACTTCTCATAATTAGTTACAAGTTTCAAAATTTAGATTCTTACAATTTGTACACTTTTTCAGATTGATTTCAGTTTCTGCTTTTTAAGAATTTTTATTCCTAAAATTTTTATGCGAATTTGAATGTTCGTAGTTTTTTATAATTTTGTGTATATTTGTATATATCTCATTTCTGTGTATATAAAGTTTACATTACAAGAAAATACACACTTTATGAAATTGAGCATTTTCCATAATATTAATATGTAATATAATTTCATATTTTCATTTCAATAAACAAAAATTCTGTGAATATTTAGCAAATTATTTATTTATTTGTTGACAGTTGACATCAATAAAAGAATGGACATTAATTTTGCACCCTATGTTTGCACATTCTTTACTTTTCAGCAACTTCAAAAATTATATTTTTTAATTCCATTGATTAATTTTTTATTTTCTTTTCTAATTTTATGTGGTCGGGGAAGATGCATAACTTCAAATTTAACACATTTTCTCGGCAAAGTTTGATTAACGTTCGCAACTTTTGCATGTTTAATTTCTAAATTCCTAAAATTTAGATCGAAAACACAAACAACTTTGCTCAAAATAGCACGTGTAATAATCACACATTAAAAGTTTAATTTTAATTTCAATTATAATTCGTATAAACTTTAAAAGTAATTTTTGGAAGCAGTTCCGTTGGTGCTCAAAAAGAAAACTATAGGCAAAAGCAAGCAGAACCCTCTGTTATAAAATAGAAAAATCATTTAACTTCTTTCGGGCCAGGTGCGGGCGGCACGTCCCGGCACCGTCTTCAGTGAACCAAAATATTTCCCAAGATCGCAACCTTAGCCTCAAAAGTTGAAAGGGTCTGGTTCCATGACGGACCGAGCTACAAAAATGGTGTCATATTAAATCACGTGCGTTTTTCCGTGAAATTAATTTTCACTCGTTGACTGATAACAAATTGTCTTCCTTATTATCACAACTCAATAAAGCAAATCGCGTCGAGCGAGTCGTAAAACGTCAATACAATTTTCGTTCGTTCGTTCGTTGCAAATGAGAGAAGCATTTCACCCTGTCATCGCACAACAGAAAACGTCTCTTCTTATTTTATTAACGCCTCGTCAAAACGAACACTTGAGAGATGGCATATTTTTAAAGGGGAACATTTCGGCGGTGCCTTTTTGTCTCCTCTCGACAATCTCAAACATTCGCAGTAATCCCGGCCCGAGAATCAAGTCTCTGCCACGCCACATCCGACGAACGCAAACAAACATTTTTAATTAAAGCTTTTGTGAAGGAAAAATCGCAAGGCTAAAGGATTCTCTCTTCATTTGTTTTCTATTAATTACATCCGTGTTCCGGTTTCCGAAAGTGATGTATTAATAGACGACTGGGTGTTTGTTTCCTGCGATACCAATTCGAGTTTTGTCGGGAATTCACCTGGTTGCTGATAGGAAGTAAGAAATTTATTTAACACTTCAACTACAAAACCGGCGAACTTGGATGCGCGCTTAAATTGCTTGCGGTATCTTTCTTCAACTCGCGCGATTAAACTAAAATTGAATGGAAGTTTGGACGGTTCGCGTGATTTATTCGCTAGACACGGATAAGTAGGAAACAAAAGTTTTCAGATAAAATGACAAAAAATACTCACTGTTGCGAGAAGAGCGAGAAAGATGGACGTACCTGGAGCAAAAATACTTTGTTAGTGACGACGGAATCCAATTTTATTTTGGAATATCGTGTCATATTCACGTTCTAATTTAATATTAAAACAAATTAGAACGTTAGTTTAATAGGAAAGTACATTATTTCAATTTAGAGTGCATATTATTATTCATTAAACTCGGCACGGACAGCATAAAATTGAATTCCATGTCTGCTTGTAACAAAAAATCTAAATTAACTTGAATGGAATCCGGCACATTTTTTTTTGTCTAACAACGCTTTCGTTCTTGTTCCTTTGACAAAACGCCCTCGTGGTCGCTACAGTTTCAAAGTTATTTTTAAAGCGATTAACGTTTTGGTACTTTTTTTTTACCGCGCTCGTACTTTTCGTGGCGCTCAAAATTCCTCCATTTCTTGTCATATTTTAGCTCTCGTGTCGATCCTGCTGCTTTATAAGCGTCCTTACACTCCACTAAATCCATGTTTTAATCATTTTTCCCAGGAGCAGGCTTAATATGCAAATTGGACTTGCTTGTATGTAGATTGACGTCGGTTAGAATTATTGCGGTGTTATTATTCAAAAAGAGGATTTCACGGTTGCTCCGTTCGAGATTTTGATCTCTTGTATAATTCCTTTAGGTTTTGTTATGTAAATGCTTTTCGTAATCCGGTAAAGGTTTCGTGTTTTTTTTTTTTTTAATTTAATTAAATCGGCGATAGTGTTTTCGATTTGCATAATAAACGAAAGCTCGGTTTTTGGCGAGTTGTTTAAGTTGTGAAGTTTGGGGCGAGTGTCTTAAGCAAACCATATTATCGCGTATTAAATAACGGTAAAGGCAAGCACGAGTGCATAATGTATGGACTTTCCAGTTTCTAATTACGATAAAAGCTTCTAGAGGTCATAAAGAAAAGACTTTGTTGTTGTTAAGTACGACGTATTCGAGATTCGTACTCTGCGCACCGACCGAGAATACGGATAAATCACATTACGAAATTATCCTTTTATCCTATTACGATACTCTAGACTTTCCTCTAATAAAGTCACAAAACAGTAAATTGATTTATAATGGCGATTTTTTTTTAATACTCGGGAAAAGTCGATTTTTCCGAAGAAAACGACTCTCCCTTCAGAATGCAAATTCGACGCCATTCCAATTCAGAACGTACTCGATTAAATAATGGTACAACTTCGAGATGAACTTAATCGTAAAATGCAAAACTTCTCGAGTAACAAATTTGACTTAATAAAAAGGCGAGCCCAACCAAAAGGATCACTTTCAAATTACACTCGACGATTGCATCAAGCGTAAAGAAAGTTTGTCGCTACTTTCAAACTCGAACAATTTGTTTTGTGGGAGTTTAAAGCCATCTTTCGAAACGATTACGGCGAATAATCGCGCCAATCAATCATAATTAGCCTAGATATCGGCGGGGACGAGAGATGGCGCCAGGGTTTACGACTGCCGACCGTTACGTGTACGATGCGTTTTTCGTTTTATCGAGATGACAACGTGTACGTTGTGTGGTAAACAATGTCGAGTGGCAGCGAACTGTCAGAGTTTTAGTTTAAAAAAAGATTTATTGCCGTTGTTCCGTAATGACTGTAAGAGATCAAGTTTGTAGCTGTTTATTAAGAGATAAAACCGCCATTTTTCACGCTTTTGACAGTCGCGGCGATAACAACCGCCAACTTGACACAACCGACGCTAGTGCACGGTTCTCGTCGATAGCACCCGAGTGAATTATGGATTATTTAAACAGATGCATTATCATATTTTAAAATTACAAAACTTTAATCTCGTTCGCTGGAAATTTATGTGGCAACAACGTGAAAAAAGCGAAAATTTATATAACACAACGTGGACTAAGACGTCCGCCCTTTTCGTAAGGTTTCAGTTTCATGAGCGTTGATTGCAAACTTCGTCACTTTTCGCCAACAAATACACGTGAAAATCTCATCAACATTTCAGAGCTGAAGTAGAATATGAAATAGCTTTCCGTATAATGCAAACTTTTCCCAACTCTACTCGTTCGTAATGAGATTCGTCTCCTGTTATTACCGTTCCGTAAAAGGTTTATTTCAATTTATAATACACACACTGAAATAAATTTAACGACACGGAAAGTTCACTTGAGTTTTTACAAGAGTTACAATTAATTTCGATCCTCGAGGGCGTAAACTACAACAAAAATCCAATTTAAATCACACACGAATGTTGCGTTGCGTATGTAAACTCGGAGAGATATTTGTACGGAAAACTTTGCCTATATGCAGAAGCGTCTATTAAAATTTTACTCGGCCTTAAGCCGTCTGGAGGGTATGAAACGCTTTTTTATTCATGAGAACAAGGAGTGTTTGCTCGCAATACAAGTCGCCGCCTCAAATTGGAACGGGCTCGAATAAACATGGAAACATGCGCCACGACTGACGGACGGACGGATGCAGGCTTTTGTTTTTATACTACACGGGAGTCACAAGTAAACACTGGCGCCATCTAGAAAGCGACAATCATAAACCTCGCACATACGCGACATCTCCGAGACGGCGTTATTTCTGTAATACTTCATGTTAATATCTGGCAGGTAATTCAAATTGCGTTCCGCCCATAAATTCCGGCGGTCTATCGGTAAAGCGTAAAAGCAAACAAATCGTTAGTTACAACCCTTACAGGAACGCAAGAATTAAATTACCATAAACAGCAATGAATTGTGGTAAATTGGATATAACTATCCGAAGCCTGAAACTGAAAACAACAGCTATAACACGTCTATAAATCATGCGGCTGCGGAGGTCAAGCAAAAGCACGTTTCGAAGGGAGTAAAAATGTACGGAATTCCTGTTACTGCTTCAAAATTATATTTCAGTTTTCGCAATAATAAAAGAGAATGTGCAGTGTTTCTGATTAAATCGTGGAAAATATATTAATCTGTAAATTAAAAACTTGCGGAAGGCTTGCAGTGGATGGTTTTTGAATTTTTAATTAAAACGTCAACTTTACCTGCAAATTGACGCTCCGATCCTTATTGCAGTTAATGTAAATTTCATTAGCAGTGTTGTTGCAACGAGAGTATTAGGACGGAAATTTCTAATATAACGTCTGTAAAGGACATTTTCTCCAAATTAAACACATAAAGTTGCCGGAGGAATTTCGTTTTCTTGCCACTTTTTACCAGAATTCAGTTGTTGTTCAGTTGGAATTGCAGATCGGGAGACTTATTTGTCTTTCGTCCAACAATTCCCTGTTTACAACGCGCACACCGGCTTGAAATTAAGACAAAGCGTTATTTGGGGTTATTAATAAATAATGTCGGGTATTTAAAAGGGCGTTTATCTCAGAATGATTAATGGCTTCGTGTAATTACCGCTTTAATTCCTCTATAAAAGTGAAGCGCCCGTAAAACAAACTGAACCGAGAAAGCTTTAAGACTTTGAAATTGTGGTTTGCGGTTTTGCATTCACAACTATGTAGCTTTGTGGGTGTGATTATTCGCAAGGGAGTACTCGCCTGATGAAATTTCGGACGAAATCTGACGTCCGATGCCTAAAATCACGCGAAGGTGGCACCACTCCTACTCTTCACGCACACAACATTAACATTCTCGTATAAGTATCACGTCCCGAGGCAAGAGAACTTAGTTAGTGACTTTTCTCTCTAACAGAAAAAAAATCGAAATTCTATAAATTCGCAAACACAAGCCGTGAAATTCAGCCGACTTGATTTAATTATTTCTGGAACAAACTTGTTGAAACTTGAAAAAACTTCGGAATTATTTTTATTCGTACGTGTCGTCGGTCCGAGTTTCCGTTTTTCCAATTAAAATTACTCGAAATTACGTTCCTTGACTGAAATTAATTACATGAAGATCACTATCAATCATGATAAAGTAATTTAAAACGGCATTAACACCGCCCGAACTTGCGCAAACATGCAATAACGCGAAAGAACACGAATAAACACCGGCGCTGATAATAATTTAATGTCACAACAAACAAAAGTAAATTGGGACGATGAAAGACCGAAATGAGATTTCCTCGCGTGACTGTTGTCTTTTTTCTTACACCTGCTCAGACATTGATTTCCTTTGTTTATTAAAATTTAATATTAAACGGAGAGAAAGGAAGTCAAACATTAGCATCTGACGGAAACGCGGACGCCCGTTTCGTCACTTCGAAATTAAATTTTTTTCGTTCGTTTTCTCCCCGTAGTGAAACGTTCGCGCCGCCGACGACGGGATAAACGGGTTACTACAAATATATTAATTTGAACTGAGTGACGAGACAGGGGCTGCGATATTTATACTTCGATGAGTAAGCGGCAAGAACGACGTGTAGCAACAGCGCCATCTATCATCCGGTAGGCGTTTTATTGTCGCAGGTGTCTGTAATATCGGACGAGAGTGTGTGGCAGTCGTAAAAAATTCTCCTCCTCTTAATTTGTTCTTTACCTCAATTTCGGTTCGAGATTTTCTCGGACATATATTATATCGGTTTCCGTTCGTAACCTCCTCTTAAACCCTTAGGTAATCAGTCAACGTCACAGCAGCTGGTCCAATCAGGCCTTGTCGGAAAAAAGAACAAATGATTCTATCCTTGGTATGTTTTTTAATTATTTACCACCACAAGAAAAGAATAGGTGTTGTGGACGACGGCGGCGGCGCGCCCTTCGTTTCGCCTTCACCCCACGTTCTCCTCGATGAAAAACTGCCGACATAAATAATTTTTAAAGAGGAAATGAATCCGAGATATTGTCATTAGCCGTAGGCGTTTTACATGGATTTTTTCGACGAAATTAATCCGATCGGAACATTTCAGGTAATTTATTTTATTTGCTGGGTTATTAGCAGCGAATTTTGTCATCGGAGATTGTCTCGTCGAAATTTATTGCAGTTAGCATTTCCTGTTGCTTTAATCCGGTTCTGCACGGATTCAGTAATTCGAGCGTATTTTCACGCTCTAAGATTCCAAACGGTTTAAAATCAATTAATCGAGACTCGGTAGGTACGTGCAAAACTATTGATATTTCGTGGTCGACGAAAAAGTTTGTGTGCTTCCTTCGAACGCAAACGATAACAGTTTAGAAGTCGCGGATTAATCGAACTTCTGGAGAGAATTGCCACATTTGTTCGACCGCAGTCGAGTTGTGTAAATGGCCGGACCGCCATTGGGAAGTTTCATACGTTTTTAATCAACAGAGTTTATTTTGCGCACTTTTTGTTTCCCCTTTGTAACCGCACGTACGAGCGGAAGTTTTAGAACAAACACGAGATCTATAAGCAAACGTCATGATTAAACTATGATGCCATCTGGCATCGAGTTTCTTAATCGCTCTAATAAGTAGTGTCACCTGGCGCCATCTTTCGTGCCGCCTTTTTTAACGTTTTGTTTTCCTGAATTTAACATAATCGCAGATTGTATCTTCCCCGAGTCGCATGTCAATTACACCAACTTGGCCATAATTCCAACAAAACACGCTCGCCCTAATTAGATCTAATGACACTTTGAAATTGAAAGGTAAAAGTGGGTAACGTGATGGCCTCACAACTGCCAACCTCCCAGGGCTAAAGTTTCGGCAACAATATTCAACACGAATTATTATTAAAGTAATAAATGCACGTTCCGTCCTTAATAAAGCCAGTTTACCGTTAACTACCGCACTAATTATGTTTATTCGAAATGGCCACAATGTCGGCGCTCGTTAGTACGGAAATACGAAACACGACTTGTCAATTTGTTAAAATATCACCGCGATGTAGGAATGAAGGAGCACCCACGAGAACAAAGACGTGAAAACCGAAACTAATGATATCCCCAGTGACCGAAACGACCATAAAAATTTAACAGTGAAGAGGGCCTCGAGATCACGTGACATCCACTAGTACAAAAAACGTTGTACGACACGCCACGGCCGTCTATGTAAGAAAAAATCTGACTCGACACTCCTGCAATGGCCATGTCCGCCCTCGATATCGCTGATGCGTGTGATTTTTACCCGCCGATATTCAAAACTAATAAAGATCGATGCAGTTTTTCCTAAAAAGCTTCAAATAGAGAACCGCTCGATCTTTTCACGTATCTTTTCGCATCACCGACTTCATACATAAATTACTCGCTCCATTTCAGTTTTAGAGCCATCCCCGACCCGTCATTTGTCATCTTTACGCGTTAAGAAGAGTTATTTAAACAGATTATAGGTTAGTCATCGCGAAAAATTCAAAAAGAGACCGTCCTGGAGATAATCGGAGATGAGAGAATAAAAATTAAAAAGGCGTTCGGTAGTCTCTTTGGCAATTACGCGGACGTAAACCGACGATCCCGATTAAATTTCAACGGTTTAATAGTCCCATTTACGCCGAATTTTCGGTATAGATAAAAGAAACGAAGCTCCATTAAAATTTTATGCCACGAAAACACGATTTACATAAAAAACACAAACAAGCCGATATGGAAAGTGTGTGGAAGCTGCTTTTAGGTGGTTTGTTCTTAAAGCTGTTGGGGTTTTTTGTTTCCGACGAAATTGGACGTTGAATTACAAGGATTGGACCGGAAAATATTGCCGGAAATTAAGAAAGCCGACACAAATTTTAACACATATACATTTTTTTATATATAACAAAAAGTTAATCCTAGTTCCGAAACGGAAATAACTTATAATGATGTATATAAAATTATATATATTTTTTGTCACGTAGTACTAATAATGTAAAAATATATAGTTTTCTATTAAAAAAACAAAAAACTTTGGTTTACCATCTCGTATACGGACACCCTGTATATATAAAATAGTTTTTAAAATGTGCACTATAAGTACCCATATTTACCGGATGTGAAAAACCGTATATCAATATATTAAATAGGAAAAAAGTTTTGGATCGACTGCGCATCCCTGGGTCACATTGTATATTCCGCCAATTCTGACTAATTTTACTTTGTTACTTCTAAGGTCTTACTTTAATAAAATTAAATTTCATACCCTTACATTCTCTTCAAAATTTTTTGCTTAATAAGTTGATGTACAAATTTTTACTTAAAATTAATTAATCAGAACTAGCATAAATTGCAGTAAAGACTGAATTATTCAAAGTTATAGTAATATATTGCTTGCACGGAGTTACTTGACTTAGTTTATTAGTTCGAACTGTGTAAAAAATATCTAAATTTTAGTTTTGCAGCAACAGAACTATTCAAACTTACGGTAATTTTAAGTAATGCAAATTAATTAATTAATCCAAAAAATGTAATAATTAGTCCAAATTAGTAGAACAAATTAGTGAAGCTAAAATGTCCAAAATTTAGTCTGAAAACAACAAAAATATCTAAAACTACGGTGATATTATAATTGTATACTGACAATTGTAGCCAAGTAGCTCTTTCTTAAAAATTAGGAACAATTAGTACCACTGTTAGAAAAAATGTCAAAAGCAGTTGCCGGTCATTAATGCAGCAAAGAACATAATGTTCAGCAGAATGCTGATCAGTACTACTTAAAAAAAAATGGATCAATTAGTCTAAATTATTGTTATTGTTTGAATTAGTTAAAATTCTGGAAAACTGCGACTTAAGTAGTTTGAATTCAGTGGGAAAAAATTACAATAAAGCAAAAATTTTGAAGAAAGAAAAATTTCACTTTTTTGTAATAATAATGGTGAATGCGCCGGGCAACAAATTATTTCGTTTAAATATCTATTCTTGTATATCGAACACACACCGTTATCATTTACCACAAAATCACAATAATTAGTAAACATGAAGTGGATTCATGTAAACAACATCAGTACACTCGATTGTAATTATTTAAATATCTAATAAACACGAAAATACAATTTGCATAGACGAAAGCCGCTTTTCCACGTTTTGTTGGTAAACCTGCGGTGTTTTTTTTTTTTTTTTATCGGACGAGGGATTACAAGGGTTGACCGGAAAAATATTGGCTCCAAGCTATTAAGAAGCGGTCCGAGTAGATGATTCTACTAAGAAACCCCATCCACGACACGAAAAAGAATCGAGACATCTGCGATGTTTACAAACTTTACGCTCTCTGATACCGTCGCACAAAGAGCGCGAATCTCTCACCGATCCTTTGAGGATTTTTTGCGCCTTCGTCAATAATGAACGACGAATTAAAACGTGTTAGCGTTGAAAAATTGTGATGACAAGAGAAAAAAACCGGAGAACAAGGAGAAAATCAGAGGCGACTCGTAATGATGAGTTTGTGTGGTACATAAATAAAAAAAAAAACGAAAACACGATGATTTAACCTGTTGGAGGAGAAACTCGATTTAAGGTTATCAGTTCACGATGGGAGGTAGTTATACTCTCGTGGCAACGTCGTGTCTATTACGTGTCCTGAATAAAAAACTTGTAAGAAAGGAGAGTAAATTTCAAGAACGGAGTAAGCTCCGATTTGATCAAAATTTTATTAGTGGGAAATCGGATCCCGTGATGGGTATTTTCAGGTTCTTACATGCGAGTTTGTACAGTTTATTTAACAATGGGATCAAAAGAAAAGTCGAGCGAGAAAGAGAAAGTAAAAATTGAATGTCTGTCACAACACTTCATGTTTTGTGACAGCTTGAAGAAACATTTGTCACGGAAAAAAACACTTTTGTACACACCCCACAACGCAAATTTTATCGAGAATGATAAATTCGCATCTCACACAAAAACCCTGTATCTGCTTATTCTACTGAAATATGAATCGACGTTATGAACGAAATAAGAAAATCGAATGATTAATGACACATACGTGAGGAAGCACGCGTCGTTTTTTGATTTTTACATTTTTCTCTCGTGAAAAATGACGCTTTTTGGGAATTAATTCCAAGACAGGTGGTGGAGGAAATGAGGATTTTATTATTACGCGTAAGGAGCGGATTTCGTGGAACCTGCAGATGCGGGAATTTTTGAATATATGCCCTTAATTAAAGTGAAGATGTTGAAGGCTGATTTGGGATTTAGCATATTTCCATAATGCGGATGTTGTCGGCAAATTTTATAAATCAGCTGCGTGTTAAAAATGATGAACAAAAGGCTGAAAAATCGACAAGGCAAATAACGTATGTGGTGTTATAACAATAATAAAATAATAATAATAATAATAATAATAATAATAAATAAAAAAATGACTAAACTAGGTTAAAGTGTCAAAATGTAAAAATGCGAGATCAACTAATAAGGCAACCTACGTTTTTACTTTCATGGCCCACATGATAGTGGTTTTTTAGTTATTTTTTTAGCTTTGGAAATCGCATGTTTCTATTCTGAAGAATCAAAAGAATCTTTAAAATTTTCAAATTAATTAAAAATAAAACCTAAAATCTAGATAATGCGGAGAAAATCGAAAGAATTAAAAAAATGAAAAAGATTAAAATGTCGATAAATCAAAAGGTTGGTGAAAAAATTCAAATTACAATCCAATCAATCCGAACAATTTAAAATATCAAATAAATCCAAAGCTTTCAAAGAGTTCCTGGCATATAAATACACACAAAGGATCTAAACAAACTGAATAATTGCAGTGATTCTGTCGGACATAGTTTCGAAAAACTGCAGCAAATTTAGCAATAGTTTGCTGCATATTTATGCATATACATCGCGCTCTCTAATCATGCACATAAGCGCCGTTCCACCACGTCCGGTCCATTTAATCTAAATTTCATTCTTGCGGAGGCTTTTGTTACTACATAAAAGTGCGCTTCACTGCACACTAAAAGTCCTTTGTTTCGAAAGGAAACGACCAATTTTCCAATTAAACTGTGATATTAGCTCCGGATTTTTCCGGATTTCAGTGCCGCCTAATAAACAGGATTTCGAAGAGTAAAAGGCTAAAACAGTTCCGGGCCCATAACGCTAAATTTACTCTTTTACGACGCAATCGGTAGAATTTTTTAAGTATTGTATTGCAATGTTTGCAAATTCGATTCGGTGTCGGTCGATTGAGCGTGAGCGTCGGCTCGCGGCGCCATCTATCGAGTGAATAGTTTCCCGGTCGTTTATCGTGACGTAGCCGCAAGTAACGACTTAATCTGAGTCGATGTCGCATAGTTAATCCAAGGCCACTCCCCGAGGCCTAATTGAATTTCTGTGGCGTTACTGGAACATGTTTGCGGCGGTTTATTCAAGACAACATAATTCGGAAGTCGCTAAGTTTTCGCCAGAATCCAACACCTCTTAAGCCCCTTCGTTCGTGCCTGTAAGGAGTAGATGGTTGATATAACCTGTGCATCCTCCTATCTTGCGGTTTCAGTGGCTTTCCCTCTAATATGTGCGTGGAAATTGTGTTAGAGTTTTATTAGCCCCGATATTATGTCACCCTCATTTGCATAATTACCTCCATCAACGTAATTATTAAGGGCGGGTGGTGGTATTTGTTTTTGTCGTTTTAACGGACCGATTTCGACGGGAATCAGAACAAGCTATAATTTACACCGAGTCGACGACGTTAAACTGGTTCTTTCGATTCGAGGGGACGACAGACACGTTCGGGCTAGAGAAAGAGTCACGTTCTAATCAATTTTTTCGCGCTAAACTGATTAGGGAAATTGCAAGAGCAAAAAGTTGGCAAACATGGAAGCTTTAAGTGACGAACTTTTTCCATTATCTATAAAATAGTGGCGTCGTAAAATATTTTTGACTATAATGGCTCGTTTTGCACCTGAAGTATCGAGAGCACGAGGCGACTCACGTTTATTACGGCCTACAAAAAAGACTATTTTCATAAAAATAAAAAATGACGCAGTGCTATTTGCCGTTGCAAACTTGATTAAAAGCGTGCAGGAAAATTACGTGAAAAGTCAATGTAATGCAGATAAAAATGATGGATGCGTCGGATCAAAATTAATTAAAAAACAACAAACAAATACGTCGCAATCAAGTTATTGGTTGAACCAATGAGTTCGTGCAAACTTGAATAACTTTGGCAGATGCGTCGGATGGGTTTTATTTGTTTTTTTCTACAAGTTCTTTATTCGTCTCAAATGCAAGGATAACTTGCACTTTAACCTCAACGGCAGATAAAACATTTTAACTTTTATTTAACTTTAGTACGTTATTATCTTGAATTAGTTATAACAGTAATGGTTAACTGCACTGTACTTGTAGCTTCTTCTATCGAGGATGATTTCCATTCGCCTATTCGTTTATGAAAAGATCAGCACTCGTGTTTGCCAACATCGTAGCTGCAAAGCGGCCAAAGCAATTTCTAAGATGAAATGTGAAATTACGTGAACCTATGAGCTAGACTGGCTAAATTGACTCAACTTGCATTTTGTAGACTTACAAAATTAAATAAATAAAAACAAACTAAACAGCACTAAGTGATAAACTAAATCTGGTTAAATTTACTCAAATGGTACTGACTGAAATTTATTTAACAGGATGAAATTATATGGTGAACTAAATCGGATTAAACTAGACTAAAACAGATTAAATTAGAACTAATCTACCCAATTTAAACACTATTCAATTAGAATAAATTAAATAACCGTGAGATCATATTGCATAAAAATCAACTAAATCTAACAAAATTTATTTAAATGGAGCTTAGTAAGACAAAAAAAGAATAACATTGCATTGTAATGAAAATTTGATTAAACTGGACTGAATAAAATTCAGTGGCATTACATGAGACTAAATTTTGACTACACTCCACTTATTGAGACTAAATTAATAACTATGAGATTATTTCACATAAAGATAAACTTTTAAATAAATTCACTCAAATAGTGAAATAAAATTTGACGGGACGAAACTTTATAGGGAACTAAATCTGAATAAATTAGACTAAATGTGTTTAAATGAGACTAAGTGTAACTAAATTGCATTATATAGTTTTCACTTAGTTTTTTCAACAGTGTAGTTAGTTTGCTGTATATGAACATTAATATGACATTTATTTTGACAGTATTTTCATTCACTAGCAATGTGCATTGAGTAATAGGGCCACAAACACGAAGGCTTGATTTTTTGAATATCACGATGAAAGAATGTTAATTTTTCGAATTAATGAATTAAGTTTCTCTTTAAAACTTTTTGAGAAAAAAATAGTGTATTACACACAAATATAAAAGATCTTTAACCATTTCGTGAACTTAATGCAGTAGTGTCGTTGAACTTTTCACTTGATCGTTAAAGTAGTCCTTCATCGTCTTGTATTAAAAATAAATATTAAAATTGGTTTCATTTGCTCTACAATTTTGTACTTTGGCACAGTTAATAAGCCACTCTAAAATAATTTTTAAGTTCTACAGTTTTTAATTTGGCGGAGCTAATGAGCGAGTCATAGAAAATAGTTTTCCGAAATTTCGTTACCGTATCCTTAAAACTACTAAAATTAGAGGTATCAATACAAAATTTTGATTTTTTTTTAATCCTAAAAATATTTTTATTGTCTAATTTGCTCCACAAGCCCCTCTATGTCCTTCTCAAATTTCATTTCTATAGCGTTATAGCCAGTAAAATTAAAAATTTAATAAAAAAATTAGGTGGCCCTTAAAATAAAAATTTCTAAAAACTAGTCTTATCGCTTTAGTACAGGTTTCTGTAATCTTTCACAATTAACAAGCTGATTCTAAGTAGCAATTCCCAACATTTTATTGCGATCGCGTTAAAATATCGTATCTATAGCGTGGAACAGCTAACGAGCAGGATTAATATCCGTAGCGTTAAAACTAGAAATTTTTGGTTTGTCCCAAAAATGAAAATTTTAAACGTTCGTCTTTTTTGTTATATAATTTTGTAATTAAAGTAATTAAATTAAAGCAGGCCTTGGATTGCGATTTTCTTAAATGTTCCAAATTTTGTAAAACTGAAAATTAACAATTTTCACTTGACAGTTAAATTGGTTTTTATTATATAATAACCATTTATGATTTATGTAACGCATTGTGAACACCGTCATTAGCGATAAAAAAAGCGAATTAAATAAAACTTCGAACGCTCTCGACGCAGAGGTGGTGAGTATCGGAGTATCGACTGGTTGCAAAGGACACTCCTGCAGGATGCGAGATACGTCAAGAGTCATCTCCTTGCTCGTTAATACGTTTTCATCGGCTCTCCCAAAGCCAATAAAATATCCTTATCGATGCAGTGAACAGTAAATTCGAGATGACTGACGTTTAATAGCTTGTCGATGGCGTAAAACAGCAGAAAAACTCTTGACGTAAACACAAAAATGTGACTAATAAACAGTTTGTTCCAAGCGAAAATACAAGCAAAGTTTCCCTTAAACGCAAACCTTCTAATTTAGAGAGAGCAAATAATTATTGTGCTTTACTGAATCCTTTTATTTTTATTTCACCTCTTCGGGGTCGAAAACTGCGGTTTGTTCTAAATCTCGCGGGCGATTCGAGCGTAATTGGGGGTGAAAATGCAAAAATCAGCTTATTGAAAAAAAAAGAGATTCGAAAGCGCGTTCGTATTATTTTATTTTATTTTATTTTTTTAATTCAAACTCGATTCGATATTAAAACATTAATATTTATATGTCCGCATAAAACTCGGATGGATGCGATAAAAATAATTTACGATTTACATGGACAAATATAGAATCTAAATGCACCATAATTCGTGTTTCAGCTCAGTCGCCGCCCCTCGGATACAAACACGGAGAAATTTATTTGGGCAAACTTTTCCCTTTTATTATGTCAAACTATCAAAGAACCCCGAAGTTTTGTTCGCCAATAAAATCGAATTCTTTTCAAGGCTCACATTTCATCCGCAACAGATTAGACTGGGATTTAACGCGGGGGACATATTTTCGCCGATTTAATGAAAAAGAGCGACACCTAAAGCGGATCCGGAGCGGAATAAATAATTTGAAGGATCCGTTCATTATAAATGAGGGTGTCTACGATTCGGCCTGTGGTCATTCCTGTACTTATCCGAGAAGAAACAGCCGCATCACAACGTGTTTTGTAGGACGATGGAAAGGTGAGCGTCGCCCCGTTGCGGTGTCGCTGACGGAAAAACCTTTTTCGAGTTGTGTTCGGTTTGCTTTTACATTAAGAGTGAAATTGAACGGGGTGCATTCGAAGCGGGAAAAGACGGCCGAAAAAAGTACGAGCGCATTGTTGCGATAAAATCTTCATAGGTCGTGAAAGAAGTGTACTTAATGTCAATAGATTTTCTTATATACAGAGTGATCGAGATATGATTTACACGAGTCTGACTAATGTCATCAATTTTTTTCAATTTCGCCGAACCGAATTTTCGACGGACGTCAATAAATGTTACTTTGTTTCCGTTTCTGTTGACAAATGTTGAGCAATATTCCGAATTGAATTTGTGATAAAAAAAAAGCGAATTTTCCTCTTCTTTCCCGGCCTTGAATGACTGAATTTTGTCAATTCGCTCGGTTAAATCTGAGAGTGCGGATTAATAAATCCCGTTCTGAAGATCCGGTCGATTATGAAAAAATTGCGTAGGTAATAATTTGTAAATTTTCATTCGGCGATCGTGCTGCGATATAAATTGCGTTTTAAATATCTTGCCTCTAACAGAGGAAACTTAACGCTGACAAATCGGTTTCGTTTAGAAGAATAATTTTGGCAATTTATTTGACGCTTTTCAATTTGAGGAAAAAATGTCGCGTTATAAATTAGGGGGAAATGCACACACGGTGGTTTTACTAAGAGAAATATGTCAAGCTCGGGACATGGAGAAATTTAACTTTGTTCGTGCGCAATATGAGTAGAAAAAATTCAGAGAAGCCTGCGTAAATTGTCGGGATCATTAGCGCCGTTTTTGCGCCACAGGTGGAGTTGAAAATATTCCGCTAATGTGCACGACCGCAAACAAGATCTGTTTTTAATTATCTAACTCGATTCGGTAATCAGAAACAAGAAAAAGCCGGCACCGCTTTGGAGATAATTTCGTCGCCGCCTCCAATAAGAGCAAACTCGGTCGGGAATATCATATAATTACGTTTGAATGTTCATTATTCTTCGTGGGAATTCTCCGTTCCAATAATATTATCTCGAAAACCGGTTAAGATAGAGTTAACCGAGTTCATAATAATTAATATTTAATACCATCTTCGTCTAACATGATCTATATAATGGTAGTAAGACATCCGTTGAAAATCACCCAATTTGCCATTCCACAGAGTGGAAATGACTAGATGAACAATGCGGGCCCCTCACCAATTGTATGAAAAGCTCCGGTCTAAATTCCACCAATTTCGAGGAACAAAAGAGGGGCTAAAACGACAAACAGTATGTTATACATTTTGATAACGACCATATCAATTAAATAATTTAGACAGAACGACGGTGAGGGAAAACGCCAACTGTTAATTAAACTCGGGACGACAAAATAACGTGCATCAGGCGACGTTCGTGCAGTTTTTTTTTTTTTTTTTGTAAGACACGTTGTGTAATGAAGACTCTTTTCTTCGAACCTCCCTTTGATTCCCGACAATACGAAATACCTATTTCGCTCCGAGAAAGAAAGGGTTTTCGGTTATTATTCGCGAAGAGTTGTCCGATGGTTCTTCGCTTCCATTTTAAAAGAGCATAACGTAACCGTTTACTCTTCGTCGACGCACACATATTTTTATTTATTTTTCTCGTTTTGTTTGTCCGCCTTTAAACGACCACCCGAACCTTGGAGGAATCAGAATGAAAACATTTCAAGAATTAATTTCCTGAGGGGAAGAATCGACGCCCGATTTTTCTCCCTCAATCTATCGGATATTCGACAAAAGTCCTCATTAAATAGAAAATCTGTTGTCCGAACCTGGCTATAAATAGAGTGGCACTCACACCATTCCCGGAACCGCCCCGGAATGTGGATATTAAAATTCCTCGGCACTCTAGAGCCGTCTGTATAGGCTTCGAGGACTAAATGATTCTTAGCGGCTCCCTATTTTATTAATTTTGGGAAAATTTCCGAAAAACGACGCACGCAGATGGCGCTCGTAACATGTTAAAGACGCTCCTTGAGGAATTCTACCGTGCACGTCTCGTTTCTAGTTGATAGTGCGTGACTGTCTTTATCATTCACCCGGACCGCAAACCGGAATTGTACATTTCATATTCTATCCGGTTGCTCAGTTTATCGCGCGTGCAATTATCTTTATTAAATTATTCACTTGCACGGCCGATAATATTCAGACGGTTCTTGCTGTTATCGGCACCGCCGGTTGTTCAAGAGCACGTGGAACATTATGCAAATTCGGGCAGAAATGGCGGATGCCCCGGGATAATCCGAACTATACCGAAACTTTTACGCTTATTAGAAACATGCTCCCCGAATTTTTCTTCGCATGTTTAATCTCGGTTGATTGGTTGTGGCGTCCGCGTCCGCATCCGCATCCCTTTTACGCATTTTCTAAATGATGTTATTGTATTCCGTGCAGCGCCCCTCGTACAAACACAAACAACCCAAACAAGAGAGAATAAATAAAAATATTTGCAGCGACAAAATATAAACCCGCCGTTTTATCTATAAATGTTCGGTGGTCGTGTGGACAGAACAAGTGGATTCTCGGGCGCCGGTTTCGTTTAATATATGCGGGGACACGGTCACTGCATCCACTTTGGACGTCGAGAAAGAACAAAGGGATTCGCTCTGGTTAGCATAATCACATTACAGCCGCCCATCTCTGAAAAAGTCACTCGACATCTGCAAACGCAGCCACAATTCGTACGGAACGATTGGAGGCTAAACGAAATTGCGGCCAACACAATTAAAACCTATCTCAACATGTGTGGGGATATGATCGGAATAACGATTTCCCCAACGAAACGATTGTTTTGAAGAGATTGATTTTTTTCATCATATTATAATAACGAGGTGGCGGTGGTTGGTGGTGGTGGTGGTGTTCTCCCCCTTTCGAACGCAAATTACGGCTTTTGGGAGTATTTAAGTCGTACGCGAATGGCGCGCGAAAATGGCAGTTTTATGGATTGGCCGATGTTTAAATGATCCGCCCGAGCTTCGACTAATTACTTTCCTATTGAAAAAGTTAGGATGAAACCCCCCGTGAAAAACGACGGCACCGAAGAGTTTCCCACCTACAAAACTGCCTGTCACGCTTTTAAGGTCATTTACATCCCTTCTCTTTTTTTACTCTCCCTTAAAGTTTTGTCTCTGGTGAGGCTTACTCCTTTCAGCCGCGGCGTCTGTCGAGGGAGCGCTTCTTTTTTTCATGCGTTCTTTTAGTAGCCAAGGGGGAATTGCGGGTATCGTCTAATTTACACCAATTCTACTTCTTCATCTTCGGACGAAAAGAAAATAAATAAGAAAGATGAGCTCAACTTTCGACGCGTTCGACCTGCATCGAAATGCATCAAACTTTTGAACTAGATCGGAAAATGTGTTATGACAGTATACCAGTATGCTTTATGAGATGTAAATCCCTTGATAAATCCTTGCACTCCATAAAAGCAGCGGACTAACAATTGCATTGTCCTGGCTGCAATGAGTCACTCATGCAATGATGAGCCTCAAGCAACTGGTCTATATTTGCATATAGCTATTGTCTTGCTTTTGTGATCACCTTTTTGGCGTTTCCTCCAAGGAGAGATTTCGTGCATGATTAAACCTCGCTTGCTTTATTAGCTGCATTAGCCAGATTTGCTCTAAAAAAAAGTTCCATTTTTTTTTCTTTTTGAACTACGAGCAAGTGTTTATTGTTAGCGAAGCTTATCGGCAGGTAGACCCAAAACACGTTTTTTTTCAAACCAAACCCCCCTGGATATCTCGAAAAATGGACGAAAAACTGTATGATTCAACGATCAAAACAGCCAAAACGCACGAAACTGCCTTAATCAAAGACAAATACCAAAATCTAAGCAGTTAAAAAAATATTAAATATCTAGAAGAGGTAAATTTTAGGTAAATATGCAAACAAAACTTTAAAGATCTGAAAGTTTTCTAAGAGAAAACAACATTCGATAATAATTTTAACTTGCTTATCTGTAAGCTCCAAAACCGATAAGATGTTTTTAGCAACTTTTCTTGTGATGTTTGAAAAAACTGTATCCACTCATTTCTACCAGTTTATTTTTAATCGTGTTATTTATTGGATGTGTCATTTGTGCAATATAAATTTGAGATGCTGAATGTTCCTCAACTGTTAGCTATCACCTGACCCACGAAGAAGCTGTCCGAGCATTTGTTTTGGTAGAGGATTGTCGCAGCCAGCGTTGTGGTGTAGACCACTCTACTATTAGACTAGCACAACGACACCAAGAAACTGGAAGTTTCTGGAAACAGAAGGCCAAGACAAGGACATCGGTTTTTGCGTCTAAAAGCGCTCCGTACCAGAGAATATTCGGGCTCGTGTCCCCGCACCACCACTCACTAGCTCGTTTATTGGCCCATTGGAGATTGGCAAAATATTACGTTCTCCGACAAGTGAAGATTCAGTCTTCATACAAATGACAGACGAATGCCGGTGTATAGACGATATGAAGAGTGACATCTTCAATGTAAGTTAGTTCCCAAAGTAGGTTTAGGGTGCTATATCTGTGGAAGGCCGTACTGAAGCAGCCTTTGCTTGGGGCTCGTACGACGACTGCACGTCACATTATCGACATTTTGGACCAACATGTTATTCCGTACGGCCCATTTATTGGTCTAGATTTTATGTATATGCACGATAATGCTCGACCGCACATGGGTCGAGTTGTTCAAGAATACCTTAGGAAAACCTTAGGAAAACTGAGACACCTGTTATGGAGTGGCCAGCTCGAAGCCCTGATTTAAATCCTATGGAGCATGTATCGGACACCCTTCAACGGCGTGTATCAGGGCGCAGAATGGTTTTTAGAACTCTTCAACAGCTGGAAGCAGTTCTTGTAGAAGAATGGCATTACATACCGCAAGAAAACAATGCAAACCTTTTCGAAAAATAATAATGCGATAATTTTTTCAAAAATAAATAAGCAATCTAAAATGTAAAAATATGGAAAAAAAATAAGATTTAATGGTTTCAGAGTTTACCTAATTCTCCAAAAACTTAAGACTTTTTTAAGAAGCTAAAGATTTTAAAATTTAATTATCCAAAAATAGATTAACTGAAATCTGAGAAGTTGAAAACCCAAAAAAGGTGTAAAATCTGATGATATAAAAAATAACGTTTCTAGAGCGTCGTTTCTTTTTATAGTCTTTTTGTACTTTTTGTACTTGTAACTCGAGATATCACAAACGGAGTCATGCCGTTTAAAGTATTTCAGAGACTTTTTGTATTACAAAGGGTGTTACAAATTCCAAAAGTACTTCAAAAAGTCCCACACTTAACGTCGCTCAAACATTCCATAAATCGAACTGAAATGATCAGAGTTTCACGTTTTTCCCGGAATCGACTTTATATTTACGCACCGTAATCTCCCCTCGTTTTTTCCATATCGCATTAATCCCGTCACTTGCTTCTGATTTTCATTATCTAATCCGAATTAACCGAATCTGGCCACGATATTAGTATTTTTCATGTCGGAAACTCAGTGACACCGCAAACAAGATAAGCAGTCATAATTGAATCAAAATAGAAAATTAATTCGTGCGAAATATGCAAACATGTAATCGACATTTTACAATGTATGCTTGCCGCACAACAACAGTAAAATTCTAAACTCGAGCGCATACATGTCAGTGCCCATATTATGCCAACTGCTTTGTTTCGATGTCGGCTCGCCGTTCGGCCATTACGAATGAACGACTTTGTTTCGAGGAAAAAAATTCATCTTTGCAGCGCGAAATTGATTTTTCAAACTAACCGTTCTGCTCGTAGAAAACTTATTAAAGTTGAAAACCGGGCGTGTTTACTCGGAAACTTGATTATTATTATTATTATGTTTACCGGGAACTTTATCCAACACTTTTCTTGACAATATTAAATATAGGCGGTGATAAAGTAACACACAGGTTGAATGTAACCGGTATTTGTCAATTTTGCACGCCACAAAGAACGTTGTAATAGCGACAGGTGCCCTTCTTTAACTACTTCCTGTATACTCCGCGCCTAGATTGTTATGAGTGAGTAAATTACTTGCAGTCGTTCTGATTTCCATCGACAGTTTAAATTATGGTAACCGGCATATTAATGTAGTTTATGTAAAAGAGGCTTCAGGTTATTTTATTTTTAAATGTTGGAAGTATAAGCGTCGCATTAGTCGAGGATTAATCAAAAATCCGCCTTTTTTATGTAAAAAGGGAGGGATATGAAATGGCAATTAGTAACTGTGTGATGGAGTACTCGACGTTTTTGTCGGAATGCGGATTTGGGACGTAACGAGGAACGCTGTCCGGTACTCATTTGAATGACACTGTATTAGTTAGACGCTAGCGAAAGTGACATTTTGCTGCAGTCCGCCGCGGTAAGTTTCGTGTTTTATTTTGACCGTAAAACCGACTCGAATTTCACTTCTTTTATTTTTGTTTGTGATTTTACGTATCTCACAACGTTGAAGAAATCACTGGATTCAATAATACCCGCAATAACAACAATAATGACGACCGTCGTTTAGAACGACGCCGCCTCGTTTCACGACGATGTCGCGAAATATTGTTTATTTACCGAAACCCTTTATAGCCCGTTCCCGAATCTCGAAAGAAATCAATAATCGGCTCCTCGCGAACGATTCAGACTTATTTTTCGCATTTTCCGATGCAGTCTAATACAATCGAACCTTGAAACCCAATTAACGCCTCCACTTTTCACGAATTCTCTTTTTCTTTCGCGTAGATTTCCATCGGTTCGCCGGCTGCATCGAAAGTACCAAATAAGCGCTAAAATGAGCAAAAAGTGACAGGTCACATGTTGACGTGTCGAAAAAGGGATATTACGAAAGAAAGTCGACGTAAATAGGATTGCGGGAGAAGTAAAACGAGATAATTTTTTTGGGTGGAGTTAAACGACACAACTACATGGAAAATTTCACGAAATAGGATTCTCTTGTGGTAACGTACTCTACTTGTTATGAACTTATTCGCCATAACTGGGAGTAAACTCAACTTTATGTAAATAGGGCACAACGTCAAGGAGCAGCCACATCAATATTACATAACTTCATTACGTGAAAAAATGTGTGAGAGTTAATATCCCGCCGGGATATTACGACGGAGGAATGCAAAAATCAATAAACAAAATGGACTTGGTCTATTTTTCTTTTTTTATCGGCGGAGAGGAAAAAGTGGCGTCTTTGGCTCTATTCCAGTTTCGTGTATCGTTGAAAAAATACGATTTATCTCGTGCTATTTAATATTAAATGAAAGCTAACGGACCATAAACGGCTTCGACAGTTGCATTGGGGGATTTGCTGTTTCACGACGTTATGAGATTTTTTCCTTTGTAGCGATAAAACAACCGAAAAAATTAAGTAGCGGGAAAACAAAAGACTCGCTGGAATTTCATGTTTTAAGCGCTAATATTCTCGTTTTTCCTCGGGGGACACAAAAACTGGAACGACAAATTTGAATTGTAACTGGATGTACTGCACTTGGTTATGTTTTCTAATTTATTTAGATGCGTGTCACGAGGCGGTGCACAAAAGTAGCAAAATATGCGGTGGCGTGTGTTCTCCCGGCGCATCCACCATTTTTAAAGGGGCCGTTTATTTCAAATGTGAATACAGGGTGTTTTTTTTTCAAACGAGCCACCATTATATAAAGTCATTATAACACACTGTAATCGAAGCAAGTCAGGTCCACGTTATCAAGTTTTTGCCGCTTCAGACAAACAATTCTAATCTGCCGAGATTTTTCATACGAACTGACAATGATGTCAATTGTGATCTGTCATTCAGTGTGTTTTTATTTTCAAGGTTCTGTGTTTCCAGTTGATTTATTTGCCTTTTGTGGCCGTTCCTGAAAAATATATTTAAATAAAACCAGTTTTTGTCAGGACTACTGGTGACTGAATTTTAATAAACAAAAAGTAAAGGCAGTAGATAAATTCCTTGCAAACGCGCAAAGAAAAATATTTGGGAACATTTCCTGGTGTAGATATTAAAAAACAATCTTTAACGGGACATTTTCGAAGAATTCTGGAAAGGTCTGAAGCAATCGGAAACGTGTCCAAGGGAAAATCACCAGGAAGACCTCAATTTAGAGAAAAAGTTGTTGAAGATTTAAAACAACGAATATAACGAAATCCTAAAAAATCGTTATCACAACTTGGTGTACCATCAAGAGATGCATCTAGAAAATTTTAAAACGGAGATTGCATGAAAACCCACAAAATGGCATCAGTGCAACAACTCAATTTTCTGCAAAATTTTCAAAATTAATGAGTTTAGGTACGGGGAACAAATATTAGAAATTTTTATCAATCGGTTAGACAATTAGGAACAGAAGTTTGGTTATTTGGTTAAAGAATCCAAAAAAATACTAAACATAGGAAGCATCTAAAAAAAACAGGGAGTTCAAAAATCTAAAGAATATAAATGATACAAAAAAACAACAAAAATCCACAAAACCCAAAAATAATGAAATTCCAAAATTCCAAAAAATCGAATAATCTACAGAAGTCAAAAATTACAAAACAACCTAAAAAATCTTAAGAATAGAAAGAATATAATAATACAAAGAATACAAAACATAAAGAATCCAAAAAAAAATCCACAGAGTTTACAGAAAAGAATGCAAAGAAGAGTTAAAAGTAGAATTTATTATTTAAAATGTAGTGCACATTTATCTTGAATTTGCAAAGCTTATTTTTTAAGTGAAATTGCGATAAATTTTATAAATTAACGATTGATCTTTATGTAAAAATATTAATTTCTTATGCAACCAATTTAACTCCTGTTGGTAAAGGCTGAATGTTCTCCATATAATTTTGATCATTTTTATATGGAGCGGCAACCATAAAATTTCCATTTACTCGGAGTACAGTTTTTTATAATGAACCTTTATAAAGTCGTTCTTGATCCAGTTCCGGGCACAACGTAAAAATCTTGCTCGATCGAGATGAATTTAAGCTACGTACAATAGTTGAATCAAAACGAAATTTTATTTCATCGGCAGCGAGAACGCAATTAGCCATATTTAGAGTGCCCAATCAATTCCGACTCTCCCTCGATAGTACCTACACTTTTAATTGGACATTTAGCAAAATACTCCGACTTTCTCCCGAGTCTCTTTTTCAACCCCTTCATTATGCAATGTTTATCAATGGAATTTTCTGTTGTGCATGCTAATACGCCCCGTCAGTGTCACGAACACGTGATGGCGTGACAACTGGAGCTCTCATCAGTCGTCTAACAAAGACACACATTAGGACGAGAACGTGTGCATCATACATCTTCGGTCTTCAAGCATCACAGTAATCAACAACTAATTAAACTGGGATTAAACGTCAAGAGTACTCCAAGTAAACATTTTAAGGCCTATTTGGGGGGGATTAAAATTATTAAAAATGTTTTTCGCCGAATTAGCTGACGACGTCGAAAATGGCCAATGAAAAAGTACGAGTAAAAGCTAAACGTTATGAAAAGTGGCAGCACAAATGAGGCGGAAAGTGCGAACACGATAAATTATTTATTAACTCCTAGACGCTATAAAGATTAATAAATGCCAAACAAGGTTTATAGATTTCCACGACAAATCACATTAAGATTTATCATAAATTTTGATCAACGACCCCTTAAAATTCATAATAAATCTCGGCGTTCGTTGTTTTAAATTCTCAACACCCGGCGATAAATCACAACCGGAAGCAAAAATAAACTACTAAATTCACAGTTGCAATTTATAATTTACTCGATGATTAATCGTCGCATTTTTCCCCCTTCGATTGTGTGTTTTCCGCCGCCCCCCCCCCGTCCCGGTGTCAAGACACTTCGAGTGAAATCCCGACTTCACTCCTATTCGCGCATTATTCTAAGTAACCCTTCATCGTTATGTAGCTCGTTCGCCGCCCCCGGATTTAATCGCCTGTCGGCGGCGCAATTTGTGTATTTAATTTTTCGAAAAGAAATTTTCACTTAATCAACCGAAAAGTTTGCCGGGACTCTTAAGCAGACGATAAAACCTCTCGAGATACTTCAAAGGACTTAAGGAGACTTAAGAAATGTTCTAACGTTATTTCTATGCACATTAGTCGTCGAGCCTTCAGGCCTACCAACTTTAACGTGCATTGTTTACCTACTGAACTAATTAATAAATTAAGAACGCCCCTGGAAAATCCATTGAGGTTCGTGTTTTAATTACGAGCGAAGAAGTTTTGGGGGAAAACATTTCTACAGAGTCGAGATTAAATTCATTTAGAAAATATGTCGCGTTGTGGGAAAAATTCTAAATACAGCGAGCGACACTGGCTACGTCGTTGAGAAGTTTGCACGTTAAGTTTTATTTGCGCAGGAAATCCGTGGCGTTGTGTCTAAAATTTGGGTCGGTTTACACGACAATAATTCATGGGATTAAAATACAATCTATAATTTACGATGATTACAAATTGCTTTGATTAATCTCCGTGTGAAAAATTTTCCTATTTACAACTGTGCTTCCTTATCTCTTTTGACGGTTTGTAGTGCTACCAACACGTTAAAAAAAACAACAGCGCCTGCCATGACTACATAATCTTTGTGAATACGGCGCGATAATCGAAATTCGAGTAATTTTCCGCCGTTTTCCGAGCCGGTCGTGTCTCCAGATAATTTTTTCGCCGCAACCTGCTTCCGAAAGTAAACAACTCGGCTGTTTATTTATTATGACTTCTGGTTTATAAGAGAGAAGATGGCAATTAAGCGAAGATAAATATTCAGTGGCGTCCTCTAAAACATTGGCAATATTTTAAATCCCCCAATATTATGAACTGAAAATTCATCACGAACCGGCTTGAAAAATGCCCCGCACAAACAGCGCAGAATTTAGAAGACCTCATTTATTGTTTGCAGGTTTTTATTGCCTCGTTCAATATTTAAGAGGAAATTTTCCAATTTAGTTTGGGTATAATTTCATTCTTCGGAAAAAAAAGTTTGTTGTGAATCCTCTCCAATTAGGCGACGATTAACTGATAATTTTTTGATCGAGCGAATACACCGCCAATTTGCAAAACAAATTCCTCATTTCGGATGAATTTTAAACGATGCTAACCTGCGCCGGCGAGCAATTAATTCGGTAATTTATTCATAAACAGCCAGAAGTATAGAAATCGGGTATTAGAGGCGACCTTTACCGGAACAATCCGGAGCTTTAATGTGGCGCCCGGCTTTGACCGATATTTTTCGGGCTTTGAGCCGGAAAGTTGTGAGAATATTATATGCGTTTTTTCACCGCGGAATTTCAGGAGAAATTCGCATACCTCAACATACATTACACTTTGAGTGGGATTTAAATATTTTTCAGACGGGCTCCTGAAAACATACGAAACTCAAAATTGAGGATCTATGAGCGTTTTTATTCGAACACTTATCGTCATTAGAGTTAATTCGTTTACAAAGGTTTAATATTTCCATCGATTCGAGGTCGCTTTTTTCCAAAGAAAACACTGAATAAGTGGTGAATAATTGATTGTTTGTGCTCTTGATGTAATAATAGAGCAATCGTAATAAATTGTCACCTTTCCGTCGCCCCCACAAACGTAATCCACGGCAAACTCCTAGTTGAAAAAAAAACAAGAATTTAAATGTGCGCTTATTTGTGTATGCGTACAGAACTCTCGAAAATTCTCGGCGGTCAATTTAATTTTATTGCTTTGTAATTAAACCGAGTACTTTCGTATTTTTAGTTTCCAGGATAAAAAAATACAGCTTTCCCCCTATCCGACGAAATCTTAACGACTCGCAATCATCGCCCTCACCATCTTTTATTTGACACCACCTTTAAATATTTACTGCTTGTGGATGATTCAAGTCCCAAATATTTACTAGCGAAAAAAAAAAGACAAGACACCCAAAATGAAGGAAAAATACGCATAGGAACAGTTAAGAGTAGTTTAAAAAATTGATATTTATTATACAAGACGATAAAAGACGACTTTAACCATCAAGTCAAAATTGCTAATTTTCAGTTTCACAAAAATTTATTTTTAGGTAATAAATAAAATTTTCAACATTATCTAATTAAAATTTCTAATTCTGGTGGTTTAAACTGAAGGAAGACACCGAGAAAGAAATAAGTAATAAAGAGAAAAAACAAACGGCCACAAGTTTCGGACCTCCACGGAGAATAGAATAATTTAGCGTGTGGGTACAAATTAATCGCGAGGACATTACGAGGAAGAACGCCTTTGATTCTAATTCCGACACAGATGAACGCATTTGAATAAATATGCTAATTCGATTTCACGTCGTCGTCGTCGCCATAACCCACACGGAATCGGATTCTTTGCGGACATCTGCAAACTTTGGATCGCTCCTATGCCTGACCCGAGTGCAAATTATACACCTTCATTATAAAGGCAGGAATTGGCGGTGGAACGACCCTTTAATCGACGGCGCCACCGTCGCCGCCATTACTAATATCCACGTTCGTTTATTTAAAAAAAATGAGTTTGCATCTAAATCGACGAAAGTACACGACTTGACACCGACGTCGCCTGACGTAACAGAGAAAAATAGCGCTTCAAGTCACCTGCCCGAAACGTTAGGCAAATACGTCTCCGTGACAAAATATTGTTTCCCCTTCGGTTATCCTTGACGATGTCCTTTCATCCCTTTATATTTATTACGTCTGTCCAATTTAATAACTTTGTCTCGAATACACATTTGTCAGCGTTAAACCCTTTAGGTACCTACGCACCGTTTTCTCAAAGCCGGCCCCGACGCGATTTAGATAATACAGTTATCGTACCTCGAATAACAATACATATTATATAGATACGTCCCTGTAATATATGGAAATGCGTCCTTAATATTTCATATCCTGCAGCCCCCTTTAAACTCGTCGGCTTACATACGTTTCGGCTTTATTTCCTTTACGTCTAGACCTCTGCCCCCATAAACGCCATCAACGGAACTGTTACGACGTGCTGCCAACTTTGCGGAGGACCGCTTAGATAGGACGAGCTTGCACTGCTAATTTGGCTGCGTTGTTGTGTACCTAACATAAATTTATTGCTCAAAATTTGCCTCGGCTGAAATTTTCTCGAAACGTCGATGCTGTTTCGTGAAAAAAAATTTAAATCCGTCATTCATTACCCACCGTCGACATGTTGATCCTTTTCCCTTTAAGCGCACGCAATGTTTTTTTGTGCGTGAAGGATTATCGAGGTACATCCTCCAATCATCGTCGAATAGAAAGGATCCGATTGAAGGTCCAGAAAGGGCGTTGGTCGGTTTAACAAGACGTGACAAGTATATATGAGGTCGAGCTTCATTATGGACAGTGCGTTAGTTATGTGCAGCTTTCGAGCGTCATTGACAAGATCCTGCTGACATTAATAAAGTGAGACGTGTGCCTTTGACTACACTCAAATGAACAATCGGACGGGCTATGACGGATTTCACGAGGGGCGGTTTTACGAGGACGGTTAAAGGGTGTGGGCTTGCGGTACGTGAATGCCGTATTAAAATAACACCTTAATTAATTAGTTTAGCGTGCGTAACGGCCGTTTCTGTTACAGTCGAACGTCTTCCATTTTGCGGTCTCACTGTAAAAGCTCCTTCAACACTACACAAAAAACAATTATACATACTTATCAATCTTTTAAATATCATAGAAAAAATAGTTAAAAAGCTGTTTTATAGTCGTGAGATCAAGTTAGTTGGCAAGCATTTGTTTTCAAAATTTTATACTACGTTTACATGAAATTTTTAATCGAAACGAATACTGCCAAAAATGGTTTAGTTTGAAAATGTTACTATGTGGATGAACAATGCTTGCAGCGCCTTGTCTAAACGGCAGTTTAAAATTCTGATGATTTTTTGATGTAGTATTGGAGGACCTGTACGTATAATAAATCCGCCTTGCTTTCGCGCTTTCCTTCGAGACTTTTCGACCCAACCTTCTTAATCATTTTACGGCTCCTAACCCTCAAGACCATGACTTTCTAAGCAGTTTACACCGCCACATCTAAATGTTTAAAGTATACTTTCGACTTTACGACTCGAACTTTATCGTTGGTAATTTATGATAAAACGCGTTCCGCTTGATATTTTTCGTATTGCGCTAGTATTAATAATTCTACGAAATACTCTTTTTATGTGACTTTAAAACAAACAGACTTGATTAAAGCGTGTGAGAAAAGTTGGTAGTTGACAGGCGTTGGGATTACCTGAATGGAACGTGAGGATTATTAATTGATCGTGGTAAAAATTTCGCACAAAAGCTCATCGGATCGATGTTGTTTTTCTGCGAGGTCACAGCAGCTATTGTCATCGATCTCGTTCAAAGAAACTTTCCAAAAACATTCGTTAGGTTTGGATAAAGCAAACATTGACCCTTTTCAAAATGACGCTGACAGGATTAAAATGATTTTAAACGTCCGCACACGTTGCACATTGGAACCAACAGAAAAAAAAAAGAGGAGAGAAAAAAAGGTTAATATCGCGTCGGATTGGCGGTTTCGTGTTATGAAATGGCGGAAATGACTGACGCCATCTGCTAGCTTAGATGGAAGATCGAACAACACCTGTTGGCAGAAAACGTATGACTTTTTATTTACTCTTCGAAATTAGGTCGAAGGAGCAGGAACGAACTGTCTCCGGGTGCGAGAACATTTGTCAAAGTCAATCAGAAATGCTAAACGATCTGCTTCGAGCTAATTGAATGGGGCTATTTAAGAATTTAATGAATGTCCTGGCGATTCCGGAAACAGCAGGAACTATTTATTACCAGGTGAAAATCAAAAGGACAAAATAAATAAATTATCGGGCTTATATATGGCGACCAAATTCTCCTTTTTCTGTTTACTCCAGAAATGCCACATAAGTAATCATTTCCGGGGATTTCTATATTCTCGACCCAGAATGGAGATAAGGATTTATAGCGAGCTCCGATATTGGCCGGATCTAAAATTACACCTGGACGACACACCATTTTTCAGACAGAATTATAAGCGTAAATTAAACAAATTCGTGCTTTGCAGGCGAAAAAGCTCATAAATAAACATGACGTGATGGCAGATGTGAAACTGTGATAGTGTTGATATCAATTTAAATACATAAATTTCGAGCAAACATTTTATGTTTTTGAATTATGTGCGTATGATTTGATGTTGAATAAACCGGTTAACTCGTAGAAAAACATATTATGTATTTTTGTAGCTTGAGTAATCACCGAAGGCGGACAGGTTGTTAATTTTATTTTATATAGAGCGCTAGTCAACAAATCCGGCTATATTGAAAAATGTGCTCGTGTCTTTATCGTTTACACTGAAAATGCAGCTCATGTGATTAAAAATGCCGGCTATATTATATTGAAGCAACGTGTAATAAAATTCATTGTATTAGAGCAGGCTGTGACAGAGTGAAGGTGGCACTGCTAAAAGGATAATCAATAAAGAGATTTCATTTTTCAGTACTTGGTAAGCTTTGAATTGTTTTGATATTGATCGATGTTTAACATCAAATTGACAGTGCTACCAATACAATCTAAATTCCAAAGCCTTCTTTGTAACATGTTTTCGTTTAGCTTAGTTCTCGAATTGAATTTCCAAGATCTAACAGCAATAAAATCTTAGAAACATTTCGGTTTAAAAGTTCTCATCAAACGCGCAGTAAAACGTGAAACATCCACGTTCATTGTAAACTTCACTTTTTAATGTTAATTTTTCCTGCAGACTCTCTTCCTGTACTTTTAACTCTTTAGTTGACGATTTTCCACCTCGACCCGAGTTTCCATTTAACGCGGTGACCGTCGGAAAATAAAACTATAAATGAATAGAGCGAAGAGTACGCCCGCTGACTCTGCACTTTTATTTCAATTATTGTTATGTTGGTGGCAATAACGGATCCTGAATTTCCCCAGACTCCACGAAAAAGCAACGTCTCTTTTAGTATCGAAAAATCTTTACGATTTTAAATAAAGTCGCCATCTTGAGCACTGTATCGACTAAAAACTCTCGTTTTTATCCTTGACGTGGAGTTAATGGATGGCGTAAAACTAATTGGTATTCTAAAGTGATTTTTTTAAGAAGTTGGCTGCAATTACGGCGAAACTAGGAAGTGATGCAGTGTAAGATAATGTCCTTCGACAAGGCGAATGGTTTTACTGACATTTCGATGAATAATAATGTGAAGAGTGGGTCGCCGTCGACCTAAAAAAAGCCATTTTTGTCACATCTGCTCGACTAAATTCGCATTAAAACGCAAAGTTTTAGGACGCGGCGGATAAATCAGTCAATCACGATAGGAATTGGAGGCGTGTTCCGTCACCGGAATTGCATTTTTCGGATTTTCAATGCAACTCGTTTAGTTTGGAAAAATATCGTTCAATTAGGTACTAGCTACATGATCGGAGTGGCCGTTCGAATCATGTTGTTTTTTTTCCCTCGACGCATACTAAGAACTAGAAAGTTAACTCGAGTTTCCCGGCGCCGCCCTCGGGATCCGAGAAAATCCGCTTAATAATGTACACATAGGAAAATTAAAAACCGTTTAGGACTTGGCAACAAGCCCGTGGTGCGCCATTTCTCCTAGAAACATGACCACCGTAACTGGCCACGACGAGAACCTTTTAACATGAAACAGCTTTTCTTGTCGGAAAATACCAACACGATCATTATTAGCAAAGAATCGTTTTCTAAGATCTTTTCCGCCATCAATCATGCCCCCATGACCTACCCCCGTAAATCTTGGAAATGTTTCACACCTGATGCTCCAAGCTTCGATTTCCACTATGGTTAATTCATCTCTCAAAGAAACAGGTTCCGCTCCGAGTCATCGGGAAACGTAAAGTAGCCGTTGGTATGTTGCATGACCGGAAATAATAAATTTGAAGGGCGAGAGCGGCGATATCGCCGTCGTTTTCGCTAGCGTCTTCATTTTTGAAGTTTTTCGCAGCAATACCTTTCCGAACAAATTGATGCGATTCGATGGATCTTATTTTAATTAAAATTTAATCTTGCTTTTATGGATTCGGCGGTGAAGAAGAATGTCGGAGTATTAATCGTAGAAAGGTGAAGGATGATGGATGGGCAAAATTGTGGAGAATACTTTTGTTTTGGGGCTTCGCTGGTTCACAGGAAAAGAATTGATGTCTTTTTCTTGAGTATTTGACTGAGTGCGAAGTTTTGAAGGGAACGTTGAAAGAGATTTAGATCGAAATGAATTAAGTCGGAGAGTCACTGAATTTTAGAATACAGGAATTTGCATGTCAAAGGGGCTACCGACCGAAAGACGTATGTCGCAGTTTTGGACATAGAAATGCTAGATTAGGTTTCCAGGTTTAGTTATTTATTATACAAGACGATAAAGGACCACTTTAACCATCGAGTGAAAATTGTTTAAACATTATCTAATTTAAATGTGTAATTCCGGTAGTTTAAACGCTAGAGCAATGAAATTTGAAAAAGTTACTATTTCAAACTTGCTTATTAACTTTATTAAATTTTACATTATAGGACAATTTTTTTTTAATAATTCATATTTTTAAATATTGTATAAATATCTCTAGGTTTAGTAATTTTAACACTAGGGCAATAGAATTTGGGGAAATTACCAGTTAGGTGCCAAATTAAAAAAATGTAGATCAGAAAAGAAGAATTTGAGATTTTTTTCTAGTAATTTTGCCGGAGGGGCAATGAAAGGGCAGGGGGGGATCCCTGTCACGGTGTGTTTTATACCATAACAGTACTTCGATTCTGAAGTTTTCACATTTCAAAGTCAACTAGATTTTGAAAAACAATGAAAAAAAGGCAAACACAGAAAACTATTTTTTTGTTAAAAGATTGTATTGGTTTGAATAAAAACTTTACGGCAATTTACTGTGCAAGTAACCCACGAAATTATCAATGCGAATTCTATTTCGAAAATATTTTTTTTCTGGGAACGTCAATTGCACCGTTGATGTTCCAATCAATTCAAAATAATAATTTACTAAAATTAACTAAAAGTTAGCTTTGCATTTTAGAATGAATAAATAAATGAAATTTAAAATCTGCTATATAAAAGAGTATTTTTTTTTGCACAACTTGACACTTTTAGCATCAAACACGTATAAACATTTATCGTGGTGTGCGTCATTATAACCCGTAAATATTTGTATAATACTTGTAATAAAAATGTGTTTACATTTTTCAAACTTGACTTTCTGTCAATGTAATTTTGTTGCGAACCAAAATTGAAAGAAAACAAAAAGGCAAAATTGATTTCTGACATCATCTTCGTAGGGTCGTATTGAACACCCACCGCTCTAATTAAATCACACTTTTTCCCTTTTATATAATGGCTAGCAGTTCGTTCGCAAATTTTTAATTTAATTTTCTCCCAATTTTAATTGTGCTCCTACTTTAATTGAGATTCCAGATCGCATTATTAAAACAGGGAAACCCAATAAAATTAGTCATGAGATGAGGATCAAAATTCGGTTTAATCAACCCGTAATTCGGTTAGTTATGAAAATGGAATTATGGTGATTTGTAAAGAGTTTCCATTCGACAGGTCACTAATAAGAATAAATAATTCGATCGGTTCTGCATAGAACGTGAAATTTTCGGTCTTCCTGGTCATTGTCTCTTGCTCGGCGTTGAAAAAGCAAAATTAATTAGCTAAACGAGCAGTTAACAAATATTTGATTTATTACGTTTAGAAAGCTAATTTGTGTAGTGTTTCATAAAAGCTAGTGGCTTCTACTGTTTAGTCAACATTCATTCGGGAGGGTCAAATTGACTGTTTAATTACTGTTAAACGATACTCGCCGGTAATTTTATTACTAATCAATCAGGAATCGAATTTCAAACATTCCAAAAGCGCCTTTCTGTATTTTTTTTCTCATCGTCATCGTCATCATCTCATTTTTTTAATTAAACCATCCCGGAAACCTTGAAACCTATCCTTAGCTCGACGCGACGTATAAATCAACTTGAGGAGTAGATTCAATCGGTACGTTGAAAAATCCTCTTTAATTTGCAGCAGCCTAACCTCAGGCGAGAGCCGAGCTATCCAAAGCTCAGCCCATAAATTACCCGCCAAGCGAGACACACACGCGGGGAAAAAATCCACCCCCGATCGAAGCAACATTCAGCAAAAACGCTCGACTATATCGGCGCAGATGAGACCGCCGAATCCGGCATCGATGCACCTCATTTCCTTTCCAAAAAAGCTACTAATGGCGAAATTAATCCGGACGTCAACAAGCTCGGCGCTGAACTAAACTAAAACTAATTCGGGGGACTCGAGCTTGATTAAAACTGGGGGAAAGTTCGAGTCGAAGACATTTTTGGAGGTTTGGAGAAACATTCCGATTAACGATTAAGCAATGTTCGAAAAGAGCCGAGTTTAGCCAAGGAAGAACTGAAAATATTTACTGCGCTGCCAATAACTCTTGTGATGAGCAGCTTTTTATCAGCTTTTGTTCGTTAGAAAAGATCAAAGTGAAAAAATAAGACTCGGATCTGAAATCCGTGTAAGCGATGCTTTTCGGGCCGGAAATCAAACAGCATCGTCGACCTCTTTAGCATTGATTACGCTTATAGCATTGTTGCATTTTTTCTCAGAGAACCTCCAACTACAACAATTCGAAGTTTGGCTTTTTTCTTCGGCGTGATTAGGATCCTTTTATCATCGGAGAGGGATGAATTAAGACAACGAAAAAATCAATAAGAGAAAATAATTACGGAAGCTCAATGCGGTCAAAAGCTCAAAGCTCCACACTAGATAAGCATTGATTGGATTACACCGATTGCGCTCTTCGGGACTCTAATTGAAAACAATATCTCGAATCTTGACAAAACGAAATCCTTATCTCTCGTTTTCCTCCGATCATTTTCTTTTTGTTGCGCGGTAATATAGGTCAAAGTTTGCATCCAAAATTGCATAAATTTTGTCTCATTTCCATAACAACTGGTGTTTCGCGATTGTTTCCCCGAAAATAATAGTTAAAAAGACCATCTTAATGCTTTCGGCCACTCCACCAAATATTTTTAAAGAATTTATCGTCTACTTGGCTCCATTTCGCTGCGAACTTTTTTCCAGCGTCCGTTTTATTTTGTTTGTTGTTTTTGAGTGCTCTCAAATTCGCGCTACGATGGAAATTCTGCACGGACATGCAAGAGGAAACATTTTAGTGGAGCTCGGAAAAAGTAAAAAAGAAAAAGACTGTTTCAATGACAACTAGAAAAGTGACAAATTTTATTGCTTCATTTCTCAAAAGATTACTATTCCCATTAGTAAAAGAGCATTCACGTCAAAATAAATAGTCATATATTTGTTTTCAGCTAATTAAGTCAATACGGTAATATTTGAGTATTGTCTACGCAATGGAAATTTCTCAATATCGTTAACACGAGAGTTATTGGAACTGTGCATTATTTAGAACCGTCCGAAGAGTTCAATTTGTTAATGCACTCAAAACGAATTGGCATATTTAAAAAACTATCCTCTTTCTATATTTATTATAATATTGCGATTAAACGTCAAATAAAATAAACAGAAAACACCATTTCATTTCTAAATGAAACATTTTAATAATACGTCAAATATGAAAAATCAACCCAAAAATGTGGAAAACTAAAATTCGAAACCTGATTTTTTTTTCATGATAATTAACGATAAAAAATAATGGACAAAAATATATAGACTTTGGTCCAAATTTTTTCCACCACTAACGAGATTTACATAAGTGAATAGTATGCCGTCTTATAACACCAAAAATTGAAAATGGCAGACTACGAGTAAAAAGGTTAAAGTGTCAAAATATTAGCAAGATCAATTGATAGATAGACTTTTGGATCGCTTCATAACTTTTTGCTATTGGCATATTGACATGTGACTGTCGAAATCCATTAGATGTATTTATGGCAAACATTTTATAAATATTTTTATACACAGGGTTCGTATATAAAGTGATAAACCAAAATCATATTTTTTTAGATTTAACAACCTATACATTTTCACGTTATTACATAATTTCTACTTAAAAAATAATACAGCGGTCCACACATCATTCTAACTGTTTCCATTTCGGAATTATTTAGTTTTTTGTAATACAATAGGCGATTTTAGCGTCTTACAGAACGCAAAAAGTTGAATAACAATTTTATTTTTTTTAATAAATCGCCCTACAGCGGTTTTCACGTGTCGATACCATTTTTGATAAGCTTTCCAATGATATCCGGTTTGTTCAAATTTACTACACAAACCGCATATCATTGGAAAGCTTGTCGAAAATGTTTTTGACACGCGTAAACAAATACTCTAATTAAATTTATTATTAAATTAAATATTCCATTAAAAAAAGAGGTGTTTAACTTTTTGTGTGATCGTACAGCTTATTTGCTGAAACTGTAAGCTATTTTTGCAAAATCTTCGGAAAATACTTCGTGATTTTTTTAAATGGCGCCCTTTTTTATAAAAAAGTTGAATAATTCCAAAACGGGAGTTCTAAACCTATAAGGGTGTATACAAAATTTTGTTTTTTTTTTTACGTAGAAACTAATAATGTAAAAATATATAGAACGTTCTATTTAAAAGAAAAAAACTTAACTTTGGTTTACCACCCTGTGTACGGACATTCTGTATATAAAAAAATATATGTCTAAAATGTGCACTATAAGTATATTTACTGGACGTCGAAAACCGCATGTCCAAACATTACATATTCTTGGGCCAGCCTGTACACAGTGTTAACAACGTGAGAATTTAAATTGCGATTAAAAATTTAGACACTGTCAATATGGACAGGGCTGCTGCAACAAAAATTAAAATGCAGAGCTGCCTCGACATGGCAAATTGAAGAAAAACAATTCAAAAAAATTCAACATCGCAAAAGGTGTAATTTTGGCAAGAATTTCCTTAAAAAGGCCCATTTACCTTTATTAAAAATAAAAGCAAATTTCCATAACGTGTGTTGTGTTTAAGTGTCGCTATTAATTTAGCCGTTGTAGCTGTGCACAAAAAGCCACGTTCTATTACCCTAATATTTCCTAAGTAGAACAATACAATTTAATCGTATAAATATGCAAATAATTTGCACATATTAATGGGTTATTTAGATACTACACGATGTTTCATGCGGAGTTTAGCCGCCCCTCGCCAAAATGCACACACCTAACAGCACTCTCATCGTTATATTGATTCACTTTTCAGACTCCAGCCACGTAGATGCTTAAACATGCAGGTTTAGGTCTATAGATGTCGTATAATGTCTGCATAAAAGTGGGAAATTTTCAGATCGTAGCTTCATGGATATTTTATTGAATATTCATACGAAAAACAAATGTTTGAATAATGCTCGGATGGAAAAATGCCCATTTGTGTACCGTAGGTAAAACAATCAAGCGGAACAAACTTTATACGTAGCTAAATATTTCAAGCTTACTGTATCTTGAATTTTTGAGTTTAAAAACAATGGAAATGAAATTCCCCACGCCACAAATGTTACCAATATTTAAAATTTATCACCCGCCATCATCTCGATGTGGGATCTCATGAAATATTGATTACTACAATACCCGTATGGGGTCCACATGCCCAAAATGTCCGATAACCTTATAATATACACAGTGAAACTAAAACCATCAATTTCAATGGCAACAGCCCGCATCTGGCATCGACAATGCAAGTTTTTATGGCAGATACTTGTAATAAACAAGTCGATTTAATGACGACACTCTTTCTTTTGAATTCGGGCCAGAATTATTTGGATTTTCGTATGAAATCTTTGAGAAAAATATTTCGGTGGGTGGCTGGCGACATTGTATCGATTCGAAACGCTTCGAGGGAAGATGTCGCATTAATTAATTGTTGAACGTAAACTACTAGTAGAAATCTCCGTGTTGTTGTTGTTGTTGTTGTTGTTGTTGTTGCTGTTGTTCTATTTCAGCGTTTGTTATTGCGGGGTCGTGAAATAAAGCAAGACGCTCGATGAGGCTAAAATTAAAGATCACTTTTCGGACCGAAATAACTGAAATGAATTACGCGCGAAATTATTAAAGGAATCATTTTCGAAGAGCTTCCGACGGAAATTAGGCACGAGTATATTGATTTGGGCCACCACTGTCAGAAAAGTGCGTTGGAATAAAGGATCGAATCAAAATCTGGAGTAAGTTGGAAACCTGAAACATCTGTTTCAGTTAGCAGCGACATTTTTTTCTCGATTTTCAGTAATTCCGTTCATTTCCTCTGTCGGAAAAATTAAGCGTTCGTCGTGAGGCTGAGTGGTTTTTATTTTGCTTTTACGGGATGTTCTCACCCCCCGACCGGCCGGTCCCATCGTTTTATGTTTTGAACAAATGTTAAGGACGCGAAATTGACTGAGGAGAACTTTTCTATTTATACTCGACGGATTTGTTTATTTTGCGGCTAAAGTGACAAATTATGAGTGTACGACGGTGCCGAAAATATAGTACGAGGCGCGCTGTGAGTCATCTTCTCGCGACAAAAGTTCTAAAATGTGAACGTAATCGAGATCCTCCGGGTACAGTCTTACCTGACACTTGGGATATTGTTCGTCCGGCGTGCGCTCGACCTTCCACCCCAGAAGCGGAGGGATGCAAATGAGGGCGGAGAGTATCCATACGGCGGCGATCATCAGCACGGCGCGTACCGGCGTTCGTTTCTTGAGATATTCGACCGCTTGCGTGATGCTCCAATAGCGATCCAACGAAATGAGACACAAGTTCATGATCGAGGCCGTACTCAAGAGCACGTCCATGGCCGAATGCACGTCGCACCACCAGATCCCGAAGATCCAGTAGCCCATGAGCTCGTTAGCTAAAGAAAAGGGCATAATCACCAAACCCAAGAAGAAGTCGGCCACCGCCAACGACGCGATGAACCAATTCTGTATGTTTTTCAACGCCTTCTCCGTGGTGATGGCGATGATGACCAACATGTTGCCGACGACGACGACCACCATCAACATGGTGACGACGACGGAGGCGACGACGATCTGCGGCAGGGTGTAACCGCTGGGATAATGCGGCACGGCGACGGTAGCGTTGCCGGAAAGGTTGGCGGTGGCGTTGTCCACCAAGAGGAGGATATCTTCGACGGCGACGGCCGCCCGCGCCGTCAAGTTGCTGAGCGCCATTGGTCCCTTAACACTATGTACAATACCCGTGTACCCGAAGCAGCCCGAGTGTACGTCGGCGATAATGGGAAACGCAATACAATTGTTGAATTTGAGAAAGATAACACTAGCTAGTTTAGAATATGGGGGTCCGAGGCGCCGGCGTCGGCGCCCTCTTCTTCGTCGTCGTCTTCCGAGGCGGAGCTTTCGACTCGGAGCTCGGTTGGCATGTTACCGCCTCGCTCCACGACCGCACACTAAGTGACGGCGAGCCGCTCCCGGATTCGGGCATGCGTCCGCGGAACGCGACAAGACGCCGGCGACGCGATGCGCTTTCAACGGGACCTAATTATTATACATCTTTACAACAGATGCATACTTTTTGTATCACACCAATTCGAAATTATCTACGACGACTGTGTTGGATGACTTCAACGAAAATCGTTAAAAAATTTAAATTTCAAACTACGAGCGGCCATGTTATATCGATGCAAATTAAACTACCGACGTTATCATATTTTTATGTTGGTAAATAAAACACTACGAAATTCGGGTCGTAACTCGACCATATTTCATATATTTTCATCTCGTAAATATATGCTTTGCAATCGACACTCAAAACGTAAACAGCCACAAATTTCAATGAACTTTTTCAATCCAATCGCAAACGTTAAATTGCACCACGTTTATTCCATATTTATTTTCCACTTTAAATACTAATATAATGCGCGCTAATGAGGCCATGTTTGTTTTTATTGATAAAGTAAACCCTGTTCAATGGCGCTGTTAGAATGTATATGCATCAAACAGTTTGTACCGGCACGAAATTTGAGGAGCGTGTTCGCTAAGAAGAGATTTTTCGAAATTCAACTCAAGTTAAATGGTTAAATGTATCTTCACGGCTCGAGCAATGTTTGTGTGAAACGCGAAAAGACAAAATAATATTTAATTGTGCTGTAAAAATAAAAAACTTGAGATTTTAAGATTCCAGAACTTCAAGTTTAAAATTTTCAAATTCTAGCTTTAAAGATTCTTAATTCTTCTTTTTTTTGCAAAAGGAAAGTTGTCCTCTTTTCGATTCACAAATTTTAAGTTTTCAACCTTTCACTTTGTAGTGTTTAGATTTGCACGCTTTATTTTTCGGGTTCTAGATTCTCATATTTCAAATACCAGATCTTTAGATTTCGGACCGTAAATTTTAACATTTGGGATTCTTTATTTATAGATTTAAAAATCACAAGTATGTTTAGTCTAAGACAGTCGTGCTGTAAACTTGGATTCGATTCTTAATATGAATTTTATAAAAGTAATTTTTTAATATAAGCAGGCACTATTCTTTTAAACTTGGACAAATCTTTTCGATATCCAGAAATATTTAAAATAGAAAAAAAAATAAGTTCTCGAAATAATAAAATGTAACAAATTTTTAAAGGGTATAAGGATCCAAAAATAACTAGAAATCCTTCCTTCCAAAAAACCTAAAAATTGATAAATTTTCTGAAACTTTTTAAATTTTTTCTTGTAGTGAATCGAAAGAATCGAGCTCTTAGAAAGACAAGCGAGAGAAAAAATAAAAGAGAATAATGAAAATTATTCGTGCCTGATAGGGAAAATAATAGATATAGTGAAATCTACGCATTGGTTGTCAAGCTGTAAAATTACTGTTGGCACGTCCTTTTTTGACGATCCTCAATGTCGTGCCACAGCACTTTTTATTTGCAGCTAAAACGACGGTATTTAATTTTTAAGAGTGAACGTTCATCGTCTTCGAACGAATAAATCGCAATCGACACAATAAACGCCGGTAAAGTCTCCACGAATGAGTCTCTTAAACAAAAATCTCATCTCAATAAACCTAGAATGGACTTTTTAAGAGGAGTGTCAATTTAGATTGACGGAGTCTGTAAAGAAACGGAGCAAGTTCGAATCCAGGGAGCAGTTTTTCATTTTTTACTCGTAGTCATAAGTGAGCGCCTGTATTTTATTTCATCTGACACAAAATCTGTAAAAAGTGACCCTAAGAGGAAACGCCAAAAATACATGTTTTCGAGCGACGACTTTATTTTATGATTTAACCACGCCGTCAAGGCATTTCGCGTCGATGACAATATTTCATAAAGAACAGACGCAAAATATTTTAAAGGCTCGAAAATATTTACATAATTCATTCTGTGTATTTTAATAAAGAAAATTCTTGTAACGTTTGGACCGTGCCTCGGTCTATGATTGATGGCAGTTATATTTAAAGTCTGTGTATTTTGATAGCTTCCGTTTTACGCACTAACAATTAAGAAATTTTCTCTCGTTTTCCCGCGGCCGTAATCGCCGTTTAAATCGCGGCAGAAAGCTGCGTAAGGCAAAATAGTTAATTAAGCCGTCATTTGATTAAAGCTGTGACCTGTTAAGCTCTTAATTATGGCACATAACCTCGTCCATCTAAAATCGTCGGAGTACTCTTGACTCTTAACCTCCGTCCGTGTATGTTCCATGTGATGAAAATTGCGTCCCGTGGGACAGCGATCGGCGGAATGGTAACTCGTGATTAAAGTTGGAGTTCATCACAAGCTCGTAATCAATAAAGAAAGATTGCTCCCCATAAAGCGAGCTTTTGGAACTTGATGTTTTCAGATCGGATGTCATTGTTGGACTTTCAGTTTCTGTATTGGCTTAGTGGGCATGGGACGGTGCGCACGGTCACGTTGCCGTCGCCGTAGGCACATCCACTCGTCTTTTCATGTTTTCTTTTTCAACAAAATCGTCGGTTTGGAATCGGCCAGTATTTATTTTTTTATTTGAGACATCGAAATGAAAAGAGCAAAGAGCTTTGACGAGGCTCCGCGTTCACGATCACAAATAAGCTTTTGTTCATAAATTATCGATTTGGGGATGACAAAAGGGCGACAGGGATAGTTCCTAATCGTATTACGTATTGAATAATCACACCCCCATTGCTGCCAACTTCATATTTGTGTTTTTGCTTGTTGGTGTGTTCTGGTGAAACGAGCACGTTGCGGGTGACAAAATGAAATATATTTATGATGATGCATTTTACGAGGATACATCAAGTTTTATAGGTTTGGGGAGTATTTCCATATACGGTGATCGCCACTTTGTGAAAAAAAAAAACAGACTGGAACCGGAAAAACAACGACGCGTTGATGTTTACTGTTTACACGAAATAATGTTGCCCTGATCCTGATTTTTTGGTTTCGTTTTACGCTTTTAGATAACGCAATGTTTTAGATGCTAACTTTTGCAAAAACTAAATTTATCCTCATTATCCTTAAAGGTGCCTGTCAATCAAATGATTGTACAATCTGAATTTCGTCCGATAAAATTTGGTATTCCTTAAAAAAAAAGTTACTGTCCAAGCAGCACACTAAATACGATTAAATTAGACTAAATGTGACTAAACTGCATGCAGTTGAACTGAATTGCTCAAATATGATTTGACCAAACTTACTGAAATCATACATGATAGGACAAAATCTGAAAGGATAAAATTAAATAGTAAGCCAAATTTGACTGAATTGAACTGAATAATATTCGGTAGCAACTTGAATTAAATTTTTACCAAATTACATTTAGTCGAATTAAATTAAACATTAAACTTTTGAACAAATTTACTCAAAGAGTGGAATAAAATTTAACGGAGAGAAAATATACAGTGAACTAAATGTAAAGTCAGACTAAACGTGATTAAATTAAACTAAACTGCATTATACAGTCTTCAGAAAAATTTTTACTTAGAAATCAATTTTGCGTTGAGTTTAAAAACCACAAACTCGAAGATTTGCTGTAAAAAAAATAAACTATGGTGTATTTATTATACACGACGGTAAAGGATCTTTAATCGTGATGGTTTTTGATTCGATGGTTAAAGTGATCCTTTATCGTCTTGCACAATAAATAACAATTTCTTTACACTTGATTTGTTGAAGGAATTATCTTAGGATGCAGGCCTCGTGGCAACCTGCATAAGTGTAACTTTTTTTAGACGCTCGAGTACAAAATGGCTTTAGCCTTCGTTTGTTGACACCACCCGAACCCCTACAAATTGCAACGTAGTCTGAAAACACAAAGAAAATTCGAGCTGCCCTCCGAGTGTCTCAAACCAATCTAGTTAAACATTTCCCCACTGTTGACGATATGTCCTGAATTTTAATTCTCCGAGTTCCCGTTCTCTATACAATTTTCCAGAATCGGTCCTTTAAACAACTTGTTTATTTTTACACGCAATTTAAAGAAAGGTTACCAACTTTTCCCTTAGATTATTAAAAGAGAGAGACTAGGAAACGTTTCAGGTCTTAATCGAAGCAGACGTCGGTTTGTTTACTTATTGTCATCAATGTAGTTCAGAGAAAAAAGAAAAATCCCGCAACGATTTGATATTGATAAGAACCGGTCTGGATTTTCAACAAGGGAATATGCACTGGCAGATCGAGCATTTATTGCTGTTTGATTGCCTTAAATTAGTTCCAAAGTCGATTAATAATCCAAAGTAATTAGAGTTTGGCGTAACGAACGTCGGATTTGTGCGCCTTGATCTTATTCGAGGGCGATGGTTAAGAATTTAGTTTTTGTGAAAGAATTACACGGATTTTAGGTGCTCAGAGCGAAATAAATGTTTCATTTGGCGTAGAGGTCGCCGCGAGTGAATTTTACACGACCACGAGAAAAAAGAAAATAAAATTTAGATTAACGCCGAGTGTTTTTTTTTTTTTGTTTCGTTATTAATGGTCGTTTTCCTTAACATTTTCATCGATGCTGTCAAAACACCTTTCCCTATTAATTCTGTTCCATTATTGACACTTTGTTAATGGTATAACATTATCATTAAGGTGGTATTTACAGTGTGCCTCATTTCCTCGACTTTACGACGTTATACAGAATGATTGACAGCATTCCGCTAATAAAATTATTACGTGCTTTCCACCATAATAACGAAGCTTCTATATACAAACACCACGATAAGTTTGACGAATCAATACGAACAGAATAAACCGACGATTTCGTTAATTTATGTAAAACAATGAGACATCATGATAAACGCCGCCACAAGACAATACGAAAATGGGATTCGCATTCCATCAAGGGAGAAGCTAATTTTCGGAGCGGATCTTTTGTCCGAAACAACATGAAACGAAACTTTCGATAATGAAACGACGAAAAGCAAAGCAAACACACCGCAAAAAATCATCAACAATAACAACCAACAGTCAATCTTAATGAAACTTTCTTCGGAGCTCGGGATCAAGTTTTATTTTCGTTCATAAACAGAATAAAGAACGAAAGGGACGACGAAAATTAGAATGCTCTCGAGCGTCCGTCTGAACAGATCTTTAGCCGAAAAAAGGAATTTTCCATTTCTTCTTCGACTTTTCCCTTTTTTTACTTTGTTTTCCGTCTTGTGTAAACATCTGCAACTTTGTGCTTCGCAGCAGCGACCTGCGACCTATCCCAATGACGTAGTTCCGATGACGTCAGCGCTCCCCGAAATGGGCCACTAAGCTACATTCGCGTAGGGCAACCAGTGGCGGCGCTCTCCCCATAAAACATGCATAACTACATAAAATACAGTTTCGCGGGTAGAAAGTTGCCGCCGGCATTTCGCGACCTCTGCATAATTCAAAAGTTGCGAAAAACGCGCACACGTACGAGGGTGTACACATCCTCCGTATTGTCTTTAGACGAGCGATATCGATTGCCGGAATTGTGACCGCCTCTGGCTTCGGCTATCGCTAATCCGGGACCCCCGGATCCATCCGGCCCGGATCGCAATTTCTAATTGGGATTGGAATTCGTACGTAACTAATTATGCGCATGCAACATGTCTGTGATGTTATAATTGCCCACTAAGAATGGGATGTGCGTTTGATGTGGATGATATTCCGGGAGATGCGCACCGGAATTATGCCGGATTTAACCTCAATTAATTTCTTTGATAAATCTGCATCCTGCAGACAAGTAATTTTAAATTGTCGCTTTGAGAGGGTTTTTTGATAGTACTTGGGGCGTAACGAGATCCATTTTTTAAATCGGAAATTCGGTCATCGAAATATTCCTGCAGTCTGTTTTTCCTCTAATTCGGATGAATAAACGTAGATAACGTGTGCAACGTTATTTTAAAACCGCCTCTCTCGACGGAATTCCCGCAAAATCCGCTAAAATTCAACGTGCAGGATCAACGCACTTTTAAAAATCGTCTCGCTTCGAAAATAGACGTTTCATAATCAACATCAAGTTTCATAAATAGATGAAACTGTACGATAGAAAGTTTCAATGAAAATACACAATCCCGCCGATGATGATGGAAATAATAAACCCTGAAAGTCTGCGATAATATTCATAATGGTATTATGTAAGTTGATGGAAATGTGGACCTCGCATATGCAAACTCTCTCATATAATGACTTCCAAGCTGAAATGGAAACTCCTCCGTTTTCACTTTCGAATCTGTCACATAAACAATCAAGAGTTACGAGTTTACATGATTTTTCTGTTTATTTAGCGCGCTCTATTTTCGAAATTTCTTTTGTAAACATTTCGTAGTGATTCGGGTAAAGAACCGCATCTAAATTTAAGCCAACAAAAGAGAAAGCTTTTAAATAATAAGCGGCTTGTTCATGTTTAATAATATTGGGCCGAGCTCGGGTTTGTGAATTAATAAATAGAAGGAAATGAGAGGAGACGTCTTTTCTGAAGTCGTCTACTAGATTAGCGTAATCTGACATTTACAAGAATTTTGTTACTAAAATAGAGAGAGAGAGAGAGGAAGAGAAAAAAATACGCAAGGGAAGCTTGTTAAGACTTTACGAGGGTGAAAGCGGTGCCATTATGAGGAGGAAACCCATCGATGCTATGAGCGAATTTTCGGAAAATGAACGAGATTAAAACGAGCTATTTGATGTTGTTTTAACAAGGAAAAAGTAGCGAGACATTTTTATTTATTTCAACAAAATGTGCGCCCCGGAAACTTCCACTTTTCTTTTTCACTAAATTCCGCTCCCCTTTCCATCGTTAATCTCCTTATTTTTAATCCCTCTCGTGTACATCTTTGCACCTATCAAGAGACTTCCTCTCTCGAAACCGATATTCAAGTACCTTATCTTCGGAAATTACCGTCCTGATGAAGTTTACTAGTTATCCTAGTTCGTCGAACTTAACCATTTAAGTACATATTATCCTCCATAAAGGTCAAGTGAATTAATTAAGAAACACCAAATTCGATGCGACGGACGCTTCGACGATTTCGTCCCGAAAGTCGAAAAACAAATCTCATAAACTATCATCGAATTTTTAATACGAGATATCAATATATGTTTTACGGGGCGGACAAAGTTAGATTGAACTTCGGGCGCAAACATCAACCTCGGGGAAAAGAAACTGTCGCCGAGTTGCGATTGGTTATCAATGTCTGGGAAACTTTACTTTGTCATTACAACGAGAAGTACGATATTGTTGCGAAGTTTTGACGTGAAAGCTGATTGTTAAGAGGATACAGGTGTGGAAGTCATGAATAAAAGATAAATAAATAATAGAAACGGGTCAGCAGATTTTTTTCGGGGATTCTCACAAAAACAGATGCGACAAAAAGGGGCCGTAAAATAACTGATTTTTATAAATCTGTCAATTAAAAGTTTGTTTTTTTAAGTAAACGTTTCCACTATAATTGGACCTCGCACATTTTTAATATTTATTTTTTTTTTTTATGTGCAGCAACGTGTTAATTTTTACAGTCATGCCGAAGAAAAAATTGGACCGCGAAAGCATAAGCGATTCGACCGTCTATTTCTACTCTAACTAAATTACTTTATGGGCAATAAACAGAATAAATTTGTAACATTTGTAGAACGGCCTTGGATAGACATCGACGACTAGATAGTTATCGATTCCTTTTTTTTTCTTTTTTGTATCTCAAAACGCTACTAACCGTATTAGCTAAAATTCAGCAGGAATATTTCGATCCGAGCTAAAAAATCTCACCGATGCCGGTAATTCCACTACCGAGTGTAACACAAAGTGAACCAACTCGAAAATAACAAGCGACCCAGCAACAAAATGCAGATTGAAATGTAAATGTCGGTTTTCATCTCCGTTCAAACATAAAGTGCAGGGAATTATGTTTCGGCAGTTAATATTTTATGCACTTGCATCGCTTTTATGTTAATGCATACGGTATTCAAACATCAAAGATTTTACGGGTGGTCATCGGCGGCCTGAACGATCTGAGAGCCTGAAGTGACTAATTATTCCGTTAAAAAACGCGTTCGTAAAAGTTGACTTTATACGCCGCCAAACCGACAATAAAAAAGTAGTATAAACGCTACCTACGACTTTATCATAATAAAAACGAAATAAAACAAACACTAAACACTTAATTTTAATGCCTCTCTTTATCTTGTCTGCAATAAAATTAATGTCAAACAGCGGAATTCCGGCAACATATTTTTGTTATAATTAACACGGCTCGTGTCTAATTTTTAAAGAACGGGGGAATTACAGTGTCGTACATTTCGGAGCTTTAAGTCTCGAGATACTTATAATAATGTTCTATCTGGCGTCTGAATGTCTCTAGTTTAAATAACTTTATGAAAGGAGCTATCTCATCTCCACCGAACATTTCGAACAATGCAAATAAAACCGTTCGTCTTTGATGGTTTCTTCGTAGTTTGCCCGCATGCAGTCGACCACATGCAACTGCACTGTCTTGAAACAACGGTTATTCTTCAGAAACTAATTCAAAAACTCGGAAACTTGGTTACATCGTACATCTAACGTACCTGAAAAATCAAAGTGTTTTCGACAAACACGCTTCGCTAAATTCCAGTAAGCTTTCAGAATATTCAGAATAGTTAAGCAGTGCATAAAATGCACCAATATTAAACACAAACGAACCACACAATACCCAACTATGTTGCCGACGTGCCATTTCAGACCCGTTTACTCATCACAAGATGAAATATCACCACGAAAATGGCAACTTTGTCGAGCTTTCGTCTAAAGAATTGAGTTTGTATAATTACCCAACAACAAATCGGAATTGATTACGCCCTCAACATGTTTAAACAACCGAACGAAAATTTATGTTTGTCTGAAATTTATCGCTTTGTATAAACCGACCCCGGACATAGTTTTTGGGACAAACTTTTCTACGAAGAAGTATAGTGGGTTTTTTGGCGATACTCCAAATCTATACGTATATAAAACAGCTTGTAATGACTGACATATCGTCGCAGCGGCCAAACCGTCGGGATAGGAACATATCTTCAGGGTCTCCGCAGTGTTGGCCTTGACTTTACATTAACAACTCTCAGTTAAAAAAAAAAATTAATGGTCCGCAGGCGCAAAGCTTTGTTGCCATTTTTTGATCGCCCATTGTTCGGAAAACCTGCAATTTTCTTCGGGCGATGCAGTTATTGAAGTTGGTCATATTTACAAAATTAGATCACGTTCATTTTCATGGTTCTACTGTACATTTACAATAGCTTAAATAGGTCGCTGTTGTTTTATTTTCATTACGCTTGTACACAAACTTCGATTGAAAAACACTACAATTTTTAACACTATTTAGTTTCGATGTTGAAAATATTGACATAACACTTTTACGAAGTGTTGACTTTCACAGTTTGCCGAAGAAATGAATGGAATTTTCTCGGAAACGCTTAATGCACACTGTGAAATAGTTTCAGTCCACCAAATCCCACTCCAGAAAATCTAATAACTTCACAATTCAAAGAAGATTTATCCAACTCCTATTTCTATTTTATTATTTAGGGCCCATGGCAATACTCTTTTCTGATCTAAAATTGATCACCGATGGTAAAGTTCTAGCTAGAAAAATACGATTCTAATTTAAAATCTAATAATACCAGATTTTAACTGTTACCGTTTATTCGTCAAAATTTGAAAAAAACTTCAAGTAGATCAGCGACATAAAATTTGTTTAAAACAATCAAAATCTAAAAGTGACTTTTTTAGTGCCACAGTGTTTGTCAAAGTCTAAAAATGACATCAAAATCTAAATAAAAAGTCAAAAATTGCGGTAATTCTAAAAATGACATTTAACAACTTGATTAAGTAACTTTCTCTGGAATGAAACTAAAAAAAGGAGATCCCGAGTCAAAAACTACGAACGCTCTTTTTTTATTTAGTTCCAATTCCAGACAAAGTCCCTAAAAACATAAATTTAAACCAAAACAAATTGTTTCACAAATGTATACAGGTGTCCCAACGGACTAATAAAACGTCACGACAAAAACGCTGTGCTTTTCCTACAATTTCGTAAATATTTTTTTTTAACATAGGTGTGTGAATTTCGAGACAGAGATCAGAACGAACGACATTTTAAATTGTAAACAAGAAATGGTGGAAGCGCAAAATTTCTTTTACCGTAAATTTGAAAAATTTTCGTGCCGTTCCGTAATTTCATGGTGTCGTTTACACCTGGCGCTCTTTGAATTCCTCAAATTTCCAACATTCGTCCGCACTTGCCACTAATTCTCTTATAAAACTTCAAATAAACAATAACACAGATGTCGGTAATAAATTCGCGAGCTCGTTAGCTCTCAACCATCTCGAGAAAGAATTAAAGGCGCACCTGTTTTATTCATTAAACTCACACCAAGCGAAAGAACTTAATGGCCACATAAATAACGCGAAAAATGCTACCGATTACCGAAATTAAGCACGAGATATACACACACAGTTCCATTATTCTCAACTCTAGACTTATCCAAAAGCCATCACGTCGCACAGGTGCGATTCAAATTCACCAACCCCGACCGCCAAACCGCGAACGAAACGGAAATGTGCCGGCGGACACCCTCAAGTTCCAGATTAATTTTTGCAATATTTATTTAGCCGGCGCGAAACCGAATTCCGGAGATAAACGACGAGGATTTATAATAATTAAATTGTTGTTTGTGTCCCGGGATGAATGTGACGGTCCACTTTAATTCGAGAACAATTGAAAATCGCAACTAACATGGCCGCGGAAATGGGCTGACCAAATCTCGGGAGAATGAACGGGTGATGGATGGGATAAAGCGGGATATTGCCGCTTTGGGCGGCCAAGTAGCGGAATTGGCGCGTATTGGCCGAAATGCCACCCTCTTCGATACCACAATAATAATAATAGTAGTAATAACGCCGGGGGGCGGCTTCTACACGTACGCTTATTTTTTATGGTTTTAGTCCATTCAATTCCGCGGAGAGATAAAAATTTCAATATTCATAAGTTCGCAACTTTATGGACTCCGACTTTTAGTAAATAACTGGTTTCGGTTTTCTTGGCTCTTTGTTCCTTTGTTCGATTGAAAAAGCGCTCTTTCCGAGTGGAAAATCGCGAAATTAATTTTGAGGATTACTCCAGAGAAAGGGACGTTTTTATCGTGGCGTCTGTGTGTGAGGTTTGACCGAAAACCGTTCATATGCATAAATTGTATACACACGACAATATGTATGTCGAAATAATATTGATTTTGGGTGTAAGCGCCATCGCAATTTAGTCCTCATGTAAATTTAATCGCAATTTCCACGGCTAACATAAACTATAGGTAGGTGACTCCCATAAGCCTCAAATAATTGGCAACACGACCCAAAAACGCCCACCAATGTCAATCATCGCCGTTCTTCTTTTAATATCAAAAGACTAATAATAGTTAATTAACATTCTTCGAAACTTCATTATCACTTCTTCCAACACTTGACATTTAATATAGCGAGAACTCACGGAATAAATTGGATAATAAAAGCAATCTAATTTTTAAACTTGAAACTTTGACATTCTGGTTTCCTCCTGCCATCGTTTATTAAAAAATGCAAGGATCGACGTGACATTATTTGTCCGCGATCAATTTTAATTACGTGAATTATCCTGGGTGAGGATTTTTCACTCCTTTTCGTGGTGAGGGAAACGACGATACGTCATGAAACAGAGCTTCTAACTCTAATCGTGTTTCGTTGTCGTGCCTCGGGATGGACCACTCAAGCTTTTGTACACAATTCTTAAGAAAAATCATTTCGAAACGGAGTGATCCTGTACCGTCAAACTCTGTTGTACGAAGAATTTCAATAACGGAGGAACGTTCCATCATGGCTAGATAGCTTGTCGGATGTACCAATAATAGAGAAACCGGCAAAAAAAAAATTACGGCAAAACACCGTACTCCATTTTCTATCTTCATCCGAGCTTTAGCACTTCTTTATTTGCCAACTGTATTTGTACGAGGCGAATTTCATTCGCCATGTTTGCTTAAATACTGAGCAATAATAAGAGCGAATTTGATAACGTTTTTCGGGGAAAATTAATTTTGAAGAGTTTGCGAAAAATTATCTTGTTGTTTAGATTTTCACCAACTAAATTATTTTAGGATTTTGTTCCCACATCAAAAAACATCGACGGCGCATCACAAAAGTACACAATTTGGAAAACCGGGAAAATTCAAAGTACATTGCAAAAAATAAGTCTGAATGCAAAAAATTCACGGCTTCTAGAAGATTCGAAGGATTGGTAGTACTGCCGAATCGAGGTAGAGCTGTAGTGGCGTTATCCAATCAGATAACGTTTTTTTTAACCCGATACACGGCAGGAGAACCATGAAAATTCCTGCTAAAGTACGTGTTGAATTCTCTTTACGAAAACTTACTTGACTTCCCCAAAGTAGAGACCGACTGCCCTCTGACCCCCACTAGATGTGGCTAATTCTGCGTTTCTGCACTTACAGGACGTTATAAGTGACCTTAAGAATTCGTTTAAAGTAACCCGATCGAGTGCCATCCGATTGCGAAGGATACCGTCCCGTTTGAGCCGCAAAGAAAAGACTGCAGGACCAGGAGTTTTCTAGGTCCACGGTCCACCACTATACCTGTCGTTTTCGACTCGACCTCCTGCGGTCCCATTCGACAAAGATAAGCGATTTAAATTCCAATTTACCTTTTTTTAAAATTTCATCGACAATTGTTTAGCTTGACACTTAGCTAACAATTCCTGAACCTACGCCTCCGACTAAATTTTTATAGCGGCTGTAATAACCAAGTTATAGTTTAGTTATATCAAACCAAAAAAATACAAAACATTGTTAAAAATGCAAGAATCAAAGATACGGACAATCTGAAAAATTTACAATGTGTATAAAAAGCTCTACAGAAACGATCCAAAAAATTTAACGGAATTCAGACATGAGAAAAAAAATTACAATTGGATATTCGGAAATGTAAATTATGAAAAAAAATAATACAAGCCGCTCAATCAATTTCTAATTTAGAATGGCAAGCAATCAAAGTAGCAATCATTTTGAGAATTTCAAACTCAAATTAGATTCAGGTTCTCAAACTTTAAACAAATATTTTATGGCAGGCAGTAAAATTAGGCATTGGATTCATAATTCTTAATTAAAATGGAATCAGAATAAATTTTTCCGTTGTGCCACCTGGAATAATACCTAATAATTAATGATCAATTAATTTAATTGTGCTTGAATTTTTATGCGGTACAAGCCTCATTTTGTGGATTTTTCCTTCATTACTAAAATTGCTGATTTTGCAAAATACAATATTTTGATTATGATTTTTTTACGAACTCATGAATTGCTGAAAATCCAATTTACGATTCAACGAGATTTTCTTCATTGATCAAATTCGCATTGTTTCATTTAAACTTTTAAGTTTTACGTTAAAAATTTCCAAATAAAAACTTTTTGTCAAATTTATAATTATAATTAATTAGGTACCAAACTACAAAAAAAAAATTCTGATTGAATTTGATTAAAATAGTCTGCTTTACTATCAAGGTCTAAAAATGACCTTAAACATGACCACACCTCGCAGTACTTCAAGTCAAAATCTAAAAATGACTATAACGTCACGTCTACATACATCAGATCAGATGTCACAGTAATTAAAGTCAAAGTCTAAAAAAACATATAACCAATCAATTTTTAAGCTAGTAGAATAAAATTAGGAACTGTCACTCAAAATGTAAAAAAATTAAAAACGTAAATATTTGAAACAATTTAAGATTACTAAACAAACAATTAAAATTGGAAAAAAACAGAAAATGGAAGAATAAAACTCCTTTAACTATTCGCAAGAAAAAATTGAAAAATGTAAAATATCGTGATCGTATCGCATATTTAGCAGTACTTTTCTGCATTTTTATTTACATTAGTATCCAAAACCGCGGAAATCGTTTCGGAGAATGTAAAAATCTAAAGAATGTAGTAAAATTATGGAAAAATCTTTGCATCAACAAATTTATTTCCTGCCAACCTTTTCGGACTTCATTTTTCGCATTCCGCTATAATAAAACCGACGTAAAGGTTGAATGCATCGCGAGAAATAAAAATGCACCGTCCATTTCTATTTTACTGCACAAAATAAACATCAAACTATACTTGTGTCGAAAAATAAAGCGCTGATCAAGTTTTCCTCATCCGAACGACCTTCGTCCCATATTAAAATTTTTCCCAAACTTGTAAAACTCAATATTTCATCTCGTGCCAAGTTACAATTTCATTCTAGAAACATTTCAACAATTCAATTTGGAATTTCCGAGCCGAAACAATTTACATTATTAGAATTTTAATACAGGTGTATACATGATTTTTCATCGCGAACAAACCGAGGAAATCTATTAAAATTTCGATAACTTTCGCGCGAGTACAATGACGACTGTTTAGTGGTGGAAATGAAAGCGAAATTGATTAATTAAAGTAAATTCGTCGCGTTGGAACCGACCGCGAATTTCTTTCGGTAATTGATTGGAAAAGCCCCTGAAAAATTGATTGGGCGCCGATAGGTTTCGGAATCGGGAGAGAATGACGAAAATTAATTATTTTTCCATAAATCCTCATCGGAATTTCGGCGACGGCTAAACGATATTTGGGCTCATTTATTTTTGAACTAAATGTTTTTTTAATTCAGTTTTCTCTCGAAAATCAGAGCGTGTCCGAAATTCAATCAGAAGCGTCGTTCTTTATCATAAAAAAAAACCGGACCGAATTAGCCCGCGAACATAAATAAAAACAATTATTGTTATCTGCCACAAAAAAACGTCGACCATAAATCTATGTCCCGACGAACAGGCAACTATCCCATAAATCCGCGCTAGTTATATTCGTATCGGATTTCATTGCTAACGAACGAAAGATAAAGGAGAATACGTGCATGAAAATTAGAGATTTACGAAATATCGCGGGATTCGTTATATTGTGAAATCATGATCGGAATTCTTAAAACGACTCTTGTTGTGGTTTTGATTCTGGGATTTATGTCCGAAGTTTTTCTCGAGTGCAGAGTGCACGACATAACCCAAACGACGTTCACCTCACTTCACTCCAAACTCATTTCGTTCTTCCAAATCTAACTACATCACACAGATCATTATTCCCACTATTTCCCTTATAACTGGCTCACTTTGATGCAATAAAACTCTACGGGCGAATCGCGGGCGAACTTTCAACATATTAAAATGAGGCAAATCGTCGCAATAAAACTTCGCAATGACGTGTGCGATTACATCTGGATTTAAATGTAAGAATCTACAATAAACGTAAGAGAATCCGCTGCTATCCTGAAATAATTCTGACTCACTTCCTCTGATTAATTGTGAGGGTTTTAATATCTTCTATAGGAGAAAATGGCCGTGGAGGAGACGTTAGGGAACGCAAACAACCATTAAAATCTACGAAAATAATACATTTGATGTCTATTTGCTTGGGCTAATACGGCGGGGCTTTAATGACGGTGGGAAATCGTCCCGGGGACGAAAATCCGGGCACGAATGTGGTCTACTTTTCGTCTCGTAATCTCTTACCGAATATAAGCTTTCGCTCGAAATTGTCCGTAATTTTATTTATCTCCATGTATATGTCTCCCTTTATGTGTTCCCATCGATTTTGCAGCGTGCGGCAAAGCACTTTCCGATAACAATATACATTTCCGTCGCTCAATCCAGTTGTAATGTCGGCTTCTGTCTCCTGCTGAGTGGAAGCTTTACGTAAAGCTCTAGTGACCTTCTAAAGCTTTCAGACCGGCCACTACCTGCAAGCTCTTAATCACTGAAGGGTCACCAACTTACCACATTTGTCAAATGTTCTCTCATGGCGAAATGCGAGGCACGAATGTAATAACGTACATAATTCAAGGCGCATTTCTTTCTCTGTTATTTTTTACTTCGGGTCTGCGTAAAAGTGCGATTATTTTCCTAGACGAACGGACTAGGTTACCTACACAACTAACTGGTAAACTAGCTTTCCAAGCAAAAAGGAAAATAAAGAAAAATTTTGGTTTGCCCGGCGCATCCACCATTTTCATCATCGATTTAATTTCTTCCTGCTTCGGCCTATACACGGGATTCTGCTTTAAATTGGAGATATCTCGGTTCATTAAAGAACAAACTATCAGGAACTTTCTAAATTTTCACATACGCACAACACGTATTCATTAATGCCAAAATAAATATTATTGGGGCCGGCGGAGCCGGCATTTTTACCGTGCGTAATTGGATTTATTATTTTAATTAAACAACGGGGTAAGGAAAAACTACACTTTTCCGTACCCGGTCCGCAAACCGATATCGGTTTCGATTAACCGGTGTGAATCAATAAACAGGTGTTCTTATAGTCCAGGACCGTACTCAACTCAATTGTTTTAAACGGAACGCTATTTATTTATTTATTTTTTGTTTATTTTACATACGCCAATAGTTTAAGCGGCCTCATTTCGCCTACTTGATGCATAAAACGATATAATAAGTAAAGTAAAATTTTTCTCCCGTGTTCATCACAAAACCTTAAAACCCCCGAAAACTGTCCGTTGAAAATTCATCATCGACCGCATTTCACAGCCCTCACACACCACCACTACCACCATAATTTCGTAACGAAATTCAGTCAGAATGAAATACGACTCGGTCCAAAGTCACAATCCACGTAATGGGAGTTCTTGGCAATTCTAAGCGAGTATTCTTCTGTCGTTATAACGAATCGGTAAACTCGCTGACTGTTCTCCAGAGTACTGCAATAAGCAATGTCTAACTGCTGAAACGATATTAAGGAATGAAGATTACAGCTCTTACGACTGCATTTATTAAAACTTGTATTTTTACTTGTGCTCGTGGACGCTAATACTACTATTTATCTCCACGGAACATTAATCTTAAATTGTGGATAAATGGATTTTGTCTGGTCATAAGCCGCTGGAAACGCCCTTCTCTTAATATACGAGTTTTTCAGTTTTGTTGGCCTGTCAACTTGTCAAAAAAGGAAAAACGCGACTACTCAAAGGAAGTTGGTCGGGATTTTCATGGGTTTTTATAACGAGGATAAATTGGAACTTAATTTAAGGGTTTCGAGGTGATAAATCAGAATTATAAGTGGCTTATAAAAGAAAAGTTGAACAAACTAATAAATCTACCATACGAAACTGCAATATCATCAACTGAAATTAGAGAAGAACAAAGACAAGGAAGTAAAAGAACTAGAAGAAGAGGTAGACGAATTAAAGAAAACAGAACACAAAAGACCTACCAAATTAGGATTGGAAAAAATAAAATAGATGCAGAAACACAGAAAGGAAATTATTAGAAATTATACTTCTAGAGAAAATTAAAGAAAAGCACAAAAGAAATCGTAAAAAGAAAATGCACTCGGGAACAAAATGAAATTACTTCGAGACAAAAAAAAGTAAACGAATAAAAAGAATAAGAAACGAACTAAGCGCAAATAAAAAATATACAGGGAAAATACTATAAATTAAAATTCACACACCATGAGAAAGATTAAAATGACAAAAGAAATAAGCAGAAGAAGAACAGATGAACTCGATGACGCGTTAACTAAAATTACAAATAAAATAGAGAAATAACCGAGAAAATAACAATATTAAGTACTAAGACATAAAAAATGAAACTATAGGGCTATATGCCTTTGAGATGTAGACTAGAACAAAAATTAAGGCAACAAGTGGAATATGAAGTCGAGGAAGAACAAAATGCTTTCAGAAGAGGTAAAAAGTGACAATTTATCTGCAACAAAAAATATAATCGAAATGAAAATGAAGACAGAGAGGAATTATATTTATTACATTTTTCTATAGCAGATGTTGAAGTGTACTTTAAAAATGTAACATTAATGGTACAATTGATGTTTCCCCCAACATTTATTTTAGGAATAGAACTCGCATTTATAGTTTCGTGGGTTGACTGCACTGAACTTTATACCAAGGAGGTGTACGTTTCGGGATGTGACAGCTTCAAAAAATTGCCAATCATCTTCGGAACTTTATACAATGTATTGATTTCTACAGTCTGAATGGTACATTTTTCTGTCTGTATTTGACGAAGAATCACCATTTGGAGCGTCTATCAAAAAATTAAAAATTTCATTCTGCTTAAATATATGCGCATTTTTTTCACAATGCAATTAGTTTGGTGTATCTGAAAATTTACTTTTTCACTCCATTGATATTTTTCGCACTTATCCGTTTTTAAAACGCGTGATTTTTGAGGCACCGCTTCCTACACATCTGCAGGCAGCTCTAATTCGTTCTCGCGCTTGTACTATCGACACTTTCAAAAATGAAAATTTGTTTATAATAAAATTCCATAAGAACCAATTTTAGGTATCCCGATGAATGAGTGTTTATTTTTAAATCCGCGCTATAGAAAAGTGTAGCATCTCGTGATGGTTAAAGCGGTCCTTTATCGTCTTGTATAATAAATAATTATGACTGAAAACTGCATTTTACACCAAAGATAGAGAAACAATGTGGACCCGCCTCGAAATAACAAAATACACAAAAATAAGTAATTAAAAGCACAGACATACTTACAAGAGAAAAAAGGAAAAAACGAACAAAGAGAGATATGTTTCTTCTCAAAGACAAGCAACCAGTGTTACACTTCGCCGTTGCAGTGTAGCAAACCTCGAAATTGGCACAGTTTATAAAAATCCCGCAATTTCTGCTTCCAAAAGTTTGCATTTTATATTTGTTGGCGCGTTCACTTCTAATCGGATTCCGTTTTCAATTTCGGCCCGTCTGAATAGATGTGTAATATTTGAAATTGAAATTGAATTGTTTACTTTAATCGAAGTTTATTTTAGCCAGTTGGTGGTAGGCAATTGCAAAAAATAAATTGTCGGCTTTGCCGCATGAATATGGATTATTCAAGTGAAAAGTGTCGGATGGATGAATTTCGCGTGGGCGCACGTTACTACAAACACTAAAAGAAAAAACTAAACACGTCCCTGTACATTCCCGATAAGAGAGAATTTTATGTACGCCACTTTATTCAGTGTTTTTTCCCCATTTATTTGTGATGCTAGAGACAACAGACGCTCGGAATCAATCCCAAATGACTTTATTTGGACCATAACCTAATTGTGCGTCCCTTCGTTGCATTATTCATGTGTGGAACGACCGATGGTGCATCCATTTTCCACATTGCCACGAGAATTCGCGAATTATGCGTCGAACACACGAAAGTCAATAACAGCTGTTTGGGATGATATGAAAGATACTTGTTTTATTCAAATCAAATACAAGACAGGTTATTCTTTTCTATTCTCTTTTATTTCGTGTTCTCTACACTCATCGTTTATGTTTCGGAGTGATTGATAGACGATCAATCATGAAAGGAACGACTCGGAAACACGTATTCGATTCTGCATGTCTTCTTAATACTTGTGTGTGTGTGTCTTGTAAATGCGGATGTCGGTTTCAATTTTTTCAAATCTAACGGAAGGAAAGCTTTCCGTGGCTCGGCTTGTCATGTAAACGAAGATTTCTTGTATCAATAAATTCAAGGGCCCTTTTTATTATCCACTTCCGTTTCTTGCTTTGTCTTTACCGTCTATTTTTTAGATTCGAATTCAACCAAAATTAATTAATGACGACGAACGTCGCACTGTTTCGATTAACTTTGAAAATTTCGGTCCGTTCCTGTTTCAAATCCTCGAGACATCCTCGACCAAACAAGATACGCGCACAGTCGTGGAAACAACACTTCTTGAACCTAACAAGAAGTGTCGCTCGCAGGTCCAAGTACAATAGGAACGGTGCCAAGTGTCTTCACCCCATTCGCACAACCCCCAACGTCATCTAGACAGTCGAAACCGGAATTAACGTAGGTAAATATTTGCGGATCGAGGGGTAAAACGGACACGGACCGAAATTTGACACTCGTTTAAATAACACACCAAATCAGCGCATTTGAACGATCAAGTGGCAGTAATCAGTACGAAAATCATAGGAATAAACGGCGCATTTTTTCGACTTTTTGACTTAGATTTTAGTCGTTTTAGGCGAACAATTTCGGCAGTTTCCAGTTTCAGTTCCGGCTCCCTTTCACAGGCGAATTTACGAAGATACCTGAAATGTATATCACAATACATTTTCTTTACTTTCAAGAGACCTCATTGTGCACGCTCGTATTTCAAACGCGTGTATTTGTATTTTTGAAAATCTCGTCGCACAAAAGCCCCCGAAGATGAGGAAAAAAAAATGACAAGTTCGCGTACCACAAAGGTTATCGGAGAAGTCACGTCAAAAGAAATCGGTTTTGATACCAAAGTGACAATAATACACTCGTTACCGCTCTCGACGCACAAAATACTTTTTAGTAAGGTCGGTTTGGAAAGAGGACATTTAAGATGCTCGTTCTCGCAATTAAAAGAAGGCGTCGCTTCCGGTTGATTCCGGATTGCGAAACGGATTCCGGAAACGGTCGGTCGCATTTGGGGTAAGCGGTCGGTTGTTTGATGATGATGTATGCAGGGTATTCATCTTCTCTGGCGGCCTCGCTCTCATTAACACCGCCTCTGGCCAACAAGACGGCTCATTTTTCATCATTCACGCACGCGCGAGTATTCATCTCCATCCAGACGCTGACTGACGGACGTCTGACGTTCTAGACACACTTGATTGTGATTAATATTCTCAGAAAGCTTTCCAGTTTTGTCATTTTTGAGGAGGACCAAAACTAAACTGGGACAGCATGACGATAATTAAATCCGGCGGTTAGTTAACAATTTTAAATTGGAAACGAAGGTAAAACTGTAACCAAAGGGAATAAATCAACTCGACGAACCAATAATAACCAATTTAGTAGAACGAGCCTATTGTATACTTTGTAATTAATTATTTGTAGCACATTTCATTAGTTTAATGTGTTGTGCCGGTATAATTTTGAAAATTATGTTTGCACGTCGAGGGCTACGACGTAGTAATTTTATGGTGTTAACGATAAAGCAGGAGTGCATAATTTCGGAAAACAAACCATACTGTATACTTGATTACATGGACGAGAGTCGGCCCGAAGCCGACATTAGCCTGATGTCCTGTTAGGGGTAATCGCCACCTAACCGTATCCTTAATATAGTTTGATAATATTTTGCCGATGGGTCATGAGGGCCTCGGTCACTTGAGCGAATAATTCGGATCGTATGCGTGATCCTTGTCATCCGATTTGTATTCGTGTCCAACTTATGTCTTGTTTAGGGAAACAGGATGGGATCAAGGCTGTTTAAAGGATAATGTGTCCTCGCATCAGGAGTTGAGGGAATTTTAAATTCGTGATTTGGGGCGCAAATCCGCACGACAAACGAAATGTTTCAATGTCATTTCTTTCAAATATAATAGCCCAGATGTTTTCCATCAGATCCACAATTTACTATTCTCTTTGAAAGAAAGAATCGTCCGGTTATTTTCGGTAGCAGCAGGATCCAGAATGATAACAATAAACGAGCGAATGTTTGCGGCGGTGTCAATCTTTCAGCGCGGGATTTATCTTTGCAGAATTTGTTGCAGTTGTGCAACTAAACTTCTAATTTCGTGTTGCCATTAAAAGATACGAGCAATAAGGTTTAACGATACACTTTGCTACTTAGTATTGCGACGGGCGAGGGTCGGGATTGTTTTAAAATTGTACATTTGTTCGGATCAGAGAGCCAGATTGAAAGAGACAATGAAATAAAAAAATCATATAGACGAACGCGCTTTGTTTCACAACATTTTTCCAATTCTCCACTAGACGGTCTGTTATTACTTTCCCAATGCCGAATCCAATAAAGAAAATAAACTGCACAAATCGAAGTTTTTTTTCGTTTGGGTTCTGATTATTCGCTCCGAAATTATTAGACCTTTCGATATTTATCAAGACGAGAAGCGAATCTGAACAACTCTTTAGATTCGGGAATATTACGATTTTACAGAACGTGAGAGAAAAAAAAAATCCGGTCGTAGAAACAAAGAGCATTTGTTTTTGTTGCAGCAGAAAGCGCCCGATTTCCCCGTGACAAACCGAGTAGGCCTCGACTAAAATCAACGAGCTCTTGATTTTAAAGTGTCTGCTTTAGACAGCAACATCGCTTTTATCTTCGTTCGACGCAACGTGAGACTAAATTAGAGCTTAGGACTAACATTTCTTTAATAATTCCATAAAAACGCGTCTAAAGAATGAAAGTCCATTAAACTTTCCGTGAGTAGTGCAAATATTTAAGTGCCACTCAAACAAAGCGACACTATTCTTTCAAACTTCGCCGTTAATAAAACGTCCAAAGTTGGTAAGATTTCGCGTCGTCGTCGTCGTCGTCGTCGTCCGTAAAATTTCTCCTTTCCTCTCCTTCTTCGTACACAAAGTGAGAATTGTGGTCTGAGAGCTAACTATAATAAATCGTTTAATTTTAATGCAACAGCACTGAAATGGAATCTGCAGAAACGCAGACCTTGTTATCATAAATAAATCATGGCGTCGGTGCTTACAAACAATATCCAGAAGGAAAGGCGAACGCCGAACGAAGTAAAGTAATTAGATTTGGAACGTAGTGAACGCGCCTTGAGCGACCAAATATTGTGTGCAACTGGAGCAACATTGTCGAATTTCAAACTAGTTCACGCTTCTGTCGCGTATACGCGCTTGCATAATATTTCAAACTCAATTACGCATTCCTCCGACGTCATTGGATATTTATTTAATGCCGTTCTGATGGAAGATCCTTCGGGAACTTGGCGCACATGCTAAATTCATTCCCATGTTAATTGGCTCGGTTACGAATAGTTTCATCGAAGGACTCCGATACAAAAATAATAAACCAAGCGAGACAACAAACAGGACGACATCCTGAGGTCAAAGAAAGAGTCAGTGTCAAATTTAGGAAGCTTTCACGAGACAATAAAAAGATGCTTCGGCGATAAAAAGAGGATTTTAATTCTCAGAGGCCGAAAGCTCGGGAGAATTAACTTTTCCGATTCGATAAAGCTTTCTTATTCCAGACGAACTCATATTTTGACTCGGTGACTAATTTTAGCAACAAAACCGTCATTAATAATACGTATCCGTTACTTCCACCTGAAACCGGTTTATCTGATCCAATGCACATATTCGAACGTCTTATCTCCTCCATTACCATCTCCATAAACCCGAATTAAGCTAAACCGTTCGTACCACAGATTCCGCCTCGAAACTGCTTCTTGTATATTCGCGTGGATCCTTCGAGAAAAGCGCGCCAAAGATGGAGGATGTGTAATTTAACGTAAACTTAATTATCAAGTGGATTCAAAGATAGTTGGGAGTTCATTAACAAACTCAATGTTCAATTTAGACGATTATGCGAGATTTTATTAAAACGTTTTATATGAACGGGAAGAGAATGAGAACCGAAATAATTACTAATGAGTTTTAATGGTATTAAGTTCACGGTTTATCGGATGCTGACAGTTTCGTGCAAGATGGGGAAATAGAGTGTACGGGAATCGATAACGGAACGGATCGTGAACGTTGCGACATCTGCACGTAACGTGAGGAAACTAACACGAGAGCGTTGTACAATTGACACGGAAAGTCACCAGAGGACGGTATTTTCGATAGGTACTTCTCAGAAATCAGATGATAATTGCGTCGTTGCGGTTTTGATTTGATTTTTAATGTCTTCTGATTAGAATGTCAAGGTTAAGAGCAGCGGATTATCTGCACTAAATTTATAAATTATGGCCGTCCGGAATTGTGCAAGTTTATTTAAATTTAAATTACATGTTGTTCTGTTAGGTTATTAAATATTTATAAACATTTAACGGCAGCTGTTGTACTGTTATAAAAATTGCTTTTAATAATTAAGTATGAAATTACAAATAAAAATGTTATTTTCCAAACTGAGATTAAAACTTTTATGTATTACTGTCAATAACAATTTCTTTCTCAAGTTCTACACCTTTTACGTGAAAATTATAAACTTGTAATTTGCCCGAATTAACGAGCAATTCGAGAACAGTAATTTTCTTAAATTCCATTTCTGTATCATTAAAACTACCAGAGTTACAGAACTGTTTTAAAAATATGGGAAAATTTTCGTTCTTAAAAATGAACATTTCTTAAATTTTTCTTTTCTGCTCTGTAATTGTGTAAATTGGCACAACGCATTGAAAGTGAAATTTTCGAAAATTTCTGTAACTTCTGTAAATTTCATTGTTGTAGCATTAAAATTAAAATAATTAAGAAAATTTTTGGTTTGTCCTGATGAAAATTTCAACAAATTGTGTCTTCCGCTCTATAGGTTTGTAAATTGACACAGGTAATAAACAATTTGAAATTAGTAACCTCGCCAAATTTTATTGCTACAACGTTTTAATTAGAATTTCAAAATTTAATTTAAAAAAAAAAAAATTAGGCCACCTTAGAACTGTTTTTTTTTTAAAATTGTCTTTTTTGTTCTACAATTGTGTAGTTGAACATGGTTCAAAAGCAATTCAAAAATAATAACTTACTCAAACTTTTAACGCTTTAGCGTCAAAATTATCAAAATTATACGATCATTTTTTCTTAATGTTTGGAAGTGAAAAAAAAAATGTTTTTCTTCTTTATAATTTTGTAAATTTGCACATAGTAACGTGCCAAAATTACTACAACGTTAAAATTTGTCTTCGTTAAGATTCTACAACTTAACTCAATTAATAAGCAAAAAAACTAGTAAGTTGCCTCCCTCCAAAGATGGCATAATTTTTGCTCTCCTTTGCCGGAAATCCTAGTTACGTCCATGAAAAGTAAACCACAAATTCTCCGAAAAAAGAAAACAAAAACACCCACTGATAAGAACTGGTATGAATGAAAATTCCTCCGTAATTCTCACAGCTTGTTAAAAAATCCATAAATTAGGAACCAAGAACCTTGATTTTTTCCATCTAATCTTAATTTCCACCAGTAGTTCCATTATCTTATCAATTAATTACGAAAAAAAACGAAACATATGTTGGCCATGATATTTCGTGTTTTATCAAAAATCGCTGAATAAATTTGAAACCCGACGAAATTCTTTGTTCTTTCCAACGAAATACCATCACGTGCCAGCAAACTTTTGCAAGGAGTTGAGAAATGTGTATCGAGAATATCGAAAAGTGCGGTCGCTTGTGTAAAGAGCGCAACAAACAAATCAAGGATGCGTTAAAAATTCGAAATTCCCGCGCAAGGTCGTTGATATGACAAAATGTCATGTTCTTCATTTTATTCGATTATCAACGAGAGCGAATTAATTATTAATAACAATAGCATAACTCGCGGACACGCCCGAACTGTAGGAGATGCCAAGGTTGGAAATATGAAAGGAATGCGAGAGTAATTTCAAATTTTTGATTTAAATTATTTCGGCGTAATAACAGATTAGTGAATAGTTCCAACACTTAATCAATCATCAACCGTTGATTGCCGTGAATTTATTAATAATAAACCGTGCGGCTATAAATTACAGTCGTGCTATTAAAAAGGAAAAAAACACTCAACTTGTTAATTTGTAATAATAAACCTTACTAATTCTCTAATTATACAGCCCACTTTTCGCTCATTTTACAAGACAATTCAAAAAACTCGATCGGGGAGTGCCAGAATTTCTTCTAGAAAAATCACAAATTTTCAAGATCAGAAAAATCGGCCACACCTGTTTTATACTCGCTCGTTTTTTTTAAATTATTCATCAGACGCAGACTGAAATCGTAAATTTAACCGGTGTCTTAATGATCGACGAAATTATATCAAGGTTGTGTGAAGCGACCTTAAAGAGTTCAATGAGGGCACTCGCCGCCACCCAGCGAGGTGCAACAAACGGTGGACAAAAGGTCAGATTTGATCGGGGTTTAATTAAGAATTAGATTCGATCAGTTATGAGTTTTGGTTTTTTATTATTAAATGTCGAGGAACAAAGAGGTTCGTGCTGCTGAAGGGGAAAATGGGCGTGAGAGCGGCTGATCGAAGAATTTCAAAAAAAAAGCGAAAATCGCAGTTTCCTCTTTCGAATTCGACATCGAAAGAAACCGTCCGAACGTTATATTATAAGCACTACTCATAAATATGTAAATACAAATTTGAGACAAAACTAAATTAAATAATTAGCCCCGAACTAGTTTAAATTCAATTAGACAGATTTGATGTAAATTAAGTGGTAATTGATGTGAATAAAACAACAAACAAACATGTCTAACGATCTACCTCTAATTGTCTTTTCTCTAAATCTGATTAGTCCAAAAGGTTACATTGTTTCGCTGTCAACTTTATTCATTTTAAATGGACTCGGATATTATCGCAATGTTTTGTAGGTTGTCACTATTACATCATCATCCATTTTTTGTCGATTATAAAAAAAAAACGCGAGGCCCACGCGACCCGACAAATCATCCGCGTTTGATGAATACGTGAGTTCGATCAACTAACGTATCGTGCAACTAAAAAGTGCAATTAATTCATTGACAAGGTCGATCCGTGTAAATTACCTACACCATCAATTTCGCACGAACAAATTATTGCTAAGTTTGGAATAATTCAATGTGATCCACATTTAAAAAATCAATCGATACATTTAATGGTGATTTAATTAATTTAATCGCATATTAAGGTTCTATTTAACCTTTTGCACAGTAGAGATTTCGTAGGTAATAATCAGAGCAGGTGTGGTCTCTTCATCAGTTCACCTTGCACCTTCTTATTTATTATGTACAAATTAATATTTTTGGGCGTGTGCTTAGATTATGGTCGTAAATCGTCGCTGCTTGTTGTTGGCGACAATTTGGCCTTCTACAGGGAAAAATTCTGCGCTCCAGGATGCAGAACCCTTATGCATATTTACGTGCATATTTCGATTAACATAATATTAGAATAAAACTCAGAGTTAAACTTGACAAATTGGCGCGAGAAAACTTTAAATGGAAATAGCATGTACACAATGAGCGAACCGTAAGCTCGTAAACGCATTCCTGACGTATTTTCCGATTCTTTAATAATTCATTGATTTTGCAATTAAAAATTACGCCGATAAACGCACGCTCCCATTGGTTCCATGACAATAAAACGTTAAGCTGTGACAGCTGCGATTTTTTATTTAGGGTTTTTCTTTCTCTTTTGCACCACATTATCATAATTAATGTCACTATTAAAATGAAGTCGCACGGAAACTGATGTTCCAGAAATAAATGTTAAAATCAACTAAGGCAATTTTTCATACGAATTCTTTAATCCCTCATTTGGCTATCGTAATGTAATTCATAAACAGAGCATGACAGCGACATAGTGAGACCGCCGCATGTACTACCTCTTATATAACACTTTACTGGTTACCAAAAAAATAAGAAACAAAATGAAAATTTCGAAAATTGCGTACGCTTTGTTGCGTTCGAAAAGGTTCTTGCGTTGTTCACGCGATTTTTCTTGCTGCCGCGCGACTTGAAGCTTTAGGGAGATCTTCTAGTGAAAGCAGAGGACCTTGCTCTTCAGTTGGGGTATCGAAGGTGCTGGGGGGAATCTATATAATATAGGCGGGGCTGCTGGGATTTGTACAGTTGTTCAACAGTCCTAGTGCTTAGGAGGTTGCAATAAAACACGAAATGAAGGTTTTGGTAAGTTGGCACCATCTAGTTAAACGAAAAAATTTTGAAAATGTTTCTTCCGTTCTTATTCACATTTTGAACAACACGAAAGAAGAAAAACGATCTTCATTTATCTGTACCGTATGAACCCGTTTATTCTGTATTCTTTTTTTATATTTTTTCTTCGTAGCATACTCTCATTGATTCTTCAAATTTTACAATTTTTGTTTTATTTTCGTGTTCTTCTATGTTTTGTCACGCGTTCTTTTCTTTTCTTCTATTTCTATCGCGCTGTTTCAATCTCCCTAAACATTCTCTTCTTTCGCTTCTTGAGCTAATTCTCCTCGTGTTCCCCAGGTTTTAGTCAGTTGCGTGTTGGCCGCCGCCTCCGCCACCTACGCCCCTTTAGCCATCTACCCCCAACACATCCCCGTCCTCGACTCGAACGGCGTCCCCATCGAACGCCTCGAAAACCAACATGCTCGTGCCGCCCATTACGCCGCTCATGCCGAAGCTAGCGCCCGTAACGGTCAGTACTCTCCTCTCGCCGCCGCCGTCGTTTCCGTTCCTGCTGTAACCGCCAACTCTCTTCCTCTCGACACTCCCGAAGTCGCCGCCGCCAGAATCCAACACTTCCACGATTACGCTGTCGCCGCTCAACGCAACGGCGTCAACGTCGTCAGTCCCGTGGCCCATGTTTCAGCTTACCCCGTCGACACTCCTGAAGTACAGTTGGCTAAAGCCGCCCATTTCGCTGCTCACGCCGCCGCTCGTTCTGGTATCCACCTCCGTAAAAGACGCTCGACTTGGGCTTACCCTGTGATTGGACCTAACGGCGTTCCTGTGAATACTCCCGAAGTCCAACAAGCCACCGCCGAACATCTTGCCGCTCACGCTGCTGTCAGAGGAGTACCGTTGGAAACTCCCGAAGTCGCCGCCGCCAGGGCTCAACATCTCGCCGCTCACTCTGCTGCTTTGTCCGGGCATGTTGTGGGAGCTAACGTGTACGCCGCTCCTGTAGTGTCCCCTTGGTTCTACGGATCGGTGTACCCCCATGCTACCATCGGGCCTGATGGTCAACCCGTGGAGACTCCGGAAGTACAATTGGCCAAAGCTGCCCATTTCGCCGCCCACGCCGCCGTTCGCCACTACTAAGACAACCTTTTAGTGTTTTTGCTTGTTACGTAGTACTGCCCACAAGTACGATTAGTTCTTCCGATGTTAACAGCTATTGAATCATGTTGGGGACACCGTGTATATACATGTTATGGAAAAACCTTAATAAAACTATTAATATAATTTAATTAGGCATTAATTTTATTATATCGATAACGAGTCGTACCATAAAATCGAACAAGACGTGGCGCCGAGTCGGTCTATCACGTGGTGATAATTGCAGTATTCTTTGCGAATATTATTATACGTCGGCTGTCGTGTCTGGCTGATACGATTTCTTTATCATCGGCTTCATGCATGATCGGTTCTAATGATGAAACTTGGTGCGAAAGAAGTTTTTTTTGAATCAAGGACGTGAAAAAACAGAGTTGAATAACTCTAGTACTTGAAGTCGTACCGAACTATATAACATGGGTGGGTACCATGGTGACTTCAAAATCGCCACTTTTTTTGTTTCGACAGAAGTGTACTGCCCAATAGATATCCATTTCCATTACTGTCCCATTACCATAATTGCATTAATAAAATGATCCCATTAATTTTCAGGCACGGTCGCTCCATAAATTTCGTCTTTTTATCTTAATAAAATCAACAAACAAGTAGCGCGACAAAAGCAAATACCAGTTCGATGATTAAGAAATAAATTACAATAAAAAACATAGGCGATGATATCCTTGAAGTTCGTATCTCATCATAATACGTCTTGGGACCACTCCCAATAACAAAAACACATCTCCAAACAAAACTGGACCTGTCGTAAGATTGCGGAACCTGAAAAAACCTAGACCTTGACGCCTTACCACTCTTGAACTTTAAAACCGTCAAACATGAGAACAATTATCTTATTTCACCTTACTGGTAGTACCAAACAGGCGGGGCGTGGTATATAAAGTGTAAAGGACGTATTTTCTAATAGTTGTTGCGAGTTCTGTGCAGAAGCGCAATGAAACTTACGGTAAGTTATTTTAGCGGTCACCATACTAATACATATATATATATATATGGTAACGTTGCATCTTATAGATATTCCTTGTCGCGATATTGTCGTGCGATGCATCCCACGTGGTACCGCTAGGTGTCACCGTGGGTCTCACGCCCTACTCCCACCCGATCGCTTCTTTATATCATAGTCAAGATGTCCTGGGGCAGTACGCCTATGGGTACGCGACGCCAACGAGCACCAAAGCGGAAACGAAAACTGCAGATGGAGTGACGCAAGGAGGATATTCTTACATAGACTCCAACGGCCTACTACAAACCGTGCATTACACGGCTGATCCCATCCACGGCTTCCGCGTCGCCGCCACCAACCTCCCCCAAGACTTACCCGACGTAGCTCTTGCGAAAGCTAAACACTTGGCCGAGTACGCAGCTATACAAGCAGACCATGCCAAACTGGCACAAGCACCCGTACAAGATCTTCCGGAAGTGGTAGAAGCTCGCTCTCGACACTTGGCTGCACTCAACGCGGCGTACGCTGGTGTTCCCCAGGTGCCACAAGACTTACCGGAAGTCGCAAGAGCGAGAGCTGAGCATTTAGCTGTCGTTGAACAAACAAGAGCGCGAGATGCTGCGGCTCATCTCAGTCCTGTACACCTGAACGGAAACGTGGTGGCGGTACAAACGGTAGGGCCGGTTTCGGCGGTGCCTGCAACGCAAGTTTCGTACACGCCTGCTCTGATACAAGCTCCTGCTTCATCGCAGTTTCACGCTCAAGATGGACTAGGACAATACACCTACGGATATGTAGGTCCGCTGAGTTCCAAGAGCGAAACGAAGTCAGCGGATGGAGTAACGAGAGGAGGATACTCTTATATTGATGCGAACGGAATATTACAAACTGTAAATTATATTTCGGACCCCGTGAACGGATTTAGAGTGGCCGCTACGAATCTTCCAGTAGGACCTAGTGCTCCGGTTGTGGAAAAAAGGGTGGCAGCTGCGAAGACTGTAGTACCTGGACTGTATACTCAAGAGATTGTTTATTAAATAGTACTAATTTATATAAGTATTAATTTATTCCTTGTAAGTCCTTGAATTGTAATGAAATTAAAGTGTATGCAAAATCACCGTTGTAGTTTCGCTGCGAATGAAATGCATGAAAGTGTGAGTTATCAGAATTGAGGAGGTCAAAGTTAGTAGCAAAGGCGATTGACACGTTGTTTTAGACGATGTGTGGTACTGACCTGGGAATTACAAATATGTTTGGTTTAAAAATATATCAATGAAACAGCGAAGTAACCAATGCTTATTCTCGAAGCGAATTGTTATGAAATTACTGGTCGTAGATCTTATTCAACTTGTTATTGTAATAATTTATTATTATACTAATAACCTCGTAATTTATTTCATGATATATTTTTGGTTAGAAGTGAAAGAACGAGCTGATGTTAGAATCGATTTAAAAAAAAATTTAAAATAAAATAATTTACAAAATAATATGTTGTAGGCACACGTCTGGTTAAACAAAATTAAAGAAGACATTAAATCAAAATAATTAATTTCATTTAATTGACAAAGATATTGCCTGCGGATAAACATGTTTATGTTTTGGCTATAAAATTTACCAATAAAATTTACCAACAAAATTTTCCTTCGCAAAAAAACCGATAATATTTTTAAATATCAATGCTATTTTTGCAAATGGAATTTTCTTTTTACTTTTTCATTCTTAATTTGAACGTGAATATTACACATTTATCTATAATAAAAAACTGTACCAAAGTCCACCCTGGTGAACCCAAAAGGGGCGGGCCTTCTGATAGTCTCTTATCATTTGACCCCTGAAGTCAACTCTCCGAAAACTTATATAAAGAAGTGATGATCACGGCTCTCGAGTCAAATCTTTTATATCCGAATTCAAGTATTCCAAACAACTTAATTAGCATAGTGTTTCGCGGTAAAAATGGTGCACACCAGAGTTCTAAAAGAGGATAATTCCAGAACATTCCTCACGGTGTCGAAAAAACTAGAAAACGAACCAAGAAAATCAGGACAGTTCTTGGCATCAACGTTAGGTAAATAAAAATCAAACGCAATTAATAAAAGTTGGATCGACGCAAATTTGAGTGATAACAAGTTCAGTTCAGTGCGTCATTTTGGCAAACCTGGCGTAGGAACGATTGCATAAATATATTTGTTATTTACAAAATTTAACTTTGAAAAATCTTAAAAGTCATATTATTTCAGCAACGTTGAGCGCGCTATGTTTGGGAATGTGTCTGGTATGGACCTCCCCCGCGCTCCCCATGCTCGAACATCCCCAAGCACGTCCCCAAATCACCAAAAATCAAGGCGCCTGGATCGGTTCTCTCCTGACCTTGGGAGCTTGTCTGGGAGCCGTCCCCACAGGACCACTAGCCAACTTGATCGGTCGTAAACGTACCCTTCAAATACTGGCGCTACCCCTTTTCACATCATGGATGATCATAGCCTACAGGTTAGTTAGTATCTCTATTATTTCTCGTATTAAAAACGTGATTTTAGTCCGTACGTGGCTTCTCTTTACACCGCTCGCTTTTTGGCAGGTTTGGCTATCGGAGGGGTAAGTGTCGCCGCCCCCATGTACGTAGCGGAATTAGCGCATCCGTCGATACGAGGGACGTTAGGGACGTTTTTCCAAGTGTTGATTACAGTGGGTGTGCTTCTGGAGTATGTTCTAGGTGAGGATTTTTTCAGGAATCTTAGATAGATTCTGACTGAAAACTACAGATGGCGCGCGGGGTTTAAATTTCGGGTTGTTTGAAAAATGAACGAGATTCATAAAAAAAAGTCTTTTTCAGTTTGATTTTAATGTAGAGAAGTTTGTTTTGAACAAAACATTTTTGTTTTTGTTTGAAAATATTTTGTATCGACGATTCAATTTTTCACGTGACCTTTAACATTTCAACGCCTGGATAACGTGAATTTATGGGAAATGCTTTTTAAAAGATAGTTGAGCTATAAATATGAGTTACTGACGTTTTCTGCTTTTTGATGTTGCTGCTTGTTTTCGGAGTGATAAATTACATGGATGAGAGAAATTATTTCAAATGAAATGTGGGATTGTTCAATGCATTACTATACGATTTTTACACGATCGCGAAAGATATCACTGTTGACGCCGGCGACATAATGTTCTTTTTTTTACCCTAAAGGTGAAACCTACCAAGCTTACTTTATTCGTAATTTTAACCGATATTTAGAGAGTTCGCGTTATTTCCAGTCGCTTTCCATTATTCTTCGCCCAACTAAACAGCCACTTGGAACACTTAACGAAAACAATTCTTCCCTCGTACATGTTATTTCCCACACTTTTTTTTCTCTCTAATTCCTTTCTCCGGGCCGTAAATGAAATTTCTTCAATTAAATAATCCTGTCGTGGAGCTTTGTAAATCTCTCGAATAAAACATTGCAAAAGCACGTAAGCTTTTAAGCAAAAGGGACCGAAATGAATAATAAAAGAAAGAAATCTTGTCCGTTCCACTTGCTTTATGTGTTTTACCGATGCCCGGCACGTTTGTCCATTTATTGATTTTTCCTTCCTTTTTTACAACTCCCACAGACAATCCCATTTTATTTTAAAATTCCGAAACTACAACCAACCAAGAGTGCTTACAAACTAATTAATGAAACTGTTTGTGTATTAAATGGAATTCCCCCAGGCTTTATCTAGCAACAAAGCTTTTCTGACATGTAAACATCACGAATGAACAAACTTTCGCTTCTAACTAACAACGTTATTATTATTATTTTTAGGGGGAACAATCACATCGTTCAAGTATTTAGCCCTCGCATCCGCCGCTTTCCCTGTTGTTTTCCTGATGACGTTCTCGTTTATGCCCGAAACACCGGTGTATTTGTACACAAAAGGACGAGTAGACGACGCGAGAAAATCTCTCCAGTTTTTCAGAGGGAGACACTACAACGTGGAAGAAGAAATGACGAAAATTGGCGAGGACATTAAAGAAACGACGGCGAATAAAGCAAAATTGAGTGACCTGTTGCGATCCAGGAGTACCATCAATGGGTTGGTCGTTTCCATGGCGCTGATGGCATTCCAGCAACTTAGCGGGATCAACGCGGTGCTTTTTTATGCAGGGAATATTTTTCAAGAGACCGGAAGCTCGATGGCGCCGGATACTTGCGCCATCTTGGTGGGGGTTGTGCAGGTGAGAGCTTAACAAAGCGGACTCATTATTAATCCAAGATACATTACTCGCATAACATCCTGTATTTTTGTTTAACCGAACCGTGAAAAAATATGAGTGGGCGTGTTTAAAACATTCTACCTTGGGGCCGCGTTTCTGCTAAATTTACATGTAATATTAACTTGTTCGGTAATATATTTATTAGTTTCCTAATTGCGTCCGATTAATATCCAACTCACCTTTAAATGACTGAACACATTAAATTTTTTCGAAATGAAAAATGATCCTAATCACCCTGAATACACAATAAAACATCGCATAACCGGCAGCCACAAAAACCACGACTCAAACCGATGGAAATAATTAAAACCCGTTGTAAAATTACCAACAGTGCTAGAAATTTCGAGTGTTATTTCCCCAATAAAAGCCGTTCAATTAAAGCACATAAAGCATCGATCTCCGCGATTTCTTTCGATTGGTTTGAGTCTTGGTCATTGAGTTTTCGAGTACAAACACCCGGAACCAAAATGTAATCGAGGTGTTGCGAGAAGATAAAAGCGATTTATGGTTCGGTTTCGCCCACTTTGAAGGACCTAAACTGTTGACCTGAACGAGGAGATAACCACAGATACAATGTCCCAGAAGAATACTTTAATGGTGCACCTCGCCGCAAATCTCTCACTTTACACTTCAAACATGAGCTCGCTTTATACACACAGGACGTGTGTAGAGAAACGTGAAATGTTGAAAAAGGGACAGGGGCGGACGAGGGAGAAATCATAGGGAATTAATTAATGTATGGGCACAAGAGAGAAATATAATGGACAGGAGTTGATTTATTGTGACAAATGGCGGCTTGTCATACCCACATGTATTGATCTGTAACGAATCATGCAAAAACGGAAATGTTGGGGTTGTTCAGGTTGGTGGTGACCTTTGACGTTCGACAGTAAAAAAATGGCTTTAGTTAATGTCTGTTTCGCTTTGACGCTTTTTTTTTCTGATCAGATAATATGACAACAAAGGCAAATAACGGATCCTGCAGGATTATTCACGCATAATGAACAGCCAGATCGACAACCCAAAATACATTTTCCATTGAGACTCGTATTTCAACGTTTTTCTTTAAAACGACAGTAAATTCTGACATGGATTACGGAGGCGCTGACTAATCCATGGCCCGCGCGCAGTTGTTTCATTTTTATGGTCTCAACTAAAATAAAAATTCTACGAAACCAGAAAAATATCACAAACTGTCATTCGTTACCGATACAAAAAATGATCTTTTTTATACGAACTAAGAAATCGTCAACCTTAAGTATGCAGGTTCGGTTGTATATAGTATGGTCATTATTTTTAAATAACCCTGCACTCATTTTTTTTCTTCACCTTTTGCCTTTTGCTAAATATTATCTCTGCTCGCTTATGACCGCCGTTCGCCTCGTTAGGCACTTTTCCGGTATGACTACCACTTCCGCAATTCCGTCTACACTCAAAGAAACACCGGATTAATCTTAGCCCGGCGCCAAATTCCGGGTGAAATCGATACTCCGGTTTACGGCCATCCTTCGCTACTCGCAGGAACGACTGACTGTCCCAACTTTCGATTGTCAGAAAAATAATTAATGCGATAATTCGTAGCGTACGTTCTATTCAACAGGTGTTTTATGAATAAACCGGTAATAAACACGTCGAGTGCGTAAATTTTAGATTTATTAGATGAAACTAAGCCGCGTTGTTAATTAAATCCGTGAATTGACTTTGTAGAGATCCCCGTTATCTTGGTATTGATACAGGCGAAAGGTCCGATTTAGAAGGAATAAACAAAAAAACCCGATTTACATTTACACGGTTTTAAAGTGGCTGAGTTTAAATGGGATCGAGTCTTTTTTTTTAATGGTTATTTCGGCTTGAATCCGAGGAGAAAACGAGGTAAACAAGTGGCGAAATCTCCGGGACTACCAATCTTTTGTTGTAAATAAATTTAATTAAAGATTGAAGGGTTTGGGGAATTGGCCGAGGGTTAAAGCGCCCACGTGTTCAAGTTCAGGGGTGTAATATTTTATGCGAGGAAGGAAGTCGAATGGAAAAATCAACGCAAATTTTTGAATAACGACATTTGTATTTGTGACTGGCGTCTTTGGATTTATGAATAATTTCTGTTGGGCGTTTGGGGGCATGAATTTTCCATTTGAAATTGTAAATCCTAAACGTTTTTACTACAAAGTTATAATTAATTGTTTGTTTGGAAGTTAATTTTAAATATGAACACCATTTGCAGGTTCTGGTTGGTCGCATGGAAGGAAGTCAGTCATGCGCTATTTTAGACAATTTGTTTTCAAATAGGCTGAAAATTTAACAATAACGTTTAAAGAACACGATTTTTCTGGAACACTCGGTACAATTACATTGTGAGGGGTTTAAAATTTTGACAAAGGATCATAGGCAACCCAACATACGAACTTACTACCATAAAAAAATGTGGAGCCTCATACAACTGCTCCAGAGCTGTAAATACACTGACCTTACTTTTGGAGTGACATGAGCCCCATTCCACGGCCTACTTCATACAAGCGTGCGACGGTAGTTCCTTCATACTTACCTCACATTTCCTTCGCAAAAGAAGAAAACTAATCTACTCGTGTTGTAATTAACAGTGTGTGCAGGAAAAGCTATTTTTCCTTCTTTTTACATTTTAATGACTTCGAGCTAGTTGAAAAACTCACCGACACGAAATTTCGCGGGGGTAAAAACGGATTCAACACGCACATCGCTTTCACTAATTTTAGCAACGAAAAGCACAAACCCAAATTGTTTTTTGATAAAAATACGCGAAGAAAAGGGACAAACAAACATTTTCAAAACGAGACGCAGCGTTCGCGATGTCGGTAAAAATGGGATCTTCACCGGTGGAGATGCAATTTCAGGAAAATAAAAGAAAAAGTGGGTGCTAGCAAGAGGAAACTTGGCGAAATATGTAGAAAAAAATCTTTTTACGTGATGACAACCAACTTTTAGTATTCAAAACGATTCTTTGCTTAATTTTACTCCGATCTAATTTTCGAAATGACATTTTGTGGATTTCACAGCCGACTTTTTACAATCGCGCCGGTTTGTCGAAAATCTTACCGCTAACCTCACTTTTTTCTACCAAAAATAAAAAATTAATGTATTTGCGTTGTAATTTTCAGTGTGCAGAGCAGAAATTACCTCTAACTTCGCTTTAATTAACCTCTTAATAAAGGGGGTAAAGACGGATTCAAACCCAGCACGCACATTACTTTCACTCATTTTAGTAACGAAAAACATAAAAGTACGCGAAGAAAACGAACAAACTAACACTTTCAAACGAGATGCAGCGTTCGCGATGCATTGTCGGTAAGAACGGGATCTTCACAGGTGGAGATGAAATTTCGGGAAAATAAAAGAACAAGTGATTAATAGAAAGACAAAAGTTAGAAAAATGTTTATAAATATGCCTTTTACGTGATGACAACCAAGTTTGAGTATTTAAAACGATTTTTCGCTTAATCTTACACTGATCTAAATTTCAAAATCACCTTTCGTGGATTTCACAGCCAACATTGTACAATGGTTTTTCGAAAATCTTGCCACTCGCCTCATTTTTCTTCCGCTAAAGAAAATAATAGTGTAATTGCGTTATAATGTTCAGTCTGTAGAGTAGAAACACCCTTTTAATTTCGTTTTAATTAACCCCTTGGTTTTTGGTGGTTTTAAAATTCACCGCATCCCGAATTTCGTGGGGAAAAACAAATTTACACAACACGCACATCGCATTTACATCTTTTAACACAAAAACTCGCAAGAGAAGCATTTTGTTCTTGCAAACACACAAAGAAATGAAAAAACTCGTTTCAAAACACCTCCGAAGCACTTTGCTCACTATCGGTAAAAGCGCGACCTTTAAGTGAGACATGTAACTTTGCGAAATAAAATCAAAAATAAGAGTTAAAAAGGGTAATCCAACATAGATGTGTGAAAAGAACAATTTTTTAGTGTTTGGAGCACAAATCTACAATTATAACAAATCACCCAAACACCAATTTCTTCCGGTTCCCACTCATTACGCACGCTTCTCTCCAATCAATAAAACTATCCCTCTTCCGGGAAGTTTTCACTTTGTCCATTTTCCCATGCCTGAATAGCCGCCAACCCAACCGATAGTTTACCTCATTTCTTTTTTCAGGTATTAGCAACGCTGTTATCGACGCTTCTCATTGACAAACTCGGCCGAAAAATCCTCCTCTTTCTCTCGTCCTTCATCATGAGCATCTCTTTGATGGCTCTAGGAGTGTACTTCTACATGAAGCCAACCCTGGAAACCACCTCTTTAAATTTCCTTCCACTGCTAAGTCTGGGCGTCTTCGTCGTGTTGTTTTCGGTCGGCCTAGGCCCCATTCCCTGGATCATGTTGGGGGAGATTTTCACCCCGAAATCCAAAGGGGTTGCGAGTTCCATATCTGCGGCTTTCAACTGGATTCTGGCATTTACGGTTACGAATCAGTACCAGAACATGAACGACACTTTGGGGGTCGGAATTACGTTTATTGTTTTCGGGTGGATTTGTGGCATGGGAGCTCTCTTTGTGGGGGTGGTGGTGCCGGAAACTAGAGGAAAGGACATGGACGCAGTTCAAGGGATGTTGTTAAGAAATAGAGTCCTCAACTGCTCGTGCAGGAGAAGAAATGAAATTTGAAAGGAAGAATTTAGCATTTAAGTGTATTTATTTTAGTTATATAAAGTTGATCAAACTGCGTATGCGTGTCGTCCATCATCAAATATGCAACTCCCATTTTAGCCAAGACTTTTATTAATTATGAGCGACGTTTCACGGGGAAAAACTGATTGGTCTGGATAATTGATGTCGGTAGTGAAACAGTAATGTAATTCAACGGAATCGTGCTAGATAATGTAAAAGGACATAAATATAAACAGAATACGTGTTTGCTTTTTATGGATCATTTCGAATTTATGGTGGAGCAATAAGGTCGTAAAAATTAAAGGAGCAAGAAATCGATTCATCTCGTAAAAATGGTAAATTGTTGGCGTGAAGCTGAAGCAGTAAAATAAAACACATTTTGAATACCCGCTCAAAGATTACCAACCTAACGCTGTATCCCCAGACTTCATCTTTCTGAAAAATAAGACTTTGCACTCACCGCACGTAGTCTTCCCTTGTTAATATTTCTCTCGTTTTGTGTGTACGACTGTAATTTCTGTTTTTATTTTCTTGGAATTGCATCTCCTCATTGAAGCTCCCGTTTTTACCGACAGTGTTCAAAGTGCGTCGCGGTTGTAGCGTTTCGTTTTGAAAGTGCGTGTTTTTCCATTTTTCCTCACATTTTCACTGAAAAACGTTCGTTTTCTATCTTTCGTTGTGAAAGTGGCGCGTGTGTTGTGTTTGAATTGATTTTCTTCGCTATGAAATTCGATCTGACCTAACCTGACCTGACCCGGTGAGTTTCCAAACTACCTGTAAAGTTATTTAGGGTTTAATTTGAGGGTAATTGGAGGCGCACGCTATTAGTTAGAACATACGTGGATTGATTTTCGTAAGAAAAAGTTTGGTTATACAATATGAGCATTTTTCGTTCTACCATTGTATGAAGTTGGGACTCACGAAATGTCATTTCAGAAATTTCAAATTAAGTGGAATTATCGAGAAATGAGCCATTTTAACTCGTTTTAACAGTTCCGAGGTTGTTACTGAGCGCTTGAGATTTTTTTTAGTGGCAGCGATGAGAAAAAATGTCTTGTCTGGTGGTTTGCATACTTTCGGTGTCAAAATTTCTCTAATTGGTTAAAAGACTGTTGATTTATATATCCAATTGCTTTCTTTTACCACGTATATTTTGTTCTTACCTTGGTAGGTGTTCTCATGAACCTAATTGTTTTAATATGAGTTCTATTTCAAGTTCGGTTTATTCATCCTGCTGTCTTGTAGGTCTTTTCTTATAACTCCTTCTTCGGCTGCCTGGATCTTACTTTTTAATTGGTTAGTGGGTATCCAATTGACTAAGTGTACCAGTCGTTTTATATTTCCGGCTACTTCTTTCATTCTTCTTCCCCATACTCTTGCATATGTTTTCATAAGCTTTCTTCGCTTTGGAGGTTCGTTCGCTGATGCCTACTACCTGTCTTCCCTTGTTGTTGAAGAGTACTCTTATATCTGTCTATGTCTGTGTTTAATATTTTTTCTTTTTTGGAGATGGTTGCTCTCCATGTCTCGATATTTGTCTGAAGTAATATTGCCATTATTAACACATTCTTAACAAAAGCTCATATTCTCAGCACGTATTGTTTAAAGTTGCTTCTGTCTTCCTGTAAGTTTGTTAATTCTTAAGCTCCTTTTTCTCTTTTTTCTCTAAACGTAATGTCGAACACCTTTTGTAAGTCTAACGTGAGGAATGAATTTGTTTCGTTATAAGTTTGTGGTGTTGTTTGCTCTGGTCTCATCGGAAACAGCTTTTGACCTCACTCAACTGTGTTTTCTTAGCCTTTGTTCTAATATTTTTTGTATACTATGACAGCCATGCTGAACTGTGTAATTCCCCTGTAATTACAATTTGCTGTCGCTTTTTTATAGAGTAATAGAATTGCTGGCCAGAGGCTTTATCTGGCCTTAGGTGTCTTTTCGTTGCTTTTACTTCTCTATCTCTGATGTCGCTTTTCTCGGTTTTATCTGTATCGTGTTTCATCTTTTCCTTCTAGATTCTCTAATTCTTGGAAATGTTTTTTTCAGTTTTCCCTGTTCATGTTGTTCTTTAACCGTGTTTAATTTTAACTTTGAATTATGACATTTCATAGTGTTTTACTTTTTTTTATCGTTTTGATGTGTCTGAAAATGGTTTTAGTTCTCAGTTTGTTTTTCTCTCTTCGCGGCTATTATCATGTTTTTTACTGTCGTTCTTTGTGTTTTGTACATGTAGCTCCGTTTCTTGTCATTACTTTCTTTCAACTTTTTTACTCCACCGTGCTGTATATATTCAACTTGATTTTGTTTGCATACTGTCATACACTTGCTTTAAGACAATTTCTTTAAATTCTTTCCGAAATTCTTACAAATTTTAATGGTTCCCATCAGTTCCTTTTTCCATCGTTTCTCTTCCAATAAGTTGTTCGTATTTATGTTTCACCGCTTTCTCGCAAGCTTTATCGCTTTTTTATTGTTCGTGAGTTTTCTTTTTATTTCACGGTGAATTCTACTTGAAATGTCATAATCAATAAAAAAACAGTGAGACTAACATTAGAAAATCATGCTCAGTAAACGTCTTTTTTTCCATTAGATGGTAACATTTCCCCGATGTTTAATATTTGATTAGATTTAATAGGAAAACTACTGGTTGTTCCCAAATAGCATTGTTTGAGCAATATTGGCGGATGCGCCGGTTAAACATTTTACTTTGAGTTTATGTATGCATCGCGCACAAATTGCGTGCTTTTCAACGCTTTCCCTGAACATATTAAATTACTAATTGTTAAAATTGAAATCACGTTTAATTACAAGCACCATCCGTAACAATGCAAATATAGATTTTCAAACCTGATATTTTTATTTTCAGTAATACCTCGGCGTGGTATTTTCAGCGTCTCTTCACCGTTATTCCAGTTCCGAGAATCTCGTAATAATGTTAAAGCTGAAAGCTCCATTTCTTCCGTAACTGTGATATTTCCAATTAATTTAACACCGTTTTACAACGCGTGTAATTTAATTAACAAGAATGCAACAACAGACGAACGGTAATCTGAAGGGTTAATAGAAAGGCGGGCGGCGTCATGTTCGTACATATTTATTTACACCCTTACATTGAGAATACATTTGAACACTTTAACAAATATGGAATTATAATTATGATATTAGGCTCCAAGAATTTACATTTGTTCCACACTATGTATAGACAAATAACATCTTAGACATCGATCAGATGAGTAACAATTAAAAAACTAACATTTGGCTACGAAACACAGCCTTTATTATCGGTCGAAAGGTTTCCAGAGATGAAATGGAAAACGCTTTAAATGAAAATACGATTGTGCGATGATTCTTAAATTTAAGAGACATCCCATGGTGAGCATGGCACGCCTTTTTTAACTCTAAATTTACAAATAGTTAAGTCGTTAATCTTTCCCTCTCCAAAAATGAATGAACAATTAAATTTAAGTTAAATGCTACATCATTTTTCACTGGGAAACTAGATCTAGTTTGTTCTTTTCTTTTCACAGCACGTCTTCGCTTCTACCAGGGCGAAGACCAAACATTCTTCGTCAGCCGTACAAACACATGGCTACTTTAAAAACCGAGTCTTTATCCAGGTACACTTGTGAGACAGGTTGACGGCCTTTTCGACTACGTCACCTTGAATCGGAGGGATCTGCACCGGGATCACTGTCATCCCCTAAAGAATTTCCTTGTTCTTGCTGTTGCAAGTTGTAACTGGGAGATCGGAATTGTCTACCCTGAAGTTGGGAACCGTCGGAACCGCGTCTTCCGGTTACTTGTTTTCGTTTGCAGAAGCACTTGCAGATGATACGCTTGAATGCGAATCTGGAAGGAAGAGACGTTGAAAGAGAAACAAGCAAAAACGGGAAAAAGTTGAGAATTTTGTTGCAGAGTTTGCCCTTTGTCGTTTTAGTGCTGCAAGCTACTTTTTTCAACGTCTCACGGGGGAAAAATCCATGCGCGATTTTTTAGGGGTCACTGGATTTTCTTTTCAGAGAAAATTCACTGAATTTCGTGCTGACACGTGACAGTTTGGCGTATCGTGGAAAACTATGAAAATTGTTACTACCTACTTGTTTTTGAGGTCTTGGCTTTTCATGATTCCAATTTTACAAATTTTCAGTTTTTTTTTTTTTTCTATAGCAAATTGTGAAGTGTGCTTCGTTCGTCTTAAAATACAAGGGTAACTTTTGTAACGCGTTGTACTCGTCCTCGTATATTAGACGTGATTTTTGAGCCAATAACTAATTCACTGCCTCTACAGTCTCTTTGTCTACGTCCGGAGGCAGTTCTAAATTAAGTTAAGTTCTAAGTTGTGTTAATCTATAACATGTAATCCATAACAACCAGTTTTGGGTAGCACGATGGATTAGTGTTTATATTCGAACTTAATAAAATAAAATCTGCTATAGAGAAAATTGTGTATTATAGGTGATTTTATAGACAAAAATAAACCATTAAGTGAACTAAATTTGATTAAATTAGACTGAATTAAACTAAGTAGCTTTAACTTGGAGTAAATTGCACAATAACCAGAATGGCACTTGGTGAAATAAAATTTAACAGAATGAAATTATATAGTAAACAAAATCTCGGATTAAGCTAGACCCATGAGATTATATTTCATACACATCAACTAAATCTGACTAAATTCATTCAAACCAGACCCTGTCAAAATCTTAAAGAATAAAATTAAATAAATAATAAAATAAAATGTTCACAGTGTTTTTTTTTTATGGTCTTGTATAATAAATAACTATTTTTAATTCTTGGATTCTTCGTCTTTAAGGTTGTCAATTTTCTTCTTTTTTGAACGTGAAATCTCAGAGTTTTTTTTTCTTCCTACATTTTCATTGTTGTCCACGACTAAAGCAATAAATGTGACCCAAAACTTGCTACAAAATTTAATTCGGAAGGTGTCATGGTGATTTCCACCACGTTGCCACATTTACGTTTCGCACGAAATTTTGCATACGGTAATCACTTCTCACGAACTCGGGAATCGCACCCCTGGAAGCTTTATTATCTACCATTCTTGTTACTATGCATAGTTTTGAACTCTAGTCCTAAATGATTCAGATTTTCAAGTATCCGGAATTTGAGAATATGTAATCTGGACGTCAGAAATTAACAATTCAAAGGTGTCAGAGTTTCAGAGATTGAACTCCCAAGAGTTCCCACTTTCAAACATTTAAGATTCCCGTTAATACCAAACCAAGCATTTAGCAACAAGTCTTTTTTTCCCACAATTTTTAAGGCTCTTGTTATCACCCGATAAATTCGCGTAGTTTTATTTCGTCTGGCAGCGTAATTCTTGCGTTTAATGCCCTGAAACATCCGCACTTTCACTACGAAAATATATAACCTGAAGTCTTTGGAGAAGAGGGCATAAATCAGCGGATTTATCGCACTGTTGCAGTAGCCCAACCAGAAGAGGATCGAGAACACCAGCGAATGAATACAATCCTTGCAGAACGCCCGCACTAAGTACATGGTGAAGAAGGGAAGCCAACAAAAAATGAATCCTCCGACGATAATCGCGAGCGTCTTCGCAGCTTTCGTTTCCATCCTAAATCGCTTTACTTGTGCTTTGATGTTTCTCTTTCCCATTTTCCTCGATATCATCTTTCGTCCGGCTTCATCGCAAGCGCTAGGACTCGGACTGGGAGCTCTTTCCGCGCTTTCACAGCTGCTGGAACGCCGCGACGCTCTTCGCCTCGAACTCAATCTATGAACTCTCAGTTGGTTCTCTCGCTTATGAAGAGCTGCGGCGTCTTTACCGTTAACTGAATAATGAACGGTGTATGTCGTCGGAGGCGGCGTCGTCGGAGTGACTGCCAGAAGATGCGGATTTTGAGGCGGCGACAAATTGTCGCTGGAAGGATAACTAACACTGATTTTTACTCTTTCGTGTTTGGTTCTCGTGGAAGGACTGGGGCTTACGCTACTGGTGGTGGTGCTGTTACTGCCGTTGCTGTGAGGAGAACCGTGATGGCGTTTGGTGGATGAGCCCCGACCACGGTGGATGCGGAGGGTGAGACGTTGTTCGTCGAAGCGGTTCCGAGAACCTAAAAAAAAAGAGGCTTGTTTCAGGCAATGATATACAAGATTCAAGAATTCCGAGCGCAATCAAAACTTTTAGTTTGTAGTTATCTTGGCGGATTGTTCACTTTGTTAGAGTTTCGGGAAACTAAAAGTATATGTTTTCTTATCGTTTCGTTTGAACGGAATCTGAACAAGTTTCTAAGTATTAGCATTTTCGAGATTGCTTTGCTGATGTATTTATGGTCGAATTTTACTAAAAATAAAAGAGGAGCAAAGGTTAAAATATCATAAGATTGAATAAAAGCGACGCCTAAGCAGGCTTTGGAATTTTAAATTATGTTGGTAACACTTTAAGCACTTGATTGGCAGTTTGATCATAAACGTTACTACGCAATGATGCTAGTTAAGTATTGAAAAGGAAAACTCAACTTTTCAAATTTATAACATTTAGGTAATTAAATACCACCCGATTTCTCTAATTTTCAAGAAAACTTAATAACAAGCCTGTTCATTTATTCATCATGTAAATAACGAATAAAACAAACTGAAAAAATTATCAACTCTCGTTTCATCAGTGTGCTCAAAAAGAGAGCCGAGTTCTCATTAGTAAATTCGTGATTTTTGTCGTGTTTGAAATAAACGTAACCATCGATAAATTTTTGTTTGCTCTCTTTAATAGAACAGTTAATCAAGATCGGTTAAGGTAGTTAGTAAAACCTCGTTTCCCCCAAGTACTTTTCATTTATAAATCTCTTCCATTTACTGTAATCATAAATTACTCCTTTGTTCCCATCCAAACAAACCGCAAACAAAAATCTCCACCGGTATTTATCAACGAAAGAAAGTGCGACGCCGGAATTTGTTAACGTCGTCTCCTATCGACGCGAATTTCCATTAAGACCCAGCAATCTTTGCGAGCTTATAAAGAAATCAATGCAGAAGTTTGAGTTAGAAGCTCGATAACTCCTCGAGATTTGGGTTAATCTAAGCATTGTTAAAATGAAATTAGGATAACGCTATCTCAGGAATTTTTCCACACCTTCCGACGAAGACAAATGGAAATCGAAATCTAAAACTACGTCAAACCTTGGCCTGTGGTGTGTCAACCTGACGCTTTCAACCATTTATTTCAGCCCTTTACATCGCCTAATTAAACTAAACATTAAATTTCGCTTGAAACGTAACCTACTGCAACATCAACCGACTTTGAGCAGAGACGATAATTAACAAAACGAATAATTTGCGCTAAAATAACATCTGGTAATTAAAGGGGGGATCTGTTCGCTTATGACAACTGCAAAGGGGAATTTGTTTAATATTGCAGAGAGCATTTAAAGTTTGTTTTTAGGGAATTTTGACGAGACTTCTTGATAGTTAAATTACAACTTCTTCAATAGAAATCGCTGTGCTATTTGCACTGGTTGCCAAAGTGGTCTCTGCCGCCCTCGAGAGGGAGACAGCCGAAGAGAGCGCTCGCTTCTTATGAAAGAAATTAATCATAAATAAATAGATGTCTACCTACTCAAGTTATTAAAAGGAAAGTCAGTTACAAAGGTACAAAAAAAGTAGCGCACCAACATCATCGCGGATTCATAGTTCGGCAGGTCGATAGGATTCATGTCGGGATCCATCGCAGGCAATTCCAAAAGTCAAAAGTCTACTTCATGTAGAAACCGCATGACACACCTCTGGCGTTACAAATGTGCAAAAGAAACAGGAATGTTCCTAATGTTCAATTTTTGTTTTCAGTTAAATCCCCGTCGGAACCATAACGGACCCCTCGAAAAAATTTCGTCATAGCCATTGGTGTTAAAATTTGTCTTTATGAACAGAAACATATCAAAATTTAACGAAGTCAATCTACAATTGAAAAGTGACGAGTTGAATTTAATTAAAACGAAAAATGTCATTCGCTTATGTGGAAAAACTGTTTCTGTTCAAGCGGAATCTTTTTGCAAATCTGTGGGCAGCCTTTGTTCAAAAGAAAGAATTACTTTTCAACGATCGATTCGGGTTTTAAATACTTCCTCGTATGTAACACAACAGGATCGTTAAATTTAGAAGAGGAGCTTATAATACTCACAACAAACTCATAAAAACTAAAAATAAAATTCAAAAGTGGATACCAAGAATTCCGGCTTCAGAAATCAATATCGTCACTGCACCCTAATAATGAAAAATAGTGCAGAAATTAAATTTTTAATCGCTTTTTCACCTTCGTGTTTGTCTGAGAGTGGTTTTAGCGCCGTAGTCTGTAAAGAAACCGCCAAGATATTATTAAGCGTGGCGATTTACGAGTTTTTTTTAACAAAATTTTTAATCCGATATTAATCACATTAATAAATTTGTTATTTTTATAAATAGTTTTAATAAACACATGTCCAAAATATTACAACATTTTACTGGCGTTTGTCCGCGGTTTGGGTTGTGTAAATTAGAAAGACGAAAGGGGCGTTTTAAAAATGATATCTTGCTAAGGAGGCTGTGGATCAAAAAAGTTTGGAAACCTGTGTGCTATTAAGGCGTTTAGTGGGTGTTGCATTCTTTTGACATGTCGGTCAGAGCTACCAACACAATTCCAATTCCAAGACCCGCAATTTTTACTTCGGTCCGAGAAAGTTTCTTTTTATATTCTCCAACCTAACTTTTCGTACTTTTAAGTGGACATCTCCAAGTCAAACACCCAAACAAAAAATCAATACTACAAACTGTCGAAATAAAAAAGGCAACTTTAACTTTGTGACAAGTTTATTACCTCCATAATATCAGTTATCCTAAACTTACAAACCCCAAAAGTCACATTATTGATTATCGCCCCAGTAAATCCAAGACACCTCAATAATTCACCGATATCGTTCTCCGGCAAAAAATCATTTAGATTGACAGTGATCTTAACCGCTCAACTTCTTGATGCTCTGAACGAAACCTTTCACCGACTCGAACACAAAAACCTACTTTAGTGATCGGAGAAGCAGTTCGATAGAGAGTAAATAATACATAAGTGGGTGCAGTCCATCGTGAAACATTCAGCAACTGTTGCTCGAAATTGATGTATGAATAAAGTTGGTACGAACCTTTGGTCGTTCGAAATCCTTGGTTAATTGCTCTTGTGGTTCTTATAGCGGCTCGATAAATCCGCCAGTAAAAGAAGAGCATGACAAACATCGGGATGTAAAAGCTGCCAAGAGCCGAGTAGACGACGTAGCCGGCTTCGTTAGTGAGCTCGCACTTCCACGGACAGTGATGCTCTTCTATTTGAGTTGTGTTGGTTAAATCGTCCTCGGTCTGAAAGAATTTCGCGGAAATTAGCAGAGTTTTTAAGATTGTTAAAAATGGTGGAGGCGCCGGGCAACTTTTTAGCATAATCCCCGCTTTCTAAAACTCATAAAGTCTTTTTTACATCACCGCCTTTCTTGTTCTCATCTAAACCAAAAAAGACACTCTCATTTATAAAAAGTACAACTACAAGAACTGCAATAAATTATTCATTCCGAGCACGAGAATACAAAAACAGTTCGTTTCTCTATTTCCTTTTTTTTCCGTCGAGGTCAGAGCCGAAATAATCGTTTCCTTTACGTGAACCTGGAAACACACATATTCACAACAAAAAGCAATTATAAGCAGAATCGAAGTTGCAGAGTCGGTGGATTTTTATAACCTCGACAAATTTAAAGTCACGAAATGCAATTACAACGCTTCGTGTTTCGTCATGCCGTTTTTATTGTGAGATTACAAATTGGGTGAAGGACCATATTTGCACGATCGAATGTGGAATATTGGATATATGACAGGGCTGTCGGACCATTATGTTCGATTTTCGAGGGTAATGGCGGGTGATGTAGTGTCTATAGATTTTCTTGCTCGTAAAAAGGATACTTTTTTAGGCTCGAAAATATATGCAAGATTTGGGAAGCGAAAACGTGGAAAAAAATTACCGACACCACAAAGAAAAATTCGTCGTCTGAACGGTGTTAAAATGACTCTTTCTTCTCCAAAAGACGAGTTAAATTGGACTAACGTTAGTTAAATTTACTTTATTTAAACCTGCTAGAAAATTTATGAAAGAGTAATACTACTTTGTGCAAGTTAAGTTGGACTAAACTGATAAGAGCATAGGACTAAATGAATTGAAGCTGAATAAATTTTTCGGTATTATTAGAATAAAATGTGAATTAAATGTGGTTAAATTTACTCAAATTAAACTAAATCTACAATGAATTAAATCTGATTTATTCAGTTTAAATTGAACTAAAGGGCGCTACGTTGAACTAAACTGATTAAATCAAAAGTCCAAATGAACTAAAACTTGCTAAATTTACTCAATTTGGGTTAATAGCATAAAATGTGAAAGAATAATACTACAATGTAAATTAATAATCTGATTTAATTTGACTAAACTACATTCAAAATAAATTATAAGAAAAAAATAAACTAAATCTCACAAAAATCGAAATCTAAAACCTATAGAAAATTAAATTTGATTAAATTATACTAAATTAAACTAAAAAGCGTTAACTACGACTAAATTTATTAAAAAGGGAAAGTAAATCGTGTAAAAGTGACCTAAATGTGATTAAATGTTTTCAATTTGACTAAAGTGCGTTTAGGTTGATAAAATGTAAAACACAACTTGAAATATATTTTATTAAGAAAGACGAAATTTAGACCCGGCTGTTTACAAAAAAATTATTTTATTTTTTGTCATAACTTTTTTTATTGTGAGATTATAAATTAACTAAAGGACTATATTTGCACGATTTAATGTGGAATATTGGAAATATGATTTTTTATCGTAAAAAAAAAATACTTTTCACTAGATTTAAAAAAAATACCTAAATTTTCAAAGAAAAAATAATTCAAACAGCTAGAAAAAGTCTCTTTTTCCACAAAAAATCAACTTTGTATATTATGTGAAATAGAATTTGTATCGGTGGATGAATAAGTTATAAACTCTGGAATTTACGGTCAAATAAACTGTGCTTGTTTGTAACATAACGATCATTGGACTAAATTAAACGTAAAACTTAATAGCTCCCAGCTAATTTTTTATATTGTTTTTATGAAACGCTTCGTTCGTTTTAACCCAACCAAAAAGTTCTATTGTCAACAAACTTTACCTCTCGGCTTCATTTAATTTGAGCACAAAGAAATACGTTTTAAGACAACTCCACCTGCTTAAATTGTTGACGGGCGTAATCAATCAAAATCTCTCGTTGTATTGTAGCGAAAACAAAAACACGTGAATAATGGCGGGCGTCGAAAAATTAAAAAAAAATACACAAAACAAAACAAAACGAATTAAAAAAAGATCAGTTTAATCGCCTCGTAAGTGTGTTAGCTTAACCTGCCTTTTGTTATTGTTATTCCAAACAATACGTAAATGGAATTTTAAATACGACGTTTCGTTGGTCGGGGGAAAACCCGATCGATCGAGGTGTTATTGAAGGTTACGAGAATACTCACGTCACTGTCTTTCCAACCGACTAAGGGAGGAAAACAAATCACGAAGCTCAGAACCCATAAGCCGGCGATGAGCATTTTGGCTCTGGAATGGGACATTATGCTGGGGTACGTTATGGGACGAGTTACGGCCACGTAACGGTCAAGCGAGATGGCGCAGAGGTTGAGGATGGATGCTGTGCACATCCAGACGTCGAGAGCGAGCCACATGTTGCACCAGACGTCGCCGAATATCCAGACCTGGAAATTGGAAACGGACAATTATTGCGCGGGCACAAACATGGCGAGTTATGAATGGGCGATAGAAAACTCGATTTTTTGGGGCTTGGGTCCGCAAACTGAGACTTTGGCGGACTTGCTTGAATCCGCAATATCCCACTTTAGCGGACTACTCCTTTAATAGTCACTCAACAACACTTTTGAAAACCTCTTGGTGTTTGCACCTCGTAAACGAGTCGCTTCGACTCCGTTAAAACTTTATTTTGTATGTTTGTTACATAAAATACTATTGCAGGCTGTTAGCACAATTCTCAAATTGAGTTAAACTAATTAAAGCATGGAACTAAATTGTACAAAATCTGGTTAAATTTACTCAAATTATACTTGGTGGAAAAAATCTAAAAGAATAAAACTACAAATTGAACTAAATAGCGTAAAGTTGGACTGAATTGATTAAAAGATGAGCTAAATATTATAAAATTTAGTGATTAAAGTCAATTATTAAACTAAAATGTTTGAACCTACTGGCAAAAAATGTGAAATAACAATACTATAACTTTATCTAAATCTGATTAAATTAGACTAAATTGGATTTCGTTAGACTAAGTTGAATAAAACATTAAACTAAATCTTATAAAAACGAGCTAGAAACGACTAAATTATGTGGGACTAAATCACATCAAAAAGAACTAAATCAAGTTAAATTTACTCAAATAGAAGTTCGTAAACAAAATAAAAAAAGAAGAACTAATTACGCAATAAACTAAATTTGATTAAGTTGAACTAAATAACGTTAAATTGGAGTGATTTGAATAAAGTATGACACTAAATTGCATAAAATGAACAAAATTTATTTAAATTAGACTTTGTGAACATAAACTAAAAATAATACAACTAATTAATTAAATTAAACAAAAAAGAGCGACAAGATCGACTAATCCGATAAAGCGTCGAACTAAAGTAAAGTAAAACTACATAAATTTACTATTAAATTTGACTAAGTTGCGTTCAGTTGATTGAAACATAAGACTAAATCTCACAAGAATAACCTAAATTTGGCTAAATTTACGCAAAATAGAATTGGTGGACAAAATGTAAAAACAATTAAACTAAAGAGAAAATTTGATCAAATTATACCAAATCGAACTAAATAGCGTGAAGTGAGACTAAATTATTTAAGCAACTAAAAATGCTACAACGTAGCAAGTTACGTTCAATTGAACTAAACTGGTAAAATTTTGGAAACTGTTTGATAGTTTTAGCGGAATTATCTGATATCTCACATGATATTTGATCCATGAACCTCCATTAGAAGTTGGTAGCATTGTTAACTTAAACAATCCCTAAACTTGGAAATTTCTCATGTATCTAGACACGAGTCCAATTTGGAATCTTTCCGAAAATCTTTTTTCCTCACATTAACTTAGTTAAGTTATAAAAAGCCGACGTCTCGCCGGCCCCATTCAGTGTCGCCAACATCAAACGGCCTCCCCAATTTCTCTTCTCATTAGCACCGTCTTCCATAAATTAAATACCTTTTAACCGTCCCGGTTCGTTAGTCCAATCCGAAAAAATCAACAAAAGCTCATTCTGTAAATATGCAACCAGTGATGCATCAAGGTGCACTCGAGCTTTCTATTTTTATTGATTTTTCGACCCACATTCCACTTAACGGGGAATTTCGCAACGTTACTTTTAATTTATGATAATTTAATTATGTAGTTTCAGGTTCGTGTTGGCGCAAATAAGTTCAGCTTTAAGACAGAATTACAAACAAAAACAAAATGGGGAAAATGGACGTTTTCTCTAAGTTAAGTCGAGTTTTTTGCTGAGTCTTCCGGTTGTTAATTTGACGAAAAAGCCGATCAGCACAGCGACTTCGTCCGCCTTAAATTAATTTCTCTAGCAATAATAATTTCTTTGAGTTTTGTCTGATTCGATTTAATTAAAAAGGAAGCACCCGTCGGCTTACATTTAATTTTCTACAAGCTCTCGGAATGAAACTTGTGGTGAACTTGATGAAATTAAGTAAAGCTTTAAATTTATCTTTTAATGTTGTTTACTGATGTTCCGTTTATTCGGAGTTCTCGACGTGGCCACAAATTTACTTTAATTGGGGTTTCTCCCGTCGAGATTGACGGAAACGCAAATTTCAACATTCGCAGGGTAAGAAAAAAAATTCCACTACTTTAATTCGGGAAACCGCCCGATAATAACGTCGTAATGACCCCCAGGGCGGAAAATATTGTTATCCCTCGTGAAACTTGAAAACTTTATGGTCTCGATTAAATTAAAAGCTCGCTCGCCGTGTCATGTTCCGCTGACTCATCATAACTCATTAATTTCACCTATTTTTTTTTCTATTTCGTTGTTTTTTATCGAAGTAAAGTCCAATCCATTACGATGACTAAAAATGAACTAAATCTTGTTAAATTTATTCAAATAGAACTTTGTAAACAAAAAGAATTAAACTATACAATGAACTGAATCTAAACTAAATAACGTTAAATTGTGAGATTGGTGGACACGACCTTATAATATTGGAATCTGACACTAAATTGGACTAAAGAGCGTTAAATTGGACCAAACTGGTTAAATTTACTCAATTCGGACTTACCAGGATAAACTGTGAAAGAATAATAAAACAACGTGAAACAAATTCGATTAAATTAGACTAAATGTTGCTTCATCGCCTTCAGTTGGACGAACTTGACTACAACACAAAACTAAATATCACCAATAGCAAGAGACGGCTAAATTTATTCAAATAGGACTTAAAGAGTAAATTAATTAAAATAATGGACTAATTGACTAATTTCGCCACAACTGATAAATTTTACCTATTTTTCACGAAATTAAGGTCCACTACGTTACGATGATTCGCGCTTTAATAACCAGACTTTTTTGCAAACGTGAAAAGTAAGTATCGATCCGCACTTTGATTGTAATATTGCCGTTTAATTACGTTGATACTCAAAGCGAATGAAGTTCAGCTTCGAAATTGACGTAATGGAAAGTCATAAGTTTGTTTGGTTAATATTTCGAAGCTATAACACAATGCAGTGATTTTTGTGGTGAATTAATCAATCTAATTAATAAAATTTTAGTTTTGTTGCAACACTGATGAAATTTTCTTTCTCGTCACCGTGTTGACACGTCAAACACGAGGATTATTTTCTAATCAAAGTCGTAATATCTTCCAATCGATGTTTAATTTCAACGTTGATAATAACAATGTCAATAAACCCGGCGCTTTTTTCACATGTATCAAAAAATATCATCATTTATTTAGTCGATCGATTGTCCACGTCAATAGGAATAATTGTTTTCCGATACTTTCGACCGTTTCTATAAATACCTCCTTCATTCTTTATTTACAAATGTCCTCATTTAAATTTAATCTCGCGATCTATATCCAGAAATCCAAAAAATCCGTTTTTGCGCATTTCGTGCAAGAAATAATTCAATAAAATTTTAATCTGTACTTCAGTTCTAACAACTGCGATTGCATGTCATGCCAACCTAATAAAAAGATAATTCTCTAAATTACAACCGAAGGCTGTGTATAATAAAACCGTCTCTTCACTTAATAAATTTTTTTACGACTTTGTTACAGAAATAGATATATTTTGAGTGGAAGCGTTAACAAGCTGACTTTTTCACGTCTTGTTTATTTAACGGATTAACCTTTAATCCACGTACAATAAATCAGGAGATGACGAGAATAAATCGAGCAACAGGATCAACTTCCTACTTCTTTTTGTCGAGATTTCAGGTCAAGAGCGCGATATGGAAATTTTTTACTTTTTTGCTGAAATCACGCAAGGTCCAATTTATAGTGCAAGATCACGAAACTTTGATAAATTGATAAAATTAAGCTAATGATGGAGGAATTTTTGCTTTTTTCTCTCGGTTTTTCTTTGGGGAATTCCGGGAGGATGGCTGCGCTGGCGTGATAACCATGAAGAAAATGGGAGACGCAAGGGAGAACAAAAAAGGGGAAATTGGAAATTATGAACGAATAAATTGCAAAACTAAATTAATGTGGGCGTATAGGTAATTGAAAGACTAAGTTGGTTTAAACTGGGTCTAAATCGCACAAAAATATACAGAATTTGACTAAATTTACTCAAATTGAACTTACCAATGCAAAATAGGAAATTTCGTGGACTTGTGAGCCACATCTGACTAAATTTACTCAAATTTTACTTACAAAGACAAAGTGTAAAATTATGTGCACTTATGAGCTAGATCTGAATAAATTTACTCAAATTGGACTTACTCAAGTTGCACTTCGTAAACGAAATAAAAAAACACAGAGTAAACTCTAGTTAAATTTACTCAAATCGCGCTTGGTTAAATAAAATTTGACAAAATGAAATTAATAACTATAATATATACGACTAAATTTAATCAAATTGAATTAACTGGAACAATAACTAAAGCGATAAAACCACACAGTAAATCAAGTTTAACTAAATTAAAAATCATCTTAATTTGACTAAATGTATGCAAATTGTTGGAACTAAATCTGAAAGACTGAAACTAGATAATATTCCAAATTTGTTTAAATTGGACTAAATAATATTCAGTAACATTAAATTAGACTAAATTGCGCAGTTAGACTGATTTGATTAAACATGAAACTAGATCGCATAAATAATAATCAAATAAATCAAATTGGATTGAAAGAATAAAACTAAACAGTATACCAAATTTGACTAAATTGGACCAAACTTTGACTAAACGACATTTGGTTGACCGAACTGATTAAACATGACACTAGATTACATAAAGACGAACCCAATCTGACTAAATTGGAATTGTAAGGATAAAATATGCAAAAAGAAAACTTAACTTTAACTTAACATTAAATTAGACGAAATTACGCTCGCTAATATTAAATTGCACTGTATTTGACTAAACTGCGTTGAACTGAACTAAATTGATTAAACCTTGACGCATCCACCATCGAAGTCAAGAAACATCAAATCTAAACTCATTATTTTATGGCCCCTTATCTTTCAGCTCCCATCTCCGATTTCATTTCTCGAAAATTTCCGAGCACTGATAAATAATGAATCGCTTTCGTGCAACAGCTGCTAAAGGCAAAAACTTTCAATTCGATGATGCATGACGCACGTAGAGGTGGCGTTTCTATTTCGTAAATGCCATATTTTATCGCAAATATAATATTTGCTTATAAATCACTTATATCTTGACAGACCAATGAGTTCCTTACTAAAAAATTCACCCTCTTTCATAGAGAATTTTGCTGCGTGCACACATCAACTGGGAAAAGTCTGTTTCCAATTGATGTTAAATTTATCGTGAAGAATCTAAGATTCTTATTGGAAAAGTTCCCAAAGCCTCATCTGCAAAATTCCAACTTTTCGACTATTTATGGCGAGGCGTCGCGTTAAATTTTCACTAGAATTAAGTATTCAAAATTGAGCGATTTCAGTACTGCAGACGGCACGCCTACGTCGGTTAAACTTCCAGTGTTTCGAGAACTGATGAAATTTTTAATAATTTTTGTCCCATAAAGCGGGGAAGTTTCAACATGTTATCGCTCGTGATTTTATTTGATAGCACTTTAAGTGCCATTTTTATTCAATTTTCGGGGGAACAATGGCTTCGTTACGTCGTTAATAGAATTACTCAGGCGTTGAATTTTCAGTGTAAATTATGATTGTTGTTTTTTTCTTTTTTTTTTTTGTTGAGGGTGGAATTCAGAGGGAGTACTCGTTAGTGTTCTATTGTTAAATAAAAAGGTTTTTTTCGGATGAAGATTTATGCTGTTGTAAGTTGTCGTATGATTTATGACTGTGGTAAAGTATCGGGTTATATTTTACGGCAGACGTAATGAAGTGGAAGTTATGGGGGCGGCGAACACGAAAAGACAACGGTTTTTATTACGGCGAGTTTTCAGATTTTTTAGGGCCGTTTGATGAGTGAGATTTACCGTTTATGGAAAATACACGACACGAATTATCCGGACAAACGTACCCGAAAATGAAAAATCTTCCCGAAAATGTTTTAATAATCCGGCGAAACTGGCGGAAATTAGCGAAATCCCCGTTAATAACGCTTCCGCACACGTTAAACCACAACAATAAAATCCGGAGTTATTTTCGTCATAGTGTCGCGTTTTCCAACTCTCTTCCATTGAGCGCTTTTTAATAACAGCGAGCTTTTGACGCAATCTTAGTTTCTATAAGATCGAGCGATACGCTTCCGCAAACAACTTGTTTGCCTTGTGTGCATCTGAAAGGAGTTGAAAAAATCCTGAAACGAAGCGATGCGTTCCAACAGGTGAGGGATTTTTCCCTGCTCAAATTGGCAGACACGAATAATCACAATTTGTGTTTGTAATTAACTCGATCGCGGGTCGAGACTGAAAAAGTGGGAGTGATTGAAAGCACGTTCGATCGACGTGGGATTAATGAGCTTTCACCGACACCTGCTACACTCTGTAGATGAAATTTGATTATGTAAATGCGCGGAGAAATGCTATTACAAGGATTTTTTCTTGAAGGAGGTGAAGAAAAATGCAAGGAGATTGGCGTGGAAAGCTCGTTTGAAACGCAGACAATTAGTTTTTTGTTGTAATGTTTACAGGAGGAAGAAATTTGAATTGAAAAAATTTTGCGTTTATTATGTTTGTTCTACATTACTTTTCGACTCGGACGTTTTTTTTATTTTTATTATTACATTATTTTATTTGCAAAAGGTTTCGCCCTAACCAAGTATTACAAAAAAAAAAAATTGAATTTTGACAACTTGAAGTTATTAAACCCTTGAAAAGTTCGAAGACGGCAATTGCAAAAATTCAATTAATTAAAAACAAATGGAATATCTTATTTTAAAGTCACAAAAGTCTCTACATTAATTCACACTAAAGGAAGAAAAACGTGTCATTTCTAAAATTGAATGCAAAATGTGTTATAGTAGTGAGAAAAATATGAACAAAAAAAACTAAAACTTTTCTTTTTCAATTTAATTAAAGCGCAAATTTTCTAAATTCTAGCTTAAAATCTTCAAAATGCAGAAAATCTAAAATTTATAGAAAGAGAGATTCTACATAGCTTGAAAAATTTTACGAATCCGAACAAATTTTTAGAATTTACAGAACTTTGAGCTTCGAAATGTTCTAAAAACTTTTTCTGTTAGAGTTATTTAGAGTATAGCATTTTTTTTAATTTTGGAATTTTTGAAACCAGAAATAATTTTAGGAAAAATTTGCTTCAGATTTTTTTTTTGTTTTGATTTATGCTAATTAATTTTTAATGAGTCTCATTGAATTCTTTCGATTTTTTTATATTTCTTGGATCTTTTAAAGTTCTAAAATTTTCCAAATTTTCTAATTTTTTTAGTCGCTGTTTTTTTTTCAGATTTTTTAATTTTTTTGCATTTTGGATTTTTTTTCTTCACATTTTTCGTGTCTTCTTTCTCTGTGAGTTCTTTAAATTTCTTTGCGTTTTAAATTACCTTTGAAATTTTTGTATTCATTGTAGTTTCACATTTTCTAGATTTGTTGAATTTCTAAATTGTTTGTTCAATTGTTTTAATTTCTCTAATTTTATAATTCACTTGTTAGATTTTTTAAATTCTCAAATTTTTGTGGATTTTTTAGATACTTTCAATTTTTCAATCCATTGCAATTTTTCAATTCAAAGTTTAGGGTGCTCTGAATTTTTACTTTTTCACACTCATTTTTTTTAATATTTTTATTTTTTTATATCTTTTTTATGTCGACGTTTTTTACCCTTTTTTAATTTTTATCCCCTTTTAGTAATTTTTTTTCATTCTTTGCATTTTTTATTTTTTTTTATTCCATTTTATTTTTATTTTTGTATACCATTTAGATTTTATAAATCCTTTTTTTTAATGGACCTGATGCAATTTTTGATTCTCTGAATTTTTTAAAGCATCAAATTTTTTATATCTGTAGAAATTTTACAATTAGATAATTTTTACAGTTTATCAAGTTTTGACAGTTTATTGGGTTTTTTAAAATTTTGAGTTGTCTAAATTCTCTAGGTTTTCTAAATTTTCTCTATTCTTTTTAGAATTACTTTTTTTTTAGATTCTTTTAATTTTCTTGCATATTTAGTTATTTTATTTTTTGAATTCTTTATATTTTCTGTACTGTGTTTTTTAGATTTTGTAAATTTTTAGTTGTGTTAAACTACCTTGCATTTATTGTAGGGTTATTGGTTTTTTCAAACTGGTTTAAGTACCTTCAATTTTTCCATTCTTTTTTTTTTGGTTTATTAAGTTTTTTAAATTTAATTTAAATGATGCTTTTATTTCAAAAAAAAAAATTGTCGAATTAAGAGATTTTTTTTTAATATTTTAAAACATTAAATTTTTTGATTGTTTTTAAAAGTTCTAAATCTAAAACAAATTTTAGGAAAAATTTTCCGAATAAAAATGCGACTAGTGAGAAAGCAAAGTTGTCTACGAGGTCGGCAAATATAAAATTATGTTGGTAACCCTTTCTGAAACTCAAGTGTTACTATCTTTTATTGATGAAAGATGTAAGAACACCTGCCAACTTCTTTAATTCTGTAGTGGCCTTCTCATTTCTGATTAATCGCCTCCTGCAGCGGGAGCTTTTCGTGGAAAGCTCGAGGTCGAAAGCGCTTAAACCCCGTACAATTAGTTTTTTATTACGCCGTTTGCACGAGAAAGAAATTTAAATAAAGAAAATCGTACGAACAACTGTTATGGAACATAACGCAAAACAATTTACTTACACGTATCTCCACTTTTATCTTTATATCGAATATTTTCACATTCTGAACGAGAAGCTTTTAAATTTCGCTATATTACTTCTGAAAATGGAATAAGCAGGTGCTCGTAATGGAAATAAAGGAATGCGAGTTTGAGAAAAGTGTGAATGTAACTATTTTACGAGTATTACGTGTTTTTGACAATTCCAATGGAAATAGGTCACACTTTTCCCCGCTATCGAATCAAGCAGCAATTTTATCAATTACCTCAAAGACCTCCCACGTAGCCGAAAAGGGCAAAACTGCAACTCCGACGAGTAAATCGGCGACGGCCAGCGACACAATAAAAAGATTAGTAACCGACCTCAACTTGGACGAACAAAAAACCGCAGCGATAACAAGACAGTTGCCGACAATGACCATAACATTGATGAGCGCGAGCACCGACAGCGACAACAAAAGTCTGGGTTCCCCCCAATTGACATCTTCCAAAAGTGCCGCACACGCGGACGCATTTAGTGTAATTCGCATCACATTAGCACTTTTTCTTTCAGTTTGAGCACCAACATCTTCACCGACGTTAAATCGACCGAATCACAGACATTCTCCACAGGAAATTATTTACAGCGATAATCTCGTTATATCCGTCGTCGTTTCCATAATGCGTTTCGCTGCTTGTTTAGCCCAAGACCTCATCTTCTTAATTGGAGAAGCCTGAAACAGATAATGAAGTAATCATTAGGGTTTTTTTTCCTAGTATTGAATTTGTTCGTGCATTCTTATCTTTCTTTTCGAGCCGATAACGAAATTTACAGTGAAGGGTCCCTCGTAATTTTGTTAATATGATTTTGAAATTAACATCAATTCTTTGTAAGTGGATCTAAGTCAGCTTCTGGGTAATCCGTGCCTGTTAAACTAATTGCTTTAAGAAAAATTAACGACTCCATTAGCTAATCGAAAGACTTAATTGCCGCTACAACTAAAAGGGCGCCAACACCGCGTTTTAGGCATTAAATGGAAGTTTTTAGTAAAATGGCCGGCCCTGCGCATCCAACATTTTTATATTGTAATCATCATAAATCATAAGTCCCATCCTGGGGGTCACTTAATTTTTTTTTTAATTCTTGTTTTTTGAATACCTGAACGAATACGACTATTTTTGGCGTAATAGAGAAACTATAAATTCAGTGCTCTTCTGTAGTTACGCTTTAATCACTCAAGTGAGTTGTTGGGAAAAGGGTCAATGGTTACAATAAACAACTTATAAAAAAAATGCGATTCTGTATGGTAAAATTAGTTATTATTGTAACCACAATGATAAAAAAAAAACTTAAAAAATTGGAGCATTTGAACATGGCCATCAGCGTCGATCCAGTATTTGGACTGGCATTATTGATTGGGCCACATGCTTTACCCAATCGTTTGGAAGGTGTAGAGTTTTTAAATTATCTTCAAAATGATGTGTAAATCCATTGATTGGATGATCTTTCTTTGGCTGTGAGACGCGACATGTGGTTACAATTAGATGGCGCTCCACCACATTTCGCGTTGCCTATAAGCAATGGCTAAACAACATTTACAGAGATAGATGGATCGGACCTGACCCCCACGTTCGCCGGATCTAAATCTTATGAACGTTTGCTTTCAGGGATACGCGAAAGACATTGGTACGTACGACACCAGAATCTCTCGACGAATTACAAGAAAGAATTTTTAATACAGTAAATCATATCTATTAACGACTAGCTGATGTACGTTCATTGGCTCAAGGTCGAGTATTTCAACTTTTTTTCCATTTCTATAATTTAACTTGTTTGGCGTTTTTTGATAATTTGAAAATAAAATTCGTAAAAACTTACGTCTCGCGTGATAATTAGGCATCGATCAATGAATCATGACCTAGCACGTTATCAATTCTGAATTTACAAGTGCGCGTTACTAAGTAACCATACTCTACATTTTTCAGCTCAAGAAACTAATCAAGCTGGTGTTGGTGCTGATAACCATATCTCTATGGCGTAATTAGTAAAACTATAACAAAAATTTTTGAGATAATTGCTTCTACGTTATATGAAATTTTCTACTAATGAAAACGATATCCATAGAGTGAAACAAGGGTAAATTAGACTGCGAAAAAAATTTTAATAAGTTTTTTATTGCAAAATAAGTTTAATTTTCCGAGAGTTTTGGGAGCAATTGTGTCTCCACCTACAAATGATCCTCTGTAACCATCACTGGCTTAGTTCAGTCGCAAGGGATTCTATAGCACAAACTGTAAAAAAAAACAATTAGAATTTAATTTTGAGCCGCCGTGACTTTGCTTTCCCATTTCTTTTTGTCCAAAACCATTCGATGAAACTATAAACCGATACAAAAAATAGAAATACACGTAATTCAATTTACATGTTTCTGTCTTAATCTTTCACTTTAAATCAACTTCATACAATTGACAGAAATGTTATTCCCGAGTGACAAATAAACTACTTTTTACATGGCCATCTGAGATTTAATCTTTACTGCGCTCTCTCTACGAAGTGTAATTTATGATGGCTTTAACTCTTCGTAATCACTGTGACTAACAATTTTTGTCATAGTAACCTTGATTTCGATTTTACTTACAGAATAGCAATTTCGTGATTTAGAAGATTTTTCTTACTTTATTGACAAAGATGCCTCAAATTAGACTCTCATCGACATCTGTCGTCGTAGGGTACTTCTAGTACTACAGGGTTCTTTCTTATCCAAACTATTATTTGTTTACAACAATTAGCCATATCGTAACTATTTTCTACGCTTTCTTTCTGTAGTACTCGCTTAGATCAAACCTTACGAAGCCTTTGTTTCACCTCTAACCAGACAATCGGAATCTCTTTGATAAGGTAGTACCATCTAGTAGACCATTTTTCCCAGGTTGTTAAATTCAGTACCACCAACTATTATATTACTTGTGAAAATCATTTGTTTTCGAAAAGGTACGTCGTATTATTAATTGACATAACCCTAATAAGAAATGACGGCGATGCTTAAATAGCTTCTGTAAAGAACCAATTTTTGTAAAAAGCAACAAACAACGCAAATAAACGTGATTGTGATCACAACAATACACACGAGTAAGATCAACAGCTCAAGTTGACAGTTGACAGAAAGAGTGACATGAATGACACTACGACACGCCTCCAGGCAAACAAAAACTTTTCACAGGTAATACTACCAGAATATTAAATGAACACGCGATATAATTTAAAATGCCTTTACACTACAAGTAACGACACGATAAAAATCTTTAATTAGTTTGACAGGTCGATTAAGACCAACAAAAAAAGGATAAATTTACGCAAGGGGAAACGAACTATTTTAATTAGTCAAATATCAGTGTAGTCGAACCCGATTTTAAATAACTGACATTTGTTAATAAAAATCTAAGTGATGTGTGCTTATTTATTTCATCGATTTCCTGTTCCAATACGGTCTCGCTGTGATGTGTAAACTGAGTTAAACTTCTTTAAACTGAACAAAATATTCGTGTCGTTTTTAAAAATTTTAAACGCCCGGAGCTACCTGTGCCAAAAGGTCACTGCTAAGCGTGCGCAAATATTAATTGTCAATATTTCCGCGTATGTTACAACAGGATTCGTAAATTTTGGTGGTAGCTCCAACCGTGGGATTATACGCTAACCTTAAAAAAGGAGCAACGCGACCGAACGACGAGCGGTTCGAATTCTTGTGCAAGACTGACTAAGACTAACTTGCACTTTAACCTAAAGGGTAGATAAAATACTTTAATTTTAATTTCTTTAATTTTTAGTTAAATTGAGTTCATTATTATTTCTGATTATTTGCAAAATTGATGGTACAACTCGCATTGATAGTTTCATTTGATTTTGATTTCAAACGGCAATTTTTCTCGATACAGATTCTCCAATGTCGAGGATGATTTCCATCCGTCTATTCGTTCAACGGTGATAAGATCAGCACCCGTGTTTGCCAGTGTCATAGCTGCAGAGCGTCAAAATCAATACTCGGTATGTGTTTCGGGATGTGACGGCTTCAAAAAGTTGGTAATCATCTTCACAGCTTCATAGAATGTATCACGATGAAACAGTGTTTATTCTCTAAATTATCAATGACAGAAAGAACTACTATAGAAAAAAATAGTGTATTATACACGACGATGAAAGATCTTTAACCGTTTAATTTATATAATATTAGATATTTATTCATATAATAAATATCTATTATCGGTCTCATTGTGCTGGTTTTATAAAAATGAAGTCCTCGTTGTCAGTATTTAGAGTACAATACAACGAAACTTTTAAGTCGGAAATAGTGCAAATGCACAGTCGTCACGTTCCAACAAACGTGTAATAAATTAACATTGTTTGCGGCAACTCCGGCGAAAAATAACGAAAAGTTGTCGACATTCTTGGTCTAGAATTAATCATAAATTCATAAAAATGTAGACTTTCCTAACCGGTGAAGTCCCAGGACAAATAATAGTAAAACCCGCTTTGTCAGCTCCCGCTTTAAGCTCGCTCCCAGTATCGATTAGTCTATTCTTCCAGTAATTAAAGCTCCTTTTGTTTCATTTAAATATTAATCTAATATAGCCATTTATGGAGCTTAACCAAGCACAATCCGTCTAATAATTTCAGAAACAACAATTAATCCGACTCAACTCCTCCCAAAAAAGCCAGAGAAACTAGTAAAATATCGATTTCGTCTTTGAACATTCCGAAGACCCCGTGCACACATGCATCGAATGACCAAACTCGAGATGTTACCGCCGCCGGCTCATTTTTACGACGAACATATCGATTTAAATTATCTCAATTTTTTTCTTCGGCTGTTTATCGCACCTTTGCCTGATTACCAACACGATCTATCGGTTTCATCCCTTGAGAATATTTAATGGAGCTTTCGCTTCGGGGTCATGTTTCGGTCCTTAACAAAAGCTTTATATCGAGGAAAATCGCCAGAGATAGCGAAAACATGTGTTTATCGAACGTCTTAATTATTAATTTTCACGAGGCAAAAATTAATTTCCAATTCCGGACTTGTTTAAAATTCAATCGAATCCGGTTCGAGAAAAACGTCAAGGAAGAAGCGGTGACTATAAATGACTGGTTAATAAGTTTTTAGGGAAAATTGTCGCTTTAATTATTTTTCTTAACATTTGGAGGGGTTTGCGTGTTTATCGACAGTTGGGGGTTGAAATGGGGTCATTAGATCAGCGTGGGTGTCGTCATTTTTCACAAAAATGACACGGGGAGGGAGATAAAAAATGGGGGAGGTTGTCTGTCCTAAGTGGCGCGAGAGTTACATCTCACCATTTCGTTTGTACATATAGAAACAGAACACCTGCCGACTTCTTTAGTTGTCCTCTCTGCATTTTCAAGTCGAGTGGAATGTAAACACTCACATTTTGTGCAACCACACAAATTGTCGATAGAATTCAACATTTTCAATTAAAGCTTAGATAACGAAATTTGGAGAACGTTGTTTTTACATGTATTTTAACCGTTACAAATTACAAATTTCTAAATAAGATGGACAAAATTTTGAAATTTTTGTTTTTAAACTAAACGAAAAATTGTGTCTCTTGTGTCTCGGATTTCAAAATTTTAAAACCAAAAAAAAATAAAATTTTGGACTTTTTTAATTTTTCACCATTTTTTATTAAATTCTATAACTTTTAAAGTTTTAACGTCAAAACAATGAAAATTAGAGGCGTTATTTTATTTGATACGTTCATTACTTGTGCTAACCTGCAATAATTTACAACAAAAAGGTAAAATTAAAAAAATGTATATATTTTTACACCAAACAAAAATTTCACATTTTTCATTTGGATTCCGTGTGTCTACTAGTTTTATTGCTACAATAATAAAATTTTGGGACGTTATTTCTTTTGATATGTTTAGTAACTGTGCCAAATTGCAAAATTTTAAACAATTTTTTTTTTTTGAATTATTATTTTTAGACTAATCAAAATTTTTCACCACTTTTTACTAAATTCTGTAACTTTAAAGTTCACATTTATTTTTAATTTCGTATCTCTTGTAAATTTAACGCAAAAGTAGTAAAATTTGAAAGCGCAATTCTTTTTTTAATTCGTCAATGAACTGTATGAATTTGCAAAAATTTGGAACAAAAATGTGAGATTTTGTATTTTTTGTCACACCATTTTTTATTTAAATTAATAATTTTGGTAATTTCAACAATGCAGCAATGCAAGTTCTTTTGATATGTTTATTAACTGTGCACAATTGCAAAATTTTCTAACAAAAAAGAACAACATTTCTCGCTCGTAGATGTCGCGACGCTTACATCTCGCACTTTTCTAAACACAGCACCTGCCCACTTCTTCAGTTCGCTTGTCCTTTCCTCATTTGCAATCCGAGTGGGATGCAAACACCCACATATTGTGCAAGCACTAAAATCGCCGACCGATTTTTTTTTTATCACAAATGAATAGTTTCGGCTCGTTTCGTTTTATGATTGATTTTTTTTCTCGTGTCGCATAAAACAATGGCATAGATGGGGGAATTGACACGGGCACTGATGTCAATCGAACCGAAATCATTTCCGTCGCTGTCAACCACAATCACGTACAAATGGCGCCTCTTGTATTGAAGAATCATTTATGACCGCGATGGTATCGACCAGTGCATTAACACCGTATGCATTAACTTTTCATTAGCATATTGCGGTGCTTCAGATGAGAGCTATTTCGGACGGTTGAGGTTTTAGTTAAATGTGGCCACTTACGATGATGGTGCTACTAAGGTTTGTTGAATTTGGGAGGAAATTTAAATAAAATGGGAGTTTGATGGAGAGAAAAGCGAGTTTCGGACTGTTTTGGATGTGCAAAAGCGAGACGAGAGTTTTTGTTGGCTTGATTAAATCTGCAAATATTTGCTTTTAAAATAATATTTGGTTGGGGATGTAAATTTTATTGATAGTTCCAATAAATAAGCTCGATAACAATCACCTGAAATCGAGCTTTGTGGGAAGTGCTGCAAAGCGTTCACGCTATTTTAAACAACATTTTGTTTATAACAACAATGTGGGGCATTGTTTTTGCTTTGTTGACTCGAACACCATCACGGTGGAAGAAATTTTTTATTTTTTACTTCAATTAAGTGCCGGTCTCAAAATATTATTTTTGAGAGCTTTCTACACGGCGTTATTATGGTCTAAGATCGGAAAATATCCAGAAAATTATGGTAAAATATGCAACAGAATCTCTGAATTCTTATGCAGGTTCATATCCTTAGATTTTTAAAATTCTTTTATCTCCTTAAATGTTTAAATGCCAACCCAACGAATTAGAGAGAAAAAGTAACTTACTCAAATCTGTAGAATCTGCAGAATAAAGAAAATCCCAACGTTTAAAAATATTTGAACCGCTTAAAATTTTAACCGTTGCAGATTTCTTAGATTATCTTTTTTTTTAAAGAAGGAAAATTCAAGGCTTTATTTTTTTTTGAAACGCTTGTAAGTTGTGCCAAATTGCAAAATTTTACACAAGAAATGGAAATATTAGAATCTTTCATTTTTAGACTAACCAAAAATTTTCACCGTTTCTTATTAGAATTCGTAATTTTGGTAGTTTTTACACTACATCGATGAAATTTTGAGAGATCATTTCTTTTGATACGTTTGTTAATTGTGCCTAACTACAAAATTTTGAACAAAAAAAGAAATTTTTAAACTAACCAAAATTTTTCACAATTTTTTATTAAATTCTGTAACTTTTAAAGTTTTAATGCCAAAACAATGAAAGTTGGGGGATTATTATTTTATTTGATATGTTTATTAACTCTGCTAAATTATAATAAATAACAACAAGAAAAGATTTCTTTTTGTTTTGTTTTGGGGCAATCAAAAAATTCAACGTTATCTATCAAATTCCATATCTCTAGTAGTTGGAACAAGAATAAAAAATTTGAGAATTTTTTATTTTTAAACCCACCCTTTTTTACTAAAATCCGTATTTCTGGTAGTTTTATTGCTCAAAGGATAAAATTTGATACGCTTATTTATTTATAAGACTAAGTTTTTAAAATTACAAAAAAAAAATTTGTTTATTAGACCAATTAAAAATGTCGTTCCTTTTTATTAAATTCTATATTTGTAGTAGTTTTTTCTTTTATTTTTTTATGAAATGAAGTTTCGAAACTTTTTTTGGTTCTTTTATTAACTGTACCAATTTGCAAAATTTTAAGACTTTCCTTTTTTAAAAGAATATTTTGTTTTTAATTTACTTATTGACTGTACCATACTGTAAGATTTCTAAAACTAACTTCCATGCTACTTCTAGAACTTTTTTTAATTATTACTCTATTATTTCTATTAATTTTTCTGTCTGTGTTAGTTTTATTGCAGAAGCAACGAAATTTTGAGGCGTTTATTAACTGCCCCAAATTGCAATCATTTAAACGAAGAAAGGTAAATTTACGATTTTTTCTTTTATAAACTAACGGAAAACAATTTTTTAGGTTTCGAATCCTCGAATTTCGAGATGTTCCTTCTGATTTTTGCACACTTTTGATGCCACACACTCCCTGTATCCTTTTAGGAACACAACTTTTCACAAATTTACCCACCTCAAGACGTAGGTGCCTCAAATCCGCCCGACTGCAGCTAATTTAAGCACAAAGCTTTTAATTAGTCACGAGTTTGTCAATCGTCGGAAATTTCCACCCTCGAATCTCGAAATTGTCTCGTAATTGCACGAAAGCAGTTAAGAAAAAAATCAGCGTTTACCGTTTTATTTTGATTTAATGGACAAAGCTATTTCTTTAGAATAACGAAGCGATGTACCAAGGATAAAACTCTCAAGATCAGCGATAATCAAGACGTGAATAAAGTTGGAAAGTGAGTTTCGAAGCCGGAAATTCCGTCGCGTTTCGACCAAGTGCAGTTATTGATTCACGCTAGCAAATATGTTTAATGATGTTTAGTGACATTTGAATTGGGGCACGTAATTTTCATTTCCAGAACGTCATTAGCACGGAAATGTTGGATTTTAAAGTCGACTCGTTCGATATTCTTCGAGAGTTTCTCAGGAATCAGATGCGGCACGAATCGAATTATGAAAACACTAAGCCACTCGCGACAGATCACTGAGTTTCGCGATTGGAATTTTAGAGAAAAATAGACGAGGGAATCTACAAACAGATGCCGTAATTATCGGGGAAAACCCCGAAGAAAAAATGACTCATAAAGATGGGGCGGATTTATGGTAGTTTCCGCGAAAACGCGTTACCGTGTTGATTGTCAAAGACTCCTTGAACTTGAGGTGTAATTAAAATTTCGCGGGGATTTACGAGCGTCGTAAAAATCGTGAGCGACTGTCTCATTTGACTGAAAATGTTATAATAGACGTCGGCGCCTCCACCATTTTTGGACCGAACCCGAAATGACCACAGACTGTTAATTTATCTCTCTAGTCCCATAAAAACCCACCAGAATTTCCCTACCGATGGAAGCACAAATAAATTTCCCGAGCCTTTCCCTAAATTATCCGGGAGAGCCCCGAAATTTGCTTTATTACCACAGTAAGAAAAACGGGTCATAAAAGTGAGAGGAATTAATTACAAGACGATTTATGACACCTCAATCCCTTTTCGGCCGTCCATCGATAAGTCCCTAAACTTTTGTTTTGAATAATTGAACACTTCTTGAGTTCCTTCGGTGATTTATGACCGGACCGAAACTGAAAAAGTTCAAAGTACCATTATGGCGTTTTGTCGCCATTTTTATTCCAAGAGTTAAACTCGAGGGAACTGTGTTTTAAGATCGAAGCTCGAGGGAGAATTCCAAGATACCGCAGTAGAGAATGAAAAAAAATATTTTGTTAAATAATGCTCCACATGTTTCGCTCCGATATACATAATTCATGAACTATTTTTGTTTTTTTGACGTTAAAATGGCAAGCCCTCCGCACCCCTCGCCCCCGATAAAAATCCATTGTTACCTTAAATCACAAGTCCAAGGATTTCCCACCACGTCCGATTCCGCGCTCCGATCCGCGCAATGAAAACGACAGGTTCGGACGACGCCGAGATACTGAGCGTCGCGACGCTCAGCGCCGCTTCTCTAACCCTCTCCCGGTTAGCCTAGGATTTTTGCCTGTGCTCGCTCGGCTCGACCGATCACAAGGAAAAAGTGATGCGCCAGGTTTGAGAATGCATCCGAAATTAAATATAGAAATTCCAGCAATTCATAGATTCGATTCGAGCTTGTCATAAAATTTCATAATTGCCATAAATTTCGATAAATTGTTTGGGTTGGCACAGCGTGACAAATTATGACATAACACGTAGCTGCAATGCGGCAATTATCTTAAGAGTTATAAATTAAGGAGATGAGTGGTAAAATTATAAAGATCTCAAGATTCTCGTAAACATTAAAAGGATTTAGGAGAAATTATTGCAGTTTGGTGTAAACTATCGCGGTTGAAACTGCGGGTATAAATATGCGGACTGATAGTCGTAAATTTGGTGCAAATTAACATTAAATTTGCCGGAAAATGATAGAAATGTTGTCACGGTTTAAATTAAATGTATCACATTTGAGTAGAAAGTTTTACCGTAAAAGTGGCGTATTTTTTAATCCGTCATAAAACCGGAATAAAATGCGCATTTAACTAAAAATTTTGACGGTCATGAGGTCAACCTAACGAGGTCGTTAGGCAGAAAAAAGTCTTTAATTAATCTCGTTACAAACTTTGTAGTTCAAAGTTTTTACTCAATTATTAACCCAATCAAGAGATTCAGATCTGGTCAGAAAGTTAAATTCAAAATTTTACTTGTTCAAAGAGAGTCCAAGTTTTCTGCGCCATCAATCAGAATTTGGTCTACCAAACTTGAAATTCTAAAAGACTGAAGCGTGCTGAGTCCAAACTTCACGTTTTACAGTAAATGTGTTAAATTCGCAGAAATTAAAAGGTCAATCAAATTCAATTCACAAATACAAAATCTTATTTACAACTTTAGAATCAAAACTAATTTAGTCATTTGTTAGGTTCTAGTTCAAAATTTGAACATATTTAAATTCAACACTTCCAAATGGGAAACTGGACTACCAAACTAGAAATTTTAAGATACTGAAGCTTTGTAAAAATAAAATTCACAAATATTCGAAGGTATGTTCGCAAATTCACAAATACATAAAAGTGGACTCTCTAATTTAGGAGTCGCTACAAATTTACTAACTGCTAAAATTTCAGTTCAAGATTTTAAGATATTTATGAATTCTGTTCTCTCTTTATGAGTTCTGTTGAGCTCAGTGTAATATTTAAAGCTATTCGAAGCCAGTAAATTTTGTTCTAAATTTTTATATTTTTAGATTTGGAAATTTTAAGACACTTATTTTATTCGATATGCAATTCACAAACCCAGAAAAGAGATCTCTCAATTTCCACGATTTGGAACAATGCGTATCTTTGCAGTATTTTTAAAAATCTTTTTTTTTCTCAAAACTAAAGTTTCTTGTTTTTGATTATACAGATAACATCTACTACAAAACAATTTAATTAATTTGAAATTAAAAGCCTATTCAAAGAAGAGATTTATAAAGTTATTTTAAAAAAGGAAAAATGGTGGATGCGCCATATCAAAAACAAAATCAACTTAGTGTTAATTTAAAGACTGATTTTGTACAGTCTTTTTATGACACTTCCAAAATGAAACATACGTCGTTTCATTTCAATTCATACTTAATTAAATTAGAAATTTGTCAACACGTGTTTTAAGAAAGAAAATTTCTAGAAGTAAATCAAATTGTAAGAACCGGATTGTTCTGAAATTCCACAACTGTCGCATCGTTTCCAGATATAAATACTAATCCTAACATTCTTGTCCCTAAATTCAACATCGAACCCCAAAATTAGCATAAAAAAAATTTCCCGTTTTCCGTGACTGAAATTTATTTAGATTAACCGTTTAAACTGAGAACGATCGAGTTTAAGTGCTTCAACGTTTTGTGTTTTGTGACATTTTAGGTACGCAAAGTCTATTGAAGGTTGAGTGATTTTAATTAACTCGAATCCACGTACGCCATTATAGTTTCGCCAAAATACAAAATGATGACAACAACAGATTATTGGGAAAAGTTGTTTAAACCGGCATCCTCGAATTCGGCTTAGGACCTAGAAATCCGAAAGAGAAAGTGTGTTTTCTGGGTTACTGTGTCACGAAAAAACGTCTCCTGGAAGCTTTCAAATTCCTTAACATTTTTATCACCGTTCGAATATGGAACACTGATTAAATTTCGTCCCGACCCTCTCAGATTTCTAAAATTTAAATAACGTTAAAACAGACTTCAGTGGAAACGTCATCACGAGAAGAAACAAAGTTAATTTTCTCTTCCACCTTGTTGAAGAATAGGATGATCAATAAAAGCGTCCGCTAGGACGAGACAATCTTATTACACGGGATTCGGAACTGAGAGCTTTTTCTCGGTCTAACATTCTAGTCGGTTTTGACGCAAAAAATCTCAGTTTTTCTTCAGAGACACTCTCACGTTATCGAAATTAGTAGAACACATGCACTACATTTAATCGAGTGGAGAACGGTACAAAGTAACGATGAAGAATGGAAGACGAAATTGTTGTTTGGGTTTATGGGACTTGGGAGACCGGTAAAGTTATTAGGGGAGGAATGAGATGAAAGAAGTGACAAAAGACTCGAGGAGGAGAACACTCTCGAGTGTTTATTCATATTTTCTCGAGTGTTGATGCGCATTTCGCGCTCAATTTTCAAAAATAACGGAAGGATGATTGGAAATTATGGAAACTGAAGAAACGGTCCAGAAAGTGCGACTCGGCGACCAGGAAATTTGACACTTTTACAGCTGAAATTATCATATTTATGACTCTGGATTCGCAGTTAAAATTACTTTTCTCACTAGAATTTTCTACTTTAGTTTCCCGCAAGTATTTTTTGCTTGTCCAGCATCATTTCCAGCTCTTTTGTTACAATAACAAAGTTTTTTTTCAAAATGTACCGAAATGGTGGATGCGCCATCAAATTTTAATGCTCTAATTCCATAAAAAACTATTTGATGATGATGGAATTCCATAGAGCAATTTTTAGTGTTTGTGAATTATATGCCCAATTAACTAAGGCTCTTGAAATTTTGAATTGAAGAGCCCATTTTCATATCTAAAATTTTAAGAGCAACAAAAACTTTAGCCTTACCTGGAACAAAATTTACAGACACGGGCTTCGAATTCTAGAATACTAACTGTTAATTGATTGCTGGCAATTCTGCGAACTGATAGTCAACTTCTTGTATTCGTGAATTTTATGTCTAGTAGACTTTTAAGTTTGGTGATCAACTTTCTGATTTGTGAATTTTAGGGTAGCATCGTAAAGAAATGAGGCCTAACTGTATTCGTGAATTTCGAACGAACGGCGTAGAGAGATGATTAGAAGTAATGAAAATTGGAGAATTTAAGACCTGATTCGAAAACGGTCCAGAAAGTGGGACTCTGCAACTAGGAAATTTGAAACTTTTCCAGTAGAAATTATCATATTTATGACTCTCGGTCCGCAGCCAAAATGACAATTCCCACTATAATCTTCTACTTTAGTTCCCCGCACGTGTTTTTTGCTTGTCCGGCAACATTCCTCCCTCTTTTGGCGCAATTACACACAATTACAAAGTTTCAAATTTCCCGAGGCAATTAATCCCGTTTAAAGTCCAACACTGCACACCCGAAAGCAGTCTTCCTTATTACAAGCTCCCAGAAACTAGATATAACCAATTTCCCGTGAAAAACGAAGCAAGCTCTCAAATTTTCTCAAAATCGACATCGGACCCGGAAAATTCCGGGATCTATAAATGTTTTCCTGGAGCTTCGGAAAGAATTTATTCAATTTTATTCAAAGCCGACAGCCGGAAAAATTCTCAAACCGCCTCGAAGTAAACAAGTAATCACGTTGTTACGCCCATTTGATCAATTAGCTCCGCCTCGTTGTGTTTGTCCCCGCCTCTCACATATAGTATATCGGTGCACAAAAAACGAAACTCGAGATGTATGGAAGGAACAAAGGATTTGTAGGATGCAATAGAAATTTGATTGTATGAAATACGAGGGTTAGTGGAAGGACGGAAGTATCATATTTGGAAAATCTATGAGCAGAGCAAGGAAAATGTGTTATGGGGACGGGGAAATTACATTTGGGAAGTTTTAGCGCGTCGTCTGATTTTTCATCTCCGGCATGAAACAGAGATGGATCTCCTTTTTAATTATAGAATGATAAATGTAAGCACGAGAGTTTGCCGAGGGAAACGATAATTTAGTAAGCAGAGATGTGTGTGTGGTTCCATTCAAAATTAAAATCTTCTTGTTTAGAATCTGAGATCCCGTTTTGGTGGCGAATTCCCAGCGAACCAATTTATAGAATAATGAAATGAATAAAACGTAATTTTAGACCACTTGCCATTATAGCAAAACAAAAACCACAAAAAGAATACCACGAAAATTGCGTCTTGCATGAAAACGACCAATTCCATTAAGATTTTACAAGCAAAAGAACGTAAAAATAACTTGTTAAAAATTGTACGGAAATGAACGCGGAAGCTCCCACAAAAACTCAATAGTCCATATTTCTGTTATTTTTACACAAAAACACTGAACTCTCTGCGTCGTATCTTATTTAAGCCGCACCGCACCGAGCGCGTTCTATTATTGTCACCGGTTTTAATGCACCCGTGTTTGAAAAAGCACTTCAAGAAACATCGGTTTTAGCCCTCGCGGAACGGAAATCAATCCATCATAAATTGTCCATGAATTTAAAAGCTTGACATGATTAATGTTGGTCATTCCGAACACACAACATTAACCGCTTATTTGGTTTGAGATTTTTTTTTCAAACGGCCTCTTTATGTGCTTCGGAAGCGATAAAACGGAAGTATGTATGTCGATAATCCAATTACAAGGAAGGTCCAATAAAATGTGTGCAATTCCGAGAAAGTGGCGGTTCGGTCCGAAAACTTCGAGGCATTTGATTCAATGAAACGCTTCGTGGCGGTGAAAAATTCGGAGATTCAGACTGAGAGAATAATATTCAGATTACTTTCGAGATTAATAAAAATAAATGATTCTTTGAAGGAAGTTGGTCTAAGTGCACCCGCGAGGATGATGCAAATGAAGGTGGACGAGATACAGAATTATTTACATAAATAAAAATATGAAGGTATTTCTCTGTATTAGTCGAATTAGGTTTAACAAAGTGGCAGAGCTGGGGGAATTTTGCGTTTTTGCACCGAAACGAAGAAACTACTGATCACATTGAAACTACAGTAGAACTCACTTATAGCGACGAGAATATAGAAAATATATAAATATAAAAAATGGGTTTCTGTTTTTGCTTCTTTTTCATTGCCGTTTAAAATCTAGTTGACCTTGAGATGTAAAAAAGATCAAACATAAATTTACCAGAACGTCAAAAATTTTTTTTTTTTTGTAAAAGTGAACATGACAGTAACGTAATCATTCGCCGAGTTCTTGTCAAGCAATTCTAACGACAGAAATTAGTGTCATGCAGAGATTAAGAGTATTTCAAAATGAAATAATTTTCACCGTCTCAAAAAATGACATCGACGACTAAAATTTAGTGCCGGCCGTGGGGCTCTAAAAATATCCCACTTTTCCAAAAAGTAGTCGAAACCTAAAAACCGCACGACCTCGAGAAGTGCAAAGAAAATTGAACGACTAAATTTAACCAGGAACCAGTTTGAAAAACTTTGACGTCGTTTTTATTGGCCCACATGACATTTGATTTATAATCTGCCACCGACTCCGGCTGCACCTCCGATTTTTGAACCGTGCTCTATTTTCGTCTATGAAAATGAATAGTTGTCGTGTCACGGGTGTGCCGCTGGCAATTCCGGATGCAAATTTTCGCCTAATCAATAACAATTAAATTAGCTTTCCAGCCTAATCCGCAAATTACCAACTCCACTGACAAAACATAATCAGTGTTTCATAGTAAACGCAATTAATATTTACACCGAACCGAACAAATGCAACGCGGTGCGTTTCGGTTTCGACGAGAAAAATCTCCCAAAACCAATAACGCCCCCATCGATTTTGTATTTGCATTTCATTAGACGTCGCCACCACTTTATGAACTTTGGATCTCTCTAAGCTTTAATATCACCCTCCCATATCTCAACGTGTCACTTGCCCGGGAAGTAGTTGCTAAATGAAAAAACTTGCTCGACACCGAAATCAAATAACTATTCGTCGTCTGCAAACGTTTGCGGGATTTGAATTTCATCCACAATTGAATCAAGTTCATCCCGTTGGATGTTTATATTTATGGCGAGCGTCATCCACAATTTCGACGTTTTAGAGGCGTACGTGACATGTATCGGGGTAGTAAGCCCTAAAATCTCGTCATAGACAAAAACGGTTCCATACAAAACGGTTTTGTTTCTCGCTGACCTGTTTTTATGTGTGCATCGAAGACAACGTGCTGAATTCACAAAGAAAGACGAATTTCCAAGTGGTGACGCGCGATGAATATGAAACTAAGATAACCAACCAAGTAGTGAACGAGGCAGCTAAGAGATGCAAATCGACTTTCTTAACGCCTGGAAAAATATTTGTTTTCGAAAAATAAGAATACAAGCTCGGGGCGAAAAGATGCTTGTTTCCGCGAAGATATTATGCGAACTTGCTAATGACGCTAAGATCGCTTTCAGCAAGGGGACGCTGAATATTCTCAAAACGGCAACTTACGTTGTACGGGGGCTCAGCGTTCCCCTTCCCTGAAACGAAACCTCAAAAATCGACTGATTTTTAGAACAAACACGACGAATGTTATTTTTAATTAAATTCGCCCAAAAATTTCTAGCATGTGCATTCTGCATTGCAACAAAATATGAATTCTTTTGTTTGTTGAACTACAACACGTTTTAATTAACGGAAAATTGCATTTTTTAATTTTTTTATTTTTGCGACACTAAAATAATTATTTATTATACAGAGTGATCGAAAAGAAAACAAATTTATTTTATCAAAACGTATGTGTTTTCTTGTTACTTATCTTGTTGTTCTTGTATTTCCTATGATTTTTTTTTTGTTTGCGTAAACGCATGTCGTAACGTCATTCATTCCTTCATATCGTTCTTTTTGTCAACTGTCAACTTGAGCTATTAATCTTACTTGTGATCATATTCGTGTGTATTTGCGTTGCTTTTTGCTTTTTTACAAAAATCTGTTCTTTCCGGCAGTTATTTACGTTGTTGTTATTATTCAAGACGTGCTATCATTCAATAGTAAGGTTATATCCGTTAATAATGCGACATACGTTTTCTAAAACAAATGCTTTTCACAGATAATGTTACTAGATTATTAAATGAACACCCGATAAGTAATCCTTGAAAACAAAAGTAAATTGGTTGAAATGTTTTGAGGTTAGCGTTGTCACAAGTGCATGACAATGGCGTCGCACTTGGATTTAAAGTTCGTTCTCGGCAATGGAAATTGTAGGTATTATTTATTTTATAAATGTGTGCCATCTTCAAATAATCATAATGACGCCAATTGCTATAATTTTACCATTCGAAATTAACGCAGTGTAATTTCTTAATTAATAGTGTATGACACCACGAGTTGTCGGCGCCTATGAATTTGAAGGAAATTTCAATACGACTTGCCCAAAAATTGATAACGCCCGCTTCGATTTGAATTTTTTTTGATCATTCTGTATAAGACAATAAATGACTACTTTATCCATCTAGGTATAAATTGGAGATGGTTAAAGATGCTTTATCGTCGTATATAATACATTATTTTTGCTACAGCAGATTTAAAAAAAAAGTGTCAAAATACAATAAAATAAATAATAAATAAAATAATAAATACAATGGACGAACTGAGACTGCTATAGACGTAGAGGAAGAAGCTTCAGAAGCAGTGCATCAAAGCGCGTTTCAAGAATGGAGAAGTGGAAGAAATATCAATTGAGTTATTAACCGTACTAAATTATGAAATTATAGGGATTTTTTTTAGAAACGTTCATTTTTAAGCCAATCCAAAATTTTCCTAAATTCGTATTAATATTTTTAGTTTTAGTAGTTTTAACGCTACGGCAATGAAATGTAGCGAAATTACCATCTAGGGCCTCCTTATTCACTGTGCCAAAGTAAAAAATTCTAAAGCAAAAAAAATATAACAATTTCATTTTTAGAAAAATCCAGCAATTTTCAAAATTTTGTATATATTTTTTTAATTCTAGTGATTTTCACGGAAAAATTTTATAATGTTTCTAGTTTCCGTACTCTTAACGCTACGACATTTGGGAAAATTGCTTTTTAAAACCTGCTCAATAACTGTGCCACATTACAAGCTTAAAAGCGATAAAGACAGTTTTTAGAAATTTAAGATCATTTAATCTTCACTTTGAGGTCAAAGTGCGCATTTTGAGAGGAATAAAACACACTTTAAAATCTGTTATAGAAAAAAAATTGAATTATTTTATTTTGTTAGATTAAAATACACACACATGTCAGCACGATGTCGATTAACTGAAAAGAGCTTTTTTTAAAAAATTCTGTGTGTTTTTGCAACACTGAAAAAAAAATTGTTGTTCCGTTCAGTATCAAAATGTAATCTCGCACAACTGTCAGTATCATGAATAATAATCCACAAAGCCAATGCCAAACATCATTGTAAACAATGCAACGCTGATACTTCTCCATTCGCGATGAATGTAAATTTATTTCATTTCATCTTAAACGTTGTGCTTAAAGAGCATCGCGACCTAAACAAACATAAATATTTGGATTACAATGTCTACAAAAACTTAGAAATCGTTCTTTCCTTTTTACAAGAGGCTCGCTTTTATTCCCACCTGGTTCCATCGTCAAAAGCAGAGAAAAGTCATAAATTTGTCTAATATTTCTTTTGACAGTTCATACATCAAAGCAACAAAATTGTGTCACTCTTCATCGAAACGTTTTTCCGGCTCTGAATTTTTTCCCGGCGACCATCGATTCAATCGGATGGCATAAAGTGCGCAATATCGCTTTGATGGGAAATTAATGGATGGCGGATGCTTTAAACAGATAATATAATTATCCTAATATACAAAGGATATTTAATGACACTCCGGTTCACTGTTTAAACAATCTAAATGCGCCTCTTATATGCACGACTTGACAATTAGCTCTTCTCCTTTATCGTCACTTCGCAGAAACCATTATTCCCGTACGGGTTATTGAAGAATCGGAAAAAACTAACAAATTGGAATGTGCGCAGGAAAAAATTCGACTGGGATTTTTACATAAAACGGGAAAAACTGGGTCAAAATTCCTAGTATAAAAGAAATATAAATTTAAATTTAAAATAAATTTTAAGTACAACAAATTTAAAAAAACTTTGAAAGAATCCAGCTGAAAGTTAACGAATTGGAAAACCTAGAAAGTAACCAATTTAAACGAAATTTTGAGAATTTATGTTTTTGAATTGGGAATTGATAAAAAACTTTTGATGAATTTTTCCCTTCGTGCAAAGGATTTTTAAATTTGTGTAAAGAAAAAAATTCAGTTTTGAAGGAATTATAAATAAACATTTTAGATCTTGTTACTTCAACGAATTTTAAATCGTCACAAAAAATACAAGTCGAGGCAGGCGTTATTATTTGCCACTGTTTATTTCTTTCTCCTAATACATATAGGTTAAAAATAATTACTCCGATCAATAACGCTCGCTTCGACGACATGACCTACAATTATATGGAATACGTACATACTCGCCTCGACGACATAACCTAAAATCGAACAACAATAAAGCAATTCAGAGTTCAACTGTAATCATGTTAGTTAAAATTTTTCATTTAAAACGAGTTGGCGCTACTTATTCACTCTTATTTGGTTAAATTTAATCATTTTTATTCAGATTTTTTTATGTTTTCACTCGGTTTACTTTATCCAAACTTTTGGCAATCGATTTTAAGAAATTAGTGTCAATAAACTGAATCACTATATTTCTTATACTTTCTGATTGCCTGAAAAAGTTTCAAATTTTTTTGTCAATATCATCGAGGCGAGCGTTAGCGAGCCGAGTACTTTTTGGTCACTGTTTATTTCTATAAACAACTACTCGGCTCGCTAACGCTCGCCTCGATGTCATGACCTACAATTGTCTAACATACAATCGAACCTTCAAACGGACAACAATAAAACAGATTTTTTTGAATAAAATTTTGGAGTTTGAGATCAGTTGGCACATTGTTCATTGTTATTTGATTAAATTTAATCAAGTTAAATTGTATTTGTTTTGTTCTGTCGATGTTAATTCTTAGTTCCATTTATCCATATTTACGTCAATTTAGTCCAGCTGAAATTTTTTCGTCCAAGTTAGGTTGAGTACTAGTTATTCTAAAATTTCGTGTCAAGTTTAGTTTAGTTTAGTTTGATTAAATTTAATTTCGAATGGTCCAAGTTGAACTTTCTCGAAATTTAGCATTATTTATTCGAATAAAATTGAGTGTTGTAGCCTAATTTATTTTAGTTCAGATTTAATTAAAGGTAGTCAAAATTATGCTTAGTAATTACAAAATTTCTGTTGTATCCAATAATTTGAAAAATTTATAAAATGTAAAAAAAAATGTATAACAAAATTTAACGAATCCAAAAGAGTCGAAAAATAAACAATTCTAGAAAATTTCGAACAATCGTTATATTTAGTGCTGTAAAATTTTTCAGAAACTGAGGGTCCTGGAAATCGCCAGAATCACAATTCCATTTCCACACGGCATTTGACGTGGAATGACTCATACCCGCGCAATTTCCACAATTATGCAAAAATCGTTAATTAGAGCGTAACTTAAGTAAAAATTCCCTCAAGCCACGCAATTAAAATTTTAATCTTCCCAATGATCGCGCTTTAAAATATCCCGATAAAAATTGAAAGGTGTAGTAACGTCGGTTTGCATGCAATTCAGGCAACCTTAGCATTTTAGCCTCCTCGGAGTTGTTCGTGTCGATTCCTTCGCAAAGAATTGGAGGTGTTACGTGAGCGGAAATTTTACGTCGGACCAAAGAAATACTGACCATCAGCGAAAGAGTAATGGAACCTTGACCTACTCTTCTAACGATATTGTGATAAAACAAAACGAACACATCTTTCGAGACACGTACCCGCAAATAATTACATTCTTACGTGAAAAATTCGAACTCGAAGACATGAAATTACTACCTCACATAATTAAATCAAACCGGAAAAATGAAATAAAGTACCGAGGAGACGTTATTGGGGATGGTGGAGGCGCCGGGACATTTATGCGGGTAGATTCTTGCTCTAATTGGTATTAAAACCGCAGAGTTGGATGAGTTTGCAATTTTGAGAAGAAGGAAAAAGTTAATTGTCTTGCAAATGTTGTTCGGATGTGAATAGCGCGAATTTCGTGGTGGTTGCCGGTTTCGGTTCATGTTTCAATTTTATGTTATTACCGAGAAATCAATTTTCGAATCGAACGGGAAACGTTACGGCTCAAAGTCTAATCCGCGATATGTGATTGGAATTTTTAAACACCAAGACCCGCCGCGTTCGCCACAATTATCTTAGTAGCTTTACATGTTATCCCGTCGAAATTTTCTCTCATCAAAGTCTGCAAATAAATTCCTCGGTAAACAAGTTCGATCGTATCGGTTGATTCTCCGTCTTGGAAATAAACTTTTCGGCAATCTTCAAAGTTCCAAATGTGGTCTTCGATCTAAGTAAACATTACAAAGGACCAATCCGGGACGACCATCGCTTTCATCGAATCGATCATCAAACGAAAAAACACGAGTAATCAATATAGACAGCTTTTTTCAAGATTAAACCGTCGATAATTGTTGAGCGTAAAAGATTAAACTTTTACTCTGTTTTTATTTACACGGCAGCGATTGGAAAGTGGAGTGTTTTGATTTTGTGTTTTTTTGAATGAGAGTGAGGCGTCGAGTTCGATCGATCGATAACCGTGATAATAATAGTTGGCTCGGTATAAATCGACGAGTGATTGGAAAGTGGGTTAAAAATACAAACACACCCAGAGGGATCGGAAATCGGCTGGTAATAAACAATTTGGGAGTGTTTCATGTACGCTTCAGAGAAAAACTATTTTTGTCAATTCTGACTTTGGTCGATGGCAATTTCGAAAGTTAATTGCAAATTTTATAAAGTGGGGGCCTCAATCGATACCGCAAACATTGGGCCGGTTCAGTATTTAGAGTGCACTGGGAATTTTTGTTGTTTAGCGCGAGGCAGGTGGCTGACCTGGTGATTGAAAGGTTTCCGGGAAAAAATACTGTTTTCTGTGAATGTTTGAAAAAAAAAACGGCGCTTTTCTAATTAGGTCGATAAAATTTGCAAGAAAATTGATGCGTTTCTTGAATTTGGAAACCGTGGATGAAACAAATTTGAAAATTGTCTCTGAAATTTTTAAAAATTCGTTTATGCTATTTTAAAATAAATTATATTAACGAGAAAACAAAAAAAAACTGTTTGAAGACTGTGAAATAGTAAATTATTTTGGAAATTTTGGAATTTTCGTCTATGCAACTGCTTTAAAAATTCGTATTTTACTGTGCATAAAAAAAAACATTCGTTCTTTAAATAAATTAAATCTACGGGAAAATAGACACATTTCTTCAATTTTTTGACCTGTGAATAGAATTTTTTTGCCTACGCAAGTGCTTCAAAAATGTCAATTTTCTTAGATCTGTTGATTTTTGAAAAACTCGTTGTTTTTCTATTTAAACAGGTTATGTCTATAGCAAAAAAGGCACATTTTCTAAACCTGAAAGCTGTGGGGAAAATATGAATTTATTTTTGAAATCACAGATTTTATCTAAGGAGCTCCTTCAAGAATTCTTAGTTTCGTATTCATTATAAATCTTTCATTTTATGTAGATAATTAGACAAATTTTATTAAAAATAAGAACATTTCATAAATTTGAAATTTGTGGATAAACAAGAGATATTGTCTAGACAACTTCTTAAAAAAATCTAATTTTACTTAGTTTATATGGATTCTCAAGAAATTCAGCCGTTTTGTGTTCAAATCGATAAATCCTACGTCAAAATAAAAGCATTTATTAAAATTGAAAGCTGTGGAAAGAAATAAGCATTTGCTTTTAAAAGCACAGATTTTTTTGTGCAACTGCTTTTAATGCAAATTCGTATTTTTGTAAGTTTTGTACATTTAAAAAAAAAAAAACGTTACATTTACAGATAAATTTTCTGTGTTTGAAGAGTGTTGTGAAAAGAAATGGGAAATTGTTTCTGAACGCACAGATTTTGTCTATGCAACTGCTTCAAATATTCGTAGATACAAGATTTTTTTTTAAAGGATCAAATATTGTCTAGGTTGTTTCAAAAATTTATTAACTTTAATAAATTCCGTGGATTTTTGTATAATTTGTCATTTCATGTGTTTGAACAATTTCTACTTAATTTAGTTCCTGCAAATTAAAAAAGTTTCGTAAGTTTGAAGAATATGAATAGAAACAAAAATTTTTTTAAATTCACATTTCGTCTGCCAAGCTACTTCAAAAATGAACAGAAACAGGAATTGATTTAAAAAATCTTGTTCAGACAACTATTTAAAAAAAAATGAATTTTAGTCAGTTCTGCGGATGTACAATTCGGAGATAACTTGAGCCGCATTCACTTATTAAAACAAGCTTTTGGAACTTGTCGAAACACAAAAGGAAGCTCTCTTAGAAGAGATTAATTTAACATTTGCTTGTCAAAAAAACGATTTAAGTCGGTGTTGTTGTGGGCGGCTTTGTCTTGTTGCTCCAGCGACGTCAATTGTTAAGCCCAAAAATAACTACCTGAAATGGTGAATGCGCCGGGTCCCGATTTCGAATTCTCGCCTTTTTTTAATAACCGGCCAAAACTATTTCAATTTTTGCCCTACTTTCGCTCCATAACGAGCCCTAAAAACAGGCGTACGTTTCGTTCCGCTCAGTCCATTTCTGGTAATTACTCCCACTTTTTGTCGTGTCAAGAAAAACTGATTTGTCTGCGTCTCGTGGTAGAAATAAGAAACTCGGATGTTGAGCCGGAGGCAAAAAATTGACTTTTGTTTCATGTTAGCAACAGTGACGTAATTGCATCAAGGGGTTAAGGGTCGAAAAACAAACGCGCGAGGAAATAATTTTCTTATTCGATTATTGTCAATATCGATGAGGCTGTCGTCTGAACCTTCACACGTCATTATTTATCACGAGTTAAAAAAAAAAACAATGACGTGAACGGCCGTGTTTTGAAATATTCAGTTTATTCCATTACTATTGATCCGAGTTGAGTCGGTTTTATTGTTATGATTCCTCGGGGGAATGTTTTTTAATGTAAATAAGCCTCGAAAGAGATCCCATGAAATCAAAAATTGTCCTTCTGTCATTAGCCGTCTTTCTCTACGCCCACTCGGATGTAAATAGAATAAAGCGTATCAATCAAGCGTGCTCTGAATTCATCGTGCATCGAGCAGCAGAAACTAATTGAAGGGTCGCGGCAGCTTAACAAAAGACAATCGCCCGGGATAATGACGTCGCTGTCCTGGGCAAAGTGGGAGGGATGAGTCCTCAGACATTCCTCAGGTATTTCAGGGATTTGGTTGTCTTTCGATTAACGCGACGAGCTATGTATGAGCTTTGAGCACTAACAAGCTCTTGCAACTTTAAATAATCGCCAAGTTTACGCCGGGAATTAGGCTTAAGCTCTTTAACGGTTTGTGCTAACGGTCTGTCGGGGAGTTTTATTGTTTTTGTTAATATGAGAAGGAGAACTGAGCAATTATGACGAACTTACTGGTTTCATCGGGGGAATATCGTTCACAATTAGATCGTGACCTAGAAATGCTGGATGGCGCGGAAATTAAGACACATGCCGGGATCTGCACGCTTAAATATCTCGACAATTTACTTGCACTTATTTTATCGTTATTGTTGTTAGAGGCTAGAAATTTTCATTTTCTTGTTGTGTTTCAAGTTTTTAATACGATGAAGTAAATTTACCTTTTTACTGATTTTATCTGTTTAAACACAGAAACTGCTAAGGCAGCGGAGTTAACGAAATCGGTGCTTTCCCAAATCATTTTCTATATCTTGTGAGAGACTACAAACTTAAAACTTAAAATTTATTTTTTAATAGATTGATTTTATTTAAACACAACAACGTTTTTTTTTAAACTAAGTAAAATTCCATTTTTTTAACAGTTCCCTACACAATGCTCGTGTTTTCCAAATAAATTCCTATTTCTATCCACAACCTTTAAATTTAAAAATGTGTCTATTTATCTAGACTTTGTTTGTTCAAACACATATAACGACAAGATATTTAAAAATCTATGGATCTTATTAAACTTAATACATTTTTGAAGCAACTTTAGATCCTCTTTCTCCTCGATCCTCTATCTACGAATATTTCAAGCAGTTGCATAGACAAAATCTGTACTTTCAGAAACAATTTCCATTTTTTTTTTCACAATCTTTAATCACAGAAAATTTGTCTATTTCTCTGTAAATGTTTTTTTTTTAATCTACAAAACTCACAAAAATACGAATTTGCATTTGAAGCAGTTGCACAAAAAAATCTGTGCTTTTAAAAGCAAATGCTTATTTCTTTCCACAGGTTTCAAATTTAATAAATGCTTTTATTTTGATGTAGGATTTATCGATTTGAACACAAAAATGCCGAATTTCTTGAGAATCCACATAAACTAAATAAAATTATTTTTTTTAAACAGTTTTGTCTCTTCTTTATCCACAAATTTCAAATTTAAGAAATGTGCCTATTTTTAGTAAAATTTGTCTAATTATCTACATAAAATGAAAGATTTATAATAAATACGAAACTAAGAATTTTTGAAGGAGCTCCTTAGATAAAATCTGTGATTTCAAAAATAAATTCATATTCTTCCCCACAGCTTTCAGGTTTAGAAAATGTGTCTTTTTTTGCTGTAGACATAACCTGTTTAAATAGAAAAACAACGAGTTTTTCAAAAATCCACAGATCTAAGAAAACTGACATTTTTGAAGCACTTGCGTAGGCAAAAAAATGCTTGCCAAAAAAAAATTATTTCTATTCCTAGGCCAAAAATTTTATAAATGTATCTATTTTTCCGTAGATTTAATTTATTTTATTAATGAATGATTTTTTTTATTCACAGTATTTATTTATTTTTTATTTCATCTTTTTGAAGCCAGAACCAGAAACGACAAATTTTGTAAATGTCGATATAACTAAATAAAACGGAAATTTTGGAAGCAAGTTGTTTCATACGCATCCTGCAAATTCGAAAAATGCGTCCATTTTTTGCTGTTTTTATTTATTTAAATACGCAAACGACAATTTTTTTATGCAGTTGCATGGGCGAAATCGATGGTTTCCTTAATATTTTTTTATATTTTTTCCAGTTCACAAATTTAGAAATTTTGTCTATTTTCCTATGGATTAAATTTATCTAGACATAAAAATGAAAATTTATTATTTATTATTATTAATGAATTTATTATTAAATTCTCAAAATTATCAAAATTTTATTTTTTTAAGTTTTTTTAGACAAAATCTGTGCTTTTCAAAATAAATTACTGTTTTTGTCCACAACTTTTAAATTAAAGAAAAGTGTGTGTTTTTTTCTATAGATTTTATACATTTAAAACTTAGAAACCACAAATTTTTCAAAAATCTAGAGAATTAAATGAAATAAAAATTAATAATTTTTATTCAAGCTGTTGCTGAGGAAAAATTTGTGCTTTCGGAAAAGAATTAATATTTTGTCCTTCAGGCTTAAAAAAATGTCTATTTTTGCCATAGACTTAACCTGTTAATACATCAACAAGGAATTTTTCAAATATCCACAGATTTAAGAAAAAATAGACATTATTTAATTTATTGCAAAATAATTACCTATTTCATTCCACCGTCTTCAAAATTTGGGTTTTTTTTCTGTAAATTTAATATTTTGAAACCAAAAAACATTTTTTTTAATTTCTACAAAACTAAGTAAAACTCCAGTTTTCAAGATTGTTTCATCCACAGCTTCCAAATTCAAGAAACGCATCAATTTTCTTGCAGATTTTATCAACTTAACTAGAAAAGCGTCGATTTTTTTAAATATTCACAGAAAACAGGAATTTTTAAATTTTTCCGGGAAATTTTTCATTCACCAGGTGAGCCACCGGCCTCATGGAAAACAACGAAATTTTTTTTAAACAGTGTTCTAGACAAAATCTGTGCTTTGCATAATAATTTTTTTATCGCTTTCCATAACCTTTAAACTTACGAAATGTACCTATTTCAAGTCTTATTTGTCTAATTAAACACATAAAATGAAATTCATAACTGAAAACAAAACTAAGAATTTTTGACAAAATTTGTGCTTTTAAAAATAAGTTCCTGTTCAAACTTAGGGAACGTGTCTATTTTTCTGTAGATTTAATCTATTTAAACACAAAATAGGAATTTCTTGTGCAGTCACATGGGCAAAATTTGCGTTTTTAAAAACGAATTCCTGTAAACTTTATCTATTTACTATAATACATGGAACGGAATTAAAAAAAATTAAATTAGATACAAATTTATAAATAAATAAATATTTCCGTCGACAGCTTTCAGTCAGCTATTAGCGAATAGTCGTAATTTTATCTCGGGTAAATGTAAATTTTTCTCTCAACAAAACGTGTCTTTTTCACAAAAAATGAAATCCCCGCAATTCGCTGATGGTTTCATCTGTATGCTTTATGAGGTTTAGTGTTGAAACGAAATCGCGTCATAATTTAAACGTGATGCGGCCAATTCCACAAAAACGTTGTTTCGGTTTAATTAACTCTAGAGATAAAGCTCGATTTTTTAACGCTTTCAATCATCGCGACGGTACGTGCCCGTGCTTGTAAATAACATGGTAATGCTCGGAGGAAAGTTTCTTCACCTGATACACAAAGCAGACAGTAAACAGCAAAGAGAAGCAGACCCTCGATTTGCATTTGGTAATTATCTAGTTTAATTACTTCAGCCTCAAGACGCTTTTTCCGCGATCTCCTTTAGGGCATTCGAAATCACGGAGTGAGGGCATTTTTATTGCTTTCGCGGCAAAGAAGTGAGCGGCGTTGACTCGAGCGATTCGACCGAAAACAACAATAAAAGAAAACATTACGAAAGGTTGCGAAGAAAATTTAAAATAGGGCCGTGGACCCGCCGCATCACGTCATAAAAAGCACAGTTAATTAAACCGGAAAAAACGTGCCTTCCACGTCAAACGTTTAAAAATTGAGCTTTCACCGGAAGCATTTGACTGAAGATAACAAACTCGAATTTCGTATTTTATTATCACGACTTAAAACATTAGTAAAGTCGAACACACCAAGTTACAATTCTGTAAAATATTCACGGCGACGACGACGTCACGGAATTCGAGTTGTTTGATACATTTCGATGAAAATATTTCAGAAACTACGTGACTCGGAGTTGCCAACATTTCACCGAACCACCAAAAAGAACTAATAAGGGAGTGGATCGTCCAAGGCGAAATTGTCTCTTCGATAATTTTATTAACCGATTTAATTTTGCGAATGGTTTACAAGCAGTGTTGGCAGAGTGTGTGCACCGAGTTGATTAATTTAAGCTCTAGCTAGTTATTTAATGGATCACTCTAAATCACAGCTAAATTAGTAATGAATGCTGGATAAATTGATGTCTCGTAAAGGTTAATTATTGTTTATGACTATTTATGTTCCACTTTGGCTCGTTAATACGATCTCGAAAAAATAAGTTTGAATAAACCCGGCGCATCCACCATTTTTGTTGGACATTAAAAAAGTACACGTACAACGACGAGAGCAGATGTAACGAATTATTTTTAGTGAAGCTACAAGCAGAAATTAATTAAAAATAGTGAGCTCACAAGTGGAAAACTGTGAGTGGCTATTGTGACAAAAAATAGAACAAGCGCCGTAGATTGTTAGCAATATCTAGCACGTTTTACGCGATTCGTTTGTGGAAATTAATGATCAAAGAAAGGGGTCTAGTTGGATTTACGCTTTGTTTACATGTTGGTAACGTGTTGCCTATCACGTTGTTAACATGATTTTCTATCGAGTTTAGTTTAGAATTAAACATGATTGTTTTCGAAGGACGGCGAGAAAATGGTTAGAAAATTCGTCTTTTCGGTTCTAAAATTTTGTAATTCGGCAGAATTAATACAGAAATCTTAAGTCGTAATTTTTCTAAAATTTATTGGTGTAGTAATAAAATTACGGGGATGACAGAGTTTAAGAGAAAATGCTGAAGTTTTTTAAGACGTCCCAAAAATTAAATTTTTAAAATTTGTCTCTCTCGCTCCACCACTTTAAAACTTGTTACAATTGTTAAACAAATCTGAACTGGTAATCTCGTAAATTTTCATTTGTCTGCCGTTAAAATTACGAGAATTACAACTTTTAGTACCAAACACTGAAAACTTTGGGTTCGTCAGAGAAATTAAAATTTCTAAAATTTGTCTTTTTTATTCTATAAATTTGAAATTTTACACAGTCAATAAAGAGATCTAAAAATAAAACTCTCCTAAATTTTATTGTTACACTATTAAAATTACAAGAATTACAGATTTTAACAGATAATGGTGAAAATGTTTGGTTTGTCTGAAAAATGAAAATTTCTAAAAATTGTCCTTTTAACTCTGTAACTTTGTAATTTGACACAATTAATAAGCAGACCTAGAGTCACAACTTCCCTAAATTTCATTGTTGCACTATCAGAATTACAAAAATTGTGAATTTTATCAGAAAATACAGAAACATTTTGATTCGCCGAAAAATGAAAATTTCTAAAATATATCTCACTTACTCTGCTACTTTAAAAATTGGCACAGTTAATAAACAAACCTAAAGTAGTAATTTTTCAAATTTTTATTGCTATACCATTAAAACTCCAAGAATTCGAAACTAGGAAACTAGGAAATAGTGAAAATTTTTGGTTTATCTGAAAAATGAAAATTTCTCTTTTGCTCTACAGTTTTGTAATTTAGCAGAACTAATAAACAATTTCGAATATAAAAATAACAGAAAATTTTTAAAATGGTAGTCAGATTTTGTAATTGACTTTCTAAAAATTATCAAAACAACAAATTTAAAAAATGACGGGAATAAACAAAATTTTTATTTTAAAATGCGACAAAAATGATCAAAATTACATTTTTGAACTTCTAAAAATTTTAGCCCTTTAAGATTGCCAAACTGAAAGCTTTTGAAAAAATGAAACTTTGATAAACAAGTGCCAATTTTGACTTGTAAAGCTGCTCAAATCCTTGAGCTCTAAAAAATTTGAAAATATTTGAAATGTTGAAGGAAATAAATACTTTGAAACTTGGGACAAATCACTGAACTCTTGAAAACATTTTATAAATCTAAAAATTGTAGACATCTTGTAAATTTTAAGGCTGAGTTTAATTAATCTTCCTACTGAAGCGTGAAAATTTGAATTTTCGTGAAACGAAACGGAAAAATACATATCGTCGCGCTTGTTTATCGGTGCCACCACGACTCACCAAATAAACCAAAAAATACAATACACAAAATGAATTATAGAAAGTTTTCTAGAATATTTCAATATGCGTCATCGTGCGTGGGCGTTTTCCGTCTCAATTTCAACTCCTTCTGGCAGCGAATGGAGTCTCGTCGACGCCAGCCGATCTCTTTTTATTAGTTATACTTTCCAAACAATTAAATTTCCCAAAACCTGACAAATCTCCCGTTGATATTAAATGCAAATGTCTGAGAACGGCGAGCAAAAAGAAGAAGATTGAGCGGCGGCTTTAAACAAGCGCGGAAGAGGTGCAATTTTTTCTCGCGATTAACCGAAAAGTCCGAGGGAAATCTGAAAATAGCCGACTGTCACAAAATTAATTATCGACTGAATAATGCATAATAATTGAAAGAACCGCTGCAATTTGTCTCAATTTTATCGAGTTTCGGCACGGAGGGTTTTATCCAATTAGAAAGTTTTTCGCCGTTTTACGGTGGGGCGCAAAAAAAAAAAGAAATTCGAGCTGGAAAAATCTTTGATTTGGGGAGAAACTGGGTGGAAAGTTCGCGTAAATACCAATAAATTAAGACTTGTTTGAATTTCGCGGCGCTTAATTAAAAAAGTGATTTATTAAGAGGAAAGTTGGGAGGCTTGAAATTGGTTTATTTAGCGGCGCGCATCCACCATTTCCAACTATATCACTGGGAAATAAGAAAAATTGCGAAAACGACATTTTTTTTTTAATCCGTTTTGCAATCTTAATTCTAACGCTGCAACTTCGCCGAGTCGAAACAATTAAGTCGAAGCTCGTAACAGAGCAAAGAAAACGAGCGAGTCATATCTCAATTACACAGAGTTTCACGATCAAAGCTATATCCTCGACCTAGATATGATATCTCTGTGGTTGTGTGAAATAATTTAAATAGAAAGCAACTTCTGTTCGCGTCAGTAATCTGAGACAAAATTAATGTCACGAAAAGTCAAGAACGTGAATTTCTGTTTGCGGTCATGTCAGTGCTTCGACCGGAACGTTTCCGGAAAAGCGCGGGTTTTCATTATGGTGCCGAATTCATGTTTTCCGGTCAATTTGAAGACTTTTACAAGGCAGCAAAAAATTGAGAGAAGTCGGACAATGGAACAGAAAGGGGGGAAATTCGGGAAGAGAGGAAACGAAAATATCTAGTTCGTCGATAATTCTCTTCTCGTCATCTGCTTTTGGCTCATCTAGAAATCTAATGTTGATATTTTATCGCATTTTAAAAACAAAACTTTATTCTATAACTGTACTTTTTTATTTTTTTTTTCCTCGTTAATTCTTAGAATTGACAGGTTGAAACTTGGATATAAAATAAATTTCCCTTCTCATCATCCGCTCTTGACTCAATATTTTCTAAACCGGAAATCTAATTTTTATCATTTTTATCGTATTTTAAAGCCAGAACTTCATTCTAGGAACGTGAATTTTTTGAAATTTTTGTCTTAATAATTTTAGGAATTACGTGACTCACAGAAATGACTTAAAAATTTGGATCTAAAAAAATTTCAGTGCTCACCATCATCCCTTAGCTCAATATTTTCAAAACCGTAAATCCAATTTTGATTATTTTTATCGCAATTTAAACCCAAAACTTTATTCTGTAACCGTGAATTTTTTGAAATTTTATTCATAATAATTTTAAGAATTATAACAATTACAAAAATGATAGCTAAAAGCTGTGATCTAAAATAAAATTTTCTTCTCACCATGTGTTCTTGGCTCAATATCTTCTAAAGCGGAAATCCCATTTTGATAATTTTCGTTACATTTTAAACTCAAAACTTTATTCTATGGCGTATTTTGTTTTTTAATTTTGATCTTAATAATTCTTAGAATTATGACAGTTAGAAAGTTGAATCTAAAATACACTTCACTACTCATTTTTAGTTCTTGATAAAATATCTTCGTAACCATAAATCCAATTTTCACCATGTTTATCGCAAATTAAAGCTAAAACTTCATTCTAGAACGGTGATTTTTTTGAAATTTTATCTTAATAATTTTCAGTGTTACGTGTGTCACAAAAAAGACTGTGAAAAAAGTTAGATCTAACAGAACTTTACTGCTGACTATCAGCTCCTCACTTACTATTTTTAAAACCAGAAATCCAATTTTGATCATTTTTATTACATTTTTAAACTAAAATTTCATTTTATAAATGGTTTTTTTTTGAAATTTTTTTCTTAATAATTTTTACAATTTTGACTGATACAAAAATAACTGTTCAAAAATTGATCTAAAAGAGTTCAATTCTGATTATTTTTATCCCATTTTAAAGCCACAACTTTATTGTAGAACCACAATTTTTTTGAAATCTTTGTTTTAATAATTCTTAGAATTATGGCAGTAAGCAACTCGAATCAAAAATAAATTTTACTTTTGGTATTAATTTTGGTTCTCGTTAGAAATTTAAATAACCTAAAAAACGAAAACTAAAGAATTCGAAGAGTCTAATTAAAAACTATTAAAATACTTTGTACGATATAAAATTATAAAATCGTAAAAATATTCTGAAACTGTTTTTTTTTTTTAAATTGATCCTAGTTTTAGAAATTGGCAAAATAAGTGTTCAATTTCCAAAAATCCAAAGTTATTTGAGCTTTTGACATATATAATCTTAAACCCTCAAAAATTTTAAAAAATTAAATACCTAAAAAAAAAACTTAACAATATATAGCTAAAGATTTACGGAATTTTTTAAAATCATTAAAATTCCGTATATTTAAAAATATTTTGCGATGACGAACTAACCTTCACGCGAAAAATTGATTTTTGGCGCCATTTTCACAACATCCAGCCCACTTAAAATTAAACGACAAACTTCAAGCAAGCACACAATTCTAGATAAATACCACCGATAACATAAAATTTAAATTTTTACCACATTAAGATCTTAGATAAAATCCGCTTAAGATAAGAATATTGAAAAGCAATTTTCCGAGTTCTGTCCACTCAACACACATCTGAAAAAGCCCAGAAGTGGTCCAGGAGTCCAATCAATGCAAATCTGGCATAAGCATCAACAAACGATGCTCGTCAGGAACGACGACCCTCCATCTGAGGGTATTAAGCGCGACCCTCATTTAGCTCAGAAGATTAACTCATATAATTCCCCTGGAAAAAAATCGATAATAAATATCGTGGTGTCTTAAACATTTTGATTTTTTCCTTGAAAGTGGACAATGTGATTACCGATTATACACAGGAAAGTACCGAATTGCGTGACGCGCCGAGAATTATGGTTATACTTAATTTAAGTGTTATTTTTAGAGTCGCATGTTTGTGCCGAACATAATAGAGAGAATTCCGCTCAGTTTCGGCCCGGAAACTAAATCCTACCACTAATTTATTGATAATTGTTAGAGCAGATGGCTGCGTAAACAATCACCTGCGCTAATTGCGTTTTCTGGTTCTGCAAACGAAAAGTGACAGTGAAATTCCCAACGATATTTAAAAATCTTATTTTCCAGCTCCGATACCGCCGCTTTCAACGATCAATATCCATCATTCGAGCTTACTTCATAATCATATTATATGCATTCCGAGATGAAATGTAAATTCCGAATTCGCAGTAAATCTGGAACGGGACAAGTTTTGCATTTATTGAGAACGACAGGTATCGAATCACATTCGATATTAATATGATAATCAGACTTCTTTATACGAGACGGATATTTACATATTTATGGATACAAACTCCGTTTTTAATTATGGATAAAACCGATCATGAGAGAGAATTACCGACCAACTAGATATTTTCGTTTCCTCTTTTCCGAGAATTTCCTTCCTTTCTGTTCCGTCGTCCGACTTTTCTCAATTTTTTACTTCTCTTTGAAAGTTTTCATGAATTGGGCGCCATGATGAAAACGGGCGCCTTTCCAGAAATGTTCCGATCGAAGCACTGACAGACCACCAACAGAAATTCAGTCATAATTGTCGCATTTAGAAGACAAAGCTGTCGATTTTTCCCAATTTTCTGTATCAATAATTTTTATAATTATGACAGTTACAAATGTGACTATCGAAAACTTGGACTAAAATATTTTAAGGCCAATACTATATTTTTGGACATATAAAAACTTTAATTTTTTGATGTTGGCTCAATGTTTTCTAAACGGGAAATTCAATTTTCATAATTTTTATCTCATTTTAAAGTCATAACTTCATTTTATAACCGTGTTTTTTTTAAATTTTTTCCTTTAATAATTCTTAGAATTATGACACTTACAAAAATGATGACTAGAAACTTGGATCTAAAATAAATTTCACTGCTCAACATCAGATATTTTCAGAATCAGGAATCAGATTGTAATTATTTGTGCCACACTTTAAAGCCAAAATTTTATTCTAAAACCGTGATTTTTTTTTAAATTTCTATCTTAATTATTTTTAAAATTATGACAGTTACAAGAGTCATTGTTAAAAAGTTGGATTCATAAGAATTTTACTTGTCATCATCTGCTCTTGGCTCATTATTTTCAAAACCGGAAATCCAATTTTGATCATTATAATCGCATTTTAAAGCCAACATTTCAGGTTATAACCAAGATTTTTTTGAAATTTTTATTTTAATAGTTTTAGGGATTATGACAGTTACAAAATTGACTATTAAAATTTGGATCTAAAAGAATTTCAACGGTCACCATCAGCTCTAAGTTCAATTTTTTCAAAACTAGAAATTCAATTCTGAAATTTTTTATCGCATTTTAAAACAAAAACTTGATTCTGGAGCCACGTTTTTTTTTTTGTTTTAATTATTCTTAAAATTATTACAGTTAGAAACTTGGATTTCAAAAAATTGTACTCATTATCTGCTGCAATGTTTTATGAACCGGAAATTCAATTCAATTCAAAATCATTTTTATTGCAAAATTATATTTTAGAACTGTGTTTTTATTATTTTTTTTCTCTTAACAATAGCTAGAATTATGACAATTATTATGCAACAATGACAGTTAGAAACTCGAGTCGAAAATAAATTTCGCTTCTCAACATCGGCCTTTGGCTCAATATTTTTAGAACGGGCAACCCACCCGTGATCATTTGTACCACATTTTAAAACCGAAACTTCATTCTATAGCCATGATTTTTTTGAAATTTCAATTTTCCTAATTTTAAGAATTATGACAGTTAGAAAAATGACTGTTAAAAATTTGGATCTAGAAGAATTTCAATGCTCACTATCAGCTCTTCGCTCAATATTTTCAAAACTAGAAATCCAATTTTGATCATTTTGATCGCATTTTAAAGCCAAAACTTCATTCTATATATGTAATTTTTTTGAATTTTTTGAAAAACTTAAATATTAAACGAATTTTACATCGCGTCACCAAAAATCCAATTTAATCATTTTATCGCACTTGTTGTTTCAAATTCTTGATTTTTCGAAATTATTCTGTCTTGCTAATTTTTATAATTATGAGAGCTCTAGGTTGAATTTCTAAATAAAACGACCGTGTTCGTTTTTACAAATGTGATCGAATGCTCGAAAGTTCCAAGCTAAAAATGTCGATTGTCGATCGCCACAACTCGTATAATTTTAGCCTTATCAATATATCTCCGCACGTCGGTAAACAAATGTCAAATCAATAATTCTATTTTTCGATCCATCCTCGTATGAAATTTGTAGATAAATTCCGATAAACGTGGTAAAACGATGGCACGCTTGTTTATCCACGTCTTAGATAAAGATAACACCTGTAAATTTATGTGCAAGGCAAGTTTGAACCCGGAACTTTGCAAAGCGCGAACATGTTTCATCCAAGTTGCATTAACCCATTCCACGATTCACACGTCAAGAAGAAAACGAGGCAAAACGCCGTCGTTTTTCCATTGTAAACATGTCAGATCGCACAGAAAATAATAAAATCGATTTTTTGTAAATTTCCCGTGTATATAGCCCTGTCCTTGACAGGTCATAAATCAATCATCCGTCAGGGGCTGTCGTTAAAATAATCAATTAACCTTGATTGTTGTTGTACCACTCGTTAAAGTAGTATAATGATCGTCTATTTCCGTTTCCGACAATTAGAAGCGCAAAAGTCTAAACGTGCGTTAGCGTAATTCTCATACAATTAATTCTAGTAGCGTCTCGAATGAATAATTTTTTTCGTTCTTGCGTCTCTCTTCCATCGTCTTCCTTCCAACTACTCCCTAACTCATTTAAACAGTTATAAGTTTAGGGAATGGAAATGAAGCACGACATGTCAGACACTTAGTACCTACTTGCAAAATGGAGAGAAATTAGTTCCAACATCGATGTTAATGTTGTGTCAGACCGTAATTGAATCACATTTATTACGCGCCAAAATGCACACAATTTAAATCTGACGAGACCATCGTTCTAGAGGTAATCGATTGTTTTTTCGACCTGATTTATGGGAAATCGAATATTGCTATGAATTAATTTCGGCGCCGAGATTAGGGGAGATTTCGGTTTAGTTTCATTAGAGGAGTTCGAACTTGTCTAATGAAAAAAAATCATTTTATCTTTTAACGACTTTCAGCTTAATTGCTTTTATTAAGGTGTAATAAATAAACACGACTAATTACGGAAAATACGGTTACTATTTTATTATTTAATTAGAAATCGTTTCAAGCAGACTTGACATATTAATTAAACTACTTTACATTTTGCATATTTTTTTCGTTTGGCTTTCATTTTACCTAAAACTGATTTTTGTTATTTTTTTAAATTGGTATATTTACGTTTATATGGACTTATTTATTGTTTTTTAGAATATAAATGATATTTTCAAAGTCTAATTTTTGTCTGCTCCACTTTAAAGCTGATGGTCCACTTTATCTTTATGAATTTTTTGACATTTTTATGGTTTTTTTTTCCCAACTTATGGCAGCTCAACTCTTAGCTTATCATTTTCAAAATCAAAAATTTAATTTTGATAATTTTTATTGCGTTTCTGCGTTAAAACTTTATTCTCTAGCGGTGATTTTTTTGAATTTTCTTCTGTAATAATTTTTAGAGTTTTGGCGTTTACGATTATGATAGCAACTTCGATCTAAAATGAATTTCACTGCTCATTATCATATTAAATAGAAATCCAATTTTGATCGTTTTTATCGCATTTTAAAATCAAAACTTCATTCTATAACTGTCTTTTTATTGAAATTTTTGTCTTAATAATTCTTAAAATTATGACAGTTTTAAAAATGACGGTTAGCAACTTGGATTTGAAATAAATTTTAATACTCATCATTACCTCTTGGCTCAATATTTTCAAAACCATAAATTCAATTTCGATCACTTTTATCGCATTTTAAAGGCAGAACTTCATTCTAGAACCGTGAATTTTTTGAAATTTTTGTCTTGATAATTGTTAAAATTATGAGAGTCACAAAAATAACAATTAAAAAGTTGCTCTAAAAGAATTTTATCGCTCACCATCAATTCTTCGCTTAGTAATTTTTAAACCAGAAATTCAATTGTGATCATTTTTATCGTATTCTAAATTTTTTGAAGTTTTGATTTTAATAATTTTAAGAATTATGTGAGTCACACATTTTCAAAACCAGAAATCCAATTTTAATCTTTGTTATTGCATTTTAAAACCAAAATTTCATTCTATAAACGTAATTTTTTAGAAATTTTTGTAGTAATAAGTTTGTAGCCTAAACTTTATTCTGAAACTATGATTTTCTTTAAACAATGATTCTAATGATTTACAATCTGGAAAACAAAAACGAACGGTTCTGAAATTTAACGATTGCAATCGACAAGATGTAATCATTTCAAAATTTATGACCCCGTAAATATCACCAAGAAATTTTTCCTTAAAACGAGATCATATTTCACACCACTTTTCCATAAAACAGCAATTACACTCGTTATGGGAACATTTTATGGTTTCCACGAGGCAGTTTTTTATCTTCTTTTTGGAAAATGACACAAACATTGCATAAAATCTGTCTTGTTAAACTACAAATCTGACGACAGTAATGACTATTCTTGAAACGAACATAACAAATTAGTGATAAAAGTTGAGCAAAATAAAACATGAAGGTTACACAACTTAAATTAAAAAAAAAAAAAATATACACAAAAGTGCGAACGTATTTTTTGAGTTAATAACTTCGCGCCGTCTGCCTGTTTTATCCCACGAAAATATTTCCTGCTCGTTTCTTTCAAAAAAAGAAGTTATCTCGTCGGACCTTCATTGAACGACGCTAATTAAAGCGAGCATTGTCATTACCCAATAAACCGACCTTCCGTTTATTTTTTCCCGCAACTTTGTTCTATTTCGTTCCCTCGAACACAAACAAGAATCTCGTCTAAACCCTTCGTTACCTGAAAAGTCCGTGCTACTTTAAGTTGAGACCTCATTCTCAAAGTTCTATCCCACCTCTTCACGAAACTTCGTTATGCTTATGAATTCTTGCATCTTCAAAACAGCCTCTAATTAAAATCAGGTTCAAGTTCACTTATTCATCAAACAACGCAAACTTTGTAATTTATTATGTCGATTGTCTGAAGAAAACACATAAAACTTTAAGTTTCTTCGCACTTTCGAAATAAATTTAATTAGCTCGAAGTTCGAAGCCGCGCCTCGTCCATTCCTTTCGCGTACTTTCGAACGAAAATTTCTCGAAATTTCGAAATCCGGTAATTGTGACATAAATTCGGCCGAACGAAGACCGCAACTGACTCTACGACGGGTTCTCGCCACATTTGCCCCCTTCTTTCGCGCGCCAGGGACGGACTTTTATAAAAGCGTTTGGATGTAATTAAGGCGTTATCGAGGAGAGGCGATAAAAGCTGTAATTACTGCGTGCATTTTAACTCAATTAGTTGGACATGATCGCCGTTTGTTGGTGGGAAAATGGGAAAATCTGCGGTTTCGGTCAAACAACAAGTACTTTTTTTATTTAAATTAATGTGACGGTTGGACCCCTGTCAGTCTGTAAAAACAAGACATAAATGTTTACAGCTATAAATGCAATAAAATTTAATATTCATGACGGCGGTCAGAACATTACATATGAATTAAGTATATTGGCATCAAAATTTTATTACTTTAGGCGATGTCATTACGTAAATTTTTATCAGGGAGGCGATAATCGGGCGGGTCAAGATCGCCCCGTATTTATGTTAATTTCTTTTCTCTTACTTGAAGCGAATTCTGCTTTCATTCACAACAAATTAAATGTTAAACTCCCCCTAAAAGAATGCATAATGTAAAAGGAAAAAAGCGTATCTCGCTTTGCATAAATAAAAATCCCTAAAAACAAGAAATTAATCGTTCTTAGCAACGGCGATTCTCCTTCTTCCCCATCGAAAATCTATAATTTATGCGCCCGTTTCCACCTACCACGGTTGGCAAATTTATGTCCTCCCGGTCGTTGTCCACCGCAATCAACAATCCACGCCTTGTCTTTGAAAATGGTCAAAACCAACGCCGTGATTCACTCGCCTTAATAACATAAAAGCGACGTTTAACTTGCTATTTTTGGTACGGTGGCTTTCCATTATTTCCAAAGTCGGGCGCCTTTAATTTCATTTTTATTCAAATCCGGACCATTGAAAATTTATCATAATGACGGTAATTTTGTCGTTAAACAAGACAAAAGGAGTTACCACGAACGATAATTGAATTGCAACGATTTCGCGTGTTTTAAATTATGATAGTTGACTCGATAAGTGGGCGCGCGTTTTATTAGCTCGAATGGAAAACAAAATAGTCAAAGTTATTCCGATTTGGTTTGATTTGGCCATCGACTCCCATAAAGTCACTTTCTAATTTTTTGCCTGAAAACGTTTCAAAATATTTTGTTTACGTCAAGTCGAGGCGAGCCTTAGCGAACCGAGTTGTTATTGGTCACTGTTTGCTTCTAAAAACAATTACTCGGCTCGCTAACGCTCGCCTCGACGACCTAACCCACAATTTTCTAAAATACCATAACGGACGATTATGAAGCAGGTTTTTTGTTAATAAAGTTTTTAAGTTTGAGATCAGGTGGCATTGTTATTTAGTTAAATTTAATGAAATTTTTTATTGTTTACGTTCATTTATCCAAGTTTAGGTTAACTTAAAACAACTGAGTATAATTTAATTCGTCCAAATTATGTTTAAAACTATTTATTCTGAACTAAATAAATTTAGTCAGGTTTAGCTTCATTCATCCTTATTTTGTTAAATTTAATCAAGTTAAATTATATTTGCTTTGATTTAGTCGGCTTAATTCCTACTCGGCTTCATTTAACCAAATTTAGGTTACTTTAGTCCGACTAAGTCTAATTTAATACGTCTAAGTCAAACTGTGTACTTTTTATTCTGACTCAATAAAAATTTTGTCAAGTTTGGTTAAATTTAATGAAGTTTAGTTAGGTGTAGTCTAGTTTATTTCAGTTCAGATTTAATTCAAAATCGTCAAAGTTAATCCGATTTGGTTTAACATGATCCGATTAAATTTAGCTTATTTTGTCTTAGTCAAACCATTTTTATCAATTTGTATTTCATTTTACTCAAATTACCTTAGCTTTAGTAAGACTTAGATAAATTTTCTCCGGTTTAACCGTATTCAGTTAAATTTACTCGATCTATTTCAGATTTCGTTTGAACTAGTCAGGGTTAGACATGTTTAACTTAATTTATTAAAATTTAAGTGTACTTTGGCCCAACCATGGCTAATTTGTTTCGTCCAAGCTAAGTTTATTTGAGCTATTTATTCCAACACAATTAAATTTTGTCAGGGTAGGTCGATTCGGTTAAATTTATTTTCGCACAGTTCGAGATTAAATCGCGTACAAATAGAGTAAAACAGAACGTAGTCAGGTTTAGTTAAATTTATCTCAAATTTTACCGCAACAATTTACTACAAGTCGTGTTGTCAATTTTAGGTCGATTTAATTAGTTCGCGAAGCTTCAAAAATGAAACTAAAAAATTCTAAATCGGCGCTTTCGGATTAAATCGCAAATTGGATTGAAATTAACTAAATGTAATTAAATCAAGTTAATTGGACCAACTGAACCTGACTAAATAGACAAACTGCTGAACAACAAACTTGACCTTATTTGTGAAATTTTCGACGTCGCCGTCACCCGTCAAATTTTCTCGTTGCTCGTCCACCCAATTTGTTGATCGCGTGCCGGCCGATGGAAATCCAATGATAAGACCAACACGTAAAAATAAGCCACAAAAGGTTCATTCCACCAAAGGCAATAATCATTACATAAACCGAGATCGTTCGTGTTCGTAAATCACGATAAAATCCTTACTAAACGTGGTGCACGTGATAAAGGATCCTAAAGAGGAATCTTAAGAGCGCCACCTAAAGTGGAGCTTCATGAATCTTATGCATTCCGACACGGTCGACGAAAAAAAAGAGACGCGAATTATTCGCGGTGATGAGATTTGTTTTTATGGAATCGTGGCGTTATTAAAGTTTGCAAACATAAAATGTATAAGATCTGGACTTTGATGTATTACAGGTAATAAAAGTTTGGCGACAAGGATCCGGGACAAATACTTTTGACGGTTAATCTAAAGTTCGACACATGGGGGAAAATTCACACCAACATTAAGGAAACGAAATTATTTTTATTCCCTGGGAATAACTAATTTAAGTTTCCGGGGGTGCAAACGTATCGAAAAATTTTATACGCACTTCAGTGGTTTCAATGTGATCAATATTTTTTTCAAATTCGGTTTATTGTAATCCTCTTTTTACTTCTCTCTGCTATGACTTTTTTATGTCGAAGAAAATAAAAGCTAATAACTCGTGAGAATATTGCCCGGATTTTGTTTTAGACGGATATGGGTTTTGGAAAATGGTGGATGCGCCGGGCAATTTTTTTTCCATCATTTTGACACATTTAAAAGCGAAAACTTCATTTTGCGACTATACCTTTTTTAAATTATCTTCCTAACCGTCAATGTTATGACAGTTACAATTACAATGAGTCGAACTATTATATTAGAAAAATGGTGGATGCGCCGGGACATTTTTTTTTTTTACCGTGTTTGACAGAAATCTCTTCAAACCAAAATTGTACAAAGTTTTGCGAAAATTTGTACTGTTCTCGCTTGGCGAAGCTCTCAATAATCAAAATTTGTTTTTCTCGAAAACGGTGCGTCCTAGCGAAAAAGCGCTGAAAGAAAAACTTTTTCAGAATTCAACTTTGCGTAAAATTTATCAAAAACTTTTAGATTTCTCGTCACAGCCCGGCTCCTATTGTTTTAGACAAGCTGTAGAGAATACCAAAAACCACGTCGCACCAGATCCAGTCCCGGAATTCCAGACTCCGGAGTCATAAATCATGCCACCAGCCAAGTCACTACCGAATGCCAGCAGAGCCGCGACCTGCGACATATTTAAACCTACGCAACAGTATTAAGAGCACTTCAAAAGAAAAACTCTTTTCTTCGTCTCCGTTCCGGACACTTTGATGTAATCAAAAGAGACGTAATATCTCCGGCGTCATTATTTTCTTTTTTCCACGATTCTTTATGCTATTTTTAAGCACGAGAGATTCTCGCGGCGCGCAATATCTTTCACTGTTATAAATCAACGCCGTTTCCCCAAAAGAAGCTTTTACGATATTGATGCCAAATGCTAGTTTTTAATTAAAAAAAAAAAATCTACCACCCGCCTAGTACCAAGAGTGGAGATGCAGGTAGACTTTCCGTTTGATGTCAAATTGTTTCGATAATCCGCCGAAAATCAACGAACTAATTAAGCGATCTTAAACAGACGTAAGCCGATTCGGATCCACTTCGCTGGTAATTGTGCCCGAGGGGCGGCAACGGCGGTGGCGGTGGCATTATTACACACCACTTGCCCAGAACAATAAGATCGGAATTAAATGTTGTTGAAAGAAGTGGAGGTGCTCGGGTCAAGGTTGGCGCTGAAATACGTCTTAGGAGTTACAAGTGACACTAGACGTCTTCATTACGAGTCGAGAGGCGGCGCGGAGCGACGCTTGTTAGAATTTTTTTTGAAAGTCACAAAGCGGATGTGTGGGTGCTTTTCCGAACGTAGATCTCAAATCGTTCATTGAAGTTTACAGATCTCTCGATTACCGACTCCGAGGTTTGCGTCCGAGGTGCAAGAAAAACCTCGTTATAACTAATGATATATTTACAATAGAAATAATTGTACATAATACAATAGGTACATGGCAGTAAATAAAATGGAAAGTGTAACTAAAATATGTTCTTATAAGATCGCATATAAAGTAGGCGAGTAAAACGTCGATATCTAAAGTATCCAGCGAACGATTACGATAAAGTAACAGCAGAAAATGAATGTAATGAGATCAGGATCGCATTCAGGACTAGGATCCGTTCAGTACAACTTAGTGTCCTTACCCATTACCACAATGAACAAATTCCTATCGTTAACTCGAGTTTAATATCGAGCGAATTTAAAACAAAAAAAAAAAAAAGGAAAAAAAACAGATCTCGATGAAAAAATATCAATATAAAACAATAAATATGTTCAGTCTCTCTTTAAAATGTCTTAAAAAAGCTCACCACACAAACTAGAATAAAAAATATATGAACGGGGAGAAACACTATTTAAAAAAGCATGTAGTTAGTCATATTGCTAAAATTGCTTCAAAATACTTAGAAGAATATTACAGGACCCTCACACGAAACGTGCTGAGCTCCGGATACATCAACTATTTCTCTGTTTAATTGTCATTTCATGCTTCCTATAAAAATTCAAACTGGACAACTTGGCCGACTCTTGGAAATAATGTATCACAATTTTACATGGTACTAAACTAACGTACAATAAGTACGGACCAAAACGGCTTCCCTGCAGCACTCCGTCGACCTAAAAACAACTAAAGACAGCTATCTGGATGTTGACTCTGCGATTTCCGCGATTTTCCCGTTTTTGTTTCGGTTTTGACTTGATCGATGCTCATTTTTCTGGGATTGCCCAAGGTGACGAGCGCACTTGCTATGGCCAGCCCGGCCGATTGGCCTTTGACCGTGTACGGCTCGCAGCCCGTGGGCAACCTAACCAACAAACTTAAAACCGCCGCCTTGTTGCCGTAGCACGGCTCTAAAGCGATGGGACTCGGGGCGTCGCGCTTTTTTCTTTTCATGTCGGCGATTATGGAGATTCCGTTCTCGAAGTCTAGTTTTTCTTTGACTTCTAATTCGACGAGAACTTGGGAGAAGGGACGCGACGCCATTTGTTCCATTTCGACGAAGAGACGCTGACGACGGCGGTACATGTCGTAGCGTTGCTTGATCTTCCAGAGGATCGCGGCGAATAACAACAACAGCAAGAAACATCTGGAAGAAAAGTGTTGGGAAGGAAGCGTGGCGGCGAAGGGGGGCTACTCACGATGAAAAAGTTATGAAGAATTGTTGGAGATTCAGTTTCGGGTACTGCGAGAACGAGATTTGGATCCAGAGGGGCGGTTGGAAGTCGTAGACGTAGACGTAGAACGTCGTCAAAGTTACGTTGTCTTCGACGCCGAAGTTGTATTCAGACTTGGGGAATTTGGTCTTGAAGGTTGTACAGTTGAAGTCTTCGTAAATTGGTTTCTCTTCTTTGGAGTTGCCTCTGCGGATCGTGATGTTCATTTTGGCGAGGACCGAGCACTGGATGGAGAAGTCTGCGTCGATGTCCGCTTTGATGGGGGAGTTGCGGAAGTTGATCTGGGTGAAATGACGGTCTTCTTTCTTCGACAGATTGAAAGTGAACTGGTAGTCGATGGTCAGATCGTCTGGAAAATATCAAATCAATTCGAGTTGCTAACCTACGGCGCGATACTTACAGTAACACGACTCCTTGTTGATAGGATCTGAATTGTAGTGATTGGTGGCATCGCACTTCTCGCAGTGATCCCCGATGAGGCCCTTCGTGGTGCAATAACATTTCCCCGTCTCCGGATGGCAGTGCGTGGCTTGCCCGTTACATTCGCACGGTTGACACTTTCCCCCGTTCACGGGATTCCCCCAGTACCCTTTGACGCAGTGCTCGCATTGTCCTCCCGTCGTTAAATTTTTACAATCCGAACAAGTGCTCGTGTTGGCGACGCAGCTCGCATGGCCGTTACACTGACACAGCGGACACGTGGTGAAATGCCATCTATCCGACGGACACGTGCTCGACGGTAAAGAATGGGTGTGTAAATTGGGCCCCGCGTAGCCCCCGGGCATGCATTCTCCGAGCCCGGTTTTCGAACCGTCGTCGCACCAACCGCAAGCCGGGTCGTCGCGACATTTCGCGCAAGTGGAATAAAAGCTGCACTGGGAGTTTTCGCCGCTTTCTCGACTGCGACATTTGCTGCCTACCGTGGTCCATTCCCGACACTGACCGTAGGGAAAACTGGCGGTGTAAGCGTTCTTATCGACGCAGCGACCTTCGTTTTGGCACCAGATGCATTCTTCTTGGGTGCAGTTTAAGCAAGAGGAGTATTCGGAACAGACTTTTTGACACTGGATTGGCTCCGCGGTGGTCGCGGTCACGTTGGAAGTCGACGGTTGAGTCACGCATTTCGCGTGTTCGAAGCGCCATCTGAAAGCACACTCATTAAAGCAACCAGCCCATATATAATTGTGCCTATAATTGTTTTTAGGTCGAATTGGCTGCGAAAAACAAGCATATTTCACAAATTCAGAACAATTAACTTTTCTTCGTCATTTAATAGTCATGTCATCGAGTTTTCTTAATCTTTAATCATTTTTTAGCTGTGTTGTCCACCTGTTCAAAAATCCAAATTACCCTTGGTTAGGATGAGGTTAGGACTGTATCAAAAAATTTGGCGTACAATAAAAACAAACATGCTATCTCCTCATTTTAACCTACAAAACACATTGCCGATGTCGAAACTTCAAAATTGTCATTTTATAGGCACTTATCGAGCGATCAAAATAATCTTTGAGACCAAAAACGTATGTCAAACTGATTGACACTTATAAATATAAATCGCAAAAGACATACGTTTTTGGTTTCAAGGAAGATTCGATTACAAATTATCTTATCGCTTGATAGTTAATCTTGTTTATTTTGAACCTGAGATCCAAATGTCAAAACTTGACCAGATTTTGCGACTGTACACAAAATTTGACTTCGGAATATACCGAAAATGCACATACGCTGAGCTCTCATATACACTCTGGGCCACTGAAAATGGTACCTTTTTGTAGGTTCTAAATGGAGTATATAGTCCACAATTTTGTGGAGGCGACAAAATTCATCTGTTTTTCACGGCCGACTCGACCCAACAATCAATTGTAGACACTCTGCACGAAGTAGAGAAACCAACCTGCAATCGCCTTGAGAAGTGCAAGCAGAACAAGTATGAAGTTGTTTACAAATGGGCGTCGGATCCGAGGGACACGGCTCCAACTTCTCGATATTGGCCTCGGAGCTATTCCTACACTTGTTGTTGTGCATGCACGCGCTCCCGCACCAAACACACTGACTCGTGGTGTGAACGCAACTGAAACAATCCTCCAACTTCTCGCATCGTCCCTCGTTCTGTATAATGCTAAGTGTGTTCATAGTCCGGTTAAGTTCCGGACACCGCTTAATCAAGCCGTCGGCGTGCGTCGTCAGGTTCTTGGGTGGAATGTTCTGGATCGCCGTGCAGAAGTTAGTCCTCATGTCCCACACGCATTTCGTTCCCGGCTTCTTACTCAAACACTCGTTGGAGGTGATGTACGACGTGCAGCTTCCCGGAGTGTACCTCAACATGTCCGACAACATCTGTCCGTCGAAACCTCCGTAGATGTACAACGAGCCTTCGAAAGTAACCGCCGAGTGTCCGAAACGAGCCAAATCGGCGTGGATGTCCTTCGGGACTTGCAGGACCTGCCAGGTGTCGCAAGTGACATCGTACGCTAAAAACTCGGAACTGTAGCATTTCGCTCCGAAACTGTGCAAGGTGTCGTTATGAGTGTTACCCCCGAAAACGAGCATCAACCCCCCCGAAATAAAAGTCGCCGTGTGGAGAAACCGGGCCGACGGGGCGTCTTTCAACAAGATCCAAACTCGAGTGTTGGGATCGTAGGAGTAGAGACTTTTACTGAGAACTTGTGCGGATTCGTTTTCGGAGACGACTCCGCCGTACACGTATATTTTCCCGGTGAGAGGATCCCAGGAGGCGGTGTGTCCGTAGCCACCTTTGACGGGATATCCGCGGGTGGTGACGATGTGCCACTCTCTGGTACCGAAGTAGTATTCTTGCACGGTATTCAAGTAGCCGAGATGAGGGGAATGACCGAACAAGACGATCATCCTGTCGGCTTTGCGGTTCGCGGGGTTCTCGATCACGGTGGCGGTGTGACCGGCGGACTTGAGCGGGCCGCACATGATCCCGCTGGCGTTACACGCCACCGCTTTCACGGTTATATTCTCCCACGTCTTGGCGTTGATGTCGAACGCCCAAACTTCGGAAGAGGGCCCGCGGTTGCCGAGCACGCCCCCGTACAGGAAAATCTTGTCGCCGTAGATGACCGTGGAATGTCCATATCGGTGCGAGGGGGCTTCTGACGTAATATGCGGCGTCTCCCACACGTTCCCGTTAAAATCGTATACGTATACCATCGACCTCCTGATGTAGCTCTCCCCCGCTATGAGATACATCGAGTCTCTCCACACGGCCGCCCCGTGCGACGCCGATCCCGGCGGCACGAAACTCTCCACCTTCACCGTCTCCCAGTACCCGTTCGGCGCAAACTGACTGCAATCGTCCCCTTTATAATCACTCTCGCATCGACACCCGAATTCGGGCTCGCACCGTCCTCTCCCTTCGTGTCTCCCGCAGTTGTCGGGACACTCCTGCAGATGACACGCCGCCCCCGTCCATCCTCCGTTACACGTGCACACTTCGTCGATACAAATCCCGTTGCCGCTGCACTCCACCCCCGATACTTTCGAAGGACACGCGTTCAATCGATAGGTCATGTTGAAACCGGACATGTTGAAAGCGTCATCGCTGAAGAAGTGCACCAACGCCGAACCAGAATACGCTACGATTTCGGGGATGCGACGGATGTTGTATTCTCCTTTGTACATGAGACCGCTGAAGACGGCGAGAAGAGGAGAATCGACGCTGTCGCCGTCGAAAATGTACAAGTGATCCCAACCGCATTCGGTGGCGAATTCTTCGAGGTGGAGTGTGATGTTGGTGTTGGGGGCGTCGATCAACCAACTGCATTTCACGCTGAGGGAGTAGTTGCCCAAGCCGTCGTGGATGGTGCCCGTCGAAGTTCCCAGCCTTAAAAAACAAAACGAGTATAAACTTGAGGTTACATAACGAGGCAGCTGCCGTCAGCTAACTTTTCCGTTTTTTCAATAGCTGATGAAACCGTTGCGTAACATCGCTGTCAAAAAGAGTACAATTACATTTTGTCCTCTCTAGTCGTTAGTGCGATATTAGCACCTCAAAATTTGACACAGAATCTCTATCAGCGGCCTTTTTAAAAGTGCATTCACTCCTCGAATTCCAACAACTTTCTATTGATCCACCGTATCCGTGTACGTCTTTACGTAAAAAATGTGATAAGCAAGCCACAAAATCCGTTAGAATTCAAGGAAAAGCAAACACGTACTCGAAATTATCGCAAAGTTTATTACAATGCCATATCGTATAAAGTTACAACATAATTAGCTTTTTGTGTTTAACTAGCAATAACGTGCAGTTATACTTCAATTAAAGAACAATTTCATTTTATGGGTGCCTACTGAATCGCTAGAGGCAGCAAGCCGTGATTTGTAATGGAAATTCGAAATGTCCAATCACCGTCGAGAGTTATTTTTAATCAAGTCAGATGACCCAAATTGCTCAACTAATCAAAATCTGTTTTACCGACAAATTGTTAAAAACAACGGTTGAGAATGATAAGGCCTCCTTTGAATGTGACCATTTTAAAATTACAATTGTCACAGTTTTACTGCACTAAAAACTGCGACTTGATAAAACAAATGTGTTTATTTTGACATAAACATTAAAAATTATATATTCCCATAAATGTCAACTGTAAACTTTTAAAACTCTGTTCTAGTGTGATAAAAATCTGTGTTAAAATCCCATTCACCAAAGTTCTCAACCAACTCGTTATACAAAGATTCTACTGTAATTGAAGCCACAGTTGAGAAGTTCCACTGTGATATCAAAAGTTTAAAATGATCGTATTTTGCTTTGATTTCTGCATCAATTTAACCTTGCACAACATCAGATTGCATCTGCTTTGTCCATGCTTAAGTGCATGACGGTGAAAGTTTAAAATCGTCCGACTCTTACCCAATTAAATAGCACGATAAATCAAAAATAACTTTTATAGATTTGCACATAGATAAAATATTTTAAAATGCTCGTAAAACTCCCCCAAGGCTGTACAAACATCGTAAAAAAAAAAAACGTGCATAAAGTATTTTTGACGAAAAAACAAACCAGTTGGAGCCTTACCGCACTTTCCCTCCGCAAAATTGGCATTGGGGCCCTTGCCATCCATCGTAGCACACACAAGTATCATTTTTGCACACCCCATTTCCACTGCAATTCGGTTCGACACATTTAGCCCTAACGATGGTGACCAAAACTGCAGCACAACACAAAGCTTGCCACAGATAACATTTTCGACGATATTTTGACTTGAACAAGAACAAAAACATTTGCAGAATCTCTAACATCTTATTACCACCATAATCCCAAAACTTTACAGTTGCATTACGTCGACGTCAAAACAAAACGGTAAATTTAACAAAACCGTTTTATTGTTGTTACTTGGTGGTTGCTGCGAAGATCTGACGTCACTGGGATGCCGTGCACTTCTTGCTCGAGGTTTTTCTGTTGATTAATAAGAGATTTGGGACGAGACAGATTTTATTTTCCATATTTTTTGACGTTTTACATATAACAGAGGTGAAATGTCACTGGGCAGGTTGACCAACTTTGCGTGCAAGAAGTAAAGAAGTCACTAGATTGTGGTCGTGGGGAGAGACAGGGGCGGCGAGATACTTCAATCGGGAGCAAATTATCGTGTTGATAAGCGTTTCGTTTGATCCCTGGTCAACGACCATCCACCTCTGGGTCAACGAATTTTATTTTTATTTATTAGGGACAGTTCCGTGAATGAATCAAACTTGTCGATCGCGTATCTATAAACATCACTTTATCTCCTCCGATCTTTATCAATGAAATAGAAAAGTGATAACGTTGGTAACAATATATGATCAGTAAACAAGCCACACTGGAGATAATAAGTGGCCGGAGCTTCCGCTACGAATCAACGGCACGGTAGTGTTTTTATTAATTCGGTCTTGTCAGCCATTGGCTCGAGCTCAACGAGTGGGTGGTCTCTATTCCAACAACACGTAAAAAAATAAATCCGAGCTGTCGTATTGCCAAGAGCCTACGCCACTGGCTGCTCGAACTGACAGCTTTTCCCCCAAAACGTATTACTGGTTGCCTATATCCCACCATTAATTTGTTTAAAAATATAAAAAACAACGACTCATTTCTATTTTTGAGTCACAAAACAACACGAAAATGAGTGTCGACTTAATTTTATACCGACCTTGCATCGAAAACTGATACGAAATCGATATTTTATTTTTAACCCGTGCAGTTGCCAAATCAGTATTCGCTGACCTATCAACTTGAGGACGGCAGAAAACTAATTACAATACCAAATGGGTCATTTTTAACCTCAAGGTCATTACCGAGCGCTTTTTAATATTTTTAGGTTGGTTGCGACGCTGCTTATCAGAAATGTCAGACACTCCTAACCTCAAACGAGATTAAAAATCAATAAAAACAAGAATTTGATGATATTCGTGGCAAGAAACCGTGTAAGTGACACGCACTCGAATTAAGGTCTTTTGAGTTTTGTAAGGTTTAAAGGTTGAAATATTTTTTATCATTTGTTGACTATGAAGAAATTCAAGTCAATATTTAACGTCTTTGGAATTTCTTTTGTGTGACCGATCGTTGTTTCGTTTCAGGTTGCCGTGACGAGATGCAAAAGAAGTCTGGAAATTGGTGAGTAAATATTTTGGTTTTTCTGGGGTACATCATAGCCGTGGAGAAAAATCGCGCTGACGTCTGTTCTGGTTTTAGTGTGAAAAGTATGCCTCTGTGCTATTGGTCTGTGATAACGAATTCATAGACTTTTAACCTTGTTCATTCGATTGGTTCCTCTTATCTTTTGATAACACCGCCAAGATATAAAAGCTGTCAATGTCTTGAGATGAGCAGTTTTCACAGTTTATCTTAGCATCTCGACGTGTCGCTCCTTGTCCTTGATTTCCACGCGTTACGTCCGTCGACGTGTTTTTCTCTTTATTTTTTTTCCACCCTTCTTCACCCTGTTTTTTACAAGTGCCTTTTTTCCCTACCAATGGCTGATCCTGGAGAAAGTTTAAATGGTCCTGCAGTCATCGAGCCCCTGACGAGGAGTCACGTCGTGGAGACGGCGGGAATCAACTTCCTAAAATATCCCCAATTCCCAGTTGTCCAGATGCTAATGAAGGAATTGAATTTGTGTGCACACGACCACAGCTTTGTTCCTCCATGGTAAAAAAATAAGACTATAGGAATAGTGTATTGTTTCGACACGTGTACACGTGGAACCGCCCGATGGGTGAAGTCGTTAACGGCGATTAAGCGCGGCAAGGTAGCAGTTACCTTGTGGACTTATAAACAATTTTAGTTTAGAAAATAGTGTTAGTGAAAATGCCGATCTTTGCGTTACAGAGGTCTTACAAGTACATGATGTATGCGACAAAGCAGCCTTCGTTGAGGATCAATCAGGCGGATCTAAAGTGCAAGAATGGATGTGGGTACTATGGGAATGCGGATTGGGATGGTAAGAATCCTTCGACCTAGTTTTAAAGGGGGTCCACGGTCTGCCTTCAAGACCGTCGGCTCACGTTCAAAAAGCGGCGAGTTTAAAGTCGGGGCACGTGAGGTCTTGCTTCACGTTCTTATTTAAATTTCTTCAAAGCGGCTGAGATCAAAAGATTTATCGTTGATTCTTTCTCGAACATATTTACTCATCGCAGGAAATAGTTGCTCGGATTTTGATATCAAAGCTGACGTAGCTCGCCAGACTTTCAATTAATCAATGAAGTTTTATGATAAGCTGGTGATAAGCGAAAGTTCTTATTGAAGGCACTTGTTTACTTAAGTCTGCGGAATAAGTTTTTTATCATCCGGCTCGATGGACCAAAAAGTTACGAAAACAACAATTGTACTTCAATACACCGAGCGCTCCAAAATTCTTTCTGTCAAGTGTGTCATGAAAGCAATAGGATCGCTCGCTATTTGATATTCATTTTTAACAAAATTTAATAATTTTTTTGGTAAAAATTTTAGTATTTTAGCAAATGAGGTAATTATGTTTTATATATAATAAAAAAATTGAACGCTGCAGCAAATTTAAGGGTATTTTTTTAAGTCTTTGTACTTTTTCCTTGCCCATTACGAAATTCTTTTTTGTTTGTTCAGTTGCAAGTTGTTTTTTTTTTCTACAATCGATAAAACTCAAGTACCGTCAAAACAAGTGTTAATCTTTTAAATGATAGTTGTAACAAATAACGCTTTTTGTTTTTTTCGAGGGATTATTTCTTTTTATTTTATTAACAAGTACGATAGGCTTGTTAATAGGCAACTTATAGGCGAATTAAAATCGCGACGTTGTCACTTCGAATTTTTGAAACTAAAACAGTATTAATTTCAAAGATGACGTAGTTTTTCCGTGGCCAATCCCAAAGTGGAATTTTTCCAAAAAATTAGGCAATCGAATATTCACCTTCGAATTAAGGTAAACAATGCTCGAAAAATCCAAAGTTTCCACAGTCACGGTCTCACCATGGGCAATTCGCACCCATTTCTCCACAACTTGACCTTACCGTTACATTGTTTTTTCCCAGGCTACTGCTCCAAGTGCTATCGCAACCACATGGACCAAGAACGCCAAAGAAAAGCCCATCAAAGTCACCCCGACCACAAAGTCTCCGGCTTCTCGAAATTCGAAGAGAAAAAGCGCCAACAAACCGACAAGAAGAACAAATATCTGAAGAGTCTCCCGGTCTTCCGGAAGACATCGAGCGCCAAAGGTAAGGATGTCGCCCCCGAAATCAATGTTTAATTGAAGATGAAGATTCAGGACGGCCCGAACGCCATCTCGATCTCCGTCAGGCGAATCCGGACGCGGATAAGTTGATGGCCGAGTTCATCTCGTTGTATGGAGTTTGGGGCGACGTGGTGAGGAGGGACTTCTTCAAATGCGTCCAGTCCTTCACCACGAAGATATACAGCGAGTTGGACAGTAAACCCATCGAGGACTTGGCGGAGATGGCGCAGAAGTACTACAATCTGTACAGTAACAGAGTCAACTCGACGGAGACGTACCAGGAGGTCACCACCGAAGTCAGGGAGGAACTCCTGGATTTCTTCGAGAAGTACGTCATGGTTAGCCTCTACAGGTCAGTTTAAACCCGTCAACCGTAAAAACTTCGCAACTAACCGAATTCTTTAGATGGTTGTTTTGCCCCGCCTCCACCAACGACGAAGAAAAAGACTTAGTTATCCAAGAACGTATCCGAAAACTCAGCTGGGTCAACGCCCATCATTTAGACTGTTGTATTAGCGAAACTAGCATAGAAGTTAGAGAATTAGTTTACGCGGCCATCACACATCTCTTGGGCATGGACTCGATGAAAGCGCCACAAGAAAAACTCAGCTGCGTCGTGAATTGTTGTCAGAGCGTCGTCAAAGTTTTGCAGCATTGCCAAGGAGGGCCTGTCAGCGCCGATGAGTTTTTACCAGCTCTCATCTTCATCGTGTTGAAAGCGAATCCTGCGAGACTCAAGAGTAACATCCTGTATCTCACGAGGTTCTGCAACGACAGTAGGTTGATGCAAGGAGAAGGCGGATATTATTTTACCAACTTGGTGAGTCGCAAAAATTTGTTATGACTTTCGCTAGAAATTGCAAAATTAGTGTCTGAAATTCCCCGGACTCCTCTAGAAATACAGCAAATTGCAGAAAATGCCACGACCGTGAACATTTTCTGTACCTGGCTTTAAACGCTAACCTTAAACTCACAGTGACCCTTGACATTTCGTCCGGTATGTGTTACCAACCTAAAAAAAGTTCCTAGATTTTGGATATGATAATGGCATAACGAATTAGTTATCAAGCGATTCTAAAGTTCTTTTTTTCCAGTGCTGCGCGGTCTCCTTCATCGAGAACCTGACGGCGGAATCCCTCAACATGTCTCAACAAGAATTCGAGGCGTACATGAACGGAGAAACGACATCGGTGAGCGCCTGGGAATCCGCGCTCGTAGCTTGCGAAGGGATGCACCAACTGTGCGAGCAAATTTCCCAGCTGCAAACCCTCTCCGAGCGCATGGCCACCACCCAAGAAAAAACCGAACAACTCAAAAACGACATTCTGAAATACAGGGACGAAATCAATTCCAAAGTCAACGCGGTGTTGGAACGCACTCCTCTGATTATTAGACCTCGAAAAACGCCCGAGGATCTCAAAATCGAAGCCAAACACGAAGCTGACAAAAGTCAAGATTTTTATTTACAAAATCTACAAATCGGGCAGAGTAATTTGGAACAGAACAAAACGAAATTGCAGTTAGACATCACACCGTGCATCGAGAAGCCGGGCGTGGAGTTGTTGTCGTTCGAGGAGCGGGTCGCAGAGGGAGCCACGCCCGACGGTCAGAACAGCCTATCGAAGATTAATTACGATATCGATTTTTCGGATTTGAGTGCGGAGAATAGTGTGGCGGAGTTGACACCGGAAAAACGAAAATCGCCGAGTTTCACCCCGGATCCGTTTAGCCCGTTCGGGAACGGGTGCACCATCACCCAAGCACCGCTGGTACCATCACAGGTCGAACCCAAGAAAGACGACTTCGTCTTGCCGTTCGTTGAAGACGAGAAAAGTGGAGACGAAACGTTGTTGGAGAAGGAGGACGAAGGAGCGAATCTACCGTCGCCGATTAAGCCAGTGGCGTCGCAATATTCGGGGTTTTCCAAGCAAGGCTGGCAGATACCGAGTATTCCTTGTATTACAGGAGACATGAACGCATCACAGTCTAATAGTCAAGCCTCGACGAGCCGTGATAGTTAAATTTTCTAGGATGTGACGTTAGGTTGTTTTTTCTTGTATTTTTTTACGTTCTCAAATATATTTAATTTTATCTTCCGTTCCTGCTCTGTCGGCTTTGAAAATGAAAACTTACATCCTCTTTTGTATAAATTTATTGTTCATTGTTGCCAGCAGTACAGAAACAAATACCCTAACTTCACAACACTACTTGATCAATGACGGTCACGCGATAATCCGATCGGTCGGTCTGCGACTCTGGCGGCGCCTCCCCTTCAAGCCACGCCTCCTTATGATTCCTCTGGTGTTTTTTCATGCTGCTCGAATCGTAGAAGCCTTTGCCGCAAACCGAGCACACGTAAGGGGTTTCCCCGGTGTGCGTCCTCACATGAACCGTCAAATTCCCTTTCAAAGCGAAACTTTTATGGCAATAAGGGCAAGAATACGGTCTTTCCCCGCTATGCGTCCTCAGATGGTAAGTCAGGTGCGACAACTGCGTAAACGACTTGGTACAGTAATCACACCGATACGGTTTGAGTCCCGAATGTATCAACATGTGCGAATCGAAACTCCCGACGTGTGCGAACGACTTTTTGCAGATGACACAAGTGTGCGGTTTTTCCCCGGTGTGAACTTTTAAGTGTGATTGTAGCGCCGCCTTCGTCACGAAGCCCTTCCCACAATCGCTGCAAAGAAACGACTTCTCGCCGTGGGTTAGTCTGTGAGCTTTGAGCAAATGTTTGGTTTTGTACGCCCTCGCGCATATATCGCAGATATGCTCACGTGGCTCCTCTGGCTTTTCTGATTTGCGAACGTACTTCGAATCGGAGGTGTGCTTTTCGATGTGGGCGTTGAAGGGGGCGAGGCGTTTAAAACCGCGTCCGCAGAAACTACACGTGAATTTCATGCTACCCGTGAAGTCTGGGGAAAGGTTTTCGTGAGCCTGGTGGACTTTCTCGTGGGCGTGAAGGGAGGTGGCTTGGATGAAGCCCTTCCCGCAGATACTGCAAACGTGGGGTCGTTCGCCGGTGTGGGTCATCTTGTGACGTTTTAAATTTCCGCTCATGCTGAAAGACTGGAGACAAACTTCGCACTGGAATGGTTTTTCTTTAGTGTGAGACCGCATGTGTTGTCGGAGCTTACTTCTCGTGAACGCTTTGTTGCAGATCTCACACTTATGATTGCGATATTCTGTGTGTTTCGCCTTTTTGCGGTGTTCGCGCAATTCGTTTTTATCGCCGCCCACGTACTCACAATCGCGACATTTATATTCTTCCCGGACATCTTCCGAGCCTTCGCTCGACTCGCACTTGAATTCCACGTCGTCTTCTATTAGAGTGATGTTGCATGAAAATTCCTCGTCTTTGTCTTTATTGCTCTCCGGTTCCGGGGACTCCGCCAAGAGTTTCAAAACGGCCTCGTTGTTCAAACACAGCTTCTTAAACTCGTAGATTTTATACAGTTCGTTTAAACAACTCTCACAGATATTCTGGGGCAGATTTTCGTTCTGATACGCGTCGATGGTCACACTGTATTCGAGCAAATCGGTCACTTTAAGGTCTCCGATGGTGGTATCTACGATGGGACTTATTTTTTCATCGCCCAAACAAGTGCGACAGATTCGGGAGAAGTCTTTCAAGGTTACAGTTTTCGAGGAGTAACTGCAGTTCATTTTGGGGAGAAAACCACGCACGTTAATTCTTAGTGAAAAAATGCATTTTGGGAGAAAAATTCAAATTTTAATGAAGCTTGACACTGACAACAAACTTCTAACCTCAATTTACGGGCCGTCGGCTGTCAAAAGTGACAGATGATAAAGCGGCGGTTTCCACTTGACATGTTTACAGCGGATGAGAGAATTAAATACACGGTTACGTTTTCTACCTTTATTTCACGAATTCGTATTATCTGGGCAGAGAACAGTAAAAATAAATAAATGTTGCTAAATTTGAATTCCACCTGCTGTAGCTTCCCGCTCCTTCAAAACTCCGCTAAACTTCGAAATCTGTCAGTGTCAAAAACATAACCTATAAACCCGGTGAAGTTATTTCCAACTAAAAAAAATAGAGATGTGCTTAACGGTTCCGTCTTATAAGCGCGACCATAATCTTCAAAGAAAATAGTGAAAATGAGTAAATGTTAAAATTTAAATCTCACCTGTAACCTACCGTTTCTTTCAAACTCCACTGGAATTCGAAATCTGTCACTGTCAAAAATATAACCTATAAACCTGGTGAAGATATTTCCAATAAAAAAATAGAGGTAAGCTTACAGTTTCTTGTTATCAAGCTAAAAAGTTATTTGTCTCAGAAAGGGCCCAATGATGATTCCGTGCTCACGGCTACTTAACCTCAAACTCGCACGTTATCTACCCCCTTTCAGACAAAACAGTCAGTTCAAAACAAAGCTGTACATGAAAAGCACGTTCCTAGACGAAAAAGACAGTGTGGACCAACTCATAAAAAAGTACGCCCCCAGATTAATTTACAACACAATTGTGGAGAAAAAAATGTTGCAATATGAATACTTGGAAAAACGCAAAAAAGTTGGAATCATGGATGAAACAGATCCAGCTCCTTTAACACTGAAATATTTTGATAACGAGATACAAATCAAAGAGGAAGACTTGCCCCAGTACCCCCAAACCGCACAAAGTAAACCTCTTAACTTCCCTTACGACACCGGGATCACCGTGGAAGCCTCCGAATCCACCCCTCCACGACAACCCCCATCTATCCTCGACGTCGCCTCCGCAGCAAAAGAAGAAGTCCGCAAACGCCACGAGCAACTCAAAGACATGAAAAACTGGATGTCTTCGTACGAAAACTACGACGATCACGATATCGATACCGAAGTCGTCGACTGGAAAATCAACTACGGAACCCCCGACCCGAAATCTCGAATCAGTAACGTTCCGTGTGGGGGCTGCGGGGCTCTTCTCCACTGTAAAGACACCGCCATCCCCGGCTACGTTCCTTCGGAAATCTTCAAAAACAGCGTCGTCGACGGAGGTTCGACTCTGGACTCGATTGTTTGCCAACGCTGCCATTTTTTACAGAACTACAACGTGGCGCTCGAGGTCCAGGTCACCCCCGAAGACTACCCCAAAGTGTTGGCGACCATCGGACAGAAACAGGGAATTGTGGTGTTGATGGTGGACTTGTTGGATTTTCCTTGTTCAATTTGGCCGGGAATCGGGGAGATTTTCGGGAGTGGGGTCCCTATTGTGATTGTCGGTAATAAAGTAGACGTGTTGCCGCAAGACAGTCGGGATTTTTTGAAGTCGGTGAGGAAAGTCCTGGAGGAGAGCGTGAGGTCGCAAGGTTTCGCTAGTTTTAACATCAAAGACGTTGTCTTGATTTCGGCGAAGACAGGATATGGGGTCGAGGAGCTCATAACGAAACTTAACGGTCTCCAAACCATGAGAGGAAATGTTTATATCGTTGGGTGCACGAATGTGGGGAAATCTAGTCTTTTTAACGCTTTGTTGCAATCAGATTACTGCAAGTCGCAAGCCGTGGATTTGATACAGAGAGCGACGACGAGCGTGTGGCCGGGGACCACCTTAAACACTCTCAAGTAAGTAAACGACGTTTAATTTCTAACAGCTCGAGATGACGGACGTTCTCAGGTTCCCGATAAAGCGTCCCGCGGGCTTCCGCCAGTATTTAAGACACCAGCGACTTCAAATGATGGAGAAAGTCGAGGCAGAAGAGCGCAAATTTCGCAAAGAACAACTAAAAATCACCAAAGACCCTAAATACGCCTCCCTCATCGGTCACATCGGCATCACGAAAATTTCCCAGAGCAACCCCAAGCGGCAAGACGCCTTCATCATCAACAGCCAAAGGGGCGACTCCGGAATCCTGAAATTGGGCATCGACGAACACAGCCGCGATTTCGCCGAAAGCAAGTGGTGTTACGACACTCCGGGAGTCGTTCAACCTGACCAAATCATCCATTTACTGACGACGGAGGAGTTGTTGTTAACACTTCCGAAGACGATCGTCGTCCCTCAGACTTTCTGTCTCAAACCGAAATCGAGTATTTTTATAGCCGGTTTAGCGAGGTTAGATTTTGTGGAGGGACCGGGGTCGGTGCGACTCACGGTTTTTTCCTCCAACACTCTCCCGATTACGGTTTGTGACCTGGAAGATGCCGAAGCGCTCTACGAAGAGCTGTTGGGCACGGAGTTGATGAAAGTCCCCGGGGGAGACAAAAAAAGACTGTCGAAGTGGCCGAAACTGGAAATGGCGAAGGAATTTAGTGTCACGGGGGTGACATGGAGGGAGTCGGCGGTGGACGTCGTCCTCTCGAGCGCCGGTAAGCCTCCAGACTTTGTTTTTACGACCGATGACGCTGGTTTTAAGGTTGGATCGCCGTGACCGGGCGCGCAGGACTCAAGTACACGTTTCAGGCGTGGACGCCGGAGAAAAGGGGGACGCACCTGAGGGATTGTCTTTTACCCCATGCGGTCGGTCTCACGGGGAAAAGAATCAAGAATAGCGTGGTCTACAAGAAATTCAGATTTTTTCTACGGGAATAAGCAAGAGCGGGAGCGATTCCGAGCGGACAGGAATTAATTTTAACCCCCAAGAGAAGAAATAGAGAGTTCGAGCGCCGCGGCGCCACTTTCCAGTTTCCACTAGACTTGTAAACAGCCTTCACGCTATCGCTCGTTTTTAATACAATTTTAAACATACCTAACTTTTTTTAAATCAACATTATATCCAAGAAATAAATCATTCAAACGTGTCACTTCTCGACACAAGTGAACCGAAATGCGTCGAGACTGCGACGTCGCACTTTTCTTCAAGTCGGGTGGAAAATGCAAACTTCGCATTTGACACCTGTCATCTGTCAAACGCTCATGACATTACTAATTGAGGTTGGTTTGTGATCGCGTGTTTCACCATATTTTGCTCCCAAAACCGTCGAAATTCGCCACGAGAATGCCCGTGGCCGAAGAAGTGAAGTCCAGTTGGGCCGACGAGGTCGAGCTCGAAGGCGGTTCGTTGCCGCCCCCAACCGAAGTCTACGACAACGGTCTCAAAGTGGTCACCGAATACTCGTACAATGAAGACGACAAGAAAATCAAGATCGTGCGAACGTACAAAATCGAAAAGCGCGTGGTCTCCAAGTCCATCGCCCTGCGAAAAACTTGGAAAAAGTTCGGAGAAAGTGCCAACGACAAACCGGGTCCCAACCCCGCGACGACCATCGTCGGTGAAGACGTGTACATGCAGTACATCACGAGCAAAGAAGAGGACAACAAACAGGAAGACGAAGGAATTGATAAACTCAAAGGTGAGAGAGAGGCGTCGGTTTCTTTCTTTTACGCGTTTTTTTGCAGCTCTGGGTGATAAGAACGTCGTGAAATGCAGAACGTGCAGCGGCGACCACTGGACGTCGAAGTGTCCATGGAAAGACACTATCATCGCAGGAGGGAAAGTACCGGACGATAAGAAAGGACCCGCGATCGGGGGGCCCTCTGGAAGCACGGAAACGAGCAAACCCGGGGGCTCGAAGTACATCCCGCCCAGTATGCGCGACGGGGCCGTTAAAAGAAGCGATAATATGAACATGGCAAGAAGAGACGACGCCACGGCGATCCGGATCACTAATCTCAGCGAATCCACAAGCGAGTCGGATCTGGAGGATCTGGTTAAGCCGTTCGGTCCCATTCAGAAGCTGTACTTGGCCAAGGACAAACAAGGCGGCTATTGCAAAGGATTCGCCTACATTCACTTCAAGTTTAGGAACGATGCCGCTAAAGCTATCGCGCATTTAAACGGACACGGTTATGATCATTTGATTCTCACGGTGGATTGGTCGAAGCCCCATCCGAATTAATTTTGTATTTAACGAGATAATAAACAATTAACTCTCGGTCTTGATTATTTATTGATCGTCAAGAGATATGAACAGTGAGAACACCAATAGTTGAATTTATGTTTCAGAGATTAAGTTGGTGCCTCCGTCTCCACATTCCACGCGAGTTGTGTAAAAGTGCTCCGACTGACAGTCCACAGGTACAAAAATAAACACAACACTAAAAAAAAGTCCACTTAATACATATAAAATTAATTAGGTAATTAGAGCGAAATTTCTCTGATTTTGGCGTCACGAGTCTGGTGGAAACTGAAATAGTGACCACGTGACCGAACTAGGTGGCGCCGGATTTAAATCTTGGGATCGGTCGGTCTCAACTTGACGAACTCTTCAGACAGTTCCCACAACTTCTTCGCTTTCTCGTCGTTTCTAGCGCCTCTGTTCAAACTTTTTTCTTTACAATCGGCGTAATATTTCCCCGTCTCACCCTCGACTTCTTCAGAGCAAGCCGCGAAAACGCTAGTCTGGCAGCCTTCCGCGGGCGTCTTGAAAAATCCCTTGACTATAAGCCTCATCGCCCACCTCACGGATGGAGGGGCACTGTCCCAGATCCCCGTGGCCACGAGGCCTGGATGCACACAATTCGCCGTGACTCCCGTCCCTTCGAGTCTTCGCGCTAACTCTCTGGTGAAACAAATGTTGGCATATTTCGAGACGTAGTAGATGCGTGGTGGGAACCACGACCTCGTCGGATTGAGGTTGTTAAGATTGAGAGACGCGATCTTGTAGAGGTCGGAGGCGACAACGACGATGCGACAGGGAGCCGATTTCTTCAACAAATCTGCGAGAGAGCGAGCATAACAAACGAGAGAACTCGAGAACGAACGAACTCACCGATCAAAAGATGCGTCAAGAGAAAAGGCCCGAAGTGGTTGGTGGCCATCGTCAACTCGAGGTTGTCTTCGGTCATTTGGATTTTGTTAGTCGCCATCCCGGCGTTGTGCAGGAGGACGTCGAGCTTCGGTTCGGTCTTCAGGATGTCTTCGGCGAAGGCGCGGATCGACTGCGAGGACGCCAGATCCAGTTTCTTGACGACGACGTTTTGATTATTAGTTTCTTCGACGATATCATCTAGAGAAAAGCATGAGAAATTCAGACGGTCGGTTTTTTAAGTTACCTCTGGCCTTCTTCGCCGTCTCGAGGTTCCGACAGGCCAAAATCACCCTCGCCCCTCGTTTCGCGATCTCTTTAGCTGTCTCTTTCCCGATTCCGGCGTTTCCTCCCGTTATAATCACGGTCTTCCCGTCCATTTTCGAAAATCCGGCGAAAACGGAGCGGTTCCAAAACTTGTACAGAACAAACAGCACTCCACCGACGAAACTTTGGACCAGCACTGCCAGCACGCTCAAGACCATCCTACGAAAATCGTGGCCTTGTTAAAACCAGTCGCATTATTGAGCAGGGATGTCAAGGAAAAACGGAAAAATGAAAGCAATACTTACGGAAGCTACACAAATAATGACGACGTTGGAAGCATCGATTCTCTATTAAAACTTTTAAATAATAAATGTTTGAGTAAATGAAGAAAGAATAAAAGACGAAGTTGAGGTCATTACGCAATTAGCAATCAACTCGTTAACGAAAAAAGTAACTTACCTGGAGGTTGTTACAGTTCCTGAAAATCGAAAACTAATGAGGAAAGTGTGGAGCGCACGTAAGCATTAAATCAGTTGACACCGCACAACAATAGAATGTTAAGTGAAGAAAGTGAAAAGCAATCATTATTGGTACTTGCTGTATGACCAAGTAGAAATTAAAGGGAAATTTTTATTTGACTCAAATATTGCAGATGACGATCGTAAAATCCTCGTTAATATTTCTTTAACTGTAATGACGAAGCGGGAAAAAAAAATATTAACTTTTCACGTCCTTGGATAGAAGCGTTTCCTTCTTCCTTTTTTTTTTCTTAGAGGTCGTTTCGTTTTCTTGTTTACCGAAATTCGTGCGTGTCTCGGAAAAATGTGGATTCGACGGACACGTCAGAATTACGTAATTTGAGTTTTATGAAACAACAAAAGGAACCGGAGCAGTTATTTTTATTAATATTATCGACAGTAATTTATTCTACCGAGTACTGGATTCGAAAGGAAAACGTTGCATAATTAGGTGATTACGAAAAGAGTAAATAATTGTTCGAGTCGTGCGCACAATTCGATGAAAAGTTTATGAGGGGATTTTTTTTAATTTGCTGTTTAAACAACGTCGTTAACGCACTCGTTAAAATTTTGAATATGATTTCGTCGTGTTTATTTCTACTCGGTTTAATTTATCCAGATTAAGATAACTTAAAACAACCAAGTACACTATATTTTGTGACCCAAATAAATTTAGTCAGATTTGGCTTTATTCTTTCTTATCTTGTTAAATTTAATCAATTTAAATTATATTTGCTTCGATTTAGTGTGGTTAACTTCTACTCAGATTATCCAAATTTAGGTCAATTTAGTCCAACTACGAGTAAGTCCAACTTGATTAGTCTAAGTCAAACTATACACTTTTTATTCTGACTCGATTAAATTTTTCCAAGTTCGATTGCAAGAAATTATTGCTTGTTGTAGTGTAATCAATAAACTTAATCACAATATTAGAATTATCCATTAGAAGTCGCTTGTTCGAATCAAGGCGAGGCGAGCGTTAGCGAGCCGAGTAGTTATTTGTCACGGTTTATTTCTTTCTTTGTGTACATTTAGGTCAAAATCGTCGCCTCGGCGGCATAACTTACAGTTATATAAAATATACACTCGGCGGCTCGCTAACGCTCGCCTCGACGACATAACCTACAATTATCCGAAATACGGTGGAACCTTAAAACAGAGTCTACAGAAAGAATATTATAAAGCATTTGAACTTGAAGAAAATGATAGAAAGGTTTTAAAGAAAATTTTAATTGGTCTTCATCTCTCCGACTATGGCAAAGTTAGCATCAAGTATTTAGAAAATTTTGAGGAAAAAACACTGCAAGATCAACGAAACAGAAAAACATTAATAGAAACGATAGTAGAGGCTATCTATTAATATTAAAATCATTCTCTCCTTTTGTTACCCTTATAATTAGTACATATATATTTTGCTGATTTAAAGATAATAAATAATCTCATTTTCACAGCCGTTAATCTAAACCGCCATTCCGACGGGTGAATTTTTTACATTGATTTAAATTGACGTCATTATTGAAATAAAAATTTCATCAACTGTCAAAAGTGTGTCGGTAATTAAAACTGTCTTTCGATAAACAACGGTAGCACTATAAAAAACCCACGCCTCCTAGACGGTCGACGCAAAATTGAGAGTAGTTTCACTTCTAACGTGACACCTGTCATTTCAAAATTCTAGTGTCAAAATGCTACCCCGTCCCTTCTCATCGTTCAACACCCAAATCTGCGACGAAACGACCCACAACACCAGTAAGTCCCCGACCATCGCCGCGCTCCCTCCAATTCATATTCCAGCTCCTGCCAACATCTGCGGTCAAAATGTCCTCCTCTCGCAGGAACACAACCAGAAAGTTTTCAACACGTTGACGACATCCATCGCAGGAATGCCAGGGTCATTTCCTGCGATGGCACCGGGTCATCCGAACGCGGTCACTTTCACTTTCAACAATCAGCCGCAACTTTATGGCCACCAATGGCAATGTCCTCCTGCGGTCCCCGCGTACCAAAATTTGAATCAACTACAAACACAGAACGCGTGGGATTTGGCGCAGTTGCAAGCACAACTGGGAGCCCCCTACACGTGCAAATTCCATCTGGATAATCAGACTTCCACGTCAGATCTCTCGGCGACGAGATGTAAGTTTGGTTAGAGCGTCGAGGGACGTTACGGGTTCGTTTTCAGTCCAACAGCCCGATTTCCGTAACCTTGCGGGGATGTTGACGAATAAATCGCCGTATTGGCTGCAAACTCCGAGCAGCCCAAATGTCTGCCGCCAACTTCACCGCTTCTTTTATTCATTCTTTGTGTTGTTAGCAAAAAAAACTAATTCTGAGAAATGTGACAGCGAAAGTGGAGGGCCACATCTACGACGGTTTGGACGAGAGCAACCTCGAGACTTCCAGAAGGGTCAACTTCGACTTGACCACGAGAAAAGATGCGGAATGTCAAGCACAACTTTGTTGCCAAAAGTGTCGAACCGGGAAAGAATCCAAGAAGTCCAAGAAAAAGAAAACGACGACGGATCCGAGCGACGAAACAACCGACGATGACAACTGCGATTCTCGATAAGTCAAAATTAAACGTGACACGCGCATCGAAATGAAGTACACTTTCGAAGATCTTAACTCTTTCGTAGATGGGCGCTTTGGATATCTATACGACACCGAGCAGACGTTTTATAATCAGGCGGTAGACGGGACGCAGGCGGCGGTTTCGGCGGAGGCGACGTCAAAAAAGGTAGATTTTGATTTTGACGGTTGGCGATAAACCGTTTTAGGCAGAGATGGTGTGGAATCGTCTCGTGACCTTGCGGATGCAACAAGGAGCTTTGGATTTCATTCTGGATGTGGTACGGAGGTGGCAACACAACTGGGAGGAGCTTTTGACCAGCTTCGAGAAACAATATCCGGAGACGCCATACGACGATTCCAGGAGTGACCTGTGAGTAGTCGTCGACCGAGAGCTTTCCTTCCTTTCCACGGTTTTCAGGTACGGACTCATAGATAAGCTGTTCACGACTCTGGAAATCTACCACACTTCCGTCCACGATCTCCAAGCTAAACTCGCCACGCACTCCCAAAAACAGGAGCCTGTAATATCGTCGCCTCCTCGACCCTATTTGACACCTCTATTCTAGATATGCTTGCTCTGGGCTGTTTTTAGCAGAAATCAGTCGCTTCTGGAGAAACTTTACTTGCAAATTGAGAACTTACAGAGGTTGGTCGATATCAGCGACCACATGTTCAGGAATTTCAGACCGAGGAACTTTTATTGACCCGCAAGATTGGCTTCTCGTCGCCGAAGTCTCGGCGATATAAAATAAATAATTAACGAGCTTAAAACTAGTATGACTACAATTATTGCATGACTCGGTAAAAAACCTATTGAATTAAACAGTTCGTTAAAAATCAGAGTGTATAGTATCGTAAAAATATATAGCACCGTCGTTAAGAAGGAACAACTGGCCGCTTCCGAGATTGGGTACGTTACTTCTGTGGCGAACTCGAAACCGATGAGTAGGGTGCTCGTGAGGAAGAAGCTAGAAAGATTTTTAAGGTTTGTTGCAAAAATAACTAGCTTCTGAACGTACCCAAACAGTGGGATGGTGAAATATGTTGCCAACTGTGATTTTAGCTCCATGCTCAAAACCACAAAAATGTACGCAATCGCGGACACAAAAATTACTCCAAAAGTTGTAAGCCTAAAAAAAAAAAAAACTCATCGAGATACCCAGGAATGCGTAATCCGTCTACAACTTTTTTGACGTGCGGTTTTCATCATCCAGTAGATGTATCGGGTGTTCTATGTAGTATTACCTATGGATTTTTTTCGTTTGCGTGAAGGTATGTCGTAACATCATTCGTTCTTTCTGTCAACTGTCAACTTGACTTGTTGCTCTTACTTGTGTGTAATCGTATTGTTTCTTGTGATCATACTCTGTATTCGGACATACTGTATATAAAAAATATTTTTTAAATATGCACTACAACTACATTTACAGAATGTCGAAAACCGCATGACAACATTTGAATAGCAAAAAGTTATGAACGGATTGCGCATCCCTAGCTCATTCTGTACATACTTGAAGTGGTGCCACTTGTCTAGCATAATTCCAAAAATCAAACTCCCTATACAACCACCGGCGATCACGGCCAACGCCGTGATTATCCCGATCTCCGATTCGTATCCCTACAATCCAAAACTACAGAAACCTGTAATTCCACCTCTGGCACTTACCGGAAAATAGTATAAATACACAGTGTTTATAATCATCCCAAAACAAGTGCACATCCCATTACAGCTCCCAAGTGACAACAATATCAATAAATAATCCCTGTTAGTCACCAAAGCCTTAACAGTCTCTACCAAACTCGTCTCCGCCACTTCCACCTGCGACTGACTCGGTGGCACCGGCGGTTTCGCCCTAAAAACTACCCCACAATAACCAACCCCTTCTCACTCCTTCCTTACACAACAAAACGAGTCCGAAAGCCGCCACCGTCATCGACGAGTTGACGAGATTCAGAGTCATAAAATCCGCTCCCAAGGCGTCCATATCGTCGGTGTTCTTCACCAAACTCGAGGAAAAAATCGTGCCTGCGGCAACCCCAAATTGGGTGCCCAAAATCGCGATGGCGCAAGCCGTGGAGACTTCTTCGGCGCCGAACCAAGTGGACGCCAACTTCGAAGGGACGCTGAGCATGAAGACTTGACCCACGGAACATAAGAATTGACCGATGAGGACGACGTAGTAGCGATCACGAGAGATCGAGAGGAGTTTTATGAGGTTACCGGAAGCCGTGAGGCCGCTGCTGAAGACGGCGGTGATTCGGAGATTCTAAAGCGGAGGGAGGTGAATTTGATGTGGCTTTTGGTAGTACTTACGTATTTCTCGATGAGGTAGTTGATGGGAAGGAAAAAGAAGATGAAGGAGATCATGAAGATGAGGCCGGAGAGGTCCACGAGGGTGCTGTCGATGTCGTAGTATCTGAAAGAAATAAAATAGCCACAAGATAAAGATCTCAGGATTAAAGTTGGACTTACTTCGCGGTGATGTTTGAAATGATGCTGTACTGCAAGAACTGTAAAAAATTCACACCGGAATACAAACAGAAAATCGCGAGATTCACCCATCGGTACTTGAACACTTTCACAACGGACTCGCTGCTTTCCTCCATGACTTTCCTCTGGCTTAGATTTCGACAATTCTTTTATCTCTGTTTATCTCCGTTGTCATGCTTATCGTGTGCAGTTAAAAATTACAATAATCTAAATCTGGTTAAACTTCACGGTAAGACGTAATCCGTCCGAGTGAGTCCTCTAAAAAGTTTTATGGTACTTATACCATAATTGCACCAACTATGATCCTATACACCTGGACAGGTGTCGATAACTTATCAAAAAAATTAATAACGGTCTAATCTGTACTAAGAAGGAAACAGAACAAAAATCAGACAATCTGAGAAAAAATGCGATAACATTTGAGAGTACTTCTGTTTTTTATTGGTTCGTGATTTGTGCGTTTGTTTAATTACATATTGTTTCTATTGCACGCTAACATCACAAACAAAAAACTGAGATGACCATGAACGAAATCATAGTGTGCTTAATAAACGACTTGAGTCGGAAACAATGTAATTATGTCAACGTCAATTCACATCACACTAATCTCAAAAATACTTGAAACTGACAGCACCAATGAGGAGGCTTAGGAATTTGTAATCTGTTGGGAGCTCTGCCCGACAATTTGAAAATAGTGTTCTCAACATGTCGTCATAATTCAAGGCCCTTCAGAACGTGTAATATCCAAATTTTACGCGGTTAAAAAGATTATTGGAAATTACTTCCATTTAGAAATAATTAACTTTGACTATTTTGAATTAAATCTAAACGAACGGAAATTAGATTAGACCTGACTTAGCCCCAATAAATTTTATTCGGTTCGAGTCGGACCGAAATTAAATTTAATCGAGTCCGAATAAATTGTGTTCAATCTGACTTGGACAAATGAAATTGAACTTAGTTGGACTCTAAATTAACTTAAATTTGGATAAATAACTGACTAAATCAAAGTACATATATTTAACCTTGATTAAATTTAACCAAATAAGAGAGAATTAGCTTAACATGATTAAATTGAATCAGAATAAATAGTACTGAACTTAATTTGGACGAATTAAATTATTCTCTCTTGTACTGAGTTAACCCAAATTTAGATAAAACAAAGTGAGTAGAAATGAATACCACGAAATTTGAATTAAATTTAACCAAATAAGGGTGAGCAAGAGGTGCCAACTGATTTCATATTCTAAAACTTCAATACTTTTACAGCTACAGTTGACCTTTGAATTGCTTCATTGTTGTTCGTTTTAAGGTTTGACTGTATTTTAGATAATCATATGCCATGTCAAGGCGAGCGTTAGCGAGACAAGTATTTACTATTAATTTAAGCGTATAGATATAGAGAAAGAAATATACAGTGATGAAACGAGGAAAGATAAAATAAGAAATGAATATTCTTTTTGTCGTTTCTGTTCCCGCCATTTTTCAATTCAAATAAATTTCACTGTTACTACGCTCGAATCACTTTTGTCGTCATCCTCCTTTATTCCTTTGGTTACCCCATTTTTCCATCTCACTTTTCTTTCTATTTTTTTGCAGTTATTTTAATTTTCAAATATGTTCTTTAGAATCGAACGTTGCATTCGTTCGTGTCAGTATTGTGATTACCTCATCTCGATGTTTATTTGGTTGCCTATACGCCTAAAAATTGAATGTTATTGCAAGTCGCGCAACAAGTAAAATTCAGCATGGTGGAAATAAAAAATAAAACACAAAAAAAGGAGTAGATTAAAGAGAACAACAATTCAATTCGATTCGCTCAATTTTGAATTTAGTACGATAGAAAATGGGTTGCCTACTTTTACTTCTCGACACTTTTAAACTGTCAGTCAATGTGACTGACTCATGTCGTCCCCACAAAGTCCTTCTCTCGAAGACACGTCTCCGTATTCGATCACCGAAGAGATTCTCATAAAGCGCCTCCAGAAACCCATATATGGCCACCTCGCCCGCCAGATCTTCGCCGGCGTTCTAGGTACCACCCGCTCTAACTTTCTCGACTGACTCACTTTTCCTCAGCTTGTCTTTCGTCTTTTTCCTTCGGCACCATCCTCGGCTGGACACACTCCGTCACCTCCAAGGTTACGGCCATCGACCCCAACTTCACCCTCGACGAAGTCTGCTGGCTTACCAGTCTGTCCCTCTTAGGCTCGAGTTTCGGAGTGAGCACTTGCGCGTTTTTAATGAAGCAAATGGGCCCCAAAAAAGTCCTCGTCGTCATCGGCCCCTTTTACATAATTAACTGGTTTTTGACGCTGATACCAAAGACTCGGATACAGATGGCGGGAAGATTCTTTCTGGGGGTGTTGGGGGTGTCTTACGCGACGTGCGGGGACACTTTATTTCTCCAGACCGTGCATACGGGAATCCGGAAATACATTACGATCATTCAGAACTCGACCATGGCCATGGGGGTGTTCATGAGCCGCATCGTGGGCACCGCAACGACCCAGTTCTGGTTGACCGTGGTATGTGCGCTCATCCCGATCGTCCATTACGTCCTCATCCAAGTGGTCCCGGAAAGTCCCGTTTATCTGTACGCGACCAGTCACGTCGCCGCGGCGAAATCCCTGGAGTGGTACCGCGGCCGGGGCAATTTCCACGAAGACATGGCGTTTATTAAAAAGGACTGGGACACGGCGCGGGTCGACTCCGACACTTACAGTTACATGCTCTTCTCGAGAGTCGTCTACCGCAGCCTTCTGGTCATCTTCCTGGTCACGGTTCTCCAGATCACCTCGGGATACTTCGTCTTCATGTTCTTCTCTCCCGACATTCTAACACGGAAAGTCGTGTTCGGTCCCGTGTTAGACTCCAGCATCGTCGCCGGGTGCTTCGTCGTCACGAAAATCCTCTGGGAGTATCTCCACACCGTCCACTCCTTCTGGAGAGTTCGGGGGCTCCTGATTCCTAGTTGTTTTCTCACGGCCCTGTGTCTGACGTGTTTCACTCTTTTTCTGGTGGTGGATCAAGTCTACGTCCCCTTGAATATGTTTTTCGATTGGATCCCGATGGTGATAATCGGATGCTTCCTCTTCGTCTTCGACATGGGTCTAAACCACTATCCTAGAATCCTCGTTTTAGAGTACATGCCCTTTCAGATGTATAAACGGGCGACTTCGATGGTCTCGGCGTTGTACTGGCTGCTCGCTTTTCTGAATATTTACATATTCGGGAAGACTTTTAGAGAAGCTCCCGTTTACTACGCGCTCGGTGGTTTCTCCGCGATCATGTTCCTCGGAGCCGTCTGCTGCTACGTTTTTTTGGTGGAGCCCAGAGGTCGAAGTCTCACGCAAATACAGATACGATTTGGGGGGAACCCCACGGGAACCCGAGGATCGCTGTGGAGGCAGTTGAACTGAGACGTGCAAGGAAAGAATAAAGCGAAAACTAGAAAAGAACATTTTATTTTTTTGAAGATATTTATTTCAAAATTTTGTGGAAGTCCAATAGCCCTACAATTTTTATGTCACATGCTGTTTCTATTGTGTCGTGTTGCATATTATTGTCGATTTTGTGTTTCCCAGCCAATCAGTAGGTGAACCATTTTCTACATTTATCAAGTTTTTTTTTAAAAAATCGTGATTATAAAAATATACTTAGTAAATAGCACACCATAACTGTTTTAATAATGTTTTGAAAAAATGTTACAATAAAGGATCCATGGAATGTCTTCTCCTTCGTCGTGTTTTTTTTTTGGGTTTTTTGAAAGTGGATGAAAAAGACAAAAATATGCATCACGTTCAAGCGGTTTGAAATGTTTATCACTGAAATAAGTCACAAATATCACTAATGTATTCTACAATACGAAATTAAAACAATACCGCACTTCACCTTTAATTGTTTTAAGTTCACTTAAAACCAACTTCACTGGTTGCCTCTTTTAAACAAAAGTCTGTCATATATACCTTTTTATATATATTTATATATCAATATTAGTATTATAGTTTATTCTCCTAAAGAATTTAAAACATAAATGTTTGGGCTATTCACTCATACACACATGGCAGCATTTTCTAAATAAACAGATTTACAAGAGAAAAGTGCAAAATCAAAATATAAAACGTCCTGTTTGTTCCAGTGATGAAAAAAATGTTTATGTAAAAAATACCGCGGTGTACCCCCTCGTCGACGAAATAATGCACTTATTTATTTAAAAAAGAATTCTAATTAAAACTAAAAAGATTTTACAAGATAAACTATCTAGGTCAATAGCATTGAAATTTTGGACAACTAAAACTAAGACACTACTAACAAATGGCCGATCTTGACGCACCAACTGGTCTTCGTTCCAGACGAAATAACAAGATTTACAAGAACTATGATCCGGTCGACACCAACTGGACCGTCAAAATTCCATTGGGAGTAAAAAAGCATGAATATACCAATTTTTTTTTTACAAAAACATGACAGGAAAAATCGTTAAGTATATTCTTTATACAAACGCGTCGGTTCATTTTGACAGAAAAATTCGAAACATAAAACCACTTCTCGTTTTTCATCTGCTTTTAAACATTCGCAGACTTGAAAAAATCCCACTTCGAATAAAAAAAAAGAGACTTTCCAAAATGAACCTCCGTCCAAACAAGCTGTGATGTAATAATTTCAATTCACGATATGTATACCTTAAGGGATGAACAAAAATGAACAGATATAATGTGACCAAGGTGCACTTCACACATTCATAGCAACTTGCAGCCCAAATTGATACACAGCATTCATCGATGTTAGTGGACCTCTGATGGTTCTGGTTTTGTTGCATGGTGATTCGCTGGATCCGGTGTGGTGATCGGCTGCAACCAAATAAACCAATCAGGATCGAATTCTCTTACTACCATCGGAAATTAAGAAAAAAAACCCATGCAACAAAAGAGAAAGCAGACACCTTGGTTACTTTATGTTGGTAGTGGTAGTACTCACGAGAGCATGGGGTGGAACGACCGGACCCACCGGAGGGGCAGGTTGAGGCGTGGGAGGCGCAGCACTGGGTGTTACTGTATGGGGGGCTTCGTGGGGGGTCGTCGAATGCGCCTGTTGGACGGGAAGTGCTCCACCTTGATAGTAGCCTCCGTTTACCCCAGCCGGGGACACTGTACACATAAGAATACAAAGTTAATAAAAAAGCGGGCGCAGCGAGCGAGCGAAACTTCATTCAAAGTGCAAGAAAACAAGCCGCGATGATTAGTGTTGTTTTTTTTTTTGTTTTACGTTAAGTAACAATATTACCTGTACCTTCGGGATATGAGCCCGGGCCCATAAAGTATTCTTTATTGACGCAATTCCTCAAGCATTCGGGGATCCTTCCCATGATCGCGCGCCTGATTTCCGAAGCGGCCATTTCTCTAAGTTCTGTTGCTGAAGCGTCACTGTAGAATGCCGCGTGCGGCGTACACAATAAGTTTGGGGCTTCTTTAAGGGGTCCCGCGAACACATTGTACGGTTCGTTTTCGTGAACGTCCAAAGCCGCCGCTCTGATCCGTCCCTGTTTCAACGCTTGAGCTAAAGCATCGTCATCTACTAAACCACCACGAGCCGTATTCACCAGAAAAGCGCCCGGTCGCATTTGCTTGATGGTGAACTCGTTGATGAGATGATGATTGTGTTCGTTGAGGGTGCAGTGGAGGGACACGCAGTCCGATTGGAACAGTAGATCCTAAAGAAAACGTATAAAAGTTTTTGTTTCGAAGGGTGTGCGGGTCGTACCTGAAGAGTGTATACCCTCGTAAGTCCGAGACTCTTCTCGATGCCGTCTGGTAGATAAGGATCGTAGAAGATGACGTTGAAACCGAAGGCTTTGGCGCGTAGAGCCACGGCCGATCCGATTCTTCCTAAACCGACTATGCCTAACGTATCGCCGCGTATCCTGGCGCATCCTTGTGCCGCTTCTCGCACTTGTTCCGGTCCCGTGAACTTCTTTCCTTCCCTTACCATGTTCGCTAACCAGTAGGTCCTTCGATACAAATTCAAAATGAGACACAGCGTCGTATCGGCGACCTCCTCGACGCCGTATCCGGGAACGTTACATACGGCGATTCCTAGCTCTCCCGCCGCTTTGACGTCGATGTTATCGACGCCGCTGCCTATGCGCACGATGATACGCAACGTTTTGAATTTTTCGAGGTCCTCTTTGGTGAGAACGATGGTGTGCCACATCAAGGCGCCGACGGCCTCGTTCAACACTTTCTCGTGTATTTCGCTGGTGCTCTGCGCGTCACAGAACGCCACCGTCGCCACATCTTTCAAAATCGGCATTTCGATTGAACAGTCCCTTCCGTCCAATAACGCGACCAACGGACGCTGTTGCATCGGCCCGTTCGAAATGGGACCGCGCAAGTTTTCAACTCTAGGCCTTTTTGCCATCATTTTTCGTTTGTCCATTTGAATACACACGCCACGCTAACGACACCAGTGCCGCATATACGGCGCACCCTTAACTGACACCACGCACCACAACACCAACAAACAAACTGTTGATCGGGGACGAGACGCGCCTGGATATCTCGACGATTACTGACCGATGCTGATGCCGATGAAGATTCCGATGTTGATGCCGATGTTGCTGCTGCCGTCCACCGTCGTACGCCGGACCGCGACACCCAGCCTTAGGTTACGCTTCGCGACTGAATATGCGCTCCATCGTGATGCATGAAGACCACCTACAACAACAGACAGTCAGTATAGAAAGAACAAACTTAACTTAAACTATTCGATTAACTATTGGTACATATTTTCCGATATAATTCACGGTCGCATACGTAAACGCCGTCGGCCGTCCAAGTTAATGGATTACAACCTAGATACGTGTCACGAACCCTCCACGTTCCAGAAGTAATCATCCCCCATCCTGTGCAAGAAGACAATCGTAAAACCGTGTCTAAACGAGTTCGGTAAACACTCCAATTGTCCATCGCTTGCGGAGAGGGTTAGTTTCTCTCTCGGACAACAACTATTACAACAGTTAAACTAATTCCAACTCTCGACTGCGCGAAACTGGTAAAGTTAGTTCGGAACTATTATTGCACGATGTTTGGTTTCAAGAAAGTTTAGTAAATGTGTTTCGGAATATGGTGAGGAGCGGCGGCGGCGAAACGCCAACGGCCAACTTTAGATATTTTAATAAATTATCATCGTTGCCGCCGCCACCGACGACGCCGTCTGTCTTTGTCGGGAAAGAGCGACCGCTGGACATCTCCCTTCAACTTCCGCTGTTAATCACTGGGAGAAACCCTGCTTGCCGAACTCTACACGGGCGGGCTCCGCCTCCCCCGAAACTAACCACCGTCGACCCTCCTCCTCCTCCTCCTCCTCCTTCTCCCTCCAACAACGACGACGACGACGACGACGACACCACCCCCCATCTAATCGATGAACTTTGCATGGGACCACCACTTGTCCTCGAACGGAGAGCGATGTGCGCTCGGGTGTAAAAAAAAAGAAACACGATCATGGCTAATAAAAAGTTTCGGTTTAATGATGAAGGTTTCGTACATCCTTCAACTTTTGACCACCGTTACGAAGTCGGTTTGACTGGACAGGTGTGTGTGTCTGTACACGTTCTCCGTATTGATTGTCCGTCGAATGTCCGTCCTCGGGAGCAACAGCAGCATTCGCGACGACAAAGGTTTCGGTTATCTTTGGCTTTTCCTCCAAACAAGGAGCTTCGAGAAAATCGACAGAGAGGCAAAACGGGCGTCCGGACACCAGTATTGAGTGTGTCGGTCGAGTCGGAGGAATCCGTCGAGAGGGTGCGCTCTAATCAATCGCTCGGAACATAACCACGGCCCGATTTAGTCTTTTCCTTCGTAATTAATTGATGACGTTTCTTTCGACGAAAATGGCGGAGGCGCCGGGTAAAACGTCATCTCCCTCCCCCGCCGCTAATACAACTAATAAAACCAAAAGGTATTCTGTTAATTAAACTATATCAGAGAGATTAAAGTTTGCGAAAGAACAAGTTGGAAATGAAATAAGCGACAAAGACGACCGTCTTCATACGAGACAAGGAAAGGAAAAGCTCGCGCCCCCGTCAGCAAACTTTTTAACTAGTCGCTCCGACACGGGGCAAACTTTGCCCGAGAACTAAAGTTGTTACAAAAGTGTAAGTTTATATACTTTATGGCAAAAGTTAGTTCAGGGGAACTGGCGGCTGCGATCGATTCACCCCGACACAACTTTTACGGGAGTTTACGCCGACTATGGAGAGGATTCTTGCGACTGTGTTCCAACTTTCCGAACACTTTTTAACGGTCAATGTTTAACCGATCCATGATTAATGCGCCCGCAACTTTTCCCATCGAAACGATGACGATAACAATTTGACAGAATTTTTCTTGTTGACTATCGAAAACTTCCACGCTTGATTTATAGCGAGGTCAATAGTTGACGACCTATTCCCCCACATATTAATTATTAATTCTGACACGACAGTTTCGTCGTCTCAACCACAATCTGCAAACTTTATACTACAAACTTCGACAAGGGGAGTTCCGACTTTTCGTCACCACCCGCACGGTAATTCCAACTTCGTGATGGGGTTAAGACAAAGCGGAGAGAAAACTGTTAAACTTTGAATTAATAAAGCGACAAGGCACATGAACTGTGATCAACGAAGCCGAGGCTCCCATCCAACCAACCAACCAACCAACCAACCATATTCCCAAAAAACTCACCGAAAGAAACGTGAAAGAGAAATTATCGCCCCCCACCTTTTTTTGCGTGAACGCACGCACCTTTCCGACTGTCAAAACCGTGCATCTTAGAAAGCCGATCATGAAATGTTTCGTATACAAAACGCCTCTATTAATAGCACGAAACCTACCTACCGCTTTCCACTCAAGATTTGCACGTTTTCCTCACCTCTCCGCGAACGATGGAATCAATCGAAAGTATTTCACGTGCTCGCACATAAGACGCTAAAAATAATACGACCGAAGAATTTTGACGAAAAAAAATAAACAATGTAGGGGGGAAAAAGTGCGCGAGGAGCGAAGGAAGCGTCTCGTTTTGGGCGATGAATGCATCGGCGTGAAAAGCGAGAAAAATTCCGTTGGAAAGTTTTCCAAACGAGTTGATAAACAACCTCATGGTCACCTCGAACACAATCAGATTTTTGGCGAAAAAGGAGAAAACCGATTTGGCGAGAAAAGTGATGTCACGGAGACAAATTCGGACGATAAAACACGAGAGAAATTAATCACTATGCAAATAAGCGTTGTGAGAAGCGATACAGCTTACTATTGACACAATACTTTGGAGAAATCTGATAGTTTTGATGCTTTGCGACTACAAATTCTAAGAGATAATTTCGTAAAAACTAATCACTACTGATACGCTTCAGTCAACTAAGCAGGCTTTGCAATTCGAAATGTCAGTCATCACAAGACGTCACTTTGACAGTTCCTCCGAAGCCTTAAAATCCAAAGTCTACTAGACGAATTTTTGACACGCGACCGGCCTCGTATTCCCACCTCTCTCCTCGAAAAACTTCGTTATCAAATTGAACGTTTGCGAACTCGACATTATCTTTATTAATAAATAAACAAAGTTTGTGTCCGGGAAATCGGTAGCGCCCGCTTCCCGCCCTCCTCCGCGCGAAAATAATTACAGAAGAACCGATAAAACGACATCATAATTCTCGTCTTTTTTTGTGAAAACTTGAAATTAACTGAAACGACGAGTCCGTCGTCCTCTTTACCGCTACCGCGACGTCAGAACAGTTACAAAACTTTAAATTGTGTCCCCTGTAAAAAAGTTTAATTCGTTAAAAATTTATACCAAAGTATGAGTAAAGTTATAAATCCGCCAAAGTTTTCCTCTGCGTCCGGATCGGCGCCCGTCCCCGCCGCCGCCGCCGTCGACACACACAAAAAAAAGGCGCAGGAGAAGAGACAAAGTTTAATTGTTTTCGTTCGACGCGCGAAAAAGGATAATCATTAAAAATGCAGCGAGAGGGCGGTATTCGAAGAGAACAGGAATTTTTCGCTGATTCCGCTCTTGTTTATTACTCAATTATTCGAAAAAATCCCGACCGACGGACGGAGTTTTATTATTGGCCCGTTTTCTACGACGATCAGCGTTTCCAGGATTTTCGTTGACGTTGGCGAAATCACAGATTAAATCGTCCCCTCGACGTTGCGCTACGTTGGCTAATTGATCCCGAAAAATGGACGTTTTACACATTCATTCATTGCTTAATTTTTAATCAACTGAACTGTATTGGTCCCTTTTTTAATCAATTACATCACGCTAAACAAAACATTAACTTGTTGCTACTATGTTGAGGTAGGATTATGCAAAAGTGAAACGTAGGCAACCGTAAAAACTACGCCATTATGATTCGCGCATGTTTTCATACTCGAGTTTTTCCCTACTTTGCGTAACGTACTCAGACAGTGTGACTTTCTCTTGTTACTTTTATTGGCTTTCCGATACGCGCATTATTCGCCAAGGTCGACTCTTCTTCCGAATCTACGCCCACACTTTTCTAATAAAATTTACTTCCAATTGACGTTTGAAGTTATCAGCTGGTCTACAAACATAAACATGTCCTCGCTACATTATATATGTATATATAAAAAAAAAACAAACAAACAAGCAAAAAGCTTGTTCAGCAAACACGGAGCCAACATTAAGCAATATTATACTCCATGAATACATTTTATCTCTGGAAAAAGAACCTATCAACTCCTACATTACGCAAACGGTGTAAATATATAATTATGATACATGTCGGGGAGTTAACAATACCAAGACATATTGCCGAGATAGTTTTACACGATAAAATGGCATACCTGCATATATAATTATAGTGTTTGACCCAATGATAAACTTGAAGAAATTATATACAGCGTGTTTTTTCATTATTGGAAACATGCAATGAAGCTGGCTGGGAACGTATTTTCCTCAAAGCACGCTTCAATACGTCAAGTGAAAGTCGATTTTCTATGCTTTTGTATAGTTGCAAGGTTGGTACCACTAACAATATAACCTTAATATGATCGATGTTGGGAGCATTGCTATCTATCGACAATGATAACACTGCATTTTAAATATGTTTAACCTCAAGCTCAAAGAAGCGACGACCGGCAGGTGCTACCTACATATTTCAAGTTCCCAAGAAAGAAAGCAACTTGTTTAAAAAAAAAGGCGGGAAAAAACTTAAAGAACGCGTACAAAACAAGCAAAAAAAGTAATTTTCTTATTGTATAGGATTGTGAACAACTTTCGAACTCGGGACACCGATTCAAACTCTCCAAGTCTAAATTATATACAATGTTTTCTCGGCTCATTTACAGTGAGGGTTTTAAAATTCATATACAGGGTTATTCAGGAATAATGACCAAATCATATGCAACCAAACATGCATACTCATAAAGCTAGGTTAAATCGTGATCGTTTTGAAACTGCAATAACGTCGTTAAACATATAAACAGCAGCGGTTTGAACAGTTTAGGTACTAAAACAAAAATGAACTTAACACGTTTTTATCAGCCAAGTACTCAAAATGAGCACCTTTGACAAGCTTCGGTTGTAAAAATGACCTCTGAAGTCATCTTAAAGTGTCGGAAGTTACGAGATTGTTACAAGCCTCAGTAATGCGTTGTTCGAAATAATTTACTTTCTCGTTTTGTTGACTTTGGTACACCTCATTAGAAGTCAAGAGCTAAGTTTTTAGTGTTTAACTTGTCAACATAAGTAACATGTGTCATCAGAATTTACTGATTGGTCACTATACGTGAATAATTCTGTGAGTATTTTGAGACATACATGTTATAACTCGATGTTTAGTGAGTTTTCGATCCGATAAAGTCACACTTTTCGAGCCAAGTACGAAATATCTTAATGAATTGTTGATGATTAGGCGAAAACAAACGCAAAATTTGACAGTTAATTTAATCATATGCATTGGGATTTAGGATAGTTTTATAGGTTCGCGTATGAAGAAACTTGAAATTATTGTTTTATTGGAAGATTATCTATGTTAAAAGAGAATGTAAATATTCATTGTGTGAGTCAGGGAAATTAATAATTATTGGAAATGGAAATTAAGTAGATACCCAACTCGTTTGACACGTGTCCTTTTCCCGATCGCACTTTAATCAAATTTTATCGATTGTTGAATAGTCCGTAATGAAGCTCTTATAAAAGAAAAATCTCGTCCGAGTCCGTAAAAATCGTGAATCTAGTAGTCGTGCAAACAACAAACAAACCGGTGAAAATGTCAAATCTTTCACTTGTTTGTAATCGACTCGTCGAAAGTGCGCCAACTTGACCGTTTCTTGAAAACGATAATGGAGCGTATCGTAGGTTATAAAAATCGGGGGGTTTGTCGCGTCCAGTCCCGGACTTTCTCCCCACAAATTGCATAATTGCTATAAACAAGTTCTAATCGCGTCCACCTGCTCACAAATCAAGGTCGGCGTAGTTTTCAGTTGAAACTAAGAAAAAGCAAAGTTTGGTGCGTCGTCCCAACAAATGCGGGTCATTGCCAAAAGGTGTTTTTTCGTAACCGTTTCGAAGGGGGCCCCGAACACGGCATCCGTAGGCGCCGGCCATCGGCTTACCTTAAAACTAAACCGTGACAGAAACAAAGAGAAGCGGCAGGAGCCACGCTGCTAGATTCCAAGTCGGACACACTTTCTTCGCTATAAAACACATAAACACTGCACTTTTCACTTTTTCGAGTGGTCACTGAGGGTTCGGGGGGTGTTATAACGCTCACTTGAAGGGATAATTCGGGTTTTCTAGGCCACTTTTCTGGATTTCTTGTACAACGCTAGGTGCTAACTATATCCCCACTTCTCGCACATCAAAATGGCGGACGCGCACTGTAATAATACCGTTGCTTCGCCCAGCTTCCCCCCTCTCTCTGTGATAAAAGTTACCAAACTGTTGACAAACTACGCGTGTAGAATGCAGCACTTATGAGCGTAAATGCGATAACCACGCCTCTTTCGACTTCAAAGATTCAAATCTTCGCACAAACTTTCACCGAACGTTGTTGAAACAAAACGCCATTTGCAAATTTGGTTAGCCGCAGCCAACTACGCGCACTTTTTTCAAAACACTACGTCCGCATTTGGCCCCCAAACTACTACCAACCCAAACGTAAAAGACAGAAAGACGTTATTTTGAACACCGTAAAGCCGTGAAAGAAGAATAAAGTATGTTTTCCGGCGGCTACACGAAATTAAATTATGATTTGACCGCCAGCAAAATAAAAATCTAGGGACTTTTCGGGCGTTAGGTTGGCGGTACCTCCGAACTCTTTTCCCGCGTTTTTTAACATTGACATCGCTTCTTAACCTCAAATTTAAAACAAATTAGTTTATATTTCGAAAAAATGAATCACGAGCCGCTACGGTACGCACACGATGAGGGGCACACAGACGTTTGTTTTTCTTCAGATGGCAGGTTAGTGATAGTCATAATTTGAAATTCTAGTTAAGAAATATTCATTCTAGTTCCTAATATTACCAAAACAAACTGGTTTTTGTGAATGGGGGCAAGCTAGCAGCTTTTTTAATCTAAAAATGGTAAAAAAGGGCACCAACTTGACATTTGAACGACTAAAAGCGCTTTTTTTGAAATATAATTTTTAAACATATAGCAGCATTTTCTTTCATTTATCAGTTGCGTTAATTTTTTTGCTGTTTTTTGTGTTATCATTTGTGTTTTTACCATTTCTATCAAATATCCACACGGCTCATTAAAATAAAACACCCAGTTTGCCTTCAAGGTATGCAACCCAAAATACACCCCAATTTTTCCTCAAATCTTACAAAATTATAAAAAGCCTGCGGTCCAGCGCATTCCTTCTTGTAATTCTCCTCCTTTTCAGCAAGTTCATCACGTGCGGCGCCGACGGCGACGTCCGCATCTGGTCCACCGAAGAAGGCACGGACCCCACGCACACCTGCATAGGAGACTGGTCGCTCAGCGTCCGCGAAAAGAACAACAATTTGTACATCGCAACCTCCGATAACGACATTCAAATCCTGACTTTTCCATCCGGTGAAAAAAATGGTATCCTTGACAGATTTGTGGCCCCCATCAACCACATAGCGCTCAGCAGAAACAGCGAGGTTCTTTACTACCTTTTTTTTTATTTCTTACTGACACAGTTGTCTTTACAGCATTTGGTTCTCGCCGGAGAAGACATGGAAGTAAAATTGTTTGATCTGGGGAAACCTGGAGAGAATCAAACTTTCGATGGGTTGGCGGGGCCCTGTTTGAGTGCAGGCGCCACGTCGCAGTTTGTGGCGGCGGGATCTGGGGACGGGAAACTGCGGGTGTGGGATATCGAGAGTAAAAGTCTGAAGAAGGAAGTGGAGTGTTTTCCGAAGACAAACAGTTTTGCGAACGCGGAAGTGCTATGTAAGAGCTAGTTTATCGCAATGGGGGTTTAACAGTGGAATTACAGGTCGCTTTGATTTCTCCCCCGACGGGAAAACTCTAGCGTACCCCGAGAAAGACACCGTGGTTCTTTTAGACACTTCCAGTTGGTCCCAGAGCGGCGTCTTGAGAAGCAACGACATCACCGCGTCGTACTCCATCGTCCAGTTTTCCCCATGTGGTCAGTTTCTGGCCGCCACAACCACCAAAGGCGACATCGTCATCTTCCACGTCAGCATTCGTATGGTGCGAAGAGTCAGCAAGCATCCCAACTCCACCCCGATCTGCGGACTTATGTGGAACCCCTCCGGTACCCCCATCTCTTGTCTTCTCCATTGTTTAATACTCTTCTTTAAGGTAACGACCAAATCATCTACACGGACACGCAAGGTCAACTCGGCATCGCCACGGAATGCACAGTTCTTAAAAGCACCGACGAAGAAGTCTTTACCGAGCACGAGGTCGATTTCGGTGACGTTCAATTCGAGACCGACGACGAAGACAACGAGAACGCCATCTCCGTGGAGAAACTCAAACGAGAAGTGATGGGGGACCCTGAACCCGAGTTGGATTTTAAAACGTCGTCGGGGGCGCCCACACCGAGACCTCGGACTCCTGAAGTGCCGTTGCAAGAAGCATTTATGCCGTCGTCGACGCCGGAGCATCTAAACCCGAGATATTTATGCTGGAATGACGTGGGGATTATGCGGAGTTATGGTTGTTTGAGCGATGACGATTCTGGGAAGTCCATAGAGATCGAGTTTCACAACTCCACGTTTCACAATAGCATGATGTTGCAAAACTACCAGGACTACGTGATGGGGGTGGTGAGCACGGGGGCCGTCGTCGTGGCTAACACCAAGTAGGTCGTTATGTTTAGTTTACTTGAGTCAAATTTAATATAAAAGTGTCACCAACTGTCGCAGAATTTCCTAAGTTACCAAAATTGATTATATCAGAAAAAATAGCGTATAAAACTTAAGAGCATAAATATATAGAAATAGAGGTTTTATAAATCTACTTTTAGACAAATCCAGGTCATTCCTTTGAGTGCGAGCTCCAAAGAATGGATACTGAAGCTCGAGGACTCCCCTGAAGAAATCGTTTTAGTGGCGGCCTCCGAGAGTCTCATCGCTTTCGCCACGAGCAACTACCTCGTGCGTGTTTGTTCGATCTTCGGGACGCAAAGGGGCGTAGTCTCAATTTCTGGCCCTCTGGTGACCATGGCGAGCCATCAGAACTCGCTTCTTGTAGCTTACCATCAAAGCGCCGTCCGCAAGAACGACCAATGCATCAACATCAAACTCCTGACATTCACAGGATTAAAAGTGGAAAGTCGCGACATCGGAGCGGCGCTAGGACCGGAGGCCACCTTATCATGGTTGGGGTTCACGGACACCGGAACCCCCGCAATGATGGACTCTCTCGGCATGCTAAATCTGTTTCCCACGAGTCGCAACAGTTGGATACCGTTCTGCGACACCGTCAGACATGTAAGTCAAAACCGTCACGAAAACTCAGACTACAGTTCCAAGTTTCCAGCTCAAGAGCCCCGCGGACGGTTTCTTCGTCACGGCAATCGCCGAGTCCTATCAGACCATTTTCGGCATCAAATGCCGCGGCTCCGCATATCCGGGTTTCACTCCCAAGCCCACAGTCTGCGAGTTGAAACTCGAGCCTCCGTTCGTGGAACCCGAGACTGAGAAAACTCAGCTCGAAGTGAACCTTTTTGCGTGGTCGAACCTCCAGACGCGCGACATGGAGAAGAAGTTCTCAGAAACCGGTTTAAAGGCCTTCGCGGTGAGTTTGAATTGTCCAAAGAGCGTCTATAATCATTTTTCGACTACTAGTAAATAAACTAATCATTATTAGCCTCATAAAACCCAATTTGATTTGTTGAACAGAAAAGGTACAGGTTCCTAATCGTAAAAAAAATAATTTAGAATACAATTGTAGAAATTAGAAAGATCTTTGTAATGCGCACGGACTTGGGGATTTTGGGTTATCATGCGAAAGGCACCTTGTATATATACAGAGTGTCTCTGAAATGTTCTGTCAACCTGTACTTATCAACTAGTCTAGTGGAAATTTGTAAGTCAGTTTGACAGATCTTTAGTTTGCGAACTCAGAAACTCCCTGTATAATTAATCATTTCAACCTCGGTGGATAACGTACTATTTTAACACAGCTCGCCTGCAAGAACAATTTGAACCAAAGAGGCGTGGAGTTGATGGAAATCATAGGGAACCCCCAACTGTTGAACCTAGCGACAAAGTACGCTGTCAAAATGAACAAGAAAATGGTAGCCGAGAAGTTGATGGAGTTGGCGGCGAAGCTTATGGACGAGGAGGAAGAGAACTACAGTTTTTCACAGGTGGTGGCCACGCCTCCCATCGGTTCAAACCGAAAGTTTTCCCTGAAGAAAACGCCGAAGAACAAACCTAAAGAAACCGCCCCCAGCAATAATGAAGCGAACGACTCGCAGAGCTCCCTCAACATCACCACGGACGTCTCCTTCACCCAAGAACCCATAAACCCGTTTTCGCGCACCGTTAAAGAAGACTTTTCGAATCCTCTGAGCCTCGTCAACAAACACGCAGGTGTCGATTTCGTCGACAAGCCGGAGAAACGAAAGCAGCCCGAATCCGAGATCGTCGAACCCCGCGAAAAACAACGAAAACTTGACAGGTTCATGTTCAGTAAACGTGTTTGAATTATGATTTATTTATTTTAACATTAAACAATAAATTTATTTCTGTTTTCTTGGGTCGCGGAACATTCCTTTAGCGAAGAAATCTTCCCACACGGCGCCGTTGGGATATTCGTAGTTGGCGATAGCTTCGGGTTTCAAAGTCGTGTTGTAACCGGGAGTCTGCAACAGATGATGATTAAAGGAAACGGAAATTGGGGGGGGGGCTTACTCTCGGTGCCATGTAGCACGCGTTTTCCACGATGGTGGGATTCACGAATTGCTCGTGTTGTTGGTCGACGTATTCGATGAAGCGACCTTCTTTGGTTCCCGATAGAGCCACGAAGTCCCACATTTGGAGATGTTGGACCATTTCGCAGAGACCGACGCCGCCGGCGTGGGGGCATACTTTGACTAAAACGACGAAGAAAAAGTAGTTCTCTTTTTTAGAGTGACGCGTTACCGACCTCTTAGCTTTTTGCACATCAGGTAAACACTGAGGATTTCGTTGACTCCTCCGATTCTCGCAGAGTCGATTTGGCAGTATTCGAGAGCGTTGGCTTGGAGGAACTGTTTGAAAAGAACTCTGTTGCAACACATCTCTCCCGTTGCGACGGCGATTCCCAGAGGTTTGAGGGCTTTCGCGATCTCGGCGTGTGCCAAGACGTCATCGGGAGAAGTGGGTTCTTCGATCCACAAAATGTTGAAGTTGGCTAGCTGTTTCATCCAGTCGATGGCTTCTTGTTCTTCCCAGACTTGGTTCGCGTCGACCATAAGAGTACGCTCCCAACCGATGGTGTTACGGATGAGCTCCAGACGCTTGATATCCTGGAAGAGATTCTTCCCGACCTTGACTTTAAAGGCGTTGAATCCTTGGTCCATGTACTTATTCGCGAGCTCGACGATGGTCTCGTCGGAGTAGCCCAACCATCCTGAAAATCATTCTTACTCTCTTAAACCAGAGCGATCAGAGGTACGTACCGGCTTGAGTGGTGTACGCGGGGTATCCCTGCGCCAACAACTGGTTCATCCTCTCCTCTTTCCCGGGCTGTGCTTTCTTCAGCAACTCGACGGCTTCTTCTTTGGTAATAACATTAGTCAAATACCGAAAATCGATGACTTTGACCAACTGTTCTGGTTCCATATCAGCCAGGAGCTGCCATACTGGTTTTTTCAATAGTTTACCCCACAAGTCCCACAGAGCGTTGATGATGGCGGCCGTCGCAAGATGGGTGACTCCTTTTTCGGGTCCCACCCATCGGATTTGACTCTCGCTGGTCAGACTTCTCCAGAAGGTACCGAAATCTTTGAAGATGTCACTCACCACTTGACCTACGAGGTTTTCGCCAAGTGATTTACACGCTTGGACCACGATTTCGGTGCCTCTGCCGCAGGTGAATGTTAGCCCGTGGCCTTCCAGGCCAGTTTTGAGCTTGATGGTCACATAGGCGCAGGAGTAGTCGGGATCCGTGTGCTGTTAAAATCTCAATAAAAAAAAAAAAGAATTAAAAAAAAAGGTTTACCATAGCATCGGAGCCGTGGGCCTCCAACGACGTCGGAAAACGGATGTCTTTGACATCGAAAGACACGATTTTAATATTCTCGACAGTTAAGCTCATGTTGGATAACTAGTGCTTTAGCGAGTATTAATTGCTCTATTTATCACGAGACTGTTTTTAATTGTTAGATAAGAGTGATGTTTGTTTGTCCATGATTTGTTTGCACAGTAGGAGATGGAAAAGTCACTCGTATGATGCTAGAGATAAATTTATAGGAGAATAATGGATTTAAAGTGTATATGACGAAAAGATTGAAACATTATCGTTTGACTTTGCGATCATTTGTCGGCTTGGTGATACGTGTTCCAAATCTTGACGTTAGCTGGTATCAGTTATACAATGAATCTATTTATAAATAACTGCAATAATGGAATTGTCATATCGAGATTTCAAAGTATGCGGTGTAGGGCTGTGAAAAGCGCTCGGGCAGACACGAATTTCGACTTTTCAGTGCTCCAATAGAGTTGAATTTTAGTTATTTTAAAGTTTCGAGAAAAAGAAGAGTCTGCGCCCGGAATGTGGCAACACATCATACACTTTTTTTTTTAGATTTTTAAAAATTAAAATTTTGGCAGAGACAGAAATTGTTGTAAGCTCGCATCAAGCTCTTTCTCTTCCTGAAAGAAGCACGGGGCTCTTTTTTTTTATGTGCGCTCTTTCTTTTCTAGGAACTTTGTTTTTTTTCATGTTGGTGTTTATTGACAACATGGTGGGGCAAGCCTCAATCATGGCGATTGTTGTGTTGCGTATTTTTAGTGCCTAGTTTTCCCATTGTGTATTAATTTTTAATTAAAATGAGTGTGTGGGAACCTGTACCCGGCGAGCTCAGTTACGGCATAGGTAATCTTCCCACTCTCGCTTAATTTCCGCTTGTGTAAACATAACCAAACTTTCCCAGAAACTTGTTGATTTAGTGAGCCCCCCAAGTCGCTCGTGTTTTATGAAACAAAAGCGCTTTATGATGACATCTCCGATTTTGATGATGTTCGTCCGCGTCTTCGTGGACGGTCTCGATGATTTCATTGTGCCCCTCCCACTTTTTATCTTAATTTCATTTACCACTTCCTCAAGGAAAATGTAAATGTTGATTCATCGTGTCATCAAACGTGAATTTAATAATTTATTATTGAATGATTCCTCGTTCATTCAACACTATGACACACTCAATTGACTCCTGTAAATTCCTACAATAATTAAATATGATGTAATTTGAACGAGTTGTTTTTCTCGTGTGGGAAATTCGCGCTCAAGGTTTTTAGAAGGCAGGTGCATGTCGCGGAGGCGAGTCAAGGACGACGAGCATTTAGGGCTCCGGTTAATTGACCCAATTCGCGCCGACATCCTCGTTAATGGGCGGATGGGGCTGTAATAATACGCAGTTTCATTTAGGTTTTTAGATCATGAGCATGGGGAGTCCTAGTGCTTCTGTTTCCGAGCCGTGTAATAACTTTAGGAGCCCCTTTTTCGTTGCTGGGACACTATCTAATTCCCACGATTTTCAGCAATCTACAACTTCTCTCACGATGAAGACTTCAAGCTCGAACTGACCGTCGGGGACGCCCTCCATTTACAAGAACAGGAAGAGAATTGGTACTACGGTTACTGCTTGCGAGACAGAAACAAAAAAGGAATCTTCCCGAAAAACTACGTCCATGTCAAACCATGCACGGTCGACGCCGACGCTCCGACACCCACTTTCAATTTCAAAGAACCCGCGATCGCCCAAGAAATTACCTCGGTTTTACGAGAATGGGGCACCCATTGGAAGAATCTCTACGTGGTACTTTCTAATTTCAAAAGCCAACTCTTTCGTTCATTCCTTCACTTTTAGAGCCACAACAAAGACTTTGAACAAATCAAAAACCGCATTTACGACTTGTTAACGCATCGGAGCAAAATCGTGAGCGGGACTTTACCAGTAGACGAATTAAAACGAGTAACGAAACAAGCGACTGAAGAAATCGATATCGGGAACAAGACTTTAGGGTTAGATCTTATAGTTAGAGACAAGAACGGAAATCTGATAGGACCGGAAAAGACGAGCACGTTGCAGTTGTATTATTTGCATAAAAATGCGACGGAACGGATGAGTAGAAACGATAAGGTGAGGACGAGGATTTAACAACCTGGGATGTTTTTTTTTTTTTGTTTAGAATGAAATAGAGAAAAATCAGCCGAAAACTGCCATTCAACAATACTCCAACATTTTTATAGTAGCTGTTAAGAATTTTACGTGTAAAATGACGGAAGACGCCGAGTTGTTAATGACGTTGTATGACGGAAAAGAGTACAAACCGATCACTGAGAATTACGTGGTGCGATGGTCTAAAGATGGGTTGATGTGCGATTTGGACCAGATGTACAATTTAAGGGTCATGTTCACGGTAGGTGCAGTTCTAGAGATTTTTGACCTTGTTTATCATTGCCAAAAATTTTACAAATTCCATTGTTTTGCAAGTCTTTCAATTTTAAAGTTTTCATTCGTTTAGTGATATGAGCGACCATTTTCTAAGTACGATAAAGTTTCGATGTCGTATTTTAGTTTCATATTTATTTTTTACGTTCAGTATCTAATCTTTAATTATTTACAGACGCCCGAAATTCGTGGAGTTTCAAATTACATATTTGTTCAGAGATAGAGTCGATATTAAGTTTTTTGTAATTTTTCGAGAGGGCGCTAGATTTTCGTTATGCTTTTTTTGCTAGGACTTAGGGAAGCGCGATCTCGAGCGCGAAAAAATCTACTTGGTTTGCTACGTGGTCCGCGTGGGGGCCATGGAAGCCAAAGAACTAGACCACAGACGTAGCTCCGTCTCCGTTACCAACAAAAAAGGAACCACCGACGGAATGAGGCGCCCCTTTGGAGTAGCCGCTATGGAAATCACGAGTTACATCAACGGAGAGCGAGAAAGCGACCTGGAGCGTGAATTCCCTGCACCCTTCGTGACGTAGGCCTCCAAAAACACTCTAAAATCTGTTTAAACTTTTATTTTAGCTGCGACAAAGACAACCTCGCCCAAACTCTGAAAAAAATAATGAACCGGGACTTTGCGAAAACTGACCATAAAAATCAAGCGTCACTTTACGTAGGTATGAAATTGCTACGAGGAGATCTCAAACAAGTCAGGGAGGAGAACCCTCATTTGGTCCTGGGGAATTTGTCCATAGCCCGAAAAATGGGATTCCCCGAGGTGATCTTACCAGGCGACGTGCGCAACGATCTTTACTTAACTTTAGTCAAAGGAGAGTTCAGTAAAGGAAACAAAACCTGTGATAAGAACGTAGAAGTTGTGGTTAGAGTCTGTAACGAAATAGGAGAAGCGATTCCTGTAAGACCGTGATCTGAAGCCGAGACAAATTTCTAACGTTTTGTTTCCAGGGAGTTATAGGTTTAGGTGCGGGCGTGCCGCCGTTGGACGAATACAGATCGATGATTTACTATCACGAAGACAAACCTCATTGGTACGAGACCTTCAAAGTCGCGATACCGATCGAAGAGTTCAAAACGAGCCATCTCAAGTTCACCTTCAAGCACAGATCTAGCAACGAAGCGAAAGACAAAAACGAAAAACCTTTCGCGATGTCGTACGTTAAATTGATGCAAGAAAACGGCACCACGCTCAGAGACGCGCGTTTGAATCTCGTGGTTTACAAGATCGATTACAAGAAGTTTGACGAGAAGAGTTTGGATTATTTCAAATTGCCGTCGATCGCGACGGACGCCAAGGATAACAATCCGAAGCAACAAATCGCCGGTTTGACCACGAGCAAAGACACGTTTGTTATTTCTAGTAACATTTGCTCGACGAAGTTGACACAAAACGGTGAGTTTAATGGAGATTTTATCGGTGTGTTGGTAAAGTGATCTTTAGTGGACCTGCTGGGCCTCCTCAACTGGCAAACTGACCGCGAAAATTTGAGAGAATGTCTCCAAGCTCTTCTGAAAGTCGACGGCGAAGAAGTCGTGAAATTCCTCCAAGACATCCTCGACTCTCTCTTCAACATTCTCATGGAGTATTCCGATACTGACACGTACGATATTTTGGTCTTCGATGGTTTGCTCCACATCATCAGTCTAGTCAGCAACGACTGGAAGTACCAACATTTCGAGCCGGTCCTGGATCTCTACATCAAAGAAAGTTTCAGTGCCACCTTGGCCCACAAGTGAGACGTTTCTTCTTCTCATCCGAAATCTCACTCTCTACTTTTTAGGAAGTTGATTTCGGTGCTTAAAAACATAATCGACAGCTCCAACAGTCAGCTCATTTTCAAAACCATGAAGTCGCTCCAATACGTGATAAGATTCGTCTCGCGGTCGCGGATTTTAATGAATTTGTATCCGGTGGAGGACATCGAAGACGATTTCGAAGCGAGTTTTCGGGATCTTTTATCGGATATCACGACCATGATGTCGTCACGTTCCGATGGGATACTCAGAGAGCAAGGCGCGTGCTTGAAGTACCTTCCGAGTACCATCCCCGACATCTTGAAGGTTTTCGACGGGAGAGAACTAAGGTCGGTACTAAGTGTCTGTGTTTCTTGCATTCATCGAATGTTTAGTGCGATCCTCTGCAACATCATCGAGAACATTCCCACTCGCCGCCTCACCAAACAAAAAATGATGACAATCAACGACATCGTCCACAGCGAAATCTTCCTCTACTCGGAGTACCGGAAAATCCTCTTACCGGTCATCCTCAAGCAAGTCAAGTCGCTTTTCGAAACCTACGAAGAGGTGAGCATCGCTTTTGTTGCTTGTGAGCGCGCGCTTTTCAATCAAATGCACAATTAAACAACAACAAAAAAAATTGTATAAAGAACACTCGGAATGTGACGATGACGTTTTTTGCATAGTTTGAAGCGACAGAGTGTACTTTTGCACAGTTACCTTGGTCACCGACGATTCGTCTAAGTCTTCTCTGCAATGGTTAGTCTATTGTCTTATGTACACGTTCTTTTTCTTACTTTGCTGTTTTCTTCGTATCTTAGCATGGCATGGGGTTGTGTTTTTGCATGTCTTGTTTGAAGATGTGCACGGGTTTGTGGGCAAACTGTACGAAACGAGGTGAGGTTATGATTTTGTTTTAGCTTAAGTGGTTGTTTAAGCGATTGTTTTTACTTTGTACCGCCATTGTTATATTGGCAACAGGAAGCTGATCGAGGAGGCATTGCGTTTGTTTACATGTTGGAAGCACTGTTGACATTTCAAAATCGTAATAAATGACCTCAAAGTGTCGTTAAAGTGTTTTCTAAATTCCAAATCCTGCTTTTAGTAGTTTCTGTACAATCCTGGTCTATAACTTTTTTGCCGTTCAATGTACTGACATACGGTTTTCGAAGTCCAATAGATGTACTTACGGTGCATATTTAAAAAATATATATTTTTACATATACAGGTGTCCCATTAAAAAAATGAGTTATTCATTTTTTTGCGTTTTAGCTCATTCTGTAAAGTGAAAGGAAACAGAAACGAAAAAGGCTAAACGTATAATGATGTATACAAAGTTCTATTACTTTTTTTACGTAGTAACTAATAATGTTAAAATAAATAGGTGTTCCATTTGAAAAAATATAACTTTGGTTTACTACTCTGTATACGAACATTCTGTATATGAAAAAAATATTGAAAATGTGCACTATAAATACATCTACTGGGTGTCAAAATTCACATGTCGATATGGTGCATGGCGAAAAGAATATGGACCGAATACGTGTTGCTAAGAATCCCTGTACATGTATATGTAACAATTAAGGAAGAATTGGTGATATAAATAAAGAAAAAGTTGCTTTTACAACCTCAATTAGCAGTATCATCGCGAAATTGTTGTTTAGAGTTTACGACTTCCAATAACAGTCAGCATGTCTTTAGAAGTAGCATTAATCGAAATAACGATCTCTCCAAATTGTGCATTGAAATGTTATATTTTTATAATATTGAGTAATCTCAGTAGTGTAGTGGTTTGCTGGGTATTGTAGGGTGAGAGGAGACAAGACGGAAGGTCGCAGAATCGCTCGGTGGCTAAGGTGGCTCAACTTTTGGGAACAACGCAAAAATTTGTCAATCAGCACAGAGGATATTCCGAAGAGGTGACAATCGCTTATTAAAACGCTCAGCTTTTCTCAAACTAACTTTGACGATAAACTTCCCTGTAATTTCCGATTTAGGTCGAGCTCTGTATCAAGATCCTCAGCGACATCTTGGACCATCTCTTCCACAAAGGCGTCGGTCCGACGTACGACGACATCATGGAGATCATTCTCATGGTACTAAGAACGGTCATACAAACCCACATTAACATAGATAAGGACAATCCTCATTCGGTTGGTACCACCGTCGCAAAATCCCCCGAATCATAGTTTGTTTTTAGGGGAATTTGGTGGCAATCATGATCGATATTTTCCGACAGATGTCGGAGCGCCACTACGAGACTTACATCCGACATTTTAAGACGCGTTTCGACGTGCTCGACTTCCTCATGGAGATCCTTCTCGTCTTCAAAGGCTTAGTAAACGAATCCGTCTTCCCTCACGATTGGTGCGACATGATCATGCTCCAAAACAGCGTGATTCTTAAAGGGCTTCGTTTCTTCTCGCACACGATCCGCGATAGTTTCTTCGAAAAATTCGAACATCAAGCTTGGAGTAACTTTTTCCATTGCGCTATCGCTTTCATGACACAACCGGCCCTCCAATTGGAAAACTTTTCTTTTAATAAACGAATGAAGATCACTAAAGTGTACAGGGACATGCGCAGAGAGACCGGTTTCGAAATCAGATCGATGTGGTTCAATCTAGGACAATACAAAGTGATGTTTGTTCCCAGTTTGGTCGAATCAATCCTCGAAATGACGTTGATACCGGAATCCGAGCTGAGGAAAGCGACGATTCCGATTTTTTTCGATATGATGCAGTGCGAGTTCTACTCGTCCAAGTACGTCATGGAGAGCTACGGGGACACGAAGAGAGACTCTTCGCATATTAAAGGGAATTTTAACGATTTCGAGGACGAAATGATCGGGAAGTTGGATATTTTGGTCGAGGGGGGCAAAGGCGATCAGGATTACAAGAAGTTGTTTCATCATATCATGATGGATTTATGTGTCCAGCATGCGGCGATGAAGGAACTCGGAGTGAGGTTCGTCACGACGGTGACTAGGTTGATGGAGCGCTTGTTGGAATATCGCTCTATCATCACCGACGAGAATAAAGAGAACCGGATGAGTTGCACGGTGACGCTTCTGGTAAGAAACCGTCCACGTTTTGTAGAGTCTAATTTTTATTTTTCTTAGGACTTTTACTCGGAAATCAACCGGAAAGAGATGTACATCCGGTATTTGAATAAACTCTATGATCTTCACATGGAATGTGACAACTACACGGAGGCCGCCTACACGACCGTGTTACATTCTAAACTTCTACATTGGTCGGATGACGAGCTCCCTCAACTTCTTCGCAGTAACAGACATCCAGGCGCCCAAACGCATCGTCAACTCAAAGAAGAACTTTACTACAGTATTATCGAGAATTACGATAAAGGGAAGTTGTGGGAGTGCGCAATTGATAAATGTCAAGAACTGGCGGTGCAGTATCAGTCGGAGACTTTCGATTACGAACGATTAAGCGAGCTTCATTCACGAATGGCGAAGTTCTACGATGACATCATGAAGAAAGGAAGAGCCATCCCCGAGTATTTCCGCGTCGGTTATTTCGGGAAGGGATTCCCGGAGTTTCTCCAGAACAAAGTCTTTGTCTACAGAGGGAAGGAGTACGAGCGGCTGGCCGATTTCAACACGCGCATTCTCAACGAGTTCCCGAAAGCGGAACTCTTGAATAAGTTGACCCCGCCGGGGGAAGAGATCACCGAGTCGGATAAACAATGTATCCTTTTAAATTCCACGGTGTCGTACTTGTTCGTACGAACTCGTTAAAATTTTCCTTAACTTTTCTCAGACATCCAGATAAACAAAGTCGACCCGGTCATGGACGAGAAAAAGCACCGTTTCTCCGGAAAACCCGTCTCCGAGCAAATCCTCAACTACTACAAAGTCAACGACATCCAAAAATTCACTTTTTCCCGCCCCATCGTCCGCAGGGACCCCTTCATCGACGAAAACAACGAGTTTGGCCATCTTTGGCTCGAAAGAACGGAGCTCACCACAAGTTATTCCCTTCCCGGGATCCTCCGATGGTTTCCAGTCGTTTTCTCCCAAATCCACGAGATTTCTCCTCTTCGGAACGCCATCGAAACCATGGAACGAGCCAATAAGAACCTCAAAAACTACGTGGTGATGTTCAACGCCGACAGGAACATGCAGATAAATCCGTTGAGTTTGACGTTGAACGGAATTCTAGACGCGGCCGTCATGGGTGGAATTAAAAAGTACGAGGAGGCGTTTTTCACCGATGAGTACGTGAACAATCGGAAGGACGACGAGCTTTTGATCCAGAAGTTGAAGGATTTGATCGCCGATCAGATACCGCTGTTGGATTTGTGCGTGAAAATTCACAAGGAGAAGGCGCCGGACACGTTGCAACCTTTGCAGAAGAGGTTCGAGGATTGTTTTGCGAAGATGCAAGAGAGCGTGGTTGAGAAATACGGACAAGGGGTAAAAATACGCAAAAGTAGTACAGTGGCGCCACTGTTTTCTTTTTTTTAGAATTGTGATATTAAGCTAGAGAATCAAGTCACTATGAGGAGACATCATAGCATCGCGAACGATTCGCGATTGTCGAATATTTCGATCATGACCGAGTAAGTAGAGTTGTGTGTGTCGCTACTAGTTCAGTCAAAATAGACAAAAAAAGTTCAACACTCGTATTTTTTCAATTTTTTAAGTCAAAAACGATTTTGTTTTTGGTTGAAACTAATCAAGCAAACTTAGGACATTTTTGGAAAATTATTTAAATTACGGAGTAGCAAGCAGTTTTTTTTCGAAGTTAGAAATGAAAATTTGTAGGAAAAACAGTAATGAGAGCTTTTAATCTTCAAAATTTATACAAATTATTTTTATGCGGTAACATTTATATGCCGAAAATCGTTTTTTGCGCTTTGACCTTGAAGAAATTTTTTAGCCGAAGTGGGATCGATCAGGAATTTTCACGTTTTATTGTTAGCAGTGCATTTAAGGTTGCATTTGAATGTCTATTTTGATTGGATTCTACGCATGCTTTGACTGAAATATTCCGATGTTATCGATGTTCCCACCGATAACATCAGAACGTTCTCAATCCACGTTTTATTTGGCTTATGTAGTAGTGTGGATGGTCGCAGCAGAGTTTCGAGTTTGACGAAATCCCAAGTCGCAACTTTACGCCAATTGACCGCTAATTTTAATTTTAGCGCTTCGCCAAGCGTTAACAGGTTCGTAAACTTCATAACTTCGAGCTGAGCTGTGCAACTAACCAGTTTTAAATCTGTGGTGTTTCCGATCTTTATAAATGGGGTTTTAACACTGATTACTTTTTTCAGACGTGCTCAGCACTCGGCGATGAATAACCGCAACACTTCGTACGCTTAATTTTTTATTAACATAGCTTAGGTTTCTATTAACACTGGGGAGACTGAGGGTAATTATCTCTTAAGAACCTGCATGTCTGCACTGTAGATTAGAAATAACTCCGCACTTTGATAATAAAAGCTTTAACATTTGTCTTGTTTTTTGCACCCTCGCTTTACGTCGTGAATTTTCAGCAAGTCTAGTCTCAGCAACAACACAAAGAGTCTCTTAATATCACCGTCGAAGAGTCTAACGGCAACGCCGGCTTTGAACCAGAAGAAGTCTTTCAGAATGACGAAAGAAAAGCGACGGAAATCCGAACATACTCCTAGTCCTTCCATCGGTTCCGCCACGCAATGGTACACTGAAGACCTCACCAACGGCACGACCATCGTCGAGTTGACCGAACAGGTTTTTTCCGCGATAAAACCACCATCCACGATCTCATGCTGTTTTTCCAGCTGACTCCAAAGAGGCCCCTTCGCTCCGAAGTCGAAAGAGAAAAGCGTCTAAGTCGTCCCACGAGCGGCCAGTTTTCTTCGCGCTCCAGCAGTCTTTCCGTGACCTTGAGGGGCACCGGTAGTTCCGCTAGTAGTAGTAACAGAGACTCGGTCGGTACGACAGACTCCAGTGTGAGTGAGGAAGACGCACTGCCGCCCCCGATTCCCGTCAAACAACGAGAGGTCGATTATTGTAATCTTCCAAGTTCTGAAAATACGAGTTTTTTATATTCGCAACGGAATTCGACGCGAACGAGTTTACATATAAAGATACCAGCGCCCGATCCGATGTGCTTCGACGACGTGCCCCCGACGCCGCCTCCGAAACCGCCGAAAAACAAAAACATATCGACGTAGCTGTGTATATAGTTTTTACCTGATGGATGAAAGTAGTGACAAAGTTACCGTAAGTGCCATTGAGTGTATTTTTATCTGCATTGTAAGCATATTTTTATCATTGTATAAATTATTTATACTATAACCAAAGATGTATTTTTTTATTGTATTGAGGCAATAAACTTTTTTTATGTATGTTTAAATGGCGAGTATCACGTGACCCCCGATAAAAAGGCGAATATCAAAGACGGCGGTTTAGTTATTTTAGTTGTTTGACGTTGGTGGCAAACTTGATTCATCTGTCAACAATGACGTTTAGTGCGTGTTGAAACTTGTTATCTTCGCGCCAAAAGTTGTGTGCTTCTGATATTGTTTTTGTAGTTACCATGGCCGACGAAGAGCTTTCCACCGGAGTCCTCCTGGTAAGTGGCCCCCTTGTGCACATATCCGCACTCATAACCTCTTTTAGAGCATCATGAAAGACGAGAAACCGGAAGATCCGGTCCTACAAATTCTCCAACATAAGCGCATCAACACCGGCGATAAAACTCGTTACAGACTTCTCTTGTCCGATGGCAAATACCAAATTTCCAACGCCATGTTGACGGGAACAGAAGTCGAAAATTTCTCCATCGTCAAGCTGAAACGATACAACATGAATGAACTGAGTTCAGGCAAACTGAACAAAGTTCTTATCATCATAAGCTTGGAAGTTGTAGCCAGCGGGTCACTTGTCGGGGCCCCGATTGGAAATCCAGAAACTCTAACTGTTGAAATGGTCTCGAGAATTGCTTCGACGCCCAAGTCCCCGGCAACTACGTCGCGTTCAGTTCCTGAAAAGCCAAGAGAAGTGAGACCTGATCTCAACCAGTCTTTGTCAGACTCGAAAATGATAAGTCTCATTTCGTCTTTGACTCCTTACCATAATAAATGGGTTATTAAGGCTAGAGTCTCGAACAAATCTCAGCTAAGGTCCTGGTCGAATTCCAAGGGCGAGGGGAAATTATTCAGCGTAGATCTGATGGACGAGAGCGGAGAAATTCGGTGCACAGCCTTCAGAGATTTAGCTGAAAAATACTACAATTATTTACAGGTCTCTTTTTTTTTCAATCAGTCAAGTTTGCCAAGAAGGTATACACAGCGACTCTAAAAACTTTTTTTTCAGGTGGACAAAGTCTACTACTTCAGTAAATGTCAGTTGAAGCCCGCCAACCGGCAGTTCAACACCCTCAAAAACGACTACGAGCTGACAATCGGCAACGAAACGGTAATCGAAGAGTGTCTCAACGACGACGGGGCCGTGCCCCAAGTCCAATACAACTTCGTCCCGATTTCGTCTCTCACCGACTTGAACGTAGGCGCAATCGTCGACGTTTTGGGCGTCTGTAAAGAATCCTCGGATCTACAGAACATCACCTCCAGAACTACCAATCGCGAGCTTCAAAAACGCGAAGTCTCTTTAATCGATCAATCACAAACTTCGGTAAGCTCACGTGATGAATTCAGACCTATCGCTAACTCGAGTTTTCCAGATAACGCTTACTCTGTGGGGAAAAGAGGCGGAGTCTTTCGATGGCACCAATAATCCGGTGGTTTTAGTAAGAGGAGCCAAAGTGGGGGAGTTCGGGGGCGGAAAAACTTTATCGACTCTTATGAGTAGTCAGATGAAGATCAACCCCGATATTCCGGAGTGTCATAAGATCAAAGGGTGGTTCGATATCGAAGGGAGGAAGACGGACGTGAAGAACTTGAGCGAACGGTTGGTGGGAATGTTTTTAATTCGTTGGATGTTGGTAACACTGTTTTTATAGAACTGGCAGCGGGAGCTTCCAGACGCCGTGGATGACGTTGAAAGAAGTCCAAGATAAAGGTCTAGGTCACTCTGAAAGAGGCGATTATTTCCAGGCTTTGGCCACGATCCTGTTGATCCGTTCGGAAAATGCAATCTATAAAGCGTGTCCTACTGCAGAATGCAACAAAAAAGTCGTCGATTTAGAGAACGGGATGTACAGATGCGAAAAATGTAACCGAGAATTTCCCAATTTTAAATACCGCTTGCTTATTTCGGTGAGTTTGGCCGGCTTTGGAACAGTTGGTATCATTATTTGTTACAGATGAACATCGCTGATTTTTCCGGCAACCAATGGGTGAGCGCGTTTTCGGGAGAAGGAGAGAAGATCTTGGGAAAGACGTCACAGGAAGTGGGGCTTGCTTTGGAACAGGGAACGGAGGCCGCCGCCGCTGTTTTTCAGGAAGCCAACTTCAAGCAGTTTATTTTTAAATGTCGCGCCAAAGTGGAAAATTACAATGTAAGATTGTTTTGGAAAATAATTTCGAGGCTTAAAGTGAGCGTTTCAGGATGAGCAACGATTGAGAATTGTCGTTGTCAACGTGGAGCCGATAGAGGAGAAGCACATCGGCCATTTGTGTGAAGAAATCGCGCAGATGTCGGGAATATCTTAACTCGAGTGTATTTTTATATAGAATTGTATTTATACGTTTTTTTTTTTTATGATGTAGCTTTTTTCAACCGAAATTATTGTAGTTTTTTGAAATAACACACGGTTGATTTATGAAGTGTATTATTTTCCCCCTTCCGCTTACTGTGTTACGCCACTGGTGAAACGGCGTAATCCTAGTGGACTCGTGAGTGCATACAATGACTTTATTCTAGTAGACTTGTGATTTTTTTTGGGTGTTTTTATGTACATACACACGTACAAATAATTGTCACAAAGTCCTAAATTATCATCAATTGTGCTTTTTGGCCCTTGTGAAGAACCATATTTGAATAAAGTGCGCAAGTTTGAGGTTAGCTGTCAGCTGCCATCGAAATGTCAAACTTGTCAAACTCGAAATAAACATGAATCTCGAATGAACGAGGCGTTGGGGGCGCAAAAACGTTTGTTTTTTTCTCAGTCGGGCACAAAAACGTACAAATAATTATCAATCTTGCCGTGTGAGGTAAGGTGATGAGTTTTGTTACAGCCTCTCGTAACTACAAGAATATTGTAGAAATGGCTCATTCCGGCGTAGTTCCGGCTGGCAAACGAAAAGAAATTTACAAATATATAGCACCATGGCCACTTTTCAGTATGAATTGGTCGGTGCGTCCAGACAAACGATTTCGTTTGGCTCTGGGGAGTTTCGTCGAAGAATATAATAACAAGGTACAGATCGTGTCTTTAGACGAGGACAGTAGTGAGTTCTCGCCTAAAAGTACTTTCGACCATCCGTACCCAACGACGAAGATCATGTGGATTCCAGACAGCAAGGGGGTGTACCCCGATCTGCTCGCGACAAGGTAAAATTCCAACTCTTCAACGAGCTCTTGTTGACTCTGTCTTTCAGTGGAGATTACTTGCGAGTGTGGCGCGCCGGAGAGCCCGACACCCGCTTGGAGTGCGTTCTCAACAACAACAAGAACTCGGATTTCTGCGCCCCCTTGACGAGCTTCGACTGGAACGAAGTGGACCCCAACCTCGTCGGGACGTCGTCGATAGACACCACCTGCACGATTTGGGGCCTCGAAACCGGCCAGATCATCGGGCGAGTCAACTTAGTCTCTGGTCACGTCAAAACGCAGTTGATAGCCCACGACAAGGAGGTCTACGACATCGCTTTTTCTCGAGCCGGGGGCGGTCGAGACATGTTCGCTTCCGTGGGGGCCGACGGCTCCGTCCGCATGTTCGATCTGAGACACTTAGAACACTCGACGATAATCTACGAAGATCCCGCGCACACGCCGCTTTTGAGACTCGCGTGGAACAAGCAGGATCCCAATTACTTAGCCACGATTGCGATGGACGCTTGCGAGGTTATTATTTTGGATGTTAGGGTCCCTTGTACCCCCGTGGCGAGACTCAACAACCACAGAGCGTGCGTCAACGGGATCGCGTGGGCCCCACATTCAAGTTGCCACATTTGTACCGCGGGGGATGATCATCAGGCGCTGATTTGGGATATTCAACAGATGCCGAGGGCGATCGAGGACCCGATTTTGGCGTACACGGCGGCCGAAGGGGAAGTCAACCAGATACAGTGGGGGGCGACGCAGCCCGACTGGATCGCTATCTGCTATAATAAGTGTTTAGAGATTTTAAGAGTTTAAAGACTTTATTTTGGCAGTATTTATCCATAGTCTGCATTCTTCTTCGTATTTATTTTAAGTGCATATCCACGATTTGTAATATTAGTTTTACAATAAAACTGGTATTTCGTATTTAAAGGGAGTTTTATTTAGCGGGGATACAAACCTTAAGAAGTAAGGTTAAGTCGCGTCGTGCGTATTTTCAGACTAAGCAAAGAGAACCAGGAATGAGTATCCGGGGAATAACCTTCGTACGGCGACACGCTTCCTCCCCCCTGTCATCGTTTTTCGTGACAACCCCCATTTACTACGTAAACGCAAGTAAGTTTTCTTAACCTCAAATTGTCAGTGTTAAACTCAAACACCACTTAAATCCAAACTAGATTATGGGTTGCCCTCCAGATGTTCAGTTTTCAAATTTATCAAAAGCGATAATTATTCAAATCTGCATATTACTCGTTCATACAGTTTTGTTTAGCCGGGACGCAAACCACGGTCGGACCGACAAAGTGAGGTTAAGTTGCGTCGTGCGTGTTTTCTGATCGAGGAAAAAGTATCAGGAATGAGTGTCCGGGGAATACCCTTCGTGCGACGATTCGCTTCTTCCCCCCTGTCATCGTTTTTCGTGACGACCCCTATTTACTACGTAAACGCAAGTAAGTTTTCCTAACCTCAAACTGTCAGTGTGAAACCCAAACGGCCGTCAAATTTAAACCAGACCACGGGAAACCCCCCAGACGCTCAGTCATCAAATTTATCAAAAGCGGCGACTTTTCAGATCCCCACATCGGTCATTTGTACAGTTCTGTGATCGCGGACGCTGCGTATAGATGGCGTTGCGTGTCCCACCCCGAGGACCCTGCCGGAAATTTAAAATTCTCCACAGGTACCGACGAACACGGCTCAAAAATCCAACAGGCAGCCCTCAGGAACGACGCGACTCCTTCGGAATACTGCTCCAGGATCTCCTCCCAATATAAGACAATGTCGGAGCGTTTCAGTGTTGGCTACACTGATTTTATCCGCACGACTTCCAAGGAGCACGAACGTGCGGTTCATAAGTTCTGGGTATGTTTTTTTTCACGGTCCCTCATATTTTACCCGAGATTTTAGAACGTTTTGAAGAAGAAAAACAAGATTTTTTCGTCGAAATACGGCGGATGGTATTGCGTGTCCGACGAAACGTTCTTAACTGAAACCCAATTGAAAGAAAAAATCGGACCGGACGGTCGTAAAACAATTATTTCCGGCGAGAGCGGTCATCCGGTTGAATGGATTGAGGAAGTGAACTATATGTTTCCGCTTCGATCTTTGCAGGATGATCTTAAATATTGGATCAAAAGAAACGGTAAGTATGACAATTGCGAGAAAAATGTCATTTAGATAAATCTTCTGATATAAAAGGGCGACGTAAAAGGTGTCTCAATAATAAATGAACTTATCGTTGATGTATTGACGCCTTTTTGTATCAGCCGACTTTGATAAAAAGGTATTAAGACGGAGGCGGCGTCGCGCGGCGCGGCGGTGGGTGTGGGGTCATTAATTTTAAGGAAAAAATTGATACAAATTGAAAGGTCGAGATGGGATTACGAGATCTTTACTTGTTTACACTCGAAGACAGCGAAAGTATACAAGAAAAATTGAGGGGTTTTCGGTAGAGAGATTTGCGTGGCGAGTCGGGGATGAATATTTCTTTTTATGTGTTTTTTACGGTATTAAAAAATGAAACGGGAGATCCACAACATTTTTTTAAAATTATTTTTGAAATTTGTCTTTTTTGCTCTATAATTTTGTAATTTGTCACACTCAACTACCAAGTCAAAAATAATATCTCTACAAAATTTTGTTTCTGCAGCATTGAAATTGCCAGAAGTCCTTTTGAATTTTGGAAATTTTGGTTTTTTGAAAATGAAAATTAAATTTTTTTTTGCTTTATTATTTTATCTGGCACAGTTAAAAACTATGTTCAATATAGTAACTTTTGTAGATTTTATTGTTTTAGCGCTAAAACTACCAAAATCGCAGATTTAAAAAAAATATTGAAAATTTTGTTTTATCTGGTTCGTTCCGAAAATGAAAATTTCTAAAATTTGTTTTGTTTGCTCTACAATTTTGTAATTTGGCACAATCAATCAAGAAGTCGAAAGTGATAAATTTGCCAAATTTCATTGCTGTAGCGTTAAAATTACCAAATGTACTTTTTTTTTGTATTTTGGAAATTTTGATTTTTCGAAAAAATAAAATTTTATTTTTTTTTTTTGCTTTATAATTTGATCTGGCACAGGTGCATATCGAAAATCGTAACTTCTGCAGCGTTTATACTATCAGAATTCCACTTTTTAAAACTGTCATAAAAATGGTGGATGCGCCAAATCCAAATAATCCCAAAGATGACCCCGATCGCTGCATTTGATCGATTTCTCCAACTTTAGCTCGAACTTTCGTGAATTTCTATTGTAGAGCAAGCGGTCAAACCTGCAAAGTTCCGAAAGATCTTGTCGGATATGGTAGAAGGCGCCCCTTTGCCAGACCTTTCAATATCGAGACCTTCTTCCCGAGTGCACTGGGGCATACAAGTACCCGACGACCAAACTCAAACGGTTTACGTGTGGTTGGACGCTCTCGTCAACTATTTAACCGCCGCCGGATACGCCGAAGATGACGAAACAAGTTTCCGAGAAATCTGGCCGCCGAACGTCCAGGTCATCGGAAAGGACATACTCAAGTAAGTAGTAAGAAACCAGGTCCGGACTCGCTCTCTCTAATTGACTTGTAAATGAAGCAAAAAGTGAAGCTCGGGACTCATTAATTCTCGTTAAGGTTCCACGGTATCTATTGGCCCGCTTTCCTCCTCGCCGCCGGCTTGGAGCCCCCCGGCACCCTCCTGTGCCATTCGCATTGGACCGTGGACGGCGAAAAAATGTCTAAATCGAAAAACAACGTCGTTTGTCCGTTCCAGAGGGGCGAAATTTATACGAACGACGGCCTCCGCTACTTTTTATTGCGGGAAGGTGTCGCCCACAGCGACGGCAGTAAGTCTTTATTTTATGATTCGAAGAAAAAAATCGTGTTTCTCTTGGAGATTACAGCGACACCAAACTGATCCGCATCTTGAATTCGGAATTGGCCGATACTTTGGGAAATTTATTGAGTCGGTGCTGCGGCACTGCCCTAAATCCTCAGCAGACGTTCCCGGGGATCGAAGACGACGCCTTGAGGAAGGTGGCGGAGCTGGACGTGACGAAGAAGTTAATTGGAGACGTCAGGATGCTGCCAGGTGAGTGATTAGGTTTCTTCGGGAATGTTTATTGGCTTGTAAACAGTTAAATTTAACTCGGAAAGTTGCCGGAACTGCGATAGTTTGAGGCTTTAAACTAATTTCACGGAGATCGTGGTGATGATGTTTGTGGCCAATGAAAGATAAGAGTGCTCACAAATCAAATAAATGGTAATCGATGTGCACTTTATACGGTAATAGCCAATATTCTTCGGTTTGAAGCCGTGATAAGATATATAGCGTGCACACAATAACACCAGAACTCTATTTATTTTTAAAAGCGGGAATTTACTGCATATTAAAGCTTTATGTTGTAGGAATGTTGGCAGCACTGTTTGATTTAGATTTTGACGAAGCAGAGCTACCAACGCAACCCGAATCCTAAAGCCTACTTTTATCTTAGTTTTAAGTTTTAATTGGTTCAAATGTTTCTCTATAATTTTATAAATCAGCAACAGTAACTTCATACAAAATTACAATGTTGGAAATTTTCGTTTCCACTGAAAACTGAAATTTCTAAAATTTGCTTTTGTTCTTCTGTAATTTTGTAATTTAGCGAAGTTATTAAGCACGTCAAAAGTAGTCTTTTCCTAAAATTTCGTTGCTGGAACGTTAAAATTTCCAGAATTACCAATTTTTGAAAAAATGTTGGGAATTTTTGGTTCTTTCTAAAAATGAAAATTTCCAAAATTTGTCCTTTTCGCTCGATAATTTTGTAACTTAGCACAGTCAATTACCAAGGCCAAAGTAGTAAGTTCCCAAAATTTTATTGTTGAAACAGTGAAACTATCAGAATTACAGATTTTTCTAAAAAAAAATTGAAAATTTATAGTTCTTTTTAAAAATAAAAAATTCTGAAATTGGCTTTTTTCGCTTCACACGTTAACAATTGAGCTCAATTAATCACCAAGTCTAAAGTTATAAATTCGCAAAATTCGATTGCTGTAACGTTAAAACTACCAGAATTACAGGTTTTTTATTAAAAAAAATTGAAATTTTTTTGTTTGTCCTGAGGAGAAAATTTTTGAGATTTGTTTATTTTGCTCTATAACTTTGTAATTTAGCACAATTAATCGACAATTCGAAAGTGATAAATTCGCCAAATTTAAGTGCTGTAGCGTTAAAACTTTCAGAATTACAAGTTTTATTAAAAAAAGTTGGGAATTTTTGGTTCTTTCTAAAAGTGAAAATTTCCAAAAAATGTTTTTTTTTTTGCTCTATAATTCTGTAATTGGGCACAGTTAATTACCAACGCTAAAGCAGTAAATTCCCTAAATTGTGTTACTGAAACAGTGAAACTAGCCGAATTACAGATTTTTCTAGAAAATTTTGAAATTTTTTATTTCGTCTTAAAATAAAAAAATTCAAAAATTTGTGTTTTTTGTCTCACAAGTTTGTAATTGAGCTCAATTAATGAGCAAGTCAAAAATTATAAATTCGCAAAATTTTACTGCTGGAGCGTAAAAATACAAAAATTACATGTTTTACTATAAAAGGTAAAAAAAAATTGGTTCGTGCTAAAAATGAAAGTTTTGAAAATTTGTCTCTTTTGCGCTATAATTTTGTAATTTAAGACACTTAATCTGCAAGTCGAAGGTGATAAATTTGCCAAATTTCAGTGCTGTAGCGTTAAAACTTTCAGAATTACAGATTTTATTAAAAAACATTGAAATTTTTTGGTTTTTCCTAATAAGAAAATTTTTGAAATTTGTTTATTCTGCTTTATAATTTAGTAATTTGGCGCATTTAGTAAGCAACCCAAAAGTAGTAAATTACCGAAATGTTATTACTGTAGGGTTAAAATTACAAGATTTATAAGTCAAACTAAAAAATGTTGGAAATTTTAGTTGGCCATAAAAATAAAAATTTCTGAAATTTGTCTCTTTTAGTTTATAGTTCTGAAATTTATCATAGTTAATTGGCAAGTCTAAAATAGTAGCTTCCCTAAATTTAATTGCTGCAATCTTAAAAATAAGCAGAATAACAGTTTTTTTTTGTATGTTAGATATTTCCAGTTGACTTCTAAAATGAAATTTTCTAAAATTTTTTTTTTTTTTGCTCTATAGTTTGAAAATTTGGCACAGTTAATAAGCAGTTTGTAAATAGTAACCATGCCAAATTTCATAGCTTTAACATTTAAAGTGTCAGAAGTACAGATTTTTTTTTAATGTTGGAATTTATTTGGAATTAAAAATGTTTTTTTTTTTTTTAATTTATAATTTTGTTATTTAACGTTAAAACTATCAGAATGAGAGCTTTTAATGCAAAATGTAGGTAAACTTAATCTTCCGCTCTGTATTTTTGTAATTTAGTTCTCAAAATGAAATGAGCAAGTTGAAACTAGTACGCATCCCGAAGATGAAATTGTATTTGCTTTTCTCTGTTCAAAATGAATGTATATTATTTTAGGTCTAACCCATTTCCAAACAAGCTCATTGTCATACTCTCCCTCACCAGCGCCTTGAGCGAGAACTAATTAAAAAAGCTGCGGGCACGCATTTACTTTTTGTTTCATTTTCGTCATGATCAGCCGTCTAGTTCAGATCGTGCATTTAATTCCCAACCAATCACATCACTCACCTGTTTGTAATAAGAGTATATATCACCTCTAATATCCATCAGCAATGTAAACAAGTTAAGTTTTAATCATGCAATAACCGAAGCTTGCGTTAACTCTCGATGCCGTAATTGAACTTTCAGCGCCGATAAAACAATTTACCAAACAATCGGAACTCAATACGTGTCTAGCAAGTTAAAACGGAAATCACACCGAAAGTTACAATCGAAAGATGCCATTTCCTCCTGTTGATTTTTCAGATCTCTGCGCGAGCCATTATTCAGAGTTTAACTTCTATAAAGTGGTGGACAGCATAATAGCGACTCTTCATCAGGCGAATTTGTTCTTCGAAACTTTAAAGCCTTGGGAACTGAAAAAAGATCCTGGGAAGTCGGAGGAGTTGAACGTCGTCTTGCATTTAACTTTGGAAACTTTGAGGGTTTGCGGGATATTACTGCAACCTATTATTCCGAATATAGCCGGTAGCTTGTTAAATAAGATCAATGTGAAGAAGGAGAGGAGATATCTTTGCGATACGAAGAGATCGTCGTTCGGTCGGACGGAATTGGGAAAGGACAAGACTGTCTTGTTTAAGAGGATTGTGACGGAGAGCGACAAAAAAACATCAAGTAGATCGTAGTTTATTCATTTGTGTACACTAACAATAAACGTTGAAATTTTCTTGTTTTTATGTAAACCCCGTCTCGGTAGTCTAAAAAAAAAACGTGGTGCAAATGACCGAAACAACCGTCGCTTTTTGTCTTTTTTTTCGCCGAGTTAGAGAGAGGAAAATGCGCACTCTTGCCGTTTGCACCACGACTCACGCCACTCGGACTATCACAACCTGACCCCTGAAAATAAAAGCTCTAAAATTTGTTGTCTTTACTTCACCAGTGTGTAATTGGGTACAGTTAATAAACTAGTGGAAAATATTAGTCCCTCGAAATTTTATTGGCGTAGGATGAAATTAAATTGAATTTTCAGTTTGGATAAATATTTTTAAAAAATTCTCTCTTTTGTTTTATAATTTTATAAGTTGCCACAGCCAGTAAACGACTTCAGAATAGTAATTTTTGTTACTTCGGCTTTAAAACTATCAAAATTGTTATTTTTTAAATGTTGGAAATTCTAGATTTGCTCGATTTGCTCTAAAAATTAAAATTTCTAAAATTTGTTTTTTTCACTCCATAATTTTGTAAAGTGGCGCAGTTAGTAAACAATTTTGAAACTAGAAGCTTTCCCAAATTTTATTGCTATAGCCTTAAAACCACCAAAATTCCAAGTTTTTAAAATATGTTGGAGTTTTTACTACTTTTTTATACGAAATATTTTTTCTGCTCTATAATTTTGTAATTTGGTACAGTTAATAAGCAAGTCAAAAACAGTAACTTCTTTAAATTATAATACTATAGCGTTAAAATTACCAGAATTACAGTTTCTTTTTATTAATATTGGGAATTTAGTTCGCTTTAAACATGGGGATTTCTAAAAATTGTTTTTTTTTTTGCTCTGTATAGTAATTCTACAATTTTGTACAGTTAGTGAGCAAAACAAAAGTTGTAAGCTTTAAAAATTTCTTTGCTGCAACGTTAAAAATAGCAGAATTGTCGTGTTTTCTGAATGTTTAAAAAATGAAAATTTTTAAAACTTGCGCTATGATTTTGCAATTTATCACAGTTAATTAACAAGTCTTAAGTAGCAGCTTTCCCAAATTGTGTTGTTGCGGAGTTGAAGCTATAAAATTTACGGGCTATATTAAAAAAAAAATAGTAATTATATTTTGGGTTAAAAATAAAAATTTCTAATTTTTTTTTGGTCTATAATTTTGCAACTTGATCCAGTTAATCAACAAGTTAGTAGTAGTAACTTTTACAAATTTTATTGGTATAATATAAGTATCTAACCTCAAATTTCATCGTTTTAGCATTAAAACTACGTCAATATTAAAAAAAAAAACAACAAAATGATATATTTTTTGAATGTTGAAAATTTTGGTTCGTCCTAAAAATAGAAATCTATATAATTGGTATAAGTTTAAGGATTGGAGATATTTTAGCGATACGAAAAGGTCGTCGTTCGGTCGGACGGAATTAACAAAGGACGAGACTTGTTTAAGAGGATTGTGCCAAAGAGCGACAAAAAATCTCAAGTAGATCGTAGTTTATTCATTTATGTACAGTAACAATGATTGTAACATCGATAGAGGGTATAAAACATCCATGGATAGAAAGTTACATCGATTTAGGTATGTACAGAGTGTCTACACAGATATGCGTTCTAATGAGCGAGTAAACGCCGAAATTGTCTTGTTTTTATGAAAACCCTGTCTCGTTAGTCTATGGGGTCCGACCAGTGACGTGCACGCGAAAAAAAACCGTGGTGCAAATGACCGAAACTACCTTCGCTTTTTGTCTCTTTTCCCTCTCGTGTTAGAGAGAGAACAATGCGCACTCTAGTCATTCGCACCACGATTCGCATTTCGCGTGTGCCACTGCTCGGAGACTAGAACATATCACAACCTGATTTAAATATTGCTACTCGACGAAGAAATGGCTCGAAGCAGCCACGAAGAAGTCCTCCACGTCCCACGAACCCACAGCCATATTGAAAAGAAGAAAAGTTCTTTAAACCATCGTGTCTTGCAGATGGTCACAGTCCTGTCAAATAGCGCTGACTCCCTCCCCGAAGAAGTCCCGTTCGGCGGAATTTACTCTTGTATGATGCACCGACTCCGTGCTCAAATGCTCGCTCGAGAACTCCCCAAAGGAACCGTTCCTTCTCGCATTCACTATAACCGTTTTCGTTCCGTAATCCGTGATGAATTTATCGTTGGTGTTGAGCGCCACCGATTGGTAGCCGCACTTGCACCAAGCGGGGTAATGAGCCGTTAGAATTCTCTTGAAAGCCTCCCGGAATTCGGTGTTGAAGATCGAGTAGATGATGGGATTGAACGCGGAGTTGGAGTAACCCAACCAGGTGAGAATCTTGAAAGTGATGTCGGGGATGCACGTCTTGCAGAACGCCGCCACGATGTTGATGCAGAAGAAGGGCACCCAGCAGATGAGGAACACTCCCATGATGATGCCCACGGTGATGGCGGCCTTGTGGTCGCTCACGTGGTACGGAGAACTGTGATGATTATGAAGGTGGATATGCAGAGCTTTGTTCTTTTGTTTCATGCTCTTCTTGGGGTTGGTGGCGTCGGGGATGTCGATGGGGCGCGTGATCGCTCTGATGTTCTTCACGTGCTTTTGAGCGTAGCAGTACAAACGGCAGTAGATTCCTGAGAGAGAGAGAATTTTGATGGTCTTCGCTTTTACATTTCAGACGGCTGTCTTACCGATCATGACAATACAAGGAACGTAGAAAGAGATGCAGCTTGAGACGACGGCGTAGGTTGGAGTGAGATCCAGAGCGCAAGTCGGGTAGTTCTGGCCCCCGGCATTGTACACGAGAGGTTGTGGGGGTCGGTGCAACTCCAGCGAAATGGGAACGAACGATATAAGCGCCGCCAGAAGCCATATTGTTGCTATTGTTCCTAAAGCCACTCGTCTTGTCACCCACCTTCCATATCTGAAATCACACGAGGGACGAGTTAGGGATTTTCGGCTCGTAATGTTCCCAGATCGTTAAACATACATATTGTACCAATAATTTTCAAATATCGAATTACAGCGATTGATAAAAAATGGAGGATGCGCCGGTTTGCGTTCTGATAATAGATCGCAGTATTCAATAAATAAAAGTTTAATCGAACGGAAATTCCTCATAATCGCACGATTAGAGAACAACCAATCAAAACTAATGAAAACTGCAACGAAATCCCGCAATTAATCGTGATCCAAAACTACCAACATTGTCTGAAAACTTGGCGACTCACACGAGCTCGATACGATAATCCAATTTCTTTGAATTCTTTTTCTTTTTTTGTTTTTTTGTATTTTTTTTTTTAAATTCTTAGAGTTGATCAGAAAATCAAAGTTTTTTGAATTCTCTAGATTTTTATATTTATATGGATGTTTCATTTTGGTTAGAAATGTTTGAATTTTTTGGTGCTTTGGATTTTTTGGAGTGCATAATTTTTTGAAAAATTAAAACATTTTAGATTTCTCGTTTATTTTCTAAAGTGAAAAATTTGGATTTTTTTAGTTTTTGGAATTTTGTGCATTATTTGAACTAGATTTTCAAGATGTTTTAGGAAGTTTTGGTTTATCGCATTTTTTAAATTGCCTATATGTATATAATTCATAGGACTCTTTAAATTATATATACTTTTTAGAAAAAAATGAACATTTTGGATTTTTTTTTAGATTCTTTAGTTCTTTGTAAAATCTATTTTTTTTGAATTCTTTGAATTTTTCAGATTCTCTGTATTCTAGGTATTTTTTAAATAATATTATAAGGATTAGATATAATGATAACTGCGTTTTTTTTTAAATATTCTATTTTTTTTTATTCTGGAATTTTTGAATATCTTTATAAATTCTTTGCATTTTCTGAATACTTTTTGGGTTTCTTTTTGAATTTTTATAATTTTCTGAAAAAATTAAACACTTTAGAGTTTTGGTTTTTCCATTCTTGGAAGTTTTTCAAAGAATCTATTTTTTTTTAATTCACAATTCTTTGAAATTAGTAAAGTGCTCGGCTTCGTTAGATTCTTTATATTTTTAAAATTTGTTGGATTTTTTGGAATTTCCTGCATTGTATGATTTTTCTGATTTCCTAAATTTTTTAGAATTTTGGGATTTCTGGGATATTGTTTTTAGTGTATTTTTTGTTCTTCAGAGAGTAATTTTTTAGGCTTATTGCATTCTTTAAATTCTCCGGATCATTTAAATTCTTTGAATTCTTGAAATTGTTTTAATTTCCAAATATTTTGCATTTGCTAAATTCTTTAGATTCTTTGTTTTTAGATTTTTGGAATTCTCAAGATTCTTTTAGTTTTTTAACATTTTAGATTTCTTTGACTTCTTCAATTTTTTTAATTTTATATTTTTTTTAGATTTTTTAGTTCCTTAGAATTATCTGTACCTTAAGTATTTAAAATAGTTTTAAATTTTTAGATATATTTTGGTTATTTTTGAAAATTTAGATCTTTCTATCCTGCTCATTTTTGAAATTATTAGATTTATTTTTTAAGATTCTTTAAATGTTTAAAATAATCTACAATAAATTTTTAGATTTCTTGAATTTTTTGCATTGGTTGATTTTTTTTTGATTTTTTGAAAATTTGTTTTCAGTTTTTGTTATTTTGGATTCTTAGAATTATTATCATTTTAGATTTCTTATAGTTTTAATTTTTTTTAATTTTTATATAAATTTTGGATATTTTTGAATTTTTTTTCGTAATTTTTGGAATTAGATTTTTTGTCTTTTTTTAAATGTTTAAAATAATCTAAACTTTTTAATTCCTTAAATGTTTTGCATTGGTTGGATTCGTTTTTTTAGAAAATTAGTTTTTAGATTTTTTAGATATTTTGAAAACTTTCATCTGTCATTTTTAAATGATTTTTTTTAGATTTTGGAATTTTTTGAATTCTTTTGATTTTTTTAGATACCTCTTGACACGAGAATTTCGCATTGAAAAACAAACCGAATTACAACAATTGCTAAAAATGGTGGATGCGCCGGTTAACATTCCGAAAATAACGCGTTTTATTCCAACAAATAAAAGTTAATTAAAACTGAAATTTTCCATAATCGGCCAAAAAACAACTTATGAGAATCAACTAAACTACACCGAAATCCCGTAATTAATCTAAATCCAAAGCTCCCAACATTGTCTAAAAACTTGGCAACTCACACAAGCTCAAAGCTAGACACGATGATTAAATTACTTGTCATTTTAGTCTCCACAAATGAAAACAGAAATTGTCGGCGTTTATTAAAAGCGAAAAACAAGAATTAAATAACAATAACACGCCCCAGTAGACGAAACGAACGATACAAATTCAATTTTTTCCTTGATCCCGTTGAATTTTTTTCCCTGGTTTATACTCCATTTTTCTCCAGCAGGTGTGAATTTCAAACTTAATTAATCGCAGGTGCACCGACCAGAAAACACTCGGAGAGAAGCTAAAGTTTGAATAACAAAAACTTTTCACTCAGAGAGTTAACAATGAAAAATGGAAACGTTCTACAGATCTGATTTTCCTTTGACTCATCATCGCAATAAAACGGTTGGGTTTTCGGGTGTAATTATCTCAAAGGGGTTATTACGGTCGAGATCAGCTTTATTTTAAATTTTCAGAGTTGGCAGTACGGGTTAAGGTGTTGGCAGCGATGGGGGCGTCGGCGGGGTGCAGGGGGAAACATTTTTGAATTTAGATGTTTGGAGGGTCTAAATTTAATTTTGATTGTTGCGAGGTAATTGGAGTTGATCGAATTAATTGCGCGCGCTTTCAATGTTTAATTTGTTTTGATGGGTGGGTTTTTGGGCGTATGTAACAGGTTTCAAAAAATATGCAGGGGAAGCTCGGGATCGTATTTTTTTTTTTTTTGGATATTTTTAATTTTTTTACTCTTTGAAGTATTGGGATTTTCTTACTGCTTAGATGTTTTTTTTAAATTTTTGATTCTTTTAAATTATTCATTTTAGAACCTTTCAGATTTTTACACAAGTTTTTAGATTTTTTTGGATTTCTAAGGAAGGAGGATTTCTTTGGAAATTTTTTAGTTTTTAATTTTTTTTCGACTATTCAATACATCAGATAATTTATTTCAATTCTTTAATCTTTGTTTTACTAAATTTCCTTATTTTTTCTTGGGCGTTCCAGATTTTTCGTTTTCATTACTAAATTTCGGATTTTTGGATCCTTCACGTGATCTGTTTTTTCTAGTTTGTTAGAATTTGTAGACTTTTTTAAATATTTTATTGTAATAATAATTTTATTATTTTATTTGAGTTTTTTGACTTTTTAGATTCCTTTGAGTTTTTCAAATTTTTTATTTTGATAATTTTTCTAGAATTTTTTGGAATCTTCTAAATCTTTAAATTTTTTTCAAATTTTCAGATTTTTTGGATATTTTGGTCATTTTAGATTTTTTGGTTTGTTAATATTTGGCTATATTTTCGATATTTTTGAAAATTTAGCTTTTTTTACTTTGCTGTTTTTGAATTATTAGTCTTCTCTTTACGTTTCTTTAATTGTTTAAAATAATCGAAAATTTTTGATTATATTAAAATTTTTGCATTTGTTGAATTTTTTAGTTTTTTTTTTAAATTATTTTTAGATTTTTAGATATTTTGAATTTTTAAAATTATCTAAATCTTTTTTTCAATTTTCTAGATTTTTTTGAAATTTTTGGCCATTTTAGATTTATTAGAGTTTTTATTTTTTCATTTTTATTTTTATTGTAAATGTTTTAAAAAATTAGATTTTTCAACTTTTTTCAACTCACTTTTGGAATTATCAGATTTTTTCTTTGGGTTTCTTTAAATTTTAAAAATAATCTACAATAAATTTTGAGATTTCTTGAGTTTGTTGGTTTTTTGGAAAATTTATTTTTAGATTTTTGGATATTTTGGATTCCTAGAATCACCTAAATCTTAAGATTTTTTAATTTTCTAGATTCTTTGGCCACTCTTGGTCATTTTGGATTTCTTACAGTTTTTTTTCAATTTTTGAATATATTTTGAATATTTTTGAAAATGTTGATTTCTCTTTTCTTTTTTGGGTTTCTTTAAATGTTTAAAATAAGCTAATAAAATATATTTTTTTTTGATTTCTTGATTTTTTATAGGTTAAATTCTTTATTTTTTGAAAATTTGTTATCAGATTTTTACATATTTTCTATTAGAATTATCTAAATCTCCATTTTTTTTTCAATTTTCTAGATCCTTTGGATACTTTTGGTGACTTTAAATATTTTTGAAAATTTTAATTTCACGACTTTGGTCATTTTTGGAATCATTAGATTTCTTCTTTGGGTTTCTTTAAATTTTAAAAATGATTTTTAATAAATTTTTAGATTTCTTGAAATTTTTGCATTGGTTAAATTCTTTTGTTTTTTTTTTGAAAATTTGTTTTCAGATTTTTAGATATTTTGGATTCTTAAATTATCTAAATTCTTGGATTTTTTTTGAATTTTTTAAATTCTTTGAATACCCTTGGTCATTTTAGATTTCTTAGTTTTTATTTTTTTTAATTTTTGGATTTTTGAAAATTTTGATTTCTCTGTTTTGGTCATTTTTAGAATTATTAAGTTTCTTTCTTGCGTTTCTTTAAATGCTCAAAATTGTAACAAATTTTTGGATATCTTGAATTTTTTAGGTTTTTTAAAAAATTGATATTTTGAAAAATATTAACTTTTGCATTTTTTAAATAATCTATATTTTGACTGGATATTTTTGATTTTAGGAATTTTCTAGATTGTTTGAATTTTCTGAATAGATTGAATGTTCGAATTTTTTTGGTTTGGATTTTTTGAATTTTTTATAATTTTTTAAAAACATTGAACCTTTTGGAGTTCTAGCTTTTTCATTCTTAAGAGTTTTTCAAAACATTTTATTTTTTTTTCTAATTTCTTTAAATTCTTTAAATTCACTAAAGTGCTCGGTTTCTTTAGATTCTTTTTATTTTGAAAATTCTTCGTTTGTTTTTTTTTTATTTTCTACATTTTTAAGAAAGTTGTAGTTTTTTTAGAATTTTTAGATTTCTTGGATAATTTTGAAACTTTAATTTTTTTGTCCTCCAGATTTTTTTTTTTTTGGTTTTATTACAATCTATAAATTCTCTGGATTCGTCAAGGTTCTTAGATTTTTTTATTCTTTGAATTGTGTAAATTCTTGAAATTTTTTGAATTTTTTAGATTAAAATTTGGTTCTTTCTTACTTTTTGATTTTTAAAATTCATAGATGATTTTGGATTCTGATATAGAAAAAAATAGAACATTTAAAAATCTAAGAAGCCACGGGGAATGTGAAAAATTTAAAAAATAATAAATTTCCAAGCCACCTGTATTATTCTAAAATATTTTGTAAATCGATAAACTTATTGTTAGAATAATCGAGATATTCAAAAGTCAAAACAACTAATCCCAAGGTAGAATGAGAAAAAAAATCGAGATTTTCTTAATCCTAATCTTACGAAGCCAACATATACGAAAACGTAAAAAAAAATTTGAGAATTCTCTTTTTACTTATAAGCGTGTCAAATTCCTTTTCGAACCCATCCGCTGTGAAACTATGCAAGGTTTCCGCCCAACTCTTGAGCTCGGTTTTAATGTACTCCTTCCATCACATCTCAATATCCAAAGTACGCATCTCTTTGTGTTTATATTGAATATAAACATAAATCCCGCTTCCATTCGTCTCGGTAATGGGTTTTCCCCGAAATTTTTCGTCACAATGCTCTCACATAATAAATAAATTTATATGCATCCCTCTCCCATATAAACCCTTACCTCAGGGGGTCTTTAATATGAATGTATCTATCTAGCGAAATAGCACACAGATTTAATATGCTCGCTGTCGAACACATGACGTCGAAGGCCACCCAAGTGTCACAGAACTGGGCCCCGAAGATCCAATAACCGAGAATGTCGTTGACACCGGCGAAAGTCATCACCAACGAGGCGACGAAGAGGTCGGCGATGGCGAGGGACGCTAAGAAGAGGTTGCCGATGCGTCGGAGGCCGCGGTCCGTGTAGATGGCGACGCACACGAGGATGTTTCCGGCGACGGACAGGAAGATGAGCAAGGAGAGGAACGTACCTGAAAAAAAAAAACAACGAAAAGTGACGTCGTCGCGTCGGTGCCGCCTCCAGCCCTCTATTACGGGAAACTCTCCTTATTTTTACCACCCCGCAGTTATCTCCTTTCCCTCGGGAGCTAATAAAATCCTGTTGACAATATTCGCGTTGCCTCCGGGTGTTTGATTTGTATCAGAGTCCGTATTAAAAATTTCCATATAAATTGTCTCTGAACGTTTTAATTACGATTTAAGCTGGAAACATCGCCTTACCCACTATCAGAATCGACATCATCGTGACCGGATCCTGGTCCTGGGGAATTTCATTTTCCAGCTCCGTTTCGTTGATGGTCACCTGGAATCCAAAAATACTCTTAAGATTTCATTAAGAATTCTCTGTTTGACTTGCGAACTTCGCGATCCGACTAATTATGGATACTTTAAGTGGTTTTTTCCGGGGAAAAATCGCAAATACGAGAAAATGAAGAGGAAATCTCGCTAATGATGCAACGTTGCCGTTAATCAAACGTGATCTTCGAGCTTTATTCACTTTTTATTGTTGAACATTATTACGCGGAGTTTTATGACATTTACTGCATGCCCGGAGACGCTGCTTCCGGAAATTTTTAAGAATTTCATGTCGCGACACCGAACTGAATTATTAATGCGCACTCTGCGGTTTTATCTCCTTCTATGTTTTAGAAGATGGATGCTTGGGTTTTATAGTGCAAGATTGTTGTAGATTTGTGCTCGCCCGCTCTTGTTTTAACGGTAATTTGGACGAAGAAATTTATGAATTAGTTCGGTTTGTTTTACGAGATTTTGCAATTACAGACGTCGCCGTTTGGAATTTTAAGGCTCGGGCTTATTTATAATAAATTAAAAACGAACAAATTTGAGAGCGGAGTCTGAAAAAGTAATTTGGAAGTTAATAACCTCATTATTTTTTTTTAATCATGCGCGTGTATTTTTATATTTAATTTTTTTTTTAGGAAATATTTCGCAAGTTCACCTCATCTACATTTTCAAAATTCTTTTTTTTTTTATTTCTGTAAATTTCAAAGGAAGTGCGTGTTTTGTGTGGGAAAAATGTAATGTTTCAAATTTTTGGTCATTTTAGATTTTTTTTTCAGAATTCTTATAATTGATTAGTACATCAAATTTTTTGAATTTTCTGCACTGTTGTAAATGGGACTTTTTGTATTTAAATTTTTTTTCGTGCTTAAGATTTTTTTGATGTTTTATACTTTTCTGAAAAATTGGAACATTTCAAATTTTTTGTTTATTCCAAAAATTTTATTTATTTTTTTTAAATTTTCTGGCCCTGTTCTTTGGATTATTTAAATTTTTCTAGAAAATTTTGATTATTTTTGTTTATGGTATTTTTTGCATTATCTGAATTATATGAATTTTCTAGATTTTTTAGGAATTTTTGGTCATTTTTTTTACAATTTTTAGTTGATCGGGAAATCAAATTCTTTGAATTTTATTGACTCTTATATATGTTTGGATTTTTCATGTTCTTTAGATATTTTTCTTTTTTTGTTGAGCTTTGGATTTTTTGAATATTTTAAAATTTTCTGAAAAATTTCAGCATTTTAAATTTCTCGTTTTTTCATTCTCCAAAGTTCAAGAATTTTATCTATTTTTTTTAATTCTCTGGCTTTGTTCTTTGGATTATTTAAATTTTTCTAAAAGATTTTGTTTAATTTTGTTTATGGCATTTTTTGCATTATCTGAATTCGATCAATTTTCTAGATTTTTTAGAAAGTTGTAGATTTTTTAGGAATTTTTGGTCATTTTTTTTTCAGAATTTTTAGTTGATCGGGAAATCAATTTTTTGAGTTTTCTTGACTTATATATGTTTGGATTTTTCATGTTCTTCAGAAATCTTTGTTTTTTTGTTGAACTTTGGTTTTTTTGAATATGTATTTTAAAATTTTCTGTAAAATTTGATCATTTTAAATTCCTCGTTTTTTCATTCTCCAAAGTTCAAAAATTTTATCTATTTTTTTTAATTCTCTGGCTTTGTTCTTTGGATTATTTAAATTTTTCTAAAAGATTTTGTTGTTTTTTTTCTGTGATTTTTGCTTAATCTGTTGTAATTAATTCTTTAGAGTTGTAGATTTTTTAGAAATTTTTAGTCATTTTAGATCTTTTTTTAGAACTCTTAGATTTAATCAGTAAATCATTTTTTTTGAATTTTATGGATTTTTGGAGTTTTCACGTTTTTTAGAAATTATTCGTGCTTTGGAATTTTTAGATATTTTATAGCTTTCTGAAAAATTTGAACATTTTAAATTTCTCGTTTTTTCATTGTTAATAGTTCAAAAGTTTTATCTATTTTTAATTCTCTGGCTGTTGTTTGAATAATTTTTTTTTGTGTTTTCTTTTTCGGTATTTGGGATTTTTTGCATTATCTGAATTTTTTGGATTTTCTAGATTCTTTAAAACGTTGTAGTTTTTTAAAAATGTTTGGTTATTTTAATTTTTTTTTTTGGGTAATTCTTAGAGTAAATTTAATTTTTTGAATTTTCTAGATATTTTTCCTGTTCTTTAGAAATGTTAGTATTTTTTTTTCATGCTTTTGGTTTTTTAGATATTTTATAATTTTTTGAACAATTTGAAGTTTTTAAATTCCTCGTTTCATTATTATTTATAGTTCAAGAATCGATTATTTTAAGCGAATGCAATTTTCAAGTGAATAATTGCACTTGCTGAAATTTTAGTTTAATTTGATTTTTCGATTTTTTATATAAAAAGTGCAATTTCAAGGTTTTGCCAGATTAAAAAAAATCTATTTTTTTAATTATGTAGATTTTCAGAAACTTCTTAGCTCTAAGTAAAAGGACATGTAATTTTGGAAAAATTGGGCATACTTTTTCAAATTTTAGTTTGTATAATTTTTCAGGAATTTTTTGTTTGAAAGCTGCAAATTTAGCTCATTTCCAGAAATAAAAATTCTAATTTATGGAAACTTTGTGAAATTTGGAAACTTTCTCGTTTCTATGCTTGTACAAATATAATATTCCAGAAAATGGCCGCATAGAATTTATAGAATTTCAGTCTAAATTATTAAAAAAATTAAAATTATGTTGCATATGTAAATCCACCTTTTTGGCAAATTTTAAAAACTATTTTTTTTTCTAATTTTTAAGAAACTTTTTCCTTTGTTTAAGTAGATGCGGTTTTTGAGAAGACGCGAATTTCAATCTCTTTCTTTTTTATTTTTTCAGCTAAAAGTAGATTCAGGGCTTCGCTTGGTTTAGAAAATTCTAATTTTTAAATTCCGTGATTTTTTTTAAAAATTGCTCGTTTCTGTGTTTATATCAATGCCTTAGTTAAAAAAATAATCACACATCTTCAAACTTTCGTTTCTAAATATCAATTTTTCAAAATTTTTGTTTTAAGAATCTGGATCTGCTCTTCACTGCGTTAAAAAATTTGTAGCTTTCTTGATACTGCGAATTTTTAGAAAAGGTTCTGTTTCTATGTTGAAAAAGACAAAGTTTTTGAAAAATTAGCCGCATCTTTTTAAATTTCAGTTTCCATAAATTTTTAGCAATTTTTATAAAAGCTCGTTGTCAGATTATTATTTTTTTACAATTTTTTTTTGTTTTTATTGTTAAGTTGACGCAATTTTTAAGAAAATGTTTTTATTAAAAAAATCGTCCATGTTCTCATGTTAAAAAAAATAAGAAATTTTGGCCCGGCGCATCCACCATTTTTGTGTCACATTTTTAATTGCATGACATAAATAGACAAAGTTTTTTCAGAAAACGTTGGCATTTCGAGAAAATAAAACAAAATGGGGTTGCCTTAAAGTTTCAACGTTGTAAAACCCGCATCAAATGTAATTTTTGTGACTCCAAACTCTAATACCGAATTTCCTCGTTTACAGGTTCCCTGTGAACTTTGCAAGTATTTTATATCTAAGGCCCGAGATTATTAGACTTAGCTATTTGGAAAGTTGAAGCATAAAATCACAAGTTTTTATAGTTTTAATACAATTTTATTTTCTTGGTCCTTTTACTGTTATCATGGGACAAAAATGAAATTTATAATACACTTCATTATATTTTAACGTCCAGTTTCTGTTTCCGACGTAAAATACGTGTCAGTTGCAAACTGTTTCCCTTCTATAAATTACGTCCGTCAATTGGACACAACAAATTGCAACATTAGTAAAGACCAGTTCAAACTTTAGCACTCGCTCATTTCTACTTTTAATCATCGATCTGCCAGTGCCATAAAATAGCCTTTAATGTCACCCTTGGAAGCAATGAAATTTGTCATTTCGAAGTTATCCCTCGATATTTATTAGAAGACTATCGAAGGTGACGCGAGTTCAATCTCCACAATTTCAGCTTTTAACAAAAAAGATGTCTAATATTTAATCGAAACGTCGAAAACACGTGCGATGATTGATGATTTATCTATCGTCTTATTTAAATCGAGGCTTTTTCAAAGGCTTAATGAAATCCCGCTTTTGTGACCCGTGTTTTTCATAATCCAAATGAAAGGATGAAACAAAACCGGTTTTGTTGGTTGTGGAAATTATATAGAACTGTGAGAATTCGATGGAATTATTTCGTTGTTATGAGAGCTCCCTTTATCAAGCTCAAAGTAAACGAGGGTGGTAATATTTTGATTATAATAACACAAATTATTGTTTCTTCGTTTCAAGATGTCGGTTTGTCAAGCGGTGAAATTTTGAATGGAATACTTTGATGAGAGAGGTTTTTGTCTCAAAATGAAGTAAATAAGTTCGAGCATTTCTTCTTGAAAAATGAACTACACAACGGGAGGTTTCTGTGATATGAAATATGATGTTTATTGTCCTGATGTTCAGACGATTACAAAGGAAGCAGAAAAAATAACTTTACAAGCGTTCTCACTTTTATTACACAAAGAATTTATTGTGAAGGGTTCAGACATGAGGTATTGCGGCGAAATTCATCAAAAGACACCGGAGGAATGTCGCCTGAAAACATATTTAGTTTATATCCGAGAAAAAAGTGACTCCTGTAATGAAGGCAACCAGTAATACAACGTTTTTTTTTATGTGAACACGAGTCGTATAAAAATTCTCACGTTTTCAAACCGTGCATTTCTTCGACAAACACACAAAATTCGTGTGTTTCTTGCTCAAACTTTGTTTGTTTATATTTTTGTTACGACCTTGCAGTGACTTTTTTGGCCCTTCCCGCGGTTAGGTTGGTAGTGGAGTGCGTGAATGACAGTGGTAAACGTGAAAGTGCTGTCGCGTCTTTTGAATGAAAATCGGTGAGTTTTTATCAATTTATCTTAGATTTTTCCACAATTTGCACGTTCTGTATCAATATATCGAATTTTTCATCGTCGGTGTAAATAAATTTCAAGAAATGCGAGGTTAGATAACAGACATTCCAAATTCGGAACTTTTTGTCAAAAGTGTACGAATTGAGACTGGAAATCGGTTTAGAATCTGTTGTTGTGTACTTGAGAGTGTTTTTCCGCACGTTTCGTTGTGAAAATGTGAAATAAAGAGAGTTTGAAAGTTTTCCGGTTCGGGCATTGGTGTGAAGTTGCAGCGGTACGGCCACCTAGCGCTCGGTCTGTTTGTTTACGGGGAGTTTTAGTTTAGTTGTTTAGAAAATTGATGGAAGTTGTTTGGTCGTTGTTTTAACAAGGATAATCATTTTCATGTTTGTTGGTAACACTGAGTCGGTGTGGTGGAAATTTGAATGTTGGTCGAGTTTGTCCGGTGTGAAGTTTCATCGGCACAGCCAACTAGCTGCGTTGCTTTGGTTGCACAATTTTTTAATTTCGAGTTTCATTAACTTTTGTTCCCAATTTGTAGTGACTTTCTTGCTCCCTACGATTAGGTTGGTACTAAAATGACTGATAGTGTTAAATGTGAAGGTGCAGTCGCGTTTTTTAAGTAAAATCGGTGAGTTTTTATCAATTTATCTTACAATTTAGATTTTCTCACAAATTGCACGTTCTGAATAATATGTCGCATTTTTATCGTCGGTATAAATGCATTTCAAGGAATGCGAAGTTCGACGAAAGACATTCAAGATTTGGAACTTTTTGTCAAAAGTGAACGAATTGAGACTGGAAATCGATTTAGAAGCTGTTGTTGTACATGTGATAGTGTTTTCTTCACGTTTCGTTGTGAAAATGTGAAATAAAGAGTTTGAAAATTTTACGGTTTGTTCACCGGCGTGAAGTTGCAGCGGCACAGCCACCTAGCGCTTGGTCTGTTTGTTTACGGGGAATTTCAGTTAAGTTGTTTAGAAAATTAAGGGAGGTTGTTGTTTGGTCGTCGTTTTAACGATGACAATAATTTTCATGTTTTGTTGGTAACACTGAGTCGATGTGGGGGAATTAAAATGATAATCGAGTTTGTGAGTTTGTCCGATGTAAAGTTGCACCGACACAGCCAACTTATCGGTGCTTTGGTCTTACCCTAATTTTTCATTTTTGTGTTTAACTATCGTTCCAAATTCGTAGGGACTTTCTTGCCTTCTACGGTTAGCTTGGTAGTAAAATGAGTGAATGACAGCGGTAAATGTGAAAATGCAGTCGCGTCTTTTGAATAAAAATCGGAGAGTTTTTATGAAGTTATCTTAGATTTTTCTATAATTTGCACGTTCTGAATCAGTATGTTGCATTTTTCATCGTCGGTGTAAATGCATTGCAAGAAATGCGAGTTTCGACGAAAGATATTCCAGATCTAGAGTTTTTTGTCATAACTGAACGAACCAAGACTGGAAATTGGTTTAGAAGCTGTTTTGGCATATTTGAGAGTATTTTTCCTCACGTTTAGCTATGAAAATGTGAAATAAAGACAGTTCGAAAACCTAGCGCTCGGTCTGTTTGTTTACGGCGAGTTTCAGTTAAGTTGTGAATAGAGGGAGGTTGTTGTTTGGTCGTTGTTTTAATGAGGACAATAATTTTCATGTTTGTTCGTAACATTGGGCCGGTATGGGGGAAATTCAAATGTTGATCGAGGTTGTCCGGTGTGAAGTTGCATTAGCACAGCCAACTAACGGTGCTCTAATTTCCCTATAATTTTTCGATTTTGAGGTTAACCTACTTTCGTTCTGAATTTTCTTGATTTTTACGGTTAGGTTGGTAATAAAATGAGCGAATGACAGTGCTAAATGTAAAAATGCAGTCGCTTCTTTTGAACAAAAATCGGTGAGTTTTTATCAATTTCTCTTACATGGGGACCTTTCAACTTGCCTACCTAAAATCTGGATAAGATTGGGTGCATATGGTAGAGGATTGTGCACTCAACCAAGGCATATGGCCGCATATGCTTACTATGTTTTTGGTCTATGGGACTACAACTTCTTTAGCACTGTTTTTGGTTAACATATCTATTATGGTTTAGGAGTTATAAAATTAAAAAATTTGCAAGAATCAGTTAATTGCTCATGCAAAGCTTTCTTGATGTGGTGCATACTTTGGCATTTTTATCGTACTTGGTTTGAAACATATTTTTATTGAATTTTCATTAAATTCCAGTCTTTTTAAAGACTGTTCAAAAATGTCTTTGATGCTTTAATCTCGAGGTAGGAGTTCAAGTGGCAGCGGGCAACCCACTTGAAAACTTCCCTAGATTCACAGAACTTTGAGTAGACTTACTCTTTAATCAAGTCTTTCTTTTTTTTTTTCGGGATACATTCACTCCACCATCCAGTATTTTCTGCCATCTATCAAGAACTCTCCTGGCTTCTACTGTGATAGACATTGACAACATTAACCTTTTTTCCAGCGGAAACAATTGCTTAAGGTTTTTCAGACTCTGCCATCCAAGAAGGATCTTGGTCCAGTTCATCCATAAGAGTCTCGGTAGTTAGGCTGCTTTCCTTGTAATCTCCGGTATTCCGAGGAACTGCATGATGTTGAAAACTTGTTTGGGTATCTTTCTCTCTTTCTTTGTAGGAACAATTGACGAATGATCAGGAACAAGAGTGAGAAGACGCCGCATGACTTCTTCCATGAAACATATGAATGACGCTTATAAAGATTCCAGAAGAAAGGTGTCCAAATAATTGAAAGATCTGAACAAAAAATAATTGACTTTGACTTGACAATTAATTTGTCTTCGTAGCAACCTCCTACGGACTCGTTCACAAATTTTTGTTCCATACTTCTACCAAAACAACAAGTCGGGTGTTGTTTTCACTTCGTTTATTTGCGGGAATGAAGGCGCCCCTCGACATCGTGGTGAACTAGAGTTCCCCGGAAGATTGATCCGGATCTGCTCCGAAACACTCAGACTCTAAGCATAGATAGTCTTTGTTCCCGTGAGCCATTTCGAATATGAAGTATATGATAAAAATTCCAGATCGTGCGCTATATCAAGAAGCTTTTGCATGAGCAATTGGTTGATTCCTACACATCCGATCACATGTCTTGGTTGATCCAGGAGTGGCCTTCAAAATTTTTACATAAATCGCGTTTTTTTTTTTCTCAGAACCGCAAGTGTTGGAACAATGAAACTCTGTTAATATAATCTACTAAAATAATGCTGTCAAATTCTAGTATCTGGACCTCTAACAAGCCCGCACAAATACGGAAATCTCAATTTGACCCTAAACTGGCCTAAACTCAAACTGGTTATAACTTATAAAATATTCAAACGTGCAAGGAATGATATCGGGTTATTATTAAGCCACAATCCTTTATCATATGCACTTGATCTTATCGTGATCTGAGGTAGGCGAGTTGAAAGCTTCCTCGTGTTAGATTTGTCCACAATTTACACGTGCTGAATCAATATGTCGCATTTTTCATCGTCGGTATAACTGCATTTCAAGAAATGCGGAGTTCGATGAAAGACATTCCAGATTTGGAGTTTTTGTTAAAACTGAACGAATTGAGACTGGAAATCAATTTAGGAGTATTGAAGAGTGTTTTTTTCGCACATTTCGTTGTGAAAATGTGAAATAAAAAGAGTGAAAAATTTCCGGTATGTGCACCGGTGTGAAGGTGCAGCGGCACAGCCACCTGCGTTCGGTTGTTTACGGGGAGTTTTAGTTCAGTTGTTTAGAAAATTGACAAAGGTTGTTGTTTTAAAGAGGACTATGATTTTCATGTTTGTTGGTAACACTGAATCGGTGTGTCCGATGTAAAGTTACACCGGCGCAGCCAACAATGCTCTGGTTTCACTCTAGTTTTTCGATTTTGAGTTTTACCACCTTCGTTCCGAATTCTTAGAGACTTTCTTGTCCTCTACGGTTAGGTTGGTAGTAGAATATGTGAGTGACAGGAGTAAATGTAAAAGTGCATCCGCGTCTTTTGAATAAAAATCGTTGAATTTTTATCAATTTATCTTAGATTTTTCCACAATTTGCACGTTCTGAATTGATATGTCTCATTTTTCATCGTTAGCATAAATGCTTTTAAGAAACGCGAGTTTTGATTAAAGACATTCCACATTTGGAATTTTTTATCAAAACTGAACGAAATGAGAATGGAAATCGGTTTGGGAGCTGTTGCAGTATATTGGACTGTTTTTCCGCACATTTTGTTGTGAAAATGTGAAATAAAGAGAATTTGAATTTTTTTTTTTCATTTTGGACATCGTTGTGAAGTTGCAGCGGCACAACCACTTGTGCTGTTTGTTTTTACATAGAACAGTAACATAAGTTATGTCTTAAAACAAACATAAAGTTGTGAAGAACGGACAAAAAAAACATAAATAGGCACTCGGAACGTAACGTAGGAACCGACATTCCCAGAAAGATATTCATTTTCTTGGATTTTCAGCCTACTATTTTGACTGATTTTTTGGTTTTGAGTGTTAAAAATTTATTAGATCGTTGGATTCTAAGGATATAAGAAACTTCAAACCTGTAATTCAGAAATTAAAAAAAAAACAGAGCTCAGAAATCTAAAACCGTGCGAGTTTAAAAATACTTTTACGGCCTGAACAACTGTAAACGCAGGGAGCTAAAAATATGTGAAAGTGTGTAAAGTTAAGAAGCTTGAAAATTTGAGAACCTGAAGAATGTAAAATTTGAAAATCGTATGACAGGAACCTGGACATCTGAAAATTAATATACCTGAAGTTTGAGAAATTATAAAATTGAAATTGAAATTTTGGAGTAACTTTATACTATAATCTGAGAACCTTTGAAACTGAAAGGATAATCTGAGGAGCTGATAATACGTAAAATGTTTAACTAGTGACCATACAGACTGAAAAGGTAGAATTTCGATGAAATTTGTAGACAAAAAAAAAAAACAAGATTCTAACACTAAAGTTCGACTGTATTCCAATTTAATTCAAAATTAATGAATTTCCCGTCCATTGAACGTAAAAGTTTTAATTCCTCCAACATCCATAAAAAGATTTCTTTTCTTTTCCTCAACGCGCATCATTCTTCGCCTTGCTCGAAAATTTTAATACCCGACACCTAATTGCCAATTAATCACCATTATTAAAACTTGTTGCGACATTCCGAATTATCCCTTTCCATTATAGAGTCGATCAAAAATTCACTCGCTTCGGAATTCATTAATAATAATGTCTAGAAAGAAGTGCCGAATTGAATTAAGTCGGCCTTGTTTCCAGAAATAGCTTCGGATTTACAAAAAAGAAAGAAAGGAAAGAAAAAGCGACTCTGTTCCAAGAAAAACAAAATTATGATAGATTTTTTCTGGAATTTTAATTTTAGTAAGTCCCACACACTCGGGAAACCGAGTCGTTTAGCTTAAAAACTCGCAAGATTAATGACGCGAACTAAAACTGAACCGGCCTCAAGTTTCATTATGAGAAAATGACGGACGAGCGGTAATTTCTTTAATATGGTAATTCTTTCCATTATGCATAGCGAGAGTACTAATAAGTGTAGAGTGGAAACTACGTCTTTTCCAACTTCGAGTCGAGCTAATCTTTTCGATCTTCAAACTTGGGTTTTTGTTAAAGTGACGCACTAAATTTCAGCATTAGAAGAGATAAAAACGTTCCCCGGACTAAATCGAAGAATGCAGATGACGCCCGGAATTCATGTAACACGAGTAATAAATCGTTTATTCAAGAGCAACGTGATGTGTGCCGAATGTAATTATTAGTGTATTTGTACGCATCAGAATGAAAATATCCTGTCTGTAACAAGGTGTTATCATTTAACCGCAGGCTAAATCGTGTGACGTGTGGTTCGGCGTCGTCGTCATCAAACATTGAAGCTTGAATTATACAAACCTCTCATCTTTGCATCAACACTTGCGAGGGATTAATGTGGCGTAAACAAAAGTTACAGACGTAGACACACGATAAAACGGGAAAAAAATGAGAAGTGAATGAAGCATCAAAGTTGATGTGATGGATCCTATCGATTAATTATTTATCGACAATCAAATTTATTGTTCGCTTTGCATTATTAATCCCGGTGTAAAGAATTTAAGTGATTAGTTTCGATGGACAAGAAAAGAGTGCACTGAAAATTGATAAATTGATTTTTGCTTGTTCCTCCCACGCGAAATATTGGAAAGACACTAAATAGCTGAATTTCGTTACTTCATGGAAGACGTCTAAGTTTATAGAGTCAATATTTATCCATTTAGCGCTTTTTCTATGTTGGAGGAGCCTCAGAATTTATAGAAAAACTAAAAAAACACTCTATGTCGATGAAAACTTCGTGTTCCCGATTCATATTTTGAATAACAATAGACGACGAGAATTCTATTGGAATAAGGTTCGCTCACAACGTTGTTTGTGTAACCGGGCTTAAAAACCGCACTTTAAGTCGTATACAAACGGAATTGCAGCGGGCCATGTAATTTGAAATGTATGCGGGGTGGCCCGGGGATACGTAATCGGTCCGTAACTTTTTTGTTATTCATTGTATTTACATGCCGTTTTCGACATTCTATGCACTTGTAGCGCACATTTAAAAAATATTTTTATACATACAGGGTGTCCGTATGCAAAGTGGCAAACTCAAGTTGTTTTTTTACAGAACACTATATTTTTACGTTATTAGTTTCTACGTAACTTCTCAACTTTGACATTTAGAAAATCACTGCGGAGTCGGTCATGAATATTTTTAGACAAATTTGCAACGAGGAACAAGAAATAGGTTGTAGTTTCAGCAAATGGTCGATTTTTGGTTCAACACGCACACACTGCACGCAAAAATTCAATAACTCATTTTATTTTAATGGGACACTCTGTATTTGATTCCAAGAAACAAAAGCATTCGTAATAAACTTTTCAATGGTATGCGGTTTGTATCGTAAATTGTATCGTATTTTCGAGATTAAAAAAAAATGATTATTTTACTTATAAGGAAATCTGTTAGTTTCTACAAGTAGGCTGCTGTTAATGTATGTACCTACGTGGTAAAATGCAAAAAGTTGAATATCTCTTTTTTTTAAATAGAATACCTGTGTTTGTTTACGCGTCGATAGCATTTTCATAAGCTTTCCAAAGATATGCGGTTTGCAAAGTAAATTTGAAATATTTCTTGAAATTAGAAATCTTTAAATGTGGCGGGCTGGATGTACATTATTAATATAAAAATTTTCTAAAAATATGTACGTACGACATTCAGTTTAAGGAATTGTGGCTATTTTCATCCATTTAATTCCATTTAATTTAATTTAATTTTAAACTTAAAAAAAATCCCTTATTTTCATGTAAAAATTATTAAAAACAAACTAAAACTATAGTTTGAGGAATTGTGACTATTTTCTAATAAATTTTGTCTTTTTAACATGAAAATATGAGGTTTTACAAAGATTCACAGAATTAAAAAAATTAGAATTTTTTTACTTTTTCTAAAATTATGTACGTCAACTTTGAATTTGAGGAATTATAGCTGTTTTCTGTAAGATTTCATCAGATCCCTGAAAAATAGAAATTTTTGTAAAAAAAAAACAGAATTAAAAATAATAGAAATTTAATCCAAAATTTCAAAATGAAACTTTCTAAAAACTAATACAAATTGTAGTTTGAAAAATTCTGACTATTTTTATAAAGATTTCATTGATTTTAACATGGAAACGAAAGGTTTTATAAAGAATTCACAGAATGATGAAAATTAGAAATTTTAAATTTGGTGGTGGTATGTACATTTTTAGTGGAAAAATTTCAAGTATTTTTTATTTTTATTTTGGACACTGATTTTTTTAATGATTTTCATTTGTTTAAACGTGAAAAGCAAAAAGGGCATAGGGAGATAAGAATGCTAAAATTGCCTCCAGAGCGTATCTTAACCATACTTTCAGGATATGTTCGTACTATAGAAGTACTTTGATTCTGAAGTTTTTAGATCTCAAAGTTAACTAGATTTTGAATAATAATAAAAAAAGGCAAAAACAGAAAATATTTTTTTTCTCTTCATAGACTAAACCGATTTAAATAAAATTTTTATGGTAATTTAATATCTATAGAGATACTCTTTTGATAAAAATTTCAACTATATAGCTCTACATTCTTATACAGAAAAAAAATTTTTTTTTTCAAGAAAAATTGATTTTTTATTATTAAACTTAAAAGTACAATTTTGAAAATATTTTTTTTGAATTCCCTAGTAAAAAGTACATAAAATATATTTTTTTCAAATTTTTTGTAATGGGTACGCCATATTGAAAAAAATTAAAAACTGTCCTGTTTCCGAAAAAATGTTTTTTTCGATTTATACTCTCTTTCTCTCTCTCTCCCTCTATATATACATCTAAAAAATGAAATTCTGAGAACGCATTAACTGTTTATTGCTCTCTTAACCTCCCAGCCACCCCCGACCAGTAATAACAAAAAGAGCATGATTTAAGTGTAGTTACGCTTGAACATTCCCAACGTGAATATGAATATTAATTTTTGAAAAATAATGTAATCTAGATTACAATTTATTTAACATCATCATCGTTTTCTTAATTAATTGTTACGTTAATATTATCACCATTAAATAAAATAGTTTCGCATTTTCATAGAAAAAAATTTTTTTTTCGAGAAAAATTGTTGAATTGTGCAATTTTATTTTTTTTTTAATTTTTAACAAAAAATACATAAAATATATTTTTTCTATTTTTTTTCTAATGGTACGCCATATAGAAAAAAATTGTCTTTGTTACAAAAAAAAAAACAATACACACACACATATATATATATATATATATATGTGTGTGTGTATGTCTTTCAATTATTTTTGACAAAAATAAATCAAATAAATATCTCAAATAAAATTATTTGAGAGAGAAATTGTTATAACATAATTCTGACGTCTTAGCTAGATGACTATTATCTTATTGAAAAACGCACCGCTATTACTAGAATAACACCACGAGGGGGTGACTTCCGATTCAGATTTTTCTGATTTAATTATAGAGAGAATGAAGTCCATTAAAACATGTAAAAACACGTTGGCTGATGAAGTGAAGAAAAATGGTCGGCTCTGTAAAAAACTTTCTTTTCAAACAATTTCAGTTAATGAATTAATAGATTTTCCAGAAATGACAAAAAAATTGAAAATCTTCTTCACTGGTTCAAATCAATATAAACAATCGATGTCATACCTAGCTGAAATGATGGATGAATCGAACAACATAAAAATTGAATATGTAAGACGAAAGTAATATAGTCAAAGTTAAAGTCTAATCTCGTGATATTAACAAAATAGAATATATACTTTTTATTTTTAGTTTTGATTACAAACCAAATAGTAGAGAGTATATCGGAATACATAGATATTGCTGTGAATGTGCAAATGGCAACAGAATCGTCAGTTGTTCTTCACATATTGCAGCAATTAATTATTATTTGGCTCATGAACGATACTTGACCAAAATTCCACGACCAGCTGAAGTGCTAAGCCGATTGTTTAACGATAATAGATAATATTAAGGTAACAATGAATGAAGACAGCGATTATATTTAAATTATCTTTTGTCAAATTTAAGGTTCCTTATTATTTGCTTAACATAGTGTTTAAATCTAAATTATATTATTTTAGAAAAATTAATATTAATATTCACGTTAGGAATGTCCAAGCGTAACTACACTTAAGTCATGCTCTTTTTGTTGTTTGTGCTCGGGGGTGGCTGGGAGGTTAAGAGAGCAATAAACAGTTAATGCGTTCTCAGAATTTCATTTTTTAGATGCATATATATATATATATATGCATATATAGAGAGAGAGAAAGAGAGTATAAATCGAAAAAAACATTTTTTCGAAAACAGGACAGTTTTTAATTTTTTTCAATATGGCGTACCATTACAAAAAATTTGAAAAAAATATATTTTATGTACTTTTTGCTAGGGAATTTAAAAAAAATATTTTCAAAATTGTACTTTTAAGTTTTATAACAAAAAATCAATTTTTCTTGAAAAAAAAATTTTTTTCTCTATGAAAATGTAGAGCTATATAGTTGAAATTTTTATCAAAAGAGTATTTCTATAGATATTAAATTATCATAAAAATTTCATTTAAATCGGTTTAGTCTATGAAGAGAAAAAAAATATTTTCTGTTTTTGCCTTTTTTTATTATTATTCAAAATCTAGTTAATTTTGAGATCTAAAAACTTCAGAATCAAAGTACTTCTATAGTACGAACATATCCTGAAAGCATGGTTAAGATACGCTCTGGGGGCAATTTTAGCATTCTTATATCCCTATGCCCTTTTGTACAAATCCATAGAATTAAATACACACATTTGATGATGTTGCAAAATCCACAATTTCAAGATAAAAATTCCTAAATACTAATTTTAATAATAGTTTACGAAATTCTTAGTGTTTTCTAAAAAAAAAAGTTAAAATTAATATTTGCGAAAATACATAGAGTTAAGAAAGTTAGAGAGACACGTCAGTTGGGACACCGAACGTCCGCAGCTCGTAAATTTATTTCCCATCAGTATTTAAAAAGTCGATCAGATATTTCGCTCCCGTTGCACCACCCCTGAGCTCCCATCCAATTCAATTTAACAACTGAAAAGTTAAGAGTCGACTCGTTATCAAATTTGTCCAGATCGATCAGACACGTCGAAATGTTGCACATGAATTATTTACCGATGATAGCTTCTATTATCGTTGTTTCATCAAAATTACATTCCTTTCGTCCATTTGCGCTATTTTCCTCTTTAATTAAAAATTTATAAACGCTATTAATCTCAGAAACAATATTTTTTTCATGGAAACATCCTCATTAATTCAATCTTTAATTAGCATTCTCGCGATTTCCATATTTGCCGTCTTGTCTCGTTCTAATAAGACGAGATTTGAGCGCAGACATGTTGCTTGACAACTAACTCATCAGTAACAAGTTCGGGCCATTCGAGCAGATTAATTCTAGACTAATTGCTTCGTTTGAGATGGAAAAAAGTGTTGTAGTACAAGATTGCGGGGTTTATCGTCGGGAGGGAGGTCTACACGTATTCAACGGCGCGAATTTGCATGTTTTTGTGTCGGTGCACTCTTTTGATCGATTCGACGGAAAAAGGGCGCGAGTGGAATCAATTATTTGGGCAAAGTGGCGATGTTTGGCGTGATTGTTTCTCATTTTTTATTGGAGGAAAATGGTGGATGCGCCGGGCCGAAATCTAACTCCCAGCGAACATAATTACGAAAAGCGTGCCGAGGGTCGGTGGATTTGTATAAAACGTTGCAATTCCGAATTCGAAGCTTTGAATGCGACTATTTTTAACATCTGTGACAAAACCGTCGACCCTGGTGTCTATTAAAAAAATCGCGTGACTACCTTTCGAATTGTACCCGTGAAAGTCCACTTATTAGCGAAAATGGCGTCGCACCCTCGACCATGAATATTTATTTATTCCCGTAAGCCCTCAACCCTCCACGCAACATAATGTCTATTATCATACCGTAAACCGATTTTATACATAATCGAGCGAATCCCAAAATAAAATTCCGTGACAGATATCGGCTTACTTTTTCCAAGGCATTGTTTTATTTTTACGAGCTCTAAACGCGGCTTAATTAAATTTTCATTTTTGCGGGGAACAGTATCTGCATCACATTGATAATTAAGTAAGCCGCAGAACATACGATAATGCCATTCCATTACGCCCGTGATAATCTAATTAAGTGGAAGTAAACGTAGTACAGTAGAAAGCTTCTTATCTGAACCTGTTCAGGAAATGATGGAAGGTTCACTGACAGGTGTGTTTAAAAATGCCCGAATCAATATGTACAATTTAGAAAATTTACGGTCGTGGAGGTTTTATTGCACCCTTAGGTCGAACGGAGCTCGAAATATATGGCGAGAGTTCTTTTATATCGAGTTAAGGCTATATTTCATCAACAGAGAGTCGAGGACGTTCGGGAAATAATAGAGTAGTGATTACTACAGGACCGACACGAAGAAAAACAAGCTTTTTTCACGCGGTGTTGGCGGTTGCATCGATAAATATAAACAAAGAAGTTTTGTGGAGGTTAATTATGAAGAGGGTTTCCGATTGGTCGCCTTTGTATCTTCTATTTCGTGATAGTGCTTGTTTTGTTGGGGGCTATTATCAAATGTTCGTTTTGTCTCTTATCTAGCATGCCTTGTGGTTCTGTTTTTCCATCTGCGATTGTGACATTTAAACGAGCACAATGTTTTTAAACACAAATATCACATTCTATAAATTTAATATTTCTAGTTTAAATATTTAAATGACATTTTCGTGGCAATCAATTTCAAAAGTTACGTTAATTGACTAACAAATCGATACACTGCAAGGAACGCCACAGGTTCTCATTTTATGATGAATTCAACTTTTGATTTCGGGTACTTATACTGAGTGATCAAAAATCGTCCAAATCGGTGAATCGAGCTCGTGCTCTCGAACACTATTGAGTAAGAAATCATATCGCGTGAATTTCATAATTTCATTTGCATCGTTATCATGGTTGGCGATGGCATACAGTTATGAAGTAATTAAAACGTATTTTTCTCGTTGTCAGCTTTATACCCAAGTCAACGCTACTGTCATGCAATTTTGAGATAACAGTGTAATGTTCCCAACCTCAAAAATCCGATTAAAAAATTAACGACCATTTTAACAAAATTTTCTTTTGTTTTCTTGAGTTGATGATAATTGTTATAAACTAGTGAAAAGAGGTGGTGGGGAGCGATTGTGTATCTAGGCAACTAATAGATAGTAACAGATAGTTTAATGGAAAGAGCCACGATTCGTCAAATCAAAGTTTGTGTACATGATCATTAAAAAAATTATACAGAAAATGTACACACACAGTCAGATTTAAAAATCTCCGTTTTTTTTTAATTATGTGAATTTTTATAACCTCTCATTTCTATGTTGATTTTTTCAGAAACTAAAGTTTTAGTTAGTTTTTTATTAATTTTTATAGGGAAATAGGAAACTGTAGTGCGCGCCTAGTTTAAAAATTTGTAATTTATTTTATTCTGTGGATTTTGACAAAACCTCTCACTTCCTACGTAAAATTGATATTTTTTTTACGAGAACTGTCAAAATTCCTAAAATTTTACAATGACTAAGAAATCAACAATGTGACGAAGAATTGAGAATATTTTATAAGAATAAAAATCATAGAAAATAAAACTAAGAACCTGAGGATCAACCAAAAAATTACAAATCTGAGACTTAAAATATCTCGATGTAAAACTGTGAACCTGATAATATGACGAGAATGAGTAAAAAAAAAATGAGAATATAGATGCAGAAATCTGTGAGTGACTAAAACATAATTCAAAATTCCGTTGATCATTGGTTTTTTGGATACGAAAAACTGAGGATCATCTGAAATGCAAAAAGTCAAAACTGAGAATAAGTTTAATAAAAACTCAATTTTTTTGGATTGTGTGAATCTTCGAGTCTGAGTAACGAAAAAGTGAGCGTCAGAAAAACTACCAAGAACTGGGAATTTTAAAAATTCAAATTTACTGTATCCTACAAAACTGAGAATGACTGAGAAATAATAACTGAGAACCTGATAACATGACGAGAACGACTCAAAAAATAAGAATATGCTAACAAAAAGTTTTGAAAGTCAAAAAACTGAGTCTTACCTGAGAATTGAAGAATATGAGAATATAAATGCAGAAATTTGTGGATGACTAAAAAACTAAAAATTACCTGATAATGAGACCGTAACCAAAAATTTTTCAATCCCAAGACAAAAGAAATTTTTAGAATATTACTGGGAAAAATAAAATAAGCTTGCAACATCCCGAGGGTTAATATTAAATGGCAACAACAAACGAATTTTGGGTTAAAGTAGCTCGCTTAAGAGTTTAGCAAACAGCTTATAACACCTTAATTACGCAGCGACTTTCTAGCGTAATAATTCCCAAAGATTTACTTGCTTACCGACTATAAAGTAGGGCATTTTTGCGCTTAGCATCGACAGGCACACACCGAAATTTTCAACTCCCTGTTGTCCAATTAAAACTTTACATCAAGACGTAATTTACATTTAGGTTTGATTAAAATAACCGTAGCAAATGAAATTATTTATCGTGAGAGAGCAGGGCGAGTTGAAAATATTAATTAAGACGCGTGAGGATTATTAAATTAGGAGTACTAGAGCTCTAATTGAGCATCAACAGCATTCGTTATTCGTATTGCGAGCGTAATTTTTCGACTTATCGAGGATTTAATTTATGAGTTTTTTTTTTCCTCTAATGAAGAAAAATTAGCGAAATGTGGCGCTTTGTGCGGAGGAGAATCCTTTTTATCGGTGATTTATGATGTTATAAATAGACACATTGTATATTACCATTAAAACCTTCGCTCCATTTAGCATGGTAAGATAATAGAAATTTCCTCGGTCCGCCCCAATTCCATTGACCCATCGTGGTTCTTAACGCAACCCCCACTCTACACAAAAATCAATTCTGTGTTAACGGTCACAAGTCCTTGTAAGGGATTCCATTTAATTGCTTGTCTGATGACATTCCGGTGCTTGCAAATTAATCCGAGGACTATTTGTCGAAGACCGGATTTCTCCATTAAAAATGTTATTTCGGTTACTGTCACTATAATAAAAGCTGACTCTGACATATCCTCTAGGACGCATTGTTTGATGAAGATACCGGAGCCCGGAACAAAAAACAATGTTGATACAAGGGAATTGGGTACGTTGAGTAATTAGCGAGTTGAATCCAATGGTAGAATGATACCTACTCGGCTGCGGGCCGGTATCAGGGAGGTTCCGACTTTTACCAACGATAATAATAATTGATGACACAAGTTCGTCTGCGACTTCTTATCAAAGCAGAGAGTTTCGTCTTGGAATTGTCAACATTACCTGGAATGGACGGTAAACGCGCGCTTTACTCGACAAATTGCTTTGGCGGATGTGATGAGGATTGCAAGACTCGGTTTTTATTCATGAATGTAGGCTCTAAAACTTTAGGCGAAACGGCAGGACCCAACTTGAAAAGGAATGAAAATGAATGCGAACTTAAATTCACTAAATAACATTTGAAAATCAAGACAAGGAGTTGAAGGAAGTGAAATACGAGAATATGAGGCTCGAGGAATAAACTGAAAGAATTGAGTGAGTGAGAAACAATGAGATCTTAATAAAGGACGTCTGAAATGCGGAGGATCTTCCTGTACTAGCAAAGCAACAAAGAGAGAGAAAAAGGAAGAAACAGGGCTTGGATACTTTACAACGAATTGTTGGTAAACAGAAACGATATACAAAGTAGGTCTAGAAAAGGAGAAGAAAGGATATCAATAGTTATTTGTATTACAAGGAAAGAAAAGTATGCGCAGCCGAGATTAGGAACGCGATGACTAAAGAAAAACTTACTTTTCTTCAAGAAATTATTTAAAAAATATATTACAAGCGCGTTTGCATCACTGCAGCAACCAAGAAAAATAAGTAAACAAAGATTTTGTCAAGTGTGCTCGCGTAAATTATCCTGAAATATCGACATTAGCGCTTGAAGCCGTTGCTAGTTTATTACTCTCGAAATCACGAGATAAATATGAGAAGACCTTCAATATTTTCAATTCCTGGAGGACTTCAAAGGATGTGGAGGATATCGATGAAAAAGTTATGCTTGCTTTTTTTCCATGAAAAGGTTAGTTTCCCTGAATACATTTATAAATTTTCAAGTTTTATCTTTATATTTAATCACAGGTTGAAAGGTTGAAAGACTGAAATCTTTCACGCTGTGGCCAACTTCTCCATGTTGAAAAGTGCGGTGAGAGTGAAAGAAAACGTCCATAAATCAAATTATGGGAAGTTACGGTTGTATCTAAAGCGCCTGGGATATGAAAGAAAAAAATCAAAAGCTCTATCGATGATGCGTCAAAATTTTTGACAAAAGCGCCTGATGCGGCTTAATCTGTATGGTATATGTCGTAGTTAGGACTAAGAAAGTTAAATGTGGAAGATATCGAGAATATTGATTCTATTTTGGTTGTCATCCTTCATGAGACTAAGACAAGGAAGAAGCGGGAGGAATTAATGAGATTGTCCATTTGAAACTACTCGACACTGGACATTGAACGAACGTCAACGACTTTTCTTGCTGAGGGTGGATCGAATATCAGGAGGCTCAAAAGTCATGGAGGATGGTGATCAAACACGATTCCAGAAGGATATGTAGAAGAAAGTATTTTGTCCTTGAACTTACTGAATTACAGTTGGCGTCTGCATATATAGTAGTGATGCAGGAGGTTATATCAAAATTGTAACTTTCTCTAATTTTAACAGTTAACGTTTAATATTTATTCCAAAAAATAATTATTAATTGTTTATTTTGTTGCCATAAAGAAAAGAGACACTTTTCTTTACGTTTTTTAATAAGGAAATGTCAATTTCCATGGAGTGTTCGAAAAAACATATTTCTCAGATTTGCAGTTTTTACAAGAACTTTAAGATTATAGTGTTGCTGAGTAATTCTTAGTTTTGTGTTATCGCATTTCAAATAATTCTCAGTTTTTCAAATCTAAAGAGCTAAAGATTAACGGAATTAAGAAGTCATGTATTTTTTTTTTTTGCTTTTTTAGTCATTCACAGATTTTTGTATCTACTCGTACATTCTTATATTCACAATTTGTTTGTTTTTTAGGAACCCTGGTGGTATATTCTAATATTTTTACGCCATTCTCATTATACTATCTGATTCTTAGTTGGACAGCGTGGTTAAGTTTCTCAGTTGTTTAAAATTTTAAAGTAAGTACATATATGTTATGATTCATTCTGTTCTTGGTCGCTTTTCCGAAGCCCATTTTTTCGTTTTTCTGAGATATTTAACTTTTTTTCACATACAAAGAGCCAACGATCAAGAGAATTGTAAAAGTTGAATTTTAGAAGTCATTATCATGTATTTTTTTTTGCTTTTTAAGTCGTTTACAGGTTTCTCAATTTGTTTGAGTTTCTAGGAACTCTGGCGCTATTTTTTTTTTGAGTTATTCTCGTCATATTATTAGGTTCTAAGTCTTACATCGAGATAGATTTGTGTTTTTTTTATTTATTCTCAGATTTTCAATTTTTTCCACTTTCAAAAAGTTTTGGTAACAATTCTTTTTTTTTGAGTTATTTTTGTCATATTCGTCCTATCAGGTCCTTAGCTTTAGATTCTCAGTTTTTTGATTTTTTGATTGTTATATTCTTACTTTTTTAATGATTTCTAGTGTCATTTTTAAGAAGAAGAAGAAGAAGAAGTTTGTATTATGTTGCCATGTTGGCACGTTTTCGTCTCTATCAAAGCAAAAAATCCACTTCTAATTTTAAAACCGCGACCTTTCCATTAATCGTGAGAAATCCAGAACACCTTCCATTAATTACCTCTCGAGTAATGAACACCGAACAAAAAACGAGCTCTGCAAACACAAATAAATTGAACATACAATCTAATGCCGCTAAAATACTTTAGATTTTTCACCGGAACTACCTCTATTTATTCTTCTCCTAACTGCTCGTCGACTTCGAACGAGTATTTTTTTAAAGTCACACTAAAAATAAAACTCTCACACAAAGGCCGCGACTGTGTAAAACAATATCCGCAACCTCACGAACTAAATTTAACGTCCCTTTCGTAACATGTCTATAGAAGATGTAATTATTTTAAGTGAACACTTTGTCTTTGTGTTCTTTATCTGATCCGTTTTTTTCTTCGTCGGTGGAAATAAAAGATGTCACAGAACTGCAATTAGCGTCGATCTTTCCGAATCCCTTTCGCTTTTAAATTCTTGTGTTCGATGTTAAAAATGTCAGGAAATTCAATTATGTTGTTTGAAAGCGACATGTGTGGTGCATAAGGTCCAGCGTAGGACGGGGCCTCAATCTAATAATCTAGCTAGTAAATAAAGAAAAGACTAAGGTATTCAGTCGGCGCCCTCCAGTGCATCTCCGTTCGTTCCATACATAAAACATTAAGCCCGAGAGATGTTCTTTTAAAAATTCCAAGCCACATCTTTGTCTGCGTTAATGGCAACAAGTTCGCGTGTCTGCATGATTGAAGACATTAACATTTAAACAACAATAACACGCAACTACGTGAAAATCTCCATGTCAGGACATGGGTACGTTGCTTTAGGGAAATTACACACTTATCACGACCCCAAAACACCCAACCTGTGCGGATTCACACCGAACAATAGATAAATTAATTATTAAACTTGCACTTAAAGAGGCACTGCAATATCAGAAAATCTTACTTCATTGACGTGGTAATCGAGCAAAATAATTAAAAGTCAACATTTGCATTAGTCACGATGAGAGTACACAATTTTAGAGGAAACGGAATCGCGGTGGAATTCAAGTCCGACACGTTATTTAGTTTTAGTACGTAACGGTGGCAAGTTTAAGGGTCGTGTGGGGAAAACTGAGTTTTTTAATGCGAAAGAATGGGATGGTTAAAATTCGGTGGCGGAATGTAGCGTGACAAAAAGTCGTATGTCGGTGATTGATTAAAGGGAGTTCGTCGATCAAAGTCTGGAGACGACTTTTTATAGCGTTGAATTTATTGCAGAAAATTTCGAATGAAGTTTACGTCGAGGCTAACGTTGGGACTACAAGAGACCTGTCAAAAGTTCAAGGTTAGTGTTTAGTATAAGTGACATGTTTTCTTAGGATTTTTATTTTTACGGTGGTTAACGGACGCGTTTTTAGTAGTCGCGGGGTCTTTGCGACTGCTATGCTATTTTTCGTCACGTGAAGAAAATATTTTGTTTTGGGGATCGAATAAAAAGCAGGCTGTGGAATTTCAAATGAGTTGGTAGTCATGCTGTCTATTAGAAAGTTATAAGGATCATGTCGACACTGATATGTACATGTGAAAAGATGCTTTTAATAACAAAGAGAGGTACCAACAGATTATTTTTTTATTTCTATAATGTCTCAGTAGATTTTGTTACGTTGGTAACTCTGCTGACAGTTTTATGGTAAACATTAAAGTGTTGATAACAATGTCACCATCATATAGAAACTATGTTTGTTTGACAGTTGAGTTTAAATGTCAATTGACATGAAATAATGTCATCTTTTACAGAGAGACCATAAAATTAAATTTGGGACCCTTTAGGGCTATTCTGATTTCTGTTTTTTTTTTCAAATTTTATTAAGGTTAATTATAACCTTATTTTTAATATATTAATTTTAAACTGTCATTGTTGAAACGAGTTTTATATATTTTAAATATAGTGATATTTAAGTTTTGAGATTTTTTTGATCACTATTTGTATGACAGTTCTAAACTGTTTGAATCACTAAACGTCAAAATAAATATCGAAACTTTTTAACCCATTTTTTTCCTTCAGTTAGTTCTCATTTTCTAGTTTAAAATTACGTTTCTAAAAAAAATTACAAAGTTCAGTTTTTTCTGCAATATTTTCAATTATGCGCATCCACCATTTTTATTACATATTTTTTAAATTTGCTATTTTTACGTTGGTAGCTCTAATCATCTTAAAATGGTTTTTTAAGTTAAACATTAATTGATATGTAAAAATGTCATTGTTGATTTGTCACGTAACAGTTCTAACATGTCAAAATCAGTGCTACCAAAATTTTAAAAAACACTATGACTAATATTCGACTTTTTTTTAACATGTGATTTATATAGGAGTACAAATTAACAGGTTATAAAAAATAACTCTAAAGTATATACGAGATCTTTACAAAAATTGCAATGTTTGGTCTTTTTCGTATTATTTTTAATCCGGCGCATCCACCATTTTTTGTTGGTAGCTTTGCTTGTCATCTTAAACAATTTGGGGTTCAACATTAATTGATATGCAAAAATGACATTGTTGCCCTACCTCAAACAGTTTTTACTTTCCAAAATCGCTAACCAACAGTGCTACCAAGATGTAAAATAAAATTGCAATATTGCCTAATGTCAAAATAAGTTTTTAAACTTTCTAGACTATATTTCCCTAAATAACTAGAAATTTGTTATTTTTTCAAAGTTTGATTTGTAGGCTTTTTACAGATTAAGAGGATATAAAAAATAAGTTTAAATTATGAACTAAATCTTTACAAAAATGACGCTGTTTTGTCCCTTTTACAATTTTTTTTTGTGCTGCGCATCCACCATTTTTCTAAATTGTTTTATTTGTGTTGGTAGTTCTGCTTTTGACAGTTTGAGGTTAAACACTACTTAATATGCAAAAATGTCATTGTTGTTCTGTCAGTTAATAATTCCAACATATCAAAAATGCTAGCCAACAGTGCTACCAACATGTTTTGAGATTAGAGATCAGGTCATTTATAATATTACAGTTAATTGACAAAAAATGACTCTAAAGTATGTACGAGTTTTTTACAAAAATTGCAATGTTTCGTCTTTTTCGCAATATTTTTTATACCTGCGCATCCACCATTTTTGGTAACATGTCAAAACCAGTCGCCAACAGTGTTACCAACATTTAAGAAAAGTACAATGACCATTCTTCTCATTTTTTTGTCATATAATTTTAGTAAATCGATAAATGTCAAATTGGGTGTTCGTTTTATTTGTAATTTTCTGACAATGAAAGTCGTTGGTTTTTTCAAGTCGACAAGTTGTAAATAATTTACGAGATATTTAGAGAAACGTCAGCGCTTGGCCTATAATTATCACTTAAAAATAAATGCTTCTTTTTAAATTTAATTACAAACAAATACTCTTATCCGAGCGTTAACAGGAAAGAACAACTGTAGTCGCTTAATTTAATAAAACAGAACAAACAACTCGTTTCACCATGTAATTCCCCGGCCAATTTCAAAGAGAATATGCATCGGAATCCAGACGCACAACGAAACGGTTATTGTTCAAAATCCCTCAAAGAGGCAAGAAAAAATTCTCGCAAGCACGTTCTAGAGACTGCTCATTTTCGCTTCATTGTTCTGTCATCCTTAAAATGACAAGTCGTCTCGCTAATCGGATTTTTTCTCGTTAATCTTCAAAGTTTGTAATCTCTATATTAGCGGTCCCGTTATCGCCCCCTTCGCTCCAATAAATTTAATGCTAAAACTTTGATTCGTTAACCGTATTATTCAAATTACAAAGATTACAACTGTTTCGCCGATTCGAATCGTTCCGGACGAGAACAACACGCACGCCCTAACTCGATTACCAATTAATTAATTTATCAGAAATGACACATTGCATTCGATGCGAAACGAGATTCTCATTAACCTAATTGCAGTCTCGAAAACGTTCGAAATGTGACTCACGTTGTTGATGATCCACGAATCAAACAACCGGCGATTCGATAAGGAAGCGACGGAATAACAACGGCCGTAAGGAAAGCTCGCTGACCCGAATTTTGGGAGTTTTTCTCTGTTAGATTGGTCATAGACGAGATGAGAAAATTGGGTCCCAATGAGAACCGGATTAACACCTCGCAAGAAGTCGCCGAGTGGAAATTTTAAATGAGAGTGAAAATAGGAAACCGATGAAACGAGGAAATTAGCGCGAATTGCGAGTAAACTCTGAAATTAATTTATCAAAAAGAGGATTAAATTTGCACTTTTCGGAGTAGAAAGCGAATTAGACGGGTTTGTCGAAGACGGAAACGAATCATTAAAATGGACATTTTGACTTGAGAGATAGCGATCGGTGGATCGGAAACGGCATCTCGGTAGTCTTTGGAATTTGAAGTGTTGTGTGTTTTTGACAGTTTGAAGGGAAACGTCAAACACAGTGCAGAACTGCCAACACAAAAGTTTGATTATCTCACGCAGAATCGGGCCTCGAAATGTTCTATTTGACGTCTTTGAATAATTTCTGTATTTGTAATTGAATATTTGTTTAGCGAAGTTCGAGATCGAAACGTTACCACATTATCATCTGCCATCTCGTTTAAGCGCGAAATTCATCAAAAACGCCCTCCGTCTTCACCGTTTCCCAATTATGTCACCTCTTCTCTATTTTGTTTGAATCTTTGAGTTTCTGTATTAGCTCCCGCTTTTCCTTCTTTTTTACTCGTTTTTTTATTTTTCCTCTAAACGTCTTTATCGTCCAAAGTTGATTAAAAAAATCCGTCGTCAAAAATTTTCAAATTTTTTTCTTTTGTTTTATAATTTTGGAATCTGTCACAGCTAAAAACGAATTTAATATTATTATTAATCTCACTAACTCACTGATGTTAATGGAAAAATATAGAAATTTTTAGCTTATTCTAAAAACTCCATTTTTCATGTGTCTCTTTTGGCTTATAATCTTGTAATTGGGCACGGCTAATAAACATGTCAAAATATTAGCTTTTCTAAATTTCATTTCCATAACTCTGAAAATAGCAAAGTTACAGAATTCAATAGAAAAATTCAAAATTTTTGAATTGGAATCAAAATTTTCAAGATTTGTCTCTTTTGTTCTAGAATTTTGTAATTTGGCACAGCTAATGAACATGTCAAAAAAATTAGCTTCCCGAAATCACTTTACCATAACGCAAAAACTAGAAGAATTATATAGTTTATTTTTTTTTTTTAAAAAAAGTTCGACTCTTAAAGCAGAAATTTTCTAATATGTATGTCCAAAATATTAGTCTCCTAAAATTTCATTTTCATGTCACTAAAATTAGCAGAATTATAGAATTTAATAACGAAATTTAGAGAATTTTTGACTCGTTCTAAAATCTTTTTTTTTTAATTTGTCGTTTTTGTTGTAGAACCTTATAATTTGTCACAGCTAATAAAAAAGTCAAAAACATTAGCTTGCTCAAATTTCATTAGCATAACGCAAAAACTAGCAAAATTATATAATTTAGTAGATTTTTTTTAAGAAATTTGGCTCCTTTTAAACCAGAAATTTTCCAAAATTTGTCTATGTTGTTTAAGAATTTTGTATCTTGGCGCAGCTAACAAGCAAGCCTAATTTTTTTTTTCATATTTCTTTCCCAAAACACTAAAATTAGCCAAATTGTAGACTTTAATAGGAATTTTTAGAGATTTTCGGTTCATCTTACAAAAATAAATTTCCAAAATTTGTCTCTTTTGTTCTAGAATTTTGTAATTTGGCACAAATAAAAAACAGCTTAGTAATATTAGCTTCTCCAAATTTCATTCTTATAACGATAAAATGAGCAGAATTAAATAACTTAATAGAGAAATTTAGAAAATTTTATCCTGTCCTAAAACCGAAATTATTCAAAATTTGTCTTTTTTGTTCTAGAATTTTTTTAATTTAACACAGCTAACAAGCGACTCAAAATCATAAGCTTCCTTAAATTTTATTCCCCTAATCCTATTATGGGCCGAATTATGAATTTTAATAGAGAATTTTGGAGATTTTCGGCTCGTCTTATAAACTGAAATTTCCAAAATTTGTCTTTTTTGTTCTAGAATTTTGTAATGTGGTACCGCTAATAAACAGGTCGACAATATTAGCTTTTCCAAATTTTATTCTCACTTTTCGAGGTAGAAAGCGAATCTTTAATTTTAACTTGAGAGATAACGAAACGGCATCCGGCACTCTCTTAAATTTGTTGGTAGTTGCGTATTTTTGACAGTTTGAGGTGAAACTTCGATCACATTGCAGAACTGCCAACATAAAAGTTATATACATACCAGGAATGAAATGTTCTGTTTGACGTCCTTGAATAATTTCTGTGTTTGTAATTGAATATTTATTTAGCGCGAAGTTCGAGATCGAAACGTTACAACATTATCATCTACAATCTCATTTTGAGCGCGAAATACATCAAAAACGCCCTCCGCCTCCACCGTTTCCCAATTATGTCACCTCTTCTCTATTTTGTTTAAATCTCCAATTTTCCTAAGTATCTGTATCAGCTCCCGCTTTTCCTCTTTTTTTTCGTTCTCTCATTTTCCCCGGAAACGTCTTTGTCGTCCAAACTCAATTGAAAAATTCACACGTCGCCGTTGTCTTAAGCTAAATCCGCGAGCTGCTGCACCAACCAATGAATATATGAAAATGTAATTTCGGATTAACGTAATAAATCGTCGCGTGCAGCAACCTTTGCACTTCATTCCGAAATGAGAAATTGAGCCTCCATCTCTTCGTCTAAGATGGATAAGTGCCTGGGAAGCCTTCAGGATACTTTAGGCTCTCGGATTTTACCGCCTAAGTGAAATTTCAAACCCAATTGGGAAATCTCACCGAGGGATTTGATTTTTTTTTTCTTTTCCGGGGCGTGTTTGTTCGACAAATGTTTGCAAATCGCAAGTCTGTTTGCGTAGTCCTCGGACATGGGGAGATAGAATTCCATGACTTGGAAGATAATTACGGAACTCGCATTATCTACATGCAATTAAATCGTGAGCGGTTAATTAACTATAATGGCAGTACCTAGCTCTAACCCTCACAATTTAAAATGCGGGTTTACTTTGCCACTACTTTAACCGAGTTTTTCTAACAAAGCGCGTCTCCGTTCCCTAACTTCATTAAATTATAATCCACAGTTAAAAGATCTTGTTAAATTGAAAGTAAGACTTTGCGGGTTTTGTTAGTCAACACTTGGAGAATTTAACTTTTAAAAGCCGGCAGAGATTTGTAATTTAAATTCGAGGACCCAAGTTTTTCACTACTGTTTACTCTAAGGAATTTAACTTGTTACGAACAAGGTTTTTTTTTTTCAACGCAACGTCGCTAAAGTAATTTTTAAATGTTTCGACGGACGAAATGAGGTGCAATCTCATCTTACGTCGATGATTTTCCCGACTCACTCGCTTTGAAAGTAGGAAATTTATACATCAAAGTTACGTATTTACGTAATTGGGTTTGTTTAAAATCGACGCTTACTGAAATCATAGGATAAAAGCTCGTCTAGGATGAGAGGAGCTTTGAAACGCTAATGCGGAAGGAATCAATCGAGGAGAAAGAATTGTGACGTTAATTTTAAGTCTGGAACTTGCTTTTTCAGTGCAATGTTTCCGGTGATTTCGCTCTTAAAGTTGAAGTAGTTGTTTCCTTTGTACGAGGGATGTAGTTTGACCTAATCAACAAGGTTAGAACTTTCTCAAATTTATTTCCATCACGCTAAAACCACCAGTTATCGATTTGAATAGAAAAAAATAAAAAATTGGCGGTTCTTCAAAAATTTCCAAAATTGCGGCTCGTCCTACAAACTAGAATTTTAAAAATTTCTCTTTTTTTGTTCTAGAATTTTGAAATTTGGCACAGTTAATAAACAAAAAATAAAATTAGCCTCGTCAAATTTCATTCTTATTACTCAGAAATTAGCAGAATTTTTGAAATTTTTTAAAATTTACCTCCCTTGTTATATAATTTCATAATTCGGTATCGTTTATACGCAATCCTCCGTTTTTATTTACATAGTAATAAACTTATACCAACCGGAATAAGCACTCTCTTTCCCTACAAATCGATGCCACCTGTCCCCATTATTTTAACGTGGAAATCCACTAAAAACATAAATGTACGTTTCTGAGTTTGTAGTATAATTTTTTGAACGTAGTTGAGCTAAAATCGCGTTTCCTCGCGCGACCTAACACGAATAAAACCTAATTCCTCGAGTTGGTGAAGCAAAGGCGTTAACCTTTTCATAAAATGTAAATTACACATTCAGAATCTTAGTGTAAAGCTGGCGTGTCATGCAATTACGTCAAAGAGAATTTATTACTTCATACACCCCGAGTGTTTTTCTACCATGCCTTGGCGGAGAAAAAAAGTAAAAAAAAACATCTCCTTGCAATCTGTTCAAACAAATCTAAATGGAAATTCGAATCGAGAAGCGAAAAATCTTTTAATTGGCGGCAACCACCACCAGCGATTTAATCGACGTAGATTTTCTTTTCGCCGACTCATCATCGCCAGCACGCGTTTCCATACTTATTGGGAAAGTTTCACGTGTAATGAGGAAAATTCTTCGGTAATTTATAGCAAGGGTTGTCTTGTCGGTGAAGTCATCCATAAAAACGATCCTTCATAAAAAAGATCGTAAAGAGGGAGTTGTTATACGACATAAAACGAGCTTTTCAATCATATCACAAGGAAATTGCAACGGGATCTCAATAATAGCCAATTATTTTCCGTTTAAAAGCGTAAGTCGAGCGTACGTCTGCTTTTTATGTCACCAATTAAAAAATTGTATTTACCGGTTTGGCGTTTTGTTGACCTTGTTTTCTTTCTTTTTCGTACGTCGTTGGTAGACACGTTTGAAATTGCGGAGACCGACCCCTTGATATCGAAACATGAAAAATTAACCGTTGGAAATCAGAGTGATATTTTATTCATACGTTCGGAAAGAGTTTTTCCCAAACTTCGAGTGACCTACTCCAAGTCCATTAACGAAAAAGTTTAAGTTCGTGATTACCGGAACTCGGCAAATATGGAAAAATTAAGTTTGCAGGTTTTTCCTCGACGTGAGAATTTCGTAAACAAAGTCGTCCCCTCATCACAGGAAAATCGCGATGAAAGAGTTTCAGTTGATCAATATTTGCAATTTTGCCACGTGAATGATCCTGCGAAGTACTTTGATGTTGGTAGAGCGCCAAAGCTGCTAATTATTACACATACGTATAGTTTTCGATGGATTGATCAAATTAAAATGAGATCGTTCATTTCCGCTTTTTCAGGCCGGTAGGCCTTGAGTTTTTATGCATGTTGGTAACTCTGTGTTTGACATTATATACAGGGCTAGTCACGTAAAGGGTATTTCTGAATTTATATTGTACGCAACCAACAATACAAATCACACTGACCACTTGTTACCATATTAAAAGTGGTTTACTTTAGTAATCAAAGTAGGTTGTGAACGCGATCGAAAACGTGAAAATGACAAATGATTAATTTAATTTTTAATTTTATCAACCACAACAATATAACACATGTTCAAAGTGTGCTCCATTATCTTCAAGACATGCTTCAAGTCTATTTAGAAATGATCGTCGCACATGTCTTGATGTCTTGTGCTTTTTCAAAAAGTGCGTATGACAAGACAATTAAATAGACAGAGCAATCGTGGATACAAGATTTTATTATTTTTTTAGTGATGAAGCTAGTCGTCGTCGCAAATTGTATTGCTGGTTGCGGTAATAAAAAATTCAGAAATACTCCTTACGTGACTAGACCTGTGTATATGCCATGATCATATGAATTACCGTTTAACCTCAGTGTCGTCCGCGAGCTTCGCTAAGAAACTCATCTCCGCCATTAAAAATTTCTTGTAGGTGTAAAGGTCAGAACCGGCCCTTATCGAATTTTCCCTTTTCGACTAAATGAACACGTAAAGTTAACTGGTGGAAATTGGCACAACGTTTGTTTTTCCAAGATCCTCCATCCGAGCGTAAACTCGTTCGGTTTCTGTTTGACATAGAATTTAGCAATTTAAATCGTGGAGACCTCGTGATGAATGAAAGCCATGCCCGAACGTTACTCATTGATCGATAGACCCGCGATAACTGAAGTATTGACTAATCTATTTCAAGCTACCCGCCCATTTCATTCTACGCCACTGAGCAAATAATTGCTGGCCTTTGGGGATTAATAACGTAGTGGAAAGCTTTTGGTGAGATTCTAACCTCGAGATGCAACACGTGAATCGCTTTTTCACAGCACACCTTGTTCACTTTCGAGCGCGGCGGCGGCGGCGGCGGCAGCGGCCACATGTTCGATATCCTACAGGACAAACTTATTATCCCTGTATGAAGGTGGAAGAGGAAATTGGGTGGCTGGTGTGCCTGGAATAAGGCTACTGCGGGGGTGCCAATCGATGGGAGGACTTTGTCTACGGTGCTGCTTTTGATTGGAAAGTGGCCCGGCGTGAAACGGGTTTTTAAATGTAATTTATTTCGGGGTTAGGAGATTGCTCGAGCGTGATTTTTATTTTTTTTTTTCTTTAGATAAAATTTATTTTGACTCATTCATAATGATCGAGGACGCGGAAATATTTTCATTACGAACGTTTTACGTTTTAAATTAGACTCTCGATAAACGGAGTTTCAAGTTCGAGGTGCTTAGATCCGGATTGATGCAGTTTACATATGTCATGTGCAATGAGCGTATGTCTACATTTCGAAATCCACGGTCGACGCTCGAATCCAATATGCAAATGATGTGGTCGATTATGAATTGGCTGTTGCATAAATGTCAGTTCCTTTTGACCAGATTGTCTGGCGCAATTCTCGCTGCGTTTACGAAGGAAAATTGCTAGTTTTTGTTTATTCACCGTGAATAGAACTAATTAAACCCGGCGCATCCACCAAAATTAATATCAATGTCTTTCTAATCAAAATTATCCCAAAACGGTATCTAGCAAGCTTTGGGATTTGTTAATAACCCCACTGTATGTAATGATGTCATTATTGACGTGCTTTATGACAGTTCGGAAATGTCAGACTCGATAAATAATAGAGCCACCAACATAAAAAAAACGCCTACTATCTTATCGAAAGCTATTTCGTTGTCGTTAAAATATTGTCATTCGCACGCTTTAGAAATATTAAAGGTTTATATCAAATATGTGTGCTTGTCCGCCATTTTGAGACCAGCTGACAGGTTATTGCCGCAAAAATTATAGTAATTATATATATTATAATGTCAACAGGTTGACCTGACAGATGACTCAAAATGACGGATGAGTACGCCTACTTCTTTAGAGCTGTATAAACATTTGTTTAAAACGGATAGAACAAAAAGTCAGTCTTTAAGAATTTTAAGTATTTTTAAAGCATCTAACAAAGTTGTGGCGTCAAAAAAATGTAAAATAATTTAAGAGTGTTAATAATCTAAAAAATGTGAAAAATGTAGAGAATCTGACGATTTTAAAAAACTTAAGGAATTAAAAAAAAACTAAAAAATAATTCAAAGAATCTAAAAACTTAAAGAATAGCCTTGAAAACTTAAAGATCTTCAAGAATCTAAAAAAATGAAGTTAAGGAAATTAAAGACTTAAAGATCTGGATCTGGAGAATTTAATGATTCTAAAAAACTTACAGAATCTAAAGATGTAAAGAGCCTAAATAAATAAACTATCTAATTTTATGAACCTTAAGTGTAGAGAGTGTAAAAAAGTAAAAAAAATTTAGAAATTCCCATGAACCTAAAGAATTAAAAAAACAAACAATTTGAAGAATCTAAAAAAATGTAAGGTCTGAAGAATCGAAAGAAGTTAAAAAAAAAATTAAGAGCCTCAAGAGTAAGAAATCCGGAGTACTAAAAGTAAACTTATGCAATCCAAAGTCTTAGAGACATTGAAGAATCTCTTTAACCTAAGAACTTAAATCACCTAATTTCTTTAGAATCTAAGGAATTTAAAGAACCTAATAAAAAGGGAAATTTCAAAAATCAAATGGACCTCAACAATTTAAAAATCTAAAGAACCTAAAGAGATTTAAAGAAAAAACTTTAAGAATTTAAAAAAATTAAAAAAGTGTAATAAAAATTTCAATTTCACCTATTTGATTATCTGTGCATCGAAAATTTCTATTTTCGTCATTAGTAATTTCTGAGAACCCCACCGTGGACCACCTGTATGTATAAATATGATACATTGATCAATGTGACAACGGACCGACAAATTAACGACCACAAAATCACGGACGCGCGAGTTTATAATTGTATCAGATTAGTGAAATATCAAAGCCACAGGTTTTAATGAAATTATTAAAGAGGGACAAAAGTATGTCGCATTATGGTATTAAAATTGGTGGATGCGCCGGGTCGTCGGAACCGTAGCATATTTCAAAATTTATTTATTTTTTTTAATCTGCTGAAAGCCGATATTTTAAATTTCAATAAAAACCACAAATATGCACGACCGGTCGACGCAAGATGGTCGGATCAAAGAAGCATTATTTAAACGTGCCCCATCGCTCGTAAAATCAATAAGTTTATCGCGCCGATTAAAATATCTTAGGAATTGGGTCAAATACTTGATCGGATGACATCTAAGGTATCTGAAAACGCATTTATTGATCACAGTGTGTGGTCTTTGAAAATAAATTAACCCGCCGACCATCTAGCTAGCGAAATTAACCCGTTTGTTCCACAAAAAACCGTCAATTTGTAATATGAAAAAGTGAAGCTCCGAGGAGTACAAAGTTTGCTAAAAGTTTTCCGTTCATAATTACATCGATAAATACCCGAGCGACAAGTCTTCATCCTTCAAATTGATTTACGCGAGTTTTCCTGACGTCGAATTTTAGTTAAATCGAATCATCAATGCGCCGTCATCGTGAAAAATAATCTTTATTTAATTGAGAAACTGGGGGATTCTCGTTGCGTGTTTATATAAAATAAAATCGTTTTGCTTCAGCATCCTTTAATCCTCTTTCCATTGACCTCCATTAAAGGAATCTATAAATAACAAGGATGGTTATGATCCCCTCTCCTACGCAAGAGAAATTCCTCTTTAGGTCAGGCGATTGAAACAGGACCGTACTCGCAAGCCAACACTTGACCGCTTCAAAATAAACAAAAAGTACGATTTGAAATTTCGCACAAAGCACGATGAAATTCATTATCTAGAGAGAACGAACGTCCCGGGGAAAATCATGTCGGCCGTCAATTACCAAGACGAAAAACAACATCCAGCTCCGAATTAAAAAATCGGAATTAAAAGCCGCCCGATAAACGATTCAAAGGGGGAGGAGGGTGATACACACGTACACACATGTTTCTGTAGAATAAAACGATGGCCAGTTTGCTCGATACAGATGGGAGGTTTAATAGAATTACAGCGAAAACGCTGATGTGCATTTTGCTGTTTTAACAGGATAAAAAACGTGGCTTTTGTCCTGGAAGGAATTGTTCCGATTGCTGTCGCGGGGGTTATTTATATTTCAGAGTGCGGTTAACATTAAATTCAATCTGATACAAGTTCAGATCAATAGACAATTATCTAGATTAAAGAAAGACTTGTGCGCTTGAGACAACGTCGCGTTTTAAATAATGACCATCAATCGTTGATTAATTGATTAATTAACGTTAGAGGCGTGTTTAATCTACTCTAATTTTGTTTTCATAACCACTCCGAGCAACAATTCGAATTAATAATGAGTCATCACTGGATTTGATGGGAGATTCAAATCATTCTGCTAATGGTAGTTTTGATAGCTTTTAATTATTCACGGACGTAAAATCGAAAGTGGATTGTTAAAATTTAAGTTGGCGAAGACTTTTACGAGATTTGATTTTGTTTAGTAGGCTTTGTATTTTTTTGTTAGAGTTGGTAACCCTGTTCTAATGTTTAACTTTAAATTATTAAACATTATCTTAAGCTTAATCTTGAAAAAAATCTAATAAAAGTTTTGAATTTAGAACTTTTAGGTAGAATCAAGGATAAATAAATGAATGTTTAAAATTACTATGAGAATCTGGATCCTGGAAACGGATCGTTTTTAAATCCGAATTCTAAAAAAATATCCACGGGTTCAAAATTTAGAATGTAGAATATTGAGGAAACTTTGGATCTAACATTTGAACTCGAGAATTAAAAAATCTAAATTTTTAAATTCTGGAAACATCGAATCGGATTGTTTATGGGATCTACGGTTCGAACATCTATAAATCTAGAAACTCAAAATTAGTCTGAAAATCTAAAATTTAGAATGTGAAAACGTAAAACTAAATTTTTGAACATGGCTTGTGAGAATCTGGAAATAGAAAATTCTGACAGTCTAAAATTTGACAGTTGATAATTCTAGAATTCGTTGACTTTTAACAAAATTTTTGTAATCTTAAAGCCGAAGAACTTAGGTCTCAAAATTTGAAAATCTACAGCAAAGATTACAAAATTTGTCCATTTTTCTTTGGTCAAAGAATCCATCCAATTCATCCCCACAGAGTATTAAAAAAATGATATTTTTGGACTTGATCTAAATGTTTTAGATGTTTTTGAATGTTCCAGATCCTTTGATTTTCTAAATTACATATAATAAATATATGTATAAATTTCTAAATTGTCTAGTTTTTTTTTATTTTTCACTTGAGAATTCTTTAGATTTTTTGGATATTTTTGATAATTTAGTTTTCTAGTGTTCTTCAATTGATGTAGTTCTTTTAGATCTTTTCTGAGTAGATCTATTCCATTTTTGACCATTTTTTTATTTCTTTTTTTAGATGTTCTCAATGTTCTAAAATTATCAATTTTTCAAGATTTTTATATTCGCCTTTTGTGTAATTTTTGGGTATTTTAGTTTTTTTTTCATTGGAATTTCTCCGTCTATGGATGCCTTAAAATATATTGATTTTTTGACATTATCTAATTTTTTACACAATTTACATTCCATGGATTGTTGGAAAATCTAGATTTTATGAACTCTTTTGATACGAAGTTTTTTTGTTTTAGATTCTTTTAATTTTTTTAATTTTAATGAATATTTTAGATTTTTTTGATACTTTTTAACATGTTTGAAGTTTCCGTTTAAAAAATCTTTGAAATCATTAAAATTTCTCAGATTCTTTGGAAAATAGTTTGAATTCTTTTAATTTTTTAAATTACCAAAATTTTTTGTGTTTAGATTTTTGTAGATTATTTCTTTGAATTTTAGATTTTTTTTTAAATTTATAAATTCTTTACAATGTTGTATTTTGAAAATTTGTAATGTTGGAATTCATTGATCTAAGTAATAAAATCTTTGTAATGCTGTAATACCAAGATCCCAAATCGCAAAAACTAAAAGATCGGAATGTGGATTTTGAATCTGCAAACATATTTTAATTGAACCTGAATTTTATGATTTCATGTATTTTACGTATCTATAATTTTATAACCCAGAATACCAAAATCTAAAATGTTTAGAATTAAAAATGAAGACCTGAAAATTTAGAATGAAGAATCTCAGAATCTTAACACTAAATTATTTGTTAATGGGATCAGGAATCTAAAATTTAAAAACTGAGATCTGAAAATGTAAAACGTAGAATTAAAACTGAATTTTGCATGTGGAAATATATTTTAATTGAACCCGAATTTTATGACTTTAGGAATCTACGTATCCAAGATCCAGTACCAGAATCCAGAATGGAAAAATTGAAAATTTTTGCTATGATCTGACGTCTTTAAATATAAAATTATAAATCAGAGTTGATAAGTTTTTGAATTTATGATTTGAAAATTGAATTTTTAAAAATGTGAACTGAATCCAGAAAGTCAAAGCTCATTATGTAAAATATTTGTATCGATTCGTAAACATGACGCACTTGCATTGTATGCAATTGTGTTGCGGGCTCAAAAGCCCACGAATTTTATACCACAATAGAATAGAATTTGGTCTGGAAAGCATACAAGTTTGACTCATCTTTCACGTCCAAATTCATAGAAATGCAATCGACATTTTTCTCTATGAAATCCGATGTTGACACAGAGTAAAAACTGCAATATCTATCAACAAGCACATCTATAAACCCCACTCCAGCATCCGCTTTCATTTTAGTTTTTAATAAAATGTTAATCGTATCAATGTTAGCGGACGTGGGTATTACGCTAATGTCAGTTTGATTGAAGATTCACTCATTGTGCGTTATGATAATGGAGTTGACACATCCGTACTAAAAAAATACGCCTTTTCACCGTTACATCCCTCTAATCCTCGACGAAAAAATAGAGCAAATGTATAAATCTCACCAGCCATTTAAATGCGGTAGCGAAAAGGAGTAGAGTCAATAAAAACGAGTCTGGCTAAGAATTCCGTTACGATCCATCCCTTGAGGGATCTAATGCAGTCTTCAGGGGACACCGAAGCACCCAACCGACGTCGATCAGTACAAAGACGAGCACTAATCAAATTTACAGCCGGGTTTACTCGACACGACAATGCGTGGCCTCTGAGCGCCCGCATAACAAGCACTGCAATTACCAATTTCAATTAGATATTGTAGTGGTGACCTCTTCACTTCAACGTACGTATATGTATATTGTCACTTGATCACAAAAGAAATTACTTAATTGGAAATTTCGAGATTGATGCAGATTCAGACGGACGGCCCTCTTCATAATTGATGTTATAATCGCTCCGTGTCGCTCAAATCTTATTAAAATGCTAATGCTGTCATTCTTTGGGAATTCTTTTTATTGTTTTACCACGACGAAAATGAAAAAGTGGAAAAGAATGTCTTGGGATTTTACGCCCGCTTTGGTGGATGCGCCGGGTCAGATTTATTAGATATTGTCGGGAAATTTTTCTAATTTCGTTTACATTTTGGAGCATTCGCTATTAACATGTTTGTTTTGGGATTTGGACGCCCTTGAAGGTCCGTTTTTTTTTTTGTTTTTTTGACGGCGGAACCGCTTTGTTTCGCGTTTATGGAACGGGAAAGAACAAAACGAATCCCAACGACGTGACTGACACTCTTATTAGAAAATCTTTTCAGGAAAAACGCGGCGAAATTTTCAATTTTTCGGTGGAAACGTGCGTCTCCTTTAATTCGAGTTTTGAATTTTTGTTTTTTTATTCTTTGAGTTCTTTACTTTATACTTCAATGGTCGTCCTGTTTTCCACTTTTGTATATTTTTCAAATTATTTAGGTCTTTTGCATTCGTTGGTATCTCCAAATGTATCTCCAAAAGTATTTTTGCATCTTTTGGATTTTTACTTTAAGATTCATTCGAATTATGTAGATGATATAAATTTTTAAATCTTTTATTTACTTAGACATTTTAGATTTTTTCTTTTACATTTTGAGATTTTTTTACAAATGAACTTCTTAGCTTTTATCATATTTTCCCGTTTATCTTTTTTTTTATGATTTTCTATACCTTTTATTATTTAAGCATATTTTAGAATTCCTAGGATTTTTAGGTTTTCGAGATTGAATATATTGAAATTATGTAAACATGCACAAAAATGAATTTTTGAGATATTCAAATTTTTGGTATTTATTTGTTGTTTCGACATTTAGATCTTTTTGTTTTTTAGACTGTTAAGATTTCTGAGAGATGTTTGCACATTTTGGATTTCTTCTTTAAGATTTATTTTTGAATTCTAGAGTCTATGAATATTTCATTTTTTTCATGCTTAAATATTTTTAGACGTTTTAAAATTTTTGAAATCTTTCGTTTTATATAATTTTTTCACGATTCTCTAAATGTTTTTTCAAAATTGGGATTTCATTTTAGATGTTTTTGAATTCTCCAAATTATCATGTTATGGAAACATTAATATCATTGATTTCTCTAATTCTCCACATCCTGGGGATTTTCTGGATATTTCCTTTTTGTTTTTCAATACTTTATTTTCCTAGGAATTTTTAGATTTCTTTTACATTTTTAGATTTTTAAATTATTAAGTTCATCTAAATTCTCTTGATCGTTAAAGTTTTTTTGGAGTGTTTTTTAGATTTTAGTGTTGTGAATTTTAGATTTTGCAGGTTCTTCGAATTATTGTGAATTTTTGTATATTGTCTAGATTTATTTATTTCTATATATATATATATAAACAATATACAAAAATTCACTAGATTATTATCTCTAGGATTTTTTTTTACAATTTTTAATATTTTTTCTTTAGATATTTTAGGATGTTTCAGATTTCTTCAAATTTTTAATTTTATTTATTTTTTGCATTTTTTGGTTATGAGTTTTCTTTTTTGTTTTCTTCAACTAGTCAATTTAAAAAAAATTGATGCGTTATAGAACCATTTGATTTCTGTTTTAAAGATCCTTTCGAGATTTTCTAGATATCTATTTATTTATTTTTCGATTTTTTTTTTTTGGATTTTATGCATTGTTTGGAACTTTTGCACATTTTGTATTAAATTCATTCGAATTCTTCCGATCATCAAACTTTTGGATTCTGTGTAGTTTTAAGACTTTTAGACGTTTTTGGACTGATTACAAATTTTGTTAAATTTTTTGAATTTTTAGGTTTCGATTCTTCACATGCTTTGGATCTCCAAATTGTTCATATTATATATTTTTTGTGAATTGGTGTAGATCCTGTTAGGACGTAAACGGTCGTTTTGTAATTTTCCGCTTACTTCGGCGGACGCGCCCGCCCAGGTTTAGGTATTGTCGAGTTTATTACTTAGTAATTTCGTCCACTTTTCGCAGTATCCGCAATTACCATGTTTACTTAGCAATTTGGCCGCCCTTGAAGGTCCGGATTTTAGTACTTCCTCTTGTTGATGGCGGAAATGCTTTGTTTCGCGTCGACCGCCTCCGAGAATGAGCAAAACGAGCCCCACGACGTGACTGACACTCTTATCACTTTCATCCCGTCTATCTTGAAAAAACGCGTCGAAATTTTCAATCTTTCGTCGTGCACATACACCTAGGAATTTAAATGCAAATTCGAAAGTTTTTCTCCGTACAGTGAAGAAATTAGCGAAGTTTTATTCGATTTTGCCGGCGAAATGCATAAATGAAATTATCGTTTGACTGATAGACGTCGGCTCCGAGATGGAATCTTGTTTGTGTTTGATTTATATGGGATTCAACGTTAGCGTTATGAGATTCCCTAACATACATATGTCTGGATCAGACTTCCTGGCATATGACGATTTAAGCTTCACTCACTGAAACACGGTCGAGTTCACCAAACGCTCTTTTAAAGAGCGAAGGCTGCACATGGACGGGCGGAAAATGCTGGAAATTAACTTGGAAATAAACACACACGACGGAAACGTCATTTCATATCAAGAAATGTCGTTGTAGAAAAGGAATTGTTCGTGATAAGACGAAATATCAGCAGTTTTGAGTCGCCGTAATAACGAACAAACTTCATATATTATTAAATCGACCATCAAACTTAATCAATTGTCGGACGCACTACCAACATAAATATTTAGACTCGATTCTGTCGGGCGTACAAAATTTGTAAACACATTTTTTGGTGTACACAAATGAGAGGCTCCCACTTTATCCCACATACTTTACAAATCCTCTTAATCGTAGGATACATGACGCGTTTACTTCAAAAAGTCGCAAGATTAATGACGTGCACTAAAACGGGTTTCGTGTTACTCTATGAGAAAATGAAGTAAGTTTTTAAGCAAATTACAAGCTTGTTTACATAAATAAGCAAGTGGGGCTCTGCCATTTTGTCGGTGGCATTTTCGGGATCACTCGTTCTAAAACAAAACAGTGTTATAGGTTGCATATCAACTAGGAGCGTCACACTGTAATAACAAACCGCTGATTCCCTCAGGATAACCGATCGGAAACTGTTTGTTTGAATATTGTAATGGGAAAGCAACAAAGAGCTATTATTTGGAAATTATACATGCGTCTAGTTTTTATATGATAAAATTGAAGATGCGATTATGGTGGTTTTATCTAGTTTTTATTGGGATTTAATGCTGTGAGTGCGAGTGAAAATGGTTGTTAAAACTTTAATCTCGTTATCAAAAGTGGAATTTATGAACCGAACGGGACTATAGCTTGCACAGAGTGCATCGGAATTTTTCGTTCGAATTCAGTTGTTTAGATTGTTTGAATTCTTGGGCTTTTGGATGGATTTGCACATTTTATAATTAGATTTCTTTAGATTCTCGAAAATTGTCTTCTTTTAATCTTGCTTTTTGGATTTTGGAATTCTTTGGTTTTTGTGGATTCTCTAGACTATTTTTTGAGATCTTACATTCCTTCAAAGTGTTTAGATTTTCTAAATTTTAAAACTTCTTTTGGGTCCCTAGATTTTTACAGAAATATTAGATGCTGTCAGTTTTTTTTTTGACATTCTCTAGATTAAATATTCGGATAATGTGAACAATTTGGAGAAAACTCAAAAGGTTTAAAGCATGTGAATAATCGAAATCGGAAAATTCAGAAATTCTAACATTAAATAATAATCTGCAAAATTAGAAGAAATTTAATGTGCAAAAATATTCGTAGAATCTACAAAAAAAATGAATAAATTGAAGAACTGGAAAAAAATTAATGTTCAAATTTTCTAAAAATCTTAAAACTACACAGCATCCAAAAGTTTGATAATCGGAAGAATTCCGATGAATTTAATACTAAAATGTACAAAAACATTCAAAGAAACAACGAAACAAAAACAGAATCTTCAGATTCAGATGTTTTTAAATATTCAAATTTATGAGAAATTTCTTTACGGCCTAATTTTTTAAATTTTATTGTTTTTTTTAAATTTTTTATTTTCTATTTAATTTTTTTATGTCTTTAAATATTTGTAGACACATTATATCCTTTCATTTAGATCCTTTCGATTTCTTTAATAATTTTAGTTTCTTTAAATTCTTTAGATTTTTTTAAATATTTTATATTTCTTAATTACAATTCATATTCGAAGTTTTAAGATACTTTTTTTACCTTGGATTTAGTCAAGTTTCTGTATTTTGTCAATTTTTTAGTTGTTAGTGGACATCTTTTATTTAAATTCCTTAGAATTTTTTTTATTCCCCGATGTTTAGAATCTTTAAATTTTGATTTTAAGGCGTATTTCCCGAATTCTTCAGATTTTTTTTTACATTTTGGAATCATTATTCGTCAGATTTTCTAAGTTATTTGGATTCTTTAAATGCTTTAGATATTTTTGAACATAACATCTTCAATTTTTTACATTTTATTGATATTGTTTTTTTTAATTCTTTATTTTCTTTAGGTTCTTTGTATTCTTCTTCCTCAACTGCTTTAGCTTGTTCAATGTTTTTTAGATTTTGATAAATCTTTAAATATTTGTGGGTAAATTAGATTTCGGCATCTAGATCTTTTCGAATTTTCCAGGTATACTAGTTTTTGTAAATTTATGTATTTTAAACACTAAAATTTGAGATTTTTTCTATTGTTTTAAATGTGTTTGATTATTTTAGATTTCTTGAAGGATTATTACTCATTTTAAGATTTAAGTTTTTTTGGGGATTTATCAAATTATTTAAGTTCTTCGATTTTTTTGCATTTTTTACAATTTTATTTGTATTTTTTGACTTTCGCCGTCTTTAAATTTTCTATATTTTCTTTTTAATATTTTAAAATTTCTTTTACGTTTTTGGATGAAGCTCGTCGAACTCATGTAGATTTTCGTAATTAATTATTTTTTTATTTTTTTAACATTTTTCTTTGATTGTTTGAATTTTAAGGTCCGCACATGTTAAATTCTTCGGGCTCTTCAAATTATTAGAATTTCTTGTTGGCTGGGGTTCTAGACTTTAATTGGTCGAAAAAAAATTATTTTCAGTTTTTAAATTCTTGAACACTTTTGAACACTTTCGATCTCTTATTAAATTGTATTTTGTAAATTATTTAGATTTCCTGAATTCTCAAAGTCTTTGGAACATGAGAGATCTGATGAAACTAAGAAAAGGTCAAATATAAAGAATTTATAGAGTGAAAACAGCTAGAGATCTGCAAATTCCTAGGATTTTCAATTTTCAAATCTTTGTATCCTTCGAATTGTTTGGATTTTATCGGTAGAGTTTTTTTCTGCAACTCCCGAACTTTTAAAAATGCGAGTAATTTTTTTTCCTCTTCGCCTTCATCGGAAATAAACATTGTAAATAATTTATAAAATGTATGAAGGCAGCATTACGTTAGGCGCACATACAAAATAAATAAACCGAACACTAAACACGTACAGAATCCACTCTTTCCTTAATTTATTATAATCTAGATAACCATCTCAGCAGACGGCGTAGTCAGTGTAAACCGTAATATTTAGCCACTATTACATAAATTTAATCCCTCGATGAAGCGGCGAACTAAATAGCGCATTTGACTTAAATCGGATAACGGGAATTGTTGGGGCACACTGCTTTGGGCATACAACCGACGAGCACATAAATGGACGCATCGTCTGATCTGTATTAATCACATTTGACAGATGAAAAGCCATTACAAAACATATTTCATATCCACGCGGATCAAACGAAAATAAACGCAACGCAGGCAATTATTACGTCGGAACCGTAAAAATAACAGGAATACAATTTTCCGCTAATGATGTCGATATAAACCGAACGAGCTTCATTAAACGGTGCTAAAAATTAGTCAGATTAAATTTAACCAAGTTTCCTACAACGTGATAATAAAAACTTTAAATATTGAATTTCAGGCGAGCTATTATAACTTTGCGAAAACAAAATCCAAAAATGGTGGATGCGCCGGATTAGAAGCTGAAGCCCTCGAATATAAATATTTCTCTCTCCGTTTGATGAGTTCTTTTAATCCCTCGTCTATTTTTAATTACAAATCTGGGACAATATCAGAGCTCTCTATATTTTATAGAGTATTATGCAAACCGCAATGTCGATTCTTTAATTCAAACACGACACATTTAAATTTAAAATTCCTTCGTGTCAAGGCTACTTGTATTAAAAGCGCTAGATTCTCCCTGATTATGTTTTATTGTTGGTAATTTATTACAAAATTTTTATTGCGAGAGAGGAGGGAAAAATGGAGGTGGTCGCGAGGTCCTGTATTTCCCCGGGCTGTGCTTTAGCTGGGATTTTTAACAGGGGTGGTCGTTTTAAAATCGGGTGTACGTTCGCTGGGGTTGTTGGAAAACAATCAGTTTCACGAAGGAAGTAATGACGGGTTTTCATTGTTGTTATGATAATGAATTGTAGGAGTGATTATTAATTGGGCAAAAACGGGATATAAGATATACAGTGAGATAAGACAGAGAAAAAAGATGGTGAAGTTGAAGATGAAAGAGGTTTTAGGATCCCGGACAAAGGCGGAGTTGTTTCAAAGGATGCGTCTTGGAAGCAGATGGAAAAACTTGTGAAACAGTAAAAATGGGTTAGGAGCAAAAAAAAAAATTGAACTCTGATAGACAAAGACAGAAGAAACAGAAGAGGCAGAGATAGAAAGGGACAAAGAGAGACAGCAATAACGATTAAAAAAAAGCTTGGGAGAAGTATCATAAAGGAAAATGACAGACAGGGAAGAATCTGACGAATGCCGCAAAAAGAATATACGAAACCCGAAAATGAAAACATTAGGGAACATAAAAGATAAAGATAAAATAATACAAATAAACAAAAGTATCCTATGGGAAAACAAATAATTACTTCTCAGCCCACTAGAGAAAAACACACAAGAAGAGGACTACGTAAACAGTGAATACAAAAAACAAATGAATGAAAAGAAAAAACAACAATATCGGAGTTTAAGAAAGCAATTCAAAAATTAATGCCACGAGAAGTGTGAGAACACGATAAAGTTCCGACAGAAATCATAACAAATTAATTTTCCGGTATTAATGGATTAGATAAAAAGAGAAAAGAAAATTCTAATGGATTACATTATTACTTTAATATACAGGGTTTCATAAATGATTCATGCATCAACACACCTATGAAAAACAAAAATTTAATTTAATTTAACTGTTTTAGTAGTATACTACAGTTGTTTTTTTGTTAGTTTTTTTAGTTCTGTGGAATCTTTGATTGTTTTAGTTGTGATATTTTTGGATTCTGTAAAATCTCTAGAATCCTGGATTTTTTTTTTTTTGATTCTTCAAAGTCATTACTTAAAAATATTTCAAATCTTTGTTTATTTTTTAATTCCGTGGAATGTCTAAAAAGTCTCTAATTGATTGAATCTATAAAATTTGAATGACATATCAATCGCAGACTCATAACTTTTAAAACCTTTTGTATAATCTGTGGAGTTTTTGGGAATTTTTGGAATATCTGGACGTGTAGAATCCAAGAATTTTGTAGAATTTTTCAAAATTGTTAATTCTCGAAATCTTTCAAAGCGAAATTTAAAAAAGAAACTGTACAATCTTTGCAGTTTTTTTTTTAGTTCGGTGGAACTTTTGCATTCTTTTAATTGAAGTTCGTAAATTTACTAATATTTTTGGATTGTTTCGAATTGTGAGAATATCTGAACCTTTCTTCAGAATCTCCATGTCCTTACATTAACAATATTCGAAATTTGCATATTTTTTGAAACATTGTCGAAAAGTTGAATCATTTAAGAAATGAACTCTCAAACAATGTGCATGAAGAGGCCACAGAATGTATTCGGTTGAAAAAATCTAAATAATTTATCAAAATTTAAAAATTTGAAGAAAAGTAGAAGACACTCATCTTAAGACAATGAATTGAAAAAGCAGCAGACTCATTTACACCGGGTGTACTTAAAAATAATTATTTATATCACTAGGCCACTAGAAAGAATGGAAATGTTGGAAATTGAGCACTTGTTGCTTCCAGCGCGTTCGTCTGATCTCAACCCAATTGAGCAAACTTGGTCGGGCAGTAGCGGACCACCAACCACCTACGAAATTTGCGCGCCATACTGTCGATATAATGTGACAATTTGGATCAGCTAATTCTTAGTATGCCAAGAAGTGTTGCAAAATTTATTAATTCATGTTTCATTCCTTTCTTATTTTTCAAAAGAAGTGAATTAAAAAATTTCTTTGATTTTTTTTCACTTTAATTTTGTTCCAAAGATCAATAATAATTCAACATGTTTTTATTCGTCACGCATTCCAAAAATTTTATTTCAGAATATGTTAAAACATCAAAATCCCTAACCTTTTTCGATCAGTTTATATCATTCGTACTCTAGCGCTAGAGAATTTATTTTTCAAGGGTTGATAACTTAACCAACCGAATCTAAAAAAAAGATCCTAGATTTTTTTTTTCAACTTCAGACCTCTCAAAGGTTGGCTAGTGTTTCTGGCTTTAACGGAATTAGGATTACTAATAACACTTCAACTCTTCTCCAAGTGTTTTATTAATAGTCCTAATCGTGTGAAAAAATTGTTTGGAGAGAAAAGAAAAATGGAAGCGCTAAGAAAAACGCTGAGAAAAGAAGTGAAAGTTAGGAAGAGAAGTAAACATGAAAGTAAAAACGCACATGGAAGATCAGATTCCATCCGCCAAAACTTCGAAATTAACCTTCCTCCGAAAGATAGAAAGAAACGACTTAATTCTGTCTTGTACGATGGAAAACTATTTCTCCAAGTCGGAAACAAAAGTACACATCCTTCCTTGTTACTGTCTCCGCAAACAGAAAGAAGCCTCTCCAATTAGACCAAAAAGCTCGTATATCTTTTTAATTTAAAGCGGTGTTCAGTTAGACAGAACCAATATTTACATTTCTCTCTTTTCTCACCAACCCCAGTTAACTTTACATTGTTTCATATTTCGCCCAATCCATCGATTGAGTCGTTTCAACTAAAAGTTACGTCGTTCGCTAAATTGCTTTCGCAAAATTTCCATGCATATGAAAATGTCCCATCACACATTAAACACGCTAATAAAACTGATACGAAAGCGTAAAATCGCACGCGAGAAAAATAAAATAAATCCGGGACGGACGTCGTAAAATTAGCTCTGATGACACTTTGAAAACTTGGGAAATTTCGTGTGCGCTTAGGACACTTTTCCGATTCCCCAAAACTTTTCAATTAGTTTTCTAGAGTGTGACACGTGCGGATCGGAACAGAGAGAGGGCGCGCTCTGAAAAATTATCACAATTATTGAGGAAACGAAGCGATTTTCTTGCCCGAATTCTACTTGCAGCGACCAAATGATGCGTGTAATGAAAATTCGTAATCGTTAAAAGATTCGGTGAAAAATCTCCGAATTTCTTTGAAAAGTTCGCGGTTAACGCGACAGCTGTCAATTTTCGCCCGTTTAAAGTTTCCCGAATTTAATAAAATAGTCGAAACTAGCACACTTCATTTAATTAAATCCGGGAATCTCGTATCGAATCGATTTTACAAGTTTTATCCTCGAGTGTAATTCGCTTCGACGGCGAATTTCCACTTGTAATAACAATGAAATCCATCAAATTAATCCTCGAGTTTTCTTTTTCGTGGATTGATGGCGTCCTCGAAAGATGACGAAACGCCGACATTAGTTCTGCCACATTAATGGAGTTAAAAACGACCGGACATTTGTTCACGTCTTTGTAAAATCCAACAGGCTGTTGGATCTCTCATCTTCTTGGAAAAGTTCGCACGAAAGTGGGATCTTTTTTTGATTGTAATAAATTAGTCGCGCAAACGGCGACGGGAATTTTTCAGGCACGTTCTCATTGTCGGCGCATTTAGCGGAACGAAAATCGCGAATGTTTGGGAGATTTGCTCGGATATTTGTCTTGTCGTTTCGAAGTTTCACGGTATTTCGGCGACAATTGTCTTTTTGAGCGAAAACGAAGACAACGCCTCGGGCTTTCCGTCCCACGTTAAAATCTCTCGTTGATTATAATAATAATTTTTTGTATGAAATCCGTCGATAATACGTTCGTCGAAAAAAAGAAATTGCACTGGCAAACCGCGCGCCCTCAAGATGAAATCCCATTCCGGTTGCAATTTAAATAAGTGTTCTGGTGAAATGACTTTGTGGTCGCTTTTCTATTACTTGTAATGTCGCGATAGAGGCAGTTTCGCATTTCCAATCTCGCACCGAAAAAAGGTGCGAAAATTCGTTATTTGTCGCATATTAGCTATTTCCGACAACTTTGAATGAATTTAGAAGAGGGACAAGTTCCATTTCCGGCGAAGAATCGGAGCGCAAATCGAATAAGGACAATTAAACCACCTGGCGGATTAAAGTTCTTTTCGACTGGAAACGGCGAAAATCCCGCTTTAGTTTTGACGCACAATTACCCACCTGACGGCTTTTAATCTTACACTCCCTTCGAGATTATGTGACGTTTGATGTGGAGAGAAAACAACCAATCGAAATGCAATCTACAGCTTGAAAGGAAACATGTGACCAAGTTTGAATTTAATTCGAATTAATATAAGATAAAACAGCCGCAAGTGAGCAAAGTTTAATTAGCATTGATGATGAGAATTTGCCATGATTTCCACTTCCGGCGGTATTACCTTCCGGAAACAGTTATGGCAAACCAATTAGATGATTCTCGCTGTGTCGGAAGAAAAGCATACTCCGGCGACGGTAACGGCCACTTAAGCTCGAGCTATTTATCTCTCGCGACAACGTCCAATTTTTATGCACATTGTGGAGGCCCCGCATACAACAACAGTTTGCAAAACATGTTTCCGAATGGTTTTAGAACTTTCCCGGTGGCCGAAACAGGTAATTAATTTAGAAAGTTGAGCTTTACTGAAGGTATTAATATTACTAACGTGAACTAAAACTTTTTTTCTTCTTCTTTTTGTGGTACATCAATCATTTGAATTAACAAGGTGGAAGGTATGTTGAAAATTATCTGACTAGGCTATAAAAGCGGAGATTGTAATAAAAAAACCGGATTATTTCGGAGCATCCACCGTTTTTGCCGACATTGCAGAAATTTAAGTTTCTTATCTGTAAATATCACGTAATTTTTATTTAAACGATTTTGGAGGATGTTGGAATTATAAAATTCATGAAATTCCTACGAAGTTTAAAAACGTAGAATCTAGAAAAAACTTGAAAATTCTTAAAAAATTGCTGGAATTGAAGGTCTCTTTAAAATTTGCTTTCTTTTATCTGTAGATATCGCTATTTTTTTTTAAAGAACAAGATTCTTAAAATTGTAAAATTTATGCAGCTTAAAAGCGTGAACTCCAAAAAAATTAAGCTTCGTTAAAACTTGCATTGTTTTATTTAGATCTTTTGTCTGAAGATGGCTCTAAATTTTAAAAATCATCAGGATTATAAAAATTATAAACTTCATGGAACTTCTACCTAACTCAAAAACGTAAGAATTCATAAAACTTGAAAAAATTTTAAAAATTCTAGAATTCTAAGCGACTTTAAAATTTGCATTTTTTATCTGTAGATATTGTTAAGTTTTAAAAAAAATTATCAAGATCTTTATAACTGTAAATATCATGGAATTAATTAATAGCCTAAATACGTAGGAATCCAAAAAATCTTCAAAAATTGAAACATCTTTAAAATTTGCACTTTTTTATCTGTAGATTTCGCCGTTTTAAAAAATCAAGATACTCGTACTTAGAACTGAAATTTTAAGGTGAATCATGAAACATGAAATCTGCAGTATCTTTAAAATTTGTATTGTTTCATCTAGATCTTTGGGCTGTAGATGTCGCTTCATTGTGAAAGAATATCAAGATTCTTAAAACAATCTATGGAATCTCTATGTAGCTCAAAAACGTAAGAATCAAAGAAAACCTAATAACTGTTAATAAACGGTGCAGAAATTTAAGTTTCATTAAAATTTGCGTTCGTTTATTTGTAGATATCGTCAAATTTTAACAAAATTTAAGAAGCATAAAATTGTAAAATTCATGGAATCTCTTGGTAGCTTACGTACGTAAAAGCCCAGAAAATCTTTAAAGAATTTGCAAATTTGCAGAAATTCAAGTTTTTTAAAAATTTCGTTGTTTTATTTAGATGTTGTATCTGTAAATGTATAAATTTTTGAAAAAAATAGTATTTTTAGAACTGTAAATCCACGGAAATTCTACGAAGCTCAAAAACGTAAGAATTCAAAGAACCTTGAAGAATTTTTGTAAAATTTACAAGAAGTTAAGGTATATGTTGAAATTTTCAAACTTTTATCTGTAGATGTCGCACAATTTTAAAAAATTATTAAGATTTTTAGAATTGTAAATCTCATGGAGTTTGTACGGAGTTCAAAAACATAAGAAAGTAGAAAATCTATTATTTGGCAATTTGAAAAAAAGATAAGTATCTATATATATAATTTGATTTTTTTTATCTGTAGACGTCGCTAAATTTAAAAATATCATTAGGATCTTGACAATTAAGAAAATTCATAGAATTTATACGTAACTGAAAAACGTCAGAATCCTGAAAATCTTGAAAATTCGCAGGAATTTCAGGTATCGTAAAAATTTGCAAATTTGTATCTAGATCTTTAAACGCAGATATCGCTGTTTTTTTTAATAATTATCAAGGTCTCCACAATTATAAAATTGATGGAATTCTGTGATCCAAAAACGTACAAACTTAAAAATTCAAGAAAAATTACAAAAAATTAAGCATCTATAAGATTTTCAATGTTAAATTTAAGAAAAACCATTCTCAGTTGCCCGAACAGGTAATTTATTCAGAAAATCGAGCTCTACTGAAGATACTAAATGTTACTAATGTACGCCAAAACTTTTTTTTCCTTTTTGTAGTACATCAATCATTGGAATTAATACGAGGCAAGTTACGTTGTAAATTACCGGTTCAAGCAATTATCTGACTTGGCTATAAAAGCAGAGATTATAAAATGAAATAAAAACGGATTATCCCGGCGCATCCACCATTTTTGTCTTGGTTGTTTGTTTTTAAATAATGCGTAATCTTAGTAGGTTTATTAACATGTTATGTTTTTGTTTTCTTAGTCGGTTTTACTGTAACTGAAGTCACCTTGAATAACCTCCAGCGGGGGACTACAGAAACCACTTTTTTAATTAAGTTTATTTAGACTTCACGTATAAAACAAGGGAGTCTTAAAGAGAGCCGCTAAAATTAATCACAAACAAACAAATTGGGCTCTAGAAACCAAGCGTTCAGTCTGCGATCGAATGTCGTCTAGCAGGCTTTGTATTTTTTACATGTGGATAGTACTGATAATCTTCATATCAGAACTGTCACATGTCACCTCAAAGTGTCATCGAGACGAGATAACGAACAGGGTTTCGCAACATGTATCAAATTCCAAAGCCTGCTTAAATTAATAAACCCAATCAGGGGTTGCGCGATTTATTAAAACCGTTCGAGGAATTTCGGTTTTTTCAAACCCAATCGTGCTCTATTTACCCATTTTGCTTGTGTAAAACACCAAATTTAAAACTAAAGTATCGTAAATTATGTGCATACATTTGAATGATAAAAATGAGAAAAAAAAACTTGATAGAATGAAAGTCCCTGTGAACGACGTTTCTTATAAAACCTCTCAACGGGATTCGCTCGAATGTGTGTATAACATAATCATATTTTTTGCGTGGCGTCGCCGATATTTTTGCAACGGAATTCAATTTGTGGGATGAGTTTCTAATTGAATGAGAAAAACCATCAATTATCTCAAGGTTAATTACTCCGGTCGTGATTGGGTTAATTGCTAATTAAAAACGAGTCCGATTCGTAAGAAATTCGTGATTTTTACCGCATCAAACTGTCATATCTTTTTTCGCTTTTATTTTAAGTTTTCTCACCACGTAATCGGATGGATCCATTATTTGAGTTCTGGTTCTATTCTCTTCGCCGACGAACGATTCCATCTCCAACGCACATTTTTAATAACCTGAAAGAGATGTTTGAGATTAGAATCAAAAGGGGAAAGCTTCCAGGCTCAGTTGACCAATTTTAATCGGAGAAAAGAGATTTTTTTTCGATTATATCGAACTCAGGCGGAAATTTTTCCTAACGGGCTTTTGTCGGAAATTTTTCAATAGCTCATTATGTTTTAGTTTGAACTTTAAGGCGGAAAATCTTGGGGGAAATTCGTTTTCGCTTCAAAGTTTGATGTAAGACTGCGCAGTGATATATACAGAGTGATGGAATAAATTTCACGATCAATTAAGCTCGAACTGTCACAACTGTCAAAACGTTCACATTTTGAGGTTAAATGTGAATTAATATACACCGATGTCGTTGTGACAGCTCTGAAATGTCAAAATTGACAGAATCTGTCACGTTTTAAATTTGAAATTCATGGAAAATTCACTAAATACGTGCAATATAAATTTAATTTAAGTGTCTGGTTTTGCGTTATCTTATTATGATTTATTTTGTCTGTAGATGTCGCTGAATTAAAAAAAAAATTAAGATCTCACAATTATAAAATTTATGGAATTTACATATGCATAGCTCAAAAACGTAAGAATCTAGAGAGTTGGGAAATTCTCGGAAATTACAAGTTTGACGATCAATTAACCTCGAACTCTCACAACTGTCAAAACGTCCACATTTTGAGGTTAAGTGTTAATGAATATACAGTGATGTCGCTGTGACACCTCAATGTCAAAATTGACAGAATCTGTCACGCATTTCAAATTTGGAATTCATGGAAAACAGAATAAATTTAGGCAACGTCACTCCTTCAAACGAAAGAAAATAAAAACTTTTCTAAAATTGAAAGAAAACAGAAAAATCTTTTTTTTTAGCAGATGCCACTCAATTTGAAAAAATCATAAAAACTCTTGGAATTTTTTTCAGTTGGTTTGAAAGTTGAAAGTTTGACTTGGGTTATACAGGGTGGCGAAATAAATTTGTCACGAGCAATTAAATCTCAAACTGTCAAAATATACGTCCAAACGTCCACATTTAAGGTTAAGCGATAGTTAATATACAGTGATGGCATTGTGACGGTCTAGAAATGTCAAAAATGTCAGAATGTGTGACGAAATTTAATACAAACCGAGATCAAAACCAGATCAGCTTAAAATAGACTAAATTTCCCCAACGTCAATACAATTTTCGACGAGAGAAAACAAAAACTTTTCCGATATTGAAAGAAAATAGAAAATCGAACTTTTAGACACTCAGCGCAATCCGCTTACGTACATCAAAAACGTATTTGTCGACGTTTCTTGCTGATTACATACTTTTATTGTAACATACGTTCAACAAAAAAAAAAATACAGTCGCTGATGTAGGTTGACTTGACAGCTGTTAAAACCGAGATATAACAAACACTTCTTGCAAGTTTTACAACTCTGGATTAAAAAATAAATAGCAAGCTTGGGATTTTGAATTAAGTTGGTAGTTTTGCTTGTCACTTTAAAGCGGACAGTCCGAGGTTTAACCTTAATTGATTTGGGAAAATCGATGGATAACACAACTGCCAACGTGTAAAAAATGCAAAAATCGTTGATAAATTGGTATTCGGGCCAAAACCCGGATTTGAATTTTTATTCTATCACTTTTTTTTTGCGGAGGAATTTGGAACGAATGCTAAAAAAACAACTGTGGGATATATGGTTGATTAACCGATTTTTTTATTTTGTTGCTTTGTTTACCTTTTTGCCCTCGAGACGTTCAGGAGAAACCGTGTTTAGTAGACTTGTACATTTTTTTCATGTTGGTACCTCCGATATCTTTCAATATCTGACTAATTGTCACTCGGTACGGAATACTTAACCTCGAACTGTCAAACAAGGCTGCCAACACTTTTAAATTTCAAGGCTTGCTTCACCACTACGGATCGCAATTAATAAAAAAAAATGACGTGATCAACATGATCGTGTTCCGACTCAAAAATGACAGTTTTTGAAAGCGCCGAACGAAATTTCGTTCTTATCAGCGTCATTTATCCGAAGCCAACCGTGATTTTAAACACATTTTTCTAAATTTCGTCGCGTTAAAAATACATTTTCGTTTTTTTCCAAAGTCAATCGATACAACTAACAAGTTGTGCAAACCAAAACCGAAAAAATCGTCGAAGAAATGTTTCTTCCTCCGACTTCAAAGCGTCCGTCAACAAACCAACTTCCGCTTCCGCCAGCGAAATTTTCGTCGTCGTCGCGTGAAAAAAAAATAAAGAAAATACCTACCGTCGCCCCTTAAAAAATTGTTTGCGTGTATTGTCTCCAAACAATCGACTTGTGGCTCACCCGGTCACGATCGCAACACGACTAGCGCCTCGATGTTGCCGGTTGCTTCACCTGCTGGAGCGCATTCGTATTAAGCTTTCAGGAGCTTCGCCCTTATTCCTTTCGGAAAGCGTTTATATGTTGAGGAAGATTACGGCAAGATGTGGTAAATATGTATGGAGACAAGGGAGATTAATCGACGGACACAAAAACCATAAATAACCAACGTAATCGAAGTGTCCAACAGGTTCGGCTTGTAGCGACGCGGAACGAAACAAAGAAAAGGAGGATTCGTTCATTAATTTAACGTTACGAGCGAGTTCGGCGGGTTCTGGTTAGACAGAACTACCAACTACCACATTTCTCGATTTTGGAGGCTCGCGAAGTAAAATTTAAAATTTCAACTCTAATTCAATTTATTCGTTTCCATCCATCGTGAAGTCGCTCTCCGCGAATAAACGTCAAAGTTTAACTGCGTTCCGTAATAATTACATTCTCGATATATCCAGCGATGGAACGTGCCAAAACCACATCACTCGGCAGAAATTAATACGTACGTTTATAGTGAGAGACAAAGTTTTAACGTCGCGTCCAAATAGCGGATATCGACGCCGCAAAAAAAAATATTTAATTATATATTTTATTTGGGGATAATGTTTCAGTCGTAATAAGAGAAACGCATTTCTGTTTGCTTAATTACACCGAAAATTTATAATTTCAACGGGAAAATGAAACGAAATCCGATTTGATTCTCGGTCGGTATTCCGTAACGCTGTAATTGGTTCACAGGTCCCGGGTCCCGTTCAAATATTTAGTTTTTAAATTTCTAATAAAATGGAAATTTCAATAAAAAATTCAATAAAACTACTAGAGGAACACCTCGCTTCATTTTTTTTTTATATTTCGCTTCGTAATTACAACATTCCTGTGCCACATAAAAGTGCGATTTCGTCGGGAATACTTCATTAAAAAGGGAGCTGAAAAGACAACGTAACGTTCACTAACTACATGAAAAAGCATCAATGTTATTAAATTTTTTATCGGCGTTTCGGGCCGCCCCCGAGGTTCATTATTTAAGCCAAGGTTACGAATGTCGGTATTAACATATTTAAATTTTCGTTTGCTTGTTTCGAATAAACTTTATGGAAATTCATCGGAAAGACCGGACCGCAAACTGTTGGCGCAGAAACGTTTACGGAAACTGTGGCCCGATATCGGTCGAATTCATCAGAAATTTGCCGTTAATGGAGTTTCAAATTATTAGGTTTTAGAACTGGAAGTATAACAGAATCTAGTCGTTATCCGTGTTCCGACGCAAAACGAAGAAAAAGATATTCGATCGGAAATGGCGGATGCGCCGGGTCAGCAAGACACATTTTATTTGGTTTTGAATTTTCAATTTTCACTCGCCACTTTAATTTACTCGTTACGGTCATGACGGTTATAGAAATTAACTATACGGAAGAAAATTTTTATTTGACGTTTAACCAATTAATGTCAAGTACAGTGAAAATCTTTAATTATAACAAAATTATTACTTCAAAACACGAGAACGATTGCAAAAATTGAACGCAGTTAGAATTGCCAGATATCACGACTTTTTCATGTTTTGCAATTTCTTCAGATTGAGATTTTAAAAGTTAAATGTTGATTTGAACAGCAGTTGGGATTTATTTTTCTCACAGATTCCTCGACAGCTCGGCAAAAGCTGAAGATTTCCAAACTCCAAACTTTTTTAATGTAGGCAGGCCTGCTCCATCTTCTACCAAAAGAGTGGCTGAGGACCTTCTAATACAGGGACCCGTATACTTTTCAGGATATTCCAGTTGGAAATTTTTCATTTACCGTTTTTATAATACGAGAAAAATCCTTGGATGATCACAAATTTTCTAGCACATACATTGCAAAAAAACATTTTTGTGAATACTAGTAAATAAACCAGTCATTAATGGTCCTATTTTTGCCATTGAAAAGTAGAGCATTATTTACATAGGTCAATAATGATTCTGTCGTTCGACGTATTATTGTCCTAGGTTAATAATTTATAAGAAACCCCTATCAAATTTTTAAAAACGTTCAGATTTCAAAACCCAATTGGATCAGTTGAACAAAAGAGATCCATTGTGTTGCCTAAGTTGAAAAATGTCAATTAAAAAACAAAAGATGTACGTATTATACACGACTATAATATAGTGTGATCAAAAAAAAATCCAAATCGAAGCAGGCGTTGTAAAATTCCACGTCGTAGTGAAATTTATTTGAACAAAAACTTCAAATTCATAGGCGCCGGCAACTCGTGGGCTCAAACGCTATTAGGTAAGAATTTATACCGCGTGAATTTTAAATGTTGAAATTTAACGCCACTGTCACGGAATTGTGACATAACGTTAAGTTCGAAAACCTAAATCAAACATTTCAACAAATTTGCACAGGTTTTATATACTCACAGCTTTCTTCAACTCGATCAAATTTAGAAAAGAATGACCAATGGGATCTAAGCATTTTATCCGGATTCACGTGCCTTTATAATTTCATCTTAATATGGACTTAATCATTCTATTCTATGTATTCGTCTACTGACATTTGACATGAAAATAAAAGTCATTTTTGAAGTAAGTACTAAAAGATGGCGCCGTAGCGATTTTGAAACAGAACTATTTTAGGTAACAAGCATATACATTAAATATTTCTAATCGCCCAATGTTTTGTTATGTTGTAAAGGTAAACCTACGTTTCAACGATGGACAGCTGTCATGTGGTTCCAATTTCGGAGGCTAAAAAGGATCTTTAACGATCTCGTGTTTTTGCTTGATGTTAAAAGTGGTCCTTTATCGTCTTGTATAATAAATAACTATTTTACGAAAATACGTCAGTTACGAACTTGATTTTTAATTTTCTAAAAATTATACTCCTACTCGATAGTTTGGAGTTGTTTATCGTTATTTCGACCTCGCCACTTATCGGCCTCACGACATTAATAACAATTTTTGTAGAACAGTGACGGGGTCACAGCCACCGAAAGAATTCCCCGCTTCGCAGTAGATCAAGATAAGAGCACTAAAATAAGAGAGAAAATCCCATTGAAATTGCGCTACTACTCCAAATTGAAGTTTAAACTTTAACAGTGAAACTGTGTTCCGTACATAAAGTTCCTTTATTTTCTTCTTATGAAGTTTAACACTCGAGCTTGGAGTTAACGCATTGTTTCTTAAAAAAAGACTCATTTGATCGATGTTCGATATCTCGTCGATCGCGATGTAGAAAATTACAAACCTTTGATGATTCTAAAGAGTGATCGAGACAGGCGTGCGGTAAAAAACTTCCTTCCGTTCCGAGCGAAACTCTCGTACTTCCGATGCAAAGCTTTGATAGTAAACTTGCAAGCTTTTAACAACAATAAAAAGTAGTGATGTGAAAAAGTCCAACTTTGACCTAACACATCGATGAAATTCCCCAAACAATGAATCGATAATGGCGCAAAAAATCTGCGCGTTCATTTCGAAATTAAATCAAACGGGCTAATCTCAAATGTCATTTAAATTAAGACGAATCGATTCCCATTAGCCGACTAATTAAGTGTTACCCTCCAGATGGCGTATCGAACCAACTTTCAGACTCATTATGTTGTGATGATGATGATAATAATAATAATAATAATACTATTAATAAATGCGACGTTGCCATTGATTTTTTTAAGTGGTTTTAAGCGTTCAAATCGGTTTGATGTTTTCCTTTACTTGCGCTCGATGTAATGTATTTAAGCCGAGAATGGGATACGAAATATACCAATAATTTCCAGCTTTTATGATTTGTGCGCTTTTTCCGGCTTTCATAATTAATGGTCGCAATAAAGGAGCAAATGTATGAATTTTGCCTTAAAAGCTTTTTTTTTGGAAGAACTACTTTTCTTGATTTATTCAAACACGGCGGAATGCATCGCGGTAAATGTTTAAACAATTTTCGCGATCGCGGACACGCACGGAATTGCTTCGGACGATTTCATTTAAAATTTTAACACTTTTTTTTTAGGAACGACGTTTCCTTCTGTTTGAAAAACTTTTTTAACGACTTTCGTCTTTGTTTAACGTCACTCGTATTCGTACAAGATAAGAACGTCGGATCGTTCTTTTTCTTAACGGCGTTTTTTCCAACAACGGGAAGCGACAGCTTACCGTGTCGAATTTTATGATTTTTTTCAGATTAATTACATGAATTTCTGTATTTTGTTGCAGATTCAAAGAGAGGCATACCACGGCCAGTGTGAAGACCCCTTAAAGAATGTCACTACGCACTCGCTTCAAACAAAATTATTTGACTTTGTGATTGTCCTGGAAGCTACCAGGATTTTGTATTATTGATTTATTTTCATTAAATTTATAGTGTATTACTTTATGAATTTTATTTTTTTATCTTATAATTATAGGCAGTAAAAAAAGATTAGAAGGTATTTTGAGTTTTATTTTAAAGTATTCTGTAGCAAAGTACACCAAGTTGGTCCTACTAGTTTTGGGGTATACATATAAGGAGCACATGAGATGTGAGCTCTCCGATTACTTCGAATATTTGGACACCTGCCCTGTGCTCCTGATACAAGTATCGCCAAAAATCAAAAAATTGTAAATTTTTCAAAAATTTTGCTAATATTTGATAAAAAACCGTCCTGGAATATCAGGATCACATGAGATGTCCGGAAGTGTCCGGTTGAAATTAAATTTTTCAAAAAATTTTGTTAAAATTTGATACAAATTCGTTTTGTATATCAGGATCATATGATATGCGAAGAGGTCTCCGATTACTCCTAATATTTGGAGACCTCTTCGCACCACATGTGCTCCTGATACAAATATCTCCAAAAACGAAGAAATGAGATCTTTTCAAAAAAATTTCCCTAAAATTTTATAAAATTCGATTTTGAGTATCAGGATCATATGATATGCGAGGAGGTCTCCGATTACTCCTAATATTTGGAGACCTCTTCGCACCACATGTGCTCCTGATACAAGAAAATTACGAAAAATATTTTTTTCAAAAAATGCTATAATTTGATACTAATTCGTTTTGAATATCAGGATCATATGATACGCGAGGAGGTCTCCGATTACTCCTAATATTTGGGGACCTCTTCGCACTGCATGTGCTCCTGATACAAAATCTTCAAAAATAAAAAAAGTGAAATTTTCAATGTATTTCGCTAAAATTTAATGAAAATCTATGATTTTTTTTCTAATGTACTACCAACTAGATACGTAATAACTTCAAACCTTTAAACTTAAGGGTGCCGCGCCATCTATCAGCAAATAATAAAATATAAAGCAAAACAAGTAGCGCCACCTAGCGGCAGATTGCTAAACTGTTCAACAAAACCACCATTATTTTTTTGTAGTTCCACCCGCGCGAACAGATGGCGTCCCTGTGCGAAAACTTTCTCACCAAAAAATCTACAATCCAATGTTAAAAAAAGACAATTTGTTAATGTACATATTATATTTAAAGTCGAAAAAAACAGTACAAGAGAGTTTATATACAGAGCATTGATTTATAAATACAAAACTATCTAAAATTAAAAACGTTAATCCTAAAATTAAAAGTTAATACACTTGTTCATCTGTATTGTCAGACAACCCAAATTTTTAACCAAAAATTAAACTTGAAACGCGAACACCAGAAAAAAATAAAAAAAAAGTAGGAACATGTTCATAAAATAAGAACTATACCAATCATCCTAGATTCACCTAATTGCTCCCAAAAATATCCACAAAGCTAGATTAATATTATCAAAAAATACGATTTTATGTACAGTTTAAATAATAACATAACTAACTACCTAGTAAACGATAATATAGTTAACTACGCTAATTATTGAGCACAATCAACGATTAATGATTGGTAGTGAAAATATAGCAGTCTGGATGTACAATTTTACAATATAACAAATCACAATAAAACAAAAAGAAATAACGGCTTGGGCGTAAAAATGCTTCAGGCCTCACTTATTACTCCTCAAACGCAAAGAACGGTAAACTACAAACTAAAAATTTTTCAACGTCATTCATTAAAAAAAAAAAAACACGCTAAATCCTACTAACCGCACTACAAACTCACATAACAAAAGCTTGATTATTTTAACCAAGTGACTATGTAACAAAAATCATTATACAAATTACGCCACGGTCACACCTGAGGCTTCTTCTCCACAACTTATCCACTCTGCGTGTCCCCGAGTCACTAATTCCTGGTTTAAAAATACTACACTCTGAAAAGGGCACGAATCAGCAACGAAACGACTCTCTAGATCTACTTACTTTTGGCCCTAAAATTAAATAGCAATTAACCAACGGTACACCTTCTGGAGTGTAATCGACTATTTGCGTGAAAACTATCGCTCCTTTTGTCATTTCCGCTACGGCGGCGTACGAGTCTTCGCGCCAACCTGATTCTGAAACACAACGACGTTATCACTGAAAAAGAAAAAACGGTGGATGCGACTTACCATCGACCGGTTTTACATTAGCTAAGAAACATTCGGCCGCTTGGAAAGGCAACAACATGAAATCGCCTCGGATTTGTCTCAAATTTGAATGCTCTACGTAAGCGTAGCCTCCATAGTCCAACATTTTTACGTAACAAACACTGGTGGTTTCATCTGATGATAGGATGACAGCTCTGTACCAACTGTCTCCGGTAAATGCCACACAAACTGTATTTTCTAAAACACAAAAAACAAACAAGGTCAAGTGAGCATTAAAATTTTATACATGTCGGTAGCACAAAAAAAAAAAAAAACTACACTAGTAACAATTTGTAGGTTAACTCATTTGTATCGGTCCATTCGATAAAAAGTAAAATCGGTATTGCTACATCCTAGTACTTTCTCCATTTTAAAGTGACAGCTCTGCTTACCTGTAGAGGAGGAGGAGCGGACGGATACAAGTGAATTTTGGTAGTCCTAGAAATTTTAGCGCTTACCTGGAATGGGTGTTGGCAACAATGGTGAATCCGCTTCTGAATAGCATGCATTCATAAAACTGTTGAGTACATTAAGATTCGGGAAAGACGGATGAGTGGGCTGTTGCAAAAACAAGTGATTTGGGGCCATTACACAACTAACGATCGTATCATTATTGATACCTTCTACCAACTTCAACTGAAAAAAATCACAAGATTACAATTCGAAACGATAACAATTAAAACATCATTACGTATAAATGATCAGGAACGAGAGAAACGGCCGAAACAGGTTGCATAAAGGTGACTTGTTCTAATGTCACTTCCGGAAAACGTTTCAACGGAAATTTATCTCTGATGAGTTTAAGAGCGCTATCGATCTCCTTCTGAGTGCCCTCCATGGAACACACCTTCAGTTTATTATTCGTGGGATGTTTTCTGACCACGACATGGGCGCCAGTTTTTTCCTTGATGTTGGCGACCGAACTGCCATGTTTACCTATTAACTTGCCGACTAGTTGTTGAGGGATGACGAATTCGTAGATGGTGACGGTGTTGGTACTATCGGGGACCAAAGTGCGAGACGGTGGGGGCGTCACGACGTCGCTGCCTCCTTTTCCACTATCATTGGATCCCTGTTTAAGGCAAAAATAGAACATTACGACTTGAAAAACGTGTTACCAGCAAGTTAAACGTTTTTAAACTGATAAGAAACACAGTGAGCTATAATTGAAATATAAAAGTGGAAAATTGTTTTTAACTGAAGCGTTAAATAAAGAAAACAATCAAACGCTAAATGGAAAATTCTACGTCATCATGTGCAGTATTCACGAAGAAAAAACTGTTTAGTTGATGAATGTACAATTATATCGTGCCTGCTTAAAATGTGACACGAAAAAGTCACTCCACATTCCAATCGTCCGCGTCGGTTTACAATGCAACGAACCTTCAAGTTACAAAAAAAAAAGTTATTTTATGTATCAAGGACGCAAAGTAAAGTTTTAGCGGACTCGAATCGATTTTCACGGACGAGTCTGCTAAAACTACGTACGGACGTGGTGCACACGATTTTCGCCACTAGCGAAAAAACACAACCGATGACTTATTCTTTACTTAAGTAGTTTTAACCCAAAATCAGTCACTTTCATTGTCATAAGTAGACGGTTTTCTATTGTTTAATAATTATTTTTTTTTTTTTAATTTATTATCAGTCTGCGGAACGAGCACAAAATTTTATGCGAAAGCGCTACAAATGTATGGAAATTCGATTAATATTCAAGTGGTAATGAGAAAATTAGTTTGAACTTGGCTTTAAATCAAGACAAATGAATTAAATTTAAGTCTTCGAAATCCAAATATGATCAATCATATGGAAAAACAGAAAATTACAATAAAATCTCTATGACTAACATTCTTGTCTTTTACATTATCTTATAGCATGGAAGTTCGATTGTTTATTGCAAAATACGTCCTCAATTCCAAAACGCTAAATTAATTCGAAAGCAGGATATGTTGTCATAAAAAATATGTACACATATGAATAATAGTGTAATAATTATTTGCCCATGACCTTGCAAAGTCAGTCACTATTTAGGTGACAACAAAAACGAGCGCATAAAGTTTTTTTTTCCTATTTCGAATACAATAGTGATTCAAAAATTAACAACTCAAAAATTGTTTGGCATCGTTTATGTCAAACATATGACATTATTTCTAATTGATCGAATAAAAACGGCTTCTAAGTAAAAAGCTTAAGAATTTGGATTTTGTTGATGACGATGCTTGTCATTTGAAATCGACTCTTTGATAGTTTGAGGTGAAATATTAATTGGTATGCAGATACGATGATTGTAGCAATTCTGAAACGTCAAATTCGACGGACAGCAGAACTACCAACGTAGAAAAGCTACTTTATGCCTTGTTTTCTTCGGAACGCTTAGTACCTTCACCATTTTCGATATTTTTTTTTTTTCGTGAAATTAGATTTTTTTATTTAGAAATTAATGTGGTGCAATTTCTTATTTAATCAATTACAGACAAGCGAAATGTTATCTTGGTCTGCCACGACATTAAATTTCAGTTGTTATATAATGTTGACCTTTGAATATTTAAAAAAAAATTAATTAGTGTTTAGATTTTGAATTGCGCGAATATCTGTGACGTAAAAAGTTTAATTTTCTGTTCAAATTCTGTCAAGGGCAGATAAAATATAAAATTGCATATATTTACAAAAAGTTAAAAAACAAATTATAAAATGATTAAAACTCAGGCATTGTGTCATTTTCTGCATTTGCTATTTCCGTTTGTTTACGGTAAGTTTTTTTTTTTGCTCACCTCGCTATGATTATCCGATATACTACTCAGGGACGGACTGGCCAACATTACATCTGCCGGACTATGATTCGCCGAATCCCTCCCGTTATTCTGTCTCTGCATCTCGTTATTATTAACCGTCGATTTTTCTTGTTTCTCGTTTTCGGGCGGTCTTTTCTCTTCAACCACCGTTTGCGCCATGACTGGTGACGCTTTCTTCACTTCTGTTTTTTCAACGAACACTTCGCTCAAATTCGATTTTCTCACATCAACCGAACCTCCGTATCTCATCGATTTGATCTTCTCGATTTCTAAATCTAGATCTTCGTCTGATATAACGATCGGATTCGATTTGGCAGCTTTGAGTTTGGGCGGTATTATAATATCGATGGGGGCGGAATCGACGCCTGACAACGAACGTGAAAATGTAGTTCTGGCGGTGGCGATTGTGTCGTTCGTTTTTTCTTCTGTTTTTGACGGTGTTGGCGGTGTGACTTCACCTGGGTCAGTTTTCGATCTCTTGCGTTTGTACCAGAAGTAACTTAAGATGATCGCGATCGTTGGCACCGACCAAATCAACAACTGGCGCGAATGAGAAGGGGCCATAATTTGATCGATCCACGATTGACCTCTTCGCAAACCAAGCGATCCTGAAAGAAGGAAAAAAAATGCAGACAGGTCCACGTTAACATTTTTAACGGGAGCAACACCAATAATCGATCGAGTAAATGTCAATTATTATTATGAAATAGAAAGTAAAGCGGACCGACAAGGTAACAATTTTACATATGGAATGCCAACGAAAAAGTAGTGTTAAGGTCACCGTGTTTACTGCAAATTCACGCAACTTCGAAGAATTTCCGGAAAATTCTTCAACACCGTCAGACTCGTTCCGCTTCAGAAGATACAATTTCCGCGATACAGAAATTTAAAAAAAAAAATCTCACGACTTACCATTGTCACGAATAAGCAAAACTCTATAAATTCACACTTTAATTTCGTCCTGGAATCGTCAAGATTGGGTGTCGAGAAACGTGGCCGTTTTACAATATTGAATGCGATCACACCGTACACAACACCGGTGAATATTACCACGTGGCTATCGCCTTCACTTGTTCGGCATATTGCCGCATGCGCCTTCTAGAAAGACGAGATTCCTCGACCAATCACTTTGAGGCTCATGCGCACCATTCACTGGTTCGAAATTTCAAAGGCGAAACTGCGGAACTCAGAAATTTGGGTGTAAAAAGAACACGCGACCGCTCCCTGGTTCAACAAGATAATAAATTAACTGGTTCGATTACTGAACAAGTAAATATAACGTTTAGTTTCAGTCGATTAATGAGAAATGTGTTGTTTTTGTCGCTTGAATTCCAAACAGAGTTGTGCTAATATTAACTGATAACATATGAATCATGCATCGATCGTAAAACAATGCAATTAATCGCATAATTTCGTTTCGTGTTTGTGACTTCTGTTGAGGTATTTAGATGCATTTTCATGCCTTGCAAAAGTGTAAAACGGTGAAGTTACGTCACAAATCTATCGTAAAATTCGCATTTTCTTCGAAAACGGGGTTTTCTAAAAAACGAGAAAAGCCACGTTTCTTGATATACAACCACGATATAAAAAGGTGGGGAAATTTAACGTCGACTCCATGTACCAATACAAATGGTAAAACATGATGAGATGCAACTCATTTATCCTGGCCTTGATAACAACACAATTCTACACTTGCATTTCTTGATTTATTGCATCACACAAATAGAGAAATACCAGATGATTGGAATCAAAGTAGGCTTTGTAAGTTGAAACGGGTTGACAAGAGCTACCGATTGATCTCAAATTCTAATGCCCTATATTTGATAATATATTGACGTTATCACTCATTAGTGACATAGATAACCAAGTAAGTTGATCCAGGCTATAAATTCATGGACTATTTACCAAAAGATAATGTTTACAAAATATGTTTTAAAAAAACAAGTAGCGACACACATAAAAATCTGAAAAACGGCCACTGAGTTTGTAAACAAATGAAAAATCGTTTAAAGATGTGATAATATAACACGCCCATTATTACCTGGGCCCATTATTAACTATGACAACTGCACCGTAAAATATGGGAAACCACCTCAGACAAGCGGCAAATCTCTGTTCACACTTTCCAAGAATGATAAAAATTTCTCGCTTCTAATTGCTCCAACTTTTAACATTTAAAATCCTCGCCGCATGCCCGTACCAGACCGGTTCATGTGACCTACGATGACATAACATGGGAACTAATCACATTAATACATGGCCACGCGACCTACCATCATCGCGGGAAAAATTCCAAATTAAAGACCATGCGTATTTTACATAATGACTTTCGCCAACCCCAAAAAAAGAAAAAAATAACAGTTCCAGTTGAACGACCGTTGTCGACATTTCGGCCACCAGCGACTGCATTTCTTTCGGAATTATAACAGCAGGAAAAAACCAGTGGACCTGTTTACTTTCTTCTTTTAGGCGTGACGATGGTAGCACGTTGCTAAATCGAGCAAAAAAAAAAAAAGTTTCACCGATCCGGAATCGGATTTTTAGCAAGGAACTTTCACGAAAATGAGGCTACATAAACGGCGGGGTTGATTCTTGACGTCATGAAGTATAGGCTTATCTCGAGTGCATCCGCTACATTAGGTAGATATGATTGTTATTAAACTATCGGTAAAAGGAGATGTGGACACGTCGACGGTATTTATCTGAGATTTTCAGGTCAGTCCGTTTTTTTTTTGCGAGAATTTCAAACGAAATTCCTTGGCCTAAAAAAACCTTGGTTATCGTGAGGCAGCAAAAAAAATTCACGCTGTAATTTGAGAATATTCAAGTCATTGCACCATTTTAATCGGTTCTTCTTCAGTGATTCGGAACTGCGAAGCAAAAGCGTCGCGACCATGGTCTAAAAACACTCAGTATTCTTCCTATTTACGACAGAAATAGTCCAAACTAAACCGAATCTGCTTCAAACCGTGGTTTCCGGAATTCCTTGCCAAAACAAAATAAAGCAAACTTTAAGGCATTTTCCGTAACCCTGCCCGCATATTGTGCCCCTCTCAATATCAACATGCAAATATAAACAAATCAAGTACCGATGATTCATGCAGAACTACAACCTATGCAAAACGACGCGTTTTTCAATTCATAAAAACCCGATCAACGCGAGAAAATCGACAAAATATTGAAAGCCGGCCACATTCCACCTAACGTATGCCACTCAATCAAAATAAAATCAGTGGACTTACGCTTTGGGGGCTTTTCTTCCAACTGTCAATTGCACGAACGTCACGTATAACTTCTTTTCTTCTAGATAAACAAGCGAAACGAGCACGAATACGTGGAAAATTCGGAAAAATCTCAGCGTTTACTTTCCACGTGCTCACAATGTTTTCCACACTTACAATATGGCGACAAGAGGAACGGCCGGTAAAGTCGGAACAACCCCATTTTCTAGCTGTCAAACCAAATAAGGTGTCGGTGGCTGTGGAACGAGCGACATCTAGGAAGGAGAGACCACACAAATTTGAAAAATCGAGAATTTGAAAAACTTACTGAAGGCGACGTTGAAACGGGGACACGGGGGCTAATTTGAGACACCTAGAAGTGAAATTCACTACTTCCACGTTCGGAAACACTTTAATTCACGAAAAAATGGAATAAAAACACCACGCTTCTGTCAGCTTTCAATTTTTCTTTCACGGTCATGTCGGTAATGCAGGGCGCCGAAAAGCTAATCGAGAAAATTAAAAATTTGCAAACTTACGTGCCCTGGGCGATAATGTTTATTAATCAGGTCTACCGTCACTCACTTCACCAAATCGTAGAAAAAAACTCAGCGTCAACTTGCTGTGCTGCTGGTAATGCAGGTCGTCGCAACACCTCCGTTGAAAAATCACGAATGAAAAGACGCACGGACACTAAAAATTTAACAGTTCAATTTTCAGGTATAGGATGCCACAATTTGCACTGCAATGAAGCACGAATGCACAATTTCAGTCAAATTTCAAATTTCTCTGCTGTCGGTAATACAGATGCCGCATCACCATCACGACATAACCTACTGCTTCCACATGCATTTGTTAATTTTGTCAATAGTTTATGACACCTGAAATCTAAAATTTGAATTTCCAGTCGCAGGACCTCACAATTCGCTTTTAAATGAACAAAAACCAACAAACACCGTCAAATTTCAAATTTCGGCGCTGTCGGTAATACAGATTTCGTACCAAACATCCCAACATAACCTAGTTTTTCCACGAGCATGTGTTTACGTTAACTTTGTTTCTGCACTCAAGACTAAAACCATGGGAAAGAAATCAAAAATCGGAAAACAACGCAAAGACAAGTACTACCAGCTCGCCAAAGAAACAGGTAATTTTACTCCCTGCAGCCCCCTCATAACCTCACTTTCTCTCAGGTTACAGATCTCGTGCTGCTTTCAAGCTAATCCAACTAAACCGCAAATTCGAATTCCTACAAAAATCGCGAGTATGCATCGATCTGTGCGCAGCCCCCGGCGGCTGGATGCAAGTCGCCAAACAAAACATGCCTGTCTCCAGTATAATAGTCGGCATCGACTTGTTCCCCATCAAACCGATCCCCGGGTGCATCTCCTTGACTGAAGACATCACCACAGAAAAGTGTCGTGTCGCTCTCACTAAAGAACTGCAAACGTGGAAAGCTGACGTCGTTCTGCACGACGGGGCCCCAAACGTCGGTAAAAACTGGCTGCATGACGCGTACCAGCAAGCTTCTTTAACGTTGAGCGCGCTCAAGCTCGCGAGCCAGTTTCTGAAAAAAGGAGGCTGGTTCGTGACGAAAGTTTTCAGGAGTAAAGATTACAATTCCTTGATTTGGGTTTTGAAGCAGTTGTTCAAGAAGGTGCACGCGACGAAGCCGCAAGCGTCGAGGAATGAATCCGCTGAGATTTTCGTGGTGTGTCAGAATTATATAGCCCCGGATAAGATCGACTCGAAGTTCATGGATCCGAAATATGTGTTTGAAGAGTTAGAGATCGAGCCGAAAAATAAGTTGAATATCTATCATCCTGAGAAGAAGAAGAAGAAGGACAAAGCGGGGGGGTACCCGGAGAACGATTACACGTTGTATCACCAGGTTAAAGCGTCGGAATTCATCAAGCATCCCACGGGGGTTGAGCTGCTGGAATTCGCGTCAGAGGTGGGGTCCACGGCTCTAAAAACATTCCCAAATTTCCCTTTTTTAGATTGTTTTAGATACTCCCGAAATCTTAAACAACAAGAAGACCACGGCGGAGATCAAAGAGTGCTGTAAAGACATCAAGGTCCTCGGAAGAAAAGACTTGAAGGCTCTCCTCGCATGGAGGAAAGCCCTCGGTGAGGAATTTAAAGACAAAGTTGAAGAAGCCCCCGAAACTAAAGAATCGGAGCCTGAGCCTGACAGCGAAGACGACGAGTTGAAAGGAGTCCACCAACAGATCCTGGAACTAGAAGTCTGTACCTCTCTTTTAGACGTTCGCAACTAATTATCATGACTTTCCAGAGTGAAGAACAACACGACCTCAAGCGCAAGAAGAAGAAAGCTCAAAAAGAACGCAAGAAACTGAACGAAAAACTCAACTTGAAGATGGTCCTCAAAGGGGACTCCGGTCCGACCTTGGAAGCCGAAGGCATGTTCTCACTCAAACAACTCAACAACACTAAACAAATGAAGGCGGTCGTGGATCAAACCCCCGACGTCGTCGCCCACTCAGACGACGAAGAGCCCGAAGCGAAACAAAAATACGTCAGATTTGCTAAAGACGAACAACACCTGAGTAGTACAGGACTGTACTACAAAGATTCGGACTCGGAACTCGAAATGGAAGAGTCCGACGAGGAAGAGATCAAGGAAGGTTTGGGGTTGAGCGACAGCGATAGCGAAATGGAGAGCACCAAGCCAAAAAAAGAGACAAAACACCCTCTAATCACCGACCTCGACCACCGAAGCAAAGACGAAAAAAAAGCCCACAAGGCGGAACTGTGGTTCGAACGCGACGCGTTCAAGAATCTCATCGACGACGCCGACGAAGACGCCGACTTGGACAAAACGGTGAACGAATTCAAGAAGAAAGGAGCGAAAATCGTGGGAGAGGAACCAAGCGACAGCGACTACAGTTCCGATTCCGATTACGACGTCGAGGAGGAAGTCACGGTTCCGATCAATAACGCGAAGAAAGACGGTTTCGAAGTCGTGAAGACGACGAAAAAACGCAAGCAGAAGCTGAGCGAAGAAGAACTAGCTTTAGGAACCATGATGGTGAACAGCAAAAAGACGAAACGCGATATCATCGACGCCGCCTGGAATCGCTACGCCTTCAACGACGACAGCCTCCCCGACTGGTTCGTTCAAGACGAACAAAAACACATGAAGAAAGACGCCGCCGTTCCCAAGGTACGCCTATCTAAAGTCTTTCTCGTATTTTACTTTTCTTTCCAGGAGCTGGTCGATGACTACAAGAAGAAGCTGGAGGAGCTCAACGTGCGCCCCATCAAGAAGGTGATCGAAGCGAAAGCGAGGAAGAAGAAGCGAGCGTTGAAAAAAATGGAGAAAGCGAAGAAGAAAGTGGAGAATTTGATGGAGAACGTGGACGTCTCCGACAGAGAGAAGGCCAAACAAATTAAACAGTTCGTAAGAAAATCGCGGTGTTTTCCCCAATGACGCTTGTGTGTTTCCAGGTTGTATAAAAAAGCCCGACAAGAGCCGAAGAAAGAAGTGACCTACGTCGTCGCGAAGAAACACATGGCGGCGAAAAAAATGAAAAGACCGGCCGGTGTCAAGGGACACTATAAGATCGTGGATGCCCGAATGAAGAAGGATTTGAAGGCTCAGAAGGCAAAGTTGAAGACGCAAGGGAGGAGGAAGAGCAAAAAGCGATGAAGTGATGAAAATTTGTCCGTAGTTTCGCTAAAGTTTATTTTTATTGCCGCCGTGGACTTTTACTTTTTCTTTAATAATTTATACGGCGATTAAACAAATTGCCAAGGTTGTTTACAATGCGTTTGTTTTGAAACTGCATAATTATCGAAGGGTTATTAGATAATCGTATATTTCACAACGAGGGTGTTGAATTTCGTGGAAAAAAACAATGTGTGGAATTGCATGTCACGTTTCGTTTTCTGCGAAGTGCGAAACAGTTCTTTTTCCGTCTCGTTGTGACAATGCAATAAAATAGCAATTTGAATAAATATGGTGTGACATAACTTGTAAATTGGTCGTTGTTTATATCATCACCCGGTGGCCATCACCTTGAAGACACTTCCCGCAGTAAAAAGTAATTTTCCAAGCGGCCATTGTCATACCAGAAACACATTTATCTCATACACGCAAATTGAATTAAACGAGTATTATTAACTAATTATCTCTATCACTTTGACCATGAAAACGATTGTGGACGCAGCAACTTATGGCAACCTTGAACCTTCCCTTATCAAATACCCAAGATAAACACGTCGAAAACAACATCGCACTACACTCATTGGAAATCTCTTTATTGTCGGCTATTTTCGGGGCGGCGGGTGCGGTGGAGGCGGCGGCATGTACCCTACACACGCACATCCTTGAACCTCGATATAGCAACACGACAACAAGTTCATAAAAAAGCGCTAAAAACAGAACTTTGCTTGTTGACGCTCGCCGACGGAGGTGGAAAAAGGGGCGGGGAGGGGGAGGAGGACACCCACCAACGGCCCCGACGCGACCGTCCGACTGACCTTGCTAAACTTGACCTTGCTTTATTTCAGTAGCGCACCTCAGGGACCGGGAGCTGCGCCTCGAAATTTCCGAAAATTCGCCACAGGGGCGGCTCGAGTGAATGAAGCCGGTCGGGAGACGGCAAAAGTGTCCCGTTCGCTTCGTTCGCGAGCCGGTCCTGGCGCCCATGAATGTCAGCGAGGTTAGTCAAAGGTTAATATAAGCGAAATATGATCACGTAGGTCGCACCTGCTCCGGCTCATCTCTATTTAAATCCCCTCCAAAGTGACGTTGCTAATCAAAATCAAGGTCGGACCTTGAACGATCCACCTTTTTCGTACAATAATAAACCCATGAAAGAAATGTACCAAAGTCGCCGCCACGGTCGCGCCAGCCTTGGCATTAGCCCGTTCGTTGGACTTCTTCCTGGTGCACCGTTAATATCGATCATTTGAATGAGTTACAAATTAGTCACGTGGGTTCTAATGAATCAGCACAAAGACTTCTTTTAGTCAAGGTCGTGGTATGCTGAGGGTAATTGGGTCATAAGAGTCACCCTTCGTTGCAAATCGATGCAGCTGCACCGGGCCAACAAGGTCGAGGACGGCACTTGTCACACGTTCCATATTTTCCGACATTTGCATAAGAATAATAGCGACGGCGATCGCGCGAAAATTACTTAAACGGCTCGTCTGTTTGTGTTCGACGAAAACAATAAGGAAAAAAGCACAACGAGTTGTTTACGTAGACGACGGAAATGGAAAACTATATTCTAGATTGACGCACGTGGTCGGATTACAATGAGAAAATTTCGATTTTTTTTAATTTTTTTTTCAATGCTCTTAACTACAAGACCAAGGTCGGATAATTTACGACCGAGATAAATCTAAATCTCGGTCTAAAATTATTATCAATGACATTCGGCAGATTAAGGAAACGCTAAAGGAAGGCGATAATTGCAAGGTCAAGGTCGGAACGACGATTTCCATTTAGGAGAAATTTGGTAAAGTTGTTGCTATAGTCGTTATAATCGACGACGACGGGGAGATTAAACACGTCTCGGTGACCAAGAATTGCTCAGAACTATCACGTGGGATAAAGTCCACTGCGAATAAATTCAATCAATCAATAAATTCATGCAAAATTCTTCGATAACGGCCAGCACGTGGATACTAAGTGGAGTTGAAGCTATTGTTTTTTTTCTTTTACGATAAATTAGAATTTTAGCCGCCGGTTTAAAGTAAACAAAAACAAATGAATTATGCACGCTCTTACATTTTTGCTTTAATTTGTTTGAAAAAAAAAAAAACTCTAATTATAATAGATATTTTAAGTTCGATATCATTCTAATTTGCACAGCAAAAAAAAAAGAGACAAATATATCCACTATATAACTTAAAGTGCCATAACTCCACTATTAGTTGGCATATATCAATGAAATTTGGGGAAATAAATAATCTAACGTTACTTATTAAATATAAGTATACAAATTTTGCAAAATGTCATTTTTCGAATAGTTTAAAAATTTGAACTATATAACATTAAGTGCCATAACTTCACCATCTGTAAAGATATAAGAGTGAAAGTTGGTAAGCTGATTAATCTCATTTTACTTATTAAGTATGCATGAATTTAAACTTATAGATCACGAAACACAAAATTGTTTTTTGTATATCTCCAGGTAAAAGAGTCAAAAATTAGACTATACTCAGGACTTTGTCAAGTGTCAAAAATTATACAATTATTATAGTCCAGTGTTGATAAAAGCCTATCATCAAGCGATTTGGACCTGTTGCAGGCCATCATCGCGATCTATTCCAACAAAAATAAAAAAACAGGCCACTTTCTAAAATTACATAATAATTGTAAAAAATATTTATTTTCCCCGTTCTCGTGCGTGTGGGTGCGCCCATTCCGTAACTTTCCCGCATCACGAAAGTCGCCTATTTTTGCCCATGTTTATTGTAACACGCCATGCATCGTTTTTATAGATTTATCGCTTAAAAATAGCCGTTTTACATAATCCAGCCTTCTCTCGTTTTAGCCTCTTCTCCCCGATTTCCCGCTGCTAGTGGTGATTTGGAGTTGCAACGTGGAAGAGCGCTAAGGTCAAGGATTCGGTGCCTGGGTATTGATTTAGGGCGGCGCCCCAATGCCAAGGCCTCGCGGTCACGGGGAAGGTCGCCCGGGGCCTCTTGGGAGCCGCCAACATTCGCAAGTAAACACCTTAATTAATCCAAAACGACTGATTTGCCAGAAGGTCGGGCCGTGGATTTTTTCACCGGACTTGGTGATTTTTCCCGTCTAAATTCCGCGGTGGAAATCTCAGCTCGCACCGTTATATAAATAAATAAATAACTGGCTTTAGTTCAAGGTTGGCTTAAGTTCAAGAGCAAAAGGCATCGTGACATCAGGTTGAATTTAAGGGTGTAGGTGGCATTTGCAAATGTCAAGATCGTCGGTTTTTTCCTCTTGTTCCCATAATGTTTAGATTCCTTAATGCGATTTCCTGGTTATGGAAAGTGATTTCACCTTGCTTTTCAACCTTCCGTCACCTTCGACCTCCACCATGGTAGCATTTATGGGCTTTCACTTTTCATTTCCTGCATTCAGAGATGGCTGATTCGACCCAATTCGATCGAATAACAAGCACCACCACAAGGTTGGGGGGACACTCGATAACAGTGTTAAGGACCCATCCAGATCGATTTCCGTCCGTGCTCCAGATTCCCCATTTTTCCCCAAACATGGACGCACCCATGAGGAAATGCCATTGAAATTCAACCGAGTAAAAATAAAGCGCGACGTTCGCTCGACCTTCGAATAATTGACATGTTTCTGTGTTAAGAGAGTTCATTATTTAATGAAGGGGGTTGGCTACGAGTCCAAGGTCTGTTCTGATTACACTTTTTCAGTTTTTATCGAACGAATAATTGATTCGTTTAACAATGGACTCGGCTGATCCGCTGAATTTTCATTCGCCTTGATATAGACTAAAAAAAAACTCTTACGGTCCGAATCGTAAAAAGTGATGCAGCTTCCATTGAATCAGAGTTACGGCTAATAAAATTTGTTTTTCATTAGAAAACAAATTAAATGTTATGGTGGAATTATATAGTCTATAAACAGAGTCTTATGGCTCGAGTTAAAAAGGTAGAATGCAATTCGCATCCAAGGATGTAATTTTGTGCGAGATTTTATAGAACTTAATTAAGGGGTTTATTGAAATTCATCTTCCTATTTGTGTCAAGCTCAACTTGCTTCAACGATTTGTCATAAAACATGTGGAAGTTGGCCGTGTATATATACAGGGAGTCTATTAAACAAACAACTTATTCTTATGACTTTTTGCCTCCAGCCATAAGAGTCATTTTTATAGACTACATAATTGTAAACTATGCATATATGCACTGTATAACTTTAAGTGTCATAACTTCGCTATCTGAAGGTATATAATTGTGAAATTTGGTGAACTTATTAATCTACCTTTACTTATTAAATGTGCTAAAATTCAAACTTATAGACCAAGAAACACAAATTTTGTAAAATGTCATTTTTCGAAAAAACCAAATATCTACACTATGTATATCATTTGGAGTGCCATAACTCGACTATCTGTAGGTATATAAATGTGAAATTTGGTGAACTTATTAATCTAAATCTACTTATTACATGTTCTAAAATTTGAAACCATAAAACGTAAAATAAAAATTTTGCAAAATGGCATTTTTCAAAAAAAAAAAACAAATACTTGGACTATGTCATTTTGAGTGCCATAACTCCACTACCTGTAGATATATAATTCTGAAATTTAGTGAGCTTATTTATCAGAGTTTACCTATTAAAAGTGCTAAAAACCAAAATTTGTATTTCATGACATAATTTTGATTTTTAGCACATATAACACATAAATCCATTCAATAAGTACACCCAAACAAACGAGTCTTACGGCTCGACGACCAGACCGCAAAATAGATCCGTGTAAACGTTCGCTTTGCGACGCGAACCGCAGGAGTCAACATCGTCGACTATACCTCGCTTCAGATTTCTCTGCGGAGAAAAATTTCTCCACGATTACAAAACATAACATGTTTTTCTCTGATATTTATTTCACGCGTATCATTGTCCTTTGTTTCCTTCCCACGCGTATTCGTATTATCTATACATTCCTGCGACCGCTCGAGTTTATGGGAATGCAATTAAGATAAAAAAAAGCACGTCATTCGCGTGTAAGAAGGATTAAAGAAAGATAAGCGAAGTTACAGTTCGATGGTAGGTCGAAAATTAGAAATTCTGATGTTTGGCAAAGGTCAAGGAAAAGGCCAGATTTTTTCCTTCGTCCAACAACGCACTTGTTGCCGGCGCCATGCAATTTTCCTCTCTAAAGCCCACGATAGCGAAAATACTCACGACATACTGATTAGAAGTAACCTTGACTGGTGGTTAGAGTTCCGTTAGTTTGAGCAAGGTCGCGAAATGCTGTCAGCAATACGTTATTTCATAACAATCGTTCGATCCGTAAAGGTTACGCAAGGTCCTCTTTCCGCACGCTCTAAAAACTTAGAAAGTCGCGGAGAAGATCTCGCGTCTCCCACGAAATTCAACCATTTTTTACAACAATTTCCCTATGAGAAAGTAAAACAATAGCTTTCACTTTTACCATCGAAAAGTAGGTATCTATGCCGACTGGTTCTGTTACTTTCTCTTTCGGATCGACATAACAGAATAGGAGCCCCCTCTAAAAAACACAATGGACCCTAAATCCGTCCGTTGTAAAAATTTCATTATTGTCCGTGCCGCCTTTTCGTTTAGAAAACGACCCGAATTGACGTTACCTTGACCCGGCTCCGCATGACCCACATTTTCGGGGAACCGTCGATACCTACAGAGAAATGAACACTTTTATAGAAACTCTCACTTCATTTTCACAATACAGATCGATTTTATTTTTCCTTGACATTTCATTTACATTTTTTTTCTATTTTTATGGCTCTTCTAGTTCCGTATAACGGCGTCGGCGAGAGGAGTTGAAAAAATTCATTAATTCGAAACGACATGACCTTCCGTAATTGTTTGATTTTTACATGTTTGCGGACCTTTGTCAAAAAACTGGGTTATCAAATTGTCAAATAAAAGTGGCCTTGCAGGAAGGTGATTCGAGGAAATCTCGAGGATTATCGGGCCGATCATAGAGTGACATGATAATGGTACTTTGCAAAGAAGTGATAAGCTGGCGACGTTGGGAAATGGCAAATATTGAATGTCACGGCAGGTATAGTGGATAAAGTTTACTCGGGCAGCTGAGAAAATAATCGAACCGGTTTCATGACATGATCGTTTATGGATCAAGCGTTAAAGTGATCCGTGTCAGACCAGGAATTGTTTGTAAACATCGTATTCACGTGAAGTGGGAGCATATTTTGGATAAAATTCAATCAAAGATCTAAAAATTGTACATTCTGTTTAAGATTTATATCTCTTGCTCCATGGTTCAAGTACACTTCATTTTGTTTTTATCCGTAATACTTTAAATAAATAAATACAAATACCGTGAAAGTTCATTTTATAGACTATACATTCGTATTCATTCAACTATGTTGAAGCAGACTAATGCATCTCATTTTATGACATCTGCTTCAAGAATCATTTCTTTTGACTATATCGCCGAGTATAAAATATATAGTCTACAAATAGGTCTATAATTTTGAGTGTTCATACTTTTAATGAGTACAGGTTAGTAATTTCACCAAATTTCTAAATTATATACAAAGAGATATTGCAGTTATAGCATTCAAAGTTATATAGTAGAGATATTTAGATTTTCTAAAATTGACATTTTGCCAAATTTGTATATTTTTATATTATATATTTATATTTAGTTCAGGACCGTACTCTATACATAAGTGCCATAAATCAACTACCTGTAGGTTTGTGATTGTGAAATTTACTAAACTTATTAACCTTCATTTTCAAATTAAAGGTGCAAAAATTCAAAATTGTAGATCACTCAATACAACTTTTGCAAAATGGCATTTTATAAAAAGACAAAATATCACACATATATAACTTTGAGTGCCATAACTTCATTATCTATAGGTATATAACTGTAAAATATGGTGAATCTGGATAAATCTGGATTTACTTTTATACGTACTAAAATTTGAATTACAGATTACAAAAGACAAATTTTGCAAAATGTCATTTTTTGAAAATAACATATATCTGTATTATGTAACTTTGAATGCCTTAACTCCACTATCTGTAGGTACATAATTGCGAAATTTGGTGAACTTATTTATCCGGATTTGCTCATTAAATGTGCAAAAATTTGAAATTGTAGATCACAAAATACAAATTTTGCAAAATGGCATTTTTGGAAAAGTTCAAAAACCTGCACTATATAACATTAAGTGCGATAACTCCACTACCTGTATAGATATAACTGTGAAATTTGGTGAGCTTATTAACCTGAATTTACTTAGTAAATGTGCTAAAATCCAAAAGTATATCTGACAAAGTAGAAAATTTGCAAAATATTATTTTCCGAAGGAACCAAATATCTGGAGTAACGCCAAACGTCAAAGTTCGTCTATTTTTATTTATTTATTATCGAACTATACAAAAGTTTTCCACCGATAATTTTAGTTTGTTAATACAGTGTAACCTCGATGACATGAACTGTTACTCAGCAACATCCTCGCTCGAATTTCCTCAAAACAAAGTTCGACTGTAAAAATTTTCGTATTTTTCCCAACTCGTCATCTCGAAAACGGCGATTGTTTTGCAGCGACAGCGCCAAATTTAAATAGCCGGTAAATAAATGAATTGCGAAACCGGCGCCAAGTCATGACCCGAAATCGCATTCAACTAAGCATGCACGCCCCAGAAGGTAATCATCAAAATAAGCATAACGCTTATGAAATTCCCGAAACCGTGTCAAGATGTTGTTTTCGATTAGTTTCCTGCTCAGATAAGTTGCGCCACATGTTGCTAAAAACGCGGATCCGAGATAATTTTTTTTTTCCGATAAAACGATCTAATGTCCTTGCGCCACCTGGAAATCGTTTCTAGCATAACAAGGTTGATTGCACTTGCGTAATAAAATAAAACAAAGATCGCGAACATTTGCTCTGTTTATTGGAGGAAATGCGACTTTAAAATTAGGATTTGGCAAAAGGGAAGGATCTCGTGCGCTCGAATAAATTATTATTCGTATAGCATGTAGCAAATATGTGCTTGTTGATAAGCAAAGGTTATTATTAGTACAATAACCTTGAATGTGCACTTGAGCTCTTATCAGTACGGAGAATTTTACGCCACTAATCCTCAAATACCACACGACGTAATTTATAATGAGCGACTCATATCCGTCCGTGCCAATATTTGACATCTCCACGAAAAAGCCCACTTTTTTTTTATCGCCCGTCTTTTCATGGTCATCCCCCACCTTAACCATCGTTATCCTGGCGAAAATCAATAGTCCTTGTAAAGGACAAGTCGCAATTTCATTCGATTCCGAGGAATCCTACGTGGGTGAAGTCCTTAAAAGCTTTCGGAATAAATTTGCTTCCATCCCTCCTGTTCTGTTCCTTTACCCCCACGATTTTCCGGGAAAGCTCGTGCCCGGTCAAGGACACCCGGGACCGACACCGAAGAGCGACCCCAAGCAGTTTCCTCCGGCTATGAAAATTTGAATTTTGTCTCTGGTTTGTTCGCTCATTCATGCTCGACCTTCATTGTGTAACAGGGGGTGAGTAGAGCAGGTCAAGGTTTGCTACAACCCCTCCGCTGCCGGAGGGGGTGAAGGTCGCAAGGGTGGAAAACTTGCGCAAGCTTCCTAATTCCGCCTACTCTGTGTGGGTTTCACGATGGGAACGGGGCGAAAAAGGCGGAAGCTGGAGAGTTCACCGGGTTTTCATTTCCTAGGGCGAAATTTAAAAAAAAAATGTTCTGCGGGGGTGGGTTCCGGCTTGTGGTAGCTTTCCGACGAGGTGGCACGAGGAGTTGGCCCAAAATGGCGCAACGCCGCCATATTGAATTTCCTTCAAACTGTGGGCCACGATGACTTTTAGTTTCAGGTTACCATAGTTTTGATTATACGCGGTTGTCCACTTAAAAGTTACATTTTCTCACTCCGAAAAATTGTTTTTTAGTTGTCATAAGATTTTTATTTATCGTCCTTTATTTTCCACAGTAAAATTCAGGAACCATGACTCATACTCACCTACAGGGTGATTTCTTTAATTACGATAGAGGCAAAATTGATGTTCATCCGTTCCTTCACTAATATTTAAAATAAAACGTTTTGTTGCACAAAATCCCATAAACTTGACAAAATGTCAACATTTGCATACGGTTGCTTTTGTAATAAGCGTGGAATTTAACCGGCTCGATTTCTTGTTATTTCTCAAGGTATGGTCATAAATTGGACCGTTTAAAAATAAAACACTCTGTATATACGAGTACGGAGTGTCTAAAATAACTATGTAAAAATTTCGTAATTCAGTAATCAAGGTGGACAATTTGTATAGTCTAAAGAATGATTCTTATGGCTGAAGGCAAAAATTGGATCAAAAAAAAATTCTTGGAGATAAATAAAAAATGCACCAACTAAATCCAACTAAAGTGGAATCTCAATCAAGTCCGATTAAAATGAACCAAACTGTGTGTAAATTTGATTAAACATTCTCTAAAAAAAAAAATACAAGCAAATAAGTTGAAACAAAATAACAACTGGACTAAGACACAAATTCGATTAAATTTAATCATATCTGAATTAATTTGAGTAAATTGTGGTTTGAGCAGTGAAATTTAAAGAAATCTGAATACATTTTCAAACCGAGCTGAATAGCACTAAATGGGCAACTAAATTTCTGTGGATTAAATTTGACTAAAATGGACAAAAAGTTTACTAAATCGTCATAACAGTGGAATTAAATGACACCAAAGTGACTTAAATTTGGGTAAATTCCAGGCATGGTTTGAATAAATGCTCATAAAAAAATTTCCTTGAATCAGACTAAATTAGACTAGCATCACAAATAGGATTGAATTTAACCAAATGTGATTAAATTTTACTATTTTTCACAGAAAATGGCGCAACTAAGTCCGACTTAAGTGAACTAAATCTGATTAAATTAATTTGCTTGGCGCAGAATGGAATTAAATTAGACTAAAACTGGAAAATAAATCCGAAAAGTGTACGGTAGTTCTGGCTAAAATCCAATAAAAAAAAAAATAAACTGAACACGATCAAATTGGAGTAAATTTAACTAAACGTAGTTCAATTTGACCAGATCGCTGTTCAAGGAATTGAAATGAACTAAAACTGCGTAAATGAAATTTGATTTAAACAACTTAAATATTGCTTAAATTAAATTTGTGAAATTTAAGTAAAACGGACCAAAATGGACAAACTCTTGACTAAATAGACAGAAAGTAGAATTAATTCGTGCTGAACTCGATCAAAAATTGAATTCTCTGATAATAAAACTAAATCTAAATAAATTACACTTGATTGATAAGGGTTAAATTTGACTAAATTGTACATTTAACCGTACACAAAACATAGAAAATGGTAAATTTAAATTCGACTAAAATGAATAAAGTCTGACTAAAATAAAAGAAATCTTAATTAAATAACCCAACAATAAACCTAATCTGATTAAATTAAATTTCATAGTGTTGAATGTGTTGAACATTGTGAAATAAAACTAAATCCGAACAATTTTAAGTATATGTAGATCTGGCTAAAATCCAATAATATAAATCAAAAATTGAATTAAATTTAACAAAACTAATTTTACAAAACTAATGTTCATGTAATTGAATTGCACAAAAACTGTGTAAAATAGCAACTAAATCTGATTAAAATGCCTTAAATTTTGCTTAAATTGGACTAAATCTGAAATTTGACTAAAACAGATCAAAATGAACAAAATCTTGACCAAACAGTCACAAAATAATTAATTCGTGCTAAACTCAATCAAGTTCGATTAAATTAAACCAAATTGGACTAAATCTGAATAAATTACACTTTGTTGAGTTAATTGAATAAATAAAACTAAACGGCTCTAAACTGCATTAAACGGGCGACTAAATTCCATTGATGAGGTTTAAATTTGACAAAAACGATGTCTACTAAATTGTCATGAACGTGGAATTAAATTACACATAAGTGACCTAAATTTGACTAAATTTCAGGCATCCAAACTTGGGTTTGGATAAATCCTCACAAAACATATCCTTAAACTAGAATCACAAGTTGGATTGAATTTAACCAAATTTTATTAAATTTGACTAAATTGTTTTCCACACAAAATGGGACAACTATATCCGATCATCGAATTAAATTACACAAAATTGAACTAAATCTGATGAAATTAGACTAAACTTAGCTGAACAGAACGAGAGGCATTTCTGTTTTTGGAAATCCACCTTCCAACAGTGAGCAATTAGGTTCGTAGTTAACCGAGAACGCAAAAGGAAGGTCAGTGTTTTTACGTCGTTGATAACGACCGGTTTTTAATCAGAAGCGATAGGTGTGAAAATATAAACAGAACCACCCGGTATTTTTCCAAGGCTTTTTGCCAATTTTCCGTCGGAGGTGTATTTCTGGCCACTCTGTACCTGCCCCGATGACTGATTTTCCTAAGAATCTCCGACGGTAAAGTAAAATGGAAAACCTCGAACGTGGAAAACCGTCGGCTCAGTGAACGTGGGCCGATACCTTCGCCACTTCCTGAAGTGTGTAACTCACATTATTAATAGTCCAATATGTAATAAAGCACAATGCATGTGCAAGCAATTTAATCCAACCTTGGCCTCGCCATAAGTTTGTTATTTTTATCACCGGAAAATGAAAACGTATCCAATCAAAACCGGCAGACATTAATACCATTGATAAGATTTTGCACAACAAAACGAGAAAATTCTAGTCACAATATGCGCATTGAAGCGTATCAATTTTACCTATTGCTAAATTTTCGAAAGGGTGAAGTTCAAGTTTAGAAGCACGTCAGCGGACGTCGTCCTAGTAACGGTCTCCACCCTGCGTGACGTAATAGTGACGCACGGCGTCCCGACGCAACAATCTGACCTTGGCCGATCAGTCGATAATACGCGTTGTGTGACATTGGCCATCAATTGTACTTCGAATAATCCTCGATTGACGTCCATTAGCTAAAAATGTCGCCCAACAGGGCCCCAAGGACGATGACTGCGCACGAGAAATTCCTTGCAGGAAAATTCGGAGAGCTGTTTTTTCCCGGCACGCCGGGCTGACTCATGTTTACGGAGATAATGTGGATTTGCTCCTACACGAACTTATTGTTTTACACGAGGAAATCACTAGGAAATGTTGCATAGATTAGTTGCCTGATAAGCGAACAAATTGCTCATGGTTGGCCTTACAGGAAAAAGGTTCGACTTAAATATGGCACTGTGATCGCATTTATCTGACTCAAGGCTATTTTAGGCCCGTTTAGTCATTTTTAGTTTAAATTACACAGATTTAGTTTGGTTGGTTTCCACGAACTGTGATTTAGTCTATTTTAGTTTTAATCAAATTTACTCCGTTTTCTGATTTGGATTATTTTAGCGTAATTTAGGAGTCCATTTTATTGAAATTTAGTCATATTGCTCGGATCTAATTTTATTTTAAGTCCCAATTTTATTCCACTCAACACACAATTTAATCTAATTTAATCAAATTTTTCTATGGAAAACAGCTTGGCCAAATTTAATAATATTTGGTTAAATTTAATTGAACTTGTGCTTCTAGTCTTGTTTATTCAACACTTTGATCTTTGCATGGTATTTAGTCAAATGTCGGACACTTTTGTGTGATTAAATTCCACTTTTATGGCAATTCCGTTGTCCTTTTACTGCGATTTAGTTCCATTTAGCAATTCATTCAAATTTATTTTAATTTACCTTTACAAACCTCAAATTTGTCAAATTTAATTAAATTTAATGTTGCCATTTTGTCTCTGTTTAGTTAAGGTTCCATTCACTTTAGTCCGATTGAGTTGGCCCATCTACTTTACAATTCAATTAATTAATTCATTTAGTTCATTTTAATCCAATTTGTAATTTAACCTAAGAGCGGTGATTGAGAATTTTTTAGTTCCATTTTTCAGCTTTGCATACTTAAAACTAACAAAATAAATTTGAATCGGAATAAATAGTTATTGGAGCTTGTTTGATTAAAATGTAGCAAATTTGAGCTAAAGTTGACTAAACGAATTCTATTTGGATAAATGATGATAAACTTACTGATTTGTACGCGATTTCATCTAGGACTGTATGGAACTAAATTTAACCGAATTGTACCAACTCTGAGAAAATTTAATTGTGTAAGAATAAATAGGTCAACCAAACTTGACTTGACAGATTAGACACAGTTGGGCTAAAGTATCCTAAATTTGATAAATGAAGTCAAAAAGGTTAAAACTCCATTAAATTAAACAAAATCTAACACAGACTGATTAAAATAAACCAAATGCGGCTAAATCTGAGTAAATTTATTTGAATCTTACTAAAGAGGATAACTTAACTTAAACGAAATACACAGGATAAAAATTAACTGACCAAAAAATAATAATAATAAAATAAAATTAATAATAAAGTTGGGTTAAATTTATTAAAATTTGAATAAATTAGCCCCCTACTAAATAAACGAAATGAAACAAAATCTGACTTGAATTGATTAAAATTAACCAAATAATACTAAACCTGGCTAAATTTAATTATGCTGAAGTTAATTTGACTAAAACTGAATGCACTGACAATAAATTGGGCAAATGAGGATAAATTTCAATTTAATTAGACTAAACTAACTAAACTAAATCTGAATTGAATTAAATTACATTAATTCTGATCAAACTCCACTAAATTTTATTCGAATAAATAATTCTATATTGCGGATTTGTGAAAGAGTCGCACTACACGAAACTAAATTTAACCAAACTGAACCAAACCTGACAAAATTTAATTCAGTCGAAATAAATAGCACAAAACTTGATGAAATTTAACCAAGTTAGAGTGAATAAAGCTTAACCTGACTAAATTTATTTGGATCAGAATAAATAATGCTGAACTTAATTTAGACGAATTAAATTATATTCAGTTGTACTAAGTTGGATACATTAAGCTGAGTAGCAATAAACACTACAAAATCTGATTAAATTTAACCAAATAAGAGTGAATAAAAGGTGCCAATTGATTTCAAATTCCAAAACTTTAAGTTCCATTATTGCAGCGACAGATAAACTCTGAACTGCTTTTTTGTTGTTCGTTTTAGGGTTCGACTGTATTTCAGATAATTCCAGGTTATGTCGTCGAGGCGAGCGATAGCGAGCCGAGTAAATATTTTTAACCTGAAAGTATACGAGGAAAGAAATAAACAGTGACAAACAAGTACTCGGCTCGCTGACGCTCGCCTCGACTTGATATAAGCAAAAGAATTTTTTCAGAGAATAATTAGAAAGTGACTTTGAGAACAGAATACGGATAATTTCAATATTGTGATTAAGCTTATTGATCACAATATAACAAGTAATAATTTCCCGTAATCGATGTCTCCTTCGATCCACGAAAGGACAGTAAATAACGTTTCGCAATCGCACACGTCCACTTCCTAATCATCTAAAATTCTGACCTTTATTCGAAAAGGGAAAATGACGCAAGCCAACCTTCGTTTTCAGCGAGTTTATTATTTCAAAGTTTGCACTGTAAAATGGCCGTGTACTTGAGTTAAAAATGTCCGAGGTCATTTTCTAATTGCTTGACGACCCACCACACACACGCTCGGTGAAAATCACAAATCGTTATTTCTGCATCAAATAAAGGGTCGTGTCGAATTTCCTTGACCCGCCGCGAACTTATCTATTTTTTACCCTCGTTCTGTCTGCGTGTTATCGAACGCTCGAAGAGGTGCGTGCGGTTGTTGGCCCACCGGAGCGCTTCTTGTAGCCTTGGAACGTTCAAGGGCGTCTTCCGATTCGCTTCTTTTGTTGGCACGCCCTGACATTTCTTTTTTAATTTGAGCCAATTAGTGAATCACTTGTTTAAACATAACCAAGGATGAAACTATTCATTAATAAGGAAACTATTAATTTAGCACGCGGTCAAAGACCAAGGATCTGCAGAATGAACAATATTGACAGGACCGGAAATGGATGCGACGACTTGCGACCTACTAGATCGAGAGAAATAGGGCAGATGTGGATTTTTTTGAGATATTTTGATGAGATGGACACCTGCTACAGGTGCGGAATATGGAACGATTTCTCTTAAATCAACCTGTCGCAAAATATAGGGCGAATATGGCACACGACATGCCATTTAATTACGCAAGTTTTTTTAAGACATCTGCTTGGCCAAATCGGACGTAAATCTTCGGCTGGAATCAATTGTGATTCGATCGGAAAAACTCATTCATTTTGGGGACTCTAAAATTAAATCGCACAGACCGGGAAAAGATTCCATTTTTAGTTCAGCTCTCGTTGTAGAGCCGTTTTTTATATGACATCCTGTATATACTAAACATTAAAAGTGATCGTCAATGTAACGTCGCTGTACTTGCTTTTGTGATTAAAAATGGCATTGACGATGAAAATTTATTGCTCGTTACTGAACATAAACCAAGAAGTGATTCAAAAATTTGACCTCAGGTTATGTAATTTTAGGTCATAGTTTTTTACTATGTATGTCTGGATAAATTTTACTAAAAATCTAGGAAACCAAAAAAGTCTCGAATTTAACAGAGCAATCTAAACTAAACAGGACCACATTTGACTCTTTTTGAACTAAAACAAAATAAATTTGGATAAATTAAACTGAGTAGGAAAAAAAAAAACGATTAAAACGTGGTAAATTTAACCAAAAGGGGAGTAAATGAAACTGAACCTGACAAAATATAATTAGGTCAAAGTAAACTTGAGTTAATTCGATTAAAACGGAATGTATTCGAGGGAAATTTACTAACCGATGAGAAATTTGACTAAACTAAATTGAAGTTTTGATTAAAATGACATAAATCGGACTGACACTGACTAAAACCGACTGAATTTTATTCGTATTAATATTTATAAATTGCTAATTTTGTCGCGAGTTAGTTTCGAACCGAACGAATTTGACTTTAACCCAATTGAACCACAATTGAACCAAACCTCATCACATTCAGTTTAGGCAGGGTAAATACCATTCAACCAGACTTGGACGAACCAAATTTGAGTTGGGCAAAATTAACCTAAATTTGGATAAATTAAGTCAAAAATGTCTAAACTCAACTAAATCAAACGCAATCAGATTAAACCTGACCTAACCTGACTAAATTTATACATTTGAGTCTTATTAAACCTAATTCAATTTGACTAAAACGAAAACTAAACCAAACCAATTTGACTCTTTTGAATTAAATCTGAATTGAAATCAAGTTAATTAATTTTGACTAAAACCCACGTAATTTTATTCAAATAAATAATTATAATTTGCAGATTTCCGAGAGAGTTAAAGTGGGACTAAATGAAACTAAATTTAAACAAGTTGAATCAAACCTGACAAAATTTAATTGAGTCAGAATAAATAATAGGGCTATGCTTTATTGGAACGAATTTCATTTGACGTAGTTGGATTAAATTAACCTAAATTTGAATAAATTAAACTGAGTAGAAATAACCCCGACTGAATCAAAGCACATATATTATATATAGCAGAATCTGACTAAATTAATTTACATCAAAATAAATAGCGCGAAACTTAATTTGGACGAATTAAACTACACTCTGTTCTACTACGTTAACCTAAATTTAATTCAAATCTGATCAAAATCCTAAATCTGATTCAAAATAATTAAATTTAATTAAATAAGAATGAATAAAAGTTGCCAACTACTTTCAAATTCCAAAACTTTAACTAACATTATTGCAGGTGTAGTAGAACTGTGATTTGCTTTATTGTTGTCCGTTTTAAGGTTCGACTGTATGTAGGATAGTTGTAGGTTGTGTTGCCGAGGCGAGCGTCAGCGAGCCGAGTATGTGTTTCATATAATCGTCGGTTATATCGTCGAGGCGAGCGTTAGCGAGCCGAGTAGTCGTGTAGTTATTTTTAACCTGAAAGTGTACAGAGAAAGAAATAAAACAATGACAAATAACTACTCGGCTCGCTGACGCTCGCCTCGACTTGGTGTAAACAAGTTACTAGTACTAATTTAACCTAAATTTGACTAAATTAAATTGAGTAGGGGTAAACCCTCCTTGATCAAAGTAAATTTAAATTAACTTGATTAAATTCAACCAAATAACAATGAATAAAGTTTAATCGAAATAAAACGTAATAAAATCGACGAAAAATGACTGATTTGTGAACGGTTTAATTTTGACTAAATTTAACCGTATTTTATGAAAGCGACCGTACACCTGACAAATTGGATTAAAATTAAGCAAATTTGACTAAACTGATTTAAATACTAAGAAAAATCTCGTTGAAGTCTCTAAACAGACTAGATCTCGGGCTAGACCGAATCTGACCGAATTGGGGTAACATAAACAGAGATGTTAACATAAAAGCGTCGTTGGTATTCCAGGCTGCGAAAACATTAGCACAAATCGCCAATTATGGTGTCGAATACCGAAAGTTCTCGAAAGCGAGAGTGGTCCTACCAACATCTCGTCTGTTGCGCAGGTAAGTGCAAAGTTTTCAAAAATGTCTGCAATTTGGCCGCGAAGATCAAGTTCATTTGGCATAGTTTTAGGAAGTCGGGTATTAAAATCGTCGCGTTTGTCGATTACGCGTTAGGAAAGTCCTCTCCGTAATAAACAGCATCTTTTTAAATATTTACACAGTTCGTCCCCGGACCTTGGCGGCGATATTTTCCCCAAACTCGAAACCGCTGAAACGAAACGAAAAAATGATCGTAGGAGTGGCAATGCGTCATCGTCCATCACAACAGCCAAGGTTAAATAATTGTCCTAAACAAAATTGATTCATCTTCATTTCAATTTCGACCGTTGCAACCTTGCCATTCGTCTCCGACTGTAATAAATTAGTGTAGTTCTCGATTATGATAATCGTATTTATAGCTCGTTTGAAGGTTAGCTAACAATTACTAAAGATAATAAATATTTGTTCGCCGTTGATATATCAGCGACGTCATTTCTGTGGATGGAACACAATACGTCAAGGTCGAGTTATTTTTTTGGATTTTCTTTAATAAAAGCAAAATTCGGAGCTGAGGTCGTTCACCGCCCGTCCGTCTCTGTAAAAAAGGATTTTATTCTGGGAGTCGGTAAATAAAATTGTTCACCTACGCACGAGAAGGAGTGACAAACATCCAAAACACATCCAGAGACGATCGTTACGACGTTATATAGATTTAAAATAACCAATTTGCACGGGATCGGTCTAAATCCGCCTCAATTAAGACATCAAGCCTGTTTTCGACGCCGCCGCCAATATAAACACCGAAGAAAAATATCCCCGAATTTCTCTTCTCTCTTCTCTTCTCTTCTCCGACCCTCGTGACGACAAAACAACGAGATGAAATTAAATCGGCCCCGACGTTAATACTGCGCCCTACGTTCAATGGGCCGCTAATTGTGCACGAATTATGTGATAACCTCGCCTCTTATTCCGCCAAGGTTAGGCTCTTTTTTTCTGCCTGACCTATTTACGGAAGGGAACGAAAATACGAGGGAAAAATTTTCAAACGGAAAATTCCACCGTCGAGAGTGATTGAACCGTGTTTCCGGTCTTTAACCGAATTTGACAGGTGGACAACGAGGGACGGCTTTAAAATCACCAAAGCGTGATCTCTGCTGTTCGAGGATTGACTCGTACGAAGAACTTGCTGGAAGGTTTGAGTAACGGCGCTGAGGCACGCGTGTGGTTAACCATAAACAATTTCCAGAACCAAAGCGCGCACGCTTCTCGAAAACAGTTTTCGGAAGCGACATTTGAATCGAGTTGGCAGCTCTGTTTGTCTGCGCGAAGCGTCCATTTGGCTGTTTGTCTACAAGTGTACAGATTAGATTGTCGAGGCGAGCGTCAGCGAGCCGAGTAGTTATTTTCCATATCGAATACTACAGTTAGGTACTACGAACACAAAACTAAGATAGTTTTGAAACTCACAACAGGGCTGGCAATACGTAACCACACTGTGCGGCCTACTAGATCCATGTTATAGATAAGCATTACACTTTATCATTGATCGCAGGTTACATTGTCGAAGCGAGCGTCAGCGAGCCGAGTAATTATTATCCACAACAAATATTAAAAGAAATATTAATAGTTACCACAATAAAGTCTGTAAAATTAACGCAATATTTGTTTTTATCGTGTTTTTCTGCGGTTGGCTTTTACTTGTTGTGACTAGCAACTTAATGAAAATCTAAAACCAACTCTGGCACCTTTGAAAATGACCGAAGTAGAAAAATGGTGTTTAAAAAAGCCAAAATCCACTCATTTTTTAATCTGCTTACTAACAATTGAAAAATTAGGCAAATTTAGCACTTTTGAAAATTAGACAAAATTTAAAATGTGAAGTAAAAATACTTGTTTAAACTAGTTAAAGCTGCTATTTTTCACATTTTTTACAAATTTCCATAATAAAAATAAAGTTATTTGTTCAAAATTCAATAAACAGAGTTGGCACTTTTGCAAAGTAACCAAAATAGAAAAGAATGAAGATGGGTTTCAATTTTTGACCATTTTAAGAAAAAAATGTGGTTATAATATTCAAATGTCGCCTTCTAAAAATCCAAAAACTAGACAGATTTAGCACTTTTAGAAACGACCCAAAATTAAAAAGAACAAAATGTGTTTCTAAAGCTAGTCAATTTAATATTTAAACAACAGAGCAGACAAATGTAACCATGGGGAAGCGAAACAATAGCTAGTTGAAAAAACAAATTTTGAAAACAGCATTCGTTTTATCATGTTGTTTGCGAGTTTACAGTCATCTTTGCATTTTATTTATGATTTTTTATGACACATGATGTCCCACGTCACGATTGTGAAACGTCACAAATGACAGAAAACACTAGTACCAACATATCAAGATAGTTCAAGGCTTACTCGACGCGGTGGAATTTCAACCAACCGTCCAGTTTTCTAAAAGGGGGTTTCCCCTAGCTACTACCACCACCTAACAAGAATTCTACTTCAGGTCAAGAGACCGATTTTGTTGCGTTGGTACACTCCCCCGACACTTCCATTGTTTCATTATGCAACAATTAAACAACAAAACAATTAAATAAACCGCAACATCCATAAAACGCAACTTCCTTAAAAGTTCGTGTGAACTTACCTTAATTCGTCGACACTGCCGATTTCCGCCTTCTCGATAGGGCACATCTCAAGCCATTCCTAACCTCAAATTTTCCCAAAAACAAGAAAACCGGTCTTTCGACTCTCACACGAACTTTGAAAAGGGGTGCCCGCGAGAGATTTTCGGGATTTTAAGACCACAAACGGGCGAGAAGATACACTCGGGGCCCAAAATTTTGAAAAAAACGCCACCAATGATGTAAGGTACGAACTGAAGTTCGGGGTGATTCGGAGACGGTCGTGGCCGCGCAAAGGGAGGTAACTCGATGAAAATTTGAATCTCGATTTCGTTTTCTCCGATTTAAACTTTTTTTTTTTTTGATTATGTAACGGATGACACGTCTATCGGTGGATTCCATGGCCGTCCGTGACGTAGATGTCCAAGTTTGTGCGTGAATATGTTGAAAACTCGGATTTCTGACGAAATCCACGTTGGGCTAGGATACGATTGTGGCCGCTTCGAATTTCTTTTTTATCTCGTTCGATTTTGAAATGTGGGTGCTCAATTCGCGATAACCTTGTTCGTTGACATTAAATGTTCACCGTTAGACCTTGATAGAAAAGATGTAAATGTGATTGATTCCCCGGCGGTTGTTGTTTCCGTAACCTTCACAGTAGTGAGTTTTGCGTTGCTGCTTTGCTTGTTTTTTCCCATTTTCAACGTGTGTACTCGAACAGACGGCACACGCGTCAAGTACATGAAACCAAGGCCAAGGTTGTCGAATTGTTGAAACACATTATCGTCATATTTAGCTTTTATTAGACAATGATAAATTGGAAAACAAGTCGTAGAGAGAGAGAGGGAGAAGGGAGGTATTGAAACTACCGTGTAATATCACCAAGACATGGTTTATTCGGCCTCAACAAGCTACCATTTTACAAAATTACACACAACGAACATTGAGAGGTCGCGGTTGAGGGCAGAACTAACTTGTCCAAAATGAGAGCCTTCGGAGACTTTGCGCGGAAGATACGACGTATTGTGAAAGTTTTAGATTAGTACGAAACGAAACGTCGTCATCTTCTTCAGTCTCGAACTCCGAGACTCTGCCGTCTGTCGACTGATGATGCGAATGGCGGTGATACTACAACACGCATGATGGTGGTGAAGATGATGGTCGTGAAACGATTACAAAATAACGAGTCTCTTTACAAATTGAGATACATAACACGAAACTTATGCACAGTTATAATCTACCAAGAAAATTATCACATATACATATAATAGATATTACTAGGGTTTTTCTTTAATGATATTGTTAACTATTATAAATCTATCGTAGGATTGGTGCTGATGCCAGTTTCTCTCAACTCTATCAGTTTTAATCATAAATATTCATTTACAATGTAGCCATTAAATTAGTGATTGTTTAAATCTGAAATCTTATCTACTTATGATAGAAAGAGCGCCGCGACGCCTCGCCCGAGAGTTGGTCCACTATGTACAGATCGCTCGCCGTCGCGGCGGCAATGGCGGAAGTAACTTTACATGAGAATCTGTCCTAAACTACTACAACATAAAACTGTTCACACATCAACACATCGGTTATACAGAGACAGAGATATAGATATAGCTAGTGTGCATCGATTATAAATTATTTGGTTTGTAATACATCGATCAGTGGCACCTCCGACACTTCAGGTGGCTTACAGTCCTCACCTGACGGCGCGCACTCCACTTTGTACTAAACTCGGTCGATCGGTCTCTCTTCATCTTCTTCTTCTTCTTCTTCTTCATTTTTTAGACCTCCAACGTGACGACTTTCATCGGTCTCGGCGACGGGGACGGCGACTTTTTGGACAGGTTGAGGGGTTGCTGCGAGTCGGCGATGTCGACTTGCAACTCGACGATTTTCAACGGCGAGCCCGGAGGCGGCGCCGGCGACGTCGAATGCGGGGATTGCAGGTACATCCTGTTGTACTCTTGTTGCTGTTGCTGTTGTTGGTGACGTCCGGTCGTCGTGATGACGCTCGTCGCCCACGCGGGTTGTAACAACGACGTCGCGTTGCTCGCTTTGTACGGACACGACGTCGGCGTCGCCGTCACCATCGGTGACGCGGCTCCGCCGACCGGATGCTCGTCCCGCATTATATAATTGTGGATGATATCCGTTCTCTTCATTTGTTCCGCCGTCATTCTGGGGCCTTCCATCAGAGATTTCGCCAACGTCGAGTGGGTGCTCGACAACGAAGATTGTTGCTGAGGTTGCGGCGACATGACCACGACGGGTTCGGCTTCGGCGGAGTCTTTATTGCGCAACGCCCGGAATTTTTTGTGGGGTTTGTAGGCTTCGTCCATGAGGAGGTTGGTGTCGTAAAGAGGCGGCGCTTGGAGCACCCTCTTCAACACCGGCATTTCTTCGACTATATGGTGGTCTTCCATGGACGACCTGGGACTCGAACATAACGACGTGGGGGCGCTGTGTTTGTCGACTTTTTCGGTTCCGGACTCGATACCGGAATCGCTGGGAGAGTCCAGTTTCCGGAACCTGGGCGGCCTCGCCACCGGCGTTATCGTCAGGCCGTTGTGAATTAAATGTGATGTGGCGGCTAATTCGTCGTCACCGGAGGAGGTCGAGCCGGAGTTCGCTCTGTGACGATGGGGACAGATTCCGCCGGCCAACGTGGCGGCCAAAAGAGGAGCGTTGGTCACGTTCGAGCTGACGTGATGCCCGCTCATCTGGTGGTAGTCGTTCAACGACGTGATCTCGGACGAGCACATCGATTCCGTGCTGGAAACCGAGCCGAGGGGGCTCTTCGCTTCGTCCATCGTCACGTCGGAGGAAGACGACCACGACGACGCCGTCGGACTCTTGCTGTTGCTTTCTTCTTCCAAAGGCGAACTCCACAACTGCTGCTGCTGCTGTTGTTGTTGTTGTTGTTGCATCATCTGCTGTTGTTCGGTCATCTTGAACGCCAACAACTTCTCTGAATGTAGCGTGTTCAAAGTGCGTAGATCCGGCACTTTCTTCATCAGTTCGTCCAAAATGTGCGTCTGTCCGTGATGATTCTGATTCACCACCATCTGAAGCGCCGTCTTCAGCTTGTTCTGCATCTTTTCGATGAGTTCGGTGTTTCTCAGCCCGGGTCTGTCCGGCGCGATCACGACCACGGAACAGAACAGTCCAATCTCGGCGTCCGATAATCTCAGCGCATTCATTCTTTCGGCGAAATCGAACATCGAGTCCATCAAAAACCGTGCATTCGAACTATTATGGATAGAGTCACGTTTTAACACTTGTCCATTCAAACAAATCATACTCGAAGTTTGTGTGTCAAACATGCACGCGAGCCGCACCAGCAGCACTTCGAAGACGCCGGCCTTCAAAAGCGTGACCTGGTCGTCTTGAGCCAACAGCGAAAATCCGGGGATGCGTTTGGCGAATTCGACCACCCCGCGTATGGCCGGCGAGAACCTCTTCGAGAAGTCCTGGAGGAGCTCCTGTTGACCCGTCAGAGGCTGAGGGTTCGGGTTCAACGGACATGCCTGCAACAACGAGAGCCGTTAAAATCGAAAGGGAGAGAGAGACGAGCCTTGGACGCTTCCGCTTGTCCTCTGCGTGCAAGGCCGTCGAGTCTGGCGCGATGAAAGGACACTCACCAGAGTCGGAGGACACGCCGTGTAGGAGGGTTGTTCTCTGGCGCGAGCCAACATCGGCTCGACTTTCTCCCGCGTGAAATCGCAGGTGTCGATGTGAGCCCTGACCACGGTCGCCAGGAGTCGCTGTTCATCTTCTAATTCTGCGGCGACGGCCTTCTCCAGAGTGCGTGAGTTGGAACTCTGTTGCATGGCCGCCAAAATGCGCGCCTTCTCCCTCTTGGGGACGCGTCCGAATCTCACAGCTGCAAAAAAAAAAAAAATCCGTTATAAAAGCGACAATTCACCCTCGGTATGGGCGTAATATCCAGGTGCCCCGACGCGTGCCATCTGCTCCACATCTGTCGGCCGTTACCCCGGAGAAAGTGCCCGCGCGCGAGAGAGAAATTTGCTTTCACGAGGATGAAAGTGTTGTAGGTCAAAGAAAGTGTTGACACGAAAAAAAAAAAAAAAAACAAACGGCCCCCCAAAAAAACAAAAAAAAATTCAACATACGTGCGTTGTGGTAATCCACGACCCCGTTGAGGATGCCCTTCAGGATGGGCAACTCCTCGCCCATCTTACACCTTTGATCACTCATCACATGTGCACTACCACGTTGAAAGAGCGTCGTCGTTGGGCTGCGTGTCGCGCGAGCAGGCATTCCCAACACTACCAGCGATGGTCTAATTTCCACGTACAAGACACGTCTTTCGGACAGTCGGTGGTATGATACTACGACGTTATAGTGGCGCGAACGAATGCCAGGCGTAGTGCGGCACCCACGGTTCCCACTCCCCTCTCGACGTTGTCGCCCCCCACTCGCTCCGAAACGGTGTTCCCCTCCATCACCCTTGAACTTGAGCGCGTCGCGAAATTGTGGCGCACGTCGTTTATGCGCGGGCGTCGCAGAGTCAAGGTCGACGACGACGTCGTCGGAAAGTTCACGGCGCCCCGGCCAGAGGGCGACACCGCCCGATGCCCGTTTTTCCTACAAAAAAATACGGAAAACCACGATCGCGGTATTTCTGGTTGCATAAGTCGAGCGAGGATCGGGCGCGTATTTTTATAAACGGGGGAGGGCGAACGACCTCGAGTTGCTAAGGGCGACGGCGGCGGAAAAATCAACCGCCCCCGACCGGGGCAAAGTAGGTAACGCAGGTGTGATAACGATATGATTCATTCGGTGACTAACAGATTTTATGACGCTTGCGCCTCCAATTAACGCAGCCTCAATTGTTCTTCCACGAAGAATTTCAAACCGAATTGACAACGCTTCCTTGAAATTTTTCAATTCTATTACAGTCGAAGTTGGTAAATGTCACCGATGACAGTTATGAAATGTCAAATCTGACAGTTATACCGACGATCTTGCGTCATATACGAGGTGTTCGGAAAATGTTGATCATTATGCAATTAGGTTTTGTTTACAACAACCGTTCCATTCATAAAATGTTTATACTGTCACTTTAAGTTAACTTTTTATTGTTTCCTTGGACGACTAATAAATAAACATGAGCTGTTGACTTGGCACAATTTCCTAGAAAATTGTTTTATTGGTACTTTAAAAAACAATTTGGGACAATTTCCGAAAAAAATACGATCGGTGGTTTTACTGCAATCATCTTTGATTTTTTGCCGAAAAAAAAAACAGTCGTGATTTCCTTTTCATTCAATTTAAAAATGAATAAACGTTTTTCCATTGTTTTCAACACTAAAAACTGCATAAAAAAAGTATTGTTTGGAGCACCGATTTCGAACTAAAAAAAGTGGCTTCAATGTGACCATCATCTCGCAGTTGTTTTTTGGAAGTAAATATTCGTAATGAATCACAAATTTTCCTATGAAAATAACTGTCATGATGATTCATTGCTTTAACGTTGTTTGAAACACTAGAAACTGCAGAAAAAGTATAATTGGGAGAACCGATTTCAAATAAAATTTCTTGCAATTATTTTTGGAGGTAAAAAATCCTAAAAAATGAAGTTTTCCTTTTCATCCGATTTGAAAAATTAATGTTTAACCGATTCCACGTTTATATTTATTTTTATACCACAGAAAAGTTTGAACGTGATCATCATTTACAATAATTTTTGGCGGTAAAAAATCGCAATAAATAATAAATGTAATAATGTTTCAACGTTTTTATGTTGTTTTAAATACTAGGAATTGCAGAAACAGTATAATTTGGAGCACCGATTTCGAATAAAAAAAAAAAAAGTGATCAGTGGTTTCAACGTGATAATCTTGCTCTAAATTATAAAGTTGAAAAAATAATTTTAGGCCGTCCCCGCGTTTGTTTTCAGCGTTGTTTCGTAGTAAAAAAAACTAGTTCAGTGCAAGTTTTTCCGAAGTCAACGTTCTCGCGATTGCGAGCGCTCTCCGCAAATAAATTTCTCCCAGCAAAAAGCATTAGCAATTTCAATTAATTCTTACGAAATCGCATACTTTCTATTGCACACGTCATAGGAAGAATAACTCGAAAAGAGCACGACATCCACGGTTAGTGACTTTGTTTTTTTTTTTTCTCTCTCAATTTCGCAACGGTGTCCGTTTCGTGGTTGAATGGAGTAAAAGTGTTAAAGCTCGGATGTGGCTAGCCCTGACGATTGTGCAAGTTCCATTGCGATATCGGTTAACTTTCGAAAAAAAAAATCTCGAAAAAGTCCGCCAAGGCCGCCGCTGAAGAAGGCGGACAGGTCGTTCACCTTCTGCAGCAGCGGAGCTGTGAACTTTCTCGTGGCGCTCGCGCGGTTATAAATTCGCGGGTCGTTCACCCCGAGACCTGGATGACCTATATCCGAAGAGAGACAGTTACGGGGACGAGATTAGGTACTTACCGTCACGACTCATCCCGACGGCGATGCACTTCTTCAATCTGCAATACTGACAACGGTTCCTGTTGATCCTCAAGATCGAGCACTGTTGGTTCTTGGTGCACGGCCTGTATTGGATCTTCTGCTGGATGCTGCGACGGAAGAAGCCCTGCGAAGACGAGCTCGTTTTAGTTTCGGGCACTGTACGCGGTGTTTTGGTGATCGCAGGAGACGCCTCGGTGTAACAATTCAACACGGCCATCGTCAAAACAACATGTTACGTGTGCGACGTCCACGCAACGCGAAATTCAACAGAGGACTGAGCCCGAAGCCCGAGAGTTCGTCACACTTAACCAGTTGACCCAGTTGCCGGCCGTTCACCCGCCGAAGTATGTTCGCGAGGCCAGTTCACGTGAAAGTGAGAGTAAGCGCTCTCTTTCTCGACCACGCGGAGGAATACGCGAGAGACAAAGACATTTTAACGTCTTTCGTCACTCGGTGTCGGTGCCCTCGACGGTGGGTTAATCATCGCACCGAAAACTACCCCTTTTCGGAGGAGGCGTTGAACTCGAGATACGGCGTGGCCCAAATATGGGTTTCGAGAATATTCGCTGACGTCACACACTATCACTGTTACGTCACTGCGGGAACGGCCCGCTTCATGCGCTACCTCAACAACATGTAACGTTACAATTCGGAGTCAACGAACTGCCGGCCACGAACCCATCGTCGAAGGAATCGACCCAAAAGGACAATCACCTCGCGACGCGGTCATTACGCGAAAATGCAACGACTTTTTACATACACGCTACTTTTACCGAAGACGAGAGTGCATCCAAGCAAGCGTCGCGATTTTTCGACACGGCCAGCCACCAAACGGAATTCAAACTCCGACGCCGCTCGTTTAAGAAAAAAATTGTTGGTGGATGCGCCGGTTCCTATCGTCGTTAATTGCCCGGTCGTCGCTTCCGGCGGGGCATTATCTGCGCCGCGATAACCTTATTCCGGGCGGCTCAGGTCGAAAAATATTGTAGTGGTCAGTGACTCCGACCCGCCATTAAAAATCCGTCATCACCCACGATATAAGGTCATCCGCGTGCGTTGAACTCGAAAGTCGGTCAAAAAAAATCCCCTCGACTTTTGTGTTGTCGGATTCCCTACCGAAATCGCTCGCGTAACCGCCCCCGTTACAATTGCATCTCTTCCAGATCAACCTATCAGGTCAACGTTCGCAAATCTAGGTTGTCGTACTTTACAACAATTAGCGGGGGGCAGAAGAGGGAAGTTGCATCAGCGCCGGCGAGCGCGCGATAACGGTGACGTTTTGGCGCATGCGTCGGTGGGGCGGCGAGTTCAACGGCCCCGAAATGTTGTTACGTATGACATTATGGATGCAAGAGTTCACTATTTAGGACGAACGACCAACATAACCCCGATTTTTGCCAACAGAGAAAGAGAGCGTTAGAGCGTTTACCTCGGTGGAGACCTCATTTCGGGCGGTTTGTTTTTAACGCAGTTTTCAACAAACAAGACAACTCGGACGGAAAATGAGAAACACGTTTGTTATTGTTTATTCTTCGGTCATGAAAGTTTATTATTGTGTTTTGCTTCGATAATAGCGGAAAAGTTCTGAGGCCATGACTGGATGAATGATAAAAAGTTCGACTTCACGCGCGGACAAAGACATTTTTGCCCGCGAGGAGGTCACGGGAATTCCACCGAAAATACCGACCGCCAACCTGATAAATTCGAAAAAACCGAAACACGGAAAGTGCTCCACTTTAGGCAACCTGACCGTGTTAAACTCACAAAATCTTCCTTGCCCCCGACCATTTTTATCGATCGGCGATGACGTCAACTCGGCATGAATTATTCGGTGCGTTATAAATAACTCGCTCAAGATCAATGGTAACGACCCAAAAAAGTCGGATCGGCGGCGGCCAAGTACCTTCGAGTTGTGCGAAATCAGAAGTACCGTTATCGAACTCTAATTCCGCGAGAGTGCGCCACGTCGTACTTTTCAAAGACGCCGGTCATTCACCGGTACGACCTGGCGAGAAAGAAAAAAAAATACCCGACAACCACCGCCCGCCTTCGTTCGCCAAATGTTCCACCCCCTTGAAAAGGGTTTTTTAGGTGAAAAAATGCGGCAAATCTCAGGTAACAAAAAAAGGGTCGAGCATCTGCCGTTCGGGTCGCGGAAGCGCGTTTTTTTCGCCAATCACTGAAGAAAGTAAAAGCGCAGGTGTTGATCGGGTTGAAAAAAGCACTCAACCTTGAACTGTCACGGTGGGTTCATCAAACCTCCGGAAGAATCGTACAAAAGGTGGGGTGATTTTGTGAATTTCGGGACGAAGGACGATCTCGCCCACTCGAAGCAGCTTGTCCCCCGCGTCCGCTCGAAGAATGCGCGTGCACCGGACATTGACATTACAACAACCGACCTTCAACCTTCTTTTTGCGCCACAAAAAGCCAGGTAGGAACAAAGAACGCGCGAGGTTTCATCAAGGATACACCGAGGAGTTCAACTCTGCAATTTTTGAATTCGTTTCCTACCTTGCATCCTTCGCAGGAATGGACTCCGTAGTGGAAACCTGAAGCCTTGTCGCCGCACACGCGACACAACACCGTCGTCCCATCGAATTCTGCAAAGAAAGATAAGTGTTGAAACAAAATGAAATTAAAATTAAAAAAAAAAAAAAGTGGAAGAAAGCGAGTACTTTCTCTCTCGACGCGTTACGTAAAAACGAGAGAAAGGTGAAAGTAGGCAACGAACGCATCAGCGACATCGCTGTTATGCAACGGAGGAGGCGTGAAAGGCTATCAAAGTCAAGTACCTAAATTGAGGACCGGCTCCCTCATCGTCGCCAAGTTATCCGTGGTCGACTCCGGCAATTGCGTTTCCGCCGATAAAATCATCTTAACACAACACAACACTCACATCAACTCAAAGTACCCGCACGCACTTGCGAAGGTGCATCGGCTGCAAGAGCTGCCCAAGAACTGGTGAGAGTGAAAGTCCCGGTACCGACTGGACTCCGCCGACTGTAGCGTATAGTAAATATCGTCCGTACTACCTGAAGGGCGACGGGCGATTCTCGACCATCTGGTCGCCGTAAATGTACCAGGCTAAGAAACGGACGTTTCAGCGCGCCGCGAACTTGCGGGTTCATCGCATTTTGAAGTTGGAGGTCACTGACAACAATGCCGACGCGGACCAATCGCGAACGAGCCGCTCGACGTCGATTGGACGGAGCTCCGGGAAAAGGACCACCTTCTCGATGGTGGTGGGGTTCACTCACGGTCGAGGAAGGAAGTTCAACGGCCTGAACCTTGACTGAATTACCCAGACAAGCGTGCAGCTCTGCGGCCAAGGCCGCGCACAAAACATCAGAACGACGATCATTGCCTACGTAGATCGCGCGAGAGTGAGTGAGCGCGCGCCTTCATCGAAAACGACAGATGAGGAATCCTTTCACTTGGACTCGGACGCGATTTCGGGATGACCGAAAACGAAACGACGCAAAAAAGGACGACAGAATCAGAGCGGACGAAGCAAACAACCAAAAAAGAATTGATGGCTAAATTACTGACCGAAGCACATTTGATTTCAATAAGACTACTTCGCGTTATGTAATCACACCCCCGGCAGCGAGCGCCAACACCGTTAAAAACCTAATCTCTTTATTGCGAGATTTTACGACAAGTGTTGCTTAATCGCGGACATTAATAGCTTCGTGCGGTTGCAAACACGGGGCGAGTTTGGGGATTTTTTAGAGGTCACGAACTTGGTACGTTTACAACTTAAAACGACAATCTAGAATGCGTGCATGGTTTTATGGAACTGTCACAATGACGTTCCGAGATGGAAAAAAAAGAATGCTCCTATTCTCAAATTGCGTGGAATCCGGAATTTTCCCTAAAGATCACGAATCTGACAACTTAAAACGACAATCTAGAAGGCGCATAGTTTGACAGAACTGTTACAATGACTTTTCGAAATGATAAAAAAGAGCATCCCTATTTTCAAATCCCGTGGAATCTTGAATTTTCCGCAACTTTGTGAGTTTTGCGGATCCCTCAAAGGTCACGAAGTTGCTACTCCTACGGCTTAAAATGTCAATCTAGAAGGCCCGTAGTTTGACAGGACTGCCGCCGCATTGACGTTCCGAGATGGAAAAAAAATGAGCGCTCCTATTGTCAAATCGCGTGGAATTCGAAATTTTCTTCAAAGATCAACGCCTACAACTTAAAACGAGAATCTAGAAGGCGCCTAGTTTGACAGAACTATCACAATGACGTTTCGAACTGGAAAAAAGAGCGCTCCTATTTTCAAATCGCGTGGAATCTGGAATTTTCCGAGGTTAGAATCGCTCATTTCAACCCCCTTTCGCCGCCACCGAAGCGCAACTTTTAAAAACGCAATTAAAAGTGAATGTTATTAATATTAATAAGAGCGCACTGACATAAATCGGCGGCGAAAAAAACTCATTTTTTATACTTTTCCAAGTGGAGCGTGCTCCGCTCTTACAACACCGATAATCAAATCTAAATAAAAGCGCCATTTTGTACACACGTGTCGTAAAATGCCGGAAATAGAATAAAATGTGATGATTCGAGTGAACTAGGAGGAGATCCGTGGCGTGAAAATAAAAATACCAAAATCCGCCTCGTTTCACCCCGAACGCGGAGAGCGGAAATCGCCCGTCGAATGTGCGATTCTTTATTCATATTTCCATTCTTGGAAGTTAAATTCTGGTCGATTTAAATTGCAAAACATTTTGACGTGACGTCGTTGCAAATCGATGATGGATGTGTTTATGGTTCGTTTTTGGAAGTGTTCAAAGTGCCGCCTCGATGATGGTCAATAATTGAAGGGTCGGTTTGATGGTTTTATGATTTTACGAGGGCGAAAGTGAAGCGAGTTTTCCTCGGAAAGGTCCGTCCGCAAAAAGGGTTGATGAATAGTTTTATTGATACAGAAATACACGGCGGTAATAATTTGCGATGGCCATCAACTTTAAGAATGTGGCCGTCCGAGTGGGGAAGGTCACTAAACTACTTCAGGGTGCATCGAACAGCGAGCGATCTTGGCTGATGGTCTTTCCTGTGTGCCTAACCTTGGCAGAGTCGAAAATGACCAAAATGTTTTGAATCGCGCGTTCAAGGTCCCCCAGATGCTAACAACCTCGTATAAAGCCACGAATATAAATTCAAAGAGTTCGAGGATACGACGGAAGAATATCGAAATAGGCGGTTTGAGAATCGACCACCATCGAATAAGAACAATAAGATGATCGTTGCTCTTCTTCTTTTTCCTCAAGAGGTTGCTTCGGGCCAGTGACCTATAGCGCGAAACACGTTCGCGACTTTGTTCGAGAATATTCGCGGCTCTCCGAGGTCATCCAGAGTCACTTACCCCAGTGGTACAGAAACATGGCAATCAGAAAAGTGAGTTGTTCTGCTTAGCAGTCTTCGTCATGCTCGGAAAAATTTTTCGCTCATCGAACCAACAACAAAATAGTGTGCTGGCCCACAAAGCAGCAAAGCACTTCTTTCGTCATCATCTCGGGCCACGGTCAGTCGGCGACCCAGGAAAAAAAGCGCCACCGACTGACATTGAACTGGACGACGGCTTCTTTGTGCGCCCACAAAGACCAATCGACACCCAACCGCCTTGAGATCGACGATTTACATATCGGAGGAGCAAGGTTACTGACCATCGTGTGGTGGGTGACACCCTCGGCGAAAACCGCCCCGGAACTAACCCAATTTCAAGCATTAACAACCGGCAACATTTCGGGGCCGAACGGACCCTTAGCACTTTCATGGTTTTATGGTTATGGCGGATAGGTATATTGCCCTTTTGTGGACGTTTACGACTTGGCCCTAATTGCCTTGGTTGCTATTTCGTCACGTGACTTTGAGACACCATCGTCATCGGCATTACCACAGATAATTGATGGCAATTTTGCTTTTAATTCGGACCAGAATGCTAGCCAGATTTTGCTCCTCTTGAAACTGTAAAGCCTGCCCCAATCCCCAACGTGGCGTCAAAGTACTTTCCCCGTCCTCGATTTTTACACTTACTAAATATGACGTATGCTTGGAAGTTTTGAAGAAATACAACGGCGATTTTTTTAAATTTATGTCGTCACAATTTGGCTCGTTGAACTTTTTTTGTTCAAAAAACACCACTATTAATTTAATTCTCCATTTTCAGTCGGCTACTTGTTTATCCCCAAAGAATTTGCACCATGAACAATTTCGCAAGAATCTGGAAGAACCAAATCGATCTAATTGCAACAGTTTTTCCAAATTTTCACAACCTGCCCCATTTTTAATTTCGAACAAAAATTTCCAGTTTATCGCCCAGAACACTTTGCACCTTGCTCAGATGTGAAAGCTGAACCCTTGAAAATTTTCCCAATTTAATTAAGACCCCAAATTAGAATATGTAAATTTATTATTTGCCCTAATTAATTTAGACTATTTCCAATCAATCAATTTTTCTTCAGACGAAAATCCTCAACAGTACATTAATCCCCTAGAAACTTTACAACTAGCTCACGTGTGAAAATTAAACTCCTAAGAAACTTTCCCCGATTCTAAGTAAAATGTTAAGAATTTCCCGAGCGTTTACATGAAAAAATAGACAGAATTGCAACGACTTTCCCAATTTTCCGCCCTTTTTATGTCTTCACAACTTGCCCCAAATTAGAAAATTGTGAATTTACCATTTGTCCTAATTAATTAAGACTATGTTTGTCCAATTAGATATCGATTTTCCATCTACTTCCAGCCGAAACTTTACAAGTAGCCAGAGTCTTAAGAAACTTTCCCCGATTTTAAATAAAATATAATTTTCCGACTGTCTAGATGAAATAATCGACCTAATTGTATCGAGTTCTCCAATTTTGTCCCTTTAATGCCTTTAACTTTCCCTTAAATTAGACAAAGTGAAATTTAATATTAATTCTAAGAACTTTACAACTTGCTTTAATCTCAAAAACTTTCCTTGCTATTGGAACATATTTTTTTTTTGCTTTCACAACTTGCCCCGAATTAAAAAACTTTAAATTTCAATTGTAATACTTGCCCTCATTAATTTAGATTATTTTAGAGACTTCGAAAAGGTTTCTCAATTCTACACTAAAATATTACGAATTTCCCGAGTGTCGAGAGACATTATAACGATTTTCGCAATTTTGTCCCTTTCATCACAACTTGCCCCAAATTAAAAAAATGTAAATTTATTGTTTACCATAAATATTTTCTGTCCCAGTGGGCATCGATTTTCTTTCTAATTCCAGGGGAAAATCCTGGACGGCAGATTATTCCCCTGGAAACTTTACAACCAGTACAGACTTGAAAATTAAAGTCGTAAAAAACTTTCCCCGGTTCCTACCATTTTTTTTCTCTATAGGAGAGAAGGTCGTTGTCAATTTCGCATTCGATTGTGGTTGATTCATTTTTTACCCCATCATAATTTCGTTTTTCCATACACCCTGCCCCAGTTTCAAAAATTAAGTTTTACAACTTTCCCCGGGTACAAATTTTTACCCCCGGGACATATGAATATAATTAACAGTTTTCGGAAAATCTGGGAAAAAGAAATTAAAGTTTTCATTTCTGTCGCTAATTTCCTCCGATTGCGCTGTTTTTTACCCCATCACAATCTCGTATTGCTTCACAATTTGCCCCAAGTTTTGTGCTACAGTCAATTTCCCCTTCGATCACAATTCCGTTTTTTCCGATGAAAACCTGAAGCCACAACGTGTCCTTCCCCGCTGCCCCATTTCGCTCCCGCCCCCGCCCGTAGTAATCGCCCCGAATTAATTCCATTCACGAAGTCGTAGTGAAACGTTGAATCATCGTTGCATTTACAACCGTTCATTGCACCGCAGTTCAGCAACCCCCGCGCATCTTCTCTTCCGAAGAAGAACTGCTGCTCTTTGGCCGCTTCCGGCGAATTTCCTTTTTGTTCCTCTGGATAGTGTATCGCCTCCACGACCACTGTCCTACCATCTGCAAGGGGTAAATGCACTTGCCATTTGCGTCGTGCGTCCATCGAACTCTTGCACCGTTAGGTTTACCTCCAGTGGCAATCTGGCGCGATCTGCTCCGCCATTGTGTGTTGTATGTATGTGTGTGTGTCTATGTCATGGATGCAACGACCTCGCGAACGATGAACTCGCTGCAAGTCGTTGATTTTTGTCGAAGGAGCGTCGCGACGCCACAATCGAAGATGGAGATGGTGCAATGACCATCACCGACTCTCCGTGTGCACGCCAACACATTTCATGCAAATAGCGCAAAGAGAGCTCGGTTGCGTAATGGTGCGGTGCGCGTGGCAATTGAGAAGAGCCAGTGCCCCCATAGCGGGTCACTAACCTACTGCCTGTTTCAAGAGAATACTACTTACTATTTTATGTCACCGCGATCTTTAAGATGGGCCCAAATTTTTACTACAATGTTTGTTATTGTCATTATCGCTACTTATCTACCACAAGTTTGATATTTGCGGCCGTCGATCGAGGTTACTCACACTGACTGTTTTGACCCCATTCGCGGTTACGAACCTCTCTTGACCTCTTTAGAATTTCGCATTAAACAGTGTGTCATCTTTTCTGTAACTGTTCGGAGCCACTATCGATCAGAGTTCAATAACTTTCCTACTTTTCGCACGGAAATTTTCTACATTGACGCAAGCTCGGACCGAGGGACCATTGGGTTAGTCACCTAGTGACGTAACGCCCAAAGTACCCATAAAAAAACAAGCGAGCAACGGAGCGAACGAGCTCAGTGAAATTCATAATGAAAAGGAATCTTAACGCGATAAAAAGAAATCGCAATTTATTGACACGCAAAAAACTAAAAAAAAAAAACAAATTACGCGCCTTCCCCAACTCAAACTGTCAAAAAACCACCAGTAAACTTATTAGATTTTCGCATCTAGTAGGCTACTCTAAATATGCACTGCATTATTAATTAATCAACACTTGTTTTTTCTTGATGTTGTTACAGAATCCACCATTGTTATTATTATTATTATTATTATTATTATTATTATTATTATTATTATTATTATTAATTGTTATTGTTTTTTTTTCGGAGAAAGCGAAACTCGTTCGCAAATCCTCCCAAAAAAAAAATTTTTTCGCCGGCGCGCCATCTCTCGCCCGCTCCGTTCATTTCGCGCCTCGGTCCGCCGCCGTCCGATGGCGCCACTTTCCCTTACCACGCCAACTGGAAGCCGGCAAACAATTTTCAGTGTCACGGTCGTGATCCAAGGCGTCGATGACCGATAAAGCACGAAACAAACAAACTAATCAAGAAAGCGCCGGGAAAACAACCGATCATCGCATTAATAATAACTGACAACATGACAGAACAAAAAAAAAAAAAATAAGTAAATAAAATCGCACCTGGTTGAAGCTGAAATTTCGTGAACATCGTCGCACGATTAACCACCCCGACGTCCGTCGACGTCCTCTTCATAATTTTTTTTGTCTTACCCTGGACGAAAACAGAGATGGACTGGCTCATCGGGAGCGGTTGCCGGGGTTGTTAGTCTGGCGTCGTGGGCGTCGGGACGCACAAGCGCATCAAGCCCGATTTGCACCTGTGGAATGCGATGATGGTCGCGTTCACGTGGATGCATCGGGACTAATTTTTATCGGCGGAAATTTCGAGCGATTTGATTTACGGGGTGTTGACCCGAAAACGTGTCAAAGACACCAAACGTTATCTGTCAAAATTCCCCGGTAAACATTTGCGAAATTGAGATAAGGAGGCTCTTTATTTCGGGATATCGCGTTGGGATCAACGTGACCACGTGATTGTGGTATGACGACAATTTTAAAAGATATTTAAGGGTGGGACCGACGTCATTGACGCTGATGATGAGTTGTTAGGTAAAAAGAGTGTTTTTGATTTGGGGACCGACGCCATTTTCTATATTCGGCCGCCATTCACATGTTCGGAACGAGTGAGTGAGTGGCGATTCGGTCGTTTTTATATTGTAATTGCCACATTTCAAGCAATGGACATGTTTACGAGCGGTTGTAAAAAAAATCAAAAAAAAAGTGGGCTTGGAGTGGGCGCGAGAACTTATCACGGTAAATACAGGTCGCTTATCGAAATTGGAGGAAACATCGAGACGTGCAAATAAAACAGAGAGAATTATTTTAGCTAGTAGGCTGCGAACTTATCATTATTATTATTATTACTATTGTTATTCTAATCTGAAATGGCTTGCTAGTTCTGTTGTTTATCAATTTTGACATTTCAGAACTGTCATGAGTTTCACGGTGACTTTGATGCAACTATGGGTGGCTAGTTCTGTTGTTTATCAATTTCTGACATAGTATTTTTCACGGCGTTTAACCTCAAACTGTCAAAGAGACACTTTGACGTAACTAACAGAGCTACCAACCGAATAATTATTATCTAAAATAGAAAATATATAACTTTGGAACGTTATCAAAAGGTCAAAAACTGATAAGAATAATTTCGATGGCATTGATTCCCCTCGCGAAACCGATTTTTTAACTGTCAACACCTCCAAAGCGCGCGTTCGTTGCAAATACCATTTACGCACGCACATTTCTCTCAGCCTTGGCGTTATTGTGCCGTCCCACTTTCATCGTTTGGTCAACGACCGCCTCGTCCACCGGGGGCAGAGTCTTTCGGCACGGTGGCGGCGTGAAAAAAATGCGAATGCCAATGACCGAGCGAGACCGCAAGGTTTCCAATAACTCATTACAGTTGCATAAGCCCACGAAAGGAGCGAATGACCTATATAGCAGTAACCTCGCTTGCGGTGAACGACCCGTCGTCCTTCTCGCACCACCCCCGGCGCTGCCACCACAAGAAAAAGATTTTAAGGAAGCCTTCGGTGGTCAACGGTCCCGCTTTCACTTTTTCACAATATATCTCTTTTTCTAAAACCGTTTCAACACCTAACACGGTTAAATTCGGCAGTTGCAAAAGAGTAAAATTAGCAAACGTTTCGTCATTAGGAAGCCCATCATCGGTCTCTCGTGTGACAGAAGGGAGTTATATCACATGATGTATCGAAAGCGATGAAACGCAGTCAGTCGGGCCGATAGTGAGAGTGGTAACGAGAAAACTCCGACTTTCTCCGACTTTCGCTTTTCGTCGAAAAACAGGTCCTCCCCGAAATTACAAAAAAAAAAAAAACAACTCCACATGCTTCGTTTCGGGGTGACACGGTGGCCATTCACCTTGACTACGTTACTGCAATATGGGACAGGCCGCGCTAGCCTCGTTCGCACGTACAAACTTATGACACGAAATCCAGGTCATCGAGTATCCAGAACGAGACTAGTTCGTTGCTCCCGAGACTCGGGGTCGACGATGTAATCTCACCGCGGGTAGGCAGAAAGATCGCGAATACTAGCATATACTATCGAGGTCAACGCGTTCCACGACGGAGACTAGGGCATTGCCTCTTGGTTTTGAGGTCGCCAACAACGTATACACATTTATACAAATAAATACCAGTCCGGATGGTGCTGAGCTCGACGGGATCGCTCTGTCTCTTTCTCGCGCCTTACGAACGAATTTCTGTCTTTCTCGAGCACGTGGAGAAAAGCTATACATAGACCAATGTCGGGTTATGATTGAAACATAGGCGAAAATATTTCATCGCCAACTTTGACAAAAAAACAAGAAAGAAAGCGGATTTCAACGAAAGGGAAATCGAATTTAAAAAAAAAATGCGCCGAAAATTTGGAATTTCGACACCTGTTAATAGCAATGTTGAATTGACGCAAGCGCCTGAAAATGGGCTAAACTGGAGCATTGGGGCGACGAGGATGACGTCACGATATAGCCCCAATTTTATCACAGTTGAGTTTCTGTTCTTTATAACTTTTTGGCTACTGAAAAAACAAACGAAATTTTGATACAAAGTTGACATAATCTATGAAAAAGTGGTATTAAAAACTGAGATACTCGCATCTTGTGTTGTTTAGTGAAACCGTCCCCCCGACGCGCTCGTTGTCGAAAGTGAAGAAAGTGAGTCGTTTTTTTTTCCCATCAAGCGTACCATCTAAGTAAAAGTGCGGAGAAAGTCCGTGCGAGTAATTTTCAGCCTAACAATTTCACTTTCTTCGGCCACCCACCACCCTCTTTCGTAATGTTTAACATTTGGGGTATTTCAGGTAACCTATTTACTCGCGGAGCGTTGAACTCCAATTCGAGGTTACAAATCTCCACGAGGGGAGGGAGATAAAGCCAACGTTGATTGGTTAAACCTAGGCACATGTGCTGTTTTCGCATTCAACCTCTAGTTTAATTTCATCTTGCCCCAGATTCGAGCGGTCGACGTAGAAAGGTGAACGAACTAGTCTCCCAACGAGGTGCAATCGACCTCGATCGAACTCGAATGCGAAGTGGGAGTTTGCGAGTCTAAAAGCGTACCCTGCGAGGAGACCCGATTCGCTGACACGGATCTTTAAACCTCGGGCTGTTTGTGGAATTAAAAGTGAGTGCTCGAGACAAGGACGGAAACGTGTGAAGAGAGAGAGAGCGAGGCATGGTTGGAAGGCCGAGGGGCAATGAACTAGTCTCCGAGTGGGGTGCCGTTGCCCTAGATACCGTCGGTGGAGATGACGGCTAAAAAGTGAAAACGAACGGACAGCGAGAGACCCCGCGAACGAGACTAGGAAAAGTGCAACGGACTATTTTAGAAAAATATCAATTAACGCGCTGTTACTTCATAGAAAAGAAAAGTGCTGCCAACATAACACCGAAAAACCACAGGAGCTACTTATATCGTCCTGATTGAAAGTGAATTTGGCACTAGTCTAAATGTCAAATCTATTTTACCTGCGAGAACGCGGCCCAGGAGGTTTTCGCTGTCCGCCGGGGGTTGGATGACCGCCTCCATCACCTCCATGTCTTCGTGGTTGGCGGTCGCACATGTAGTTTCTTTAAAATCGTTGACCGTCATTTTCACTTTATAAACATAACAATAACAACAACTCAACAATCACAACCTCGTTGATGGCAGTAGTTAAAAGGAACGTACGATTTTTTGGAGGAAAAATTTTTGTTTTGGCGAAAAAGTTCTCGCGGCGCTGCTGACTTCGCGCAACTGAATAGCGAGAGTGTTTCGGTGAGCGCCAGCAGAACTTCTTGCTGGTGCTGACCCACTAACTGATTTCGCCGGTCAGCGCACTCTCTGTTGTCAACGTACCAGTTTGGTGGTTCTTCTTGGGATTTTTTTCGTACAAGAAAGGAGCATCGACACGAGACGACTTTCCCTTTCACGAGATTTTTTTTTTTTCTAGATTCGGCGCTTCTAGGGTTTTTCGACGAAAATTTCGAAATTATGACCTACCCTATTACGCGGGGCATGCACGATCGACACGCGAACAGAAACGGACAAGTCAACGAACCCTTGCTTTATTTATTGCGGACAAAAAGTGATCGGATTTGATAGAGGTGCCATGCTATGAATGAAAAGACGACATTTTTACTATGTTGGCACGTATTACGACCATCAAGAGATGTCATGACTATGACGTCAACTTAAAGTCTCTAAATTGGGTCATCATAATCTAAGTAGGTTTTTAAATTTTAGTCAGAATCAAGCTAATTTTTGCAAATTCTAAGTTTTAAAAGAGGTATCAAAATCTAAGCAGGCTTTGAAATATGAAAGTCACATAAAAGGGTGTCAAGTAAAATTCTCAAAGTTCAATTATCACAATCTAAGCAGGTTTTGAAATTTAAGTCACATTCTAGCTAGTTTTTGTAAATTCTAAAAATCTAAGTGGGCTTTGAAATATAAAAGTCAGATTCAATCCACTTGTTGTAAATTTTCAGTAAAAGGTTATCACAATCTAAGTGGGCTTTGATAGATAATTCGCTTTCAAATCATTTTTTGTATATTCCCAGAGGGCTTTGATATTTAAAAGTCTATTGTGGTTGTGCGTCACAATTTGAATAATTTTTGACATGTTCCTTATGACAGTTTTTAAATGTTAAGTGTCAACGAAGCCATCAACTATTAAAAAATGTCGAGCTCACTAGATACTTTTTACGTGACGTGTTTTTGATATAAAAAACTAAAATATTTGTTTGATCTGCCATATTTGACATTAATTGGCACTAAGATTACATAAAATTAATCAAAAACTTAGTCGTACCTCATTTTGATCACATTTTTTTTATATTTGATAATCTACAAATCTACTGTCAAATCGTTGGTGTAAAAATTTTAACGGAGCGATATTTCTATGAAAAAAGTATTTAGGTTCTACAGTACTGCCATAAAATACCTTGTAACATCAAAATTTTCAATATCGGCGCCCAAAAATAGTCAACGTCCACTAACATCGTTTCATTATATAAACACTGTGTATACTTATTTTAAAACACTCAAATTCTGATATTAGTGACATTTTTGAAGGTGGGAATTTGAAATTTTTCAATCCAAGACTACTATTTTGTTCGAACACACAGTACATATATATTTGTCATCAGACACTATTTTAAAATGCAAAGACGTTTTAAAACTTCAAAGGTTAAAATTTTTGATCTTTGAAAATCCAAAATTGTATTTTTTTTTAGCACACTATGTATATTTGACTTCAGGCACTACATTAAAATCCACAAATCTTTTAAGGTTCAATTGTTGACCCTGTTTACATTTGAAGAAAAAAAAAAATATGTGTTCGATGTTTTTTTTTTTTTGACACACCGTATACATTAGTTTTTAGATACTGTTTGAAAATCTAGATTTCTAAATAATAATTGTCGACAGATGCGGCTTTCGTACGACGAAATTAAACTTTAAAATTTATATCTGCAATCCTATTTTTTTTGTCACACTGTATATATTTGGCTTCAGTCACTACATATTTTAAAATCCAAAGACCTCTTAAAACTCCAACTGCTGACGCCGTAGAAGCACGAAACTTAAAATTTAAAATCTGACATTACAATTGTTTTTGTTTTTTTTTTTTGGCACACCATATATATTTGCCTTCAAACAGTGTTTGAAAATCCACAGACCTCTGGAAAGTCCAACCTTTGACAGTAGTGCCACTTTCAAAAGTGCGAAATTTAAATCTTGCCGTAATATTTTTATAATTTTCCTTTTTTTGGTAAAAGTTGCGAGTTGATTTTTCTTTTCTCCAACTTTCGATCTCCGTGCATAATTAGCGATAATGACGTCGATTTTGTTCAACTTTCGTGATTTTGGCTCACAATACTCCGAGTTAGAATGTGAAATTGTGAGTTTCACATACATTCACTCTCTCTTTCTTATTGAAATTCAGTTCTTTCATCGTTGAGGTCTATTTCTATCGCCTCCGAGTTCACTTTCACTCAATTTCCCCGCGTCCGATGACTCGTAAAAAAAAAGAACCTTTTGGGAGTCGAATCGATCATCCCTGAGAAATCCCAATGACTCAGTTCGCTCCCCCTCTGATTCACCGTCATATCTCTGGCCGTGTTTGCGTTTTCGTCGGCGTTCTTATAACGCGACTTATGTAAGTATTAAAAAAACAAAATTGACGCAACAATGCAAAAGTAGGTTCCCGACGAAGTCAGCGGTAAACAACAAGCGCTCCGAGTGTGAATTTTAAGGGTTAAAATGGAGAGAGAAAGGGTTCAGTGTACGGGATTTGTGTCAGTTCATTTTCCATATTCTTTATTACAAAAATACAGTGACCTCAATTCTGAGGTTAGATCATTGGTGGTCATCGACCCGACCAGATACAATCGTGTAGAATTGCCGCTATCACTCCAGATATGATATCGACTCAAGGTCTCGCCTGTTTATTTATCCGCTTCGGAGAGGTTTTTTGGGGTTTTTCGCGAGTTTTTTTCTCGAAAAAGAGTCGAGCGCCGAGTTTCGATTTCGTTGGGAAATGCCATAAAAGGTACGCCGTGTCCATGAGAAAGTTAAACGTCATAGTTTTACCTCGGACCCGGTTAGAGTTTCTTGAACCGAGTTCCAAAACTAGGCCGATGTAATCTACTGAAAGTAGCGCGATGAAACGTATGCCAACATCGAACGTGTCAGAAAGAGAAGGAGAATTTCGATTGTATCACGCGATAAAAGTGACAGTGAAAAATAATGAATTAATAGGACTGCGCTATAGGCCATTCAGAGGTTGACGACACCGATACCTTGTTCCAGAAGCGAGCGTTTCGTTAGACGCACATACCAAACGAAAACAAGAACGATTTCGAGAAAAACAAAGAAGGGGGCTTCCCAAATACAAACAAAGAACGAACTTTAATGTTTGCATTTTTTGTTTAAATTAGAGATTAATGAAAGCGACGTTTTTTCGTGAGAGGAAAGTGAAAACTGAACTCTTCTAATCATAACCTAATTTACTTTCGCGAATACTAAACTACAATCATCACTTTCGATTTTTGATGGCGCTCAAAGCGAAGAGAAAATTCTTTCGAATTATCGACAACGAATCTAGATCAACGTTAACGACAACGAAAAAGCGTTAGAAACGTTATAGAAGTGACCATCGTCCATCTCGTCCGAGGAAAGTCGACATTCCACGCCTCGCCCATAAAAGAAGACCACCCGAACACAAAAAAAAAAAACAAAACTTGTGATGACCACTTTCGATTTTTGTCTGAAGAAAGCGAAAACTATCCGCTCCGAGCATTCTTTTCCTTTCCGGTCGTCACCGCAGCTGGCTCAAAATTCTTCCAATTCTGTTAAAAATAGTAGTAGTAGTTTTTTTTTTCCCTCCCCTCATCCCATAGAAAAGTGTTCTAAAGCGGTCGTGCGTTAACGCAATTAATCAAAGAAGGGGAGGAAAACATCAGATAGTAGGCGGTCGGTGCCGGATTTCCCGGGAAAATCGGGGTGAAAACCCTCAGCGACCACGTGCTACTTCCCCGCGACTTTTGAAGGCCAAGTGCAGGCTTCATCGATTGGCGGCGGTCGCCGCCACCGCGCATGTACCCTCGTCTTTTCCACGCTTTTCGAGAGATGGCGTCGGACGTCGTCACGATTCGAATTTTTAGCTAAAACGAGGGATAAATCAAAAATGAGAAGGAGAGAGACGAGACAGTGGCGTGGAGCGATTTGGGGTTTCTTTAATTTAGGGTTGAGATAGAGGGGGTGTCTTGTAAAAAACAACCCCAATGCACACGCCACTCATTATTCTATCGATTGCAAAACGAAACGCGGTGCAACGCGCCAAGGGTCGGAACCGCCGGACGGGGTCGTAGTCTCCATGACAACACCCCACTGGTGGCATCCAGACGGTTATGCACCGGCCGTCGACTCTTATACCAACACTATGGGGACGAACACCCCAGACAGGTAAGGGTAGGGTGGAGGAAGCAATAACGGAATAGAATTAGGGGGCGGCGGCGGCGGCGATGTTTCGAGACGATTTCGACGCTACTCAAATACGGAGGGGGAGGATTGACCGCGATTTACCGACGCACGAATTTTGGGGGATTTTAATTTCTCAATATGCCGGTTCAACGACGCCGGGGAAAATGTAGACGGAAAATGCACATTTACGTACAATCAAATCTGACAAATTTTGGAAAGAGAAGGCGTCTTTCACATATTGAGATATAAATGGACTGCTTAGTTTCTAAATTCTAGTAAACGAGACTATCCAAAATCTACATCTAAATTCTAGTACCAGAAAGTGTCTCCAGTGTTTGAAAATACGAACAAAGCGAGCTGCATCTAGAAATTTTTGTACTGTTTACTTAAATCTTAATTCTAGCAACAGAAAACTTCTTGAAGTCTAATAGAAGTACTGTTAACAAAAGTATCAGCATCTAGAAATTCTTGTTGCACCTACTTCTAAATTCTAGCAACAAAAGGCAACCTCGAGTGTCTAAAATCTAATGCGAACGAAGTGAGCTACATCTAAAAATTGTACTACGTCTAATATCTAGCAACAGAAGGTTTTTTAAGAAGTCCTAAAAGTTATGTTAACAAAAAGATTCGCATCTAGGAACTGTTGTTGTCTACATCTAAATTCTAGCAAACAAAAGCTACCTCAAGTGCCTAAAATCTAATGCGTACGAAGTGAACTGCCATTGCACTTTTATATCTAGATTCTAGGAAAAAAATAATCTTCCAAGTTTCTTATATCATGCGAACGAAGTGAGCTGCATCTAAGAACTGTTGTACTCTCTATATTTAGATTCTAGCGACATAAGTCTTTAAACTGCTTTAGAAACTTTTACTTTTTGCTTCCCACTAAATTAAACATACTGAAGACATCTTCTATTGCTAACTTTAGATGTAAAATATGCAACAATCTTAGATGCAATTCACTTCGTTTACGTTATATTTTAGACGCTAGGCTAAAATCTACGTCTAGACAGTGCAACAGTTGCTAGATGATGACTTTTTCATTCAATTTAAAATAGTTAAAACACCTTCTATTTCTAGAATTCTGGTTTAATATTTATATAGATATATTTATTATAGGCATAATATTTAAGACACATCTAGGCACCTTATGTTACCTGAATCTAGATGCAGTTAATGTAACCGTTACTAGATGCAGCTAACTCACACTTTGTTCGTATTACAGTTAGACACTTGAAAGCGTGTTTTCAGATGTTTCAAGACAGACAAACAGTTCTGCCAACACATATAAAATTCCAACGCCTGCTTTCGTCTCACCATCGTTAACAAAAATAAGTAATTTGTTTAATAATATTTCCCCATTTTTCGTTCATGTTTAAAAACAAATCAAATTAAAAATCAAACAAGCGTTGATTGTTTGTTATGTCACGTGTTAAAAATTTCTCGTTATAAATCTTCGTTTTCTCCGTTCGAACCGTCCGTGCGAGAAAGAAAGAGGCGACGTCTTGACGGATGGACCGTGTCAGAGCTCTAAATTTGATCCCCTTGTTGCCATATCGGGGTGAACTCGTGCCATTAACCTTGGCCCAGCGGCGGGCGCAGCCGGAGGGAACTGGGGTTGTGTCGTGCACTCCTCCACTCTCTTCTACCCTCGTAACATTCCCGTGCCCGAAAATAACCGGAGCCAAGGTGCTCGTCGTGTTAATTTTTTATCTCGCTTGGCACAAGTGCAACAACGACCAGACATTCGTTGGGGTGAGAGAGACGAGAATCGAACAACCCCCCTCTCGTTTATGCAGAGGCGGAATGCAAGCGCGGGGCGGAGGCCGAATAAGGTCAGGGACCTGACGTCGAATGTTCCACCCTTTCTATAGAACACAAGTCGGCTGAAAGCGACCTTTCAAACCAAGAGAGTCTCTACTAGCACATGTCCCCGTTAAAGACGCGACCGGTGCCACTGAACTCGAGGACGTTTTATTACACTTTCAATTATTTCGAGGGATGAGAGAAAAAGATTCGGGATTCGACTGCATGGATCGATGCGAGACAGTAACCCCATTTATGAGTCACTCGTGGAACTCCTTGGATGGAGCACAACAAGTGTACGCGATGTGAACTGTACAGAGGCGGGCGCACCGATGGTACCGGTTAATTACACGCTAACGGAGGGAAAATTCCACCCTAAAACGAAACGACATCGACCCCGAAAACTTCCGTTGCGCGCCTTCATTTTTTAAATACTTTCTTTAACGAGCTCGCGCCAATCTTCCACAAACAAGCCGCATTTTTCTAGTTTCATTAAATGAACTGCTTTATCGGATCCAGGATATCGACTTTGTTTACAAGAACGAAAATAGATCCAAGCAAGCGTTAACCCTATCACGTTAGTTTCATTTCGCCCCATCGTCACGCTTTTCTCCGAACAAGTTGTTTAGAATTTCCCGAAAATCCGAATGCACCGTGAAAACGCCGGTCAATTATTCGACCAGTTTATGACCCCGTCCTTCACGACTGATTTACGACCGTTTCGGACGCGACAACCTGAAGATGAATACCACGCTGATTTACGAGGGGCTCTTGTGATAATGCGGCATTAGTCGTCGCTTTGTTGGTTAATTTTATTGCGTTTCGTCGGAATTTCGGATCATCTTCGAGGTTGTTTTAAAAGAGAGGGTGGCGCAATGGAGATCCCGGTGAGTGAACGGAACTCCCCATGTATAACATCCCTCGTCTGAGGGTAAGAAAATTCCGATAAAAAAAAAAACAATCGTGAGGGAGAGGGGGCGAAAAAGTGTAACGCAAAATTAGTAGCGACGTCGGGAGATAGGCAACTTATAATACGCCGATGTGAATTTGGTTGGCTAAAATTAGGCGTTTGATTGAAGAAAGAATAAAAGTGATTTACGATTTGATCCGTAACGTGGTGAAATTGGTAAATAAAAATAAAATGGTGAAAGTGTCGCGATAAGGAAATAACAAAGGTCCCGTTTCCGGTAAATTTTGGCAAGGTCCGCGCTTCGTGGTCATCTATAAATGCTCGCCCTTAGTCGCTTCCGCGATTAAACTGTGTCAAATTCGTAGAGTCCGACCTTAGTTTTTCGCGCGTTCAATGATATGGGGAAGTTCGGCGTGGTCAATGATTATTTAATGAAATTTACCTTCAGCAGATAAGAGCGGCCTTGTTTTATAAAAATAATTGTCAGGGTCAGTGTTGTTTGTCATCGCGACAGTTATCAGAACTTACCGAGATCGGGGATGGAACTGGAGGGTTCTTCGAGTTTGTTTTCCGTCTTAAGTTTCGGAGGCGGCGGAGGCGGCGGTCGCATGCTGCTCGACGGAGATGACGTCGACGAGACGATGCCGCCAGAAGGCACACGGATCTCCTTGAGTTCAGTTTTAAACACAATAGTGGCGGTTTGCATGATCACACGAACGAAGAGTTTAGTTAATCACTGACACCACCATGCCACAGCCACGAGGACGACGTCGACAATGAAAGTGAAATCGGGGATGATGCAGTTTGGTTAAGTGTTAGGGGCGCGCTTGCGCTGCACCCTAGACGCCCCACAGTCTGCCGTCTGGCACATGCACTTCTCCCCCGACGACGGGGTGAATATTGTGGTAATGTGGATCTGGAGTGGTAACACTGTCGCGTACACTTTCCTGCGAGCGAATGAGCGCTCTCTCCGCTCGGTTCGCTCTCGGTGTGTGTTGGCCTTGTCCTTGAATGGGGCTTCTGAACCCAGCCGCGCGAACTGCTTATCGATTTCAGGTCGCGAGGCTCTCTCTATTCTCACCAAGTACGAAACGAACACCTCGGTGATGATTGGGAGTGCGATTAGGCGGCCCCCCAGCCCCCCGCGAATTTAACACATTTGACACGGAAAACTTCCAAATGACACCTTACAGGGCCGACTTTTTCACTCTCGATGCTAAGGCTAAGGCCATCGACTTCTTCGATATTTATCGCAGGTGATAGCAAGTTCCGCACTAAACATACAGCTTTTGTTTATTTTTACACGATACCGAATCTACTCCCAAAACAAACTATTACAGAGGACGGGTTCGTTTTCTTCGCGTTATTTTACTGATAATCATATTTTACGTCGTCGCGTTTTTCGATGAATTACGTTAACGGCGCTGTCATGTTGGTCAAACCGAGCCACATATAAATTCGAGATTACTAAACAATTAATCCCTCTTAATTAACACATCGCCAGCTGCTGTCTAGTGTCATGATAACATCATCATATCAGTCAAAGGAGGCTCTAAAAATTTTAAATGTTTTGGTAACACTGCCTGTTAATCCAAAATGCGTGTTTGACAGTTTTGAGATGTCATTCATTATTCGTGGGGTATAGAATCAAAAACCAAACACCAAACGCTAAAAATTATAACACTGCTCAAAATAAATATATTCTTTTAATTATAATAATTAAAAATAGAAAGATTTATTGTGTTATTATTATGCACTAATTAAAGCAAACTTTCATTTAAATAGGAATATTATAATATAAATCTATCTGCTCTATATAAATATTACTTTTTTCTTAACGTTCGATAATCGTTAAAAATGAAGATCGTCATTTTTCATACTATATATTATGATACGGACCTGAAATATATAAATGACAGTGCCTTCAATATCTATTGGTCACGTTTTTGAGTTTGAGAAATTCGTGATTTTCATGACAGTTCTGAAACGACAAGCGAGCTATTTTTTCGATCATTTTTAATAAAATATAAATAGAAAAAAAATATTTGCCATCAAATGAAATTTTGAATTAATATCAGCACAATGACACGTTTGCGTATCAATTGTTGTTTACCAACAAACTAAGAACGAGACGCTTTAATATAACAGGCAGAGCTACCAACACACTTCAAATTTTAAAGTCTTGTTTAGAACCTAATTAATACGAGAGCTCATTTCTTTCTCTCGACGGTTATTGGCGTTACATTTTTTAAAATGCTTTCGTATGTTGTTTTGAGACAAGCAGTTTTGCCAACACAACATAAATTCCAAAGTCTCTTTCTGTTCCTACGTCATTTTCTATGGTTTTTAGAGCTCAATTGTGAAAGTAAAAGTTATTATTTTTGTCTTAACATTATTAATTTATTTTTCTCTCATATTTAGCGTTCGTTTGCTAGAATCTAGATGTAACCAGTGCAGCAGTTCTTAGATGTTGCTCACTCCGCCAGTTCTTGTGACCCTGTGTTGCTAGATCAAACATCACCAATTGTTCATCCAAGTAGATTCTAGACACTTGAAAAAGGCTTTTGCTGCTAGAATCTAGATGCAGAATAGTGCAACCATTGGTATACGCAGCTCACTTCTGGCACATCTAGGCATCTTCTGTTGCTAGAACCTAATTGCAAACAATGTAAGAGTTGCTCGATGCCGCCGCTAACATTTTTGCTACATTTTAAACCCTTCGAGGCCTCTTGTCATTCTAGAATATAGATGTAATATAACATTTGCTAGATGTAGCTCACTTCGTACGCATAACATTGAAAACACATCTAGGCATCATCTGTTGCTAAAATCTAGATGCAAAAAACAACGGTTACTTAGATTTTGAGTCTTCTGTTGCTAGAATCTAGATGTCACAGTTGCAAAATACAGCTCACTCTGTTTGCATTTGATAATTTTGCCTGTCATTTCTACGTCTCTCTCTGACAATTTGAGGTTAAGCAAGATGTGATCTTCATGACCGAAATGTCAAATTATTTTTTTTATTTTCGGTTATGAAAAGAGAGGCCCAACCTAAAAATAAATTTCTTAATGAGAAAAAGTATTTTTAATTCGCCAACAAACAAGATTTTGCGTTAGGTCAAGGAACTTTACCATTAGCGTTTGAAACAAAAAACTCGAAAGAAAAAAAAATGGCAGTTACAAACTAAAACAAACTTTGACAGATAAGAATATCCATAAAAACTTGAAGAAAATGAACTTTTGAGTTGTAATCTAGACATGATGCAACATTGCGAATTTTATGTAAGTAGGCACTTTCAGTCCCAAAACGATAAACTACGATTTTGTCCCATCGCATGCAATTTTTGTCATTGTGTAACAAAACAAAACCCACGTCGAGGTGCCAACTGAGAAAATAAAAGTTCCTGGCACAGATGTCTCAGAGTCATTTCCAATGTTATAAAAAGATTAGGTCAAAGTCAGACACCGCAGCGTCCGCAAAAATAACATTTATTTTATTATAAAAAATGTTTATCTCTCAGCAATGCTTCCCTAAGGTGAAATGTGTTTGAAAATAGATAGAAAATACCAGACGAAAATAGTTTGACCTCTGCAAGGCCGTCTATCTAAAGTCAAAGTGATTTTTACAAAATCACAATTTCCATGAATGATCAAAACAAAATATTTTCGGTGTTGTTCGAAAGCGCCCTCTTCGATGCTGCGTACAACGCAAAATGTTTGTTCGTTCAAGGAAAAAAACAGATAACTTTTTCAATGTCAGACGTTAAACGGTCATTGTCTCGTGCGTGGATGTTGATAGTTCTTATTCATAATCTTGGAAATTGAACGCAGGCCTGACCTATGAAGGCGCAAAAATCTTCTGTTTACCAAGAATTTCAAGCGGTTACCTATCTGGTGATACCACTTATCTATTGCATTACCTATCAATCAGCACTGGAAATATTTGCTCGGCGAATTATTAAAATAATAACAAGATAAAGGTCAGGGTCGGACGTCGCCAAAGACGACGCAGTACGGGCCAAAATAGCACGATTACATCAAGTTCATTCTTTTTTCGTAACAGTAAACCTACGAGATTTCCACGAACTTGTAAAAACCGACAGATGTACAGACCTGCTCATAAACCCAACTATTATATTTTATTAGTTTATAGACAGTTATCTCTGTCGCTCTCGTTGTTTTGAGACTTTCACAACACTAACCTCCTGTTATAAATTATTATTGATAACGAAATGGAACAACATGATGTAAAAATATATATTCGAGATAACTTTGCCATGGTCAGTGACCGTTTACGTCACACCAATCCTGGAGAAATACTTGCGGTCGATATTTAAATTTATCGACGAGTTAGTCGGACGCTCGGAGACGTACGTCGATGATTACAGACGACAATGGCGGCTACCACCTTGTTCATGGAATACTTGATAATGGCGTTATTGACCTGGCAAGTGGTTAAATCCTAATTAAAGTTTTTTATCGCAAACACAATGACAGACCTACCATTCGCTAAATTTGTTATTTGATTAAACTAAGAATAGAAAAGTCACGTCTCCGATAGATTTATACTAAAAGGCCGAGTTGATTTCAAATTTTTGGGACTGAAATTACTGAAATTAAATTTTGACAGTTTGCGGTTAAAAAAATGATGTGTTTCATAATATATCTAAAATGTTAAAAACAACTGATAACAACATTGGTGAATTTTCAAAATCACTAGACGGAAAATCGTTGCGATTTTGTTCGACGATTAGATAAACATCTAATTATTACTTTTTGATAACATTTGTGTGATTAATTCATCACTAACAGTTTTTGTATTTCACGGAAAAAGTAGAATTTTTATGTTGCTGTCAATTTTTTAAATATTGGCATTACCGATCACTGTGATTAATTATCAATTGTTTTAAAATTAGATTTGTGCCGCTTGTGCAAAATGTGGGCACTGACCCTTGCCACAACAACTTTTTGGACACTTAAAAGCACCTTCCATTTCTAGATTTCCATTTCATTTCAACTTTTCGTTACTAGAATCTAGATGCAGAATAGTGCGACCACTGAGTTCTGTGGCACATCTAGGCGCCTTCTGTTGCTAGAATTCAGATGAAAACCACGTTACACACTTGTAGGCATCTGGTCGTACTAGAATCTAGAAGCAACGCAACAATTGTTAGATGATGTTCACTTCGTTTGCATAACATTGAAAACACATCTAGGCATCATTTGTTGCTAAGATCTAGATGCCAAAAGCTACGGTTACATTGATTTTAGAATCTTCTATTGTTAGAATCTAGAGGTAAATAATAACAGTAATAGCAACAGTTGCTAAATACAGCTTACTCTGTTTGCACTTGATAATCTTGCCTGGCATCAGGACGTCTCTGACAATTTGAGCATACGCAAAATGTGATCTATAATAGTTACTAGATATTTTTACTACATTTTAGATTCTTCTCGGCATCTTGTCATGCTAGAATCTAGATGTGGTGTAACAATTGGCAACCGACAACATTGATGACGCATCTAGTAGAATCTAGATGCAAACAACGTAACAGTTGCTCGACACTTTGACAGTTTGAGGTTAGACAAATGATTTGCAAAGATCAATTTGATCTGTGTTCTAAAATGTCATAATCGATCAGCATTGGGAAATTTTTAGAATCGCTACACGGAGAATCGTAAGATTTTATTGGATGATTAGATAATTATTTAACTATTATTTTTTGAAAAAGTACAATTTTTACGCTGTTGGCGTCAATTAATTGTTATCAATTGTTTCTAAATTAGAATTGTGCCGCTTCTGCATAATATGGGCACTGATACTTGACATAACAAAAATAAACTTGAAGATTGATCCAAGTTGGCGAAACCACCGAAGTTGACGCAATTTGCGTTAATTGACAGAAGACACGAAACATCGGTGGATCAATTAGGACGCTTATAGAATGAAAAGGTGAAAAAAACTACCAACATAAAGAAAGTTTGACATAACTGTCGTAAATTAGGAATGAAATCAAGTCATCGTGACAGATTAGGGATGTGTGAAGCTAAGACATGACGTAATTTCCTCAACGCTAACTTCGGTTCGAATTTTGTCGTTCTTTTCAACATTGGTTTCGGGGTATTTATTTTAAAAATAGTAACTTCTTGGTCTCGGATCGTTGATTTGTGTATGGATAAATCAAGTAGCGACAGACGTCCTTTTTGCCCCAGACTTCTTGTAAAAACCGTCTTTTATTGCGCGTCAAGTAAAAACGAAATTGTGGTGCATTTGAATGCCAGACGTGGGCGTCGGCTGTACAGGGGAAAAGTTGTGGCGTCGCGGCGCTCGTGGGGGAGGGACGCTTCGTCCTTGGCCGAGTGTTCGGGTGAATGGCCAAAACGTACTAGCGCGGTGGCGGTCGCTGCCATTAACCTTCCATCACCTTTAATTAAAAATGTGCGATTTTCCATTAGTATATCCTCAATTTGCATAGCATTTTCCAATTCCAGACACCCCTAATTTTCTATATTTTTTGCGCAGAATGCCCGCAACGTGGGTCATCCACCTGCGAAGGTCTGGGTCATGACACGGCGTTGTCCCATGACGATTGATTTTTTCTAGATTGCGTAATGAGTGTATTATTTTTGGTTTATTAGCGCTGGAAAAGCATAATGTGTAATGGGAAGGGGTCTGCAGGCTCTGGAATGCCAATGCCCTGACAGACGGCCGTCGACCTGCACTAGCAGGAACGCTGCACCCTGACTGTCTCGAGTGAAGATCAATGTGGCGGCGACGGCGACGTCCCCGCGATTTAAACTCACACCAAAGGGACGAAAGAGAGGTCCAGACGGTGAAAAAAAAGAGGAATAACGCACCAAGCGGTGGTGCTACGTTTTGGTCCATCGAGCCGGATTCCACCACATCATTTAAAAAGTATCTATACGTAAATACCGATCCGAATTTTCGGCCCGTTGGCAGCGAATATGTCTCGCATTAGGTGAATGCCCAACGGAATGTCGTGCCGCTGATGATGCGGTGGCGAATTCAAGCAACAGCTTTTTCTAGCGCCTCTTGCGGCCATTGGCACAAGGAGGCTACGGTCAAGGACATGCTGTCCAGGACAATACTCTCATCTCCTTGCCAATAGACACGTTGGGACTAGCTCTTGTTTTTTCCACGTCGTTTGCTAGAGCCAGTTATTTGGATTTTTTCAATCACAAAGAATACGAAACCTTGGCCTTCTAGTGTTATCGTTATCGTGCGATAATGTAAGACGAAGTGTAAGGGAGAAGACTTATCATCACGAATACTTGCAAAATTGCGAGGTCAAAATGTAAATAAAAAGTGCATCGGGGACAGAATGCAGCGATTACGGTCGTGTTGTAACAATTATTTAATCGGTGAGCACCAGGTCAGAAGAAAGCGATTTTGTAACGTCTTCTGTTTACTTTTTACGCCCAAATTAGTGACAAACGTGTAAACAGTGAAACATCAAAGGCTCTGTCAAGGTTTGTTATTATTTTCCGTTCGTGGACGAGGTCTTCTGAGGTCAGACGAAAAATTTACAACCTGTCCTAAACAATTTCCTCAATTAGAAGGAAGCGTTTTCCCTGTTAGCTCTCAATTTAGATAATCTGTTATCAGATGTGAATAAAAATGTTATCTTCAGACAAAAATAAATCGGGAAATTAAAAATGCCCGGTTTGTTGATGTGTACTAAGATCCGGCTCAAAAGACCGACGTTCTCAGGATATAAGAAAATAATTGATCCTTGACCAGGTTTTAGCAGCCACCTACGATGATACAACCGTCCTAGCCTCTTACTTAACCGAAGAAAGTTTTAATTGGTCTAATGAAAACCAGTTGAAACTAATTCTTCCAACTTTTGCGGTGCAAACTCGACAATGTAGAGCAAAAGCGAGTGAAACCAGTCGAAACAAACCAAAACAAAACCATCCTCCATCACCAATTTCCCCCGTGATTTCGATAGTTATGAATTAACAACAATTTAGTGAAAGCTGCCGAAAGTGATAGTAACACCTCAAGACGCCTTGAATTATTTAAGAGCTCTCGTTTGGAACCATAAACCAACAAATCAAATCCTGCAACATTCATCATCCCCTAGAGCCATTATTAGTTTTTGCCGGTGGCTGGAAGGGGGAGTTAGCGTCTACAACACTGTGGAACGAGGTCAATCGCCGCCGTCGGGTCAGGCCGCTGACCTTGGAGGGAGGGCGGCGTCGCTAACGGTGATGTTTCCCCCGTTTGAAAAGAGACGCCGACGCTATTGATCATGAACAGCCCCAGCACACTCACAAATACTATATATAAAACAGGAAGAAGACCATTTTCGGCGTGTTTCTTCAATTTTGACAGGGAACGAGGGGGCCATGGGAATTGATGCGTATCTGTGCGCATACGCAAAATTAAAGTTCAAGGGTATTGTGCAGGTCAAGGACTTGTCAGCCTACGCCGCACTATCTGGACCAATTGGGAGGCGGGGGCGGCGGAGGCGGGGACGTGCAAACATGAGAAAACAGAAATTTTAAAAGTTCAGTGAAAGTTTTACATATTTTTATTTCGGTTTCGCTAATTTGTTAATTTCTTCCAAGAAAAAACGAAATTAGTGAAAAGATATTCAAAAATGCAAGAATTAGAGTGAGCGCTACTATAATTCTGCAAACAAACAAAGAGTAAAAGTTTCACTATTGTCTTGGATATTCATATTTTCCGCATTTTGCACGAAATAGGTGATGAAATCAAAGTGCCTTGGTTTATTAAATGTGGTGCCCTCTATCTGTGACGTCTGTAATAAGTAACAGAGCGACATCTACTGACAGTGCCTTCGAAGTAACAAGTCTCTAGATTTTCACGGACAAAACCCACGGAAAATCCAACAAATTTTCCTTCTCTTCAAGTTTGAGTTGTAACTGCGTCAATTTTTTTCTCAAAAAATAGAAGCTTAAATCGGTGAATGCACTTTTTTTTTTAATTTGGCACCACCTTGCTCCAGCAATCGCGGTGTATGTCCTTGCTAAATTATCGCAACCTCACCACTAGTTCGCTAGATGTCGCCCCGGTGGAGACCGCGCCAATAATTTTTCTGACCTTGTCCAACCTACAAACACGTAAATTAAAATAAATACCACCTTTCAAATGTCCCACGTCAACTTCAACATCAAACTAATCAAGAAATAACTCTAAAAATAGAAACAAACACCATTTTTAAATGTGGCTCCAACAAACGCCGAGTGTGTCACCGCTTAACTAAAGTAAGTTTATCACAACCTCGCTAGATGTCACGAGCGTTACAGCAAATTTTGAGTAAAAAAAATGATTAAAATTAAAGCGACTCCTCCAAAGCTGCATGTCTGTTTCTATATCAAATTAACTAATAATTAGCCTAAATAAATCACTCCTTAATCCGTCACATCAACCATTCGAATTTAGCGCCAGTTTGATGCGATGTCTGCGCTAAACTAACGTAAGTTTACTGCAACCTCGCTAGATGTCGTAACCAATACAAATTGTTCGTAGATTTATTATTACCAGATGCAGCCATACGGCAAAAGGTTCAGCAAGACGTCAATTCTATCGCTGTCTCTATCAATGCGTACATTTTGTATAGCGCTATCCTTTAGAGAGGTACTGTCAAACGGATTTGTTGAAATTTATGAGTTTTTATTCATTTTCTTGCTAATTGCATGGTAAGACTATCCCTTTTTGTGGTCCAAAAAGTAAATTGTACTTACGATTTTAGTATTAACTTCATTTTAACGTTGTTGGCTAAAATTTGACAGCTTCCACTGATGATACAAAATCTGCTCGAAGTATCGTGAAATGTGGAAGAAACAACTGCGGGCTTCGCTGTATAACTTATTCGAAGCATTTAGTACGAAATATTACCAAATAATTGTAAAATTAACAATTATTCAAATGACATTGAGCACGCGCAGTCTCTTGTCTTGACCGATTTGGACCGATTCGTCGAGTTACGACACACGCTAATGTGATAAAAAGAAATACACAATTGGCATGATTGAAGTTAGAAAGAGATGGAGAGATGTACCAATTTCGTTGATATGTTTTTTAAGAGCAGACGTACGTTTCTAATAGGATGACTTTATCTGGTAATAATAAATCTATGAAATTGTTGCGATCAATTTTATGACCGTCCAACGCACAAATACCTAAATTAAAATATATACGTCCCTTTCAATGTCGGACGTCTACTTCCATATTAAATTCACCGTTAATTATCTAAAATAAATAACCATCTAAAAATAGATAAAACTAGCGCACCCACCATTTTTAAATTTGGCCCCAACCGCGGTGTATGTCTTCGCTAAACTAACGTAAGTTTACGACAACCTTGGTAGATGTCACGACCGGTACAGATGATTTTTTACAATCAATTTGATGAAAATTTTCGAACACCTAAATTAAAATTAAAACGACCTCTCCAACGCCGCACATCTGTTTCCATATCAAATTCACCGAAAAATACCCAAGAAAAATAACTTTCCAAAAATGCAAACAATCCGGCGCATTCACCATTTTTGAAATTGGCGCCAGATCGTTGCGATGGGCGCGGTGTGTATCTCCGCTAAATAATGTAAGTTTACTATAATTTCGCTAGATGTCAAGAGCGGTGCAAACTCTTTTAATCAATTTTACGACGACGTCTAACGCACAAACACCTAAATTAAAATAAATACGACCGTTCCCCCGCCCCACGTCCACTTAGATATCAAATTCTCCGCTAATTATCCAAAATAAATACCTCCGCCATATTCCCACACCTCTGACGTCACGCAGTGACTCCCACCAATCACAAGCGTTCTCGAATGGTCCGAGTTTATTCTAGATTGTTTTGCATGACGTGTATTATTCTATTTGGGCTGCGGACAGTGTACACATTGAGTATTCGATAAGCGTACGTGGTAAAGCGAAGAAACGAAGAAGACGAAAGTGAAGAAACACCTCTAACGCATATTGCAGTGATCTAGTCGTCGTGTGTCTAAATTGAAAAAGTTGAAAGTGCAACATTATGGCGCCGTCAGTGCAATCATTTCTAAATTCTTTCAGTAATGCCCTGTAAGTATACTTAGATAAGACGATAAAATCGTTGTTGACGCTCGAATTGTCCTCCAGGGAGCCCCCCGTGCGCCAACACCTGAAAAATGTCTACGCGTGCCTCGCCATGTCCACAATGGCCGCCGCCGTGGGGGCCTCGATCCACTTATTCACAAATATCATCCAAGCTGGATTTTTGTCGGGTCTGGGTGCTCTGATCTTCTTCGGTTTGTTGATGGCCACTCCCGATGATAACGGAAAAGGATTGAAAATGCGCATTGGCTACCTCCTTGGATTCACCACTCTCACGGGTGTAGGAATGGGCCCCCTTTTGGAGCACGTCATCGCTGTCGATCCTAGCATCATCGTGACAGCTTTGGTGGGCACGGCCGTCGTTTTCGTGTCGTTCTCGATCTGCGCTTTGTTAGCTGAGAGGGGAAAATGGCTCTATTTGGGGGGCACTTTGATGTCGCTCTTGTCTACGCTCATGATCCTGTCTCTCGCTAACTTGTTCTTTGGATCTTCACTCGTGTTCCAAATTCAGCTCTACTTGGGACTGTTTGCTATGTGTGGATTTGTGTTGTATGACACACAGTTGATCGTCGAGAAGAGGAGGTTGGGAAGCAAGGACTTTGTGACACATTCTTTGGATTTGTTTGTGGATTTCATTGGAATTTTCCGCAGAGTACTTATCATCCTCACACAGAAGGTAATGAGAGACAGGTCTGTTCCTTTCCCTTTTTCCTTTCACATCCTACGCCCTCTTTTTTTTTAAGCCCAATTCTAACTAAAACTTCATTTACAGGAACAGGAGTCACAGAAGAAGAGAAGAAATTGAAGATTAAGTGATTGACGATTTTTTTGTTAAATTAGGGAGTGATATGGTGTTGTGTAATATATTTTTCCAATTGTCATATGTTATTTTCTTTGATTATATATAATGTAAATTTAAGTTTATGAAATAAATAATTTTTGTATAAAGACGTCTCTGTCATTTATAACGATACGAAAAAAACGCGAAGCGGTGTTAAAACGTGCATGTCATTACGATAAATATTTCAGTGGATCCACGTAAGTCAGTCGCGTTTCAAGGTTGGGAGAAATCAATGTCATTTTCTATGTGTATGGTAACGATTTTACAAATTACTGTAAGTTGATAAGGAAAAAATGGACATGGCAACAAAAAATAAGTTCAAATTTGGCGCGATGTGGGCAGGCTCTCTGTTTCTCGACTTCTCACAGTTTCAAATCTTGACCAACACCTTCTGGTACTTGTTTGTACTAGAAAAATGATTTGCTGAGAACTAAGAAATAATACACGAGGGAGACAGATAGATTATGAGCCTTATGAAAGGTGGTGCAGGAGTTTCTTGGGTATTAACTCTTCGGGGCTCTCTTAATTCATATTGTGGCGGTCTAGAACCGTGGTGGCAACCTTCATGCAAAGGTGAGGAAGCTAAACCCGGTCCCGGATGGAAACCCTCTTGTGTAAAGTTAATTAAATACCTGCCTGTTTTAGGAGTTAAATTTGTAAATTCAGATTTGCCCATTTCATCGTTTAAGATGACAAACAGATTTTAAATTTCAGGGCCCCCTTGGATACCATTTTGATGATCTCGAGGTACGTGTTCTCCACTTTCAATTATACAGAGTGTTCAGATTAAATCAATACACTTCGAATATGGCTAGACATTTACAAAAATCCGCAAATTTCTAAAATTTAGCACTTTCTCGGAATATATGATTCGTTGTTAAGAAATAAAGACGAAAGGTGGAGCCAGATGCAATGAGTCCTCAACTAATTATGGCGAAGCCCACATGACTCATGTTATGACGGTCTAGATTCGTGGTGGCAACCTACATGCAAAGGTTTGGTCCGGAAAGTAACCCCGGTCCCGGATGGATACGTAGGCAATCTGCATATAGAGCCGTCTCAGTATGTGAGTTCTTTTAAGGGGCGCCATTCGACGATGCAAAGTTCGAGCCACTTTTCAGAAATGGTTAAAGAGTGGAAGTCCAGACCTGACTGGATAAAAGATTAGGTTGATCCGATGGTGGTATGTCAACTAGTATTAAACTTAATTAATTAACTGAATACTTCCCTGCGTTGGGAATCAAACTGGTAAATTTAAATTTACGTATTTCATCAGTTAAAAAAACAATGTATAGAAGGCGCTGCAATATTTTGACAAGACAAAAAGAGCTACCAATAGATTTAATTCCAGAGCCGCCTTAGACACTATTTTTATAGCTTTGGATTTAGATCGAGGAGTCACGTGATCTCCACTTTCAGTTATACAGAGTGTTCACATAAAGTCATTAATCACAGCACTGACGTGATTGTGAAGCATCAAATCTTTGGCGCTAAAACGAAACTAACCTTAAATTACAGAACCATAAAAAATTTGAATATGGTTCTGTAAGTGAAACAGACACAAATTTTCCTAAAATTTACCACTTACCGCCACTTTAGAATTATTTTCTTGCAATTTTTGTAATTTCTCGTATCCATGATCGTTGACAGGAAACATGCCAATTTTTACATCACACCCACAAACAACTTTTTCACACATATTTTATCGATTATTTTTAACTGTTTATCACAATCACTAAACTTTTTTTATTTTCTTTCATCTTTTCAAATGATGCACCAAAACTGACGCAGACGCGTGCAACAAGACAACATGGCGGAAACTGGGAACTACAAATCGCGTTCCCAGATGGCGCCTGTCAGAAAAAGACAAATGCGGGAAATTTGAAAGTGCTAACAAAACTAGTCCACTCTTCACTTAAAAAATACGTTACCAGTTGGGAAAACCGCATTAAAACGATAACTATTCTGTTTATAATTTGCTGTTGTATCAAAGCTGTTAACGTAGTCATTTTGAATGTGTTGATAGACCATTACCAAACTCAAAATCTGGGATTTTTTTTCGGTTGGTAACACACATTGAGTAAAATGTCAAATGTCAGTGTAAGTTTAAGGTTATAGTTTCAAACTAGATACAGAACATTGGCGTAAAAAGCAGGAAATTTGTGAATTCATCTTGGAGTACTGATTTTGCAATTTCACTTAAGAAAAATGGCAATTATGTTTAAAATGTCAACTTTGAATGAAGGTTTCACTATCACAAAATTCCCTAAATTATCAAATTTATTTTATTTGTAAAAAATGTCAAGATGCAAACCAAAAAAAAAAAAAATGAAAAAGAATTGTGTTGCAAACTTTTTAAAGAGTGAAAAGTCACTGCCATTTGTTTAATAGACTTTCAAATTGAAAATCTGTTGGCTGCATGGGTTTTGAACAGTTAAAATCCTAATCCAGTGCTGCCAACAAAAAACTGGTACATCCATCTTTTTTTGCCCACTTGATTGTCTTCGATATCAAATTATATAAGTTTTTTGCTCTTCTCGTGAATAACCTCTTATCGATAATTATCTTTCATTTTGCTATTTTTGTTCAAGTTTTTTATTAAAATATTATCAGTGTTGTTGAACGTGCTAGATGACTCATGAGAACTTTTGTTATGGTAATTAATCCTATGATACGACAATCATTACAAAACGTGAGTTGTTATTTTCATCACTTCGACTGTATCCGGCTCCATGGACCAAAACATGCAAGTTGGTTATTTTCCATTTTTATGAAATCTAGAGAGTGATAACCTGGTAAATAAAAATTTCGGGGTGTTTATCGATGAAAACTGTAAACTAATTAAAGTAACGTCCAGGTAAGCGTTGCCAACAGTTAAAAAACATACAAGGTCTCCTCGAGTCACCATTAGTGGATCAAGTGCAAAAACAACAATCTTGAAAATACCATTTTATTATATAAATATATAATTGCTTTATGCACGTAACAATAAATTTCAACCCATCCTTAGAGAATGTCGGAATGTCAAAAACGCAACAACTTAGGCACCACGATATCTTTTAAATAACATTAAAATTGCACCTAACACTCTAATTTCTTGGTTAACTCCACACGTCCGCGGAGTACCGTTTCTGTGTCTCCATCTTCTTCAAATACGCGGATGCTTGTTGTTCGGTCATTTGTCCTTTTTCCTGGATGATTTTCATGACGACGTTGCGGACATCCGGCGCCATGGACTTGGCATCACTGTAAACAAAACTCGTCATTTTTTGAACCTCACAATTTAAAAGAGTACGTACCCGCAGATATAAAAGTGTCCGTTGTTTTCTCCAATGATTCTCCACACTTCTTCGGCTTGTTGTTCCAGCAAGTGTTGGACGTACACCTTCTTCGCTTGGTCCCTCGAGAACGCCAAGTGCAGCGTCAAGAGCCCATTCTTCTCGTACTCGACGAGTTCTTCCTCGTAGATGAAATCCTCGGCTCGTTTGCGACAGCCGAAGTAAAGGACCGTCTCGCCGACGACTTTGCCTTCTTCCTTGCTGTGACTACGTTCTTGGATGAAGCCGCGGAACGGAGCGAGACCGGTGCCGGGTCCGACCATGATGATGGGAGTCTGCGTCTTGGTGGGTAGCCTGAATTGGGACTTTCTGATGAAGATGGGAGCGGTCGGGAGTTCTTCGTCTTCTTTGGGGAGCTTGGTGGCCAACCACGTGGTGGCGACGCCTTTGTTGTGGCGTCCCGTGGGAGTCATGTACTCGACGACGACAGCGGTGATGTGTACGGTATTTGGGTAAAGCTTGGGCGAGGAAGAGATGGAGTAGTACCGTGGCTGAAGACGCGGCAACAATTCGCAGAGATGGTCCAGTGGAGGTTTACAAGACGGGATGTCTTCCAGAACGTGCACAATATTGCGATTATCTGCGTTGATCCATTGCTGATACAAAGCCTTTCCTTCGGGCGTCGTACTCGCCATCAACTTCAACTTTTCCTTATCACCGGCGTCGCCGCAGTACTCCGACAACTCCTTCAAGACGTGCGTTCGCGGATTCATCGTAATGTCGAGGTAGTGAGTCAAAGCGGTCCTGTAGGTCGTCGGACACGGGAAAGGATGCTTCTTGCTGGACTCTTCGTCGGTGTTGATCAACGTGAAGATGGTATCCAAATCCGTGTCAGTAAACTTCCCGATTTTCTCGACTAGTTCTTTATCATTGATGGGGTACACAGCTAAATGATCACCAGAATCGTAGCGCATCTTTGAACCTTCGATATCGAACTCGATGTGCATACAAGACCTGTCTTTGGCTTTGTGCAACTCGCGGTTGACGCGAATTTTCGAAAGGAACGGATTCTTTGCGTCGAACGGGGGCCTCTGGTTCTTGAGGGAGTGTAGACGAGCCATTTCGCCGGTGTAGAGTTTCTCGGGAACTTCATCTTTGAACTCTTGGAGGCGGTATTGGCGCATGGTGACGTCTTCACCGGTGGATTCGATACCGAAGTGCTCGCAGACGGCCGGCCAGAATTTATCCTTCCAGGTGATGAAGTCATCTTCGATGCTGGGAGCAAAAAAACGAGTTCAATTTAAAGCCAAGGTCACAAGGTCGAATGTTGGCAACATTACATCGAAACAATACATCATTTTTCATCACTTTAATTCGTTATCGTGATGAAAAAAAAAAATGAAACTTGACAGTGAAGTGGTTATTTTAAATTTCGGAAGGTCGCAAAGGTCGCATTATCAACACGTGGCGTTTAAATCTTACCACGTTGAAAATCACACGAATCAAAGAAACGAAAACGCTGACAATTTGAAGTGATATACTCAGAGATATTGAATAAATATTGTTTTACAAATAATTATATTAAATATTAATGCCCACAAAACTGGTTTTTAATATTATATCTCACTAACACGAGTCGTATAACCTCTAAATATGATTGATAGTTGACGTTTGACGGGTATTTTGTATTTTACTATTATATATACTAAAATTCGTTTTTATTCGTCTACTTCCTGGTGTATTCATCTGTCATCTCAAGACTGCGTAAGATTTTATGTTTGTTGACAGCTGAATTATATGTCAGAAAAAAAAAGTTTAATACAGCCGAGCAAAGCTGCCAACCTACAACGGAGAAAGTATCAGGATGTAGCAAATACCAACCTCACTGTTTATCGAGGAAACAATAACAAATGAATTCTATATATACTTTTCGGGCTGACGTTAATTTTTATTGTTTCCATTCAGTTTATTTCCTTCGGGAAATTTAATTTCAAGAAATCTTTGAGCGGACTTCATTCAATGCACCGAAATTTCGTTACATAAAAACATTTTACTTTAGAATCACGTTAACAAAAAAATTAACCTTGTCAAAAGTGTGTCACGAAAATTCAAATCTACAAACTTTCAGTTATCAGAAATGTCAGAACGTCTAAACGTTAATTTTGCGTATTTTGCAAAAAACTAGTTCATGGTCACGAAACTTGATATTTCCTCAAATACTATATTTAAACCGTCGCGACCTCTGCCCCCAACTTACTTGGCATCATCGTCTCCTAGCCCCATATCGAACACCCTCGTGGCCCCCAACTCCTCCAATCTTTTGTCCACATAAATCGCCACCTGATTATAATGCTCGTACGTTTTATTTCCCAGTCCGAAAACCTACAATTAGTAATTAAACCACGTCACACGTCCTCCAAGGCCACTTACCGCGTAATTTAATCCCACCAAATCCGCGTCACCGTTTTGGAGCCACTCGTAGAACTCCATGGCGTTATCTGTGGGATCCCCTTCGCCGTAGGTTGCCAGACAGAAGACGGCCAACGAGTTGGGGATCGATTTCAAGTTCACTAGCTCCTCCATGTCGCATTCTTCGGGGTCGGCGACCATCCCCTTCAATCTGTAGCGAACGCCTTCTTTTGCCAATCTTCCGGCGAACTCTTCGGCGGTTCCCGTCTGGCTGCCGTAGAACACCACCAAGCTCCTTCCTGACGTTTTCAGTTTCTTGATGAAGGAGTTGTCGGAGCTGGTCTGGAGACTCATCGACGTGGGTCTAAAACAAGCGTTTGAATCGTGGCGAAAAAACACAAACAAGGAACCTACTGGATGGAATACGACCGCGTCGGAGTCACCTCCTTCTTCTTCTGTTTGTTGAGGTACCACCATGCCACTCCTCCAACCAAAAGAGTCAAGAGGATGATGTCCACCGTGCTGAAAAACGACTCCGATGCCTCGGGAATTTGTTGCGTGCCAAGACTTGCCTCCGCTTCGTCCATTTTGGTGATCTAAACCCAACAACGAATTGATTTCTAAACTGATAACTGACGAGTCGAGCACATTTGACGATCTTAGATAATGACGAACTTTGGACGACTAAGACGATAACGGAGTGGGTTTTGCAGGGTCATTGTAAGTGACGTGAAAAACGAAAATTGGAAGTCACGATTCGAACTATTGTTAAAAAAGCCAAGGGGGAACCACTCGCTACTTACCGACATCACCACACTTAGATAATTAACCAATCGCGACATTTTCTGTGATTAATAAGTTACTTAATTAAAACTAATACTGGTCTGTCTTTCAGCACTTTCGACGCAGAAGTGGCCGTCGCCGAGGCTTCCGCTGGCTTAAGTAGTTTCGCCAGTTACGCATGTCGTTATCATAAAAAAAATAATAAAGTTAAAATGACATGCAAGTCTTATTTCCGATAACGTGTTCTAATCATTGCTACAGACGATAACACGTGTGTATAGAAACATGCTAATTAAGAGTTTGTCATCAAATTTGCAGATAACGATGATGGGTCTGAAATTTAACGAGACAAATATTTTTGATAAGCGCCTGACGTTACTTGTGGAATAAACAGCTATTGTTTTATTTCGTTTCCACTTTTTTGCTAGTTTTCTTGAATGTATTACATGGTTCAGTTTTCACCGAAATTTTCCACTTTTGAGATACTTCGAATGCGCTTCGTATTATGATTTTGTCACATTTAATTAGTTCTGGACATGACTGGTCAGAGTGTTTGTGTGCAAAAATCGTTCTATTAAACAATAATAAATCATTAGCATCATTAACGAGGCTCTGAGGTTTCCTTTCGTTATAATCGTGGAAATAACCTGTTTTCGTTTGGAATTTTTCGTGGGTATTTACGCAGAATTGTCTAGCCACCCTTAAAACAACGGAAAAATAGGTCTAGGAGGCCTGTACTCTTTTGCATGTTGGTAGCACTGTCATCCACCATTTTCATAGTGTTTACGTCACATTATTAAAATCACGACGAAAAATTCCTCTATTACGTTGTTTTTCAACCCAATAAAACTAATCAATTATTGCAAAGACATAATTGAGAATGCATTGATGACTTTTTCACCGTATCAGGTGTGGAAGCGGCCATTAAAAATTACAACACTAACAGCTTGTTACTATGTAAACTCAAAAAAAAAAACACTTTTATCTTTATTTTACTAACAAATAAATTATTTTCATGTTGTTTTTTTGCTAATGAATACACAAAAACATTTGACCTTTGATCGTAAGGTGAAAATTATATCGTTTCAACTGTTTTGACAACCAGTTTGTGTATTCATGTAATAGTTGTGTCAAAATGACAGCCTTGACACCAAATGCAAGTTTGTCATTAAAATAATAACACTGTAGCGAACTCAAAATGAGCAAATGACAGCTTATTTGTCAAAATGCATGTGTTCATTCCACACGTAACTGTCAAGAACAATAAAAATGACAATTTTGATACATTTCAAAGATAGCATGGCTTCTTATATTGATTTTTTGACTGAACCTCACTTTACACATCTGTAATTCTAATTAAGTTTGGAAAATAATCTGTCATCTGTCATATCGACGCTTGGCATAAGAATATGTAGTTTTTTGTTTTTCGAATATAACGCAGAGGTCAAATAAAATTTGAAATTTAAAATAGACGAGCATGGGTTTTACCAACTAACTTTGACTTTACAGGTGTCAACATTTTTGGCAACTGACGCAGTTTGACAATAAAAATTCATTATATGACAGCTGTAATAAGAAATGTTTTACTGGCGAGTTAGAGACTTCATTCGAAATGTGTCATTCAAATTATGTAGGTGTTAAGAAATTTAAAATGACGCTGTGACAACTGACACTTATTCCACTTATCCACTGTTTTATGACAGTAGAGTTTGACCTCACTATAAATATAATTACTAAATTATTAAACTTAAGTAATTAAGTCAAAATGGCATCTGTATAATCGAGTCACTGTCATTGTACACATAATCTGTCAACAATATTGAAAATGACACTGTGACAGTTGGTTACAATTCAACGATACTGTTTGTTTTTTGACGAAAAAAAAGTAAAAATTACAGTTTTTTTTCTTTCAGGCAACATCGGCGACAAAACGGATTGTCACTTTACGCACATCTCTCATTTTAATTAAGTTAATTTTAACTGTAGGTGTCGGGATTTGTGACACCTACGCACAGTGTAGTTTGATATAGCAACATCAACTCACTTTGACAATTTACCTTCAGTAAAAATGACATAATTTAATGAATTTACAACTGTCAAAAATATTAAAAATGACAATATGGCAGTTGACATGTTAACGGTTGGCTACACTTCTTTACAATTAAAGTCACTACATTTTTATTTTGGTTGTTTGACCGAAAGGAAGTTAAAATGACAGTTTTTTCGTTCAGAGAACATAGAACCTGTTGCTCTACACATGTGTCATTCTAATGATGTTACTTTAATCAAAATTAACATAATTGTGTCACATATTAATGTCACAAAAAAGATTCATGTGCCAACCTACAATCAGTTTGACACTTAACAATCTGTGTATGACAGCTGTAATAGAAAAATGACCGTTTTACTGCGAAGATGCTCCTTTGGTGATGCATCAAGTTAGGCAAATGTGTCATTGAAAGTATGTAGCTGTCATTTGATCGTCATCACGAGAATTTAAAATGACACAGGAACAACTGACACATTGAGGACTAACAATATTTTTTTACAATTTAAAGATTGTTTTTGTAATGTAAAAATGACAACTTTTCTGTCATCACTAAAATAAAAAAATACACTGCGACAATTGACACTTCGACATTTAAACTGTAAGTTTGACTAACTCGATGAAATAAAAATGACACTGTTCCAACTATTATTATGACAGTTGTAATGAAGTCAAACCGTAAAAATGGCAGCTGTATAATTAATTAGCTGTCATTGCACACGCACTTTGATCATATCGCTGCATAAAATGTCATCATGACAAGTGGTACATTAAAACCTGACTACATTTCTCTACAGTTCAAAGTTTTTTCGCTCACTTGAGCTTAAAAAGTTTCATTACCAGTCATTCCATAGCTGTCACAGTTTGCGATAAATGACAGTTCGAAATGTCAACTATTATCTTAAAAATCACTTTGTCAACTAAACTTCTTTTATTGGCAGCTGTACTATCAAAATGAAGTTGCGACAGTTTGCACTTAGAAAGTCATATAACACCATTTATCTGTTCTTTGAAAAAAAAAGATAAAGTAAAAATGACATTATTTTAACTGTTACATTGATTCGGTCTAAAGTCTTCGGATAGGCAGGCTTGGGGGGGTTCACCCTTCAACAACATCAACATGTTACATTGATAATGAAATCAGTTTCACCGTTGCAGTGAGTTCAAATGTAAGAATGACAGCTACGGCGTCCAAATTAATTAACCGTTAACCTGTCATTTTCACCACGCCAACGCTGACTTGATGAAGTCTATAGTAACCAAAACACTATAACCGTCATCAAATAAACATGACCCTTTGACAGTCACTATATTTGCCAACGGCAAATCTAATTATCAGAACGAAAGTCCTCTCTAATACCAGCACACTCGATCATTAAATAGTCGTTATGTCGAGTTGATTACCATTTCACCGCCAATTAAATACGGATCAAAATCTTCGAAGATTACGAAATTTTTCGATTGGCTGCTTATAAATGTTTTTAATTGAACCAACGTCCCCGGCTATATCTGAATTAAAATAAACCAGTTTTCAAGGTTAAGATCAATCAAAGATGATGAAAACCATCAAATATAGGTCATTTTAATATATTTTAGTTAAAAAAATAACAAACCAAAAAAGTGGTTTGAATGTGATCAAAATAAAATCAAGTCGTGACTTAAACTATGCAATGCGATCACAAACTAGTTCACTCTCACTCTGATGATGATGAAATAAAATGTTTTACTCGGATCTGTGACAATCTTTCATGACTCTGATAACCCACATATTTCGTCCTAGTCCGTAAAAATAAAAATGCATACAACGACATTACGTACTTGTAATGAAAACACTTTTCTTACTAAGCACGATCACTTTGACCTATCGCCACATATCTGGGCAATATTTTGTACCTGACACCATCAAAATTCGTACTTTACTGAGGTCGTCCAACAGCCGACGGTCCTTGCTGGTCATTAAAACCGCAAAAAACAGGTTTTGCGCTTTACTTAGAAATTCTCAGGACAATGTAAGCCAAAGTGCTACCTACAGAAAGATCAACGCAGCTATCATTAAGCTCCAAGGATGCGAATGCAGATGAAAATTATCGGGGGGGACCTGTGATTTGCTCTAACCTTGACCATAATAGTGTTATTATAAAAATATGTATATTGTCGAGGGGATAAAAATTCGTTTTGGTGTACGTGACTCGGAAACGATGCGTACAATATAAATTGTAAATCGCCAATAAATGAATTCACGATGTTGACGTCGAAGTTGGAATACGATGAATAAATTGAAGAAAAACTCATTAAATCGTCAATGCTGGGTCAAGTAATTAAACGCTGTTATTACGTAACGAGTAGAAATAGAATGTGGATTAAAATCGCCGGAGAAGTCCATCGCTGACATGACTTAGATTGTGACGTTGCATTACTTACTTTGAGCAAAATGATGAGTAACAAAGGTCACGACTGTTTCCACAAAACCACACTCGCTTTTATTAATTTATTCGAAAACGACGGATAGAAAAGGATTTTCTACAGAAAACTGACACGACGAGAACGGCGAACTTTACTACACGACAGAAATCATTATGAATTATAAAGAACAAATACAAGGCTGTTTTGTTGATTACATAGGCAGTGGTTCGAGGTTATAGACGTTTCCGGTTGTCATTAACACGAGGGCGTATTTTGGGTTGCATACGCCACGACAGTCATTTCATCGCACATTTGAAATCACATTTCGTCTCTTTTCTTGGACGGTTCTTTTGGAAAGCTGCAAGAAGAAGACGCGCTTATTTTAGATTTTGACTCTCGAGGTCTTACATATGAGCTCGCTGCCGATGTCAACCACATTCTTGCACTTTTCCTCGCTCAGATCGTCGTCAAAGTTCAAAGCTGCGGCCCTAAAAAACAAATTCTCGATGTTTTCTCCAGTTTTGGCCGAGACACTCCAAAACTCGGCTTCCAGTTTTCGGGCCGTGGTCACCGCTATCTCCTCTACGCTTTTGTACGCTTCTTCGGACTAAAAAAAACATTTTTTAAGGTGTGTACACTAAGCGTGGTAACGTTACAAGTAGATCCTTCTTGGAACCGACTAGAAAAACGTAGGGGCGCTTATCACCATCCGTGGCCACTTCTAAAGCGTCTCGCAACCAGTTTTTACAGTTAGCCAACGTCCGAATGGTTGACAAATCAAAAACCAACATGATAACTACAAGGAAGAGTCACAAAAAGTCACAAAAGTGTGTAAACCAACCGTGGGCTTTCCTGTAGTAACATTGCGCTATACATTTGAAGCGCTCTTGTCCGGCCGTGTCCCAGCTAAAAACCGTTTGTAACAAAAACCATTTGACGACGATGCTACTTACATTTGGAGATGATAGGGGGTTCCCAGGATGTTTATCCGCTCGGATTGGAAGTCTACTCCGATGGTGCTCCGGTAGTTGCTGTCGAAAACTTCATGACAGAACCTACAAACTGTGATAACCATTTGTAAACCATCAGATCGCGGTTACCTGTTTAGAAGGGAAGTTTTCCCGACGCACAAATCGCCGAGAATTATCACTTTACAGACTTTTAAGTTGGCAACGGTGGGCTCGAGACACGTGAAGGATGCCTTTTTGTAAGGGGTGAAACTCGGAGCGATCGGAAACGCGTTCAGTTCTTTGTTTTCTAACATTTTTGTGCAACTTCCGCTGTTTGTATCGAACAAGGCGCTCATTCGTGACGTGACGGAAGTTTGAATGTCCCGCCGTCACTGAGGACTTTTTTTTTAACCTCAAATTTGTTTTGGGTAATAAACTTTGTTGTGGAAACGTGGAAACGTCTTTGAACGCTCGGAGCGTACTCATTTCTCTGTTTTTTCATTTTTGTACAACTTCCGCTGTTTGTATGGATTTGAATTTCCCGCCAACGTTATTCAGCCGTTGGTCTTAACCTCAAACCATTTCTTTGATAATCAAGTAAATTTTGTTCAGGGAAAGTGAAAATGTCTTAAAACACTTTTGTAACAGTTATATTGACAATAAATCTTTTTCTGACAGCTGTAATATAAAAATGACAGTTTTATAAACTTGATAGCAAATGTGTCATTCAAATTATGAGTCACGATTTGATCGTCATTAAAGAAATTAAAAATGACGCTGTGACAATTGACACTTATTCCACGTATCCACTGTTTTATCACAGTAGATTTGATTGTCATTAATAAGAGGCAAAATGAAATTGTCATAACGACTGACACGTTGACGGTTGGCTGCACTTCTTTACAATTTAAAGTCACTAATTTTTTGTTTTGATTGTTTGACCGAAGGAAAGAAAAAATGATAGTTTTTTCGTGCAGGCAAAATGGAACTGTTCCTTTACACATCTGTTATTCTGATTATGTTAATTTAGTCAAAATTAACATAATTGTGTCACATATTAATGTCACAAATCTTGACAACTGTAAAGTCAGTATTTGCCAATATTTGTGACAACTGACGCACAAAAAAGATTGAAGTGCCAACTTACAATCACTTTGACACTTAACAATCTGTGCATGACAGCTGTAATAAAAAAATGACCGTTTTACTGTAAAGATGATCCTTTGGTGATGTATCAAATTAGGCAAATGTGTCATTGAAAGTATGTAGCTGTCATTTGATCGTCATCACGAGAATTCAAAATGACGCAGAAACAACTGACACGTTGAGAGCTGACTATAATTTTTTAAAGACAGATTTTTGCAATGAAAAATGACAGTTTTTTTGTTTCAAAATGAAAGTGTGACAATTTGCACTTAGAAAGTCATATAACACCGTTTATCTATGTTCTGTGAAAAAAAAAGATTAAGTAAAAATGCCATTATTTTAATTGTTACATTGACAATGAAATCAGTTTCACCGTTGCAGTGATTTTAAATGTTAGAATGACAGCTACGGCGTCAAAATGAAAGTTTGATTAACCGTTAAAGTGTCATTCCTACCACGCCAACGCTGATTTAAACATGCTCATTCGTAACGTGACAGCGGTTTGAATTTCCCGCCGTCGTATAGACATCTCTCCTAACCTCAATTTTGTTTTTGAATAATGAAGTAAATTTTGTTGTGAAGACTCGAAGATGAGTTTGGAGTGCTCGGAATGCAACCGGGTTTTTTCGTTTAAAGGGAATTTGACTCGACATCTGCGAATGGTGCATAATTTCGCCGTGGAGAGAATCGATATACTTCCTGGAGATTTCGATAAATATCACTATAAATGCTTGGAGGGGTGTAATATTTCGTTTAAGTATAACAGGGAGCTTCGAAAACACCTCAAAGTCAAGCACGAGATGAATTTGGTGGAGTTGAATTTGGAGTTCCCTAATTCTGAAGGTAGGGGGTGATGATTTGGGGGGCTTCGTGGTAACTGTTTCGGTTGCAGAGTTCAACAAGTGGTTGCACAACGAGGAGACCAACAATTACGTGCAGTACGTGCACTTGACTGCGACGAAGAGGAAGACGACGGGCACCGAGACTTATTATTTGGAGTGCAGCAGGACAGGTGCGTAAAGTATGATGTCGGATTTCCTCGACGAAGTTTGTTCTTCCAGGGAAGCGCAGCTATGTGGACGACACCATCCGGAAACGCCGTGCTCGGAAATCCCTCATGAAGCTGAACCGCGGCTGCACCAGCCAAATCATCGTCAACAAGTCGCACGACGGCATCTACACCGTCAACTACTACAAATCCCATTACGGCCACGAGCTGAGTCTCGAGCACCTAAAACTTTCAAAACAAGACCGCGGTTCTGTCGCCTCCAAACTCCTCTTGGGGCTCCCGATCTCCACCGTTCTTCACTCCGTTAGAAACTCCGGTAGCATGAAACGAATCAACTTCTTAGGACGCAAAGACATCATCAACATCCGAAAATCGTTCAACATCGACGTGAAAGACGGCACTGATTCCATCAATCTGAATTTGTTTCTTGAAGAATGTAAGAGTCAGGAGTACAATCCGGTGTTGTTTTGTAACATTCAGGATTTCCCCGAGAACGAGGATATCTGTTTGATGTTGATGAGCGAGTACCAAGGGGAGATGTTGAGAGCTGTCGGGGAGAACATGGTCGTGCTCAACTCCGTGTCGTTGAAGAACTGCGATTTCGAGTTGATAACGTTGTTCGTGCTGGGAAAAACTTGGGAGAGTTTCCCCGTGGCGTGCATGTTTACCAACAAGACCAACTTCGCCACGTACGAGCTCTTTTTCGCGAAGATAAGAGAGCGCGTCGGTACCATCACACCGTCGCTCTTCTTCAGTAACTGCGACGAGTTTTACTACGAAGCGTGGAAGCACGTCATGGGGGCCGTCACTCACGATTTCTACACTCCGAGTCAAGTCGACATCGACTGGAAACTCAATCTTAACCTCATCGTCTGCTCGGAGACGGAAGTTACGCGCATCAAACGGAAATGGGTGTACGACACCATGAAGGGACTGCGGAATATCAAAGACGAGACCGAGTTCACGGAGAACTTCGAGGCGATCGTGAAAGTCCTCCAGACCGACGAGGATTTCACAGAGTTCGTTCGGTACTTCTTGACCTCGTACGGAAGCCCGAAGAAGTGGGCCGACTGCTTCAAACTCGGCGTCGACTTACCTCTCAAACAACTCGAAGTGTTGAGCGACGTGCTCCGGCAGTATCTCAACGAAGAACTCGAAGTCCGCTTCGATAAGATCTTTCATTCTTTGATAAGATTCCTGAGGGATGAAACCGTCAATTCGATTTTGAACACGCGGAGGAACCGCAGCTTTTTCACCGACGCCAACGACGCGAGGCATCATCTCCTGGGGGAGAAAGACGTGACCGGGGCTCACGTCGGCGACAATCTGTGGAACGTGACCGAGGAGGAGATCACTTACGTGGTGCAGAAGTTCCTCGACAAGAAATGCTGCAACTTGGTGTGCACGACGTGTCAGATTTGTCTGCACTGCTTCAGTTGTAGTTGTGTTGATTTCTTCGTCGGGAACGCTATTTGTGTTCACATTCATTACGTCTGGATCACGTACGTACAGAGTATTGTTCAGGAGGAAGACGAGGAAGAGGAGGAGTCGTCGTCCCAGTGCGACGAAGAGATCATCATCGAGGTTGATGAGAATCAGAGTCAGAACGATGTTGAAGTGTTGCGCGAGGCGATCGTCGAGCGGACTTCGATGTTGCGCGGCAAAGTCGCCCTGACGGAAAACAAAGACGTGTTGAAGGTGATATTGAACACTCTCGAGCAGTTGTGCGAGGTCGAAGAAGCCGACGGCGGCGGGATCGAGGGCGATCACGCCTACTTGTAGTGAAATAAAGACGTATTGATGTAAACTGTTTCTTTTGTCGAAATCGTTCGAATTTCGTGCCTTGGTTACAAACGCAAAGTCACTAGAATTGTGACGGTTCGCTCGAAATTCAACGTCACTTTTTCTCGAAAGTGAGGTTAAGAAACGTCACGAATCGAGGCGCGAAATTTAAACTTATTTTCCAACTGCATAATTTGTTTGCCCCCGCTTCCTTCCACTCGCCACATTGTTGCTATTTCGCAGTAGTTGATTTGCATCGGCCCAGTTATTGTGATGGTTTCCTTTACTTGAATGTAAATGCCGCATAAATACCTACAATTAATATGCCAAATCAAATATTAAAATGGTGATGTTTGAAAAACACAGTCGCGTGCCTCTTTTCTTCTTCGTTCTTTTTTTCGAGCGCGCCGCCGCCGCAGCCCTCGGGAGATGCCCCCGAATGACCTACATGGCCAACTTCAACATGACGCGGGTTGGTAACCATATTTTTTCTACGCAGAATGAGTCAGCTGAATATTTTTAGTTCGCAGGTCGCTGGTACGAAATCGAGCGCTCCTTCTACCTCGTGCAGATCGTCTCGAGCTGCGTCAGCGTGGATTTAAGAGAAAACGCGAAAGGACAACTGGAGGTGGACGTCACGACGAAGAGTAGATTGTGAGGGGTGTAAATTTTAGAAGAGTGGTAAAAGAGTTTGGGTTGTAGATCTGGAACGACGCTCACGGTGAGCGAAGGCGTCGCGGCGCCGCTCAAACGCGATCCTAGCGTCTTGATGTACAAAGTTGGGACGAAGTGGCCGAAGTTCTTGAAGCGGTATTTGCCGGGGGCGGGAGTCTACCAAGTCATAGACACGGATTATGAAAATTACGCTGTTTTGTGGTCGTGCACCAACTACGGCCTTGCGTACACCGATTTGATTTGGATCTGGGGACGGCAGAGGGAGATCAGTGAGGAGCGGCGGGTGCTCATTTATGAGATGCTGGATGAGAAGGATTTGGATTCTGAGAGGCTGATTTTGCCGAAGAATTACAATTGCGGGTATTGAGAGGCTCCTTTGGGTTGTATTTTTTAATTTACATAAATCTCCATCAAAAGCACATTATAAAACATCAAGCACTTGAACACATGATGGTAGTTTTTTTTCCTACTCATCATTACGGTCGCTCCAAAATTGAGTACAAAGGGGGTTGATTGTTACGTTGGTTTCGTCGGTGGTGATGTCTTTGAGTTGCAAGATTTCTGCTTCTCTTTCTTGTAAATTATTGCTATAACTCGCGTGGTTTTTCAGCCATGCTTGCTCTTTTCCTACGTCGTTTGTGACTACCAGAAACAACTCCTTGTCTTTACAGTCCAACTCTTCTTTCAAGTAGTTCAAAAGCTCCGCCTCCTACAACGAAAAATGACCTTTTGGACTTGACTCTCTGCCACAGTTACCCTTCCAATGACCTGCGGCGCATCCAACTTAGAATCTAAATTATAAAAAAGCCCATTTAGCTGCCTAACAGTGATCCAGTGTCGACGACGCAACGGCAGTGTGATAAAACTAATCTTATACTCGCTAGGCACATTCAGAATGTACCCACAAATGTTGCCAAAGTTGAGACAACTGGGGTCCCTAAAACCAACAATCACTCTATATCCCCCATCACCCCCCGACCAACTCACTTGCGCTTATCAAACCAAATCGTTTCGCACCCCCGTGATTGCAAAGCCTTCATGATAACGTTAATATCGTAGTTCCCGAGCCCCAAAACCGACTTATGGGGGTTGATCCAATTGTCGGGGGACAACGAATGGCAGATGACATCCAACTCCGCTTTCGTGAACGCATCCTTGGACTGAAATAAATTGTTCAAAGCGTGTAAAGCACATAGTTCTCTGACTTGTTTCTCGTGGTAGATATCATTCATGATTGAGGTTAGGTCTTACGAGGTGTGAAGGAACGACATGTTCATGGGGGCGATTATTTTTAGATATGTTTATTCCATCGCAACGGGAATGCGAGTGCAGATTGAAACTTAGTGTGAATTGGATTTAGGGGGCATTTTAAAATCGTGACGGATGACGTAGCTGTCACTGTCAGTGTCGCCAACCGAGGGGAATAAAGTGACTTGATTCACCCAAGGAGACGCGAACAAGGGGCACCCTGGAAAGAAAACACGAATGCGGTGGTTCGTGCACATTTCTTTGGCCGATTCCGGGGTGTGCAAACTGTGGAAATCCCAAATTCCCCCAGATTCTCAAAAGTCACCAGTTAAATTCAAATCGCTGTCAAAATGTGTACGTGGTGTAAAAACTCATCCCGGGAAGGGGGCCTCATGAAGAAAAAACCAGTACGCGAAGATAACGAACACGAATAGTCTTTATTGACATACAAAACAGCACTTTATTCGCCATTAAATAAATTCGCTTGAGTGTCCCTTGCTCGTCGCGGGATACCAACAAAACAGCGTCAATTGGAACCCAGACAGGACGCACCCTAAGAAGTTCGGAATCTGAAACAAACCATGAGTGTCTCAACCCCCACATCAGCCCCTACCTGTATAAACTTGTCCCCCAGAATAATCCCATACAGGAGCCACTGCAGCGAGACCACGCAACTGGCAAAAATAATCGGAAACGGTAAACTTTCAGTACTCTTCATCCTCACAACGTGTAGCAGCGACGCCAGAGGCGCCGCGAAGAACAAAATCGTAACTATGCAGCAAACAACCCCCAAACATTGCTTGGCTTCTTCGAAACTCTCCTGATTATGAATGTAGAGTAAGGTGAGAACGAAACCGGCCGTGCATCCCGCGATCTGGCGCACCACTGTGGACTAAAACGTTTTTTTTTTTTTCAGCGACTGTGTTAAGACAAGACGGGGGTTACCTTTTTGAGGCTATAAATGAGGAATGTGACGACGTAGGCGAAGAATAAGCTCGCCCCGATCGTGTTGACTAAAATAATCGAGCGGTCCTCGATGTAGAAACCGTAGCACAGCCATAAACTTGTTGAAAGACACCCGCTCACGAAGGGGAACGGGGAAATGTCTCCCGTGGTTTTATTCTGCGTGATCTTCAAGCAAATCAAACTGAAATCGAAATTTCAAGGAAAATACACGCAAAGTTGGCGCTTACGTTCCACTTAAAAACTGCAGGATCGTGGAGATCGATGCTGTGGTGGCAATTATATTTCTGAGCTCGTCTAAGGTCATGTTCACATTTTAGGACTGTGGTTTTAGATCATACGTGGGAACTGTTGATAACGATTTGTGCATTTTAAAAGCCGTGGGGAGATAAGCAAAAGCGTGACAGGTGTTTGACAGATGGAACTGGAGAGTTTGGGTAAGTCACCAAAAAACACAAGGTCAGCAGTGATGCTTTACGGATTCCACTAGAGTAGCGGGTGCACGGTTTTTGAAAAATAGCGCGAAAGAGAAATGAGTTCACAATCAGTTTTCAATAAATAATCGATTTAATGTAAACCTGTACAACATTAACGATACTTATAATATTTGACAATGTCCATTGCTCAAGAGTATTATTTTGCGGGTTGATGCCCGCAAAAACCAGTCATCTGATAAAAACGATTATGTATACCAACTAAACTAAACTGCCTTTAACAATATTATCACAAAGTGGAAGAATTATCTTAAACTATGTAGATCAATCACATAATACTAAAAATCCCCAAAACGGAATGTCATCAAGCTAGAAACAGCACAGTTTTTGCCACCATTTCCTTCGTTTCTGTCTGTACAAAGCGAGCGTGATCGCCAGATCGAAAGCTTCCTTGATCTGCAGGCAGTCCTTGGCCGAAGTCTCAACATAGGGCGCATTCAGTCGTTGTGCAAATTCTCTGGCTTCGGACGGAGTAACCGGACGTTGTTTGCGTTTGCTTAGATTGTGTAGGACGTCAGTGTTGCCTTGGAGGTCACACTGAGTCCCGACGACGACGACGGCGGCACCAAGGCGCGTCAGTTCGTCGGCCCAACGGGTACAAGCGGAGTGGAAAGACGACGGTTTCACCACCGAGAAGCAGAGGATGAAGACGTCGGCGCCGGGGTAACACAAGTTACGGAGCGGGTTGAAATCGTCCTAAAAGAAGCGAAAAATATACAGAGACCTGTTTTCAATGTCATCTCTATTTGACAATAAACAACAGTCAGAGGCTCGGTTGACGTTGGCTATTGTCGTGTCGGATTTATTATCAAACGGGATTAGTTCCGCTTAGGTTTGAGACAATTAAACGGTCGGGCGGTCCATTCACGAACTGCAAAAGCGTGATGCGATCTTGTTATCGGTAATTTTTTATTGATGTTTATCGGTATCGGGTTTGAATTTTTCCATGAGCCGTGATAAACGAGATGAGTCATTTTATTGCGAAAAAAAAAATTGCTAAATAAACCCTCGCGTTGACAATGAACACCGACCGTTCTTCGAGAATCAGTCACCACAAAGAATCGGTCTATTTTCGTCTACCTGCGTGACTAACACAACTCCCGGCTGAATCACAGCTCGGAACTTTCTTTTATCCCAAATTTATGACAACGCTGTACAGCCTTCGGGTTGAAGAGTGAGGATAATATGTTTGTGTATAAAAAAAAAAAAAACGTTTACCTCGCCAGCTGTATCGCAGAGCTCCAGCCTGATTGGCTTCCCGTCCACCTGTACTTCCACTGAAACAAACAAAAGAAGCCGTCAGTTGGCTGAAAGGCGGACAAAGTTTTGTTTGATAGGCAAACCGATAAGCTGACCAAATAATTAAGGCGATATTTTCATAATCGTTCACAATAAAAAAGTCGTTTTCTTGAGCACTGGAATTCCGTGGTCGTTATCTGAAAGTTATCGAAAAAACCCTGTTCCGATTCAAGGATAACTTGGTTTGATACGTGAACGCCGAGTAAATCTAATTAATGGCGTTTTTTTGTGAACGCTCAAGAATATGGGTAGGAAAAGAAGGAGGCTAAGGATGCATCCTTGAGGGACCCAGATTTCGTAGGTCTCGTTTTCAAGTCGGGACAGGTTTTAGCCGGCAGTTCGGTGGGCACGCATTTCTTTACAGGTTACATAGACAAAGCTAAGTCAGTTTGAGTCACGCGGACATCATCATCGACGAAAAAAAAAGCGGCGTTTCGTTGGAATTTTGATAACAAAGTTACTCCCCGAACTAACCCCCCACTCATCGTGTATTAAAAAGGGTGCGACGAATTGTCAAAAATGCAGTAGAACTTGACCGGAAATTCGGTCTAGCAGGCTTTGCATTTTTTTTGAAATGTTGGTAACTCTGGCGGGTTTGACATCTCGATCAAAAATGACATTACGGCAGCCAAATTTTAAAGAAAAATCGTGTCGAAGCAGGCTTTGGGATTTAACTGTGTTTAATACGGCAGTTTATTGTTAAACAAAGCGATTATTATTAACATGTGACAGTTTTGTAATGTCAAAATTGATAGGTAGAAAAAATGCTTGGCCTACTAGATGCCGTGACATTTTTATCTCGTTTTGGCCTAAAACGAGAATCTCTCCGGAAAGCAAAAAAAATCGTGCAATATTTATTTGCAAAGATAATAAAAAAACATCTCGTCCTAACGAAAAAAAAAAATGTGATAAGCTCAATAATATGAGTGTAATATTGATTTTGAATTGGCTGAGAAAACGAGCTCTAGCGAGCGTTCTTTTTTTTTAATGTTGGTCACTCTGCCGGTATTGCCATTTCGGAATGGTCAGAATTGAAGTCCTGTTAACTTGTTAACCTCAAATAATTACCAATTTAGAATTACAGCGCCTCCTCGGATGTCGTTTTTTCAAACATCAATGGCTGTTTTTCTACAGCGGGGTCCAAAAGTTAGCTTATCAAAACTGTGTCTTTTGAGTAGACAAAGAGCCAATAAAAAATTCATACATTCAAAATAAGTGTCGAAGTAGGCTTTTGAATTAAATCGTGTCTGGCGGTAGAAACTGGCGTCCTGTCAGTTTGAGGTTAAATAATTGTTGACATAACGAATATCAATTGACATAACATATCAAAACAATGCAATGTCTAACAAGTCATGACAGCTTGGTCCGAAAATCACTGACGCTATTTTTGTCTAGATTATAATAAAGAAATAATCCAATAATTGGAATTATCACAACGAAATAACTCGCGTGAACTGAAAATTCCTAGAATTATAGTTATCACGGAACCAACCTTGATAAATTTAATTATAAGTGCATCAAATTTACCAGAATTACGACAAAGAAAACGAGATCTAAGTAGTAGACATGCATTTTTTTTTGTTGGTAACTCTGTGGAGTTTGACCTCACAACCCAGAACCGTCAAAAGTATCGTCATTGCTGTCAAATCATATAACCTCAAACTATCCATAATTGGATTTACCGATCTGAAACTACAGCGCCTTCTTAAATGTTTTTTCGATAATGACAGTTTTTATACAACAAATGGTGACTCATAATATTTCATCGTAATTCTGTTTTTTGGTGTACCACATATTTGTTAAAAAGTGCAAGCAGGCTTTGAGCAGGCTTAAATTGTGACTGGTACCAAAAACTGCCCCTCCTCGTAGTTTGACATTAAATAATGCAGTCATTGTTGACATGTGACAGTTTTGAAATGTCAAAGTTGTCATAACGATACTACTAACATATCACAAGAATGCATAGCTTTCTAAACGGTGGGTAATTTTGTTCGGAAATCACCAATACAAGTTTTAAATAGTTTGGCCATAAAATAAATATTCACGATATCAGATGGATAAAATAATAAAATAATAATGCAATTTTTACCTGGAAGTTTGATAACAACAAAGTTATTCATTCAGGTGAACTGAAAATTTCTAAAGTTATGCTCATGGCGGAAAAAATCGATAACGAGAATAAATAAAACGAGATCTAGTAGCCAATGTTTTTTTTTTTTTAAGTTGGTAACTCTATCGCCTTCGATTTGTCAGGCCAGAAAAGTCAAAGGTGACGTCATTGCTGTCAAATCATTAAACCTTAATTGACGGACCGATTTTAAAGGAAAACAGTGTCGAAGCAGGCTTTGGAATTTAATTGTGTCTAACATCAAAGAATGCCGTTCCCGGCAGTTGCGATTATTATTAACGTGTGACGGTTTAAAATGTTAAAAATTGACAGATAGCAAAAATGCTTGGCCTACTAGACGTTACAGCGCTTCCTTAGATGTTTTTTTTTTTTTTAAAGAGAATCATAATTCGTTGCAGTTTGCCGTTTCATCGTGATTTTGGTACCAAAAACTGCTCCTTCTGACAGTTTGAGGTTAAATTGGTTTTGGTGACAGTTCTGAAATGCCAAAACTGACAGGTAACAAAATTATCCACACATCAAAATGAAGAAAGGCCTACTAGACGTGACCGCTTTATACAGTTTGGTCCAACACGGGAATTATTACCGATTAAAAAATGTTACGCGACGTTTCATTGTAAGTTTGATAACAAAACAACTCGAGAACTCGATGTTATCGCAAATAAAAGTTGATAAATTTATGCTTTCTAAGTGCCATAAATCGTTTGTTTGAATACTAGGAACAAAAGTGGAGTCTGAGGAGGCTATGAAACTGGGGTTAAAAATGACAGTTCTGAAAAGTCAAATTAGAGGTATTACCAACATGTAAAAAATGCAAGCCTACTGGACAAAAAGGTGGCGGTTGCGTCACCACAACAAAATAATCGAGCATGATGCAGGATGCCCGCACCTTTCCGTCCACCTGTTGTTTTGATGCACGATCGCAGGCGTCTTCGGCGTGGCAACCCAGCACATGAATTTAGGTAAGAGATGGTACCTTAGCCTCCGGGAGATCGAGTTTCTCGACTTTCGTTCTCTTCTTCTTCTACGTCTCAACACACAATTAAATTTTATTAAAACCAACAACGTCTTTATCACTCCTATTTAGTACACAAGTCAGAAGGTTAAACACCCCGACCTTATCATCTCATTTCTTGCAATAATTACGCCCATAAAAATCTAATTTAAAACGAATCGAACCAATATTGGGTGTTTGCCGAAAAGTGACTCAGATTCGAAATTGGAGTTTAATAATAATTATCAGTGACGGTGACTCAATGTTTTGTTGTCTTCTTCGAGAAGCAAAGCGCACACCTGTCCCCAAAAGGTAAAGCGTTCATTTATGGTAAAATAGATCGATCTCGGAAAGGAAGGTCAGATCGTAGCCTTCCTTAGCGACCTTTCTTCAGGTAGAGCCGACAAAAAAGGCGATTTCGTAATCACTTACCGTTGTAATTATCGTAAGCTGTCGGGACGTACTTGCTAGGAAAAGTATCGTTGCTGTACTTGACCGCCAAGGCGGTTTTGCCGACTTCTTTGTCACCCACAATCACACATTTTATTTTGTTTTTGCATTTCGTTTTCACTTTTGATTTGGAGTTTGAAAATATCACAGGTGGTTCATGAGTGAGTAAAGGTTGCTTCGTGTAGTGTAAGTTTACGTTACACTGAGGTGTCATTTTTTAAAACAAAGGAACATAGTAATTATGCACGCGATTTGGGTTAATTGCTTTCGGAGAGTTCGCGATGTTTTCAGTCGGCACCGTTAACACGTACGAATCGAGTAAGCACTGAAGATGACTGACTATCACTGGTGTCAGCCTGGGGCAACAAACGGAGGGATTGGTTGGAGGAAACGATACGTGATTGCGATTGGTTGGATCGAGGGCAGGCGTGCCAATATGCGGGAGATGAAATGAGCGAGAACGATGCTGCCAATAGTTCGATATTAAAGGTCGAATAGAATTTTTATGTAGGCAACACGTTAAGCGATTATGTTATATGAAAATAGAGAATTAATGATCACATTCGAACCATACGCTTTCTACTAGTTTTGTGTAATTTAGCTTTTCATTTCGAAAATTTTCAACATAAAAAAAGCTTAAGGATTTTTTTTTTTGTACGAAGTGCAGAATTTCTACATTTTATTTTTATTTTTAATTATTCCACTTTATAAGTTATAACAGTGAAATTTGATAAAGTTGCTATTTTGGATTTGGTAAGTAAATGTGCTAAATTACAAAATGTTAAATTTAAAAAAAATTAATTCTTGAGACGAACTAAAAAAATTCTTCGTTTTCTAATACATTTTTATTTTTGTAGTTCTCAAATTATTGGAATAAAAATTACAATAAATTTTTGACTTGACTTTCAACTGTGCCAAATCACAAAAATATATAGCAGGAGAACAAAAGATTTAGAATTTTTTATTTTTTTGTACTAGGCACAAAATTTCTATATTTTGAAGTAATTAAGCGAAGCAAATATTTACTCCATTTATATAATTCTTGTCAATAGTGAGCTGCAGTGATGAAATTTAGGCAAATTACAATTTTTAACTTGCTCATTAATTGTGTCAAATTATAAAATTATAGAGCAAAAGAGACAAATTATAAAAATTTTAATTTTTGAGACGAACTAAAAAAAAAAAAATTCTTCCTTATGTCATCATTTTTAATTCTTGTAGTTTTTGCCCTATTGCTATGAAATTCAAAAGTGGTACTATTTTTAACTTGTTTTTCAACTGCACTAAATTACAAAAATATAGAGCGAGAGAGACAAATTTCAAAAATTTCCATTTTTGGGAGGAGCTAAAAATTTTCTTCGTTTTCTAATAGTTTTTTATTTTTGTAGTTTTTGCACTATAGCGATGCTATTTTTGACTTGCTTTTTAACTGTGCCAAATTACAAAAATATAGAGCAGCTGTAAAAAGATTTAATTTTTTTTTTTGTACTAGGCACAAATTTTTTATATTTTGTAATAATTTTTAATTCTTGTAGATTTTACTCTACTATGGTCAAATTTGGGAAAGTTACTAACTATAACTTGATTTTTAACCGTCCCAAATTACAACGAAATAGAACGGAAGATACAAATTTTAATTTTTTTCATTTTTGAGACAAAGCAAATATTTCCTCCATTTTCTAATTTTTTTAATTCTTGTTGTTTTTGAGCTATAGTGATGAAATTAGGACAAATTACTATTTTTGACTTGCTTAATAATAATTGTGTGAAATTACAAAATTATAAAGCAAAAGAGACAAATTTAAAAAAAAAAATTGAAACAATCAAAAAAATTTCTTCGTTTTGTAATAAATTTTGTAATTTTTGTACTATAGCGTTGAAATTTGGAAGAGATACTATTTTTGACTTGATTTTCAACTGTACCAAACTACAAAAATATAGAGCAAAGGAGACAAATTCTAAAAATTTTAATTTTTGAGACAAACTAAAAAAAATCCGTTGTCTAATAATTATTATTTTTTGTCGTTTTAATCTATAGACATGACATTTAAAGGAAATACTATTTTGGATTTGCCAAGTAACTGTGCCAAATTTCAAAAATATAGAGCAAGAGATAAATTTTAAAAATTTTCATTTTTGAGACGAACTAAAAAAAATTCTTCGTTATGTCATCATTTTTAATTCTTGTAGTTTTTGCCCTATTGCTATGAAATTCAAAAGTGGTATTATTTTTGACTTGCTTTTTTACTGTGCCAAATTACAAAAATATAGAGCATATGAGACAAGCTTTAAAAATTTTTATTTTTGGGGAGAGGCAAAAAATTTCTACATTTTTTAATAATTTTTAATTCTTGTAGTTTTTAAGTTATAGCAATGAAATTCGAGAAAGATACTACCTTTGACTTGCTTAGTAACTGTGCCAAATTACAAAAATATAGAGCAGATGTAAAATGATTTAGAAATTTTTATTTTTTGTACTGGGCACAAAATTTTTATATTTTGTCATAATTTTTAATTCGTGTAGATTTTACTCTACTATGGTCAAATTTTGGAAAGTTACTAACTATAATTTGATTTTTAACGGTGCCAAATTACAACGAAATAGAACGGAAGATACAAATTTTAAAATTTTTCATTTTTGAGACAATGCAAATATTTCCTCCATATTGTATTTTTTTTATTCTTGTTGTTTTTGAGCTATAGTGATGAAATTTGGACAAATTACTATTTTTGACTTGCTTAATAATTGTGTGAAATTACAAAATTATAAAGTAAAAGAGACAAATTAAAAAAAAAAAAAATTGAAACAATCAAAAAAATTTCTTCGTTTTGTAATAAATTTTGTAATTTTTGTAATATAGCGTTGAAATTTGGAAGAGATACTATTTTTGACTTGATTTTCAACTGTGCCAAACTACAAAAATATAGAGCAAAGGAGACAAATTCTAAAAATTTTAATTTTTGAGACAAACTAAAAAAAATCCGTTGTCTAATAATTATTATTTTTTGTCGTTTTAATCTATAGACATGACATTTAAAGGAACTACTATTTTGGATTTGCCAAGTAACTGTGCCAAATTTCAAAAATATAGAGCAAGAGATAAATTTTAAAAATTTTCATTTTTGAGACGAACTAAAAAAAATTCTTCGTTATGTCATCATTTTTAATTCTTGTAGTTTTTGCCCTATTGCTATGAAATTCAAAAGTGGTATTATTTTTGACTTGCTTTTTTACTGTGCCAAATTACAAAAATATAGAGCATATGAGACAAGCTTTAAAAATTTTTATTTTTGGGGAGAGGCAAAAAATTTCTACATTTTTTAATAATTTTTAATTCTTGTAGTTTTTAAGTTATAGCAATGAAATTCGAGAAAGATACTACCTTTGACTTGCTTAGTAACTGTGCCAAATTACAAAAATATAGAGCAGATGTAAAATGATTTAGAAATTTTTATTTTTTGTACTGGGCACAAAATTTTTATATTTTGTCATAATTTTTAATTCGTGTAGATTTTACTCTACTATGGTCAAATTTGGGAAAGTTACTAACTATAACTTGATTTTTAACTGTGCCAAATTACAACGAAATAGAACAGAGGATACAAATTTTAAAATTTTTCATTTTTGAGACAAAGCAAATATTTCCTCCATTTTGTAATTTTTTTAATTCTTGTTGTTTTTGAGATATAGTGATGAAATTTGGACAAATTACTATCTTTGACTTGCTTAATAATTGTGTGAAATTACAAATTTATAAAGCAAAAGAGACAAATTTAAAAAAAAAAAAATGAAACAATCAAAAAAATTTCTTCGTTTTGTAATAATTTTTGTAATTTTTGTACTATAGCGTTGAAATTTGGAAGAGATACTATTTTTGACTTGATTTTCAACTGTACCAAACTACAAAAATACAGAGCAAAGGAGACAAATTCTAAAAATTTTAATTTTTGAGACGAACTAAAAAAAAATCCGTTGTCTAATAATTATTATTTTTTGTCGTTTTAATCTATAGACATGACATTTAAAGGAAATACTATTTTGGATTTGCCAAGTAACTGTGCCAAATTTCAAAAATAGAGAGCAAAAGAGATAAAATTTTTTTCATTTTTGAGACGAACTAAAAAAAATTCTTCGTTATGTCATCATTTTTAATTCTTGTAGTTTTTAAGTTATAGCAATGAAATTCGAGAAAGATACTACCTTTGACTTGCTTAGTAACTGTGCCAAATTACAAAAATATAGAGCAGATGTAAAATGATTTAGAAATTTTTATTTTTTGTACTGGGCACAAAATTTTTATATTTTGTCATAATTTTTAATTCGTGTAGATTTTACTCTACTATGGTCAAATTTGGGAAAGTTACTAACTATAACTTGATTTTTAACTGTGCCAAATTACAACGAAATAGAACAGAGGATACAAATTTTAAAATTTTTCATTTTTGAGACAAAGCAAATATTTCCTCCATTTTGTAATTTTTTTAATTCTTGTTGTTTTTGAGATATAGTGATGAAATTTGGACAAATTACTATCTTTGACTTGCTTAATAATTGTGTGAAATTACAAATTTATAAAGCAAAAGAGACAAATTTAAAAAAAAAAAAATGAAACAATCAAAAAAATTTCTTCGTTTTGTAATAATTTTTGTAATTTTTGTACTATAGCGTTGAAATTTGGAAGAGATACTATTTTTGACTTGATTTTCAACTGTACCAAACTACAAAAATACAGAGCAAAGGAGACAAATTCTAAAAATTTTAATTTTTGAGACGAACTAAAAAAAAATCCGTTGTCTAATAATTATTATTTTTTGTCGTTTTAATCTATAGACATGACATTTAAAGGAAATACTATTTTGGATTTGCCAAGTAACTGTGCCAAATTTCAAAAATATAGAGCAAGAGATAAATTTTAAAAATTTTCATTTTTGAGACGAACTAAAAAAAATTCTTCGTTATGTCATCATTTTTAATTCTTGTAGTTTTTGCCCTATTGCTATGAAATTCAAAAGTGGTATTATTTTTGACTTGCTTTTTTACTGTGCCAAATTACAAAAATATAGAGCATATGAGACAAGCTTTAAAAATTTTTATTTTTGGGGAGAGGCAAAAAATTTCTACATTTTTTAATAATTTTTAATTCTTGTAGTTTTTAAGTTATAGCAATGAAATTCGAGAAAGATACTACCTTTGACTTGCTTAGTAACTGTGCCAAATTACAAAAATATAGAGCAGATGTAAAATGATTTAGAAATTTTTATTTTTTGTACTGGGCACAAAATTTTTATATTTTGTCATAATTTTTAATTCGTGTAGATTTTACTCTACTATGGTCAAATTTTGGAAAGTTACTAACTATAATTTGATTTTTAACGGTGCCAAATTACAACGAAATAGAACGGAAGATACAAATTTTAAAATTTTTCATTTTTGAGACAATGCAAATATTTCCTCCATATTGTATTTTTTTTATTCTTGTTGTTTTTGAGCTATAGTGATGAAATTTGGACAAATTACTATTTTTGACTTGCTTAATAATTGTGTGAAATTACAAAATTATAAAGTAAAAGAGACAAATTAAAAAAAAAAAAAATTGAAACAATCAAAAAAATTTCTTCGTTTTGTAATAAATTTTGTAATTTTTGTAATATAGCGTTGAAATTTGGAAGAGATACTATTTTTGACTTGATTTTCAACTGTGCCAAACTACAAAAATATAGAGCAAAGGAGACAAATTCTAAAAATTTTAATTTTTGAGACAAACTAAAAAAAATCCGTTGTCTAATAATTATTATTTTTTGTCGTTTTAATCTATAGACATGACATTTAAAGGAACTACTATTTTGGATTTGCCAAGTAACTGTGCCAAATTTCAAAAATATAGAGCAAGAGATAAATTTTAAAAATTTTCATTTTTGAGACGAACTAAAAAAAATTCTTCGTTATGTCATCATTTTTAATTCTTGTAGTTTTTGCCCTATTGCTATGAAATTCAAAAGTGGTATTATTTTTGACTTGCTTTTTTACTGTGCCAAATTACAAAAATATAGAGCATATGAGACAAGCTTTAAAAATTTTTATTTTTGGGGAGAGGCAAAAAATTTCTACATTTTTTAATAATTTTTAATTCTTGTAGTTTTTAAGTTATAGCAATGAAATTCGAGAAAGATACTACCTTTGACTTGCTTAGTAACTGTGCCAAATTACAAAAATATAGAGCAGATGTAAAATGATTTAGAAATTTTTATTTTTTGTACTGGGCACAAAATTTTTATATTTTGTCATAATTTTTAATTCGTGTAGATTTTACTCTACTATGGTCAAATTTTGGAAAGTTACTAACTATAATTTGATTTTTAACGGTGCCAAATTACAACGAAATAGAACGGAAGATACAAATTTTAAAATTTTTCATTTTTGAGACAATGCAAATATTTCCTCCATATTGTATTTTTTTTATTCTTGTTGTTTTTGAGCTATAGTGATGAAATTTGGACAAATTACTATTTTTGACTTGCTTAATAATTGTGTGAAATTACAAAATTATAAAGTAAAAGAGACAAATTAAAAAAAAAAAAAATTGAAACAATCAAAAAAATTTCTTCGTTTTGTAATAAATTTTGTAATTTTTGTAATATAGCGTTGAAATTTGGAAGAGATACTATTTTTGACTTGATTTTCAACTGTGCCAAACTACAAAAATATAGAGCAAAGGAGACAAATTCTAAAAATTTTAATTTTTGAGACAAACTAAAAAAAATCCGTTGTCTAATAATTATTATTTTTTGTCGTTTTAATCTATAGACATGACATTTAAAGGAAATACTATTTTGGATTTGCCAAGTAACTGTGCCAAATTTCAAAAATATAGAGCAAGAGATAAATTTTAAAAATTTTCATTTTTGAGACGAACTAAAAAAAATTCTTCGTTATGTCATCATTTTTAATTCTTGTAGTTTTTGCCCTATTGCTATGAAATTCAAAAGTGGTATTATTTTTGACTTGCTTTTTTACTGTGCCAAATTACAAAAATATAGAGCATATGAGACAAGCTTTAAAAATTTTTATTTTTGGGGAGAGGCAAAAAATTTCTACATTTTTTAATAATTTTTAATTCTTGTAGTTTTTAAGTTATAGCAATGAAATTCGAGAAAGATACTACCTTTGACTTGCTTAGTAACTGTGCCAAATTACAAAAATATAGAGCAGATGTAAAATGATTTAGAAATTTTTATTTTTTGTACTGGGCACAAAATTTTTATATTTTGTCATAATTTTTAATTCGTGTAGATTTTACTCTACTATGGTCAAATTTGGGAAAGTTACTAACTATAACTTGATTTTTAACTGTGCCAAATTACAACGAAATAGAACAGAGGATACAAATTTTAAAATTTTTCATTTTTGAGACAAAGCAAATATTTCCTCCATTTTGTAATTTTTTTAATTCTTGTTGTTTTTGAGATATAGTGATGAAATTTGGACAAATTACTATCTTTGACTTGCTTAATAATTGTGTGAAATTACAAATTTATAAAGCAAAAGAGACAAATTTAAAAAAAAAAAAATGAAACAATCAAAAAAATTTCTTCGTTTTGTAATAATTTTTGTAATTTTTGTACTATAGCGTTGAAATTTGGAAGAGATACTATTTTTGACTTGATTTTCAACTGTACCAAACTACAAAAATACAGAGCAAAGGAGACAAATTCTAAAAATTTTAATTTTTGAGACGAACTAAAAAAAAATCCGTTGTCTAATAATTATTATTTTTTGTCGTTTTAATCTATAGACATGACATTTAAAGGAAATACTATTTTGGATTTGCCAAGTAACTGTGCCAAATTTCAAAAATAGAGAGCAAAAGAGATAAAATTTTTTTCATTTTTGAGACGAACTAAAAAAAATTCTTCGTTATGTCATCATTTTTAATTCTTGTAGTTTTTAAGTTATAGCAATGAAATTCGAGAAAGATACTACCTTTGACTTGCTTAGTAACTGTGCCAAATTACAAAAATATAGAGCAGATGTAAAAAGATTTAGAAATTTTATTTTTTGTATTGGGCACAAAATTTTTATATTTTGTCATAATTTTTAATTCTTGTAGATTTTACTCTACTATGATCAAATTTTGGAAAGTTACTAACTATAATTTGATTTTTAACGGTGCCAAATTACAACGAAATAGAACGGAAGATACAAATTTTAAAATTTTTCATTTTTGAGACAATGCAAATATTTCCTCCATTTTGTATTTTTTTTATTCTTGTTGTTTTTGAGCTATAGTGATGAAATTTGGACAAATTACTATTTTTGACTTGCTTAATAATTGTGTGAAATTACAAAATTATAAAGTAAAAGAGACAAATTAAAAAAAAAAAAAATTGAAACAATCAAAAAAATTTCTTCGTTTTGTAATAAATTTTGTAATTTTTGTACTATAGCGTTGAAATTTGGAAGAGATACTATTTTTGACTTGATTTTCAACTGTGCCAAACTACAAAAATATAGAGCAAAGGAGACAAATTCTAAAAATTTTAATTTTTGAGACAAATTAAAAAAAAATCCGTTGTCTAATAATTATTATTTTTCGTCGATTTAATCTATAGACATGACATTTAAAGGAAATACTATTTTGGACTTGCCAAGTAACTGTGCCAAATTTCAAAAATAGAGAGCAAAAGAGATAAAAAAATTTTCATTTTTGAGACGAACTAAAAAATTTCTTCGTTTGTAATAATTTTTAAGTCTTGTAGTTTTTAGGCTATTGCGATGAAATTTGGAAGCGTTACAAATTTTTTAATTGATTATTAGCTGTAACAAAAAAGAGACCGACCTTAGAACTTTTAACATTTTTAAAATTTGAGTTATCTTAATTTGTTTTTTGATGATCACATTGTAACCACTCGTCAAACACCCGAATTAGAAAGTTTAGGTAAAAAAAAGGTCAAATTTAGATTGATATTTCCTTTATTATGACAGTTCCTATAACCCACTCTACTCTAGGACTAAATAAAGTTCTCCGAACATTGTCTACGATTACGAATGTCGCCAGAAATTCTAAGCCTTTGTAAAAATCGTGCAGATTACAACGGACGTTGGCCCACGCACGTAATAGATCAGACTTTTGTACAAAATATTTATAAAAATATAATGAAACTGCTCAACAATTCGAAAGTTTCCTAACTATCCTAAGGTCATAAAGAAACCGACCTAGCGTAACAAAGTAACATTGGTCAGAAAGACCCTGTATATCATTCAGCTAAAGAGAGTCGAGAACTAGAATCCGCGAGCAACAACCAACAATTTGTACTAAGATTTGTTGCTCGTGGAACGACGGACGAACAAAAATGTTTGACACGACCGAATTTCGGCTCTTAAGATTAATTGTGGCAGTTTTCTTGTCCAGTCCATGCCATCGTCTGGTCGTGGAAAAAAGCTGCGACTTTCTACACCGTCACGAGCTTTTTCTCTCACAATTCCACTCAAAATCTAAGGCGATAAGTGTGAATTAAATGATTGTGTTCCTTTAGATACGTCGAGGATAAAGAAATCAACACCAAACGAAATTTATTAAAAAAGTGAAAATGAGACAACTAGTCAAAGTTAAAACTACAGGTCAGTCTTGCTTCAATCAAATGCAAAACGAAGTTTCTCTTTCGTCTTCGAAGCCAGTGTCACACCACACAAATGAAATTACTATGTACAAAATCTCCTTTTGGAAGATCTACGATTCAAGACGACGAAATGGCATATGACAGGAACTCTACCTAAATTTGTATAGATAACTCCGTTTCCGTATCATATACCAAACACTTTTGCTAGTACTTGACGTGCGTGATTATCCAAGGCCATAAGAACGTGGATAAGATTCCGGTGAAGATGCCGGTGATGAGGGAAGCGGCGGCGAACATCCCCGCCGTCGACGAGAAGCGCTCTTCCACGGTGCTGCAAACAAACTCTCTGTACTTTCCCCGATTGCTAGCATGTTAGGAAACGGATTTCCTACGTGTCGCACACACGATTTTTTCTACTGGAAAATATATCAAATTTGGATTGGAGTTCTATTGTGGAGTACAGACTCAACGCTAAGCACCAAATCTCAATGATACCAACATAATCGTAAATTTTGAAACCTTTCGCTTCTATAGTATTTTATTTCTAAAATTTTTATTCAGTTGATATAACTTTTTGTTTGACAGTTTGAAGTTCAAAAATGTCACTTTTAGTACGACAATTTTACATATTTTTTTCAGTTTATTTATTGCTTTTCAAATTCAAGATTTTTGTAATTTTCTTCGGGCGCATCCACCATTTTTTCACCACAGCTAATTTTATGTTGGTAGCTCTCCTTATCATCTCAAAACCTTTCTTTGGCAGTTTGAGGTTAAACGTTAATTGATATATCAAAATGTCATTGTTGGTCTGTGACGTAACAGTTCTAATATGTCAAAATCGCTAGCGAACAGCGATACCAACATTTCAAAAAATACACTGACTATTATTAGATTAAGTTTTTTCATTATGCGATTTAAAAAGTCATGTTTTTTGAGAGTTTGAGGTTAGAAATCAGTTAATTTTTAATATTAGAGTTATCTATTATCTAAAATGAATTTTTAAATTCTGAAAGTTGAAGGTTTCTACAAATTGACAGGTTAAAAAAGTGGCTTCAAAGTATATACGACATTTTTTCAGAAATGGCAAGATTTTCCTTACAATATTTTTAGTAAGGCGCATCCACCATTTTTAAATTTTATTTTTGTGTTGGTAGCTCTGCTTGTCATTTTGAAACTTTGACCTCTCTCCTGATTTAACAATCCTAAAATGTCAAAATCAGTAGTCGACAGTGTTACTAACATGTCAGACTAGAAAAACAAATATACTCTTTTTTCATCTTGTGAACTTAGTTTGTTTGGATCACATGATGCAATTTGTATTTTTTTAAATGTTAACTAGCGATTTTTGACACGTTAAAGTGTTACGAGACAAATCAATAATGACACTTTTTGCATATTACTTAAAGTTTAACCTCAAACTGTCAAAAAAAGTTTTAAGATGACAAGCAGAGCTACCAACACAAAATTGACACTAGTGGATGCGCCTTGATTCGAAATGGTGCGTAAATATTGCCAATACGTGAGCATCTACATATAATTTCAGTTTTCGAAAATGACGAATTTCTAATTCTTTAAAATAAACTGAAAAAAAATGTTTAAAACTGTCATAGTAGAAGTGACATATTTTTTAACCCCAAACTGTCAAAAAAAAAACAAGCAGATATAGCAACAGAAAAAAGCAATTTAAAAAATGGTGGATGCGCCTGACTAAAAATATTGTAAGAGACAATTTTAAACCATTTTTTTTTCTTAACCTGTCCATTTGTAAAAACGACTTTAATTTTATAAAGACAGCAAATTTCTAATTATCTGAAATAGACGGAAGAGAAAAATATAATCTGCAAGTTTTTTTTTGTCATTTGGCGATTCTGACAGCTTTGAGTTGTCCTGTTAAAAGACGTAATTTCTAACTTTAAACTCTGAATCCAACTAAGGATGTAATAGTCATTGTATTTTTACATGTTGGTAACACTGTGCTTACTGATTTTGACATGAAACAAGTCGATAATAACATTGTGATTTCTAACCTCGAAATCAAAAAATCTGACTTATAAATTGCATTTTTACATGTTGGTATCACTGATGGCTAGCGATTTTGACATGTTGGAACTGTGGTAGATCAACAATGACAGTTTTGCATATGAACTAATGTTTAACCTCAAACAGTCAAAAAAAGGTTATGAAGTGATTAGCAAAGCTACCAACTTAAAATTCTAAAAAATGGTAGACGCGGCAAGTCTCAAATGTTAAACGTTTTCGAAACTCTAGAAAAAGTGGCGTAAAGCACTCACCGTGGCGTATACATCATCGCCAACGAACTGAAGTAGCCACTGGTCAAAGCCATGGTAATCGCCATCAGCCAATACACCCAATCGCTGTTAATATACACCGGAATATGGCGCTCCACCTCCTTCACTTGATAGTTACAAAAGAAGAAAAACGGGATGTATAGAACCCGAAGACTGACAAAAATCCAGAGGTATTTCGGACTAGGCTACGGAAAGGTTATAGCCACGTGGTAGCACGTGATATCAACTCACCCAACGGCACCAGCTCGTTAAAAAACTCCCAATCATAGCGAAAAAATTAAAAGTCAAAAAACAAGTGACTCCCGTGTAGAGTTGGTCATTGATGAAGAAATTCTGATCGCTACGTTGGATCCCTGCAAACAAATCTAGAGGGCGCCCTCACGGTTCGTAATGAAGACATTACCTACTTGCATGGTCGGGAAAATCGCGAGAGTCACGAAGAAAGTAAAGAAAACGTTGTACAACTGTGGGAGGGACTTTTTCAAAACGAATAAGTAAGGTGGGCGCTGGCTCCTCCCCGAGTTCGCCCGTCTCCTCTCTTCGGCGATTTTCTTCTCGCGGAGCTCGTGGTGGCGGTAGAAGCGCTACGGTCACAACCACCAACATTAACAAAAAGAAACAGAGCCTCTCGGACACTCACGTTTAGAGGTAAGGCGAAATAGGTGTCGAAGCAAACTAAGAGTACGAAGAGTGCCGTGATGAAGTAGTAAATGGCGGCCATTTTCTTGTTCGAAGTCATTGTGCTAGTGAGGAGCGAGACTACGGCCGTGAAAGTCCCGCTAATGTTAGAGCCTAAAACCACAGCTCCCGTGTACTTCCCCGGAAGTTTGGCGGCCATGCCGAAAATGGTGTTCTGGTATATACCGTTAGCCACTGAAACAAAGGAAATCTACAACGCCATCTTCACGCAGGCACTACTTACTATTCAAAATAACTACGCAAACGATCGTGATCCAAAAAAATTGAACGGGCCACTCACTCGTGTCTATCATTGCAAGAATAACAGTAACTATAAAAACGACTACTTCGATACTAATGCTCCAAACTATTCTCGTGGTCAAATTACCACTAAAACAACAAAATCATCGTTAGAATTTTAAGTGACGATACTCACCCTATCTGTATAAAAATATTAAGCCAGTTGAAAAACACATTAGGAACTTGGGCCGCGAACGTAAGATATTGCATAAAATTCGTGACGTAAGGCGAGATCTCGCCGGTATATTCCTTCGACAGCTTGTGCTCTGTAAAATACTGTTCACACAGATTAAAATTTCGGTTTTTTGTTGCGTCTCGGAGGGCTGCGAAAAAAAAACTGCATTCGTTCAAAGTTAAATAACTATCAGGTTATTAGGTTGGTAGCAACTACGATCAAAACAATAAACATGCCTGCTCCTCAAAAAGGGTGGATTACTTTTATTTTGGTTATGGAATCTTAAAGAAAATGTAAAATAATTTGGATTCGTTCTAAAAATGAAAATTTCAAATTTTTTCCCTTTTTGTGGTACAATTTTGTAATTTTACACAAATAATAAGCATGTCAGGCTAAGCAACCTCCTAAAATTGTATTGTTATAGCCGCGTAAATACAAAAGTGACAGTATCTTAAAAAATATATATACTGAAAAATTTGGAAATGTATAAAAAAAAAATTTTTTGTTACACAAATTTGTAATTTTGCATAAATGAAAAGCATGTCATTTTTGGCAACTTCGACAATTTGTATTAATAAAGTCTCATAAATAAAAAAGTTATCGCACCTTAAAAAAATGCTGAAAAGCTTTGATTCGTCCTGAAAATGAAAATTTACAAAAAAAATCTTTTTGTGACACAAATCTGTAATTTTGCACAGAAGATAAGGAAGTCAAATTTAGCAACCCTCTCAAATTTTATTGTAATAACTGTATAAATGTAAAAGTTACAGAATTTTAAAGAAAACGCTGTAAAATGGTTCGTCCCAAAATTATTTGTATTTTTTTTAAATTCCCTTTTCGTGGTATAGTTTTGTAATTTTACACAACTAATAAGCATGTCAAGCTTAGTAATCTTCTAAAATTTTATTGTTATTGTCGCATAAATACAAAAGTTACAGTAGAAGCAAATGTTGAGAAATTTTAAATTATCCTAAGAATGAAAATTTCTAAAAAAAATTCTAAATGTTGTACAATTTTGTAATTTTGTGTAAATGATAAGCATGTCAAATTTGGCAACCTCCACAATTTGCATTATTATAGTCTCATAAATAAAAAAGTTATAGAGTCTTAAGCAAAAATGTTGAAAAGTTTTGATTCCTCCTAAAAACAAAAATTTGCAAAAAAATTTTATTTTGTTGCACAAATCTGTAATTTCGCACAAAAGATGAGCATGTCAAAGTTAGCAACCTCCTTTAATTTGATAGCTTTGGTGTTATAAATATAAAAGTTACAAAATTTTAAAGAAAATGTTGCAAAATGGTTGTCTTAAAAATAAAAATTTCTAAAATTTTTGCCGTTTTATGGTACAATTCTGTAACTTCGCACATATTATTAATATGTCAAACTAAGCAACTTCCTAAAATTTTATTATTATAATCTCATAAATAAAAAAAGTTATACATTCTTAAAAATAGCCGAAAAGGTCATTCTTCCTAAAAAAAATTCTTTTTGTCGCACAAATCTGTAACTTCGCACAAACGATAAGCAGCTTAAATTTAGCACCCTCCACAAATTTCATCCTTTTAGCCCCATAAATCTAAAAATTACGGAATTTTCAAAAATTATTTTAAAATTTTAATTTGTCCTAATAATAAGAATTTCAAAAATATTTCCTTTCTGTTATACAATCTTGCAATTTTATAAAAATGATAAACAAGTCAAGGTTAATAAACTCCGCAAATATCATTGTTACATTCTTTAAAATACAAAAGTTACGGAATTTTAAGAAAATGTTGAAAAATTTTAATTTATCCTAAAAATGAAAATTTCTAAAATTTTTCCTTTCTGTTGCATACTTCTATAATTTCGTACAAAAGCAAAGCGTGTCTCAGTTATCAACTCTCTTAAATTTCATTGTTATAGTTTCATACATACAAAAGTTACAGAATTTTAAAAAAATTGGAAAATTTCGATTCGACATAAAAATGAAAATGGAAATTCTTACAATTTTTCCTTTTTCTTGTACGAAGTTACAATTTCATACAAACAATAAGCACGTTAAAGGTAGCAACTTTGGCAAATTTTATCGTTGTGGCCTCATAAATGAAAAATTTTCAAAATCTTAAAGAAAATCTTGAAAAAATTTGATTTGTCCTAAAACAAAAAAATTCCAAAATTTCTCTTGTTTGTTGTATAATTCAGTAATTTCATACACAAGCTAAGCATATCCAAATTAGCAACTTCCTCAAATTTCATTGCTACAGTCTCATAAATACAAAAGTTACAAAATTTTTAAGAAAACGTTGAAAAATTTTGATTCGTCCTAAAACTGAAAATTTCCATTTTCCTTCCTTTTTGTCGTCCAATTTCCACCAGAAGGCACATATTATATCATTTCTTGCAGTAGTTACCACCAATCTCCAATCCAAAAACTTGAAGTTATTTTTACTTTGAAGCAACACTTTTTTTTTCGTCCCTAAAACCCAACCCCACATCACCCCCTCACCTTGTCGGCAGTGATGAACATGTTCCAAGGCATCAAAACTCCAATTCCATGGATCAAAAACGTTAAATATACTAAATAGTATTTGTCCGCGGGCATATTCAGTTGCAAACTCGCGTCGTCCATCGTCACACTCCGAAAGTTCAACTCGTCTTCTGGTAAGTTGTTCTCTTCCCACGACGGTTGCAATTTCACCGGTTCCTGCGACTTTGAACGCTCGCCTTCGTCACCTTCAAAACAAACTTCTAGTTACGGAAATAGAAATTGTTTATTGTATTGATGATGCATCGGTAAATTTAATTTGTTTGCTAAGACGCACGCGGAATAAATGTGATGAGTTGACGGGCGATAACGAGTAAAATATTGTGCTGACGCGGGATGGAAAGTTATATAATTTCTTCGATAATGGCGGGGGAAAAACGGGGATCGAGTGGGCTACGGAAATTGGAAGGAGAGGCTGACCTAAACTGAGGAAAAAGTATCTTTATAGTTAGAGGGTTAAAGATCCTCTATCGTCGTGTGCGATACACTATTTTTTCTGTAGCAGATTTTAAAAGAAACTTTGATTTTAAATTATTAATTAAAAAAAACATTTCCCGCATATTTTTCCGAAAAATCTAAGAAAGTCAAGATTTAGTCCAATTTAATCAAATTTCGTCTAATTTATTCAGATTTAGTTCACCATATAGTTCGTCTAATTTATTTAGATTTAGTTCACCATATAGTTTCGTCAAATTTTATTTGACCGTGCGCTATTTGACTAAATTTATTCAAATTTTGTTCACCTTCATATTTAATTTCAAGTAATCAACAGAGTTCAAATGAATGCAGTAAGTAGTTATTTAGTTCAATTTAATCAAATTTTGAATATTATCTAATTTTATTATTTAGTTCAATTTAATCAAATTTTGAATATTATCTAATTTTATTATTTAGTTCAATTTAATCAAATTTTGAATATTATCTAATTTTATCGTTTCAGTGTTTTTCTAAATGAGCCCTATTTGCATAAATTAGTCAGAAATATTTATTTAGTCTAACTATGCAATTTAGTCAGATTTAACTAACTATTTACTTCAATTTGTTTAAATTTTATGTCACCAAGTACAATTTGAGCAATTTTAGCGAGATTTGGTTCAATTTATTGCCAACGAATAATATTTAGTCTAACTGAAAGTAGTTTAGTCACATTTAATCTAATTTAATCAACTTATTCAGATTTAGTTCACTACAAAGCTTCGTTCTGTAAAATTTTATTCTAACTTGTGCTATTTGAATAAATTTATTCAAATTTTGTCCATCTTCATATGATTTAATCTAATAGTAATCAAATGAGTCCAAATGAATGCAGTATTTATTTAGATCAATTTAATCAAATTTCGATTACTATGCAATTTTATTCTTTCAAATTTTGTCTTACTGAGCCCAATTTGATTAAATTTAGTCAGATTTGGTTAATTTTTAAGCATGTTTAATTAGTTGAGTTCGATTTTTTAGTCAAATTTGATGCTACTGAATATTATTTTGTCCAATTTAAACAAATCTCGTACACTAAGCAGTTTTATTCCTTCAGATTTTGTCCGTGTAAGTCCAATTTGAGCAAATTTAGTCATATTTAGTTGATTATTTTGCGATATATTCTCACGTTTATTGAATTTAGTCCAAATGAATAACGTTTAGTCAAATTTGTTCTAATTTAACATGTTTTAGTCTTAATCCGATTTAGTCGATTATATGATTCCATCCTGTCAAATTTTATTTCACCAATTGCCATTTGAGTAAATTTAACCACATTTAGTTCCATGCTTCATTCAATTTAGTCAAACTTAGTGCTATTTAGTTTGATCAGTCTAATTTAATCAAATTTAGTTCACTCTATGTTTTTTTTTTTTCTAAAAAGTGCAAGTTGAATAAGTTTAGTCAGATCTAGCTCACAAGTCTACGTAATTTCACAACAACTCTTCGAAATAACTTTCGCCGCTCTGCAGCTACGCTATTGGCAAACACGGTGCTGCTCTTGCCACCGTTAAACGAAAAGGCGGATGGAAATTAACCTCGCTGGTAGAAAACTACTGAAATAAAGATTTGTGGGAACTAAAATTCTACCATTAATGTTACAATTAATCCAAAATCAGAACACATCAAGTTAAATAAAAAATAACGTATTTTATCTACCTTTGATGTTACAGTATCACTTTGTCGACCTTTGAGGTTAAAGTGCAAGTTAGCCTCGCATTTTAAGACGAATAAAGCACACTTTAAAATTGTGTAGGAAAAAAAGATAACGTGACCACAAATACAAAGATCTATGACACACGTCTTTCCTGTCGGTTTGGACTCCTGGAATTCGGTAAGATGACCTTATGATATCGCAATGAAAAACGCCGCGTCGTTGGTGGGCAAATTCAGATAAAAACATCGAAACAAGAACTGCAAGCTTAAACAGAAAAAACGACATATGCAACCAGTGATACACCCACCCTATGACGCGCGTCTTTTCCCGCTTAATACCGCCCCATTATTTCATTTTCCCTGTTTTCCCACCCGGATCGTATCATCAATTATTTAAATCCGCCCCGAAGCGACACACTTTCAAACTCACCATGTTGTAAAGGCTGCGCAACCCCATTTTTCTCGCCATAAGGATAATCTCCCCTGTAGCTCATTATGCTCTCTTCTCCGTCCACCTTCTAATCAGTAAATCCTAAAAAAAAAAAAACGGCAAAAATGAATTCCCTTCGTTCAAATCTCCACATGCACAACGTACTTGGGCCACGTGCTACCAACTTTTAACCTAACTATCTTAAAATAACTCGTGACTTGCGTCGGGCGATTTTTACAAGAAGGCACTCCTGGAATAGATGACGCTATTTCCGGTCTAAATTGGAATGGAAGCCGCTTCAAATTTCGCGTCTAATTAAAATTGAGATGACAGTTATTGGAGTCGGAGATCAATTGAAATGAAATTATGCCAATACTGTTGAATTGGAGCAACAGCGAATCAGTTTATATCGCGAGCGGCTTGTTTTAGATTTTAATTTCCGTGGGGTAAAAACGTGGGGAAGTCGCTGTTGCACACTGATGGTTCTAGTTTAGAGGTGGGATTAACTAATTGAGCGCTAGAGCGTGTTTGGGTATCAATTTTAATTAAGTTTTCAACAGGTCCGTGACGAGAGGCGCCGAATTTCGGCTATAAAAAGTATTTACCTTGATAAAAATATCGATAAACACGAGAGGATTTTGTATGTGTAGTGTGCATCGCCGCTGGATTATTACTATCTCATTATTTAATCTCCCACCATCAATTTAAACAGTTTCAGGGTCGGATTCGGCTACGTTGTAAACACAGAATTTTATTAATACGTGGGCCGTGCAATTTGAGTTGTGGTGGCAGCTCTGATTGGCATTTCTGACAGCGGCGGCTCGGAGTTGCAAAATTTTGACAGTAATGTCTAACCTTAAACTAAATTCAGATTCATCATATCTATGAAAACTTTATCTTGTCAAATACTTAATATTGATCTGCATATGTTTGTGACACGAGTCCTCTCAAGGTTCATAACATTGTTTTTTCTATTTTCGATAATAGGTGAAGGCGTTTTAGTGAATTTGGTAATTTAGGGAATTTTGTGACAATTGGTGACACTTTCACCTCATGAAATTAACATAACTGTCATGTTTCAAGATAACTTTAGAAATTTCCTGTGCGCCCCAAGAAATTCATCAAGTTCAGCAAAAAATGGCACGGTTAAATTACTGAATCTAGTCTGAAACTATAACTATAACCTCAAACTCACACTGACAGTTGACATTTCGTTTAAAGTGTGTTACCAACTAAAAAAAAAAATCCTAGATTTCGGCTTTGGTAATAGTTTATTAACGTATTTAAAACGAGTGCGTTAACTGCGTTGTTACGACAGCAAAATAGAAAATAATATATTAAAAAACTTTGATAAAACGAGTTTTTTTACACTGTTTTTTTCTATTTTGACTTTTTCAATACATTTTTTTGCAAATAAAATCAAATTGGTACAAAATAGTCACTTTTTGCAAGTGAATTTGCAAAATTAATTATAAATTAAATTATATATATTATAATATATGTTATAAAATATAAATTAATTTCAAGATAAATTTAGAAATTTCTGACACGTTGCCAGAAATTCAGCAAATTGCAACAAATGCCACGATTAAATTACTGAATCTAGTCTGGAACTATAACTATAACCTCAAACTCACACTGACAGTTGACATTTCGTTCAAAGTGTGTTACCAACGGAAAAAAAATTCCTAGATTTTAAGTTTGGTCACGACTTATTAACGCATTTAAAAAGAGTGCATTAATAGCTTTGTTACAACAGCAGATTAAAAAAAAAAAAAAAATTGAAACGCGAAAGTTTGAAAGGCAAACAATTTGCAACACTCGAGCATATAATCAATCGCAATAATAACTCCCTTTCCATGTTCTGGAATGTGGCCACTTTGACAAATAACTGTCATAACGAACAGTTACGTTCACCTGCTGAATTAATGATTGCTTATACATGGTTGGCACACCTGCTTTTGCCAATTTTGAAATTTGACACTTTAAAGTGAAGAAAACCACGTTTCGCTTTTATTGGATGTCGCCCCAATTAAACACCCAATCACGGGTCTATTATTGTTGATAAAACCCTGATTGGTTGAGGATTCTAACAAGAAATGTGGGAAGCGTGATGTAATTGGATGTTCGGTCAATTAATTTGCCAATATTTTAATTCGAAGGCCGGTCTATAAACCTTGCAAAAAACGGTGCCGTTTTTATTGGCGATTTTATTGTCCTACCGTTCGAATAAAGCTGTTTGATCAACGAATAGACATGGATCAAATGATCAGATGTATTTCAAAACATTTTTTAGTTCTCAGGCGCATTTACACGGCTTGTTGCACAAAGTATCATTACAATGAAGAGATCAAGTAACCTATTGTGACGGAAATGTCACAGTGGTGTTCTATTGTCAGAGGTCCTCAACCTGTGGTCACATGTTTAGAAATTATATTACATTCCATCTCGATTTTTATCAAACTTTACATTAGACATATTGTGTCAACAAAACTGATGTCTGTACCTCCTCAATAAGCGATAACATTGAGAGGATGGATCACTTTTTTGATAATTTTCGGATTTTAGCAGTGGTTTTTATTTCTGGTTATATTCCCGCGAGTTTATGTACTTACATGGAAAAAGCCTATTTGTATTTATCACCTGTGACGCGTTTATACATTTTCTGTATAAATATTTGATGTAGACCAGTAGTTCTCAAACCTGAGCGCGCCTTACATAAAATGAGTGCGCTAGAACGTTTTGTTTTTCTTTCTGCAACTCCGGGGTTGATAACCGCTGGTTTTGAATAAAAATACGCTTCGTCTAATCGCCTAATGATAATCGAAAATGAATAAACAATGCTTCTAATATCGCATTTGTCCCACTGAATCAATATTAAAAATATCACCGCGCTGCAGTAATAACCGATTTTCCACGTGGAAATTTTCCGCCCGTTCGTTTTACGTGAAACTTAAAGCAATTATTTACTTCCCACGTTAATTTAACCTGAGCGAGTTTTGGCGCGAAGAAATCATCCCCTCAAACCACCTTCTTCGATGCAGTCACCCCTAATCTATCCCGCCCACTTTTATTATTGACGGAAACGACAAGGTTAGAATTTCAATGGAAATACTTACATTCTCCTAAATGCGACTACTGTTACTATCAAAAATTTTGTTCGGAACCACGCATTTTATACACGTGCTTTTCGCATTGATACAACGAAAACATACAGACAACTGCAACGAAATAACCGTTAGACAGCCATTACCGATTCTTTCACCCCACCTCTTTCGCGGTCTTTCTTCCTCCTCGTGCGGTTTTCTCGCTCGGTGGAAAGGGGGGAAATCGGAATTTTTCATCGATATTTTGTTGCTGGGAAATATTATTTGTAACAATTCTAGTGAAAGAAAACGGGAAATAGGTCGCAGAGTTTGAAATGTGTTGGCAGTTCTGTGTGGGTATCACTTTGAGGTTAAAAATTAAACGGTGTTGTCAAAATGACAGTTTAAAGTGTCAAAATTGATAAGAAACAGACCTACCAACGTGCAGTAAAAAAGCAAAGCCTATTAGAGTGACAGTTGAAACTAACTAGGACGTCAATTTTTCTATAATCTACGCTTCCTCTTATAAACTCACCTACTTTGAGACACTTTCACAACAAAACAATAAAAATGTGATACAAAGCCGCTGTTATCTATAACTGTCAATTAATCGAAGTCTTTGTTGTTTTATTTGTAATTTTTAAATCTCCCGCCAAAGCGTATCAACCCGGTCCTTTCTCAGTCTGACGTTCCGTGCCCCTAATTTAGAGGTTAGAAAGCGAATTTTGATAAAACGGCGAATAATGGCGTCTCCGTTCCGTCTCAATCTTCTACAACAAAAAAAATCTTGATTTTGTGCGACTCAAAACCTTTTGTTGTTATTTCTTTGTGATTTTTAAATCTCCCGCGGCAACGTACCAACCCGGCCCCGCTAATTCCCCAATGTCAAAACCATTTGATATTCCATGCCCCCGATTTAGAGGTTAGAAATCGAATTTTGAAAAAAGTGTGAAAAATGACGCCTCGTTCCCTGCTGGCTTCCCACAACGAAAAACATGTTTTCCAATGAGAAAATCTTGATATTTCATGATTAATTTTTATTTTGTCGTATTTTCTTTGTGATTTTTAAATCTCCCGCCGCAGCGTACCAACCCGGCCCCGCTGATTCCCCAATGTCAAAACCATCTGACATTCCGTGTCCCCGATTTTGAGGTTAGAATCAGATTTTGATAAAACCGCGAATAATGCCGCCCCCGTTCCTTTTCGACTCCTCACAAGAAAAATCATGTTTCTAAATGAGAAAATCTCGATTTTGTTTGGTTCCCAAACGGGAAACGCTCAAGATTTGGCCGAAAGAATCTGGCGAGAATCGAAGCGTTTCTACTTCCACAGCTGCGTCAAGTCCATGGACGATTACAATGTCTTGGAACTTATAAGTGAAAAGTGTGTAATTTTCGTGTGTTCGACGACGGGTCAAGGTGAAGAGCCCGATAATATGAGGAACTTTTGGAGGTTTTTACTTAGGAAGAATCTCCCGGTGGATTCTCTGTCGGGTTTGAAGTAAAGAGAATAGCTTGAGGGGGTTAAACCTGATGGGATTATTTTTAGATACGCCGTGTTGGGGCTGGGAGACTCCGGCTACGCTAAGTTTAACTTCGCGGCGAAGCGGTTACATAAGAGGTTGCTGCAGTTAGGGGCTCAGGCCGTGGTGCCTTTGGGACTAGGGGACGACCAACACGATTTGGGGTATGACGCCACTGCGGATCCATGGATTGAGTCGCTATGGGGTAGTCTCCTTCACATCTACCCCTTGCCACGTGGGGTTGAGCCTCTAGCGAAAAACCTACCGGTAGTTCCACGGTAACATCTAAACTTGTGTGGTTCCAAAGTACCATTTTCTTTTCAGCTGGAGCGTCCATAGTTCAATTGATAACAACAAAAATAGTTCTCTTTACTATTCAACTAAACAACCCGACGATTTCACGGTCACCGTTCTCGATAACAAAAGAACTACACATGTCGACCATTTTCAAGACGTGCGCTTAATCCGCCTACAAACCGAAGGTCAAACCTACACCCCGGGAGACGTCGTCCTCTTACGCCCCAAGAACCTCCCCTGGCAAGTGGACGCCTTCCGAACCCTCCTTAAATCCCACAACTTAAACTTCGAAGGAACCTTCAAACTCACGGAAAACGACCCCGACGTCCCTCTTCCCCCCGTCCTCAGACAAAACCTCACCTTCCGCCAACTCTGTGACGAGTATTTCGATTTAATGTCGATCCCGAGAAGACGCACCTTCGAGGTTTTAGCCCACATCACCGATAGCGAGTTAGAAAAAGAAAAGTGCTTGGAGTTCACCACGGCGGAAGGTCAAGATGACTTGTACACGTACTGTAACAGGCCTAAAAGAAACGTGGTGGAAGTTTTACAGGACTTCCCGCACGCTACTAAGAACTTGACGAAAGAAATGTTGTTTGAGATCTTGCCGCAGATTAAACCGCGAGAGTTTTCTATAGCGAGTAGTTGTAAGATGCACGAGAACGAAATTCATGTGCTTTTGGCTGTGGTGAAGTACAAGACGAAGTTGGTGAAAGAGAGATTCGGTTTGTGTTCGAACTACTTAGCGGAGATGAGAACCGGTGAGAAGGTTTCGGCGCGGTTGAAGCGGGGGAGTTTTAGGTTTCCCGCCGATCCGGTAAGTTAATGGTCACGCTGTATATAGTTTTGGACCAAAACTGTCTAAAAATGGGCCCTTTTCTAAATTAGCACAGTCCGCAAGACTTTAGGACCACTTGATATTTATGTTAGTGAAAAAGTTTTGTATTTATGGATCCGTGGCATTTTTAGAACTGTTTATATATAAACACATAATTGAGGCGAGCGAAGCGAGCTGTGTGTAAACAGTAGTTACACTTTTAGCCCTCTTCTAATTTAGTAAAATACTAGGGCGAGCTATGCGTAAGTTCCGTTGTAGTTGCAGACCACCTATAGAAAGCACAGACACTTTATAACGGAAACTTACTTTAGACCCTTGATACACAAATAACCATCTTCTTTTTCAGAACACTCCGGTCATCATGGTAGGCCCTGGCACCGGTGTCGCCCCCTTCCGCAGTTTCATTTTCGAACGAGAGAAAGAGGGCGCAGCCTCCGCTCACAATTTGCTTCTATTTTTCGGGTGTCGCAACGAAACTAAAGATTTTCACTGTAAAGAAGAGTTTTTCCAACTGCAGAGGGAAGGAAAACTCAATTTGATTCCAGCGTACTCCAGAGATCAGGAGCGGAAAATGTATGTTTACACTTCTTGATCAAAGAAGTAACATTTTTTTTCAGATACGTGCAACACAAAATCGTGGAAAATCGAGATGTAGTTTGGGAATTACTCGACCGGAATGCCCAAATCTTCGTAGCCGGAAATGCCAAGTTTATGCCGCAAGAAGTGAGGAAAGCTTTCATGGAAGTGTGCCAAAAATCAGGCGGGTTAACGACAGAGGGCGCTGAAAAGTTTATTGCGACCATGGAGAAACAAAACAAGTATCAGACCGAGTGCTGGTCGTGATTGTTACAGTTTGATTACGTTTTTTAATAAATGTGTTGTTAGAAATATGAGAAAACTTTTTAACGCGTCGAGTAGGTCATGCTTAGACGCGTCAACCAAGTTTGACAGCTCAGAATTGTCATCGGACACACGTCACGGACGGTGTTACCAACAGTTTTCAAATTCCCGCGCCTGCTTAACCATCACTTTTATCGATCATTGGCACATTCCACTTCAATTTAGTAGATTCCACAATACCGCATTAAGTCATTCACTCCATTAATAAGCAAATAGCTTCCCAACATGAAAGGCAACACACTTGATTTATCCAACTCAATAACGTCTCCTAGCAACGTTGTTTATTTGTATTGTATCGTCATAGAAACAGCAAATTATAACGATGTTTCGTCGTGTAAAAATAATTTCTAATCACCATTTGCATGTAGATCGCGAAGACGATAAAATGTACGACAATCAAACCCAAAAAACGACGTCGAGTTAGAATGAGAGTGTACTTTTTCAAATAATGAACGAACAAACCCTCTGATGTCGAGAAATATACAAACCGTCACGAAATGGTTACCCGTGGAAGTAAAGGGGGCAGCAACGGCATTCGAAGACTGCAAAGACTTGAAACGGACGTCCACGAATCTGCTGATGCGGATTTCCGTGGTGTTGGAAAATCTGAAGAGGAAGCACACGAAGCTGTATAGTATGCAAAATGAGCTGAACATTCAGGTGAGTTTCGGGCTCTTAAAGGAACCCGTTGAGAGTTTTTCGATTTTTTCAGGAACTGGAAGACATCAGCCTGACCATGGATGTCATGGTTGGAAATTTTAATCTCGTTTTTCAAAAACTGGGCCTCGAGAGCGTCTCGTTGGTGATCGTGGAAAGGGTGAAGATGTGGAAGGACACGCTGTGGAAAATTAAGCTGAGGATTTGTTACCACGTCCAGGAGCTGATAAACGAAGTCGCTTTTTTGTTTATTTATTACGGGGAGCATCTTTTGAAGTTGACGCTACGGATATCCACCGCTTATAATAACCTCCTTAGCATGGACTCCAAGTTTGGGATTCCGAAGAACATGAGTATTTGTAACAACTCGTGTCCATATTTATTCTTTCCGATGCGGAAAGTCTCAGTTTCGCGCCTTCTTCAGATCATCTCGAGCAATCGAGCCGAGCTCTGCTGCCACAAACTCATCGACTGTCTCCTTGAAACTTACAAGTTGTACGAAACCAACGACGACGATAACAGTTCCGACAATTCCAGTCTCGAAATCTACCGGGCGTTGACCAAACACATGTCGCCTCCGGATCCTTCGGAGCTCGCCAACAAAAACAAAGTTCTTAATTTCGAAGGCAGCAACAACGAGACTTTCGTCAGTATCGAAGAACTCATCGCGTACGAAGAAAAAAACGTGCTAGATTTGCTGGATATGATTCTTAAAGTTTCTCCGGCCATGCTAGGCAACGACGGAGTGAAGAAGACGAAGAGTGGAACAAAAATCAGCTCGAAAGCTCGCGAGAAAGTTCTGGATTACTACGAACAGATCCTGTGGGGCGAAGTCGGGAACTTTTTGGAACATATCATTCTTTGGTGGGCTGCCAGCCCTCTCTCGGCGAGGCCCCCTCACAGCAGCCAACATTTACGGGAGTGGATCAATCAGTTCATCCCCACGGCGGAAGTCCCGACTATGGTTTTGTCGGCTTTGACGAGTCTCGCGGACGCTTTGGGGGTGCACGTGGCGTTGACGTCTTGGGACCAACACTTTCGTCTGGCGTTGGTCGCCTCCAAGTCTGGGTATAACCCGGAGACCGGGAAGCTGTTCTGCAATGTCTTACAGGATCTAGTTATGTTGTGTAATCAGTGCGAGGTGACGCCGGATTGGATCATCGGGGCCCCCTTAGAAGAACTACCTTTGGTTGAGCAGATCCCCGTGCTCCACAGACTAGGTGAGAATTCTAGAAATAGTATCATGTTACAAAGTTACGTTCATGTTGAAAAAAGTAGTAGTAGTCCAGATGTATTTAAATCCAAACAAAAGAAAAGCGACCTGAATAAGAAAGCGGTTGTTTCAGATCACTCCATACATACCACGCGTCTTTGGGCAGCCAGCGAAACCAAGAAAATCGCCAATAACTGGAACGTGGACGCGTTTTTTATGATAACACATATCGACATCCTCAACTGTCTTGGTCAGTTGAATTTGTTGCGCTTAGCCGATCATAGTGTGACCATCGAGAAAGGCGGCTTAGGAGTGCATGTGCAAGTTTGCACGTTGATGAGGGCGAAACTAGTCTCGGAAGTCCACGAAAACATAATCAAACTGAAGGTAGGAACCGTGGGCCGCGAGCAGGAGTCTAGGAGCTTCTGAGTTTTAGGCCACCCCCAACGAATGTGTAGCGAACCTTGCCAGCATCTGCCGCACCATCAGTCTTGCCAACCTCCAAATGATCTTCCCCCAGCCGAGCTACTGGCGCAAGACTTCGAACAACCTTCCTGAGAAGCCCACTTCTTACGTCGACAAATACTTAGGCATGTATTACCTTGTTTATTTCAAACCTGAGGTCTAACTGTCAAAAATTTGAGGAAACTGCCTGGATGTGGATATTTTTATTTTGAGTTGCATGCATTAGGTTCCCCCTAAATTTACTACCAACATTCGCTAATAACCCTGGAAAGGTACATATAGATGAATTCACTTGTATTGGTCTACTCCGTTGGTACTGTAACATTCTCCGTTGTACGATGAGTAGCTCTGCTCCACCGTTTTGAACGTCAATATTGATTTCACACGTAATTTATATTCACAAAACAAAAAAAGACACGCCGTGCGTTAACTGACAGATGATAGATTATCCCCCAAACTCCATAGACAAACTTACACCACTCAATTTCGAAAAAATTACACTAGGGAGAAGACGGATAGAAATAAAATGAGCTTTTATCTACATACACCCCTAGGCCACTAAAACTGGTACCATTTTGAGGTTGTAAATGGAGTTTCTCTTCCAGATCGGATCCTGACTCCCATTCTGGAGGCCACGGAAGACCACGTGATCAGTAATATGATTCTCCAGATCATGTGTGAAGCGTGGTTGGATCACATTTATATGAACAAAATCAAGTTTTCTCAACATGGCGCTTGTCAGTTGTTGTGCGATTTTGGGTACGTGGAGACGTGGTTGGTGAACTGTTCCGTTATAAGTCAGAATATGAGAAAAAAAATGATCAAAAATGAGGTTCTGAGGAGGTGTGAGGGTGTAGGTCGGTTGCTGCTGAGGTGTCCCGGAGAACAAATCAAGATGGTGGATAAAAACAAAAAACGTAAGTGGATGTATACAGGGTGAGAATCTTTCACTTTCATGAAGTCTCATATCATATCATAATTCCAAAAAACAGGATCGGCCGATATCGCGCTATTGGCTCACCCTGTATAGTGTGTCGTTATACATGTCCTCTGTTGTAGCCACGAATTCCCCCGAGAAGAGCGAACTCATGCCCGCCGAGATGTACGTTCCCAACCAAGAACAGTGGCTCGAGCTGCGAGCCATCAAAAAAAAGAATCTCTTCGCGACGCCTCTCTGTTGCGGGAAATTTTAAACTATAGGTGAATTCATTTGTATCTGTCCACTCGATAAAAAGTAAGGTTGGTACTACTACGTCCCAGTACTTTTTCGGTTGTAAATGGCAGCTCTGTTCGGTTGTTTTAAACATAAAAAAAAACATAACCTCCCAACAAGTCTCGACGTGACAGATGTCAGATAATCTCCTAACTCCGTAAATACCAACTTGGACTGCTCGATTTCAAAAAAATATACCAGGAAGTGGACGGATAAAAGTGAATTTTAGTATAGCAAGAAAATAAAGTCTTGTTCGAGAAATTTATTGTTCTCTATTTGTCGGTTGGTGATTATTGCCTAGCCGTTGCACAAAATGTCTCGGTAATCCTATATCAATTAGATCCTCACTTTTACACTCTACAATATGCGGACTGTAATGCAAAACGGCCTCCCAACAAATTTCGCTTAGTTTAGGTATGCACAGCCATGTCGAATACATACAATTACTTCTTCCTATATCATCATCGTTATTTGTACAAATACCACCAAAAATGTACAGCCGTCCTTCGGGCGTCGCCGCTGCCGCATGAAAATAAATAGGAAATGGTAACCTACACCTGTCGAAATACGTCCACTGGAACGTTTTCAGATCGAGACGCCAGAGGTCGTCGAAGACGTTCTCTCCGTCATGACCACCTGTGATGAACACTTGGATGCCGTGGTCTGTGGTGATTTGGACGGCACCGTGGCAACGCCGCGGTTGGGGAATACCTAAATAGACACGAATCTCTCCCAATCAAAAGTGCTATTTACGTGACGAGGCCGTAAAGATAATATTTTTTTACCGAGGCCGACGTTTAAATCCGCTTTACGACAGAAGTGCAACGAAATAATAATACAGGATTTAAAAATGGTTTTTCGAAACGTCGCACTTATGACGGAAAATTGCTTCAAATCGAGATTCTACAACGATTTACCGTTCTCACAGCAAAATGCCAGTGTAAAAGTTATTCAGAATTCAATTTTGAATAACATTTAACAAAAACAGTATATTTTGAGAGAGTCTATAAAATTCATCTTTGCGGCCGCGAAAGAGTCGATAAAGTCAAGGTTTATGGTGGTCGCCCAAAAAAAAATCTTTCAACCCACCTCGGTTGGTGTCCCTGATGGTCTTCTGCGGATACCACTTTTGTTTTTCCAGACTAAAAACCGGAATGTTGTTGAAATCGAAGGCCAAAAGGGCCGTTCCTCCTCCGAGGACGTAGATATTTCGGTTATCGAAACCGACTTCGTGGCGGTAGCGGCCGAGAGGTTCGTACTCGCTGATTCCGCGACAAACGTAGACGATTTCCCAGACTAGAGTTTTCAGATTTAACCTGAAATTTAATCATTGTTAGTCACATCGAGTTCATCATTCTTCAACTGTAGTCGATGATTGATTGAGAGTCATGCAGTTGCATTTTGACCACAAATTCCACAAGTCGAGCCGCTACAGTTGTGGTTTTGCGAGAAAGTGCTTTTTTTTGGCAAGAGATTGCGCCATAACTCGATCAAGTTTCTCAAGTATTCGCTAGATTGTAGAAACCTGAATTACGTAAGTGGCAGATAAAGGCGGCCCAAGTTTAATTTCGGAATGAACTTGCAGTTTTTGTTTGGATAAAAAATTGGGGCTCGAAACGAAAGGAATCTTCTTGGGCAACACGACCTTAAACTTTCACCGTTAATGCACTTGGTACAGCTGAAGCGCTCGTTAAACAAAGGAATGACGTGTTGGGTAATAGCGTATTAATTTCGTATTTATTGGTCTAGCACTTTTCACTACCGTGACCTACAAACAACTACTATATGACCATCGAGTAGGCTTTGTATTGACACTGTTGATTGGACATTTCAGAACTGTCACTCTTTGAGATGACAGGCAAAGCTACCAACCCAATTTTACATTCTAAGGCTTTCTGAATTTTTTAAACATTTATTTTTAATGAAAGTCTCATACTGTTAATGCACTTGGTACGGCTGGACCGCTCAATAAACATCATCAAGTAGGCTTTGTTTTGCCACTCTGTTGATTTGACATTTCAGAGCTGTCATGCTTTGAGATGATAGGCAAAGCTACAAACACAATTTCACATTCTAATTATTTTTTACTTATTTTTAACGAATTTCCCACTTGCTCGAGTATCTCACAGCAAGCGTCTTTCACTATTTCACAACTGTCATTAACCCGATTTTGGTGACACTTCATTTGCATTTGCATGATGAGTGAAAGTCATAGTTTGATAAATGGTATGCAGTTTTCCCTTTTAATTGTTCACCTGAGAGAAGTTATGTAATGGTATTAAAATCTAGAAGGCAACGGCCATTAAACAGAATAAGCTCTGAATGGTGTTCCAACAATAACACGAATGGAATAAGCTGAGACCTACGTTCCGCGTCAATGCCACCGAACGATCCAAAAATCTTTATCAAGATGGTCATGAAAGTAAAAACGTATATCGTCTTATAACACCATAAATAAAAAATGACAAAAAAAGGTTAAAGAATTGAAATATTCGCAAAATCACAACATACCGTACGATCCAGAAGTATTTTTATCAAGTGAGTCATGAAAAGTGTCGAAGATAATTTGTAATCGAGTCTTCCTTGAAATCGAAAACGTATGTCTTTTGCAATCGATACCTTATGTTGCGACGTGTCATTGAAGAGACAGGCAAAGGCCTCGTTTGGCTTTACAACAAAATAAAGTATTTACTATAATAGTTAAATTTTTATTTTTTTTTGAAAATGCATGTCTTTTTCACCATAAAATCCTTTTTTTCAGTGACATTTACAAAAGTCATTCAAATATGGACATACGTTTTCGTTTTCAGGGACGACTCGATTACAAATTATTTTGATCGCTTATGTCTCCATATAACACCAGAAATAAAAAATGACAGACTTGATAGAGACTTTCCGATCGGTCGGCACTTTTTAATATTCCCAAATTTAGTCACGCTTTTTGCCCGCTTTCTCTCAAAGAACCTTGAAACCTTAGCTAATCTTTATAACCTTGACTCTAATAAAACTCGTTTTTTACACAACTCTACCTGTGAATATCACATGTGTATTGAAGACCTGTAGTCCCTCCAACGGTATACAAATAATCATTATGGTAAATTAAAGCTTGGCCATAAGCAGGCAAAGGCATCTGTCCTGTCGTATGTACTTCGTCCATGAGGCCCTCGTTGTCGTTAACCCGGCAAACAAACAATTGGTTGCTACAACGGAAACCAAACGGCGACCCCGTGCCCCCATAAACCTACAACTCGGTTTAAGAACCTCACAAAACGAAAGGGTAACTCACCATTAGGACGTTCTTGTGCAGAATTAGAGCATTTGAAGCTAATTCTAACGGCAACGTGTGGCTGTTGGGGTACCGCGTCCATTCTTTCCTGGCGAAATTAAACCTCCACAGTTCTTGAAAAAGTGGATACGACTGTATCCATATCTCGTCATTTTCGCTTTCGTCAATTATTAAAGGGTTGTACCCACCAAAAGAGTAAAAATTGGCCGAATCGGCCCCGATCCTGTGACCGCTTCTGGGGTAAGGCACTTTACTCTTTTTGTTTGGCTTGATCTCTTCGTATTGAAAAGGCTTGAACGCGTAGGCTGAGATGGGACTGGAATTGTTGTCACCACTTGCACTGATGTTAGTCATTGTTGAAAAAAAATTCAAGAGATTCTTCAGAATCTGGTAGAAAATTTTCGAGTACATTTGGAACACACATCGTACGCACCACACGAGAATTTCAATGTAAATAAAACCATTTTGAAAGATCAATTTGTTTCACAACGAAGATGAAGGTTACCAGCGAACTGACGGATGACGTAATTGACAGACATGGTTCGACTAGCGGTCTCCAGAAGTCGCACAAGAGAAGTAATTAAAGGAAAATTCATTTTTCTAATTTGCTGTTGTAACAAAACTGTTAGCGCACTCATTTTGAACGAGTTGACGAACTATCACCGAACCTAATATTTAGGAACTTTTTTTCGGTTGGTAACACGCATTGGGTGAAATGTCAAATGCCATTGTGAGTTTAAGGTTACACAGGTACGGATACGGAAAATTGTAACTATATTTTTTTTTAAAGAATGGGGTGGTATGAGTTTAACTTTAAGAATTTTGGGGAATAATCTGTTAACTGTCACAACAAGGTATGGCGTCAGCTTATGTTTGTTAAACACTAAACGAAATTTGAAATTTAAAACAGGCGGTAGTGCTGCCAATTTACAACAGAAAATCAACTAAGATATGGCAGTACCAACTTCACTTTTTATCAAATAGACCGATACACGTGAATTCAGTTATACATGAAATACGAAACAACATTCTTTCTCTGTGAAATCTGTGAACCATCACGATTTTAACCTTTAAAAGGAAACCAACAACCTCAAAGTCCACGAAAGGTTAGAAATCGTGCCCATCTACCCGGCCAGTGACCGTCAAACTTTTCCAGAGGGCGCATCAGTAAAACGCAACGTCTTAGAGAGAGTTTAATAAAATAAAATCACATGTGTACAAAAAATGTATATAAAAAAAATGGAATGTATGAATTGCACAGTCAAACGATAAAATTACATCTAAGTACGTTCAGTGACATATCAAATACCTAATCTAAATAAATACTGAGATCTTACAAAATATTCTTAGGTTACGAACATTTATACAAAAAAAACTTTTATATAAAAAGCTTTTAGGCACAGGTTTCATACAAAATTTACACAAAAATATCTTTTTTTTTTTTTTTTGCAAACAAAACGTGTAATTTATGGCTTAAAATAGCTTAGTCTTCTCCTCTGATGGCTAAAGAACCTATTAAACCTACAAAACTAACTTAAGAATCATGGCAATTTGATACATGATTACTATATCGAGTAAAGCTCGGAAATAAATTCGGAATCTCATAGATTGTTACTTACAGTCTCATTGAATGAACATAATTACAGAAAAATAAATAATTTGTACAACTTCTCACACCGACGTTTCCTCGTTCTTCTCGTCTTTCCTGCATAAAAAACGAAATCAGTGTTATGAAATCACACCCACGAGCCTTACCCATCCGTTTATTTGTTAATACCGTACTCCCAACACCAGCTGGTTTGTTATTAAAAAAAAGTTAGTGCGAAGCAAAGTTAGTATCAACTTACTGCGGGGGTTCCGGCGGGTGACTCGAATGGATCATGGACACTGGTGGCATTAGAGGTGAAGGCGAGCCTCTAACGCTACCGCAAACAGACCCTAGAACTGAACCCATTCGGGATCCATGGTACTCCATTCCTGGATTGTTGATGTCGTTTGTAATAGGCGACATTAAACGACTCGGGGGGAGATAATTGTTGTGTGCCGTAACGTGATCTTCTTCAGCTAAAAACCAAAAACAAAGTCACACAGGGTAAAAACGAGAACCTGACAAACCTCTCAGCGCATCGTCTAGCATGTAACAGAACAAAGTCAGAGAGTGTCAAAATCGAACCTAAATCTCACCTGTGTATGGAAATAGATACTTGTCGTTCATGTGATGCTTATCGTCCAGATCTGAACCTCGTTCCCCGTAGTCTTGGAAGTTCATGTTTTCGTGATGCATCATTTTCGACAGGTAGTCGCTCTTGTAACCTTGACTAGGATTGTAATGATTGTCGTAGTGTGTGCGTACCATGTACTGTTCAGACTGTAAAGGTGGCAGACATGTCTCCGGAGTGACGTCAGGGTTGGGTAGGGGATTCGGAGAGTTCGTTTTGTGGCAGAACTCGTTATCTGAGCCTGTTTCGGCAGACCATCGTCCGACTTCTGGGACTACAAGTTATTACGTAACAAGAGCGGATAATTGTACATTATCCACCGAGGTTGAGATGGCTGTGGATATAATCCGAGAGCCAAGATCATAAAACCGAGGTGCGAAGAACCGAAGTTTAAAAGACGCGAGGGTTGTAACTGTCATCTCAACCGAGGTGGATACATTATTTTTTTGACTAGTAGATGTTTTCTTCAGTTTATGACTTGTTTATATGTAAATTTAGTCTGTTTTAGGAAGCCCCAGAAGTGAGAAGAAAGTTTTACATATTATGTTTATTGTTTTGTGTTTATAGCCGATCTCAGAGGGTTCCAAATTAATTAGAGGTGATCTATCGTATCAAATCTGCGGTCGCTAAGAAAGAGAGCATTTAGAATCTAAGAATCCCCACGGGGCCTCTTTTGGGAGATCACAACTACTAGTCAAAAAAGTTTCATACTCACCGGTGGGATTCGGTAGATACGCTTCGGGTAGTTGGCTCGACCACCTAGACCCGTAGCTCGGTTGCACCGAGGGAAACAATTGAGCATTATTCACGTTAAGAGAGGGTGGCGTACCGCAGCGGGACACCACGTGTTCTGTGATGTTAGGGAGGTAGCCCTGACGACCACCCGGTGGTCCTCTAGTTCTGTGTCTTCTGGTACTTGACTCGTCGTCGTCGCTTGAATGGCTTGAAGCTAGGTCCAAACTGCGACCTTCAGAGCCGTCCGAATCGGAGTCGCTATCAGGTCTGCGTTCGCATCGTTCGGTTTCTTCAGGAAGTTCGCGGTGTCTGTGGAGGCCGGTTTCTTGCTCGAAGCCTCGCATGTAAGACGGCACGTCACTGGTGGAGTTGTAGTTTGAAGTGCTCGTAGAAGTGTGACGGAGATGCGTATCGCTTCTGTAACCGAATCTGTACAGTATCGAGCGATCCAAAAGACTTTCTATCAAGTGGGTCATCAAGGTCTCGAGAGAGATAGCATACGTTTTTACTTTGATGACCCACTTGATCGCTCGGTACTAGAAGTATTCGTACCTGTAGGGACTCGAGCTAGTCTTAGTAGTAGACCGCGAGGTGGTGCTCGACGTGGAGATCCCGATGTTGCGCCGTGTGGGATCCAACGTGGAGTGGTACGCCAAAGCCGATCTCTGTAAAACACCCATGAGTACTACCATCAACTCATCAATCGTGGACGCGACGTACCGATTGGGCGGTGATATTCTGGCTGCTGGTGCTCGGGACTCCGACAACGGACGTGGTTTCCAGAAGCGGCACCTTTTTCCCCATGCACCTCATTATAGATCTTATCAAGTTCTGCCTTACCCTGTTATTAGCAAAACAATAACCGGCCAATGAAAACGCAGCGTGTACGAGGACTGCCGCCGATAAAAACGGCGTCAAAAGAGGGTGTCTTTCGGAGGCCGCTAAAACCGCGAGGATCCAAGTAGCTCCCAGGAGTGGTAACGCAACCACGGACACCCACAGAAGAGTTCTTAGGTTACCAAAACCAAGAACGTGGTCTTGCAACGTGAATGCCGCCCGAATCGCCATTATCAGTATGAAAAGATTGATCAGAACTAAAAGACAGATGGGGCCTACCAAACTCCAGATCACGCTTTCATAGAGGGAGACCCAACAGCTGAAACAAAGCGGTCAAGTCACGTGGAGGCAACCACGGTGCTACCTACAAGTAATAATTCCCGTATTGATGCGCTCTCACTCCCACAGCCAAGCTCACTACGACCGCCGGGATCACATAACCCATGCTGTAGTAAAATCTCATGGGTCCATGGTTGATGTCCCTCATTTCCGTTAGCATTCTGTAGAGATGTAGCGCGTCGACCAACATCCAAAAGAAGGAGGCCAACCACAGGTAGTGGAGACCGATGGCGACCAGTTTACACGGGAGCTACACAAGAAAAGCTCAAAAAGTGTCTTTTAAGGCTGCGATCTTGTGTTGTGCCACAGGCTTTTTCTGGCCTCTTACAGTCCAAGATCGCACCCTGAACACATGGGAAACTTACATCACTGCTGACCATAGGCTTCCTCGCTTTCAACGCTATGAAATAGAGCAACTCCGCTAAGAAAACACATAAAACCAAGTTCTTCCGGATCGTGTTCGAGTTGGTTTGGAGACCTCTGATTAAAGCTAGAATGAGGTACGCCGCCAAAAGGAGCGGCAACGAAATGGCGAAACAACTGTAGCTTGATATGTCCTCCAGGAGAGATGGCTCGGGAATGTACTGTAAAAAAAAACAATGAAAATCTATCCAATCAGATCATCGTCTCGTACTTCTAAATCCACCACGTCGACTAGAACTGCAAACGTGGTCAGATGGTTGCACGTGCAGTTAACAATCAACGGTGTTTTGTCGTAGGAATCGAACCAATCCTCGCCGACTTCGGTTCGACAGCCGACACGTGACCACTCTCCGTACCTATAATCATCAATCAAATCAAGCGACCAATTAGAGTATTCTTACCCCCGCGCCGTCGACCAATGCACGCATTGCGGATTCGACCTTTCATTGAACAGTGTTTTGTTAGAATCCAACCAGATTTGTAGCTTCACGGGGATTTTTAAAACAATTCCTGATAAGCTCTTATACAAGAGTTTCCTCGTCAACGACTTTTCTCGCTTATGTCGCGTCGATTTCAGATACGACGGGTCGTTTTCATGAATTTTCGCTTCCGGTTCCGTTAGTGTTTTCTTAGGGAACATATCCTGCTCGCTGGAGTCGATTTCCGGTAGTTTCACGTCTTCGAAAATGATGTTTCTTTCGGTGGTCGTCTTGGTGATCGCGTCGACGTACTCTGGTACGAGGACACCTACTGAGATTAAAGGAGAGCCGATGGTGATGTCCACACCCCATCGTCTGACGACGGAATCGTCGTACTTTCGAGGCATTAGAGAGTTTGCTTGTTTATACTGAGCGTAGCTGACGACAGCGCCGACTTCTGGTAAGGAATGTTTCGTTACGAGTTCTCCATGTTCCACGGGTTTGATTCCCAGGAGTTTGAGTGGAATCAAGACGCGGGTGTACTGGTCGAACTTCGTTTTGTCTAAGAGGTAGTTGTTGTATTTTGGAAACGCCACGAGGGGGCCGTAGGATTTCTGGGAGTTGTCTTGGAGGAATTGAGATGTGTCGGGGAGGATAACTCTTTCGGTGGTGAAAGTGAGCTCCTTGGGGGCGGCGGGGATCACATCAGGCTCGTAGCCGTACAGCGACTCGGGGGTCACCACGTCCAAGCCCAGCACTGTAATAATACGCATACTAAATCCCTTGAATTCGTTATCAAATTTTAACGTTCGATTTCATAACAATCGTCAATTAACCAAAAACGTATGTCTATATTTGCTTGGCACTTATAAATCTCAATTTAAACGTCAGTTAAAAAACAAGATATCATGAAAAATACGTGAATTTTCAAGAAAAAGAAATTAATTTTATTCCACTGTTGTATTAATACTAAAAATATTCTCCAATTCGTTGTAAACAAAAACGAGTCCTTTGTCTAACTACGTTCCAACATAACGTATCAATCACAAAAGACATACGTTTTCGGTTTCAAGGATGACTCGATTACAAATTATCTTGATCACTCGATACTTGACTTCCATAACACCCTGTATAGCTGAATTCATTTGTATCGGTCCACTCGATAAAAAGTAAGGCTGGTACTGTTACATTTTAGTACTTTCTCTGTTGTAGATTGGCAGCCTTGCTCGGCTCAAATTTTATTTGACATTTAATTTAGTATTCAACAAACATAACCTTACGCCATGTCTTGATGTGACAGTTGATAGACAAATTTACACCACATAATTCTACAAAATTTACATTAGGTAATGGACGGATAGAAATGAATTTTAGTATAGTAAGCATCGATTTTTTTACATGTTGGTAACCGTCTATCAGACAGAGCTACCGACATCGTGAAAAATTACCCATATTTGGAGCCACGATTTCGAAGGGATTCGTGTAAGTGTCATGTTGGCTGACCGACAAAATGTTGATGTAGCTCTCGATGTGACCAATCAGACTGTCCGCTCCCTCGCCTGTCAACTGTTTGATCCGGCTCCAATGACCACTATACTTCTCGTCCAAAACCGCAGCCACGGAGTACACGATATTCTGTTACAAAAAAAAGTTGGCAACACTGACATCGTTCGAGTTGAAACTTACATGAATATAATCCTTGTCTTGGCTGTGCGTCAAATTCAGCCCATTCATCCTCCCTTCGTACATCAGAAGCTCTTTCACCAAGTCGTAAACTACAAGAACGTCGGCACCATACATCACAGGTGTTACGTTGGTAGCCTTGTATAAATCCGACGCCAACTTGATTGCAACGAACGTGTTGAGCAATAAGTCTCCCTTTTCGATGTTACTGAGTTCCTCCCGTAGCTCCACGAACCTATCCGAAGTACAGTTAAACAAATCGGGTTCTTGCCAACCCCCCAAATCGTCATCGCACATTCGTGCCGCTTTTCCATGCGCACCTTTGGGACAATTTTCTATAGCTTCCACCCCGAAAACCGTTCTAGGCCACCAGATTCTATCGGCAGAGTTGCGTGGACAACCGTCGTAGATGACTTCGCAACCGTCCAAAGTGACTTCTGCGTAAGAATTCGGACAAGAATCACACTTCTGGCCGATGACACCGTCGCGACATCTGCATTGACCGGTTTCGTGGTCGCACTGCGTGCTGAAGGAACCAACGTGGTAGCACTCGCACGGTATACATTTGGTGGTTCCTTTAGGTTGGTAGTGGTTTTCTCTACAGTGACACTGACCGTTGGTTTTATCACAGTCGGGGTTGTATCCGGCTTCGACGTCGCAATCGCAGGGGCCACAAACGGGGTAGCCCCACCAGCTTGAAGGACAGGGTTGGGCTAAGCGACTCTCGCAGTATTCGCCTGAGTATTCCGTGGAGTTGCAGAGACAGGTGTAGCCTTTAGGGTCGTGGGCTTCGACGCACGAGCCCGATTCGCAGGGACTGAAAGTACACACGGGGGAGCACAGAGGGCCCACGTGACCTTCCTGACACTCGCAAGAGGAGCGTCCCCATTTGGTGACGCACTGGGCGCTCGCCGGGCAGTCGTTCTGGCACTCGGTCAACGATGGACAGCCGTCTTCCACGTTCTCTTTCACTGTAGGCCTATTCAATGTGGTTTGTTGGTTACCGATGCGTACGTCTTGGATGCAACCCTCCAGGTAGTTAAATCCAGCGTTGAGACTACTGTACGAGTTATCAGGGCCTCCTATTAAAATCTTCCCGATGTACAACCCTTGGATTTTCTCCGTGAACTGCACCAAAGATACGTGCTCTCCGTAGTCAATAGTGAGCTTGATCTCCGTCCCCAGCCACGTGATTTCGATATGGTGCCATTCTCCGTTGGATAAATCTCTCGTTGGCATCGAAAACGCCTCGCCGTTGTAAGAATACAAAAGGAAACCATTCTGGAGGGAAACCACCGCGGAGCTGTTTTGCCCAACTTGGATCGACATCAAGAAAGTGTCTTTTTGTAACGTCCTGACCGATAACGCGTTCAACCACGGTAACTGGATGGGTCTAAGAAGAGGGTTGAACGAAAGAGTTCCATCCCCGGAAAAGTGCCACGGCTGACCGATCAATTCGCTGCAGTCACGGCCTCCGTAACCTGAGGGACACACGCAGCGGAACATCGCCCAGCCTTCTCTGCAGTCGCCGCCGTTTTTGCACGGGTTGGGGGCGCAGAAAGAGCGCTTTTCGGGGCAACCGGGGGTGGTACCGTTATCGGTCACAAACCTAAAAACCGCTCTTACTTCCAATCACAAGATGAAGAAACGGAGCGACTTACGAGTTGAGATCCACGAACTTGTAATCGATCTCCAGGTCCGAAATGCATCCTTCAAAGTGTCGATTCCGCGTCTGGAAATTAGCAGAGAGCGATGGCAACCCTCCCAGTTGCAAAGGCCCAGTTAGATCGAGAAACCTGTGACAGGTTTCGGTGAGTGAAGCGCAACGTGGTTCTAGATGGTACTCGGCGAAGCCAGCGCACGCCCATTTGCCTCCCAGGTCTTTTCCGTGTTTCAGAGCCAAAGCGGTGTCGCAGTCGTCGATGGAAACAGTGGCGGACTGAAATTATTAAATTAGTTCGAGCTGCGGACGATCGATGTCCCAAATTTTCATCTTACTTTATTGAAGTAAGAGACCGTTACGGAATGCCAATTTCCGTCAGAAATCCCACCAGGTATTGACGCTAGAGCCCTGGTTACATTACTGCCCAAGGAGAACGAAAATTGGATTTGGTCGTTGATGATCTCCAACGAAATGAAGTCGTGGAGTTCGTTATAGCGGCCGTTGTATAAGAGCAGGCCGTTGCGGGACTGAGTGGCGAACCTGAAAAATTGTTTTTTTTTAATTTGTTGACGGAAATCTAGAAACATTTTTGAGAGTTTGAGGTTAAAGTGTTAGGCCAGATTTCACCGGCAGCAAATTAACCGTGATTTTCTCTGAACTTCACTGTATTTGTAAAATCTAAGAAATCCAAGGAATCTAAAATATTTAAGCAATTTAATGAATTTAAAGATTAAACAATTTAAGAAATTTAAGGTATTTAACGAGTCTAAAAAATCTAAGAAACTTAAAGAATTTAAAAAAAATAGCGAATCTAAGGCATCTAAAAAAATTAAAAAATTTAAGGAATCTAACAAATCTAAGGAATCCAACGAACTTAAGAAATCCAACATCTAAAACATCTAAACAAAAATCAAAGAAATTTAACGAATCTAAGAAATTTAAAGAAATTTAACGAATTTAAGAATTTAACGAATCTAACAAATCAAATCTAAAAACTTGCAAAAATTTAAGGAATCTAACGAATTTAACGAATCTGCGGGTGCCGCAAATCTCAACTCGTCTCTTGACTACATTTTTCATATTCTAAATGTGTATCAAATTTTCTGATTCCCATCTTTTCCTCACCTCAGCTTCAGATGTAATCTGTGTCTCTGCTTCAGGCTGGGAAACGTCAAAAACGCGCTCTTCGTAAAACTCCTACTCTTCAACTCGCACAGAGGCGTGTAATGCTCCGACCCCGCATCCAACGAACACTCCTCGCAAATAAAAGACTTTCCATTTTTCGGACTGCAAGTACTTCCCGTTTTGCATAAACTCGGATTACAGTAATCTTCGCTCAGCTTCACTTCGCAATTCGTTCCGGTAAAACCTCGAGCACACACGCAAGTATAACCTCCTTCGCGCACTTTACAAGTGCCGTTATGTTGACACGGCGAAGAATAGCACAAGTTGACTTCGGTATCACACAAATAATGTTCACGTGAGCCTGTAAAGCCCTTAGGGCACTGACAAGTGAACGTCGTCACCGGATAGATCGGTCGGAACAAAACGGTATCGCTGCTGATGAAATCGGACGCGTTACCGAACTTGAGGACCGTCAAACAGTCTTCGTAGTTGAGACAAGGCTCGCGGACGCAGAGGTTGTCGTCGAAGGGGAGGATCTGAACGGTGGACAGTCGTGCGAGGATACCACGATTCAAGTAGACTTTTTCTTGCAAGAGTTGAGGGGTGTAGTATGCTTCCTTGGGGACGTCGGGACGCTTTACGGAGAAACTCACGTTGAGGATCTTCGCATCGACGTCGGTGTCGTCCTGGATGCTAAAAACGTAGATGTTTTCTTTAGGGCACGGAATAATGGCTGCTAGTCCGTCCATAAAGAAGCCCAAAAGGGGCGAGAGGAACGCCTCTTTGGTCATTTGGTTCAAACGAACGGTGATGGAGTTGTACAACATTTCTTCGGTGATGAGGCGCACGGAAAGTTGCATGATGGCTTTAATTTCATTCACGCCGTCCGTGACGGAGACTTCCATGGACGCCATCTTCGGGACGTTGGTGTTGAGCTGAGGCGACAGTTGGATCCGCCCCGTGCTCTCGTTCAAAGCCACCAGATTCGCGTTGTTACCGGATAAAATCCTGTAATGAAGTTTATCGGAGACGTCGGCATCGAACGCGGGGATCCTCCCGATCGGCCCCGTCGGGAAAAAATCTTTGTAATTATTGAACATGATGAGAAAATCGTGAAGAACGGGCGCGTTGTCGTTGACGTCGGTCACGATTATTTCAACGTGGACGTCGCTACGCAGAGGTGGACTCGCAGCGCGAACGATGAGATCAAACTTCTTCTTCGGGCTCTCGTAATCTAATTCCGTCATCGTCAACAAATCGGCTTTCTCCGAGCCGGGTCTTGTCACCAATGAAAAGCTTTGACTGTCTTCGCCGCCTATGATCGAGTACTGAACTATAGCGTTGACGCCTTCATCGGGATCTTTAGCGTGGATTTCCCCGACGGTGGATCCGATCGGACTGTTCTCCGCGATGTACAACACGATCTTATCCGAATCGAACGCCGGCGGGGAATCATTGATATCATCGATTCTGATCGTTACAGGAACCGAACTACTCAGAGTCGGCGATCCTCGGTCGATCGCGTAGGCTTCGAGTTCGTACACAGCCACCGACTCGCGATCTAGGCCTTTGTTGGTTCGGATGACTCCGCTCGTCGCATCGATAACGAACGAACCATCCTCTTTGTCTTTCTCGCTCAAAGAGTAGGAAATCTTCCCGTTGAGACCGACGTCGGCGTCTGTCGCCGATACTTGAACCACGGAGGTTCCGACGAGGGCGTCTTCCAACACGTTTCCTGAGTAAGCGGCTTGTTTAAACACTGGATAGTTGTCGTTGACATCTGTCACGGAAATTTCAACATCTGTGGTATCGGATAACGGGGGGTTTCCCCCATCGCGGGCGGTAACGGTGAGCAGATAACCGCTCATTGTTTCGCGATCCAAAGTTTTCGTGGTGACGATAGCTCCGGTTTGGGGGTTTATCGTGAATTCGGGGGGGTGGTCGCCGTCTTCGCCGAGAGAGTATGTAATCTGAGCGTTGAGACCCACGTCGTTATCTGTAGCGGAAACCACGAGGACTGTGGTTCCCACGACGGCGTCTTCGAAGACCTACCAAAAAAATAAATTAGAAACGAACATGAAAAAGCTATTGCTGGATCCACACCAAGGCAACATGGAGCAACTTTTGTGTTTCTGTTGCTTGTTGTTGCTGCTACAAAGTGTGGGCGCAGCTTTAGACTTACGCTTGCGGTGTAAGGGGCGTTTTCGAACACCGGCGCGAAGTTGTTCGCATCGGTGACATTGACGTAGACTGTGGCTGTGTCAGTACGTCCGCCCGAATCCGACGCCGTCACCGTCAAAATGTAGCGCTTTTCTTGTTTGTAGTCCAAAGGTTGAGCCACGGTGATGACTCCACGTCCGTTCTGCGAAGTGATCGCGAATCGCCCTCGGGTGTTTCCATTCGTTAGTTCGTAATGTAAGCGGGTGTCTTCGTCGGCGTCGGAGGCTGTGACCGTCGCGACGGGTGTTCCCGGAGGATCATCTTCAGCGACCACCGCTTCGTAGTTTTTCGGCTCGAAAACTGGGTCGTTGTCGTTGACGTCTTGCACGGTGATGACGACGCTCGCGCTTGCCGATTGCGGGGGCTTCCCCTGATCCGTGGCGATCACTTGAAACATGAATTTTGATTGGTCTTCTCGATCTAGCTCCTTCGTGGTTGTGATCCAGCCGGTATGCGAGTCGACGGTCAGCGGAAAATCTTCGGTGCTGCCCCCGATAGAGTCTCGCGGTGCGATCGTGTACTTGATGTCGGCGTTGGGGCCTTCGTCGGCGTCGTAGGCTTGGACTTTGACGATGCTGTAGCCAGCGGGGGCGTTCTCCTGAATGCTCTCTTGGAAGAGCGACGTGTAGAATCTCGGGGCGTTGTCGTTGACGTCTTTGACGTTGATTAATAGTTGCGTTGTGTTAGAGCGAGCGGGGCTTCCCCCATCTTGGGCTCGTATTACCAAGCGATAATTTCGCAGGGTTTCGTAGTCCAAAGGTTTTACTAAGCTCACGTCGCCGGTTAGGCTGTCGATGGAGAATTGTGATTGGGTGTTGCCACTGATGATGGCGTAACGAATCGCCGCGTTGTTGCCTTGATCCGCGTCCGTAGCTCTAAAATAAAAAAAAAATTATCGAATGCTGCCGAGTTGCCATTTTGTTATAATAGTGGACCCATTTAAAATTTCATTCGCTTCTGTCAAATGTCAAAGCAATTATGACATTTGACAATCACCGTTATCTCTGTTCAAACTTACTTTGTTTCAGTAAATTTTCATGTAACAGCTTTTTATTTGTGTCCCAGTTGTGTTGTCAAAGTTTTTGTTTGTTTCGAAATGACAGATTACAGACAGGCGGACCAAAATCAATGCCTGCTGGGATACATTAATCATTTAATATTCATTCTATTTTACTTTAGACAAATGAAAATACAAGTTACTTTTTTAACATTTTAACAAATTTTTGTGCCAAACATCTCGATACATCCATTCGATATTGTTTGAAAAGTATAAAAATCTAGTTTTATGAAACTTCTATTGAGACACGAGTTCTCTTGAGTTTCTTAAATTGAGTTTTATACGCTATTTTTTCTAATTTGCTTAACTAATACATTTTTTTTACAAAAAAATCAAATTTATCATTTAGGTCAATTTGTTGACATTTGACATTTCGTGTTACCAACCGAACAAAGTTCCTAGATTTTGGGTTTGTTAATGGCTTATTAACGCATCAAAAATGAGTGTGTTAACGGTTTTATTACAACAGAAATATTTGTAATAATCATACAGTTGTACTACGCAATAGCGTATTTAAAAAATGTTCTCGATTGTTTTCCACTAAATAAGTATTTTTCATTATCAGATTTATTGACTATTTTTCGCTATTTGAAAATGTTTGATATTGTCCTTGTAAAAGAAAACGATAAAATCACGTCACTTACTTGATGTGGGCTATAACAGGATTCGACGTCCAATCGATGTCTTCATCCAACGCCACCGTGTAAGTCCTCTCCGAAAACTGCGGATAATTATCGTTATCATCCAAGATATGTACAACCACACTCGCACTTGACGACCTTCGGGCAGTCTGAGGAGTCGCTAAATCACTCGCCGTAACAATAAGCGTATAAACCTCCGTGGTCTCTCTATCCAACGTTAATCTCGTCGTTATCACCCCCGATTTGGAGTCAATCTTAAACGCGCGATTATCCTCCTCCTCGCTCGAAATTCCTCCTCCATTGATGCTCTGAATGGAATATTCGACATCCGCATTCTTCCCCACGTCTTGATCGGTGGCTTTCAACGTGATAACCGTCGAGCCCACGCTCACGCTCTCCTTAATGCTAGCGTCGTACTCGTTCATCTCGAAAACGGGAGAGTGATCATTCGCATCTAAAACATTAATTTGGAGCATCGTCGTCCCACTGCGAGGCGGAAAACTATCATCCATTGCGGTCACGCGGAAATAATGCACATCGACCAATTCCCGATCCAACTTCACCTTAGTCGTTATCGTTCCCGTTTTCGGGTCTATATCGAACATCGATTGGGTCCGAGAGTCCAACAAACTCGTCATGGAGTAGTTAATGGGACTGTTTTCGGGATCGCGAGCTTTCACGCTGGTTACTACGACTCCGGGGTCGCATTCTTCCAACACGCTGGCTACGTAGAGAGGTTTTTCGAAAAACGGGGACTGGTTGCGGAGCTCCCTGCGCACTCTCTTCGCTATATCCGTGTCGTTGAAAAGCTGATGATGGTAGACGATTTTCAGACGATGTTCCGAGTTAAGAACACGAATGTGATCGCAGTGAGCGGAGAACAAAACGGTGATCTTCCACATGGGTTCGACGATGCAAACGTCTCTGCTCGCCACCAGGTCGCCTTGACTGTGCTCGATTTGAAATCGCTCGTCGCTGAGGTAATCAAAAGTGACGCTGCAATACTCGCCGATTGTCTCGGGCAAGAAAGCAGCGATGGAGTTGATAAACTGCGACTGCCTCAGGCAGATCTTCTGCCACTTCCCCGTTGTCGGTATCGCGAACGACGCGTATGTTTCCGACACCCATTGTCTCGCTTCCGTTATTCTCTCTTTGACCGACGGATGAATCTGACTTAGAAACGGATTGGCGTCGTGAGATCGGCGTCTCCTTTGCAAATACTCCAAGTTTTCGTCGCTTCCTTCCGTGCATTGCTTCCCGACGATCAAAATCCTCAGAGGTAGACTGTAGTAATCGATGTCTCTCAATCGGTTCGATGTGGAATCGATATGGACAGTGAACAAGTTCGGATAATAGATCCCATCACATCGCAGACTTTCCAATAGAGAAACCTGTCCATTTTTCGGGTCCACATGGATCAGAGACTCGGTGAAAGGGGCCGATCTGTGTGCATTTATCTTGTAACTGCGCTCGGACCCGAGTCTGTAAACCGACGCGTTAAAGATTACTTCACCGGGCTGCTGATTCTCGTCGATTAGTAACAAGTAGCTGGAGATCGGAGGGAAACAGAAGTAAAACAGAAGAAAAATGGAAATGGTGTTTTGAAACTGTCTCTCAACCATGAGAGAAGGCGGTATGATCATTTTTCAGGGAGATGAACATCGTCGTTCATAGTATCGGCCGGGGGGAGTGGATGGGGGGCTTCATGTTGCTGGAACAAAAGCAAAGTTTAGTATTGTGGCTCACGATAATAATCAACATGCAACGCGGGGCTGGCGCACCGAGCTACGCACTTTTTCTTTCTATAGCCCCCAATCCCCGTTTTGCACTAATTAGTTCGCAATCTCGCTCACGATTTAGAATGTGCAAGAAAGCACATCCGTTAAGGCCGTCCGCGACCGTTCCCATACCATTGGTAGCACTTAATTAGAGGCTATGTTAATACAACTCAGGTAAAATAACGCCGGTCACGCAATTCTCGGCTCACATGCTCCGTAAAATAAAGTCGATTTTGTTATGAACCAGATATGGGATAATATTAAAACATTCCTAGCAGGTTGTTAAACGTACAGGCCGCCACAAAAGCTATAAAGACACACGACTCAATCCGTGTTAACAAGAAGAGATCACGTGTGTGAAAAGCGGTCCGGCTAGTTTGTTGACATAAAAATTTAAATAACTGACGTATCTCTTACGGGATTAATTATTAAGATTCGCTTGCTCGAGCGCGGTTTCTTCAGATGGAATTCCGAGATGTCGAGGTGGGATTCTTTTCGAATTAATCGCTTCTGGAGAATTTTCACTGATGAAGACACTACACCCACGAAACGCTTCGACGAAGTGCGTTCAAATTGAGTTCGTGGTAATGTGTATGACCTACCTAAAAGTTGGATAATAAACGGGATCATGCGCAGACTGGGGGTTGTTTCATTTATGCCTTCCCAGAAACTAAAGTTAACACGGCGGATTTATTCGATTTTCATGACGCGAACGTAAAAATGCAAAACGCGAAAACTAATCATCTTTTCAAAGACAATTCTGGGATCAGATTCCTATCGTAGATATCGAAAACATAACCCGATCGGCCATTTTGAATCCGCCATCTTAGTTTTCATTTAAAATCGTGACTTTCAAAAACAATATATCTTCTGAAAAGTCATTTTTGCGGCCCTAATAAATCTCCCCGACTTTTGACGTCTACTCTATCTTCTTCTCCCTTCATGTCCGACCTATCTACACGAGCCAACGTTGGGCTCACCAAGTGTGCGTTTGCGACTCGTTTATTGATTACAATTTGAGGAAGCCTCTCTTTGTCGTCCACTGCTGGACTCGGAATGTAATCAAATGCGACAAAAACTAATTAATCGGAAAAAATTTCCGTAAACGAATTCTCTTCAAGCTCTAGATTGAATCTCGTCAGTTGCCCGAGGAAATGACATTTTGCTTGAACGGAAACGTGCAATTTGGTTGGTAATGTTATTATCGCTGTTTTTTCAAAAAAATGCGCTTTTTCTGGGACCTGCCATCTGCTACCTTAGGCCGACTGTATTTAATTATAATGCAAGCAGCTGCAGCCAAGCGATACGGATTTCTCCAAACCGAACGATGTTTGGACAGAAGATGATTTCTATACAGGGTCGTTATAAAAGATTGTAGTGATAGAAAGCCGTGCTCATGTTATGAAGTTTTTGCCGCTCTACACAAAAATAATTCTAGTGTGACGACGTTTTTCATACGAACTGTCAATGGTGTCAATTGTCTCTATCATTCAGTGTGATTTCATTTTCGTTCATTAGTTCATTAGTTGCCTTTTGTCTGTTTTTGAAAAAATTATTTGAATTTAACATTTTTTTAATTTTGGAATAAAATACCTATATAATAATTACACCTTATTATCGAAATAGTGTGATAAATAAGGAAAAGCAGTGGATACATTCCGTTCAAGCATGCAAAGATAAATATTTGGCAAAATTTCTTGGCGTAGTTGTTGAAGAACATCCTCTAATGGTTCATAACCGAAGAATTGTGGATATGTTTGAAGCAACTGGCAACTATACTGGAGGTACAGGGAACATATCTTAGAAGTTTTTATCAACGAGTTACATGAGGAACCGCAGATTGGCTAGTTTCAACACGAGGGTGCTACAGCCCATACCTCTTGATACATACTTGCAACGATTTTATGAATAACGTCTAATAAGTTAAAATATTAGTGAGGTTATGTTTGCAACAAAATGGCACTTTCAGCATCTGTTGTTAAAGAATTTTTTGTTGTTTTTTTTTGGAGTACGAATGTGTGACACAAGTTCATTATGTAGTGTTCCCTTATTCAAATAATTTTGGTCATTTTCATACAGCGGCAATCACAAATGTTACATTTAGTTTTTACGCCTACTTAGACTACAGTCTTTTATAATGACTCTGTATAAATTTCATGTTCAGCGGTCGCTTCGAGCGAAAGTTAGAGAAACGTTAGAAGACCTTGTTTCGAAATTTTTACACGGAGTATGAGATAACCAACATTCCGAATAAACGAGACATTATAGAAGTTCGCGATAAAAAACTGGGATTTGTGTCGCGAGCGTAGCGTGAAATCTTCAATATACTTTGTGTATTTTATTGTTTGTTTGGACACAACACAAACGCCGTTTTCTAGGTGTGTTGATACCCCTGTTTAACGTCAGTGACAGGGTTACCAACAGATTTTGATTTCGAAATCGCTGTCAAAACGATCGTCTACCATAAATACCGACTCATTATAAGCGACTGACCGAAAATAACAGGTTTATCAAATAACAACAATTCATAACGAACACGCAGGTAATTTATGAGTTTCTCTCAGTTACTTTACCGTTTTTATAATTCTCGGTATTCCCCGTTTTGGTGCACTTCCTTACGTCGTCTGCCAGCCAACTATGCGATCAAACAAGTAAAATATCTTGTTTGATCGTCTTTCAATCTACCATGACGACTAGATCTATTTATTAAAACAACATCAAGTAGCTGTGGCGTTTCTCCAGTCATGGCTTACCTCGACTCTCTTGTCTTCGCTTGGAAAAATCTAATTACTCAACCTCATCCGTCCGTTTCTATCGTTTTTGAATATTAATCCGCGTCAATACGAAAAAAGCAGTACACTTTCCCTATCCAATCACTGTTCGCGGTCAACAAAACTTTTTATGTGATTGAACATGTTTTTATAGCCGTTGAATCTTTCATTGGGCAGATGCTTACCCAACCTCATCGTATGTTAACCGAATTCGCCTGCTTTGAATATCAATGCGGGAGAAGAATACAAAGCGAGCTGAAACACTGAGTAATTTCGAAATGAAAAAATTCCGTCACGCTGAGATAAATCTCGATTTTTAGCTCGTGACATTTCTGGTTAAATAAAGCGTCCGGTTGGGCGATAATTGGAAACTAAAAAGTGGAAATATACAGTCGGACTTCGGGCCAAGGAAACTCGACTGTAATCAATTTTTAGCAACAAAATATGGAATGTCTGGCATGTAATCATTTCGTTCTAACTGTATTTCTGGATATTGGGTGATAAATCAGCAGCTCCCAGGAAATGTTGCTTGGTCTGCTAATTTATTTAAATTAACGTTGCGTATAAATTATGGTATTCAGCATCAATTAATTAGCCTTGTTGGGTTCATGAGATAACCCGAGAAGCACGTTCAGTGGCATTCTAGGGTACTTACCCCTACAATTTTTTTTTACAATGCCGAGACAAAGAATCTTAGCAAGTGCCTCTCAAACTTTTATTTTGAGTGGTTATCGACCGCGAAAATTTATGTGAAGGTGTATTACCCTTACATTTAGGGGATGAAACGTGGGGTTTCGTTTGATCCGAGGGGTGACTCATCTTGTAACGAGGAGGCTCGTGAATTGAGACTTCACAAAGCGAGCTTTCAGGTATTGGAAGTAGTCCCATTATCGTAATGGGGCGACCCGAGCAGTTTAATTAAAAATCGAGTTTTGAAATGAAGACATTTTTCATATCGCCGCTTCGAATCTTTTTTATTCAAAAAAAACTCAACGATAGAACCTTCTCAAATTTTGAACCATTTAACATTTAAATTCTTACCTGTATTTTTAACGCAGACTGTACCTCAACATCGGTGCATTGACACAGGTATTTAAAAACCGAATTCTGAATAAAACTACCGGAACGGAAATCACTGGAGGTTTTATCACTAAAACTGCACACTTTCGGGGGGTTTTGAGGATTTTTCGGGGAAAATAAACAGTCTATTTACGGAATTCGGGTAAAAAACACAAGTTTACAGGTAGTCAGGCAGCCATTTTGAAGCTTTTGCTCTCTCTTTTGTCAGCGGGAGCTTCTGCAGTTTTCTGTTACGTAACGCGCCGAAAAACGGTAGATGGCGCCAGGTTTTAGAAGATTACGTGACGGTTTTATTGGAGGTTTGCGCAATATTATTGCACGTTTTCGGTTACATTGAGCAGTTTACGAGCTTCGTGATAATGAGAATATTGCGCAATCTTTAAACTGACCGTGTCTTTGAACAAGGAAGAGGAGCGACTATTTTTGATCGAGTGGATCCAGATAAGGTGTCATTTTTTTTACCGACACGGACCTTTTTTGGGCGACCACTATATCATCTGTTGCGGCCGTAAAGATGAGTTTTATGGACCATGTCCAAATATATAGATAAAAAAAGAGATGGCAGCCGTCTTCATCAGCCCTAGGACATACGTTACAAAAAAATCCTAGGTAACCTGATCCCTTTTTTTTTTGAACGGAATGGATTGTTACGGACTTTTTTATTAAATATTCTTTACGGACTGAACCATAAATAACCTACCTATAGCTCTACAGGTCCCTCCCCGCCTTAGGGAAGGTCAAATCTCCCGAATATATGAACCGCGGAAAGAAAAACGAAGCGTACACGATCCTCCTCGATTTCTACCGACAGAGATACCCCACAGCCGATAAAGAAGAAATGAAGAAGAAGATCAACTCTATGAGAACCAACTTCCGGAAAGAACTCAAGAAGAAGCTTCCCATCGAAGGTGACGTTCACGAAACGACCTCTTGGTATTTCAACGAGTTGCTCTTCCTCATCGACCAACAGCAAGAATTGTCAGAACCGAGAGTGAAGTTTGAGAAAGATCCAGAATTGGCGGATTTGGTTAAAGACTCAAGTCCGCCAACTGTACAAAACGATGGTGTTTCCAAGTTCAGGGAACGGAAATCGAACGAAGGTCTCGTTCAGGATGAGTTTGAGCAATTGGCGGGAATTTGGGCGAACGAGCTCAGGAAAATGGAGCCTTTACAACAGCTGTATGCCAAGAAGGCGATAAATGATGCGATTTTTGAAGGACGGTTGGGAACACTGGGGAGAAATTCCGTTGTTGTTAACACGAGGATGTCGCCTTGTAGCGAGAGATAAAAAAAATGCGTTTTTTGTTTTTATATTATTCATTAATAAGTTGCGTACCACATTTTGTCTACGATTTTATTAACATCACTACTTAGCAATCTAAACATACAGTTCACGATTTACACGGCGCCGTGGCAGCCTCCACGTAGTCGTCCATCAGTTGATTGATGGCGACATCTAAAATGCACTTCTTCTTGACCAAATTACTGAAACAGGTTGTGGCTCCCCGGAGTTTCCTGTAATTCATTAAAAAAAATTGAAGTTTTTGACAGTTTGCAACTTACTCGCAAATGTCGGGTTTTTTCAGACTTTGGGAGTTGTATATTTGAAGACAGTTCGTGAGTTCTTGCCTTTCATTAGTTTGTTTGAAGTTTTGGAAACAATTTATGAATTCGGGCCTATGTAAATTCTCTGAAAAGCAGGCAACCAGTAATACGCAAGTTTTTCAAAATGTCGACTCACGTAATGTGTCCTTGTGCTTATACCCAAAATCGATCAAACTCTTAATTAGTTGCAGATAAAACTCGGGCCAGTACTTTTCGTCTTCCGGTAAACACGCTTCCGTCTTCTCGACCAGTTTCTTCACACATCTGTCGAGATTCTCTTTGACGGTGGCAGCGGAAATGTTGAACATCCGGGCCGCTTTTGTCGTGTTACTGAGACAATGAGTGGCGCTCTCGAAAGTCAGCTACAAAGAAACTAGAAAACTCTAACAAATCAGAATTACCGAGAACGCCTCGTAGCCCCCATCGGGAGCGTTTTTATCACATTTCCCCTTTAAAGAAAACACCATGTAGTACTTTATGTCCACGGGGTTGTAAACTTGGTGGAAAAAATCAACATTCCTTCTCACGATGTTATCTACAAGAAAAACTGTTTCTCGGCGTTGAAAACCTGCAACTTACGCATGTGCACGCTGCGTTTGTTCTTCTTGGAGCACGCAGAACGCTTGATGAATTTAAAAAGAGCGTCCACGATGTTCGCGGGGGTGCTTTGGGTACACTTTTCAAGTTCTTCGACCACGCAGGTTTGCAGCTTACCCAAATCACTAGAGCATCAAAAGTGGGTTGGTATCGGTAAAAAAGAGAATCTTACTCGCATTTCTTCCTGTCGATGAGAAGAGTAGGCAACGTGTTGGTGTTAACCGTCGCCGGTTTGATCTTAAAAGTCGAATTAACACAGCTTTTGATCCCCTCGATCCGGCTCTGGATGCATTCGACTCCGCCCTCGGCGATAAACACTGAAAAAAAAAATCTAGAAGAGGAACCCCCGAAATTCCGACCTACTGGCGATTCTGTCCCCGTCTCGATAACAAATGAAATCTCCCAGTTGTTTCAAAACATCCAACGTGACATTCAACGCCTTTTGTTCTTCGTCGTTCAAACAAGGTCTCAGTTTTCCGGTGAAGGTCTCAACGCATGTCGCGAGTTTCGGGCGTTTCGCGCAGTATTTCCCGAAGACTTCGTCCATGGATCCCGTTTTCTTCGCTTCCTCGACTTCATTTTGTACAACTGTGGCGTTAGCAAAGCCGGTGATGCACGACTGGAAGGAGTCTTTCGACGCCTACGAAATGTCGTTAAACGGAAGGTTTATTAAACAATTATCTACTTTAAGTCGGTCGTATGTTCCCGCGCCTCCTGCTTTATCGCATTTCTCTTTGATAACCGCGAAGTCGTCTAAATCCACCTCGGGGATGTCGACGTCGGGGAGGGTGACTTCTCCGGAAGCTAAATCTGGCAAGGGAGGACGTTATTTGTGGTCTGAAAGAGTTCAAAAACTTACAGAAAAAGAGGAAGATTGCGAGGATCTTCATCGTGACTTGGTTGTCGACGCACTGGTTGTAATCTTTGACTTGTGGTAATCAAAAGGTTACGAACTGAGCTGACTCGTAAAGGATTTGATTAGATGATTGACGTTTGTTTTGGTCTGTTGACTTATCTCTACAGGGTCATTCGCGAAAAACAAAGGAAGGACGGACCTTACGTCGTTGATCGATTCACCGTTGTTTATTTCAATCGGTGATGGAATTTCAAATTTCGCGGGTTAGGTTGACACATGGTGACAGAAGAAAAAGCGCGAAATTCAAAGTGTGAAATGAGACACGTGAGATTAAATCACATTTTTCCTTTGACTTTATTAATCTACAATAATTTTATAACATTGCCTATTAACAATTCTATGAAATAAAATGTTTTAGGACATTAAGTGGTAACATGTCTTTAATAATACGTTATAATAGCTATTATTATAAAACTATATACATCACTAACGTTCTCACTGTCGGCAGCATATATATTTTGACGCTTACCACAATATTCTAAAGAGACGAAAACATTTATCATAAAAATAGCTTCAATAAGTAACATTGCATGTTGTAATATGTTAACTTTAATTGAGTATTCCATAATTGAAACCCGGTCGGGTTTTATATACATCACTGATACTCTATCGATTAATGAGGCCATCTGATTTTTTTTTTAACATTTTTGTCAAGCAGTAACAGTCAACCTACGTTTATTTAAACAACAAATACGTATATAGGCCAAAAGTTAGCATCAAAATGGCCTGATGGGTACATTTATTTGGAAAAAACCGGCGAATTTGCTGCGAACCGCGAATCGGTGGATTCTGGGAGAACGTTTCGTCCAACTTGAACATCATCATGGAGAACTGGTTGATAAGTCAGAAACCGTACCGAAAATATCCTAGTCTACAATACACATAATTAAATGCACTAGAATCTAAGACAACGATACGACATTAAGAGAATATGTGCTTAAGTACGAAGGTGACCAATAACATCGATTTTTATGTGGATATTGACAAGTCGATAACTGCACCGTTAATCAACTCTATCCATTTTTCTTTTTTTTTTTTTTTATTCAACATCTACGATACAACAATACGATAATGCCACGTGTGTATATTGAATTGAACATCAGTTCCAGTTTCTGACTTTATTAGGGAACGGCGGAACGTGAAGATGTCAACATCAGATAATGACTAAGGGCTCAAGAAAGTCTATTTCTAATGCCGACAGAGTTACCGTTCCGTAACACCCTGTATAGATAAACCTTGAAAGTAGCTGAATGTGTTATGATCCTTCAAAACATCCCACCAGAATCTCTCCCTTTCGCTCCTTTCCTTGAATACCTAAACTTGATCATTTGGAAAAAAAAAACTTGTGAGCAAACGTCACTTATAATTTCTTGACAGTAGCAGTAGCTTTCTTGTGGTATCGAAGACAGTTAAAGGTAGCCTAGAGTAGCGTATGTCTTGACGAAGGGCGTGTCCACTTTACACGTTTCCCTGTGGATCAAATATATCATTTTTATTTTAATATAAATTGGTTTCAAGTGCCTACCCCCTATTCTACTCAAGGTGGATTTAAAGTGCGCTGTGCTGATGCAGTGATAGAACAGGTCTTGGCTTGAACGGGGTTGCTGGAAAGACGATTCTCGTGGATATTATAAGGAAAACACTGTGGAGCGCGCTGAGGGTAAACAGCCATTTCGTAAAAATGACGGCAACGGAATAAGATACCGGGCGTGGGGTTTTGGCCACAATCGCCAAATCTTCGACTAGTTTGACATTTGACAGAATTGACAGTCGTTTTATTCTAATTTAAATTTTTTAGTTTTCGTGAAATTGTGTGGTTGTACAATTCTGACGACTTCCAGAGGTAAGAAATTGTAATTAAGGCAAAAACGTGCGACTTTAAAGTTCAGTTTTGATTTTGGTGGAGGCGCCCATGACCTTGACCTGACTTGACTTAACCTCAAATTTTAATCTCATCAAACATTGTTCAATTTCGTATTTTATGTGCTATTTTATAAAAAAAAGAGAGACAAATCGTATCTAGAGGTGAAATTTTGCATTCAAGAAAGTTTTGATAGGAGATTTTTCGATATTCTTTTCACTTCCATTGAAAAAACCGAACTAAAGTGTCTCTAAAGTCTACAGCAACAAATATGAGAAATGTGGCATTATATATATTAAATAGTCCTCAGCGATGTGCTACAAGCTAAATAATAAAAATAAACTATCAATTCAAGTTTTTGTTCATTATTTAATTTTTTGACATTTAAAAAATATTTTGCTCGTATTATATTACAACGTTCGATGTTATACCTCCGAGAACGTGCGTGACATTTCGGACATTCTGTATATTCTATTTCCGTGCCTCCACTTATCACTTATATATTGTTTGAAGTTAGACTCGTTGATTCGGGACAGCGAGCGTCCGCAGCTCGTGGCGTACGAAATGGCTGTCGTGCGAAAAAAATGTGAAAAAATTAACAGTCGTGTTTGCCTTAACTCACGAAAACCGTGGTGTCGCCTCTGCTCTACAACTTACTCGTCTTCCCAAGGACACACGTCGTTACTCTTGGCTTCCGTGTCGGCCTCGACTTCAGTGATGGGTTCAGAGGGAGGAAGTTCGCTGGCCGGGGACTCACTGTCCGGCTCAGCAAGCGGCGCCAGAGGTTCCTGTTGGCTGCACGTGGCCTCCACTTGTTCCTCTAGGCCGCTGTCGACCGGTAAATCATCGGCCACCGAACTGACACTGATAATAGGGGCATTCGCTCCTGTCACTGAACAAGCCTTAGCTAGACCGTGGTTCTTCACAACAGTTTTATTAGTACTAGTGCATTCTTCTGTTTTATTGTCTGCGTCACTAGGAATAACGAACACCGATGACGACGTGCTGGTGGCTGCGGAGCTGTTGTCTTCGAAAGAAGACACCTTCCGCTTGGATGCGTCTCCGGTGGAGTGAGTGATTGGCACGGAAACGGACGCTCTCCGAGGAGGGTCGATGGTGGAGGTGGACAATTTTCTGCTGCCGTCGACGGTGTGTTGTTGCGTCAGAGTACAGACTCTTTGGACTCGCTCGGAGACTTCCGCTACTGCCACGCTTATATCCGAAGAGGAGCTTCCGGAGTCGAGTTGAGCAGAATTTTTCCGGGAACGCGGCTCGGCGCCGCTCTCCCAAGGACACACTTCTTCCGATGTTGACGCTCCTGCTACGATCGCGATACTTGGTTTCTTCACTCTGTGCGGAAAGAAGAGTTAGAAAGTGTTCGGGGCGAACGTGAAGAGTGAAGAAATGTACAAGGCGGAGGTCGGATTTCACGTGAATACCACCTCAAGATACTGGTGCAACATTTAGATCTTTAACTGGTGAAGGTCGTTTCGTACAACATCGAGCTGAGCATGCAACATCGATCTGCACGCACTCAACATACTTCTTTATCCTAGAATTTAGAGTTACCAACCAAGTTGCAACTATAAGATCTCCTCTGTTAGACACTATCCACAGGAATCGACGGGTCTCAGTCGCAAGCAGCCCCAAACACCACGTTAAATTTTTTATGACAACGGCTCGACACGTTTCGGGCTGATTGGGCTCTTGAGACGCCTGGAAGGATGTAAAGAGAAGAATCCCAGACGGGTGTGATAGTTGATAGAGTTTGCTCTGTTGAGAAGCTATAGCTAGTTTGGGAAGCCACACTGACTGACATCGACGGTACACCAACACAGCAAAATCCAGTAATAACAACCAATTCAAGAGGAATACTGTTTTTAGCATACGACGAGCGGACTTACGGACTGGTAACCGGAGCTGCTACCGGACTGGCTTTCGGAAGGCCCGCCAAATCGCCCCTGCAAGTTAAGCATGAGGTCCACTAACTACATCTAAATGAACATTGCAGCACTACTAGGCACACCCCGAACTGGACCGGCATCGGCAGTTCCCCGACGGCTTTCGAGCCGTCGGCGAGCCGCGACCGTCTCTGGAAACGATCCCGCGGTCGTTTCTTCGGGTGTGGTCCGCCCTAGCGGTTGGATATAGTGTGCCCTAACAGTAACAGATGTGGGTACACTGAGCGCCATGAGAAGCCATGCGCCGTGCAGCCTTGGGCACTGATAACCGCTGAGACAGAGAACAGAATCAAGTTACCTGTACGGAATGTCGCTCAGGTTACTCTGAGAGTGGGAATGGGGCACCTTTGAGTCTTTCACACCGGAAACGGCGAGTTCGTGGGCGGAGCCGGAAAGACTCCGATCACTACCTCTGCGTTTCGCCAGAGCGCTGCAAGTCACCGTCGCCCCCTGAGAAGTCTGCTGTTGCAGGAGTTGTTGATTGGGCGCACTGCTCGTAGACGTTTTCTTTTTTGTTTGGCCGAACCCGAAGAAGCTGCAAAACAAACAACTCGCGGATAGAGACATGGTTCAGAACGAACTGGGAATTATTTGGATTACCGGTTTTATAAATAGCGCGTGTCTTGTTTATTTGGATACTGGGAATTGAGTTTTCTGAAAAACCGTCGTAAAGACTGGTTATTTTTGAAATGATGTTCGTAAGTTATCTTTGAAGACAGCAGGAATTAAACTTTAGCACGGAAGGGGGAGATGGAGTAGATAACCTGCAAACGGACGATTTATAGTGATGATGGGGACGAAAGGAGTAATTGTCGTAAAGAACCATTAACCACCCACGCGTGCTTCTAATATCCTCGTTTACAACATACACTCACCGTTTTTTCTGCGAAGGCTGGATTCCGGTCGCCAGAAGATTCTTATAATACTCTGATCTAATAAACCTAGGATAACAATCTTTTTTCAGCAACAACGTATATACATGTTCTTGTGCGGCGTCGAAAGTGAATCTGCTGGGTGTCTTCATCTCTTGGTGGATTTTCTCCATCGTTTTGCCATCAATGTTGATCTCGCAGGGAGCACCGGGGGCCAAAAATTCCCTAAAACATCCACGTCAACTCGAAAACACCCCACCACCGACGACTCACTCGAAAATTTCGTTAACTTTCCTCTGGATTTGCGATTGAGCAGAACGTCTCAAATCGTTCACCGCCATCCAAAATCTGATGTTCTCGTGACTGTACTCTTTCCGTAAGTAATTAGTGAACTCTTGTAAACCTGTCGGGTCTGAAACTAGCTCCTCCATCGATAAGCCCCAGCGTCGGACACGCTTCTCCGTGGGAATTTCAACACTGCGGAACGATTCGAAGTTAATTGGAAAAAGTAAAACGAAATTGAATAAACGACGAGATAAAAATGGAGCGTCAACTTCAGGACATAATTTGATATTAAAGAAGTAGTGAAAATTGATTTACGACGTCAAGGATGAAATTAAAAATGGCGCGGGCTAAGAATAGACGCGGATTTTTACCAAGTTTCTTGTTCTAATTGTCGTGGAATCGTTGTCGCTCCGATCAAATATTAGCTTTGTGTCTATGAAAGGGTAACTTTGCAAAACAAACTCTCCGAGTTTCTAAACAAGACAACCCCTTCTTGTCGTGTTTCGTGACTCGTTAAAACCGACACACTTTGTATTATACATTAATTACTACTCACAGTGCACTGTTTAGTTGCCAATACGTCGTATCTTCGCTGACCCATGGATTGGAAGGTTGCGTTGGTGTTATCAAAGGGTCATACTCCGTATAAGTTTCCACGTGTTGGACCATCCCTTCTAAAGCCTGCGAGACTTTAACTCTCGTCCTCGACAAACTATTTTTCAACAACTCGACCTGAACAACAGAAAGATCACGGATTCGTTCGAGACACACTTCGACTCACTTCTCTTTTGCAATCTTCTATTGTTCTTTTCCTGGTTCTGGATCCGTTCCAGCTTCGTGTCGGCACCGGACACTGTTCCAACGAAGTCACCATTCCCGGCGGAGGTCTGTGAACCCTCCAATAAGCTCGTTCTTGAGAATCACTTATAATCTTGTCACCCTTTTTCAGCCCTTTACCGAGTTTCACCTGGATAAAAGAGACGTGAAACGGATGTGACGGTTCGCGAGCTCTAACCTGTTCTTCCGCTTGCATTGTTATAAAATCCCACTTGTTGGCCAAGTTCTTTCTCAAGTTACTCAAAGCTTCCAACTCGTAATCCTCGAGACCGTGTCTCTGCTTATTCCTTAAAGTTCGTTTAGCTAAGTAAATGGCGTATTCTACGTTATCCGGAGGTCGGTTCTGCCAAGGCCAATAGTATGGAGACTACAACGAGAAAAACTCAACGACGAACGACGCCATCTTGGATACTTACTTGAAACCTATATAATGAGCTATCATCTTTCACAACCAGGTTTTTTGAATCGCTTACGGGAAAAAAGTAGCCATACTGACACAGCTGATTGGCCAGATTGAGAGCCTCTGAAAAAAAACCAATATTAGTATTATTATTATTATCAACGGGTCGGTCCCCCTTACCGGATTCTTCGATCCCGAGTCTCTCCATCAGCCATTCAATTAGGTCGTACCCTGCACAAAAACATGAAATATGTATTCAACAACGGTGGCTTAATTAAAAACGTTTTTGTGTCAGATCATTGTGTTTGTGTTTCGATTAAAATTGGATTTGGACTCACCCATGAAAGCGGCAGGAATGGATGTAAGGAATAATTTTTGGCTTCGTACTGGAACGCCCCCGTGCTCCGTGTCCTGCATCTCTCTCACCAATCCCTCCATCTGTAGGAAAAAAGCAAGGATTAATGACGAAAATTGGATTTTAACGGGGAGTTATTAAAACGACGTCATGGGCGTCAACCCGGTTAAGGGCTGCAGCTGCCGATTCTCACGAGTGTTTGAAGAAGTGATGAATAATAAACATCACCTCTTAACATTTATTTACAATTGTTTTAGGTGATCCGGTTATTTGGAAAGTTGACTGACTACGCAAAATAAACGAGGGCGTTACAACAAGTCGGGACGGTTTTCGGAATCAAGACGTAAATATTTGTCGGGAAAATTTTTATTTTTAGATGTTTTGAGAACCGTGCAACTGTGAGTTGCATTGCGCGGACTGTCGTCAAAAGACGTTACGTTTTATCAACGGGGTGTCGGATATATTTGAATTTTAAATTTCGCGGTTTTACTGCCGTCGACGGTTGCCACGAACTCGTGGAAAATTTCAAAAGGGCTACCGTTTCCCTCTCTAATTACGATCTTTTCTGTCCATTTTATACCTTTCTCGTTTCCATGAAAGCGACGATAACAAGCGAAATTAGCTATAAAATGGCGAGTGAAAGAAATAATCACGCGGCCATAACAACGTTTTTGTCATTCTTACGAGAAAATGGCGCACAAGTTCTCTTCTCTCCCACTCCATCTGTTATTACAAGACTTGTTTTTGTATGTGCTTGAATGTTTCCACGATAGTTTTTATATTTATTAACTTCTGTTTCCTTGGTTATATGAAGAAAGATCACAGAATTTGAGAATTAGATCTGAGAATTTGAAGAATTGGAACGATTTTTTTATTTACTTAAATTGATTGAAATTTGAGCATTTTTGGACGAGGATTTGAGGCTTTGATAATTAAGACGACTCAGGAATTGAGAATTTGAAAGTCTTAATCGAATATATAAATCTCAGGATATAAAAAAGTTCTGGAAATTTGATTTTTTTTTTATCTCTCAGAACTGACAATCTGGGAGTCCCAGGAATTGAAAATCTGAGAATCTCATGATTTGATTTAATTTTAAAATGTATTGCTCTCAGAATATGACAGATTCGATATGTGAAGACAGAATTAATTTCAATTCTGATAAATCTGAGCAATTTAGACAAATGGACCCGGCGCATCCACCATTTTCGGAAACTTTAATTTTCCCTAATTCAAAAACCTAAAAATCAGAAGAAAATTTGATGTTTGTTTCCGACATTAAACGACTTTAGATTCTGATTCTGAGCACGTTAATAATTTAAAACTTAAAGTTATGATCATTTAAGTGGCTCAGGGATTGACAATGTGATGGTCTTGAAATATAAAAAAGATCTGTAAATTTGAGATTTTTTTTATTTCTCACGTTGAATATCTGAGAATCTGTAAATAGAACAAGTTTAGATTTTGATAAATATAAACATTTTAGGAACGAGGACTTGATGTTTTGTTCAGGAATTGAAAATCTGTGTCTCATCATTTGATCTAATTTGAAAATCTAATGCTCTCAGAATATGACAAATCTGAATGTGGAGACACAATTAATTTAAATTCTCATAAATCTTGGCAGTTTAGACAAGTGGACCTGGCGAATCCACCATTTTCAAAAACTTTAAATTTCCTTAATTTGATAACCTAAACATCTGAAAAAAAAAATTGGTGTATGTTTCCGACTTTAAATGACTTTAGATTCTGATTCTGAGCATGTCAATAATTAAGAACTTGAAGTTTTGATAATTTAGGCTGCTCAGGAATTATCAATCTGATGATCAGAGATTTCAAAATCTAAAAGCTTTTCTAACTCTGACACTGAAGTTCCGAAATCTGAAAAGAAGCACTTTTTGATCGTTAGAACCGCTCAGGAACTGAGAATTTGAAACTCTTGTAATTGAAAATTTGATGATGTCAGAATATAAAGAAAGATCCAAAAATTTGAAATCTTTTAATTCTTATATTGAAAATTTAGGATCTGAAACAAAGCGAACTTAATTTCTGCGAAACCTGAGTATTGTAAGAGCTCAAGATCTAAATATTTATTTTTAAGATTTATTTTAACATTTTTTAGGATTTAAATATTAGACAATTTTGATCTAATCTGAGAACGTAATAAAAATCTGCAACCTGAGCATTTGAGAACTTCTCTATTTCTGAACATTTTAGTCTTACAAGTGAACGTGAAGGAAGGTCTGGAAATTTGAGAAGTGCTGTATCTTTGACATTAAAGATCTAAGAACCTGAAGATAATGAAAATCTGAGTATTTCAGAAAACAAATTTAAGCTTATTTTCGCATGATCATGTATGAGAAAAATGAGTGTATCCGGCGCATCCACCATTTTCGTAAAATGGTTTAATTTGAAAACCTAAAGATCCTAAGAGAATTTAGTGTCTGTTTCCGAAGTTAAACGACTTTAGATTCCGATTCTGAGCACGTTAATAACTAAGTAATTTTATAATTTCAGACGCTCAGGAATTGACAATCTGAGGATCTCGAAATACGGAAAAAAAATTTGAAAAGAAATAATCACGCGGTCATAAGAACGCTTTGTCATTCTTATGAGAAAATAGAGCACAAGTTCCCCCTCCCCTCCCCCATTCGATCTGTTATTGTGAAAACATGCTTTTGTATGTGGTTCAAAGTTTCCGATAGTTTCCATATTTATTAACTTCTATTTTCTCGGCTCGCACGCTGAATTTTCTGTCGCATCGCATAAATAACCCCCCGATTTTAAAAATATCGCATTCTCTCAAGAAGCTCGCCTTAAATTAGAACATAATCTGTTTTTGAAAACTTACACCGGTAAGTAATCAAGAAGTTTTCCCAAGAGTGATTTTTACAAAGAAACTTTTTTAAACGCCGAAACAACGTTATATTGAGTTTGAAAAGTTAAACAAAGAAATTTTACGTTGTGCGGTTGCATGCGTGGAAATCTACAGTCCAATAATAGCGTTGACGTCACATTTCCCGAAGAATCGTCGAAAAGGGTGGAGTGATTTATGGGGAGATGAAAGAACAATGACACACAAAATTAAAACAAGATGTAATCTATAAATTGCTGGCGGAAAACAGGAAGTTAATAATTGGAGACAATGCTTCTGGATGAAGATAGTTTTATGGTTTAATGGAGCTCAGCTGCGGACACACATTCTCCACGAGCTTAAGCTTTTAAGCACGTTCTACCTTTTTAACTTTTTAAGATCGTTTAAGGTCTACTACTTAAACCCTCACAACTAATTTTTATATACTCGAAGACGCGACCCGGCGCATCCACCAAATGTGAGGAACTGGCGCAGCAAGTCGGATTACGAATTTATGACTTAAATATTCTTTTATGTGTTGCTGAGAAAACATCCTTGGCTTTTTCAAGTCTCCTTAAATTTGACATTTCAGACTCCAATACCCCAGCAAACACATCGAGTGCGTGCCGATAACAGGAGTTTTTGTCCCCTTTATTGGAAAACGTATCTGTTTGAAGTTTGACGACGTAATAGGCTCTCGCAACATTTCCATGTTACCGTGCACGGCAGCTGTGAAAAGAACGCGTAAATTGCCAAGTATTTCGTTCAAACGATGCTCATCTATATTCAACAAGAGTGCGAAAAATATGGAGAGTCAAAGGTGGCGAGGGATTATTAGCAATTATGGATGGATGTGCATGTAGGGGAAGTGCGCCTGAAGCGGAGTTTGACAGACTGAGGTTATGTGATAATAACAAACCGGATGTATGTGGATTATTATCTTCTCTTAACACTGCCAACCTAAACTCAGCTCTTTTCGTTTTTTTTAATTAAATGAACTATAGTTCCGTAAAATTTTCGACGAGATTGTGTGCTTTTCACGGACACGACTGCCACAACGCGGTCGGATACAATTACAAACCGTCAATCTAGTTTCTGCAGTTTTAATTAAATCTGACTTCCTTCTGTCCATAAACAAAACAGCAAAAAATCCAGCGGTTAAGTAATTGCGAGTCTGACAACGTAATTTCGGGATAGTTCTTCTCCCAAAGGCGCATTTTAATAATTACCCACGAAAGGATCGATTCGATTTTAGAGTAATTAATTTCTATCATGTCCTTTACTCAATTATTTTCGATTTTTTCGTTGCCGCTTTCAATTAACTAAGTGCACATCTTTTACTCCGAGATGGCAATTTCGAGTGTTTGCACACAGTCTTCCGGGATTATCTACAGTATTTAAACACGAAGAGGTAAACCGTGAACCTTATAACTTATTCATGCCACCAACTCGGCGGTTTTGATTAAGTGCCAAGTTTGCAAACAGGGGACGTTTTAGAGTGACCGAAACGTGGGCTATATTTAGCTGCGAACAAAAAACTAAAGTTAGAATTTCATTAGGAGCAAGTTTTAGATCTTGGAACGGTAATGGAAGTGTATCCGGGGAGATTTCGTTACAATGACAAACTTGTGCAAATACGCAAAGAAAAATGTGTTTGGGGAGTTTTGTTATTAATGAAAAACGAATCGAAAGCGCTTTAATTAGCTCCGGCAGTGACGATAATACTCTATCGTTCTTATCTTCTTAATTATGCGAATAATTAATTATCTAATTAAATTCTCGGAATCGCAAATCCAAATAATTGCTTTATTGTTATGACTAGATAGACGGGAAATATCTGCAAACGATTTATTTGAGCGTTACACTTCCTAGGTTAGGTGTCGACACGTGTGACAAAATTTTGGAGGAGATCGAAGGCCGTTTTGACCCGGCGCATCCACCATTTTTGAAAAATAACAAAATTACTATTGTTGCTGTTTTATTCGATGGAAAGTGCACGTAATTTGAGAATTTCAGCCTAAAAGAATGTGAGCATAACTTGGGGACCGTTTTTGATATTAAAGATCTAAAATTCTGAGGATTTTTCTAACTCTCATACTAAAGATACGAAATCTAATAAAAGCACTTTAAAATTTTGATAATTAGAACCGCTCAGGAACTGAGAATCTGAAACTCTCACAATTGGTAATCTGATGTCAGAATATAAAGAAAGCTTTGAAAATTTGAGAACTTCTATTTGTGACATTGAAAATTTAAGATCTGAAACAAAACGACTTTAGATTCAGAAAAACCTTAGGGTCTGAAAATTTTACAGATAAAACGAGCTGAAAAATTGAGAACTTTCTTATCTCTGATACTCAACATCTGAGATTTGAAGACAGACCGATTTTTGGTTCTAACAAGTCTGAGCATTTTAGAAACGCCGATTCGAAGCTCTGATAATTCGCGCCGTACAAAAATTAAGAATCTGAACTCATCTAAATATAAAAAAAATCTAAAAATTGTGATTTCTTTATCTGTGACATTCAAAATCTGGGAATCTGTAGAGTGAACAATTCTAAATTCTGAATCATTTTAGGAACTGTGGATCTCAAATTTTAACAATTTGGACAACTCAGGAAATAAGAATTTAAAAGTCTCACAAACTGTTACAATACGAAAATCTGATGATCTCAGATTGTGAAGAAAGATCTGAAAATTTGAGAACCTTTTTATCTCTGGTAACTACAGGTAAAACGAATTTCTTTAAATTCTGATAAATTTGATGATTTCGGGAATTCAAAGTATAAACAATTGCTCAGGAATTGAGAACCTGAAAATCTTACAATTTGATCTAATCTAAAAACCTGATGAAAGAAAATCTGAACGTTTGATAATTTGTTTATTTCGGACATTGAAGACTTGAGAATCTGAAGACACCATGATTTTTGAGGAACTAAAGAAATGGAGATTTGATAGTTTGGGTTGTCAGGAATTGAGAATCTAAAATTCTAATAGTTTGGAAAACTTTCTGAACTATTTTCGGAGAATTTGACAATTTGAGAACTTCATCATCTGAGAAGTTAAAATTTGAGAATCTGAGAATACGAATGATCAGTTGAGAAACATAGAGAATCGAGACTGTTAAAAATATTTGAAAATCTGTTGATTCCTGCATGTAAAAAATCTGCAGAAATCTAAGAATGTCTTAAAAATTGAGGATCATAACTTTTAAGAGCTGAGGATCTGAAAATAGAAAAATTCTAGATTCGCATAAATTTGGGTATTCGAAGATCTACAATCTTACGATTTAAGGCAAAAAGATTTCACAATTTAGGCATGTTAGAATCTGAGAGTCCAAAATCTAATTATTTGACACTTTTGAGAATTATTTTATACTTTATAAACCTAAGAATTTGAGAGCGCAAAACAAATCTAAAAGATTGATGAAATGAAAAATGTGACTGGGTCGACCTGAAACGTATAAGCCTAAACCTGAAATTATTAGATCTGTATAATGTGAGATGGATCTGCGAAATCAATTAAATGGGAGAAATTAAAAACCTAAAGTTTGGGAATCTGATTTTAGAACTTATAACTAAGAGCTTGAGAACTCCTAGAAATTGCAACTTTCAAACCAAGGACTCTAAAAATTCAAACCTGGGAATCTGGGGATCTGAGATACTGAAAACCTAAAATGTAAGAATCTGATCTTTTTGCATATAGAAACTAGTAAGTTAAGAACCTGGAAAGATGAAAACCTGAGCAGTTAAGATGTGAGAAACCTGTTGAAAAATCGTCGAAGGAGTTGAACGTTAAGATATATCTGTCCAAACCTAGAGTTTGGAAGCTGCAATTCTAAAATCTAAAACTTCTAGGTTGCTGCCTAAAAAACTAGCATTTAGAAAATCATTGGAAAATTTGAAAATTTAGAACGGAATGTGTCCAAGAACTTGTAAGATGTGAACCTGAAAACCTATGCTAGCAGAAATTTAGAAACCTAAAACTCTCAGGTTGCGATGGGATCTAAGAAGTGTACTGAACTAATCATGTGAACTTTCTGAACATCTGTCTGAGAATCGGAAATTCAAAATCTGAGAATTTGATTCTAGATTCTATGAACCTGAGAAATGATGAAACCTGTCTGAAAATAAAAAACCTTAAACCTGAGAACCTGAAAACCTAATTTTGGAATCTAAAAGCTGTGAACCTGAGAAATTCTGGATTAAGAACTGTAAAATTTGAGAATCTGAGAAACTTATCACCTAAAATTGGAGAATCAATTTCTAGAATTTATATGCTATGATTCCGAAAAATCATGGGAGTAAAAAGTTGCAAACAAGAAAATCTGAGAAATCGCTTGAATCTGAGAATCTAAAAACCTAAAATCAATATATTAAAAACCTAAAAACCTGAAATTATTGGAATACTGAAAGAGAAAATCAATTTAGAACGGAATTCAGAAAATTTCGAAGCACACACGAGAATAATTGAATTTAACTTTAATTTTAAGCCCGAGTCTAAATCATCCAGAATGACCATAAATCGCATCGTAGCCTCCCAAATCATGATAAAACTCGCGTAAAACTTTCCTCCCGTCGAAATGGAAGTTCTCCGAAATGATTTAAAAGTTTCTCCCAATATATCGATCGCGTACTAAACTTGTAACCACTAAAAATAGTGTTAGATCAACTCTCAGGTACTTGACTCCATCTAAAAATACCTCATCTAATTCCGATATTCCAAAGAAGACCCCATCGAATTACATGACATGTCAGCAATTGGAATGCCGAGTCACACCCGACGTATATTGCATTTCAGGAAGTTTTTCTGTGACAAGAAAGCAAGATCTTGACACTAACGTTTGTCTCAAAAAACTTAACAACGGCACAAAATGAACTCGACCGGAAACGATGGCTTCCCGACTCGTTTTGTCTGAGATGCTTTTAATTGGTTCTGAAGTTCCGAAAATTGCGCGTTTCAATGGGAACAGCCGAATGTCTGGCCTAAAACCCGGAATTAATTCCGGGAGCGGCGGGATATTACCACGCTAACACCTAGGGAATGTTAAGTAACTAATGGAGAAGGTTGGGGCGAAAAATGGAATTTTCAACGTATGGGGAGATTAAGCGAGCGAAGGTTTTCACGTTACAAAAAAAGCTCCTTAATATGATTATCTTATCAAAACAACTCTGTGTTAGAAATGTGGGAGCAGCGCGTAATGCCCTTGACATGAATCTTTAACAGACATCGGAGCAGAAAGCTCTCAGATGTATTAGTAATTGCTTCGTGATGGTTAAATGCAACAGTTCCTTATTAGCAGCCAAGGATCGTGTTACCAACACTGACAACCACTAATAAATACTTGAGACGAAGCGGACAGCTCCAACATGTGTTAGAAGAGCCACTGTAAGATTGGTAATTAAAATTGTGATTAGCGAAAGCTCGTTAAAGCGGAGCAGATTCATCGCCGGAGAAAAACGGGCAACTCGCTTTTAATAAGTAGAAAAATATTGCGTTGCTTGAAAATTAAATAACTTTAATCCTTCGAATTTCAAACTTTGTTGCTACGAGGTTGGTTAGAAAAAGTATCATCCCTATCGGGAATCCAAATTTTTCAACATTTTCTTTAAATTCTCTAACTTTTATATTTATGAGATTATAATAATGAAATTTGTTTGTTAACTTTGACATGCTTATCGTTTTTGTAAAATTCCATGACATTATAACGAAAAATTTTTTTTTTAGATTTTTATTTTTAGAACGAATCGAAATTTTACATTTTTTTTGAGATTTTGTAACTTTTACATTTATGAGGGCATAAACACGAAATTTGAGGAGGTTGCCAATTTTGATATATTTTTCACTTGTGTGAAATTATAAAATTGTTCAGTGAAAAAAAAAAGTTCTTGAAATTTTCAATTTTTAGGGGAAATCAACATTTTTTGGAATTTTCTTCAAATTCTGTAACTTTTGTATTTGTGGGACTATTACAATGAAATTTGCAGTATTTGTTTACTTTGACATGTTTATGATTTCTGTAAAATTACAAGATATTATAACAAAAATAAATATTTTTGAAATTTTCAATTTTAGGACGAATTGAACTTTTACATTTTTTTAAAAAAATTGTAACTTTTACATTTATGAGGCTATAAATATAAAATTTAGAGAGGCTGTTAGTTTTAACGTGCTTACCGTTTGTGTAAAATTACAGAACTGTACAACAAAAAAGAAAATTTTTAGAAATTTTTGTTGTTAGGTCAAAATAAAAATTTTGCAAGTTTTTTAAAAATTTTGTAACTTTGGTATTCACGGGACTATAACAATAAAATTTGCAGTGTTTGTTAACCTTGACATGCTTATAATTTTTGTAAAGTTACAAGATATTATAACGAAAAATAAAATTTTTAGAAATTTTCATTTTTAAGATGAATTGAATTTTTTTTTGAGATTTTGTAACTTTTACATTTATAAGGCTATAAACGTAAAATTTATGGAGGTTGCTAATTTTAACGTGCTCGTCATTTGTGTAAAATTATACATTTGTACAATTATAAAGAAAAATTCTAGAATTTTTCACATTTAGGGGAAATAAAAATTTTTCCATTTTTTTTTTAAACTTTGTAACTTTTGTATTTATCTGACTATAAGCATGAAATGTGAGGAGGTTGCTAATTTTGACATAATTATCGTTTTTGGAAGATTACAGAATTCTGCAACGGAAAGGATTTTTTTTAGAAATTTTTCATTTTAAGACAATACGAAATTTTTGATGTTTCTCTCGGCATGTGGGACTTTTATATTTATGCGACTACAACGATAAAATTTGCGGAGGTTGCGAGCTTTAACATGCTTGTGATTTGTGTAAAACTGCAGAACCGTACAACAAAAAGGAAAATTTTTAGAAATTTTAGTTTATAGGTTGAATCAAAATTTTGCAATTTTTTTTAAAAAAATGTAAATTTTGTATTCATGAACCAGAACAATGAAATTTGCAGTGTTTGTTAACTTTGACATGCTTATAATTTTTGTGAAATTACATAACATTACAGCAAGAAAGAATTTTTTTGAAATTCTTATTTTTAGGACGAATCGAAATTTTACATTTTTTTGAGATTTTATAATTTTTACATTTATGAGGCTATAACATGGAATTTAAGGAGGTTGCTAACTTTGAATGTTGATTATTTGTGTGAAATTACAGAACTGTACAACGAAAAAGAAAAATTCTAGAATTTTTCAGCTTTAAGGCAAATCAAAAATTTTCAAGTTTTTTTTATGATTCTATAACTTTGGTATTCATGGGACTACAACAATGACATTTGAGAAAGTCGCTAATTTTGATATGCTTAGTTCTTGTATGAAATTACAGAATTTTACAAGAAAAAAAGAAATTTTAGAAATTTCAATTTTAGAACGAATCAAAACTTTTCTGGTTTTTTTAAAATTCTGTAACTTTTAATTAATTAATTAATTAATTTAATGCAATTTGTGGAGGTTGCCAACTTTGAAATGCTTATCATTTGTGTGAATTTCTTGTAATGTACAACAAACAGGAAAAATTTTAGAAATTTGTTTTTAAGACGAGTCAAAATTTTTAACTTGTGCTTTGAGATGCCGTAACTTTTGCATTTATGGGACCATAATAATGAAATTTGCGTAAGTTGCTAAGTTTAACATGATTATCATTTAGCTAAATTTATAGAATTTTACAATAGTAAAAAAAATTTTAGAAATTTATTTTTGAGGATAAAGAAAATTTTTGCTACACTTTGTTTATGATTCTGAAACTGTTAGATTTATTGGATTATTAAATTATTAAAAAATATATTAAAGTTTTGGATTTGTTATTCTTCGATTTCTTCGATTTCGTGAAGATTTTATTGAATGCTTCATTTTTGAAAATTCTCACACTTCTTTAAATTTCTGAAATTCTTTGGATTTCTCCAATTTGTTAGTATTCCTTTAAACTGTTCTTAATCTTATCATTTTTTAGGTTGTTTTCCATTTTTGAGATTTTTGTGTTTTTTTTGGATTTATTCCATTTGGTCTCATTTAATTCCTTTGAACTTTTACATCTTTTTGTTTTTTTAAACTCTTACGATTTAAACTCAAATTTCATTAAATTCGCGAGATCATACAGTTAGTTAATTCCTTTATTTTAGAGAGTGTTACGATAATTTTTCCGGTAAACAAAACTGAGATTTGAGGTGAAAGTTATTTAACTTTAAATCAATACCCGAAAAAAAAACAACTGATTCCTGTCAAAACTGTAAAGTTAAGAATTTTTTTGAGGTCGAGAAAGCGCCTTTAGTTTTCCAGCAGCGTCAATCTTACCCTTTCAACAACGCGATAAAAATCGCAATGAGGCGATTACATGCAAACCGACTACATGTAAAGTCGCTTTATTTTGCATTTAAGCGATGAAATCGTTTGATAGCAACTTAATTTGTAATTGCATTGATATGGTTTCAATTATAGTTCCCCGATCGAATCCAACGACAAGTGCACTAAATTTTAATTAAACGCAACGGTCGAGTAATTAAAAATGTGAAATGCTCTAAATTAAATTCCGATGATTTTAGGTGGGAGGTGTGTCGCCGCCTCCACTGCAATTACGCGTTGCTTATGCTAATCATTCGTGAAACTCTCGTATTCTTCGTCGACGATACGCGAGTTTCATTGTGTTTCACATGTTACAAGCTTTGCATATTTATGGCCCATTTAAATTTTACTGTTACGAGCTTCCAATCTAAGTAAAATAAGTCTGGAATGACTTTTGGTGGTTGTATCAACACGCTGTAACAGAACTTTCTGATTCTCTGAATTTTACATAAGATGTTGCCGTGTTTCGGCCCACGTCGGGCTATTTGGGGCGGTGGTCAAACGTGCTGATGATGAAAGGGGTTCTACCCTTAGGACGTATTCGCTTTCTCTGAAACTATTTTTAGTACACGTAAACTATTGACCTTGTGGAAAAACATGACCCTTTTGCTAATTCGGGAGAAATGGGATGAACAGAATGACGCGCTTGTTGTCGAAGGAGTTTTTCGGTTGAACGAGTTTAATGAGGCAGAGACGACAACATTTTTTCTTGTATTGCTACGGTTTCATTTCGAGGTTATTTGAGGGCTTCTACGCCCACATTTTCTGATTGAGAACTAGGTCGGAAAACGTTTCATTCGGAAACAGATCGCAAAGTACGTGTAAAAATTAATGAATGAGGTGTGTAAAAATAGCAATTTTTAGGTTCGCTAGTGTGCGAGTTTGTCGGTAGGCGGGATATAAATTTTTCAGGCGGTTCGAATGTGAAAATCTGAGAAACTGGTTAGCTGTGAATTTGAGAACAATTCTGATAAATCTGTGCATTTCAAATTTAAATTTTGAGAATTTGGGTGACTCAGGAATTGAGAATCTGAAAGTCTCATAAACTGATTGCATTCGAAAATCCGATGATCTGAGATTGTGAAGAAAGAATCTGAAAGTCTCACAGTATGATCTAATCTGAAAAGCGTAAAATCCGGAGATTTAGCGCATTGGGATCGATCTCAGAACCTAAAAACCTAAAATCTGAAGACGGACTGTATATATAAGCTATAATATAAGCCTGAAAACGTTTCTAAATTTCTAAAAAAAAATATTTTTGTCATAAAATCTTGTAATTTTACAAAAATGATAAGCACCTCAAAGTTAACACACTTCGGAATTTTTATTGTAAGAGTGTCATAAATACAAAAGTTACAGAATTAAAAAAAAGTGTTGAAAAATTTTGATCCGTCCTAAACATGAAAATTTCTAAAATTTTTCCGTTTCGTTGTACAATGTTATAATTAAATATAAAGGCTAAGCACATCAAAGTTAGCAACTTCCTCAAATTGCATCGTTACATTCACATGAATACAAAAGTTAGAGATTTTTTTAAAAAAATGTGGAAAAGTTAGAATCCGTTCGAAACATGAAAATTTTCAAAATTTTTCCGTTTCGTTGTACAACGCTGTAATTAAAGACAAACGCTAAGTATATCAAAGTTAAAAAAAATCTCAGATTTCATCATAATATTCTTAGAAATACAAAAGTTACACATTTTTTTAAAAAAATGTTGAAGAGTTTTGATTGGTCCTAAAAATAAAAATTTTTCAAATTTTTCCTTTTTCTTGTACAATTCTGTAATTTCACACAAACGATAAGCATATGAAAGTTAGTGATCTCTTTGATTTTTATTGTTATAGTCTCATAAATGCAAAAGTTACAGAACCTCAAAAAAATGTTAAACAAAATTTGATTTGTCCTTGAAATGAAAATTTCTAAAATTTTCCTCTTTTGTTATGCGATCTTGTAATTTTACAAAATTGATAAGCATCTCAAAGTTTTCATTGTTAGAGTCTCATAAATACAAAAGTTACAGAATTAAAAAAAAATTGAAAAATTTTGATCCGTCCTAAACATGAAAATTTCTAAATTTTTTCCGTTTCTTTGTACAACGCTGCAATTAAAAACAAACGCTAAGTATATCAAAGTTAAAAAAAATCTCAAATTTCATCGTAATATTCTTATAAATACAAAAGTTACACATTTTTTTTTAAAAATGTGGAAAAGTTTTGATTGGTTCTAAAATTGAAAATTTCTTAAATTTTTTCTTTTCACGTCATAATTCGGTAATTTCACACAAATGATGGGTACATCAAAGTTAGCAACACATTTAAATTTTAACGTTATACCGTTGTAAATGCAAAAGTTACAGAATCTCAAAAAATCTGAAAAATTTTGATTGCTAACTGATTGCATTTGAAAATCCGATGATCTGAGATTGTGAAGAAAGAATCTGAAAGTCTCACAGTATGATCTAATCTGAAAAGCCCAAAATCCGGAGATTTAGCGCATTGAAATCGATCTCAGAACCTAAAAACTAAAAAATCTGAAGACGGACTGTATATATAAGCTATAAGCCTGAAAACGTTTATTTTAAGAAACCTGGAACCTGATAATGGTCGACTGAGAAACTAAAAACGCGAAAAAGTGAGATACATAGATTTAAGAATCTGAAAACGCTAATATACGAGGATCTGACCTAGAATCTGAAAATTGCAATTCTAAAACCTAAAACTTCTAGGTTGCTACTTAGAAAACCTTATAAAATAATGATTGGAAAATTTGAAAATTTGGAATAGAAGACGTAAAATGTGAAGATGTAAATGGAAATGCATTTTATCAGAAATCTAGAAATCTGAAAATCTCAGATTGAGAAACCTGGACGCATGAAAACTTAAGATGGGATCTAAGAAATGTACTAAAGTAATCATTTAAACGTTGAGATCTGTCTGAAATTTAAAATCTGAGAGTCTGATTTAAAATCTTATAAACTATGAACCTGAGAAATTCTGGGACTGTCAGATTAGGAACTCAAAAAATGACAATTCGAAGATCTAAAAACCTAAAATTGGAAAATCAATTTCAAGTTTTTAAGCTAAGAACCTGAGGAAACCTGAGACCTGAAACTGTAAGATTAAAAAACTTGAAAACATGAAAATCTCAGAATCTAAGTTTGGAACTTATAAGCTATGGAACTGAGAAATTCTGGAACTGTCAGATCAAGAACTTGAGAACATAAAAAACCTAAACTTTGAGAATCAAATTTTAGAATTTATTCGCTATAAAGCTGAGAAATTCTGGAGCTTGAAACTGGGAAGCTGGATCTAGGGAATCGGTTGAATTTGAGCAAAAGAAGACTTAAAATTTGACAATCTGATTCTATAATTCATAAACCTGAAACCTGAAATTACTTAGTAGATGGTGGCTTGAGAAACTAGCAATCTGCCATTATTGGACAGCATATTTCGCTGGGGTCGCAAAGTTCACCCTTGAGGTCTTTCATATCCATGTCGAGATTATCCCGCTCCCACATCTGCACTTGTAAAAAATTCTACGCCCTAGACCGTAATATTTTCAGCCGTTTTAGAGTGTAAACTTGGAACATTTTAGTCGAAGAATTCACATCTTAGCGCTTTAAAGTGATCCCTTGACGTTTGTCTCCTTGACTACGTCCTTGATCCTGCTAATCCAGAACCGTGTACCGCCTCACAAAGCCGTTTGTATATTCTACAGTGCGTTTTTTTTTATTTTACATTCAGATTTATGTATCAAAGTCATAGAAAAATCATCTCACCTGGAGAACGAGAGCTTTTTGTAATTTTTTCTCAAAAAAAATTTGAATTTAGCGCCATAGATTGAGTGATGACATCGAAACCGAAGCGAACTATCGACGTCGGTCAAATTTAGTGATTTCATTTTTGTTTCCATTAGCATATGGCGCGGGAAATTTGAATATAATTTAGGGAAATCAATACCAGATGTAAGAATAAGAAAACCGCAGCTCCAAAGAAACGGCGATTTATTTAAATTAGTTTAGTGAGCGGAATGAAAGTCGAGCACTACAAAACCGAAAATGAAATCCTCATCCGGCGTTGCAGACAAATAAATCTCAAGCACTGTGCTTCCCTCACCGACCTTCATTTTTGGCACGATTTATGCGATTTCAAAGTTTGGAGCTCGAATTCGGGTAACGACTGTTTATCTCAGTTTTACGACACCGTTTTTCATATCCTGCACATCTAAACAACGAGTCATTATCAGATTTCGGAGATTCGAAATTGTAAACTTGTCTGACACGAATAATAAAGCAGTCACAAAATAAATTGCACATGAAGAGTTCCCGAGGGAGATCGAGTGCGTTCATGACGTCGCAAACACGCGAGCATAAATCCGCGCCCCGCTTCATACGAAGAAAAGACCGAGGTGGAGGCGCAATAGACAAAAATTCGCTTCAATCAATTAACATACTCGGTAAACTAACACAATCGATAAAAAGCGTGGTCTGTTTACGCAAAGCTCGCTAATAAAACCGAGCAATAACTTTTTTATTTGTGTATCGATTTTAATGAAAACGTAGATATGTGGAAGAGAATTGCGGCTTAAGAGTCGCAAAATGGAAATTTCCAAGTTGGAATTGCCAATTTCATATTTAATTTTGTGGTTTCAAAGGCGGGATTAATGAGACCGACGAAAAATGTCTTTTTTAATAAACGGCCACTTGAAGGATGAAAGGAGGAATTATTACAGTTGGAAAGTTTCATAAATCATACAATAATTGTGATTTATAATAATGCGGTCTTATCGCTTGTCAGGTTATGTAGTCCAGTAATTAACGTCAGAGGGAGTTAAGGTGGTGGTAAATTACTCAAGGGTCATGCATCAAGTACATCAAAAATATTACTTCATTTATAAATAGTTATTTATTATACAAAATTCTATTATTTCACACAAACGATAGGCATATGAAAGATAGCGACTTCTTTTCATGGTTATGGTCTCATGAATGCAAAAGTTACAGAACCTCAAAAAAATGTTAAACAAAATTTGATTTGTCCTTGAAATGAAAATTTCTAAAACTTTCCTTTCTTGTTATGCGATCCTGTAATTTTACAAAATTGGTAAGCATCTCAAAGTTTTCATTGTTAGAGTCTCATAAATACAAAAGTTACAGAATTAAAAAAAAATTGAAAAATTTTGATCCGGCCTAAACACGAAAAGTTCTAAATTTTTTCCGTTTAGTTGTACAACGCTGTAATTAAATACAAATACTAAGCATATCAAAGTTAAAAAAGTTCTCAAATTTCATCGTAAAATTCTCATAAATACAAAAGTTACAGATTAAAAAAAAATGTTGAGATTCGTCCCAAAAATGAAAATTTCTAAAAAAAAATATTTTTGTCATAAAATCTTGTAATTTTACAAAAATGATAAGCACATCAAAGTCAACAAACCCCGAAAATTTTATTGAAAGTCTAATAAATACAAAAGTTACAGATTTTTTTAAAAAATTTTGAAGAATTTTGATTCGTCCTAAAAATAAAAATTTCTCAAATTTTTCCTTTTTCCTGTACAATTCTGTAATTTCACACAAACGATAAGCATATGAAAGTTAGTGATCTCTTTGATTTTTATTGTTATAGTCTCATAAATGCAAAAGTTACAGAACCTCAAAAAAATGTTAAACAAAATTTGATTTGTCCTTGATATGAAAATTTCTAAAACTTTCCTTTCTTGTTATGCGATCCTGTAATTTTACAAAATTGATGAGCATCTCAAAGTTAACACATCTCAAAGTTTTCATTGTTAGAGTCTCATAAATACAAAAGTTACAGAATTAAAAAAAAATTGAAAAATTTTGATCCGTCCTAAACATGAAAATTTCTAAATTTTTTCCGTTTAGTTGTACAATGCTGTAATTAAATACAAACACTAAGCATATCAAAGTTAAAAAAAATCTCAAATTTCATCGGAACCTTCTCATAAATACAAAAGTTACAGATTTTTTAAAAAAATGTTGAAGAGTTTTGATTCGTCCTAAAAATAAAAATTTCTCAAATTTTTCCTTTTTCCTGTACAATTCTGTAATTTCACACAAACGATAAGCATATGAAAGTTAGTGATCTCTTTGATTTTTATTGTTATAGTTTCATAAATGCAAAAGTTACAGAACCTCAAAAAAATGTTAAACAAAATTTGATTTGTCCTCAGAATGAAAATTTATAAAATTTTCCTTTTTTGTTATGCGATCTTGTAATTCTACAAAAATGATATGCACCTCAAAGTTAACACATCTCGGAATTTTTATTGTTAGAGTCTCATAAATACAAAAGTTACAGAATTAAAAAAAATGTTGAAAAATTTTGATCCGTCCTAAACATGAAAATTTCTAAAAATGTTCATTTTCTTTGTACAATTCTGTAATTTCACACAAATGATAAGCATATCAAAGTTAGTAACGCATTTAAAGTTTAACGTTATACCGTTGTAAATGCAAAAGTTACAGAATCTCAAAGATGTTGAAAAAATGCGATTCGTTCTAAAAAGGAGAATTTCTAAAATTTTTCAGTTTTGCTGTAGAATCTTGTAATTTTCCAAAAATGATAAACATGTCAATAGCGATAAACTCAGAAAATTTCATTATTATCGTCGAATAAATGCAAAAGTTACAGAATCTCAAAAATGCTGAAAAATTTTGATTCTTCCTAAAAATGAAAATTTCCAAAAAAAAAATTTTAGTTTGTGGCATTCATCTGTCATTTCTCACAACATATAAGCACGTTAAACTTAGCAATCTCCGCAAATTTAATCGTTATATTCTTATAAATACAAAAGTTACAGTTTTTTTTAAAAAACGTTGAAGAGTTTTGATTCGTTCTAAAAATTAAAATTTCTAAAGATTTTCCTTTTCGTTGTAAAATTCGGTTAATTCACACAAATGTTAAACATATCAAGGTTAGCATCCTAACTAAATTTCATTGTTATAACCTCATAAATGCAAAAGTTACAAAATCTAAAAAAAAAATTATGAAAATGTTTGATCCATTCCAAAAATGAAAATTTTGAAAAAAATTCCTTTTTGTTGCATAGTTTTAAAATTTCATAACAATGATAAGTATGTCAAACTTAGCAAACTCCTTAAATTTCATTGTGATAGTCTCATAAATGCAAAAATTCTAAAATTCTAAACAAAATGTTGCAAAATTTTGATTCTTCCTAAAAATGTAAATTTCTAAAATTTTTCCTTTTTCTAGTAAAATTCGGTAATTTCACCCAAATAATAAACATGTCAAAGTTAACAACCTAGTGGAATTAAATTGTTGTAATCTCAAAAATGCAAAATATAGTACGCTCTTTTTTTCTATGGTAGATTTTTTTAAAGAAACTTTGATTAAAATTTATTAATTTTGTTGTTATGGAATTTTTGCTAAAAATAATGTTTTCATTTTCGAAATCTTCGAGTTTACAATGTGCGGGAACGAATAAAGCACTATAGAAAAAAATGAGTCGGCGCATCCACCATATTTAACAAACTTTTTGAAAACGAGCTTTTTCGAAACCCCGCTCATCATTTAATAAAACAATACTTTCTGTTAAACGCTCTGTTATTTATCTGCACCCAGCTCATATTTTAAAGCTCGCCAGACTCATTTACCGTCGTTCGCCATAAAATATTAATTCAGTTTTTTCAGAGTCGAAAAAATTCCAGTGTTAAAGGAAAAACGACGAGTTGAGTTTACTGCATCGTTGTAGCAACAAATTTAAATTAGTCAGAACATCCACTTTGACAAAGCTTTATGTTGCCATAAATATTTATGACCCTTGTTACAATGAAAGCTTTGAAAAGTTGGAATTACACCGTTCTGCTTGTTGGTAGTTTGCTGCCAGTGCTCTAGCACGTTAACGAATGCAATCTCAAGAAATCTCTCGGAGATGATTACGTGTCGGCGACGTTATCGCCGCCCCTTATCGCTTGATAACATATTGATTCGCCGGTGTAATTTCCAATGTAAAAATCACCGCGATTTTCTCCACCGGGTCCGTGGAAAATTGATACGAGGAAGTAAACGCTTTTAACTTTGACGGCGATCAATATCGATCGATTCGACCGCACGATCCTGTGCAAAAACCAGAATGAGTCCTTGAGGATTCGGGTCACAATCAACTCGATTAAGAGTGTTGACAGAAGAGTAAATTATCGTCAAGGATGTTCCTAATCGCGGGATAAAAAGGTTCGAACAATGGCTCGGGGGCTATAAAATGGCTGCGGATTTCCTGGTGAAGCAGGGCCGGTGCTGGGGTTTTTACAGCCGGAAACACCGCGATAAATTCTCTATTCATGCTAGGTGTGAACAAAATTTTTTTAACTCGAGCGAAATTTATCCGAGAGTGTCCCATGGTGATGAAATTTTACCACAATAGCCGCTGATACTTCCATAAATATGCAAAGGAGACACGTTGAATAATAATCACAAAAATTCTGACATTTGAAGCAGCTCAATTGTTAAAGAATCGATCTTTTGTTATAGAATATCGGTCATTACCAAGATATTTTTATCCGGATAATTATAAACTCGTTTACTATGCTAAGATAGTATGATCGGCGTCTGTGTCGGCTTTGGAATTTGAAATACGTTGGTACGTCTGCTTGTCACTCTCAAAGCGGCTTTTGACAGTTTGAGGTTAAGCACTGATTGATGTCAAAGATGTTATTATTGATGTGTGTTTCAGGACGGATTTGATAAACCTGTCGCTATATCTAGCAACCTTTGCATTATCTAAATCTAGATTTTAGCAATAACGGGTGCATTCAATTGTTTAGAGTGCAAGAGCAACTCTTGCGTTGTTTGCATCTAAATTCTAGTAACAGAAGATTCCTAGCATTATTTTGCATCTAGAACATGCTTTCAAGTGGCTTAAATGTAGTGCGAAACTGAGTACAACAGTTTCTAGATGGAATCAATATCTTTCTGTTTACATCTAGATTATAGCAACGAAAGATGCCTAGAAGTGCCTTGCTGCAAATAGCAACTGTTGCAGCATTCTACACCAAGATTCTAGCAACACAAAATGTCTAGAAGTGCCTAAAGGGAGGATCTAAGTGACTGAAAGTGCTTTTAGATGTCTAAAATGTAATGAGGAGGTTATGCACAGCATCTAACAACTGTTGCACTATTCTACACCTAGTAATAGCTAGAACACGTCTTCAATTTCTAGATGTAAGAAGAAGTGTCTTAAATGTGATGTGAACGGAGTGAGATGCTTCTAGCAACGTTTGTAATACTTTGGATCTAGATTATAGCAATAGAAGGTGCATTCAGGTGATCAAAAAAGTAATAAGAGCGTTTTGTATTGTTTTTAAGAATTGTGGCACTACGTCTAGATTAATAGTTCTTAGATGCAGCTCATTTCGTTCGCATCGTTTTAAGACACTTCTGTTGCTAGAATTGAGATGCAGACAGAATAACATTTTTTAGCTGTGACCCACTTTATTACTACTACTTCTAAAACAGTTGATAGAATCATCTGTTGCTAGAATCTACACGTAAAAAGTACACGTTTCTTAGACGTTCTCAGTTATTTTTTTTTCTACATTTTAGAGACTTGAAAGAATTTGTCGCTACAATCGAAATGTCGTTAATTTTTTTATTACACTTTAGACAGTTTTAGGCATATTGTGTTGCTAGAATCTAGATGTAGATAATGTGACCGTTGGTAGATGCAGCTCAGTTCGTTCGTATTAGATTAAAGACCCTAAAAGGCACCTTCTGTTGTTGGAATCTAGATATAGACAATTCTTCGTTAGAGTTAGATGCAGACCGATGATATTTTTGAGAAGGAACTCATTTCATTCCTAGACACTTGATAGAACTTCTATTGCTATAATATAAACGCAAAGAGTACACAACTTCCTAGATGTTTCTTTGTTCGTAATATTTTTAAGATACAGTTGGTCTTCTGTTTGTATGCAGTTCAGCAGTTCCTAGATGCAGCTTACTTTGCATTTTTAATCGCCTAGGGTGCTGTCTGTTGCTAGAATTTACATGTAGATATTCCATCAGTTCCTAGATGCAGCCCACGCGTTCACAGATTTAAGTATAGATCGTGCAACAGTGTCTAGATGTACCACTGACTTTTAAATTTAAAAAATGATGAAACTGATTATCGCGTTTTTTGCAAAGTGTGGGAGGTAGTAAAATTTTTCGACGTCGAAGCTATTTGCGTAATAGCGATATCGCTACATGTAACGTTCCGCGCTTCAGGGCCTCGTAAAAATTCTCTTGGTAGACAGGGCCGGGCGCACAAATTTCCAATCCTCTGAGATTCACATAATTATTTTACTTTTCCTTCAAGTGTCTTCCGTTCATTGCTGCCAACATCTGTGCCGTCGATTTTAAAACAATTTACCATTCAACAGGTCAATAATTCTCTAGTCACTATTAACTCGAGTGATAAATCGTTCCGTCGACATGTTTGAGACGTTCGAGCCTTAAATCGTTCACTTCATAGTCTGTCGACAGGCGATCTGATGGGGGCTTCCCCGGGCTCTGATTGATGCAGGGCGTCGTCGACGTCGGCGTCTCCTAGCAGCAGCAACCGCCGTCGCGTAATCGTGATATCGATCCGTTTCCATACTCTTGCCCTTTCCAATCTTCCAACGTTGCCAAGAAAACGACAATTCCTATACAAAGCGTTTCGTACAATCGACACGAAATATTTGGGGGAGGAAAGACGTGACTTCTTGCACGGATATTTGATGGATGCGGCAACGTTGGGAATTCAACACAGGGGCGGACTTGGAAATCAAGAGTTTTTTTTTGACATGATTTGTGGCTTTTTATGTCACAAGGAGATAAAGTTCGATTTTATACCCGAGACTGGTAGTTACGAAGCCCGCATTTAATTAATTTTCAGTAAGCGTGGAACTTTCCCTCGGTCTTGAAATTCCTCTGAACTAATTTTAGAGAAAATCTGTCATAAACTGCTCGAGAAAGCAAAGAATTTTTCTGATCGAGGTTATAATCGTGACAGTTACGAACAATGGTACCTACGTGCATGGCCTACTAGACGCTCTTTTTCAATATTTTATCAGAAAACATCCGCAGAAATTCTGTTTGTTTTTGGGAACATAAACGTTTTCGTACATCATAAAAAGTTATTTATTTTATATGGTGTTGATGCGTGCGCAGATATAAATAGAAAGCGAGAAGGATTTGCATTTTCTGTTAATTATTTACTCCAGGAAAGGTTTGTTTTGACGTTGTTTAGCCACCAAGTTTCCGTTTATCATCACCGTGGAGTCAAATTACAAAATTATTTCTTTTGGTCTAGCTTTGACGGCAGCATCCCTATTCACACTCTAAAACGTTAATTTTGCATCTAGATCTATTTATTCTTCTAGAGTAATTAAAACGTTGGTAGAGTGAAGTTTTAAAAATTGCTTAGCGGGCTCTTATTTTATGTTTCTTTAAGAATCTAGATCTACACTGATATCATTTAGATCTAGAGCCAGAGTATCATCTAAGAAATATGTCAGGCACTCATATTCTATATTTCTTCTAGAATTTAGTTTTAATCTGATGCCATCTAGATGTATAGCCGAAGTATCACTTAAAATTGATGCCACTTATGTATATATATTCTAAAATGTTAATTTCGCATCTAGATCTACTCTTACGTTTAGATAAAGATGTTTCTAGAATGACGTTTTGCAAATATGAGCTAGGGAGTACCAGAAATTGCTCGATGAGCCCTTTTTTTCTTAGAGTCTAGATTTAAGTCTGTTTGTTGCTCTTAAAATCTAGATCTCAATCTGACATCATGTAGATGTACAGTAAAACACGTTTTGCAAATCTAAGCCATGAAGTATCAAAAATTGCTATAATTTTTTCTTCTTCTACAATGTAATTCTAATCTCATATCATTTAGATATTATATTAGATATTATATATTTACGCATCGCAGTTGTTTTCTAGAATGGCGATCTGAGTTATGGAGTATCAAAAGATACCAAATGAGCTCTTATTTTTTGTTTGCTTAAGAGTTTAGATCTAAATCTGAAGTCATCTACATCTATGGTTGATATATTATGTAAGAAAGTCTATCTTCTATAATCTAGATCTAAACCTGCTGTAATCCAGTCCAACAGCTGAACCATCATCTAGCCACGATTCTAGGTTGTCGGATTTCAATATTCCTTTTTTGATTTCGCTTCTAGATCTGTTCTTTTTTCCAAAAATGATCATCTAAAACGATTCCAGACATGGCGTGCGTGTTCTCAGATAAAAATATAAAAGCGAGAGTGATTTGAATTGAATTTTTTGTTAATTATTTAGGCCAGGAGTGGTTTGTTTTGACAGCGTTCAGTCACCAAGTTACCGTTTATCATCACCGAGCAGGTGCGTTTCGGCCAATTTTCTCGGTCTTAAAAACTCATATTTTTGTGCGGACGCGCTTTTTTATTGCCCACAAGAATATTAGGTAATCAAAATTCTACATCTTATCTCTCGAAAAATTGAGCTTTGAATATTCAGCGGCGGGAAACGGTTCATTTCCGGCAGATATATTTTGTTCGCTTTTCTTATCTGCGTCATTATTTTGTTTAAAATCAGTTCAAGTTGCCAACTTTCTTTTCTCATAGTAAACTTGGGATTTCAAGATAAGAGCAATTGTCGCAACTAGATAATTTTTCCTTTGTTCCGAAAGGAGTGTCATTAAAAAGGATGTTGAACTTAAATCTTCTGGAAATAGAACTCGGTCTGAAAGGGAAAAGTCTCTTCTTAATGCATTTGCGGATGAATTTTTTATTGGTTTCGCGATTAGTTTTATTGGGTTTTATCTTGTTAATGTTTGCGCGCGTGGGCGATGGAAAACACGCCTAGTAATACCAAGAAAAAATGGTGGATGCGCCGGGGGCCTTAAATTTACTCGTGGGTTGGTAGCTTCGCTCCGCGGAAATATCGTGCATAACTTACTTTGTCAAAGGCGCTGGGCCTGTGGCATCGGTGGTCCCGGTGGTCCGGCTCCATGCGTGGGCCGTGGTGAGGGCGGCAGAGGGGGGGCCGGGCAGCCGGGCAGGGGCGCACGCCTCTAGCCGAGCTCCATGGGCGAGCTCTGCCCCCGCCCCATCACGCCGACACTCACCCCCACATACAACGAACAACTGCAACAAAATTTGAGGTTAAAACGACACTTTACACTCTTGATGAATAAATTACGATTCGTTGATTTGAGGGGGGGACGTGGAGTTTTATCCTCGTTCCAGTGGCTGGCATTAATGTCTTTAATATAAATGCTAAACGATATCATAAACACGGGACAAGGGCTGATTTTAATGTCCATAAAGTGTCCAAATGTCCACGGCGACTCGGTTTATGAACTGTGCAAATTTCGCTCGCAACAAGATTCTGAATGTATTTTTCTTCTTTACGGGCCGAGATAAAAATCATTTTCGCTCCCAATTATCGTTCGTAATAAATGAAATCACTGTTTCAACAACAACTGTTCATGTGCATGCAATATTAATTCTCCTGAATCAATTGGAGCCATGAATGTTTAATGTCTCGGATATTAGCCTCCATTTGTGGAATCAACTCAAAATAGGTGAAAATATGAAAATTCGCGAAAGCTTTTCGCTTCGGATAATGTAAACACCGTCGAAGTGGCACTTTGAAAGCTCGGGAAAAACACCAGGAAATGGCTGCGACTTGGCCCATAAAGTTTCAGGATTTCCATCGATGAAATTTTCAGTTCATAGAGAAGCGATGGAAAGTTAAATGGAGTTTAAAACCTATTTCATGCAACATGACGCACTTTCGCATGCAGCTCCTCAAATCGCTTCACAATTGAAATCGCGGTCTACAAGAAAAAACCGAGTACACGACTCGTGATTGAGCTCAATCAATACCGATTCTGTTATAGAAAAATTGAGATTTCTGGGTTTGGTCATTTCTTAATTTTCGCTAAGCTCCCGGGAAGCGAACGTGCTTGTTTTGCTTGAATTTCCCGTTTCTGCTGTAAAACACGAAATTTATGTACTTTACATTTATGGAATTATTTATTATTCAGTGGCTAATTTTTCAGTTAATTCCGGATGAGAAGCGAGTTTCCCTGGAAAATTATTTATGCAACTGCACAAAGCATTTGCAGAGAAATAGTGGAATTGGCAATCAAATGACATTTACTTTCGGTTTAAATTTTCCAACGTTTTAGTGGAATTGAGAGTTGAATTTACCTTGTTTGGACGTTTTCCGTTGCAAAGCAAATATTCTGAGAGCGGAATTTCGCGTTGAGGTTTTGTTGTTTGATGTTGCTTTTTTGGGCTTTTGGAAATTGTTGTTAACATTTTAATTAACTGGCTGAAACTAGGAATAAAATTGAATTATTATGAAAAATTTGCTGGTTGTAAACGTAGTTTGAGCGCATCCTGAAAATAAAACGATGAACTTTGAGTTATTTTGATGTATTTTTGTTTCCAGGTGTTCAACGCAAACAGCAACGTTAGGAGTTGGAAATATTTTTTTTTTTGAAGATCTGAATCGTTTCATAGCAAATGAAACAAACACGGCGTCTACTAGACGCTGCATCACTTTGATATGTTGGTAGCGCTGTTAGGGTACCGATTTTGACAATTTTGACAGAACTGTCATGAGACAGACGATATCGTTGCGTCCTAATAAGTGTTTAACCTCAAAATATCATGATGCCAACTTTCTTACTTACACTTTGAGCTGATATTTTGCATCTAGAGCTGTTTTTTCTTCTAACGGCAATGCTAAAATGTCGATCTGAGCAGTGGAGTATCAGAAATTACTTATTTTACGTTTTTTCGTCAGAAGCTAGATCTAGATCTCATGTTATTTAGATTTATAGTTGGAGTATCATTGAAGAATGAAGTTAAAATTTGTGTTATTTAGATTTACAAAATTAGCTCTTATTGTATATTGTTTTAAAAACCTAGATCTAGATCTCATGGGATCTTCCTCTGAACTAATTTTAAAGAAATTCTGTCATAAACTGCTCGAGAAAGCAAAGAATTTTTCTGATCGAGGTTATAATTGCGATAGTTACAAATAGTGTTACCAACGTGCATATCCTTCAATATTTTTTCAGAAAAACATCCGGAGAAATTCTGTTTGTTTTTTCTAACATAAACGATTTCTTACTTCATGAAAAGTTATATATTTTAGATAGTGTTGATGCGTGCGCAGATATAAATAGAAAGCGAGAAGGATTTGAATTTTCTGTTAATTATTTAGGCCACGAATGTTTTGTCCTGACGGCGTTCAGCCACCAAGTTACCGTTTATCATCACCAAGCAGTTAGATTACAAATTACAAAGTTAGCCTCTCATTTTATGTTGCTTTTGAAACGTAGGTCTAGATCTGACGTCAACACCCCTATTTACATTCTATAACGATAATTTTGTATCTAGATCTATTCTTTCTCCTAGAGCCAATTTATAGACAGATCTAAGTTATAAAGTTCAAAAAATTTCTTGTTGAGCTCTTATTTTATGTTTCATTTAAAATTAGTTTTAATCTGATGCCATCTAGATTTTAACCAAAAATTAATGCCACTTATTATATTAGTTATATACTTTTAGATAAAGATGTTTCTAGAATGAGAATAATCTATCTCTTATTTTATGTTGCTTTTAAAGTTTAGGTCTAGATCTGACGGCAGCATCCCTATTCACATTCTAAAACATTAATTTTGCATCTAGATCTATTTATTCTTCTAGAGCTAATTAAAACGTTTGTAGAGTGAAGTTTTAAAGATCTGGCCTATGAAGTAGTAAAAATTGCTTAGCGGGTTCCTATTTTATGTTTCTTTAAGAATCTAGATCTACACTAATATCATTTAGATCTAGAGCTAGAGTATCATCTAAAATGGATGCCACTTGTTTCTACATGTTTCTAGAATGACTTTTTGCAACTCGGGCCTAGGGAGAAATTGCTAATAAGCTCTTAATTTATGTTTCTTCTATAATCTAGATCTATAGCTAAAGTAAAATCTAAGAATGATGTCAGGCATTCTCAACGACATTTTCAAATCGCATCTGGATCTATTGTTTCTTCTACAGCCTATAGATGAAAACATTTCAAGAATGACTAAAATAATTTAATTAAAACGTGTCTAGCAATATCCGTATCCGAAGTATTGTTACTTTTTTTTCGATGTCATTTAGACCCACAGCTACAATATTAATGAAGTATTTCGAATCTGAATCAATTTTTCACTATCCAGCTAGAAAAAAATTAGAACCGAATGGTGGATGCGCCGGGCCACCCAAAGCTCGCTTTCCGTCCTCGCTCCATAATATATCCAATATTGATTTCTACACGCAAACTGCATTAAATCCAAGCCAAATTGAGTTGCTGTAATTTAATGTTTTTAATACCACCGTAGCGCTATTTGTTTACGAATTATTTCATATAACCATTAACAATTGATGGATTGTGTTTGTTTGCTTTTCACGTTGAATTCATTGAAGATTTAATGCGATAAGTTCGTTAGACTTTTTAGTTCATTATTTACGTCGAAATTAAGAAAACAGCCAAGTTTTAATTGGATTAGAAACTATTGGGAGCTGCTTTAATAAATTAACTGTTTCACTTTACTCGAACTTTATAATTTTCAATCTAGAAAAACAGCTTCTGATATGTTTCTTCGTTTTCACATCTCTTTTTTCTCTCCCATCCACGGTTCGCACTAATTTGAATAAATACCAACCGGAGATATTAAATTGTGGAGGAAATTTCGCTTTAAGCTTATTATTTCTTTATACAGGTAGTGACCTGACCTTTTCCCACGTCATTCGAAGATTCCGATTCCGATTCCATTCTTGTTGGGCGCATTCCTAGACGTTTTAATTAAACATTGGAGGAAGTAATGAGAGATGTCGTGTAGTACGTTTCCTTCAAACTCATCACGCTTTAATTAAATCACATTCGGAGTCCAACAAGATGATGAAAATGGCGAGTTTTTTGAGGTACGTGTTCAACGTTCTAAGTGAATACTTTTACAGGTCATAACTGGAAGTTTATCGAAGTTTCAACTACTTGCTGCAGGTAAAGCCCGATCTGATGATTACCCTACATCAAAGCAGCTTATTTTAATTAATCCATGCGAAATGGTCTATTACGCGACCGTTTATACGAAGACGACGCAGTAAATAAAGTTGTAAGAACGGTTCATAAAAAGATTTTATGCCCTAACATTTCTGACAGGAATTTTATGTTATCATAAAGGCAAACTTTTTACTTGCCGAAATTTCTACGACTAAAGAGTCATACATTCATCCAGAGTTCTGGGGCGTAAACTCCTCGACTCGAATTAAACCTGAGTCATACCGTCATAAATCATGTATTTAAATTCGAGTACGTGCGGAACTAATTAGAAGTGATCAGAATTGCCCCTGGAAATTTAATTTAATTGAAATTTTGTTTTAGGAGCTGCTTTGGATGCATTTTTAGCACGACGAATGGAAAATAGGTCAGCGATGGATCAAAGCGCGGAAAATTGCTTCTTTATTTTTAGAGTCTTTGAAGTATGAGTTTATTTTTCAGAAACATGCCAAATGACAAATCGGGACGGGAGGAATGGACACCAAAATGAGTTTTCTGAGCGGAGATCTCCGATTTGGGCTTGAAGAAAATGCAAGGAGAATAAGAAAAACTGATAAATTACCATAGTTGATTAGAATTAGATAATTTAGGTCTAAATAAGTAGATTTGGAGACAAAACGACTCAAACAACTTATTTTCCTGTTTTTAGTTTCACGAAATCGGAACTCGGTCGGTAACGCAGATTATGTTGTTTGAAATTTGTGCGCGTGGACTTTTTTGAGACGAAAACTGTAAGAAGAGTGTCTTCGTGCGTTTGTGATAACTAATTGATGTTATTTGCATCACTTCCGGTAATCTGCAAGTGACTGACATCGAGTTTTGACCAGGCAAATGTGGGGTTATGTTGGGGCTTTTTTTTCGCTTTCCGGGGGTTCCTCCCGGTGCTGAATTACGGAAAGATGTTTAAAGCTGGCGTCTCTTAAAATTTTACCCTAAATTGTGTACCACAGCTGTTCTAAGATTTTAGTTTTTGTGTTTTAAACAGTCGGTAACGTAGATTCCTGTGAAGCTGAAAAATCTTCAATTTCTGTGTAAAAATTGTGCGAGTTTTTCGAAAAAAATGCGAAAACGAGTGATTTTTGTGTGCTTTTGGAAACTGAACGTTATTTCTATTGCTTTTGATAATCTGTAGGTTGCTGATTTTGGGTTTTCCAAAATTTTGAACATACAAATGTGGGGTTATGTTAGGGCTCACTTTTTTATTTGTGAGAGGCACAAAAGCTCAATTCCAGAACAGATGTGTAAAGTTAGCGTTCGTTAAAATTTCACAGCAAATTATGTACAAAAACTAATTCATTTCTTTTGTGCCATTTAAGTAGAGTCGGTAATGCAGATTCCCGTGTAATCCGAAAATTTTCAATTCGTGTGTGGAGCTTGTGTGTTGTTTCGAGATAAACCCTGAAAATGAGTGTTTTTGTGTGTTCACGGAAACTGAAAAGCGCTATTTCCATATCTTCCGGCAATGATCACCTGGGTGAGTTTCGATTTTTTAAAATTTAGACCACGGAAATGTAAGGTTATGTCTAATCTTCCAAAATTCCTTCTACTTTAATTCCGCCGAAAATTCTACTGTAGTTACTCAAAATTGAAGCTTGTTTGTTGCTCGATTTGACTATAAAGCGGTAATTTCAAAGTACGTGCGTTTTACGGGTTGTCGATAAAAGAGAGCTCTGCTCAAGTTTCGTTAGAATTCCAAGGCAGAAAGATAATGTTTACTGATGTGCATAAAGTGTTTCCTTCAGATGTATAGATGGCGATGCAAATTACTGTTTTTTTTTGTTATGGAATTGTTAGAACGACCGGCAATATTTACCACCAGTCAGATTTTCCAAAATTTTGAACAGCATGGGATGAGGAATCAGGTCACCTACGTTTTTTTTTGTATCGTATGTCGTTGAGGTTAGGTTAAGATGTCACTTATTTTACTTGATTCACAAACTTAAATCACAAATTAAACGCAATTTTATATTATTATATATATATTAAGTTACGACATACCTTTATGATGACAAAAGTATAGCCAAAGCGACTTTGATCTCCTTTTTATTTTTAACGCATGATGTTATAGAATAAACAGTCGTGTTGTCGATAAGAGAGACCTCTGCTCGAGTCTTTTTAGATAAATAAACTGCCTTCAAGATCTTCACAGCGAAACAAATTGAATTTTGGTGTGTTTTTAGCACCCTGCCGAAACTTAAAAATTCCGCCAAGGTAACTTGATTCATGAATTCTTGTTAGTTATTCTAAATTCCGCCTTTTTTTCATTAGCAGCACCTCCCCTTTGCATCGTTTTTATAACGTGGCGCCTTCTCAACGAAAAAAGTAAATATTTGTGTAATACTAAGGACTTTCATTGAACTTTTGCCAGTATTTCGTAGCGTCTGCAAATTAGATGAAATAAATGGAGCCCCTCGAGCACCCAAACGAGTCAACTAATTTCTAATTAAAAAATACCGCTGGATTGTTTGTGAACTGAAGCAATTAGCCGAAGCTAATTTGTAAACCAGGTTGGGATTAAACGTGGTGTTAATTTTTTTTTTTGGTATTGAATCGACGCGAAAAGATTGAGTCTGAAAATAAGCAATTTCTTACCAGTGTTTGCAGGATTCGTTCAGTTAACAGATCAAAGCTTTCGTTAACTCAAAGCAGATTGTCACTCAGTCTTAAAATATCACGATTATTATTTTTGGGGATCTCAATATTCGGCGTGGAAAGATATATTGTGTTATTCAAATCGCACTATTTACTCGACGTGTTTTACGTCAACACCCGGTTTATCTTACCGAAACGCGTCTTTAGGTTTTTATTTATTTTAACGGGCATCTGGAAACAGAAGTCACGTCACGTTTAGAAAAATAAATTCAATCTGAAGAATCTAGTAGTTTTTCGCACAAAGGTGCCCGAAATTATCGATCACATTGAATCTTATTATTGCGTAGAAATGTGCACACATAATTGATAACCTTATCTTTATTACATCATCAAAAACGGCACAGTGCCGTGGGAGCACTACCAGCGATAAAAACAACGAAGAATTAAATTAGGGCTTTCACTTATTATCATAGGCTTCGTTAGGGCTAAAGTGATGTTTACAAAGGGATTCAATTTCGTGCGTTTGTCTGTGCGAGCCCTTAATTACATTTACATACTTTCGTGGAGGTTTTTATTGTTTCCACACAAGAGCAACTCGTAAATCAAGAAAACTACGATTCAATCAGATAAAAACTTTCACTTTGTAGCTCGCAATTGGGATTAATAACGAAATAACCCTGCAACGAAAGTGTGTGGTGATTACCCTTTTTTTGGACGAAACGAGGGAACGGGAGAGATGTTGTTTCCGGACCCCAGAGGCTAGACGTATTTGCACCGAGATAGAAAATAAATTTGAAGATGTAAAATTCACGAGTCAATAAATAGTAAATTTCTCCTTTTGTTGTTAGAATCCCAAACGGGGTTTACAGAGGTCGGGTATTTTCATAAGCGGATTAACGTAAAACTAGAATTTTTGCACGGAAGCCATTAATTCTCGGGATTTTTCGTGGCCTGACGACAGGGGCATATTTTCTTGGTTCATAAATCATCGGTTTAAACGTTTAAGTTTTTAGGGGATAAAAGCGGAGTGCAACTAAGATAATGAGGGGGTTTCCCGAGAACGTCTGACAGTTTGAGGTTAAGTGCGATGATGTCATGACAGTTTTGAAATGTTGACAGTTTTTCACATCAAACTGACCATGCAATCATAGTATAGAGATCGAGATGATTTATAATCGAGTCATCCTTGAAATTGAAAACGTATGTTCATATTTGATTCACACTTATTAATGTCAGTTAGAAACTAGATTTTATTGTTAAAAATACGTCAGTTTTCAAGAAAAGTACATTTATTTTATTTGACTGTCATAATAAATACAATAAATGTGCTCCGTTTTGTTGTAAACACAAACGAGCCCTAATAACATCACGTCACAACATAACGTATCAATCGCAAAAGACACGTTTTTGGTTTCAAGGATGACTCGATAATAAATTATCTTGACCGCTCGATATATTAAAAAACTAGTTTTATAAAACTTATAAGACACGAGTCCAAGTTTGTAGCAAGATCTTAAGTTTTATAAAACAAGTTTTTAATGCTATTTTTTCTAATCTATATAATAAATACACTTTATTTTCAAATAAAATCCTTTCATAGTTGACATTTTAAGTTTGAATAAATTGTCATTTCCCCAAGTGAAATTGCAAAATTAGTGTTCCACGGTGAATTCAAAAAATACATGCACTCCGCTAGAAATACGGAAAATTGCAGAAAATGTCACGGTTAATTATATATGTATCTGGTCTGAAGATGTTACTTTAAACTGACATTGACATTTAAGATTTCGTCCGATGTGTGTTACCAACCAACAAAAAGTTGCTGGATTTTGAATTAGAATTTTTTGAAGTTTTCACATTCCGAAACGTATACTGGGCATTGCTTTCGTCGCTCTGCAGCCACGATGTTGGCAAGCACGGATGCTAATCTTGTCACCGTTAAACAACCTTGGCGGTTGGAAATCATCCTCGGTAGCAGAAAACTGTATTTCTAATCAAATTCTTTGCGAAAATGTGGCCACAACAAGTTGAGCGTAGTGAAACCCACGAAACTATCAGTGCGAGTTCTATTCCTAAAATAAAATAAAAGTTTAAGTGTTTTATGTACCCTATCTCGTATAGTAGAAAAACTATTATCTTGTTACCAGCAGTTTTCAGATCGGAAATCTAGGATACCACCGGGGAACTTATAAGTAATATAGCAGCAATCAATACGGCATAAAAATTTAAGAATCGGCAGCTAACGATGTATATGTATCGATCATCGCGGCCAATATCTAACCCATTTAATATGCAAAGCTCAAACGTTCTCTAGAAAAAAGTCTGAGCGTAAAAATCGCATGTAACTAATAGAAACATAGTGAGAAGATTTCACGCATCAAGCTCAGACACGGCTTCTTTGTTCCACGACCAATTACTCCGACAAATAATTCTGGCAATTATCGCGAAAATATCCAGCAACAAACCACGGAAATTGCTTTCTTAAAAAGCTTCACTTTGCGGAGGTCACGACATCCCTCTGGGAAATGTTTCTCAATTATTTCATCTAATCTCACCTTTTTTTAGCGAACGAAGTGGCCAGATTGCCTCGTTGTCTTTGGTTATCAGTGCTTTTTGTGGCGAATTTGCTTTCTAAAGAGACAATGGTATTTCACTTGACCTAATTAATTTCTCCGGATCGAAAAGGGCGGAAAAAGCGCGTTGTTCGTCGAACGGTCCATCTTTGTGATGCAATTTCGTTCGTTACGTGCAGTTGTGCTAATTATTCGAGCAATCAAACATTTAACCTCGATACGAAAATAGGAAATACAAACAGACATTTAGTCTTTGGGAAAATCACGAAGGTAAAACCTTGAATATGAGACGATGCGGACGAAACGGAGCTTAAGTTACATCGCGACGATGAGATTAGAAGAAAAACAAACAAGTTGGACATTTGTATTAAACGCCGGTGATTTAAACTCCGAGTCCGGAAAAAGTATGACAGCTTTATGGCAGTTTATGTCGAACTTTCCGCGGTCAGTTTTATTATTTTGCCCCAAAACAACAATAAATAAATTTCTCTTGAACGTCGGCCAAAATCCGAAAATTAACAAGTCAATTTTCCCGACAGTTTCCAAACGTCAGGCTTGCGAACAATATTAAAATTGTAAACTCTCTCCATCATTGCAAATCTTTAAAAACTAATCCGAGCGCAAATACGAAACGTGACGCAGATCTTAAACGCTTGTTAAATTTAAAACCGGCTTGTTTCGACACAAGACGGCGATAAATTTTCGAAAATAATCCATGCGCGACATTGATTAAATTTTAAACGAGTCCAAAACAAGAAAGAGATTTGCCGCTGGCAGTTTGATCCATATTTAGCTAAGCGAAAGAGACAGGCTGCTAATTAATTGAAATGAGGGTGACGGAGTCCAACTGTTGCAGCTAATTTTTATCCAGTTAGCAGCTATTTGCGGGCCCAACGCACCTGATAACGGAAAAGGGTTCGGTTTTACAAGACTCGTTTTTAATATCGCTCGAAAATTGTGCACGCGATAACAGATGGAATCGGAAGTTACGTCGGTTCTTAAACCGTATGATTTTTTTTTCAGTATCGGGACACAATCATGACATCCCGAAGGTTAGATACACTTCGGACGGCGACCAAATGAAATTCGCAATTAGTTACGTTGTCCTGAAGGATGACGATCAAAGAAAGCGAGTGGCGCGTTCCAGGGTAGCCAGAAACGTTCCCCTCACACCTACTAACCCCATTCACGGGATCATGCAGAGAATGCGATCAAGTAGCTACTTTGTCCCATTCAGCCTTCGCTATCACAATAATTCCACGACGGTCCCAAATCTGGTCCCGAACGCACCTGTCACCCTAATAAGCCATTCATCCCGTTTTCGCCCAATTTGTACGTGTCCCGTAGTAAACGGTGATCGATAGTGTGTGTATGTGTCAGTCCGGGTACTCCGGTCTTTTCTCCGGGATACTCACCAGCGGATCGCGCGTTGGACTTCATCCGAGGCCACTGTGTCTTACACCATACACCGGGTCGTCGGCCCGTTTCTTGTCCCAACGGTAACGACGGTAACGCTAACGGCAACGGAATTGGCAATCCCGCATGCAGCTTTTACGTACGCGTTGGCGCGCGTCGAGACGACTTCGCTCGCCGAAACCTGGGACTGTAATGGCGCTCTAAAGAAGGAGCAAGTTGCGCGCGCTCGACTTTCCCAGGACCCGACATCAAATTATTGATCGCGAAATGGCACACGAAAATACACACGTATTGTAATGAAAATTGCATTCGGAATCCGTCTTGCAGGATAAAAGCACATTTTCCGACACTTTCATAAGGAGACGGTATTGTCCAGATGGGGCAAACACTGCTTATACGGATGGGGGCGATCGATCAAGGGGAGATCGACACGACACACTGTTCCACTTTCGGGAACCTGCAATATTCCACGAAAGATGGATTTCAATTTAACGGAATTGACGGTTCTCGTTTTTATTTTTGTCGCCCGACGAGGTCCCAGGCCGAAAAACTTACTCTCAAACACCCGAACTCGTGTTGGGCGACAATCCATATTCTTAGACAGAATTAAGTGGAACAATAAGAAAGACACATAAGTATGAGACTTGTTTCGAAACGAAGTGAGCTGATTAAGAAGTTAATTCCGAGATCTTATCTCAACGAGGTTTACTGCGAGGGTTGCTTACTTAATTAACACTTGAGGTGCATTAAGTGGATTGATCTTGTCTTCTCTGACACAGTTATGACTAATCCACGAAATGCACAACAATAGATGCAGAATTCGATGATGGTCGATAAGTTCAAGTCAACGGTCGGTTATTTACAGTAGCGTTGTCAGGTCGACAATTGAGGGCTAATTTACGTGATATGGTGGAAAAAAAAGACACCATGTTATTTTTGATTGTTATTGATACGAAACGCGGGCATTAGAAAATCAATCTTTGCCGCACGTAACCACATCTAATAAAAGTACACGGACATGTAACATCGCGACGGAACGAGCGTTTTAAAGACTCGTCTTCGCATGAATAATTAAAAAAAAAAGAGTTGTTACTCTCTCCTTTTGTTAGCACATTCTGAAACGTGTCGTGGATGTAAAAAATGACACCCTATCCGCTAGATACGAAAGAAAAGATAAGACAAGACAGAGATATAGAATTCCAAGTTGATATCTTCAGCTGTTAAAAAAGGACAAGCACATCCTTTTAATGTAAGCAACGAAACGCGAATTTTATTTATTGAGATGTTAGCACCGTATTGTGTTTTCTTCATTGAACGCAACAAGTAATAAATAATTGATTTTTATGAGAAGAAACGTGCCGAACATATTTCAGTTTTAAGTCGGCGTGTAGTCTTCTTTCATGATGATTTATTGCGTTCAACAGCTTCACGGGTCAAACCGGAACGTTTCGGAAGCTCATTTTGAAAAGTCACGGCGATGGTTCGAGATGTTCCAAGGTCTCTCCAATTGCTAACAATTTTGTAAACATTCGCGAGTTAACATGTCAGTGTCAGGTCTTGATGATATCGACACAGCTCGATTATTCCAAAGCTTTTCACTGATGTACATCGTTTATCTAACCAAATGATAAATGGTCCGCTTTATTCGAGAATTTATAAGCGGTGTTGCTTTAAATCACTCTCCATTTGCAAACGTGGAGATTTAACACCGATGTTAGTATTAGCTCCGAGGGAAAAATAACGATGTTGACCAAACATTCGAAAAACAAACGAAATCAATAAGGCGTCTCTGTTCTCGGAATTAATCTCGTTAGGAGAGAGCGAAGGGATACATTTCGTGTTTTCGCCAATAAGAAGCAGAAGACAAAAGTAATCCGAGTTATTACTTACTCCTCTTAATCGCGTGAATTTTTTCGTGTCCAATCACGCGATGCTTTTGATCATATCTGAAAAAAACGTACATTACTAATTCTTTTATCGGGAATTCCGTCGGCACGCAGCAAATAAAATCATCCCGTGTCAAACGACGACACTGTGACGCAAACAAAGACGAAAAAACGGATTGATATAGAGATTTATGACTGTAATAAAAGTTCAATATTTTAAGAGGGCGAACACGTCCGAGATGTTAAAACGTGATATTGTGTATTAAGCGGGCGAAGCGAGCGCAGAGGGTTCGGGTGTATAAAATCACACTGATATAAAGAGATTTATTTCATAATAACAGTAACATCGATATTTTAGTGAGGTCTAAACTCTTGATGAATCTAAACATCAAAATCTTGAGAAAATTAAGTATTAGCACAACAACCGATAAATATATATCTTTTTCTTTAAATGACTCCATCTAGATCTAGAATGTAAAGTCAGATTAGTCATCTTGTGTAAATAATTCGCCGAGTCATCAAACAAACCAGACTTAAAATTATTTTCGTTGTCTACATAGAACCGTTATTTACAAAAGAAGACTACAACCTATAAATATTGACTAGCGATCGAGGACAAAATAAACTCGTTAAAGGTACAACGTGCTCGTAAAAGAAATCTCCCAATCAAACAAGCGTAATAAAGGAATGTTAAAAATAATACAATAGTAATACTAGTGTTGTTAGTATTTGGTAACGAAACCATCACAGGCGTCTCACCAGACGCCGACTTATTGTAAAATTTGATTTTAGACGATCACGAAACTGTGCAGTCTTTTTCGAATTACTATAAAGTTAATAACAATGGAACTGTGCATGTAAATTCCGAAATCCGAATCCGCTACTCGTCTTCTTGATTTCTAGCGTAATAAAAATTTACCGCCCTACAGAGATCGTAGTCGGCTGCTAGAACAACTTGAACTAATTGTTCTCTGGGGGCACTATCACCTATTATATCTCTTAATTGGCTGATGCAATTATCGAGTCTCCCGGCGTCTTGGGCTAATGGAAGGTCCTCCAGTGAACTGCTGTTTGACCGCTGGAACTGCAAATAACACGTTGATCATCCACAGGGTTATTCACCCATAATGACCAACCACGTCGCCGATATGTACAGGCTCCGCCAAAACTTATGTCCCTTCCTATGTAATTATTAGGTTAAACGATCAATCAACCATCAATACTTTGTTCTTTTTATAGTGAGAAGCATAAAAATGAAACTCAAACATGAATTTTGATTGAAAACAAAAAGGTGATTTTTTTTGTATGTATGCGGAACATGTGATCTACGTAAAAAAAAAAAACATATGTGTTGGAGGACCCTGTATGATTGGTTGCATATGGTGTGGTCATTATTCGCGAATAGCCCCCCGGTCACTCGAAGTTGCTTACATTTTGGCAGTCGGGTATCTTGTGCCTCTCCGACGTGCTCGAATCGGGGCTGGTGGGCAGTAGCTGTTCCATTGTTGCGGATTTGGTCGGGGGCGGTTGCGTCCAAACACAATCGAATATCTCCGCCTGCAACGCGATCGGCAACTCGAAGAATATCTCGCATTCGGTCAGCTCGTGGTGTTGCGCTATGAAATTCAAGCAGAAGTTCTGAAACGTACGAATCGATAAAACGTCACGTGTGAAATTATCATCGTTTACTTTTAAAATTCGAGCGTTGTATTGATCGGCCATGTTGAAAAAGTACAAGGCAGAGTCCATATCGATGCTGTGCTGAAGGGCGTACTCGCAAGTCTGTTTCAAAGAGTCGACTTCGTATCTATCGCTCAACAACAAAAGCTCTACCAGTTGCTCGACCGAGAGAGATTCGTCTCTGAGACGACCGCTGTAGAGATATTCCAGAAAGATACGGAACAGGAACGGGCTCGTATCGTGGATAATTATTTTCCTGGAAGATGAAACATTATTGTTTGACGATTTCACGGAACGGAATCAAAAGGCCGAGGCGCTCATTAAATCGAGACTCGAGATCCGGCTGTACCACGGATTCCCGGCATTTTTTCTAAATCCAGCGGAACTCCGCTCGTACTTAATGGTCCATTACCACACCTACGCCCATTGGAAGCTCTCAGCTTTCCGAGAGCTTACGAAGTTTACATAAACTTCCAAGAATTTACCCAAGTTTCGGTGGAACATTCCAACTTTGCCGGTAGAGTTGTGATTGGTCGCAATTATTTGATTTTGTGGCCGGAATAACACTAAACATTTGCATGTATTGAATTCCAAATATCCGCATTGACGCGGTCATTGCAATCTTGCAGGTGTCGGAGCAATTTCAAACATGTTGGTGGTTTTGTCAGTATTTGACAATTTTGAGATCTACCATCGTCTCGTGACAGTTTCGAAGTGACAAAATCTAGACACAACAGTGCTACCAACATGTATAAAAAAATTCATGCTTCGTTTATCAAGCTGGATTATAACTACTGTGTTCGTGCGAAAGAATGAAAAAACGATATCGTTATCGATTTGCTGTTATTGCCAATTTCATTCGGTTCACTCGACCACCCACTTCGAAAGGAGATAGGTGGCTGGGGGATGTAAGACAGTATCTAAAATTGATACTAAAAATTTTAGGTGCTGATCGGTCAATGTGGAAAAAACGTATGTTCTATTGATTGTTTGTATTAAAATATTGAGACACATCGATAGCCGCGGTGACTTCCACAAAATGAGAAGTAGCACATGATGTTATTTTTGTATTAGGAAAACCGAGTTTGGTAAGGAATGACGTAACGGCGACATTTCACAAAATCACAGCAAGCTGGAAATTAATTACTAAACCCTTTTAAATGTCGCGTGGAATTTCAAATTTTCCGAACAGCCGAAGGTCGGTAACACAGGTGTCGATAATGCACTTTTGGCAATTATTTTCAATTTGCGAGTGTATACTTTTTCACGAGATTTTCTCGGAAAATGTGTGCGCTAATGTGTTTATTTCGCACAAATGCGATTATTTCACGCCGGCAACGAGCAGGTGGGTTAAACCTCGAAATCCAATCTTCCTAATAAAAATGAGTTAGGGCTCTTATCACCTATTCGCCCTTTATTTATCAGTGAGAAAAATGCATGGCCAAACTAACCGTGGTTGATTTGTCGAGCAGGCGATGAAAAAATGAGCAGCCAAGAGAATTTCACGGCCTCCTTGAGGTTTCAAAATGCGGTCCGGAGTTCGGGAGTTTCGTGCCTAATTTAATCATAATTTGCTCCGCGGGGACGTCTATTATGTATAAATTTTCTAAACAAAGCAGAAAAGAAAGCGTGCAATTAAAAATTTGAACACGAAGGGATTACGCTAAGGTCGGTAATGCAGGTTTTCAGTGTGCCGATATTGCAGTTTTGAAAGTTCCGAGTGTGTGCAGAAAAATTCTGAAAATGTGTGTGCAAACGTGTTTGTTCCGACGAAAAGCTGCCAAATACGAGGTGGGTGACACTTTAAGACCTACTGAAAAATGGTGCATAATTTATCGTTCATAAAACATGACAGAATGGTCTGATTTCTCGCAGCCTTTTGATATTTTGACAGTCGTGTTTAATTAAATTCGGCTCGCAGCTGGTTTTAAACACTAAAATCTATTAAATTATTGATTACGGACTCAAAACTGTGTGATACACACGTCCCAACCAAAATTTTTAATTTCATGATAGGTTTGCTAAGTCGGTAATACAGTTTTGAAAATTTTTAATTTGTGAGTGAATTTTCGCGGAAAATGAGACTATTAGAGTGGTTAACGTGCCAGAGAGTCGTGATTTTCATGCTTTGTTACCGAGAACCAGGGAGGTACACCAAGTTTCCAAAGTTGTTTACTTAAATCTGGGGTTATGTTTGCTTAGGATTGAAGTTTGAAATTGCCTCTTAATTGAACAAATTGTGTCATAAAAGACATCGTTTTGCGCATTTTAAGAAGAGCACGACAAATATGAGTCTCTTTTTAAATTTCCACGAAATTGTGATTTTTCCATCCAAATATTGTTTTTGTGTCATCGCGAGAAAAACAAATAACGAGATTCTAATCCAAGTTACAGCATGATACAAATTTACATATTCGTTGTTTACTTTTACCAATAATTTAAGTTTCGAAATATTCGTTCGAGCATTCTGTTAGCTGAAAATTTTGGAGTCTGAATCATATTGTTTAAGCGGCCGTTCTGAAACGGGAGCAATGCGAAGAGAGCACGAGTATTTTTAGATCGTACCAGGAAAATTGTACGCCAACTTACTTGTCGATCGCCTCTCTCATCCCCGACAGCAAAGCCCTCCTAAACCAGTCGCATCTGGCGGCCACAATAACCCGATGCGCTTTAATAACGCACTGTTCTTCAGTAGGAGTATCATTTTCACTCTGTTCCGTGCTAACTCCGCTTCCGACAACTTCGAATTCCATATCGGTATCAGTTGCACTTTTAAACATCTGCAGAGCGAGTTTGGAAAGTACACTGTTATTGGAAGAGGGAGGAACACACAGAGATTCAACCAGATTCAACTGAAACGAAATTTTTAAGGCTTCTTCGTTTGTTGCGACAAGAAAACGCACCTTGTATCCGTGATGGTGCTTCGGCGTCGAGTTGCACGAGGTCGGTGACATTTTTTGACAATCGTTGGAATGTGACGCCGTCGAACTGGCGTCCAACAGACCCAACGTTTGTAAAGATTGATTGAAAGCGTCTCTTTGGACTAATTCGCAAAGTTGAACAACTACTTCTTGTAACATGTCCCGATGCGTCACCAGTTTTTGTAAGATTCCGGACTGGAAAAATCGGGGGAGATTTTTTGGGAGGTTCCAATTAACGAACTTACGACTTTACTAGTTCCGACTTTGAAGCAAAACTTGAACTCTCTCCATTCGAGCTTCTCGTCAAAGGCAGTCGTGACGTCTTCTAGCCGTAAAAGAAAAATCGGAAGCTCTTCAATGAGCTGTTCTAAAGTAAAGGCGATCGAGCGAACTTTTTGAGCTGATGACATGTCGTTGAAATTCTCTCTAAAATAAACAGGCTGAGTCGAGATAATTATCAGGGATGAAGGGTACTTTTGTTGGATTAATAATCCCATCGCGCCGGTCAAGTCGTCGTGGAAATTCCCGAGTTTCGTCAATTCCCGTATGTGCAAAACGTTGCGTAGAGATTTTCCCAGCATTTCGCCGACCGCCGATTTTGCCCTACTACCATCGTTGGGTGAAAGCACTTGAATGATTTGTCGTAAGGCTTTTTCCACTTGAACGATCAAAGTGCAAATCGTATCGAGTATAATTTCGCTCTGGAAATCTTCAGTGTAGTGAAAATCAAGACAAAACTGTGGAAATTACTTCAGGAACCAAGAAAGTCGCGACTTCCAGTCGTTGAGCCGCCGACATCGAACTAAAAGTGTTTTTCAACGCTTGCAGAAACCTTTGCAGTTGCATGAGAAAAACGGGAAGCCTCGATTTCGCGTAGCGAATTATTTCGTGTCTTTCGTCTCTAGATAACTCATTTTTACGTTTTGTAAACAAATCACAGAGTAAAAGCAATTTTACGGCGGCTGCAAAAACATTTTCAGATACTGTTTTGGAGGTTTGAGGCGATCATACCGACTGCCGCGTCCCTGATGGATTGTTTTACCACGAAGCAGAGTTTCGCGGGATTTGAAGTTATATTCTCTGAAGACAAATGGTTGTTTTTTGTATTAAAATGTTCAATTGTTTGATTCATGCTACCATGCATGTCATTGACTAGTCCAATTATCTCTGAAATTATAAATGAAGAAACAAAGATGACGCGTTTTCCGGAGACTTACGTTGTTTTAGAGCCATGTTTTTCAAATATAATTTACATTTGTTAACGAGCTTACTGAGACAAGGATACTGGGACACGGCGCCGAGAACCTGATGGGCCGTGTCCTCTGTTAAATTTTCCGGTAAACATTCAGAATACAAGAAGTGGAGGATCGTTCCCAGGACGTCTTCCTGGAGGTTACTGAAAGGACAAGGATCAACAGACCAATCCATCCCGTTTCCTTGTAACTTCAAAATTGAAGAATGAACTTTGAACTGTTTCTTATTCGATGAAGTTATAGTAATATCTGAGAAATATCCATCTTCTAGAGCTGGCAACAGAGAAAATGGCATACACCTGTATTTATCCGGAGATTCTTCATAGATTCTTTTACAATGGAGCATACACCAACTATCACACGTCATGCTGAGATTGTCTCGCGGCTCCATTTGATCGCACTAAAATTCAACACTTGCAATGAAAGAAAAGGGGGCTTACATCGACTCACTCTAAATTCTAACACATGGCCCGCATAAGCCCCAAATCTCAATACCACTCCCGATATTGTGGTACTATATAATTCATACGTTTCGCAACTAAATAAAGGAACCGACTTGAGTTCTTCAGGAACCGTCCAGATGACGTCCCCATTTTCGTCTAACCGAAATCGCACTCTGAAATTAAATAATTAGCTGCGTTTTTTACCACATTGAAATATACCCTTCCAATCCTTGAGTGTCACTGTAAGTTCCATAAATGTAACCGCACACGGTAATCTGTAAATTTTTAATAAAACGTACAAAATAAATAAATGACAGCTGTCAAAACAAACATGTCAAAATAAACAAGGCGAGCTCTGATTTACTTTACGAGGGGAATTTGAGAAGGAAAGTAACAATTGGAGGAAGTTAAAAGCGTGCTTAATCCAAGGAATCACGATTTCCTACCTCCCAAGTTCCGATAAAAGCATGAAGGGCCATACCGATTTGACATTTGTGGCTTTGCATTTACTTACGTAGGGAATTTGGGGCGGCGGATAGTTCGGTTGGTAGCGCTGAAGCTACAACCACAGAGCTTGAAAACGTAGAGTTTTCGGTCAAGGTAGAGCGCCGCTACTTTGTATAGCGTGTTCAAAAAAAAAGTCAAGTCATTTTTTTCTGAAACGTAAGTCTTAGATAAAATCATTATCTGGCATCATTTCAATTTTTATTCCAACGCGACGGATTAATTACAACCTGACCTGATTTGTACGATAATTGTACAAATAAATAACACAGTTTAATTTTCAAGTTCGTAAACTTGACTTTTGTATAACCCCACTTTTTCACGTGTTACTCTGTAGTGAAAAAACGCGATCGACTAGTAACATGACTGTCTTTTTATCGGATATTATATGGCAGCTCGAAAATTTGTGATTGTAGTAACCATGGCATTGTAAAGTCACGTCTTCTATTAAAATTGGCATTTTAGTAACTTCATCACTTTGTGTATTTCTAATATTCGCGAGTTTATAAAATTAAGTCGTCTTTGAAAAATTCCGCCTTTCTTAAAATTTTAAAGACGACTCTTGTTAGTGAGATATACCTGTTGATCTTGAAAGGGATTTGGTTTTAATAAAAAAAAAAAAAACAATTATTTGAGAAATGCAAATATTTTACTGCTTGTAAGTTAACACACTGTTAAAATGAAAAAAGTATTAGAATATTAACTTGGTATAATTTCAAAACACTTGTATCCTGTGGTTTTCTCGATCACACACCAGAATGTGTCCATTTGGTGTCATGGCAACACCTTCCAATCCTTTGAATTCTCCTTTTCCAATGCCCCAGCATCCAAAAGTCCTCAAGAACGTCCCATCGGGATGGAAAATTTGTATTCTGTTGTTGCCCGAATCGGCGACACAAATATAGCCCTGATCGTCGACAGCAACGCCTCTTGGAAACTTAAACTGGCCATCTTCTGAACCTTCCGAGCCAAACGAACTCAAAACTTTGCCGTTAACATCAAAAATTTGGATTCGGTGGTTATTCGAGTCTGAAACGACGACTCTGTTGGTGTTTGAAACTGCGATGTAATGAGGATGTTCGAGTTGACCTTGTTTACTACCCATCGAACCGAATTTACCGACGAACGTGCCATCTGATTGGAAAACCTGCGAAGAGTCGTTGTAGTTGACGCGGTGAGGATGGGTTAAAACTTACCTGTACTCTGTGGTTTTCTTTATCACAGACATAGATGAATCCCAACGCGTCGGTTGTTATTCCCCATGGATAGTTGAACCTTCCGTCTGCCGTTCCTTGGCTACCGAAAGCCCTCAGGAATCTTCCCGAAGGATCAAACACTTGTATTCTGTGGTTGTATCGATCTGCGATTATGAATTGTCCGATACGATTGACGGCGACTCCTGCAAGACAATCGAACTCTCCTTCACCGTTGCCATATTGACCGAATTCTTTAAGGAATCTTCCGTTTGCGTCGAAAACTTGTACTCGATGGTTAGAGGAGTCTGCGACTACTATGGAGTTATCGGGACCCACGGCGACGCCGCGAGGCCACGTGAAACATCCGGCTTCGCTCCCCCGACTGCCTATTTCGAACAGCTGTTGGCATTTCTGCAAGTACTGACTCCTAGGGGAGGTACCTGCCACTGCCACTGCGATACCTACAAGAAACGCGCAGTTAGATTTTAGTCTTGCCAAGGTCGAGATGTATTAGACTTTCATAAGAGATTTCCGTGAGGAAGACCTCTTGGACAAAGTCTAAGTTGCTTTGGCACCGGAGGAATATCAACATAACTAGGCGGTTAGGTTGAACCAGTATGGTGCTTCAAGGGAGGGAGTAGTTAAGGATGATACTAACCGGCCGCTGCCGTAGCTGCTGTAGGAGGGGTAGTGGGGGAGCCTTGCATGTTTTTTTGATCGTCGTCAGAGCTCCCTAATTCCGTCGAAGATCTAAGCGGAAGACCCAGGGACAGTCTTCTCGCCGTGGTTGAACTACTTGATGGTGTTGTTGAACTCGAAGATTCCTTATCCTTGCCGCTGTTCCTATTTCCGTACTTATTTTTCAGGTATCTCGCCCAGGAGCTTAGAGCCGCGCCGTCTTTCTCCGTCGTACTCGATCTATCCGGCGAGTTATCACGTGATTTTAAAGCGTGCGAAGAACGACTTCTTGCAAGATCATATCCTGATGATGCTGCAGAGCCGTATCCACGGGAAGCCAAATACGCCGTGGGATTCGACGATGTCGGAGAGAGCTGTTCTTCGATATCTTCATCGTCTCCGAATTGCGTGCTGCTCTTGCTTCTAGCTAAACGTTGTCTACGCTCCTTCAAGGCCATATACCTAGAACGTCCGCTCGGATATTTGCTGTCGGAATCGTCGCCGTACCGGTGGTCGTCTTCATCCGGTTGAAGAATCGCCGAACTTTTACTTTTGTTTAAAAAGCGGCTGGTGTAACGAGGCGGTTCGTCCTCTTGCGTGGTCGACGTTCTTCGGCCGTAGCGTCTGGGAGGAGATTCTTCTTTACGCATTCCGTATCTTCGCGGAGGTGAATCCTCCTTCGGAGCGTATCTAGATCTATATGTCGACGATTCGTCGCGACTACTTCTACGAGCAGCTTCCGTGCTGCTGTCTCTCGCGTGAGCGCTACGAGCTAACAGCGGGCCGATGTCAGTTTTCGCCATCTCTTTGCTTTCGGGTTTCGTTGCCGTGGTGTTATCATCAGAGTCTTCTTCTGAATCAGTTTCTTCTTCCGAGCTGGTCTCGGTTTCTTCATCTTTCGCCGGCGTCGTCGGCGTGGCGGTTTTATTGTGAAGAAACCGACTTTGGAATTGTTTTTGAGGCTGTGCCTCTTTAGCTGTCGCGTCTATGCTTCCTCTGGAAAGATATTTTTGTTTCACTTCTTCAGTCGTGAAAGGCGCTCCGGTGTTACGGATCGCGTTCGAGGAACCCGTCGACGCTTCCGTAGACGTGTTCGAGTCAGAGCTCGCCGAGCGCGTCGATTTTACGTGTCCTGCGTCTGACGTTCTTCTCGCAGGAGTCGTTTTAGTCGTAGTTTTACGTTGGTTTTGTAAAGACGTTACAGATTCTCCTTCGGATTCTTCAGCGCTGGACACGGCCTGGAGAAAACATTGCGTTAGGATCTTGAACACTCATCTTCATGCTTCACACACAAAACAGAGGAAGGAGTGGAGTAGAAACATGCCAATGTGTAATCGAGTTTAATTGTGGACACAGTCACAATGGACGGGAAACAAACAACACTTATTCTAGATTATGCTAAATTGATTTAATCAGGTACTTGTACATGAAGTTACGGCTCATCTAAACTCACCTCGGGAGCCGGAGTTTTTCTTTGAGTAGAGTGCCTTTCTTCAACTCGTTCGGTCGGTCTAGTTTCTGTTTCTGTAGAAGTTGTGGCACCTTTATTTTGTTTCTTAATTTTAGCGATCTCGTCTTCTTCGCTTACTTGTCTGTTAGGCGGTGGAGGAGGTCGTTTTGGTACGACTTTGGGTTGAGGAGCCGGTTGCGGCGGCGGCGGCGGTGCTTCTTTCTCTTTCTTTTTGCCGCTTTCGTTCTCTTGCAACTTTTTCATTACTCTCGGAGAGTCGGCGAGTCTCGTGATGCCGCTCAGAGGACCCCGAGCGACATCCTCCGTATCTAAAACTTTTTCTCTTTCGTTCTTTGGTTGCTGCTCGGTAAATCTGACACCTCTTCCGGGTTGCTCCGAGTCAGAGTCGTTTTCTTGAGCGTGTCTGCGGAACCGGCTGTATCGTCTCGTAGGACGAGACTCCTCGTAGTCGTCGCCGTACTCGGTTCCTCCTCCGCGTGTGTATCTATCTCCGTATTTCTCAGTTTTCGGTCTTTCGCCGAATTTCCTGCCGCCTAACAACGGATCTTCTTGGTTATCTCCTCCGTAACCTCTGTCATATCCTCGTTCTTCTTGCTGTCTGAATTGAGTTGCTAATCTGTGGTCGCTTTTAGATCTCATTAAACCAGGACCTGGTGGTTGCAGCAATCCGGAGCCTTGACCAAAGTGTTGGTTTGCTAAGTTTAGATCTCCGTAACCGGCTACGTGCAAAACGAGTTGATTCGGGTCGTGCGCTAGAACTAAACGAATCTTCCGCGAATAGTCGGTGTTTTCGTATTCAAAATTGCGGATGAAGTCGACCGTTTTCAAGAAAATCTCCTTGGCGTCCATGAGCTCGCAGTCGTCCCAAATATCGACGCTCTCGTTCATGTGTTTGTCCGCTAAATCGCAGTTACTCAAAATATTCGAGATTTCTTGCTCTAAGTTGTCCTTGAGATTCGTCAAACTTCTCATTTCTGTCCCGAGATAACGATCGATTTCCCCTCTTAAATATTCCGTGCGATCCTTGAGAGCTTTAGAAAGTCTCCTGTAAATCTCTTCGACTTCTTCGCTGACCGACGAGCAATTCGACTGGATACTTTGCGTATTTTTTTCGACGAGAGCTAAAGTATCCTGTAATCTGTGAATCCCTCTCCTTATCTGATTGTTTATTCTCGAGATCTCCCTTCTCAATATTTCCATATGCGCTCCTTTACATTCCTCGCAAATTTTCTTATCACAGTGCGAACAAAAGCTACAATACGCTTTTTCCGAGCAAACGTTGCATCTTTCCATGACCTGGCCACTTGTTGGATCCGGGAGCTCTCCGGTTATTTCGATGTGTAGTTCGAGGAATCTTTGAAGGGTGACGTTGGTCGGAAAACCCTGCACCCCCTGATAAGGGATGCGGTGTTCCGCTCTGCATTCCGGACACTTCACCTAAAAAACAAGCCGATAAGTGGGCGTACGAAACGCCGAGACTTTGCCAACGCGTAAACTTATTTTCAGAATTTAACGGCGTTTTCAGGAATTACTAACCTGTCGACGAACGTAATCGACGAGGCCTTCCAAGCAAGGCTCCATGCAAAAGCTGTGCTGACATGGCAGCAGCTTGGGGTTCCGGTAGCGGTCCAAGCATATGGCGCACGTCAAGAGCTGCTCGAATTGTTCCATCTTTCAGTCTAAAAAAACACCACAAGTTTAAACAAGAAGGACAACTTCGGGAGTGCTTTTATAAAGCAAGCAGCACAGTCGAAAAAATGACTCTATAACGAGCTGGTCTGAAAAGGGGTGTTTCCGCACGTCAACACAAATGAATTTATTCTAGTCGCTTTTATCTCGTTTCGCGTAATGGAAACAAAGAAAAAGTAGCGCGGGTCGAGGAAAAATAAGAAAAAGAAAAACGAAACCGTGGAAAACAAAGAGCAGCGTAGCCAAGGCCGGACGTTATTCACGTTGTAAAAATATATCGAAACTTTCCAGATGTGGACGTTAAAAAAAGGAACAACGACAATCACAAGGTGTAAAAATAAGAAGAGAATCTCGGAAAAAGCTCATTGAACTCTGAAAAATCCGAAATTTCGAAGGTCGGTTTTAAAATTAGCCGATTTCCGGTTTGGGCCGAAGTGCGAAAACTTTCGATTCACAACTTATCTAAAAAGCCATCAACAGGGCGGTAGATGTGAAATTCAGCTCGAAGAAAAAGGTAATGACGCCTATAAACCGTCATTTCTTTAATTCTGGCCCATTAGGAATTTGGAAAAGCTGCCAGCGTACGTAAGTGGTCTGGATGATCACGGCCGTTTGAGTACCGCAAATGCCTTGGGGTTAATGAATCGAGGCTGTTTTTCAACATTCTGGAAACTGATGTGCACAGTTTGGCAAAGGTCCACCTTTCAGAGCTGAAAATCGTGTACATGGAACTGTTAAATCCCTGAATATAGACACAAGGCGCACTTTAAATAACCGTGATGTGGCGTGTGTTGGTGCGTGTGTGAGAGTTGCGTGCCCTCTCATTGGGTGGAGATCCGCACTCTGGAATTCTCGACGAGCGTCCCGACGCTCTCTACTCATTCTCCCCATGCTGACGTCAATATTTAAAATTAGAAACCGCAACGAGAGATTTGGTATTACTTGCAGATTTTAACGCCGTAGCAGAGAAAATTTTCAATTCTTCTTTCACATCAAGCTCATGTTAGGGTGTCAGAAAACAAAGCAGATTAGAGAAAAAGCGCAAAAGCTCGAGCGTCGCTCACTTTTTCACCTTATTAACGATTTCCTAAGATCACAGACACATAAGCATCACACTTTTCCGAGTTTTTCGCGTGTTAACTGCTCCGACCACTGACCGGGTGTGTGCAAGAATACGCGATTGAAGGACTATAGCTTATTTTAGCCGTACGATGTACACTGTATGATCTAGTTTCCCGAATTGAACACCGAACTCCGATGCGTTTTAATGAGTTCTTTAGTTGGCACCAAAACGTGTAGGTTTTTCGCGTGGGCTCCATGATTTTCGTGATGAAAAATAAAACACCCGTGACGTAGAAAATTATTAAGAATTCTTTGTCGGGCCGAAATAGGCGACAAAGTTATTTCGAGTACATCATTTACTAATGTCGCGCTTTCACGGTCGATCCCTTAAAAGCCGTTTTTATGCGGTATAAAAGAAACTTCCTGTTCCTCGAGGATTTTTTCGCACTTATCGTAAACAGCAAAAGCCGCACCAACGGGGGAAAAACGCTCTGTTAATCTCATTAAAGCTTGAACGCCATAAGCAGTACTCACTTTGCAATTGAAATTTCCCGTTCTTGATTCAATGTCTATTCATAGATTGAAATTCGGGGGCTTAATTCGTCACAAAATAGAAAGATGCTATTCGCAACAAGCCAAATTGATAATCAGTTTATATAAGTTATAAGCTGCTACGCCTTGGCCTGATTAAAGCGACTAAATTAACGAGGTTTAAAAATAAAAATATTTATATGTATTGATTTTGGACGAACTCAAAACTCAAAAACTGTGCATAGTTGGACCGTTGCGTTTAGTCACGAATGTATTTCAAAAATTCCCACGTGGCATTTAAATAAAGAATAATACACTTCACGCTGCTTTGGACGAGTGTCAGAATTGTCAGTATGATCGTTTGGTTGTTAGAAAAGCATTTTTGCGGTTTTGCGGTTGGAAACTTTGATTTCGCAACTTTCAAGTTAAAAAAAAAGCGGGCGCTTCGGCAGGCAACCATCAATACGTACGTGGTAATGTGGTATAAATAACTTATGTTAGATGAACGGGTGTTATCGTTCGCAACCGGCTGAAGTAGGTTCAATTTTTTCCAGAAATTTCTTGCATGTGAAGGCTTCAAGTTTCAAAGATGATTTTCCAACCGCGGACTTTAACTAGCTCTAAAAATTTGTTTTTTAAAAACCAATCGCCATTCGGTCATCTTCAAGGTCAAAACATATCACAAATGGTGGCAGCGATTTTCCTAGTATGGAGAATTTTACGTTTTCAAATTCAAAATCAAATATTTGATTTCTTAGGTTTTCATGTTGTGGGGCCTTTCTGGGTTTAAAGAAAATTTTTAGGTTTTCGGCCACCTTCAACACAAGGCATTCAAAATTTAACATTTTTAGGTTTATAAACTAAATATTTGATTCTTCAGCTTGTGGTTGGTCGACCTTTCAGGTTTCTAAAAAAACCTTACTTAGTCTTAACATTTTAAGCTTTGCATTTTGTAAGATTTTAGGTGTTCAAAATTTTCAGGTTTAGTAGAATTGAAGTTTTTTAGGTTTAGAAATCAATTGTTTTCTTTTTCAGGTTTCTCAAGTACATAAGAGAATTTTTAGGTACAAGGTTCATTTACGGTTTTTAGATTTTCACATTTTTAGCGCAGGTTTTATTGTCTAAATTTTAGAATCAGTTTCAAAATTCGCCTTTTTTGGGTTACAACTTAACTTTTTAAGTTCTGCAATTCATAGGATTTAAGGTGTTCAAAATTCACTATTTTAATAAAATATTTGTTTCTTTAGATTATTAGGTTTGTAAGAAAACCTTTCGGCTCCATTGTTTTATTAGCATAACTGATCGATAATATTTGTGATTGAAGTAGGCGTGGAGTTGCCGGATCCAAAGCCGACTTCAGTTATAAATTTTCATGGACATGAGACGATCAAACAGAAAATTTCAAAATTACGGCCCAAAGTAACGTACAAAATCTAGTTAGTTTTTTAACACTTGTTTGGGTTAATGGTCGCCGCCAGATGTTCGTAATGTAGCCGGGCGCCAAATAGTTTTATGAAAAAAGACTGTTCTCTGTAGTTTCCCAGCGAAAGAAAGAAGCAGTAATTAGCAGGAATTACGCGCAGACTAGAGATAACTGTCTAACTAAACCTCAGTTTTTTGGGGGTTTTCGCAAGAAGAATGTTGTAGAACGATTTGCAACCGACGCTATTGACTTTTACAGATTGGATCTTTGATAAGTAGACGTACAGTTTAGAAGAACACTTCAAGTGACAGCCTTTTGTTCAACTTCATCCAATTATAACTTTCACGCAGGAAACATTACAGTTTCAGAGACTAGGTTAGAATAATTTTAAATTTCAGATTAAGCACGGGCGAGCGAGCCAGTGCCCACTAATCTTGTGGCGTTGTTTTGCCTGGACTCTAATGGGTTTCTTAATTTCATTAACTTAAAACAAATTAAAGTTTCAAGTTTAAAAGTGTCCAACGTAAACAAAATTCGGAGGTTTGTTGAGGCGAACTCGTACGAGATATTTGATTTTATTAAAATAACGTCGCGGTTGCCGCAGGATAATAACGTCCAAACTGGAAGTCTTTTGTCTAAGATGACTTAGCACAGTTTAAACGGTGTCTCGTATTTTTATTTTCCGTTGTTGTGGGACAATGAACGTCGAAATTAATCCGTGACGTTTAATATCTTGGATTTTGTGGTGCATAATGTTGGAGTCATTTTCTCTGTATCAAGAAATGTCGGGACTTATCTGGGGCATGAACGAAATCCGGTGGATTTGCGGCTTTTGTGCATTTGTTGGTCTATTTCAGGAGGCATCCTCGGTCAGGTAACGAGGAGCGAAAATAGGCTCGTGAGGACAAAATCCGGGTATAACACGTTATTCTGGATGGCCAGGAATGGCAGAATTGCTCTTCAACGAAGAGAAGTATGGCCCGAGTTTTGTTATATTTTTTGTCCTGTCGTTTGCATACATCTTTTCGAGGAAAAAATATCAGGCGCGATGCTGGTGCAGTGGTATTTGGTTTTAACAGTGTTTTATTTATCGCCAGCCTTGCCGCAATTTCCCGTTGCACCACTATTTTTTGCAAACTCCCTGCGGCCCTATTCCTCCAACTGGAAATTCAAATGCAAATGTCTTTAGCGTGTATATTTTTTGCCTCGGATGTTATGTAGTAACAAAACAAGATCTAATCCACTTTACACAGCCTTAGGGCATCAATTAGCACCTAGTGGCGAGTCTTTTCCCAGTCGACCGGTATAAATTCCCCTTTCAGCCGGCAGATGGCTCCACTTGACAAGTGGTCGTATCGCTGAAACCTGAACGTTAGGCGTATTTCAGGCCAGCGCGAGGATAATTATAGCGCAAGGGTCAGAAACGGACATCACTCTTGGCTTGCTTTCTATTCACGCTCTCTGAATTCATTTGACGCTATTTGTTACATTTTTTTCTTCGGATGAAAACGTGCGGACGCTTGAGATGGCGCTTGGGATTGGATTTCAGTAAATTAACAGTCGGGAAGAAAAATCGTGGCTATGAAAGATTGGCACGTTCGAATCCCGACGGATGCAGTTTTTTAACTAAATTTTTACGAAATCCTCCACGCGGATTCGATCCGTCGAAAAAAAAAACCGCTGCATTTTAACACTCGGCGAAAAAACACAAAATAAAATGAATATCGCACTTTCAATGTTAGTTTTTCGAGCACGACGAATATGGCAGCGCAAAAAGCTGTGCTTCATGTTTAAAACATGAAAAATAAATTGTGCTTTTATTCAGAAAAATTCAATGACGTTTATTCCACTTAGTCGTTCTGGTTTTGCATTGTTGTGGCGATTTCTTGTGTGTAGAGGAAAAGTTTATTTCGCCGTAAGTAAATTGTTAAAGTTTGAGAAAACTCATTTGCTTTTTCCTTTAGTTTTAATAAAACTTCGTTATGGTTGCATTGTTGGAACTCGAGATTTGTATATTTAGAAAAGAAAATTTCATTTCATTGCAGGTGAATTGTGGTATTTTTTTAAACGCTGTTTTAGTTTATTTTGTTTATAAAGTTAAATTATCGTTCTTGATTTAAAGTAATGGCCTCATTTTTCTTTATTATTGTTTCATGAATTTTAAAGAGGCTCGAGAAGGTTCGATTTTTTCTTCAAAATTATACTGCGTTCCCAGGCTCAAAGTTTTAGGGTTCTTAAAAACAAAGTCGTCCTTGGCGAGCGCTATATCGTAATTTTCAAGGTCAAAATTTATTACAAGTAACCACAAGAAATTGTAGCTAATTATCTTCCTGAATTGGGAATTTGTTTAATTTTTGATGTTCAAAATTTTCGGGTTTAAAACCTTTCAGGTTGTCAAGGTTGCAGGATTTTTTAGGTTTATAAGAAAACGTTTAGGTTTCAAGTTCCTCCTAGGGTTTTCGAGGTATTTAGATTTATAAATTTCATTATGCTTTTGACGTACGTTGATTATGCTTTTTTGACAAAAAAGGTCTTATTGGTTTTTTTCTTACGGATTTTCATTTGTGAGATATCACGATTTTAATTCGGCTTATCTAACTTCGAAAAACAACTGCCTGCCTCTCCAGCATTTAAACAAATTTCCAAAAATGTCCTACGTTTGCTTTATTGGAAGGAAACCTTCAACTAGAAGCAAAATCGTTTTTGACTTCAAAAATTTTTCTCACCATCTTCTAGGAACTCTGTAAATACTTAAATCAATTAAATCATGGCGTCTTTCAAATAATCAGAGAATTTTGAGAAAATTTGTATAAATAATTTTTACGATAACACTTACTGTTCAAGAAATTTTTGCGAAAAACTGATTGTTATATCTTTGACCTTGAATTTTTTTTTTGACTCAAGTGGAATAGATGGGACTTTTGGTGTTTTATTTGTAATGGTGTGTTTAAGGTCTGTACCAATTTTCAGTTCTATGCGATTTTTTTTTGTCTTTTTTGACTGGACTATTCCTAGGATTTTGTGTTCGAAATTGTTTGTCTTTTAGGTTATTAGGCCGCGAGATCTTTTAGTTTTATAGGAAAATATTTAGGTTTCAGCTACAACCTAATTTTTAAAAGTGTTATTATTTTATTTTGCGGTAGGCTTTGTGTGGATCAATTTCAATATGTAAATTTTTAGATTTAGTATTGCAGTTTGTAGAATTTTAGTTCAAATTTGAACATTTTCAAGTTTATATTCTAAACATTTGCTTTTTAGGTTGTCAGGCTGCTTAATTTTTCGGTTTTAGTACAAAATCTTTAGGTTTCAAGTGCCACCTAGGATTAGTTTTTATTATTATCTTTTTTTGACGTAGGCTTTATATCAGGATCAATTTCAGAATGCGAATTTTTAGGTTGAGTTGCAATTCGTAGAATTTTAGGTGTTAAAAATTTTACATTTTCAGGTCAGGCTTATAGGAAAAAAATATGTTTCGGGTACAACCTAATTTTATTTTTTGCTGTAGGCTTCATATCTGGATCAAGTTCAATATGTAAATTTTTAGGTTTAGGTACTGCAGTTTGTAGAATTGTAGTTCAAAATTTAACATTTTCAGGTAATTAAATTGAATATTTGTTTTATTAGAAAATCTTTAGGTTTCGAGTGTCGCTCAACATTTTAAATTTGTATTACCTTTTGCTGACGTAGGCTTTATATCTATCTACATTTTTAGGTTTAGGTAGGTATTGCAATTTGTAGAATTTTAAGTATTTGAAATTTTCCACTTTCATTTGCAGTAATCAACCGGATCGTGATAGAAAATATTTAGATTTCAAGTTTTGCATCATACATTTGTCCTCATAAATTGTCAATGTTAAAAATCAATTAATTTATACACTAAATTAAAGTTTAAAAATTTTGACATATCGTCAAAACGGAAGCGTTCTTTTAGGTTTTTCTGCAATTTGCCGAGTTTTCTACATGCTACATCTAAAAAATTACATGTTTTCTAGGACTTTGTTGATTGGTTTATAAATTTCGATTTTTTCCACTCTTATTCAATGTTAAGTTTTATTTTTATTAAACTTAGGCATAACAAACATGTTCGCAAAACTATGTAAGCACAAATAAAATGTCAAAATTCAGCTGTTCGGCATTTTTTTGAGTCAATTTATCGACAAGGTCTCGATATTCAAAACTTTTGGCTCACTTTGTCAACGCCAACGGTTTAAAGTAAGTTTAAAAGAGTTTTCAAGGTTTAGGTTGTCACTTTTAGTTTCAGGCGAAAGAAAGAACTGAAAACTTTGTCTTTTAAAAATTTTCAAATAAATTTGCCAAAAATCGTATAGCCCTGTACGCATCGTTATTAATATTTTTTTGTAATATCTATTAATATTTAGAAGAATTGGCGTACTTTCAACTCATGTAAAAAATGTCGTAACAGCTGGACATTAATAAAATAAAATAACAAAGAAAACATTACGAAGTTTAACCGAGATCGACATGGAAGCGTGCACAAACGTGAAAACTTTTAATTTTAAATTCTACGTAGCAGGATAACCGACGTTTGCTCCTCGAATTTGCGTTTTACATCGAACTACTCTCGGCAATCATTTCATGAATGAATCCATCTTGGCGCCAAATTCAAAAATAGTTTGTTTAAATAATGATCACTAATGCACTACGCGTGTAAGTAAATACTTGCTGGCAACCGTAGCACCGCATTGAAATCATTACAAACCGTCGAAAGACGAAGACCTGTTAGCTCAAAGCTGTGATTAGTACGTGGAAAATTCATGGCATATCTTACCCTTTCTTTGTTTGGGATTTTCAACCAGTTCATCCGAGGCCCCTCAGGGCCTTGACTGTTAACTCGGCCCCTTTATGATAGTTTCGAAAACCCTGAAATGCAAGATGAATAATTAAAAACAATCATAATAAAATTCACCGTCTCGGGATCGCGGTTTCTTCTGTAAATTTGAATTCGATGAAAAGAACATCGTTCGAGACGGCTGGGAATTATTTTTTTAATCGCGAGATAAATTTGTATTTTTTTAATACAGAAAATTCTTGGCACGGTTTCAACAGAAAAGTATATTTAATGACCGTTTATATAACGTTAGTATCGTTAATTTTCTGTTAATACCACGAGTTTCCAGGATTCGAAGGGATGAATCCCGAGGGCATAAAACTGTTTTATAGGATATTTAAATTTCGATCGTGATAACATAATTATAGTGTCTTTGGAGATTGAGTACAGAAAGAGTGCTTTTTTATTCGTCTTTAAAGATTGGATGATGGTCGTGAAAACGAAAAAAGCTTTACATTAAGCTATAAAAATCGGTTTAATTCCGTCGACCGTACGAGTGCACTTTGGGCGTTATAAAATTGTTGTTTTCTCATAACTCACACTGAACTCCACTGAATATCGAAAGATTCACTTGTGGCTAGTATGGTGATGGTTTTGTCTCTTTTCTGGTTGCACTTGTGGCCGTTGGCAATTGCCGGCAAGCACTAGATGGACTGCAGGTGATTTCGCAGCGAGACGCTCTTACGATTTCTCTGCCAACTCCACTCTAAGCTTGTCTAAATAGATTCGGGATGACTTTAGGATAAAAATGCACAACGTGTATATTTGTCTCGCCGAGCTTTTTTCCACCAAAAAAACAAATCGCCCTTTCTGGGTCACAGTAAAAATTCCAAACTAAAGAACTTGGCTCTGTTGCTTCAGCTTCGATGCACTTAAATAACCGAAGTGGATTACAAGAAAAATAAAGTAATTGAAAGTGCTTTTTGCCAAAATAAATATCGAGGAATCGAAATTTATGTGGAAGGACGTGTGGTCTTTTGTGTCTTTTCCGATTTGGAGACGTTGCGTGTTTCGTGCTAAAATACTACGTTTTCCGCAACATTTCACACTATTTCTTTAAAGACATTATTTTTTTATCATCTGATCCGCGTCTCGTCTTAAATTGGTTGAGAGCGGGAGCGGAAGCTCTCAATAAATCCGTTTTTTATTTAAGCACTCTTAACAAATTTTCGATTTTGGAATCTTTGTTCCGTTCGGGATATTTCCAGCGTATTAAATTTTCACCAAGTTTTTCTCGCCGCTCCGTTTCTATGAATAGAAATACCTTCTGATAAAAGTTTACGAAGATCTAAACTCTAGCGCTCTATTTTTAGAAAATTCAATGAAAGAAGCTACGTGTTGATTCGCGTTTTTGAATTTTTACAGATTTTGTCAACTCATTCCGTGTTTCCTTCAAACGATAAACACTCGCAATTGCCAGCCATTATTTACGCTCCAATTTGTTTAAAAATAAATAGTCGTAAAGTGTGTCTATCAATCATGCTCAAAATGCAAGAACTTGGACGGAATTAAAGTCTTAATCAATCACAGAACGAGATGATTGCGTATTCTAGTTTCAGGTTCCACCTAAGATGTTAAATTTTTATTTTTTTTCGGCGTAGGTTTTATATCTCAATTTCCAGATGTTCATTTAAAATTGTGAAGTTACTGGAAAATCTTTGGGCTTCGAGCTTTCATCGTTACTCTTGCTAGGTTTCTATATTTTTCTTTATGTTTCTATTTTTTTTTTTGAGGTACTCAAGTTTTACCTAATATTTGGATTTTAGAATCAGTCTCAAACAATTCCTAGGATTTTAAATGTTCAAAATTCAACATTTTCAGGTTGTCAGGCTGTTGAATCTTTCAGTTTTAAGGATTTAAAATTTTTGTTGTTTTTTTTGGCGAAGGCTTTATATCTGGATCAATTTCAAAATGTAAATTTTTAGGTTTAATTACTGCAATTCGTAGAATTCTGGGTGTTTGAAATTCTTCATCCAATAACTGCCTTCTCAGATTGTGAAGTTGTAAAATCTTTGGTCTTTTTCTAGGTTTCTATTTTTTTTTGAGGTACTCAAGTTTTACCTAATATTTGGATTTTAGAATCAATCTTAAAGTTGGGATTTTTAGGTTTAAGCCCAAAAATTACTAGGATTTTAAATGTTGAAAATTCGACTTTTTTAGGTTCGCGAACTTTATATTGCCTTTCAGCTTCTCAGGCTCCGGATTTTTTCAGTTTTATAAAAAAAATCTTTAGGTTTCAAGTGCCACCAAAGATTTTACTTTTTTTTATCTTTTTTTTTTTTGACGTAGGCTTTTTATCTGGATCAATTTTAATCTGTAAATTTTTAGGTTCAAGTACTGCCATTCGCAGAATTTTAGTTGTTTGACATTCTACATCAAATAAGTGCCCTCTCAGATTGTTAAGTTGATGGAAAACCTTTGGGATTAAAGTTTTTCATCATGACTTTTTCTAGGTTTCTACTTTTTTTTTGAGTAGGTTTTACCCAGTATTTGAATTTTAGAATCAATTTCAAAATTTGAATTTTAAGGTTAAAGCACAACAGATCCTAGGATTTTAAATGTTCAAAATTCAACATCTTTAGGTTTATAAACTAAATATTGCCTATCAGGTTGTCAGGCTGCTGAATTTTTCAGTTTTATAAGAAAATCAGGTGCCACCTAAAATTTCAACTTTTATCTTTTTTTGACGTAGGCTTTATATCTGGATCAATTTTAATATGTAAACTTTTAGGTTTAGGTATCTACTGCAATTTGGAGAATTTTAGGTGTTTAAACCTTTATCTGTACAATCCAAATAACTGTTTTCCCAGACTGACATAACGTTTTTTAGGTCTCATTATTTTATTTTTTTTTTTACGTTAGTTTTATCATTTCTCTTTCAGGATAAGTTCTGATTTCGTAGAATTTCTTTCGTAGGTTTACAAATAAGCATTTTGTCAATGCTAATAATCAATTTTAATTTTAACATTTTTACGGAATTTTTGTCAACTCATTCCGTGTTTCCTTTAAAAGATAAACACTCGCAATTGTCAGTCATTATTTACGCTTCAATTTGTTTAAAAATAAATATTCGTAAAGTGTGTCTATCCATCATGGTCAAAATGCATGAACTTGGACGGAATTAAAGCCTTAATCAATCACAGAACGAGATGATTGCGTTTTCTGGTTCGTGTTTGAACTATTTTTGCGAAAAAAATTAAACTGCCCAACAAAGGCATTATCTTGTCACTTTTTGATAAACTACCTCAAACTTTTTTTTTTTTTTGGGAGCTTTTAAAATAAATTCCTCTCTTTAAAAAGGGGACGATTTGACCCCGGATCCGTGCTCGGCTGGCGATTCAATTCCATGTCCTCGAAGAAAATGCAATTTGGACGCTCTAAGGTCAATTTAATTATCACAAGGTTTGCTCTTTGTTTGTAAATTAGAGTAGGGAGCGCTTTTTTTTTGTGTGTGTGTAATGGAATTAGAAAAGAGAGAAGTGTCCCAGCGTAATATTAAAAAACGAGCTTTTGTTGAAACTTAAGGAAAAGCAGAGATAGGATTAAATTATCTTTTATGGTCTGCTTTATGAAGACTATTAAAGACAAAGTTGAGCCATCATGGGACAAATTCACATTAAGTATATCAACTTTGGAAGGCGTATATTGTCGCGCTTCTTGGTTACGACCATCGCGCTCCTTACGTTTTAATAAAAAATCAACTTTGTGCTCACGAAGATCCGGATAATTTGTTGTAGGAGTCGGCAGTGGAAAACACTCTCGAATTGATCCGGACCGAGCTAGAAAAAGCACATTGTATTGTTGAGCTACTACTTATTTGCCGCCCACGAACCTAATCGTTTGTTTACCAGTCCTTAGTCTAACTGAACCTAATTCGTGCTTATTTTTGCCCGGGACGCTAGCAAAATATTTGCACTATGAATGATGAATTAATGTACACTGTAAAGGGTAAGGTCTGCGCCTAATGAATATGTATCTCAATCTCTTATAATTTCATCATATTGTGTCAAACTATGATTAAAGTTGGGAAAACAGTCTTCTGCTCATCGTCTCGAAAAAACTTGGCTCTATTTCAAGATAAACATTGAATCATATTTTCACCTACTCGATAACTCTCGATCACCTAAGATGTTAAAAATAATTAATTACTCATAATTTGCGTCCGAATCTGAAACGCACTTTTGCAAAAACGTGTATTTGCGCCAAAACCCCAAAGAATGGTCGTTTTCAGAACTTTATCAAGCAGATCAACATCACGGTCCTGCCAAATTATATAAATAGCTTCTTGATGAATTCTGTAAATTCCTTCTTCTTTTAGTTTAAACGCGAACTGTGTTGATAAACTTTTTAGTCTGCGATTCCGCCGAAGTTTGATTATACGGGGTGCTATATCAATTATTACAGTTTGAACAGCTATATAGAAAGACCCTCATCATCGGAGATGAAAGACTGGCGTTTCAGACATTCATTGTATCACTTTCCTAAATTTATTGAGCGAAGCTCCAAACTTCTTTAATTATGGGAGCGGCGATGCTCTAGTACACAGAAAAAACGGCTTTAATGCGAATTTATGCGTTTCATTGAGAAAGTTAAACACATAAATAAAGTATCGGTAACAAAGTATCGGTAAATGAAGCAACAAGAGTTTTCCATTAGCTCCCATACGCGTGAGTTGGCTCGACCGGACTCGAGATTTCTCAAGGAAATCGTGCCATTTTCAACAACAAAAGCAGATTTATTTATAGACGAAAAGTGAAAAAGCACTGTCAGATTCGTCATCTTTAGGCGTTGGGCGTTATTTTTATGACTAAGTTTCTCCCATCTCCGACCATTGATTCGCTTTTAGCCAAATTGCTCGTCGTAATTTATTCACCGGTCGGTGATTTTCTCAACGGTTTAATTGTTCAGGGGAGCAAATGCTTGCCAATCTATTCATCAAAGAAAAACGGAAAAAGAGAAATCAAAGTAATTAAATTCTCATCAGGTCATTTCTAGCAAAATTTTACCGACGTACTTGACGTGAATTATTCAGAGGATATTAATTCGATTGCGGACGCGATTAGGCAAAGGTTTTTACGGAGGTGAAAAAGTTTGGGAAAATTTGCGACGTATGTCGGTGATGGGAGGGAAGACGGTGGCATTTTTAGTTTTAGTCATCAAATTCGAAGAGGACAATTTTTCATTTTAAGGGGTTTATAAAATTAATTCTGATCCATAAAATGCGATTATTTTATAGAAGATTTCGTCTATCACAAACCACAAAACGACAAATTTCTCAAATATCTGCAGAATTAGAAAATATGAAGATTTTAAAAAAATATACTCATGGTGGATGCCCCAAATTTGTGATATAAAAAAAACATATAAAATCTTCCAAATGCCAAATTGATGAAATGTTTTTTTTTTTCTCAAAAATTTCATCTATTTCAAATCACATAAACGAGAAACAACACAAATATTCACAGAATTAAATAAAATATAAATTTTTAAAATTATTGCAAAAATGGTGGATGCGCTAAAGTCGTGATATAAGAAAAAGTATAAAATTTTTCAAGTAATCGTCAAATTGATGAAATGTTTTTTTTTTTTTTCAAAAATTTCATATATTTCAAGTCGCATAAACGAGAAAAAATAGAAATATTCACAGAATTAAATAAAATACAAATTTTTAAAATTATCGCAGAAATGGTGGATGCGCCAAAGTCGTGATATACGAAAAAATATAAAATCTTTCAAGAAATAGTCAAATTGATGAAATGTTTTTTATTTTTCAAAAATTTCATATATTTCAAGACAGAAACGAGAAACAACACAAATATTCACAGAATTTAATAAAATACAAATTTTCAAAATTAATACAAAAATGGTGGATGCGCCAAAGTTGTGATATGAGAAAAAATATAAAATCTTTCAAGAAATCGTCAAATTGATGAAATGTTTTTTTTCCTCAAAAATTTCATCAATTTCAAGACACAGAAACGAAAAACAACACAAATATTCACAGAATTAAATAAAATACAAATTTTTAAAATTATCGCAGAAATGGTGGATGCGCCAAAGTCGTGATATAAGAAAAAATGTAAAATGTTTCAAAAAAATCGTCAAATTGATGAAATGTGTTTTTTTTTCAAAAATTTCATATATTTCAAGTCACATAAACGAGAAAAAACAGAAATATCCACGGAATTAAATAAAACACAAATTTTAAAAATCATTGCAAAAATGGTGGATGCGCCAAAGTTGTGATATACGAAAAAATACAAAATCTTTTAAGAAGTCGTCAAATTGATTGTGTTTATTTTTTCAAAAATTTCAACTATTTTAAACCACATAAACGAAAAAGAACACAAATATTCACAGAATTAAGTAAAATACAAATTTTAAAAAACTATTGAAAAAATGGTGGATCCGCCAATTTCCAAAATTAAAAGAAAACGTCAAATTAATGAGATGTTTTTATTTTCTTGTAGATTTATTTTTTTAAAGACATAACAAATCGTATTCTGGTTTAAGTGTATTTTTTTACAGGGTTGAAATTTAAGTTTTTTCCAGATAAGTATAGGCACTTTTTTTTTAGATTTTTAGTTTTTAAATTTTTGGGTTTTAAGGCTTTTAGGCTTTTAAATTTTCAAATATCCTAGCTTCTAAAATTTTAACATTCTTAGGTATCTATTTTGGATATTAAATTTTCTCAAATTTTTAGGTTCTCAAGCTTGCAAAGTTTTCGGACCTTTTTTTTTTCAATTGTTTTTCAGATTATCCATTAGCTTATAAAAATTTAGAATCTTTTTTTTTTTAATTCTAAGAATTTTAAAGTTCTCGGATGTTTAGGTGTTTGAATTCTTAAATCAGTTTCTCAAGAATTTAGGTTTTCAGATTTTCAAGTTCAGGTTCTCAGTTTTTTCAATTCCATTTCTTAAATTTTCAAATTTTAAACTGCGTTTTTTCCAGATTGTGATAGTTTGAGTTATTTAGACCCTGATTTTCTGAGATCTTTTAGATTTAGGTCCTCAAATTTTAAGTTCTCAGGCATTCTATCTTTTAGGTGATCAGGTTCTTAGGCATCTAGATTCATAGGTTTTTCAGATACTCAAGTTTTTAGGCTTTCTTTTCCCCAATTTTCAGGACGTTATCTTCTTTGTTTGTTTTAAATTCTACTTTTTTAGTCTAGGAATTTGTAAAAGTTTAAAAAAATTGTATTTATACATGCAGGAATTTTGGAGTTAACACGTCTTTGTTTTTTTTGGGCTCAAAAAGTTGTTTTCATTGTTTCTGCCTTCAGCATCATCAGTTTTGTTAGTTTTTCTTCTAATTTTTAGAACTACGAGTTGTTTCTGAAATTTCCGCTTTGAGAGTAAATCCTGCAGATATTGGCAGTATTAACCGCATCTGTGAGCAAAAGCGACACCTTCACACTTTTTCATTTTGATTAAAATGTTTGTGCATTTGGAGTGATGCCCTTACAAGTTTCCCTCTTTGAGAGAATCTCGGAGTTGTCTCGCATGAATACGTCGTTAGTCTGCGATATATCCTTCTTTTCCTTTGCTCTTGAATTTCTCGAGATATTGACACTTCACACGTGCTGGTATGCTAAAGTGCACTTGACCCTTTTACGTCTTACTAGATTCTAATGTGGCCCATAAGGTTCATTTAATTAAAATCTAATTCCAAGTCGCAATGAACGATAATCTTAACGTGTTCGGCTCTACTTCACTCGTCATTTTCAGTCGTAAATGTAATGACGTACGTCACAAGTGAATTTCAACTTCTAGGTACGACGACGACGGCTTTCCAAAATAAACGCTCTTAGAATTCTAGAGAGCAAGAAGGCTTTACGTGAAACGATTTCAGAAATTATGCTGATGCTCAAGCTGATGCCAAAGTTTCACTCACTGTGTAACATTTAAATCGGAAACTTAATATCGATCTTCGATTTTATGATGAAAGGGGCGTTTTCCCAAATCTTATAATTTTAGATTCCAAACAGTCTGCATCGCGTCGCTGCCACATTTAATTTTAAACGCGACTTATGTAACGTGGTAACGTGGGTTTGAAATATTTCGTATTTTGGAAATTATGCAAATGTCAACAGGAAATTCGGTTCGGTGCGCAAATGTGGATTTATTTTAGAACCATAAAGAATTAATGTTACACGTAGGTAGGACCGGCTTAAGGGGGCTTTTTTTCCACGTATTAATATAATATCGTTCAAAATGTCTCTTTCTTTTTTTAAAAACTACAATTATGTCTTTCTTTTTCTTTCTTACAACTATCATCAGGTCTGGTGTTCGCCGCACCCTGCCACAATTTAATTCGGTAAATTTAAGAGAAGTTTTCAGCGCGAAAGCTGTAAATTGCAAAAAAGTGTTTAAAATTTGTCGTAATAAAAATTAATTAATTATTTTATTAAAAATTCAAAAAGTGCCCAAAAATCTGTGGAAGCGTTTCACGCACGCTGACGGAATTTATAAAGTTCCACCCTGTATATCAATTTTTCACAAGTTGTCAAGTCCGTACTTGGCAACAGGTTCACAAAAGGTCCACAAGAACTTCGAAGTCATCTGTCGCGGCAATCGAACTTCTTGCCCTCCGAACTTCTCCAAGTAAATTGCCTGCAGATACTTGTCAATAGAAGCAAACAATACGCATTCCGGAAAGTTGATCCGGGCGATGTGGCTTGCGGATCCCATAATTTGAAACATAATCTATTCATTAAAACACCACTTTCCCCGGTTGCGTGTTCCGGTTACCATGTTTCGTGTATATTTCACATGATAATGTGCTCGAGTGTTTCAAGGAATTCGCAGAGTTTTCGGGACGTACCAAAAATTGTAGTTTTCTACGGAAGATTTCTATGTTGGATTGTCGTCGGGAGTTGTAGGCAACCAGCATTTTCTGGTCGAATTCGTCTGGACATAACTATCCAAAATCTTTCAGGATTCCGTCGTTTATTACCGTCGAGATGATTTCCTTCGAAACGTAGAAACCGAGCGCAAAAGAATACTTTCCGGGGAACTCAAATCATTTTAAGCTAATTAGGTGGAGAAATTAGAACTCGCTTTTAATGAATTCTTGAGGGTTTAACTCGGCAATTTGTGAGTTTTTAAGTAAATGTAATTTGAGGCTTGTTTATTAGAATTGTGACGAGAGGTAATTATGAATCCCAGGGCCAAACAAAAAAATCGAGTTTCTAACATAAACCGCGCCCCGAGAAAATATGCAAAACACATAAAACGGCTGAATTATCGTATCTCTCCGGATAAAATCCTAATAAACATAAACCTTTATTTGATCATGTTTACAAAGACCACAGTAAAACTGTTATCTCCTCAACTTTGCAGGAACATCGATCAGCAGAACTTAACTTTTGCAAGCGAATAGGGTCTTTATGTAAAACGCGGCTTTAATATTTTTGTTTTTTATGGAGATAAAAGAATGAAGTTTTCCTTTGTTCGGTGTCGACTTTTAATCAATCGATTCACAGATCAAACAACCTAATTTAACTTTGACCGAGATTTTTGGACGAAGAGAGATGTCCTATAATATCTTTAAGTGACATTTCCTTTGATTAGTAAAGTTGGACGTTAAACTCATTTAAAGTTCGCGTAATCGACTGGTATGAGTGACTTGTATGCGGTTAGAATGAAGTGTATAATCATCAGCAGCCATCTTGGACACAAATGATCCGAGGGAACCGATTTGATCAGATTTAGCTTGCGGGGGAGGCGATCCCTCGTCGAAAGACCCTCTAGAATAGAAATATTCTTCGATTAGCCTTTAGATATCTCCAGACGTTAATAACGAAAGTGTTAGTGTAAGCTTCTTTTCCGCTCACCTTTTATTCCTTAAATTAATAACCGGCCAAGATCGAAATTACTAATTAATTCCTCGATCTGTTTAATTAGGCCCCCGGGAAATGCCTTTCTATTATTTAAAAGCACGCAGAGCCTATTGATCAGTTAGGACGTTAATTATCGGTACCTATCAATTATGCGGCGGTGTAATTTTAATGAATTAATTTCTCTGCGTGCGTCCGTAAAAATCGATTTTTGACCTAGGACGAAAAGTAAAATTCCACGTCCCGGTAAAATAACTAACTTGAAACGGCTCTCTTGTACATAATTTAACGCGGCGTTTCGAATATTCACTCGATTTGTTCTTCGCAATTTGAATTTAAAATTCTCGGCTGTATAAATGTTGAGGTACCGTGCGGCTATTTTAAGATCCGCGAACACAAAACATTTCATGCACAATTAGTTGGCTTCTCGAGCGCGTTGTTTTTTCTTGTGTGGTGGAAATCTAAAATAAATATCGATTTTTCAGATTCTGATGAATTTTGTTGTTTTTCACTTGTCTTTGGTGCGAAACAGAAATCGCTTTTACCTCTAGCTCTGAAATTGGAGTGGAAGTTGAAAGCCGATTTTAAGAAGAAGACGACGACATCGTGTCCAGATCTAAGGTTTAAAAAGATGACCTGCTTAAAAGGGTTTCAGACTTCAAACTTTTAAGCTATAAAACACTCTCCTTTAGTTACCGGAAATCATTTACTTTTGCCTTTCACTGAAATATTTGATTTGGTAATGGAGGCTTTTGTTCGAGCGAGACTTAATATTTCTTCTTGGAAATTGGATTAATACTTGGTAAATGGAGATTTTAACGTCGTCATTTTGGAAACTTTTCGGTCCTAATTAGTGTTTTGTTTTTGACACTTTATGTTCTTCTCTTCTAAACAAATTGTGTTTATTTAAACCCAACCAACAGATTAATTGCTCAAAGCCAGCCACAAAAAATTTATGCGACCTCTTCCTGAAATTATACGCGATTTAATTACGGATTTTACCCGTTGCCCAAAGCTGACATCCCTAATAAAAATATCACGAAATCACGATGTTTATTAAAAAGAATGTTACAGCCATATTTCTTTAATATCAGACCCGACTCGTGCAATTATCAGAAAGTCGCCGTAAATTGGATTTTTTATCAGAAAAGCGACGTCCATATCGCAATAAATTAATAATTATTATAGGCCATAAGCGACCGAATATCAGAGCGGGCGGCATCAAACGAAGCGTGAAGATGCCTTGATTCCTCGCGATGATTTCTTTTCTTTTTCTTTGTTCACATCGAGAGGGCTGATTTTATAAACATCGTATTGGTCGGTTCGTTGTTATTCCAGCCTGCTTGACGAAATTATTTCGTAGTTGAGAATAAATTATGTATTTATAAATTCATGTATTAGAAATTTATGGAGGGTTATAATGGAATATGCAAAATGTGGATTTTCTGGCAAATTACTGACGGTTTACATGTTCAAACTTCGAAAGGGATACTAAATAGCGGCGGTTATTGTGTTCAGATTGCCAGGATTCTGGTTGCCTATTTCTAGAAGAGTTTACTTTTCGCAGTCCAATTATAAATGCAGTTCTAATGTGGCAAATGCAAATTTAAAATTGCTGCTAGCCGTAGAATTGTCGAGAGCAATTTTCTTTACAAAGTGGAAAACAAAGTGTGCTTGTTTCGTTGTCTGTTATTAACGAACTCTGGAATGAAATTTTATTCGTTTCCGGTAATTAGGTCTTTACGGCTCGCATGGATTTAGGTGGAGGCGCCGGGCACGTGAAATATAGTTCTCTATCCCCTCAGACAGTTTTTGTATTTATTTAATTTTTTATATAGTTTTCAAGCCCGAGAAGTAAAAATTCCAAATTCTGATAACTCGGGACTCATATTTTAAGATTTTTTTTTTCGATGAAAACACGATAGAATCCGGGAACCTTGACGTCGATCGATAATCCCGACCGAGATCTATAAGCGTGGAAAATTTCATTCCGGTAGAAATTATAAACGAACTTCTAGGAATCAATAAATCGATTGAGTCTGAATTTTTTCGGAAAATTTTACGATTTTTGAAGTCGAGATAGGACCAGATTTTTAGTATTTCTGGATACGTTGACCACAACTTGATATCTGCCCTAATTGAAAAGTTGGAAAATCGCCGAATTATCGGCGCTTCGATGGAAAATGCAACTTTTCTTTTCCGTATCTCGAGGGATACGGAGATATTGAAAGAGAGTATAGAAAGAACTAGGAATAAACATAAAGGCTGAGGAGGCTATTAAACTGGTAGACAAAACTTGCTCAATTAAACTGGGAAATAATCGTCTTCCGCAGAACAGACATAAACAAAGTTAATAAAAGAAAAACAAATATTTATAAATCACAACTTAACACGGGAAATAAATTAAATCCAAGCACGAACAAAGTAAAATTTTAGGCTTAAAAAACTGAAAATAATAATTAAGGAAATGGAGCAGAGAAAAACAACAAATCGAAAAGTTTTACTTCTAAATAAACTAGTAGAACATGAAATATTGAAAATTATAATAATAATAATAATAATAATAAGACAGTTAAAAAGGTGGAGGCGCCGGGCCTATTTATAATTTTAATTATAAATTCTTTTCAGTTTTTGTCGCGGTCAATTATTACACGAAATTTAAAACAATTCGAGAAAGATCTCGAATTGTTCGTGCGGAAAGCAATTTTCTTGAGATAAACGAAAATAAATTAATTCCTATTACCGAACCTCCTAATGAAATCCTACTCGTTGCCTTTAGACATTAACATGTCTTGTATCATTTTCTGAACTGTGTTCACAAAGCCGTATTCAATTCCGCCGGATACAAAGAATTTCCGCCAAGGCGAAAATCGTCCCAATATTAAACATTCTGTTGTATTCGCTTCGGCGGTTTTTAGTGAAAACAATATTTCATGTTTAGATCACACGTGCGTCGGTGTTATTATCGGCACTATTCCGTCTTTATCAGGTAATTCCATGTGAGACGTGAACAGAATTCATAAAGCAACCCTCAAGATATTTACCCGCATATCATTTGATGTGTACACACACGCACCTATTTGTACGTGCCCTGCAAACCCGAAATCCCTCAAAAAATATATTTAAAGCAGTTTTATTTGATAATTGAAACCCACCCCTTTGTGGCTGTTTGATTAAGAGGGTGGCAAATTTCGTGAATGATTTATGAGGAGTTCTATTCAAAGTTGAAGAAAAAGTTTACGAGGTGGAGTAGTTCGTGCGGAAAATCTGTCTTTTTTTTTTATATTAACCGTTTGTGGGTTAAAAGTCTCTAAGTACAGTTGTGTTTCAGATGAGGAGGCCGAGCCTTGGAAACTTCAATTTGGTGAGTACCTAATTTTTTTTGCGGTCCATGTAATTTTGAGGAATTGAAAGAATTTCTCGCGTCTGTTTAATCTCCTTCGATTAAAATCTCTCGTCGACGCGCACTGAATTTTTATCCCTCGAGCTCTGATCTTGGTCGGTTTAATTATTTTGTCTTCGACGTCACTTTGACAGTTCTCTGTAATTAATAGGTTTTCTTGTGGCGGAGCTTTTCCGGGTACTTTTCCCAAAAAAAAATCACTACGATTCGATGTAAACAAGAAGTGATGTAAATTTCTAATGAAATCGCCTGTCAACTGTACTTTGCACTGAAAAATATTGAAACTGAAAGGCAAAAAGCAATTTATCTTTGGAAAGCTTTACACCTAAAGCTTCTACGACACTGTCAAGTTAAAAATAAATCGCCTTTTATAAAATCAGTAGAAACAGTTATTTGCTGAATGTAACGATAACGCACTCGATAAAACACAACGTGCATTCGGAGATACACCTTTTACAAATGGGTTTTAGCGAGCGGAATGCAGATTAGGGGTAACAGCGGTATTCAATCAGTTTTTTGTGGATATTCTAGATGAATGCGAGGCTATACGTTTTCGAACAATTCAAATACGGACGTATCTGACCCGGCAGTTTCGACGGCAAAGACTTAATCCGACGTATCAACTTCGGGGCGTTATTGGAAACTCCTCGTTCATTTCAATTCAACAAAAATTACGCGGCCGAAGCTTATGTAGTAGAGTTGCCAAATTTCGTTCCCCTAAGTTTTTTTTTTGTTACAATTAACGTTATCAAGTATTTATCGGCATTACGTGACAATTATGACGGTCCCTAGGGAACAAATGTATATTAAATTCCCTAGAAAATTTATTGACAGATTATCAAAGTTGGCAAATTTTTATTATAACTTTTGATACATGTTAATACCAATTAACAAAAAATGTTCGATTATTTTCATCAACGATGTTTGATGCAATTCCAGAAGATGATTGCAGGCGGTTCAGGGTCCTGGGGATGACGTAGGACTTCAAAAATCTTCTGGGCAATAATTTTCTTGTTATTCAGGAGTTTTCCACACAATCTTCAGCAACAGTTGCCCATGCCATGCCTCATGTCGTTTTAAAATATCTACAGTGGCACCAGAATCAGCCGGTAGAGATGCAGAGGTTCTTCTGCCAGCAACGTCCCGTATATAACGAAGCATCTGGTAGATTCAAAAATTCTGCAACTTTCTCAGGCAATTTTCCAAATATATTCTTTCCTATAGGTTGAACTGTACACTGCTTGTTAACGCAACGAACAAAAAAACTTAATGGGCAATTTCAGCTTTACTCAATGCCATATATTTTTGCAGATTTTTGTATAAGTGACTGCAGTTTTATGTGAATCTTTTACGACGAAGTTCCTCTCTATCACGTTTTTGGTGACTTTAATATTAATAAGACGGATGTTGGCCAAGTCGGTTACATCATTAATTGAGAATTCGACTAATTCAATTTCCCTGCAGGTTCCTGCTACACCCAATACGAGTGCTACCTTCAGAAAAAAAGTTTTACTAAAAACAAAAAGCAAAATGCTCTGCTCTGCAGTTACAATCTTTGACTTTTTCGGTTAGTAACCACCATTTTTCCTTTCTAGAAAAGTCGTTGATTTGTGAAATTTACTTATATCAATATTTAGTTTTACGTTAAAGATGGCCCAAATCGTAGGAGCAGCAACTTTTTTTTTTTGTCTTTTCATTAAAACAGTAGAACTGCGTCTTCGTTGAAATTCGTCACTTTTTTTCCACGACACCATTTCAAATTTTTCATAATGTTGGTCGTAAATTCTAAGCCAAATTCTTCACACTGTGCACTAATTTTTGCACTTTTTACAAATGGCTGAGCTTGTTGACACCGTAACTATGATAAATTTCATGACATCCTCGCACATTTAAAATTTTCAGTAACGTTCACAATTTTATCACTGTTGATATCTCGGCAGCTAATGTTCCAGAAGTGCAAAAAATAGTGTAGATATCTCGAGACTAAAGCGCTTACCTCCACTCGCGGGATTAAATGATACACTTTAGCCTCTCATTATATAATCTACTAGTAGTATTTTTTTCTAACGTATGTCATACGGCTCATATTGAAATGTAAAAAGGGAACTAGAAGAGAGTTTTTCGGGAAGGTACTTTTGATGATGAAATCCTTGTTTTGGCTGAAGAAGGTGACGATAGCGATGATGCAAAATGTCCCGTATGCCATAAGTTTTTTTCCGTAGACGAAAAGGAGGAAAAGCGGATTAGGTGCACTAGGTGCTTCCAATGGATGCATGAGAACTGCGTAAAAATCCAGACCCAAAACTTATTTCTATAGCGTGTTGTGCAACCTGAAAAAAAGTGATTTGAAACTTAACGCCAAAACAATAATAATGTCCCCCGGGACGAAATCAGAAGCCTAAAAAGTAGTTCATTTATATTGTTTAAGGTGACGTAAAAATAAAAGAGTGTTTTCTAATAAATTTCTGTTATATTTTTCAAAAAAAAAGGCGAAGAGAACACTCCAAGTTTTAGTTCAGTCTGATTTACTAGAATGTTATTTTGGTATATATCGAAACTTTTTCCACCACCGGGATCTCGGACCGAGATAAGAATTTCATGATTCGAAATCCACTCCACTAGCTCCAATACTGTGTGAATTTTTAACGTCGTTATATTACGTCGCGACATAAACAACGCGTGATCCGTCAAGACCTTGAATTATCAACGTCAGACGTATCCTTCTTGCATGATCATGTTGACACGCCGAAAGCCTCGGGGGGAAGTAATCAATTCGCATGTTCATATAAAAATGAGAACCTCGAACCCCCCGGATATTTATTCAATAAGGGTGAAGGTTGAACATTCGATCAGCTGACTACGGAATATTGTCTTCCGGATATAACCGACATTGATACCCCGCAATATTAGAAATAAAAGACAGAATTTCGATATAACGCGTGTTATTAATAGTTTTAAAAGGACGTCGAGTGCGCACATAGAATGGAAAAATAATAAGAGACCGTCTTCGCGTCACGCCGATAAATGAAATTCAAATTAGAATTTTTAGGATCGCGGATAAACTTAATGGATGTTTTGTGGAGATTTTTATGTTAAGTGCTTCAATTCGGATTTGGGTGGTCTTTGATTTAAGTGATGTGTGCTTTTGGAAGACCTTGGGGTAAAAACGGAGGACACGCCACCAATTACAAGAAAACCGGTCAGTATTCTGTTTCGCTGGAGAAATCGGCCCCGGTGTACGAAAGCCGTTATTGGTTGTCCTCCGGCTAGATAACCTGCACGTAAATTAATTGAAAAAAAAAAAATCAAAAAAACTGAGCGAAACAAAGAAAACAATTTTCTCCCTTGGATATTCAATTAAACCAAACACATGACCAAGTCCGTAATGAGAACGGTTTGTTTTAATAAATTCGTTTCGGTTTCTTGGTTTTCTGCCTAAAAATACTCGCTCGTGGCTCTCGGGAATTTGCCCTAATTCTGTCGGTTTAAGTACAACTTTAGAAAACTTCCTGCAAACTTTATCATTCTACATATTTAAGTCACGGAAAGTGCAAATAGGAAGCTTGTTTCTTGCGCGAATTTTTTTATTACCTCAACAAGTACGTGGTGTGAATAAGTTTTTTCCTTCAGCGTCCATTCCGAACGGTTTTGGTTCGATCTCCCACGGGGACGTCTGTCTCATATGAACTCCTATCGTCCTTGATAAAAAATTCATTCGTTCTTCCATTTTGTGTCGTGATTGCGTAGACTGGTTTCGTTACAACAATTAATTAGTTAAATGAACCTTGAAACATCAAGGACGGTCTAATCCCGCCTATAAATAATGTCCTCGAGGATTATACGCTATAAATATAACCTCAAAGGTAAATCGGAGTTTATGGACACCTTTCGTGGAGCAGCATTCACGTCGGGTCTCATGAATACCGACGTTTAATTTTTTAAGTAGTCTGAAGAGCCAGTTTCCCTACAGAAAATCGCTTCAATTTCGATATGAGTTTTTCTATAGACGAAATGTAAAATTTCTTCTAAATAAGATGCGAAATATTGCTTTTCGAGAACATCTCCGACCAAGTATAAATTTTTATCCCATATTTCTCACAAAATGTTCGGGTCTATATCAGTTACAAGAGGCTGAACCAGCTCATAATAGGCTCTCTTTCAAACGTATTTACTTCTTTCATAAATCGAAATCGAATTTTTGTGGGCCGCGATTTAACAAGTCAAAGCTTCGGTGACGTCATTTTCGGTCGAGAGGGGACGATTCTGAACGTAGTCTTTCATAAAAATTCAACGTTATTTAAGTGAGCATTTGCGCAAGCGCTCGTGGTAATCGTCGTCGAAAAGAATTGCTCGTAATTCGAACAACTTTCGTTGCTGATGAATCCGTACCTACTAACTAGAAGCAAGTTCGAAAAGCAGGAACGGTGTCGGGGCACGATGAGGTCCCGATGGAAATGTTAAAGCCGATAAACGAAGTACGAAGTAATTAATCATGTAAAAGGAGAAAAGAAAGTTCCAACTTCAATATATAAGAAAGCAAGCTGTCAAATATGCAGCAATTTCAGAGAGGAAGCACTTATTTACCAAAGAAAGACAATAAAAGACAAAAATGAAGAAACATTTTCGGTAAAATGTGGCGCAAAATTATAATGAAAATTAAGAGAACACAAAAATGACGAAAGCATCATGTTAGTAAATGAAAAAAATGTCATAAAAAGGGAAAAATTACTTTCACCGCCTACTAAAGGAAGACCAAGTGGAAAAAAATTCATTTGGACTTCGTGAATTTAGAAAACGCCTTTGAGAAAATTATGGATCGTGTTAGAAAAAAAAGATAAGAGGAAAAAACCTTTCTGAGACGGAATTTTCGGAATAAAAGAAATTTTTGGATTTTGTCTGTAGAACCTCTGAAATTCTAACAATCTTACAATTTTCTGGGATCTTTGGATTGCTTGGATTCTTGGAAATCTGTGACATTTTTGGATTCTGGGCACTCTTTTTAATCTTGGCTGTCACTGTTTTTTTTAGAACTTTTGAAATTTGTTGATTTGTTAGAATCTTCAGTTTCAAGATTTGTTATAGATCTTCAAAAATACGCAACTTCAGATGTTCACAATCTTCCAAATATTTGTATTCTTAATTAATTTTTGAATTCTGCGGAGTCCTTTAAACGTCTCGATTTTGAAATTTGTCTATTGATAGTAAACTTCAAAATCTTCGAATACAAGAAAAACTGAACATATTTGTTTGGTTTTTTGCAATTTGTGGATTTTCTTAAATCTTTATAATACTGAGATTGATTTGGATTTTGTAATCTTCATTTTCTTTATCTAGAATCTTTATCTAGAGTTTATGTTTTTTTTTGAGAGATTTAAATCTTTTCAAATTATCTGACTGATTCTGTGAAATCTTTCAAAACTTGGTAATTTTTCAAAACTGTACGATTTTTGTGTAATTTTTGAATTCTTTATGTCTTTGAAGTTTGTAAATCGTTTAGAATTCTTGAATTCATTAGATTTTTAGTATTTGAAGCTTTTGTAGTCTTTTGTTGAATATTTTGAATTGTGGGAGGCAATGAACAAATTGAAGTTTGTATGACGTCATTTCGAGTTGAGATGAGGCGATTCTTCATTATAATTGAACGTTATTTAAGTGACCATTTGCGCAAGCGCTCGTGGTAATCATCGTCGAAAAAAACCCGGTGCTGTAATTCGTAAACTTCCGTCGCTAATGAATCCTAACTTTGAAAATCGCATCATAATAATTTAACTCCCAAACCCACATGTGACATTTGACACCGACGTAGTAGCTCGAAATCCCATTTTCGCCAGCATTCTCTGTATTACACAACTGATGGTCTTTTGTGCGTATCTGTTGCATACATCCCCATGTATTATTATCATTAATTTCCTGCAGAGACATATTTCGATGTCTGGAAGCGGTGCAGCACGTTCACTCGCGATAAATTAGATTTTAATACAGTAAGTTGGTAAGAGAGCCAAAACGCAAATAGGAGAAGTTTGCCTGCTCGGGATGATGCATCGCTTTTCGTGTTGTGCTCAGCAAGAGCTCGACAAGAACCTCGGCCGTTTTTTTAAGTCACCATAAATCACAATTTGTGCAATAAAGGTGGAGCATTTTGATTTTTTGGTGGTGGTCGCGCGTCGCTGAAAGACTCTTTGAAAAATGCTTTGAATTACGAATGTCGACGAGGCGATACAGACTCCGCAGGGGCCAAAATACTCTCACCATTAATTCCTGCTGACATGTAGGGGAGAGCGGGGAAAGAACGCAAAATGGAATCGAACGATTCTTTTAGTGTTTAATCGGAAATGAACATGTGACGCCGTTTTTGGTAATAATTGAGTTAAAAGCATGTCGATGCAACATATTTAATTCACATTTCAATATTTCTGGTGAAATCGACGCCGACGGCACAAAAAGGTATCTACTCGAGGTTCGATATTTCAATCTGCGGATTCTTTTGACTAATGCTTTCCATTACTGAAACAATCATTTCTGCAAAAGTTGCGCTTTTTCGCAATATCCTGGTACCTACTAACTTTTAATTAAACCACCGATGATACGGTTAATTTTAGTGTTAAATGCATGAATATTATCGTTTTGGGAAGTTCGTATTTTAGTTTATCTTTGATATTGGATACTGGAGCGCAATTTGCTTTTTTTGTTGAAAAACACCCAATTTCGAGTCGCCATTAAAAATAACGACGTTAAATTCCCGACAAGAAAACAATCAAAAAACACCAACACCTCCTCATGGTCTCGAATTTCAGTTTTGCGTGTTATTAGAGTTTCTAGTTTGTATAAAGAGCTTTTCATTGTAACACAGCAAGAAACTAACTTCTCCACTAACAATTTCATTAAAAAACTATATTTATTCTCGGTGGAATTTTCCGCGCGAAACTACCCCATCTAGTCGTTTTGTTAAGTAACTTTAGTTATCAATTTATTTTATAGTCCACCAGATAACTGGTTAATCACGAGCAATTTCCTCCATCAGCATCGGATAAAATCGAAGCGATAGAAATCCATCAGCTCACTACCCTGACGGAAAATTCTCTTTTCTCTATATTTCGTAATTCTGCGGTCGGGTAAAGTTTTTGTGGGGACGACGTAGCTGAACATGTTCAACATAGTTGGGCGAAACTATTATCGTGCGTGCAAGTAATTAAAACAAGATCTTGGGCGAAGGCGGCGATAAAAAAGAGGACGGAAAAATTCATAATAGGAAACTAAGAAATTTCTAATTTGCTGAGCCATGACGCTTATGGAGAAGACAAAAACATGTGAAAAAAAGAGAGAGGGGAAAGCCAATCAAAATACAGGGGAAGGATGAAAAGAAAGAGTGATCGAGAAAGCACGAAGAATAATATAGAAAATTCAAAAATTCAACGTTTTATTGCGACTCCTAGATTTTTATGAATTTTTGTTAACCTATCTTTTGTCAATTTCTTTCTCCATGAAATCGGAAATGTAATGGCGCTGACTTCATCTCGATATCTGCTTTGATTAAAATATTGGAAAATCGTCAAAATCGCCAAATTTTTGCCTTTTCGACGAAAATGCAACTTTTCAAAAATTTAAACGCCAATTACTTTGGAACCTGAGGTCGCACGTGAATTCCCGTGGTATCATTGGATTCCTCGTGAAATTCTAGGACCAAATTAGTCACCCAGAAACACGATGGCGTTGATCGCATCTCGATATCTGTCCAAATAAAAAAGTTAAAAAATCATCGAAGTTGCCAAATTTTTGCCCTTTGGACGCAAAATACAACTTTTCAAAAATTCAAATCCGAATAACTTTGGAACCCGAGGTCGTACGTGAATTCCCGTGATACCGTTGGATTCCTCGTGAAATTCTACGTAAGATAGTACCAAATTAGTCACCAGAAACGCGTTATTAAACGATTTATAGGGGTCCATACATTTTCAAGAGATTTTCCGGACCCATATTTTGACACCATTTTTCTCGATGATAAAATGATAGAATCTTGGAATTTTTTGCGTTGACAGATAGTCCTCGGCGAGTTGTACTACCGTGCAAAAACTCATCCCGATATATCGAACGGTTTAAAAGTTATGAGGGAATTTCTAAAAATCAACAAATTTCCATCGATTGAGTCAGAAATTTTCTCGAAAAATTTTGCGATTTTCGAAGTCGAGACAAGACCGGATTCTTAGCATTTAGGACCCCAGAAACACGATGGGGTTGACCGCATCTTGATATCTGTCCAAATAAAAAAGTTGAAAAATCGTCGAAATGGCCAAATTTTTGCCCTTTCGACGCAAAATGCAACTTTTCAAAAATTCAAACGCAAATAACTTTGGAACCCGAGGTCGAACGTGAATTCCCGTGGTACCGTTAGATTCCCCGTGAAATTCTACATAAGAGAGGACCAAATTAATTACCATAAATGCAATAGTAAAAGATTTCTAGGGGTCCATAGATTTTCAAGAGATTTTTCGGACCCATATTTTGACACTATTTTTCTCGATGATAACATGATGGAATCTTGGAATTTTTGGCGTTAGCAGATAGTTCTCGGCGAGTTGTACTACGGTGCAAAAACTCATCCCGATATATCGAACGGTTTAAAAGATATGAGGGAATTTCTAAAAATCAACAAATTTCCATCGATTGAGTCAGAAATTTTTTCGAAAAATTTTGCGATTTTCGAAGTCGAGACAAGACCGGATTCTTAGCATTTAGGACCCCAGAAACACGATAGCATTGACCGCAACTCGATATCTGTCCAAATACAAAAGTTGAAAAATCGTCGAAATCACCAAAATCTAGCCCTTTCGAAGCAAAATGCAACTTTCTAAAACTTCGGATGGCGATGGTCGTACGTGAATTAAAATTTTGCGATTTTAAAAATCGATAAGACCAATTTCTAAGTATTTTCGACTCCTGGAATGCGATGGTGTTGACCGCCTTAATAAAAAAGTTGAAAAATAGCTGAATTTTGGTTATTTCTAAGCAAAATGCAACTTTTTTAGTTTCTATGGGTTCTTTGTAGTTTTTGGAATATCCAGAATCTTTAGAAGTCACAAAATTTTTGAATTTGTAAGTTATTCGAAATTCTTCCAGGTGACATGAACAAAAACCGAATAATTTAGCGAAATTGAAAAAATAAGAGAAAAAAAAGAGAGAAGGTTACCTTTCAAGGTCGTTTTTGAAAAGGTGCTAAAACCGTCGCGATTAAATTAATTGATTTATAATTTAATGACCACGCTAAAAAGCTACGGCGCCATGCATTTTTTTAAAACCTGTTTCGATTCGGACGCCTAAATGAAATCGAGGTTGTTACATAAAACTGTAGCGAAAATTCCATTCTATTCAAAAGCAAATAAAGCCGCATTACGTGCAGGTGCCCTTAGATTTACGTCCATTTTATCCTTGAAAAATTTAATAAAGTCAGGCACTAAACTTCGTAGAAAGTATTGAGGATTAAAATTTATAGGCCAGAAACTACCTCTGACTTTCGGGCTCTAAATGCAGATGTCAAAAGGAACGAAAGCTGTAAATCAGTTCCTAGTTTCAATTCCGGTAATTTGTTCATGAAAACAAGAGTTCCGGAAACTCCTCCCAATTTCCTCAAGTCCGAAGTAATACGAATTTAATTTGGGGCTTAATTGGAGCATGTTTCGTACGTTGATCGCGGTCTTGGTAGTTTTTAATTATGCACTACTTAAGGGCTGAGTAATCTTGAACTTAGAAACCTATTAATTGGAGGAGCACACATTCACTTTAAAATGATTAATCTCTTGTTTAACTTTAAAACATGACGGTAGTTGGCTGAAATTAATTAATTTCAAAACTTGCCGACGCCTAAATAAAATACTTTAAGCGGTTTAATTAAACAACCAGAATAATTATAATGTTTTCTGGAGGAAACGAATGGAACTCGCTTTCATTAAAATTCAGCGTTCTTTTCGAATTATCCGATTTACACACCTGTAATCGGATGAATCCGCATAATTAAAACTCCATATAGAAAAGTCACCGGCTCTAACGACTTTGAGAGTTAACGAGCTTAATGACGGCCTCGTTTCGACTTAAAAGTCGCGGCAAAGTTCTTAATATTTTTTAAAAGGCGACTTTGGTTTAAATCAACGATTGAACTTTTCGACGTCGACGAATAAAAATGTTTAGAAGAAAAAATGATATTATCGTTGTCGTTACTTTATGAAGTTAACAAGAACTGAAACGCTGTTATTCAAACAAACAGTTCGAAAAAATAAGCAAAACCGTCGAGTTTGGTGGCAGTTCTAAATTAAAACGATGATTAATAGTACATCAGAACAGCGGTATAATAAACTCTAAAATATCCATCTAGAATTCCCTGTTTTATATAAACAGTAATTTCTGGAGGATCCACTCCATTATCCCGGTTTTCGCAATTTATACGGAGTTACATTAAATAAAAACTTGCACAATCAATAACCTCGTTATGAGTTCTTTCGACGGCGCAGCTAATTCTCTTCGTGAGAGCTTTGGAAGTGATTGTTAAATAGAAATAGAGACACTCTAATGGGATTTATCTTGTAATTAGCACCCTGCTTTCAAGAATTTCAAATCGACTTAATCCGTAAGTCGACAGTGAACAGAATATTCTAACTGGAAGATATTCGAGAAAACATTCTTCGCTTCGGTGTTACGGAATCTTTCGCAGTTTTTCAATGGGCGGGTCCTTGAAATTTGGCGGACCTATCTGTACCCGTGAATAACCAATTTTTGCATTACTGTGTCAGAAAAAGAGGGCAATACTAATATTTCGATTTTATTTTTGATTTGGTAGCAATAAATGCAGATTAAACGATGTAAAATGTCTTCAATTTTGGAAAATTAAAGGTCATTTTTAATCTGAAATTATAGACGCATAAATAACCAGCCCTAATAAACTTGAAGGATTTTACGTTTTCATACTTTACTTCGCTCCTGTTATGGTTAATTATCCATGCACGTGGTAGAAGTAGTTATATTTTTCCCAACTTGATCTCTCCTTCAAAACCAAATAGTGATTTTGTTTTCAACTGTTTTTTGTAGAAAGCAGCAGTAGAAAGTTGTCTTTATCAATTAAAAGTCACCCAATTGTCTTTCAAATTCTTATTTTGCAGTACCCTCATTTTGACACCCACTGCACTTGTTTCTAATTCAGATGACAATATTTTTAGAAAGTTTTTTCTAATCTGTCGTCATATGTAATATCCCGATGAGTGTCAAATTGCCGAATATTTCCAGATATATTGGGAAATATCCTTTTTAGAAAATTAGTAATTATATCACTTCGATGAACAGTATCTCTCTAAGATATATCTCTTGATGTCAAAATAAATTTAGTATTTTGTAGTAAAGCCTTTTGCGGGAATAACAGCTTCACAGTGTCTAGGCATGAAGCCCACAAGAGCGCCTCTTCAGTTAGGCCCATAGCAGTTCAATGATGTTTAAATCTGGTGATTGCCTTGGTCATTCCATGAGTCTCACCCGGTGATCTCGAAACCACTGTTGTGTTTCCGCTGAGTGATGTTTCGGATCATTGTCTTGCTGAAACAAGAAAGAAGACGGTTAGTGTATGGAGCATCACATTCTCTAAGAAAATGTATCTGGTAGCATTACCTGTGAAAATCGTTTGTTTTGGTAAACGTATGTCGTTTTATTAATGATCATAACCTTAATAAAAAATGACAGCAAGCAACAAACAACGCAAATAAACATAATTGTGATCACAACAACACACACGCATGAGATCAGCTCAAATTGACAGTTGAGAGGAAGAATAATTGAATGACATTACGACAGCAACAAGATTTTTCCATGTGACGCTAGATTCTGTGAAGGGAACCCATTTCTTTTGCGGCAAAAGGCCCCTACACTATTACGGGCCCCCGCTTGATCTAGCCACTCGAAAGAACCTTATACCATTGCTGTCGCGTCGAGTTTAAGTGGGCTCTAGACCAATCGACTTGGGTTTTGGGTTTTAGCATTTAGTCATAGTTTCTAACTGTCAAATTAGCGAGAATAATCGAGTAACAAATGAAAAAAAAGTACCTACTAAGATGAATCTTCTTCGAAAATATATGAGCCGCGCTTCAAGAACCATATTTTTTATGAAATTTTTATTCTCCTAATAAGAGGTATTTGCTACTAAATATGGATGAAAAATAAACTAGTCCTTTTAATCGAGATAGATAAATAGTATTCTAAAAAAATAAACAGAAGGTGATATATTTCTGGGCTCGACTGTATATCCGTCATTTGTCTTTTGTTTTTTTTTACTATACGCAATTTCGGCTGCACTGTATTTCAAACCAAACCAAACCATCGAAAATCAGGAGGCAATTGCATTTCGAAATTTTATGAAATTCCAAAAAAACTGCCCAAAAAACTGAAAAAACGTCTCACCCACCCTGTACAAAACTAGAGCAAAATCGGTTTAGTTTCCGTCTTCACCGTCTGCGAGTCCACTCGAAACACTTGGTATTTTTATATTTACACGCCATTAACCTACTCCTAAGACGTTAAAATTAACCTTTCACATTAAAGTGCCACCTGCCATTGTTTACCCGAGCGTGTTTACTCGGATTCTTGTTTACAATGTCGCATCGTCTCGTAAATAATTAACGCTAAATTGATTCCTTCTCCATTACAAAAATAAAGAATTAATACACCACCAGCCGTAACGCAACGTTAGCGTATACCAGTTGCTCGTACGTCGGGATGCTGGGCAGGGCCGTATCGCTGCGCTTGCGTTAACCAATCTTATCTTTCAGACGCGCGGGTTGCCTGTTTTCAGTAGTTTTCAGGATGCGAGACGAGCTTTCGAATTGTTGCATTTGGCGCTCAACTTTCTCGCAACTGTGTAACTGAGCTTTCAAAACTTTTTTTCGATCTCATTTCTAGTGTAGTCGATGTAAATTAGTTAGTGAAAACTCTGAATGGATGTGTGGAAATTTTATTTATGTCCTCGAAATTTCATAGTGCATAAACATGTGACTTGCATTGATACGTGAATAATTCTTCTTTCACAAACTTTGCACAAACTTCCTTTTCCTGTTCGGCGGACATGGAAACAAGGTGAGTGGAAAAAAAAGAATCAAAGTTCTATTATCACCGATAATAATTAAGTCGCTTTTATCTACAACGTGGGAAATGCGGGATTAAAATCCCGTTGTTTTGCTCCAGGACCAGACGAATGGTCAAGAAAAAACTTGTTGATCGATTCTAGTTTTTTTTTTTAACCGAAGGAACACCCGTCATGTTCAATTTCCAAGGAAATTAATTTTATATCGACCTCATTTTCTGAAAATTGTTTCTGAATTTAAAAGCTTTTCGGGGCTCAAACATGGCTGAAATTATGAGGGGAATTTAAAGGAAAATTTTAAATTATTTATCGCCCAAGCAATTTACTTGTATTTTACCTGAATTCTAAAAAGGTCATCCTAATTAAATTCACTCAAAATTAATTTACTTTAGTTTTCATATTTAACTTTGTGTGATAAACTAAACTCGCCGAAGTTAAAAATCACTCAATTCCCCTCTGTTAATTAAATCTGAGCAGAGTCTGACAGTCCGACTTAAATTACCGTAATTACTTTTCGAATTGAAACTTTTTACGGCAGGAATTCCTGCGAAAGCCCGTTGTTATTTCAGCGTCAAAAGCGCGTAAAATGCAGGATGTATGTAGCTCCAAAACGGAATACAATTGCATTTCAGACATCTGATGCTTGACAAAATTTATTATGCAGGAAGCCAATTTCTTCACTCTGATTGTGTGGCAATTTAAATGTAAATGATTTACAACGTTGCAATTCGGGCGAATTACAACGGGGAAAATTTCAAAGCAGAAGTGACATTTTTTTCTCGATAAATAATAAACGTTCTCGCGTCGGGGCAGGCAAACCTCAAATATCGACGAATGTGGGGGGATTTCGGGGGTTAATAATTTTAATGCGTATTGGATCTTTGGAGGGTGGGGAGTACGAATTCTTAAACCGTGTTCTTGGCGTCGATCATAAATTTTTATACGAAAGTTGATTTTGATGCCAAAAAAAGTTGGGGACATAACGACCCAAGGAAATTCAACTACAATTTAAAATAATGAAGGTGTCTCGCTTTCTATTCGGATCGTTACTCCTTAAAAGTACCATAAATATGAGTTGCAGATATTATGAGATGGCGAGACGGGATATCTTTTACGTTTTGGTAAATAGTGTATATAAATGGTAAAAATTTGCATTTTGTTGCATTTACATGGAAATACCTGATGCAGCATCTATTTAATCACGTGTGCGGTTTTAAAATGTGCGCCATAATTTAAATAGCGTGAGGTTTTGTCGGTATTTTATGGTTGGTTCAAAATGGATAGGATACTGAACGTGGGTCGGAGATCATTTCGTTGAAAGTAAATGCGCGTTGTTTTTGCCGTGTCATCCAATCGATCAAAGCTGGAACAGATTTTGACGTTTTTTTTGTCATTTTCAAATATTCTACGTTCTAAATTCTGTTGATTTTTGATTGTTTAGTTTTTAGCTTTTTATTAATTTCTTGTTATTTTGGGGAATTTCGGTGCTTCTTAGGTGTCTCGGGTCTTCTAAAAAATAAAGTTGTGGTGTAAAAACTTGAACCGTTTTGGTTTCATGATACCTTACGAAGTTTAAAAGTGTAATTCTTAAACTTTTTGTAATCACAAACATTTTTGAAATGTTAAAGTTTTGAATATTTTAGGAAATTTAAAATTGCTTGAGATTCTAAAATTTTTCTACATATATATATATTTTTTCAAAATTAAATGTAAAATTTTTTGTACGTATTACGAAATTTTTTAAAATTTCACAATTTTTAATATTTTTAGCTTCGGTATTGCTTAAAGACATTTGGAATTATTTATCAGAACATTACGAATACTTTAATTTAAGTTTTCACAAATTTAAAGTTTTGGTGAAAGTTTTTTTATTTCGTGGATTTTTAAATTTTCGAAAATTTAATTCAGGTTTTTTTTATGTATATTTCTTCGCTAGTCTTGACAGATTTTGAATTCCTTGCAATTCCCTACCAAAGACTTTTAAATGCATCAACGTTTTGTCTTTATAAATCCATCACATATTCAAAATCATTGGGAATTCCAGAGACCTGAATATTTTTTAGGTTTCATTTTTTACATTTTTAAATTTTCGGAAATTCAAAAAATTAAGTAAATCAAAATCAAGAGAATCTAATGTCGGATTTCGCCACAAATGATTTTAAAATCTATCAAATATTTAATTCCTAGAATTCCCAAATGTTTTGTCTTTATAAATTCATCACATATTCAAGATCGTTCTGAATTCCATAGATCTGAGAATTTTTTAGGTATTTCTTAAGTTTTTAAATTTTCGAAAATTCAAAAAATTAATTAAGAGAATCTAATGTCGGATTTCCCCACAAATGATTTTAAAATCTATCAAATATTTAATTCCTAGAATTCCCAAATGATTTGTCTTTATAAATTCATCACATATTCAAAATAATTCTGAATTCCATAGATCTGAGAATTTTTTTTGGTATTTTTAAAATTTTTAAATTATCCAAGATTCAAAAAATTATGTCAAAATCAGAAAAAATTCCCTACCGGTGATTCTTAAAATCCACAAAATTGTAAGAATTTGTCCAATTTCTAAAATTCCCAGAGGTTTTGTCATTCTAAATCTATTATATATAAAAAATAATTGAGAATCCGGAAATTTGAATATTTTTAGATATGTATTTCTTAAATTTTTGAAAATTCAAAAATTCTTGGATTGATATCAAAATTTGGATAATCTAGCGTCGGCATTACATAAGGTTAATAAAAATTTCTACGAGGCACAAAACGATAAACTTAAATTTTTGCTAATCTACAGTTAATTTTTCACCTGTAAAATTGGTGGATGCGCCAGATAAAAATTCTTTGTTTTTAAATACTTGGGGAAATGGGGCCCAATCCGTTAATACATTTACAATTTTAAAAAATTGATAAAAACGTTTAAACAAAAAAACGCAAAAAAAAGTTGTTGGGAAAATTCTGTAAACGAAAAGCTTGTCGATGAAATTTGGAATTTTAGAAATTCTCTTCAATTTAAACAGCAAAATTCCAAATGCGACTTCACCAGTTGAAAATCTTAGCATATTTTGATTGGCACATCAATAAAGAATAAACTTGAGATCCGATTTGAAGGCGGTCGCGGTGACACTTATTGATCTTTCCAAGTTAATAATACAATTCGAGTAAATTAGCTTTTCCCCGTCTTAACCTTCGTCTATCGGAGAATTTGGGCTAATTTATGTCCATTTAAATATGTTACAAGTTCTCAGTCGTTCGGTTAACGCCTTTTCGTCCCGAAATCGAAGCGTTCCGCCCTAAACCCGTGATAAATAACCTAAAATACGTTGACAAGTCCCTCGTTCCATCGCGCCAAAAAATGTTGGAAAGCTAACCCGCGTGAGTAAGTGACGTTCGACTTTTTGTTTTTCTGATGATTTTTCTTACTTTGATGTATTATGTACACGCGGTGGATCCGACGATCAGGTGGTCCATAAAAGCGTCGGCATTTGTTGGGAGATTGAGTTGAATCGGGAAAGGTTCCCTCCGGCAGCGGCATTTTCATCATCACAGTAAATTTCGACGAAATTTATCGATGATTTGCGTGACCTGTATGAAGAACGTCCCGTGAAAATTTGTAGCTTTTATTAGTGGCCGCAGATGGGGTGTGTTTGTGAATTATTCGTCGATCGGAATTGAAGGGTTCGGTTCGGAGCAAGAAGTCGAAACCGTAGACGTTTTTAGTTAGTTATTAGTGTTTCATGAAGTAGCCGGGATGTATTTGTGGACAGATACCCGCCCGAATTAATTATGGAAATGCTGGTTTAATTGCCTTAATTTACCCTAAACCCGATGGAAGTCGGTCGTGCCAACATGAAGACAATAAACACGTATTGTAGCTATAAACAGCCGGGGTTAAATTTCATCGGATTTTTAATCACCTCGCTAATTACGTTTTAAAAAGAATCCGAGCCGTGTTTAATAAGCTCCCAATTAACGTTCATTTCGGTCATTTTTCTCCGCTGAACCGCGAAACCTGAGACTTGTCCCGCGATCAATGGAATTTTTCGGGTGTCGATAAATAAACGCGTCGTTTATGAAGATACACACACCACAGCGTGATCTGTTTTTTCTTTTACTACCTACGAGCGAAAAATCGCGTGGGTCACACTGTATAATCGGAGCAATTAAAATTACATTTGAATTTGACGGTGGAAATCGCTTTAACCGCTACAAAGTTACAGTTTTTCGTTATTAGATGGAACAATTTTATATCGCATCCTGATTTATGAGTCGTTAAAAATTATGATCGTTAAAATATGTGAATGCGATTTTTTTTACTGCGTTGCTTATTTTCCTCCGAATATATTAACCTTTTACCTCGGGATTTTCGCGGAATGTTATTCTTATTTGATTGCTTTTTCGCTACGGCAGTGTTTAATTTCTTTACTCCCATAAATCAAACAATAACATAAACATGACACCGCGAAAACGCACGAACGATATTGTTTTCTTTTATTATTCAACCGAAATAAAACCGGCAATTTGCGTTTGTGTCTCGTACACTCGAATTCCCATCGGACCAACTTCACAGGTTCATTCTTCCGAAACGGCTTTCGAATCTTCCCCGCGGTTCTAATAACGGATGAAATTTCTAGTTCAGCTAAAAATATTTAACGACAACGAACCAATTGAGTTTTACGGTCGCTAATTTATTTTTATCAAACGACCGATTTCTAGTGTAAAAGTCTGGTTTAATATTTCAAGGTTGGGCGTCACGGTGACGCAGGTATTTTCGAGGACAAAAAATTGCGGTTTCTACGTGAAAACACACCATTCACTCGCGGGGTGTCTCTGTTTCCACAGCGATTTATTTATGGCTTCGTTTCGTGATGATTTTTGATTTGGAAACAAAATTTCCCGAGATTTTCGTCTTGTTAACCGAAGAAATGATAAATCCGCACACGTTTTAGTGGAACAGAAATTTTCCGCCCGTTCTGGTCATTAATTTTCTGGAAACTTTGTTATCCTTAACAATTTAATGTTAAACTGGTGTTCGGAATGGGTCAGCCGCTGCGCAAAGAATCCATCACAAGCGGCATCATAAAATCATGTCGTGTGCAGCCGGTTTTCCGTGCGTCGTTTATAAAGAAGATTTCCTCGACGAAACAAGATAAATTCTATATCATAACAAATCACGAGAAGAAAAACGCGAAATATTCGTGCGATAATGTGAACTTTAATGAACTAATCACTTCGAACGAGTTGATCAAATTCAATAACGCCGAGATGCACCTGCGGGCGCACCAAGAAGAGCTCGTGGTGGAGTGAATTAGGCAAGCGTTATCGAAGAGTTTTTATGGTGTTGTAGTTTTCGTCGTGTCTACCATCGAGAGTCATTAGCGAATGGGTAAACTTTCCGTGAAGACACTATGGTCTAACTCTCAAATGCTTGGCGCTCACTTTAACCCTCTTGTCAGCCGCACCAATCTTGGTTAGCCTAGGATCAAATTACACTTTTACTTCCTCGTCGCCCTCCAGCAAACATCCTTCGTCTGTCGCTATTGTTATAATAAACTTCCGCGTCGATTCCCCGCTCGAAGATTATTTTTACAGAACAGTTATCGACTGCTTTTCTACAGGATTAAAATCTATAAATCTGTCAGAAAATATTTTGTTGATTTGTGGCGAAAATGCGATATTTCTGGCTTCCTCCGTCAATAAAATAACTCGTGAAGTAAAATCGATATGGTCGGACAAGAGCTTAATCATGTAAATATTAGGATTTTGTTAAAATGTTTTATTGGCATGTTTATCGGATGAAATGGACGAATTATCGATGATGTCTCCGAAGATTACTTTTTCATGCCAATATTGGATTTAGGCGGCGACTTTTGTACGTTTAGTTGCCAATTTCATTCGTGATTTTAATACGGCTAAATTGGCGAACTATTTCGATCGAAAATGCAGACTTAATTACGCTTTGAATACAAACAATGCACACATTTGATGCGTGTTTAGTTTGCAGATGAATTGCGCATTGTTTGTTATCCCTTTCCGCAGTGACGCGAGAGAGCTTTGTTACAAAAATATATACAATCATATGGCATACATGTATATCTAAAGATCAGAATGTGTGCCACAAAATGCTAAATTCAATGTTGGTACCAATGCATGTTTTAACTGTACTTTTGATTTCCTCAAAGAATCTGATTTGAAAAAGCATTTTTTCTCGATGAGGAATCTTCTGCTACCAAGCCTATTCGTTTAACGGTAATAAGATCAGCATCGTGTTTGCCAACATTGTAGCTGAAGACCGACGACGAAAGTTATGTTCAGTATACCTGACAGGCAGTTCTAATTCGTTTTTCGACACTTTCGAAAAAATTTTTAGGTATCATCATAAATGACTGTTAATTTATCAAATTTTTGAGTCAAAATCAAAGTTTTTCTTTAAAATTTGCCATAGAAAAAAATAGTGTATTTGCTTGTAAGGTTTTGAAGCCTTAAGAAATCCTAAGGTAATTTTTTTAAACTGAAACTGAGCAATGAGATAAAATTAATTAATTTTTGAAATTTTTGCAGTTTTTGTTTCTTGATTTGAATTTTTGTTCCACCTCGGCAATATTATATTCCGTTAGCGAGTTGAAGTTCTAAAAATAAATATTAATTAAAATAAGCATTAAACTCAGCCAAATCAATTAGTTTGCTCCAGATTACGTTTAATCAAAAATTAAAATATGAAAAGGAGTTTCTTTATTTATTTTACTCGAACAAATATAATTTTAAAGTAAAAGCCCGAGGATTATTTTGTTGATTTTTGCCAACATTTTCGATCCATCTAAAATGTAAAAATGAGTGTTTCCTTTCATTTAAAATTCGTTTCCGTTAAAAGATGTATATACTCTCTCATCTTTTGAAAAGAATTCAGTGGAAACGAAATTATAACTTCCATTATAAAATTCTCGTTTTCTCGAACAAAGTCGCTATTTTATGTGAAACTAGAGATGTTGTTATTGTTCTAGGCAACTGATATTTCACTTGGTTGTTACGTGCCCAAGTTTATCAAGTTATACGATAAGAATTTTATTTCTGTTCTTCATTATGGCAAAATAGTTGTTATCGTAACAGGTGAAGCTGTCAACATGTTTATATTATGATTATGTAAATCCAGGAATTATCTAGGTTATTAATCGAGGATTAAGTAACTAAACTCCAAAAGAATACAGCCGACTAATTTGTCTCAATATCGGCCACTGTCGCAAAATAAAGTGACAATTGCCGGCAGTCAACTGCTAAATAAATAAGTCTTTTACTTACAAGTTGGTCTGTTATTAATGACCGTCAGAGTCGAGTCTGTGATTTATTCCCAGCCGGTAACGTTAAGCTTTCCTGAGAAATTGATTGAATTACCGGTTGGGATAAACTATTCAAGTGCTATCTACCATCAGTTTGTTTGTCAGGAATGTAATATTTCAGAAGGACATTAACTTTTTGCAAGCTCCCTTCGAGCACACGTACGTTATGATCAACTCCCTGATCAATACAAGGGTAATAACGGAGTGCTGAAGTTCCGGCGTGGATAAATGCTAAGTAAAAAGATTTAGAGCACTCTCATTCGTTAGCCGGGCAATGAAGGAGTTAAAAAAACGGCCGAGTATTTATCACGAAAGCCCACATTATGCTTCCAGTAAACACAAAACCCGGATATTTCGGCTAATTAGACACAGACTGATCTCCGGAGTAATTGCTCACCTATTTCACTATGTTTTTGAAAGAAGCCATTGACGGATGCATTAAGGCGGCCGATGTTCGTTCTGTAGTTGTTAAAGGAGGTTCAAGAAATCACAAAAAGTAATATGCGATTTCAAGGACGATTTAAAAAAGTTACATTATTTAATGATTTTACCTTGTTTTTAAACGTATATTTAAAAAAGCTAAAAAAAAGTTTTTGCCGTATTTTTGAGGCTTATAAAAATCTGCAAAATTATTTTATTATTTATTTATTTACAAAATGCACTATAAGTGGGTACTCGATTTCTACAAATAATAGTAGATTATATAATGAGAGACCATTTTATTCCTGCAGGTGGAGGGATTTAAGTCTCGAGATATATGCACTATTTTTTGCACTTCTGGAACATTAGCTCCCGAGATATCAACAGCGATAAAATTGTGAACGTTACTGGAAATTTTAAATATGCGAGGGTGTCATGAAATTTATCATAGTTACGGTGTCAACAAGCCCAGCCATTTTGGAAAAAGTGCAAAAATTAGTGCACAGTGTGAAGAATTTGGCTTAGAAAAATCTGCCGAACACACATTGTGAAAAATTTTGAAATGGTGTCGTGACGAATTTCAACGAAGACGCTGTTCTGCTATTTTTAAGTGAAATGACAAAAAAAAGTTGCTGCTTCTACGATTTGGGCCATCTTTAACGTAAAACTAAATATTGATATAAGTAAATTTCACAAATTAACGACTTTTCTAAAAAGGAAAAATGTTGCTTACTAACCGAAAAAGTCAAAAGTTGTAACTGCAGAGCAGAGCATTTTGCTTTTTAGTACAAAAATTTATTCTGAAGGTAGCACTCGTATAGGGTGTAGCCGGAGCTTGAAGGGAAATTGAATTAGTCAAATTCTCAATTAATGATGTCATATGATGTCATTCTTCATATCAACTGTCAATTTGAGCTGCTGGTTTTGTATTTGTATTATTTTTTGTGTTGTTTGTCGTTTTTTTTTCACAAAAATTAGTTCTTTTCAGGAGCTACCTTGTTGTAACTACTAGAGCGCTACTGTCATTTATTAGTGAGATTATGTCACATTTCTCAATTGTTAAATGAACACCGGATACCTGAGACAAAATATTATGAAAATAAAAGAAAGATAAGTGTTTTTAGAATGGCATACGCAAAAAGAAAAGAAAACTATGTGTTCTAGATCTAAAAGAGTGGTGTGGATTATTAAAATGTGTCATTTTACCACCAAGAAATTTATGTCATCCTGTATTACCAGTAAAGAATAAACAGACATCTGGTGCAGAAAAGTTAACAATTCCATTATGTGGATTATGTGCTAAATTAAATGTGATCATACCAAATCTCAAAGAATTATCAGAGGAAGTGTACAAATGAAGTACAAAAAACTATAGCAAAAGGTTATAACGTAATAACTATTGTTGAAGTTTGGCATTTTACAAAAAAATCGAGATATTCGTTTAAAGGATATCTATGAAAATAATAAGTTAGAGACAAGTGAATGGAAAAATGATTTTGAATCAGAAAAATAAAGAAAATCTGAGCACAGAACTGGGTAAAATATAAAATAATCCTGGAAAGAGAGCTGTAGCAAAAATATGCTTAAAATTCAGATGGAATAAATTTAGCCAGAGACAAAATATGAGGGCAACAGAATATGTTACAGTTGTTACGAGGTTTTATGAAATTTTCTTAGATGATAAACTTGATGGTATACTATGCATGTAAATGAATTGATTAGTATGAAGGTTGCTATGTATGAAATAATTTTCTTTTATAAATATAGATTTAAAAACAGGCTAAAGTCCTTAAAAAATGTTGTGTGCTGCTGAGAGCCTTACTTACTACTTATGTGTTTAGGATCCAGTTGCTTGCTAAGCTGGAAACTTCAGACTCCATCAACTCGTCGATAACGAGTTCCTCCATCGTGACCAACCGGTGGTTGAGCCATTTTGCTATTCTTCCATTTTTTTTCTGTATTTTTCCGTGTCTTTTGACGCTTTTCAAACAATGCACGAAAAACAACTAGAGACCTTTTTAATTCTCGCTCGAATTTATTCGGTCTGACTCTGACACCATTGTTATAAGGAAACTATTAAAATTTACCGTCTACAATATTACACTTTTGCCCCAGAGTTGGAAAAAAAAACATGAGAAATAGGAGAAATAACTTGGGTGAGAAACCGTTAGTGTTTTTATATTGTCTTGCTCTTTGTTTTCGCAAGCTTAATGTCTCGAACGTTTTGCTATCGTAAATCATGAGGGATCGTATTTGTCCATTTTGTGCTTCCGAATAAATTTTTCGGAAAAGCCACTCGCCGACGGGTGCTTAAAGCTCATACGCCGGAACACAGTTGCAATATTGATAATAATTAATAAGCGGCTGGATTTGACTGACGCCGAACCGTCAATGGTCGTAAATTATGACGAACAGATATGTTCGGGAGATGAGAGAGATCGTGCTTTCCAAAAACGTCACGTTTGAAGGGTCATGAGAGTGATCTTAAAAACTAGATTATTTAGAGAAAATACCGGTATCGCGTTATTGCCTCGCCCTGTATGATTGGTTTAATTGACTTTCCGATGATCCTAAAAATAACATCATTCTTGTTATGAATCACACAACGAAATTCTAGAACATGCGGTTTAAATAAAATATTGATATAACCATAGCAACCAGTAAAAATGGTGGATGCCCTGGGTCAGTTAATAATACGATTTGTATCCAGTTTAATTAGACTATAAACCGATTATTATATTAAATACATAATTTTGAATAAATTAGTGCGGCTTCCGTCTATAACCTCTAAAATTATTATGTGGACAGTAAATAGCAGATCGGCAGTCGTTTCTTCTAGGATTATCTTCTCGCTTCCAGAGAGGTTTCTTGCCGTAAAGATTTGAATAATTCAAAGTTCTCTATTGTTTAGCGTTACTTCCTTCGGTACATTTCCTCTATCCCGTTTTTGAAGGCTTGTTACATACGGCTCTGCGTTATTACATCAGTGTTCACGATAAGTTTTTGCGCCGTCTCGGCATACCGTTGAAAGTGACAATACATCCAAAGTAGATGGAATTTCACATGACGAGATTCGCGACCCTAAAACACAAATAAATGCCATTGTCAGCGAATAAGAGAAAAAAAGGGCTAGTATAATCCTGTAAAATGAAACCCTAACATTTTGTAAGCGCCTTGAAAACTTATGAAAGATGTAACGTGTCACTCTTCCTTGACAGATAGTTTTGCTGGAGGCGGCGGCCCGTATCATTCTTCAACATCACGTGTGTCTGTCCGTCCTTACTTCCTCGAGCTCCCTTTTTCCCAATTCAATTAGCCGCTTCGACTTTGTTGTTTTTTTCGAAGAGGTTTATCTCTTGTTTTACGCTCTATGTAAAAATGTGACGGAAAGTGTCGAATTACTGCCGCTTTTAAAAATAACGGGGACATCTGTCATCGGTGTCAACGCCATCGGTCTTGAATAATGGCGTTTGCCGGCCATTAGTCCTATTAAAGTATGATAAACCACAGACTGATCGTTCATCATCACGAGAACAGTGAGAACAATACGCACTGATTTTTTTTTTTACCAGAAAGCAAGTCGCCGATCAAACACAATAAATAACGTGTAGCGCGGAAGAATGGGACGTGCTTTTGGCAGGGCATTTTTAGCGCGGACGGCTAAGCTTCGACGGACGTTCTCTGTTCACGGTCGACTCGAACTATAATTTCGCCTCTTTTACATCCCTCACTAATAGAACTCTTATTTGGCCGCTTGCCATCGACTTTCTTTTTCTCTTCAACAAGTTGTCTCTCGTTCATAACATAATTCGCAATTCCCAAGTTTCAGTTGGGAAATTCGGACGGATTTCATTTTAATTAAGCATACGGCTACTGAATAGCGAATATAATTTACGATATGTTGCTAAATTGGCTGGCGAAGCCGTTTTATGCGTTTGCATATATTACTCAGGTTGCTAATTATCGCGAAACAATGCCGGCAACGCTGTACATAAATAGGAATTTTGACAGGAACATCGTCACGTCCTCGGCCTAGAAAATTATCGTTTTCCGGATAAACTAAAACTAGTTCATTTGACTGTTTTAGAACACTCTATATAACTACAGTTGGGAAAGAAATTGGTTGATAAATAGTTGCAACTAATAAGAGAAAATAGAAAAATAGTGTCTGCAACAGTTGGAACGGCGAAAACAATTATTATCCCATTAGGCTCCGTCGAAAATTGCAAGGCGCGTAATGGGAGGATTTTTAGATCGCCGCGCCGGATTTATCGCAAAACTCAATTAAAGGAACATACCGGTTGCATTTCTATACTTTTTTCTGTGACAGTTTTTAAGTGTGCTTTGTTCGTCTGAAAATGCAAAGCCAACTTGCACTTAAACATCGAGGCTAGATAAAATACTGTATAAATTAACTCGTGGCCATCTGTGACCAGATCAAACCTTTACGAAAAGTTAATCATCATGTGAAGCGTCTACCATATCTTTGATTTTTGAGGCCTTCACTTTGTTGTTTCAACACTGCAATTCATTCACCAGCAACGTGCTCGAACGTCTGACTTTCTTAGATTTTTCGACACTTTTGAGAATGAAAAATTTCTTTATAGGCAACAAAAATTCCATACCAATCAATTTTTAACATCTGCTATAGAAAAAATAGTGTATCATACACGGCGATAAAGATCTCGTGAAACTAACAATTTTAATTTGATGGTTAAAGTGGTCCTCAATCGTCTTGTATAATGTTAACTATCAACCCCTCGCTCGTTGTTTTAAGAGTTTTTAGGCTTCGTTTTCCGCAAACGGAATATTTAGTCATGTTGCGGCGGGGCGTTTATTTGATCTTTCGGTCGTCTCGGTCTTGTAATCTTACCCCATAGAACGCTTCTGTTTGTTTTTCAGTGGACGTCTCTTCTAAGCCGCTTTCAAGGTGCCTTTCGACCAAGGAATTATGATGACTTTTTGGTAGTTCGTAGTTGATATCGGAACTAAGAGGACGACAAGAGAATAACTAAGTTGAAAACCACATCAAGTGGAGAGTTTCAGTTGAAATATTATTACAACTCGGCAAATATTAGCAAAATACATTTGAGAGGCGAAGCAGACGAGAACTCCATTGCACTAAATTGAAAGTGGTGTATTCCCAGATGCAAATTCGATGCACGCGGGGATAAAACCGAGATGTTTAAATTAGTCAACTTGATGGTTCCAAGTCGGTTCGTGATAAAAATAATTCGATAACGTATTTTAGTTCCGTTTATTTGTTAGCGTGCTCTCTATTGTTCGCAGTTAGCAACTTGTGTGATAACCGTGTTTGATCCAGAATTTGGTGTTTATTTTGTCAATATGTTGTTTCAGAACAAAACAAATTGACGTCACGTGCGAACAAACCTCGATATAAATTTGCAAGTTTATGGTTTCTTCTCTAAATCCCTCACCGACATTAGTTCTCTTAATTACTTATTTTCACACCACGTTGAGACTTTGAGAATGAACTCATTAGTTGCACGAGTGTGTTTAGTTAATTTTCTGGACTGTTGTAATTTTCTAAATGCGAGTCGAGGCGGCTTTTTATTAATTACGGTTCTGTCGGGTCTACCACGCTCATTCTTCACAGAATGGATTAAATTTAAATAATTTATACGTATCCAAGTGTTGCATAAAATAGAAAAAACGCCCTCGTACGAGAAAATATTTGTCTAAAACGGCCGAAACGATTCAAATCACGTACGACATAAAGATCCATAAAAACTTTATTTTATCTCGAACGAAATAAAAGAAAAATATTTCGAGCGTTTCACGTAAACTGAGCTGTCATTACCTTCGCTAAAAAATTGAGGGAAGGTGTCTCGACGTTTATTATGACAAATTACGGACCGCGACATCTTCGCCGTTTAATGAAGCACGTACTTTCGTGTTGTTTCATTGTCTTTTTGGCAAAAGCATTCTCGTTTAAGGACCATTTCCTAACAAAGTTACAAACTACGTTTGTGTGAAATGAATAAATTACCAAGTTTTTTTTGAATAATTACGCAACGCTGCTCCGAAGTTGAAGTTTCATCGGTCCGGAAAGTAATTCGGGATTGCATCGTTTAGGTCATAAAATTCGCTTACTTTATCGCTTCGCTTCCCGAATTTCCATATTTAAACAAAAGAAGAGGGTGGTCATCTCTTGGAAATTTTTTCGGTCGGTTAATTTAATTTCTATCGGGAAGACGGTCGTTAATGCTTTCGTAGGCATAACTCGTAACTTTTCAGCTTCCCGCGTGCTTTTATATATGAATTATGGGAAGAATTAATACTTCGTCTCGATTTTTTTGACGCGAAACTAAAGTTTTAATTAACGTTGTAAATTTCAGGTTTAATTAAACGCGGTTCAAACGGACTCAATGATGAGGTGTGAATAACAAAAAAAATCTCTGCCGTCTCGAAAAAATTCTCAGCTTTTCGCAATCAGTTTTGCGATATGATTCTGCGTGGGAAAATCGGATCTTGGTTTTCCATTGTCGTCTGATCCTTGTTGGAAGTGAGCGAGCAGAACCCGAAGACCTTAATATCGGCGATCATTAGGAGGAAGGAATAATTCGCTAAAATATTCGGAATATTTCCTCCCCGAATTAATTATGCATTATCCTGATCAAATTGATCTGTAAAGTTTGAGGCACGTCTCCAAAGGTTAATTAGCCACTTGTTGTGTGATGCACCCTCATCACGACGATTAAAAATTAGCGGAACCGTAGAAATAAGGTGAGAAGGGTTAATTGGACACTTGTTGGTCGTAAAGTGACCTCTCAACCTCTCCGAACTCTCCTAATTTTCTTAATTAGTTTTTTTCGATTCTTTATAATCGGCTTTTCATTGTTCACGGCTTTGTCGGTGGTACTCGATCTCGACGCTTTCATCTCGTCCAGACGTAGGCGGTGTGTTTCGTGGATGGTAATGTGTCACCTAGTCTCGTGTAGTCTAAGCTTTTCAGACACGTTCTATTTAGAGATTTATGCGCCTAATTAGCGAAGTGCTTCCCCAGCTGTTAATTATATTATTCCATTTAATAAGCACCATTTAAATACATCAGGGAAGCTCTGGTCGCTTAATTGATCCAACAAGCCTACGGAGGACTTTGTAAAAACTCATTTCAGGGCTTTTAAGAAACTTTCATAAATTAGAGGCCGACGAACGAATACCGTTGTTTATCGCGAGCGAACCGAGCTCGGGCCCCGCGTCAAGGTCAGGCTTTATCAAACAAAAATGTTTGTTTTCGACATAAAAACGATAAACTCCGCCTAATTATTTTGCATAACATTTCGAGATAATACCCGAAAAGTTGTATTTCTTTGTTAATCAAGTTTCAAACTTTGTCTTTGAATTGATTCGTTGCGTTTGTGGCAGATCTCTCTTTTGTTTGCGTTGAATCCCAAGTTTTTTGGTAACTTCTCTAAATTATTCTCCTCCATTGTTTAATTCAAACTCGCTCCAACTATTCAATGTATGTACGTCGATGCCCCGGGCCTAACTTAAGTAAATAAACTCAAACGCAAAGTTATCACTCTGTTGGATAAATTCGATCTTTTTAAGAGCTTCTTAATGTTAATTAAACCGAAACTTTCGTTCGGTTTTTCGGTCGCAGAAGTGCACTCGCGGTGTTCCAGGAAATACATCGACCATCGCTGAAAATTGCGGTTAAATCCGCCTCGGCCAACTATTTAACGGCCGTGCGGATTACTCTCACGTCTCTAGAAAAATTATATCGAGTGCTAAATCAGCGATCATCCGAACCGAAAAAATACCCTCCTGTCGTCGGTGTTTACGTAAAATTTCACGGCGCAAACGATACAAATAAAAATCAACACGAAATAAATTCTGTCCACTTACGGGTTGACTTGTTTGTATGCGGCGTGCGAACAATCCAATAAATTCTATTTATTATTGAATACATCTCGTAAATTCGGTGCTGCATTTTAACCGGTATCGATTCGAAAAGTTATCTAATCAGCGGAACGAAGAAGCAAGTTTGATGGTTAGCAAAGAAATACGACGAGATGACAACGACAAGAGCAACATGTTCGCAAGTTGTTACACCGAATCGATACTCTTGTTTCAAGATAAGGTGGCAGACATGATATAAACGCCGGTGAAATGTTATACCATCACACCTTGAAGAGCTATTTTTCAATCTAAATTGGTGGTCCTGGGAAAAATGGAGGTTCGGAGTAAGCCGTGGACAAAAAACGTATGTCGTTGAGGTGTACGTGCTCAAGACAGTGTACCGAATTTATGCAGTACGGCACCTGAAGAGCCCGAATAGAAATGTCATGAATAACAATACCGGAAACCACGAGATGCATTCGTGAACTTGCATGCGACGCACGTTCGATTTTGTCGGTACCTAAACATTTCTCTTTATTCGGTGGGCTAACGGCGATGTTATTTTTCTTAAATTTATGTGTTAACTTGGCGGTTTTATTTGCCTGTTCTTTCGTTATTCATGTCGGAACGCCCATAATTCGAGGAATTCTCTCATTCGCGTCGACTATGAGATTATTGGCAAATTATTTTGCTCGGTTTAATAAGCTTGATATTTAATAATTCAAATTTAATTTCGTGCAAGCGGCATTCTTCGTTTTAATGAAAATTGGAAAATTACTAATCACCTTAGAGTAAGCGAATGTTAAAATTTGATCGTGCTCAACGTGACGACCGCCACTAATTCTATAACTTCTTTATTTATTTTTTTAAGTCACATTTTCGTGTCCCGCCTCGAGCATCGTCGGGATTGAAAAGGAAAAAACCAAATGAATAAACCGATAAGAGTGCTATGCGATTTTTAATATTAAAAACCTGGAATTTATAATGTCATTACAAAAATCGTCACGTTTAGGAGAAAGTTTGCGGGAGAGATTTAGTGGCGGTGGAAAATCTGAAATTTAAAATCACGTCGGAAAAAAACGCGGGATTTCGCGCCGAATTACAAGACATGATATAACGAACTTTAAGCTCTAATTACGTCGACGATAATAAGGTGCTTGAATTTATGATTTTTGAGTTCAACGAGCGATTATGCGGGGAATTACCCATTTCTTCCGGATCGTTATTATTACGCTTTATAACTTTTTGTTTAATTTTAACTTAATTTTCTGTCGCTTGTTTTTAATGGGCTGTTTTCTAATTAGGGCCTTTTAATTAACCTTTCAATCGGGAAAATTCTATTTCAAGACGCCCTGAAATAAAGGGATGCCAGTTTCAGCTCGTTTTGAACCGACCGACGTCGACTTCTTTTGGCAACATACCAACGAGAATTTCTTGTCGAAGAGATAACATAATTCATTTTTTTTGCATCGTCCGTTTTGCATCGATAGCAAGGAGCGTAGAAAAAAGCAACGAATAAATTCAATTATAAACTTTTTTGCCCAGCAATAAAAAAACTAATCATTGTTGACTCGAAAAGTAGAAAACTCCATTTTTAAAAACAGATACGGAAGTGGTGTAGGTTTCTAATCTTTCTAATAAAGAAAAGATCTACTTGTTAAAAAAAATTGTATATACACCATGGTTGACGTCTCGGGTTATAATCATAGTCATTAGATCGTCCGTCGTACAAAAAAAGCAACTAATAAATTTAATTGAATTTTTTTATGTTGTTTCGTGTATGAATAATAAATAAAAGTATTTCAACAGTAATATAAAAATATGAATTACAAATAAACCACGGAGGTGATAAAATATTGTTTATTATTGTTAACTCGCCTTGAGGTTCGCGTTAATAATATAATCAGAAGCCACAACATATTTCAGAACCACTCTATATAGCGCCCGAGAGGCTTATTATGTACACCTCTTCCGTTCCTCTTTTTATCGCTTTTATATTATTAAAAATTCAGCTTGAACATTGTAGGCGGAAAAATAAAATTCATCATAATGTCAGAATGGGGTGGCAATGTACTAAGTACGTGTAGTCATTTGTACAATTTGTTTTAATTTACACGGCGAGTAAATAATACCCCGAATTTTAATTTCGTTATTTATGGAGCCATTCGTTTTATTTTTCTTTTTTAATTAGGGCAAACGTTTATAAAATGGAGACGAAGAGATCGTGGTACATTTTCAAAACACATTTTATGTGTTTTATTCGTAAAAAAAACATGGACATTAATTTGCATGTGCTCTTCGCTCGTGATATTTTTTTGTAATTTATAGAATAAAAAGTCGGTTATAATATTCACTTTAATGTTTGAACAAATAAACAGTTGTATTTATCTACGGTTTAAAATCAGTAAAACTCGGTTTACTGTAGAGCGTAGTTGGGTAATCTACCGTGCGTTTATTTATTCAACGTTTCCACAATACACGACATTGAAAGCGAATAAGGTATTCGATAATTACTCCGAATTAACGTTGGATAATAGAGTAGAATTTCTAATTAGGAAAACATTTAGCGAAGAGCGGCGGCGGCGGCGGCATTAAAAATGAACGTAATCAAGAGAATTTTCCGTGATCAAAATTTTGTGTTTATTTGAATTTAATTTAACTCTTCAACACCCTCTATTAAAAGTTGGGTGATTGACAGGCGCGGAACTAGAGCTAATTCGAAAAGTGATGGTTTGCTTTGAAAGCAATGTGATGATTCGAAATTAAACATTATCAACGGAAGCATTAGGCTGTTATCTCGAAACCAATCGAATCAATCACTTCAGATAAATTTTGAGTGGTTGTTCCCATACTGCAGACGTCTGTTACGACACTGATACCACAATTACGATGCAAATTTATGGATAGAGGCGCACTCGCCCTCGGGACCCAAAATTATTGTTAACAGCGCTCAAATATTCAACATTGATGGAAAGCAAAATACTCTTGACATAAAACCAATTTCGGGTTCTAATTTGAATTTTTGTACATCCGCGGGGAACATTATTTCAAAGGGTTGAAAGTAAACATTTTAAAAAATACAAAATGACCGTTGTCTTTGTGCAACATACGAAGTTGATTTAATGTCACCAGTTTGTGTTGTAATAAAGGAAGAGATGAAGTTTCAACCGAAAAACGGGCAACATAACGTTCCCCGCCAAAGGACGGTCGGTTTTGCGGTTACTTACAAGGGAGTCCTTTGGGCGCCGTTACAGTTTCCCTCGTGACCGACTGACCCAACAGCTTGTTGTTTGTGGTCCGTTAAAAATAATATCCGAATTCTACAAAAAAAAATTATATATTTATGACGGAGATGAGGTTTTAACGTAATAAAGGTTGTCTCCACGTGCCGCGCCTACGAAAGGATTCTCGTCCTTCGTAATTACGTTTTGTTTTTTTTCGGAATTCGTGACGGGCAACACTAATTTATCATTGGATAATTATAAATTATGGCGAGTTTTAGGTTTAGACACGTTATTATGCAATTAAAGCGACAGGAAATCGAATTTTTTCATATTCGGGCGGGATCCAGCTGTGTCGTTTCGGTAGTAATCCATAATTTAATTTTAATTAGAACTGATTGATGATGAAATGCTTTAATTAAAACATAATGGAACGCAGTTTTAGGTGTTTGTTTTCTATCGCATCCGTGTCGATAGTGTTGTTAACTGATAAATTAACGACGATGTGTTTATCGCAGAAACGTTAAAAAAAAAAGTTTCCATTTTTCGGGAACTTGTTAATCACCGGCGGTAACGCAATTATATTTCGCGTGTAAAAGAGTTGACAAGTAGAGGAGTTAATTTCGTTGATAACTGTTTAGCGCGACGTGGAGATTTTCATGTACATGTTCGAACGAAGGATGGAGAAACACTGATTAAACAGCGACAATCTGATTATTCCAATATTGGACGCGTCAAGGAAACGCTTTGTTTTTATCATCGCTTTATTTTGAGTTGATTCAAACTGCTGATGAGTGAGGAAATCGAATTAAAATCATTCAATTATAATAAACCAATTTCCTTAATTAATTTGCCATGTCTAGGAGGTTGTTAGGGAGGATTTTTCGAAGACGGGGACTTGAATTTTCATCGTATTATTCGCAATTTAAAACAAACAGACAATTAATTTTTTCCAGGAAATGCTTTTAGTTGAGGTTTTTCTTTGACAGACTATTAGCTTTTTAATTAAGTTTAGCCGTCTTACGTACATACTTGAACGTTCATTCCCGGGCGTCCTGCCGGCTACGGTTATTAAATGAGATCGATATATGAAAGTCGAGTCTTTTTCGTGTATAATCCGAAAATCTAAAGCAGGAAACTGCTTTATCGTATTCAAGCAGAAGCTTTAGAAAATACAGTTTGCGACGTGAGCATGTATGCAATTTTCACATTCCTGCTCCGACACAACAAAATTATAGGCGTTCTGGACTGCCGGCACGTTTGCCATTTTATGACGAAAACGAGATCTCCCTCAAAAAAAGGAGCGAATAGAAAAATTTTAGTTTTATAGATCCACAATTACGTAAAAATTGCCGAAATTTCATCTATCTATCTATCGTAAACCACGATTTGAATTTCACAACCGCTTTCATGCAGGGGCCAGTTAATCTCTCAATTAAAATGCGAATGTGCATGTCATGTGAGATTTTGACTAATCGAAATGTCTTCGACATGAGTTTGTAAATCCGAATCTCACCGAAAAATTAAATTTTTGAAAGCAACGAATCAGAATTAATCCCGATCCAAATTTAATATTTAAATCACGTCCTTGTGAATTTTAATTTAAAAAAAATAAATCGTAATTTGTGCGTTTCGTTTGATTTCTTGCTTCGCTCACATTATCAGATTCCTAATTCGGTTATGTCAAGCCACACGTTTCCGGAATGATTGAAAGCATAATTCGAACCCCATTAGAAGAAGTCGTTGAATAAAGGAATTAAATCGAATTTTTGGAGATGTTTAGCCACGCATTGAAGTGATTTTTCAACAACTTAATCATTTTATCCCAAGACGGGCCCCGATTTTAGCATTAGTTGATTGCCGGAAGACGTATGGGGGCTCTGAAAAATTGAAAAAGAATGAGGCTTTTACATACGCTACATCAAGTGTGAAAGGCAGTCGGAGCGTGCAGAACCGCTAATGGCATTTTCCCATTTAGATTTATCGAAAAACTTTGGAGAAATTCAAACGGAAGTTGGTTTTAATAACGGTAATGTGTTTGTCGTAAAGTTGTTAAAACTTCATCTTGTTGTACTCGTTTTGTAATCTGTCTCGACGATTTTCACTCGTGGCTTTCGTGGAAATTAGCGTGAGAATTAACGTATCGTCTCGCATTCAATTATCGAAGAACTCGATTTAATATTTTACGGTCGTTGAGTGGCGTGGATTCATTCTTTTATATTTCAGATTCGACGGTGTAATTAAATATGCAAAGAAACTTAACAGAAGCAACTTTATGAAAAACTTTTTAAAGAACTCGGTTATAAATAGAAGCTGGATTCCTGGGAAGGTTGGAATTATTAAAAACTTTTCGTCGGATGATGGTTCTTTTTCGATATTCACTCATTTCGAACTCACATGTGTAGATGCTCGTGATTTTTGTTTTTAGGACAGAATAGAAATTGCTGTTTCCGTTTAACTGTACAATAAAAGAGCACAAACAGACACAAGACAATGTGCAACATTTCAGTATTATGTTGGCGTGCATTCAAGTTGGATTTTAAAATAAATGATGACTTTTCTTTGACGTGATAAATTCGGGCTGTCGGTACGAAAATCGAAAACATGAAAACTTTAAATCTGTAACATTTCTCTTCGTAATAGAAAGGTATATACCTCGTTTTATCCACACGGAACCTAAACAAATACACGTTACATTGTTTGGTCAAATTACATTTTTGTTAAGTTAATTAATTAACACGACGCGTTTGAAAGAACGTACGATAGTTGGTGAAAAAGACGTGCCAACTTTGCTCATAATTATTAATTGATTTAAATCTACGTCCTCAAGAATTCCGCTGAAGTATTCAATTTCGCTGCTAATCAACGAATTTAACTACTAGGTCACGCAAACGTGTTCACTACGATCTTAAATTAATGATCTTGGCGTTAATTTAGATGATAAATTTTCTTCTTGTGGCTGCACGATGGATGTGCTCGGCAATTTCGAGCAATTAGTTTGATATCTTTTCTTAACTATTCGAGTCAGCTCCGTGATATAACGTAAAGTTTTTAATAAAAGTCGATCATCGAAATTTATATCACGGAGGAGTTTTCGGCTCAAAGGTTGACGACCATCCGGTATTTGCGAAGAAATTAAAATCCCGATCTCGAGATCCAAAGAAAAGGGCGGCATTGTTCTTCGAGACGGTGATTTTATTGTATTTTTTTCAAACTTGTCGAGATTCAAATTGTATCGGCGGTGGGTACCTAATTGTCCGATCGACCGACCAACTCAACTCAAATAAATCAATAAATAAATGAAGAGGTTGTGCAAATCTAAAACGTGATCGATAAGTTATTTCGATGAAATATTTGATCGCTTTTTGGAGCACCAGCGAATTAATTTTTTCGGGTTATGAGTAAATATTTGTCGATGGGAGCTCCGTGATTTATGTGAAAAAGCATGCGTGAGCGAGGTTAAAAAAGTGGCCGTGTCATTTTTCCGCGGAAAAGTGTCTAGCGCAAACATCTCGTCACGAGTAGAACTCCATCGTCTCTCGATACACTCCTCTATTTATTTAGAATTTTTTTTGTGTTGTCGACAAAGGCGAAGCCGAGACGTAGCTGAACATTTTGATAAGACGGAGAGACCTGCACACTTGGCTTGCTACATACAGATAATTTCATCACACTCGACTAATTATACAAAGGTTTATCGCGCACCTAAATCCTGCAATTCCACTTTGTCTTTGATGTGAAGGTCCTTTCACAATAACGTATGCACGTTGCGTGTCGTATTTCGGTTTCATCTGCTTCTTTTCAGAAATTTTTCCGATGTTGCGCTTCTCCTTTTGACTAAGCGAGGTCATCCTTGGCGCAGGAAACTAACAGGAAGAGAATTTTGTCCTTTTGTCGTCGCATCATTAGTGCCCTAATGACACCTCCGGCATCTTGACGCGGAAAAAAGAAAAAAGCTCGCGATAACGAGAACTGCCAATACCAACTCACACAACAAGTGTTGTTATAAACCTAAAATAGGTCGTAAGCCTAAAAAATGATTGAACCATCACGATCTTTTGTCGCGTTAAAATTAAACCTAATGAGGATGCTACTAACAAAGTGAATTACCAAACAACTTTCCCGTTCGGGTTCGAATCATTTTAATTGGGACGTCGGTCGTCGCTAGAACTAACTTTCCAACTTTAAACAAATCTAGATTTTGTTTCACATTCGAGGTAAAATCGACAAGGTCAGGTTAGTCGCTAGCTCTCGTCGACCTTATGACTTGGTTAATGCCACCCAATCGGGCGGTCATAAAACCCCGTTCGCCACATAACCCCACGAATGCGAACCAATTAATCAGTGGAATGGAAACGTTAGCAATTTCAAACGTTTATGGGATCTGGCACGTATAATTCAGTTAGTTTATGTAGTTCGACTGTTTATTTCAAAGATGAGATGTTTTTGTTCGAGGCATGGGCGGAGCCACCAAGAAAAGCGATATTTACTGTTTGAATTCAATATTTTATTTGTCTACTCAAAATAGACATCCAACAACCTAAAATCAAAAATCGATTTTTCTCGATTAGTTCTTTAACGGTAAATGATAAGAACAGTCATCTTGATACTTTTTTCTTTACGAATCAAAAGTGTTACAGCTTCAATACTCAAATTAATTTTCAGGTACAACTTAAAGCCCCTTCACCCTTAAACTTGCAATTTTCAATATTTCCAAACAGAGGCTGGTCTCTTCTTCATCCGTCGTCCATGTGGTCATTCCTTCCGACCCAAAAATATCCCTCTCCAACGGTCATTTCCAATCATCGAAAATCATCCCTTCATGAACGTATTGGCCACTCCTTCATCCCTGCTACCAGTAAATAAGAAAATTTACTTTACGCCAACTGTATTTCTAATTTTCATATATTGTTATTTGTTTTAACACTTTAACCACAATATTTCAAAACTTTTATTAATTATCCAGACTCTAAGAAGATAAAAGCTGGAATTTACGTGAGTGAACATTACAAGTTTGCTTTATTTAAATTCTACATAATATGCCGTCTCTTCCATCCCACCTTCGAGGTAGAGTAGTTTTTTTTGACCACCAGCAATATTAAGTTATAATTTTATTTTTTACATTTAGTAGCGCTACAAACCGACCAAGTTACATTTTTTCTATTGTTAACCATATGTGATATATAATATAATATAAGTTTGCAGCGGTACTTTGCTCCCATATATATAAAAAACGTATTTATAACTTGATAATAAAATGAGTTTATAAGCATAAATGTTGAAAGACCATGCAAATTCTGTTCAAACTTGTTTAATTATAATTATACAGTTTGGTTGTAAAAAAAGCATTATTTTGTTCACCAGTATGTGGTGATTGGCAAGGCCAGCCTTGTTCAATAGCAATCTAGCAACAAGAGAAGAAAAAGAAAGGCAGAAAAAACATGACTGTTGAAGTAGAATTTATACATATTTATCGTACCACAATATTAAAAAAATATTTTAATTATTTATACATTTTTTTTGATCTATAAGAAAACTGTATAATTAACAAGTTTGAATAGATCATGTTCGAGGAAACCATGTAAAAATAAATTATATTTTATAAAATTTTAATATAAAATATCATGTATAATATATATGTATATGTATATATATAATATATAATAATCATCATCTAATAAAATATTATGTATAATAGTTTTTCCAGTTTTTCAAATTAAAATCGATTTTGTTTTCAGTCAAAAGTTAATTAAAAATAGATCAAACTTGTAACACTTTTGGAAAATGATTTCGTAGCAAAAATAGAATCAAGACGCGTTTTTAAGCACCGTTTTTTGATCTTTGACCTCCTATGCGAGTTTTTTTTGTCTATTTTAATTGCACTATATGTATGAATTTGTGAAATTGAATTTTTATCTCACTTGGACAGTTTACATTTCTAAACTGAGTGTTTTCTCGCCTAGTTCGTCTCTAATTCAGCCCAAACTTGGAAGGACTAGGTAAATTTCACGAGGATGTTACTTGACCTCTCTATATTTGCACAAACTTCCAACTCCTTAAATGTTCACAGTATCAAAGGTCAAAACAGCAAAAGGAAACTCTTGTAAGTCGTTTACTTTATAAATGTACCCACGTACTTATGTCAAAAATGCTTTAGCACTATAGAGAGAGTACAAATTTCGTGGCGCCGTAATTTACTGCACGCTCCTTTATTTGAATAAGTCGTTGTGTTATTAAATTCCCCGAATTTTTCTCTTCGACCAAAATCAACAAAAATGCGCATCGTTTCCTTCATACAAATATTTTCCGAACAAATTAAAGAAAGTTAAGAGCGGTTTTAATTAAAGATTTTTAAATTTAGTTCAAATATTTGAGAAGGAATAAATTCGATACCTTCATCGGACCGAAAAGAAAGCGAACTAAACGTGCTTCGTAATAGTTCTACAGTCATGCAAATTTCAGTTGTAAGACAAATTTCCAAGTCTGTAAGAGCTTTATTTCATATTCGTGTGTCACAAGATTTCATTTGCATTTAAAAGGACGCCGGCAACGTTGCTACATAAGTTTTTACTGTTTACGCAAAGAAAATCATCGGTGCATCTCTGTGAAGAAAAAAAAAATAGAATTGAAACTCATGAATACCTGAAGAGAGTTCGGGGAGTAGCGAAAACTTCAAATCGCACTCAATTACCGGAGATTTTTAACGACTGACTTTTGAAAATTCTCCTTCGGTGACCTTTGCATTTAAAAACTCTGTTTGCCTTTCGGATTTACATCTGCTTCTTTTGTGAGTTCATAAAGCTTTAATTCCGACGGACTGCAATCTCTGCGGCTGCGATTTTCAAGTATCTGTGTTTTTCAGTCGTAAACCCTCGACGTTATTCCTAAAGTAAACAAGTATATAATCGATCCGAAGTTAATTACGGGCTGATCCGGTGTCACTTCGATCCTTTGGACGTTTACGTGCGGATTTTAAACGAATCAAATAAAAATATGTCGGACGCCTTCCAATTATTGTTATCAACGAACATAAGAAGCTCCAGTTTGTCATTTGACCATCGAAGATGTTCGTTTCTGAATATAACGAAACGAACCTCCTCGTCCTGATTTAGCGGATAAAACTTGGTAACAAAAATGCGGCGTGTTTGCTCGGAGCGAAGTTGGTATTTGTATTGTAGAATTCTGAGTGAAATGTGCTCCACAGAAGGAGCGCCGAGTAAATTGTCGAGAGCTTTTCTATTAGTGCAAGGTTGATTCTATCACGGGAGTTTAAAAATTAACGCGATTGTTTTGTTGTGACATTTAACCGGAGCTGTGGAAAATCTGACCGGAATTTACGAGCAAGTTGCAACTGTACAGTACATATTGTGTCGATGAGTATTTGTTTTCCGAGTGGACAGAATCGATCAGAGCGTGCTCCACCGACCTTGGATCTTTTTATCGAATGAAATATGAAATATTTTAGGATTTTCCGCCAGTTGGACATCAAACGGAAAACTGGCTTATTTTAATTACATTTTTAACTAGGAAAAATAAGTAGCGTGACCGTGGCCGGTCGACACTAAAAAATTGCGAGTTTTTAACGGCCACAAATAGAAGCTGCCGTCTAAAAAAATTCAAGTGAAAATTAGACTGAATTATGAACCCTTTGATTTTCCGCAGTGTTTCCCAAAGCGAAATTTTCCACTAGTATCACGAGCTGCGCCCTGAAAATCAATCGACAACGGATATGGGCCTCAACATATTTGGAGTGGCAATTAACGACTTTTTTCTCGCTTTATGTTTGCGAAGAGTTGTTCGATCTTAATTTGTGTAATCTCTGCGTGGAGAATAAAAGTAATAAAAAGCAAAGTCGGAAGGTTGTACTCTGAACACGTTCCGTCGCTTACAACACTAACTTCTTATAAACACACGAAGCTTAACCGTTCTTTAGGTACATTGTTATAATTTTTTTCCGTCATTTGAGCACAAAAGCCGCCGAAATAACACGATAAAGGATAATTTCCTCGGTTTATCACTATTTCTCCGAATTACTTTCGAATTTCTGCTTTTCTCTCAACGTCGAACATTAATCATACTTCCTTGCGTTTCTTCTTTATTTAAATGCTTAATTTTCCTCATCGTTTTCTTCACTCTTGGGGCGGATAACGTTATCTTGTAGATTTTTTCCATTTTAATTAAAATTACTGATGATCGTCATTTCGCAAAAAGCTCGTCGTATACACGCGATATTTTGTTTTATTGCGTTTAATAACTCAAATACGCTGGTATTAATTCATTGACTTAATCTCCGCTGGCCATTTTTCATGTTTAACATCCTTTTTTTACTAGAGATTCATTTATCAGCATGATAAATGCTCGAACAGACTTCTTGTGTAAATGTCCACGGGTCAATAACGTATCGATACTTTTTGTTTGCTTTGCATAAAATCTTTTGGGGAGTTTTACGACTGCAACTATCGCGGTATAATAAATATTGCCCATAAAAAGCACAATTAAACCTCGAGTGTACTGCGGCTACTACAATGTTATCCGTTCATATCTTCAAGCTAAAATCAGTTCGTCTATCCATTTTTATATGATCCTTCATTATATAGTGTCGTATATTTTTACGGGCGGTCTTTTATGACATCCGCATTTACTAGGTGTATAAAATAAATATGCTTTTATTAGTTCACACTTTATAAAAATTGTCAATAATAACGCTTTTAGCGGCTGACTTCGTTACGTTGCAAATTTTGTTATGAAACAATAATAACTATAAATTATTCACCTCGAAAGCTTTCATACATACATTTATGTAGGTCGACGTAAAATATTTATCGGTTAAGCTAAATTTAAGCTCCAAGTTGGGAGATTATGTCCACTATCTTCGCTTTCGGTTAAATGCTAAAAGTTGAATTGACTTGACAATGAATATTTTAGCAAAAATTGCAGACCGGAAAACTTTGCCGTTAAACTATGTATCGGGAGCGCGAAGTTGGGGCATGCATTTTTAAAATGCTGCGTGGGAGTTTTGTGTACCGAAGAGATTAACCGGATTAGGAACTATACAGAGTGATCGGGCACGAAAACGTGGGGTGTTTAATTTCATTGGTTGAGGCGCGAAAGGCACGACCTACGGATGGATTTCTACACGTAAACTGATTTATTCCTTTCCGGGGATAGATAAAATACGTTATTTTTTATTTAGCTTTGGTACATTTTAAGTTTGGATTATATGTAACTTGAAACAGGCAATGTACTTCTTGCGCTGTAACTTATTCCTCTACGTGCAGGCAGTCTCAATTCATTCTCGAACATTGTATTTTCGACGCTTTCGACAATAAAAAATTTGTTTATAGCAAAAGTCACGATGGATGAGAGTTTATTTAATATGCTACAGAACAATTATCTAACAATTATCACTTGATGGTTAAAGAGGTCGTCTGTCGTCTTGTGTATGATGTGATTGCGAATTATGTTTTATTAACTCGAGTGAAATGAATGTGTTTCCATGAAAATGGAGGAATCTAGGTCGCCATTAATGACGTTAAATCAAGTTAGCATGCATCATCATTTCGATATTCTCTTTGTAATATTCGTGTTAGTATTTTAGTAGCGATGCAAGATATCAAGATTTAGATTTGTCACGCTCGTTATATTTTTCATGGTTTTTCTAACTCACCACTTAGCCGTTTCCAGACCATTTTGTTTTTGCTCAATTTATTCGGCGCCGACGATGTTTAATTTGTTCTTGGTGGAAAACTCGATAAGAATGCTTTTCCATACAAACGGTTCGATAAAACAAACCATAAAGGAAAACACGTAGACCGAGAGGTTGCTTTGCTCGGTAAACGGTTAAGAGAACGAAAGAGATGGTATAATTTAATAACAATTAACCGCGATACACACAAAATACATTCGTTTCTTTTGGAGAGCTGTATAAACAGCATTGTCGAATTCTTTACCATTAATTTTCTGTGTTTTGGTCCGTTTATTAATTTCCTGATTTGTTTATACTCGAGAGATGTTCTTGCTGAACTCGAAACAAATTATTAGAATAATACCGAAATATTTCTGAACGAGAAAACACGGGGGGGAGCTCGAGCTGCGAAAGAAGTTCAGGTGTGGTGACGTTGACGCGGGAATAATTGGACGGTGTCGTTTTCCACTGTTCCATATCGATTTCGCCGATCTCCTGTTTATAAGTATGAAGTGAGCAAGTCAAAGGAAGTTGAAACAGTAATCGGAGCGCTAATTGGTCGAAATTTCAAGAAACTAAAAAAATCTACTTTGACGTCGTTCTACAAAGGACGCCGAGATGAGTCGGTTATTACACAACTTAATGCACTTTGGCGCGCCGAGTATTATTTACTTCACTGTGATTATTATTTTAATTTAATTATACATGCCTGTGAGCTCTTGACAGAATTTTGTTCCTCTCCAGTGCATTAATGTCTCGGATTTAAGTTGGCTTTTGTCGTTTTAATTGCAACAAGAATTTGCATAATCGCTGCAAACCTGCGGTAAACAAGATATTACGAACACGAAACGGCCTCGTATGGAAATTTTACTAAATCGTTAATTAACACACGACATACCACATAACTCGAAAGTTTATTAACAAACAAACTTTTATGTGTAGGTACCTTATCTTCTTCATTAACGTAAATTGTATAAGAAACGTAATTTTCGTAATTTCTTGAAATAAAGCGCTCGGAACGGTTTTATTTTTATTTGAACTTTTTTTTCCCTGGAACGAAGTTACATAAACCGAGCACGAACTCATGCCGCAACTACTCTCCGGCGAGAACAACCCGAGTATCGGAAAGTTAAGGAAAACCTAAAACGGCCTCCGGACGACGAAATCGTAATACGAATCTTGGGATTTGCCTGTAATTAGAAAAACCGTCAGAACAAACAAATTTGTAGGACAAAACGACACATAAAACAATTACGGGAAATCTAATTTGTCGTAGCTGTGTGTGGTAGTGCAGGCAAACCTTTATTTTACGACAGATAATTCAGTTTGGCGCTAATTGAACACAAAACAGTCAATGTCGAAACGTTCTTGATTAAGTAAAACGCCACACATCCAGGCGTAAATGTGATCTTAAAACGATAACCTTAAGTTGGGTTCCGAAAATATTTACGTTGCCCCGGATGCTTTTGTTGGTAATAATTTTAACTCGCTTAGGCATTGTATGATCTGGTTATGTTATTTGAGTAAATCTTCGTGTATGTATGGCTCACTTTCCGGGATCGTGTTGAATTTTTCAAAACTCGGGTCATAAGACCGTGGACTGTGTAAATAGACGCGCCGAAGCTGATTAAATACGAAGAATGGAAATAACACTCGAACGAGATGTAAAATATAACAATGCCCTGCTCATATTATTACGAATTTCATGCCATGTCAACATGTTGCTGTTTTATTGAGGTCAATACTGTATAGAGATTTCCATTTAAATATTTATCATCCGTCCATTACGGATTCGTTGATCTGATGTTTATGGTTTTTGTCAGTCTCGTGAAAAATATACGCAAAGACTCGTGTTACCACTAAAGTATTTCGGGATTGAATAAAATTTTAAAGCCGCATTATCTCAAAGAGCGAATTCCTTATATTCTTTGAATATTCCAGATCTTCTGCATTCTGAATTGTCTTGAGAATATTTTATTTTTATTGTTCTCGATCGTAATTCTTCAGATGATTTGAATTAACAATGTAAAAAATGATCGAATTCATGCTACTCTGATTGAAGTTACTCGATGCTATAAAATAGATATTTTGGTTTCAAAATTCAAAATTCTTTCTATCAAGTAAGTCATGATAGTAAAAACGCATGTCGTCTAATGACAGAATAAGAAATATTAACAAGATCAACTAAACTTTTTTAATGTTGTTTCCGCCACAAACCGAGGCAATTACATCGTCAGTTTCATCTGAAACCGATTAAAAAACCCCAAGTAACATCAAATAAAATATCATTTTATAAATTGCACGGTAGGATTGCAATTTCAGTGACATTCATTTCAAGCTCGTAATGAGTTTTATGATGGTCGAATTGAATTGAAACAAACTAAAATGTGACCGAGTTCTAACACTTTGAGTGTCTTAAAATTTTTATGTGAAACTTGCACGGTCACAGCACTAAAAGAAAAGAACCGTAATTTGGAGTCTTTTCGGATTTAATTATATCTACAAAGAAAAGACAAGAGAAGACAAAGGAAATCAAGCTTTATTTGAAAATATTCAGAGGTCGGGAAAATCTCATAAAATGCTTGTTAGGGACCGCCGTAACCACTAACATATTCATAGATTTTTTTGTCTGAAGTTATCATCAAAATTAGATAAAACTCGTTTTTGGGTTTAATTGAGTTTATATTAAAACTAGACTTGCCCGGAGCGAAAGCGATTAAAGTTTAAACGTGATCGGAGCGAGCACGATCGCAACAGATAAACACGGCGGAAAATTAAAACACGCCACAATTCGGGTAATGGTTCATGATTCGTACGCCAGAACGGTGCAACAAGCATTCATACATCGGTAAAAGACGTTTACGATCAATTCGAGAGTTGAATTATGACGGTATTGTTAAATTTGAATAGTTCAAGTTGGATGGTGTCATACACGAGCAAGTTTCACTGTGCGTGAAATCCGTTGTATTGTTCTTTGATTAATTGGAAATTGTTTCGTGTCATTAAGTTTATCACTTTTTGAGGTATTGTTTCAATATGTTAAGCTGTCACCGAACTGATTCATTACGTTTGCTTCCATTTCCTCGGTGAAATTTCGTTGTGTCGGCAAGATTCTTGATTTCTACAATCGAATAAGAGGGCGGGACGCTCGTTCGTCTATATAACTCATCTATAATTCAGGAAGGGGAAGCGAAGCGAGTTCGTCAAAATTAGCCTCAAACTCTCATTTGCGGTTTTCGTTCGTACCTAGATTCGAACTTTACGAAAGCGGATATTTTTGATGTTAAATTATATTAATATTAAACCTTCTGGTTGTCGAATCGCGGTAGCCTTAATTTGAAACTGAAGCTTCGTCGTGACATCTTTCTCGTTTCAGCCCTCGATATCGATGACTCATCAATAATTCAACACGCAGAAACCACTTCATCAACATTCTTAATAAAACACGATGCAACTCGATAAAGGCACACGTAAACGTAAGCAAACTTGATCATTACTTACTAAAACTCTGTCGTCGTATATTGTCGTGGAAGAACCCGGTCTGAATTTTATTGCGTATTTATGAAACTCAAAGCCTTTCATTTCGCAAATAAGAATAGGCATTTCCATTATTTACTCCTTGTTTCCTTTCAATAATTCACGTTCGTCATTGTTCATCAGCGTTTCACCCAAAGTCCGGGACCGCCTTCGAATTTATCTACCTACCCCGTCGACGATGACGACGAATCGAAAGCTGTGCTACTCTGTTTTGCTTTAATGAAGTTATTGCTTATTATGTGCGATTCGCAGGCTGTTCGCGAAACAAGATAGGTACATAATAAACAGTGAGCGAAATGTGCTCGTAATAGAAACCGAAAAGATGGAAATAAAAACTCTTTTATTTTCGCTTTGGTCGCTCTTTGATAATTTCGGTCGGTTAATTTATGACGATCGTCGCGAGATTGGAGAATTACAAGTGTGGCCAGGATTCTCTACGGGAGATGCCTCTGGCCAGATACACTTTATTTTCAGTTTTCTCCATTTTCACCGTGTCTAGACAAAAAACCACGAGGAAATCTGATGTTTTTTCATTTTCCAAACACGTTCCGAATACGCAACACACCCACGGGGAAATTATTTCCCATGAAAGATATCGCTCTGGATCGTTCGTTTTTGAGCTACTCGTCTGATGACCTTCCTGGAATTTTTAATTTATAAACGACCAAACAGAAGGTTCAGGAACTAACTGATTTTCTTTTGCCGCAGATTTTCGAGCAACCACGATGTCCTTCCGGAATAGATATGAAAGGAATGTAAGTACCTACCCCATAATTGCGTTTCTTTGAACCATAAGCTGAATACGACTGAAAACTTCAATAACGAGAACTGGGTCAGACTTTTGATGCGCCACTATTTCTTTTAAAGAGACAATGTCATTAAAACTTTTGTTTGAAAACATCAAATCTGAATAATTTCAGAGATCAGACGGCACAATCAGCGCCGAGGGCTTTTCAACAAAAGGAAATTAAATACAAAACATCGTAAAGAACGCTGCTCATTAGTGGACGCGTCCGTCGACTAATCAAAGACTTACGATTCTTCGCGTGACGGCACACTTGACTCTCAAATTTTCTCGATCGTCCGTTACTTTGTTCGTTTTTCGAGGACATGAAAAGATAACATGTACTACGTATCGAGGCGGTATTTATCTTGGTCTTTAATAACACATCCTGTATCTACGGAAAATATAAAACCATCATTAATCACTCTCGATAATACTCCGCAGATCCACTAATACCTATGAAAAATGATTGTAGTGCTGGCATTGTGCGCCTCCGAGAACATTAACTGAAATTTTCATTTGGTAATAACGGCGGAATGGGTCGTCGGTTAACTGCTAATTCACTAATGTTCACTTTAAACGTGAATTTATCAAATTATTGTAACAACCATCGGCTGTTTATTCTGTGAACTCGCATTAGCTCGGAAATAATTAGGCGAAACGGTTACGATGCGGCCGACGATTGAAAAAAAAAATGAGCTCGCCATTTTGACAATTTGATAAGTGAAAATTTGCTTAGCATATTCGTATCATTTTTGCGTTCCGAAAGTGTAAAGTTTCTCTTTGAAACGCGCTCCTCGGTTGTGGTGTTATAGAACTTTGTGCATTTATCTTTGTTCCGGTGGTAAAGACAAAAAGTTCTGTACATAACGTCGAGGAATGTTAGAAATCTTCAAGTTCGCGTCGAGTTTACTCCAACCTGTTGTTTTAGCTTGTAGGTACAACACAAAAGATCAATCTGCATCAATTGGATCACGTGAGAAAACATTTATCTGTTTAAAATTATACTTTAAAATGCTCCATCCATTATCGGGGGCTCGGTTTCCCTTCTTAATTTATTCGCATTACATAATACATTGGGAACGTGGAGCGGAACCGATAAGAGCAAGTAGCGCTATAAATTCCGGCCTGGTCATATTCGTTTCATTTTAACACATTTTTAATGCATACGAGATTTAACAGTGTCGCGCCATAAAATTCTTTTCAAAGCCAATAAAAACTGTAATACAAGCGCGTGCAACAACGTTTTCACAACGACAATCTATCTCGTTAATGTCTCGAACATTTAGACGGGTCGCTATTTAACAGATACCGAGTCTTTGTTTCCGGTCAATCCATTAACTTCTCATAGATTAGATAAGTCTACAACTAAACGGACTTGCAGAGCTTGAAGGCATCACAAAGTCTTTGTAGTTTCACGTCGGACTGTAATTCTCAGAGAACGCGTTAATCTACAATTTACATACAGGGTGTACTACTCAAACCCGAATATTTACGTCGATTAATTGCACCCGGTCGAAATAAAACGATTGCCGACAAATAAACTAAGGACGAATGGGGTTTGCGTACACACGACGGTCGTTACACACACTGATTGGCGACGGATTGCGGCTCTGCCAACATGTTTAATTAGATCTCGATCTGTTTTAATATGTTTTTGCAGTGTTTTATAAATATACCCTCGAATCTAGTCTGTTTATCATTCTAGCATGTGTTATTATCACTAAGTGTTTGTGTATTTTGTTTTTCAACGACCACTTTGAGTTTGTTTTTAAATGTAATATAACAAGGAATTCAACGAACTGCTGTATAAACGAACGCTGGGAGATTAATATGACGCACTGTATATTTAAATGAGAGGCGGACAAACTAAAGAAGATGTATTGGTTTTAACTAAAAATGAATTCATGATGGATATTGGTCGACCGAAAACAATTGATTCTCGCTGTCGAGTCGAGGCTGACATTGCGGGAACAGTGAAGATAAAAATTACCCTTTTTTTGCCTTTTCGCCCCCTTAAATTTTATGTTTCTAGCCCTAACCGGTTGAATCCTGCGATTATGTCAGTTAGGACATAATCATAACTGTTTTAGATACGTTGAGATGTACCTATGTAGGTGGTTAAGAGAGTTAAAGAAAAAAAAAACAAAAGTTGTCGTCTAATTTCAAATGAACGCCAACGCGGACAAGGAACATAAAACGTGTGCGTACTAGTACGAATTTTACAAAAACATTCGCGTATATATGGGGTGTTCTGAAACCGAGTTGCACCTCAAAGTTACCGTTTTGTAAATGGAACGTCCATTTAACATGCGCCTCTTTTTGAAGTGAATTTTATGAAATTAGCGAATTTCTCATAAGATTTTTGTTTGTGTCTAATACCATGTTCTTTGTGTTTGTATATGTTCCATTTTTCTGTTCTGTTTTGGATGATTTTTTTCTAATTTGCTGTTGTATCAAAGTTGTGGGCGCATTTATTTTAAAAGATCTAATAAATTTAATGAAATCTAGAAACTCTTTTTGGTTAGTAACACACATTGGATGAAATATCAAATGTCAATGTGGGTTTAAGGTTACAGTTTTAACCCAAACACAAAATTTTCATCGCCAGGAAATTTTGCGTGGCATTTTCTGCAGATCGCCATATTTCTAGGGGAGTGCGGAATAATTCTGAATTCATCTCGGAACACTAATTTGGCAGTTTCATTTAGGAAAAATGTCAATGATATTTAATCTACTGAATCAAGTATAGAATAAAATGCCAACTACTAAAAGTTTTACGTCACAAAATACCCTAAATTATCAAATTTGGTTGTATTTACAAAAAAGGTGTATTTAATATGCAGATTAGAAAAAAAATAGCATAAAAAATTCGTATTATAAAACTGAAGAGCAGTTGTGCTGCAAACTTTGACTCGAATCTTTTATAAATGCAGTCTTTTGTACTATTTCCAAATCCGATTTTTTGTCATTAAATTTCTTCTTTTTTATTTTTTCACTTTACTATGCTGTATTTTTTTTATGTACTTCTAAGATACTTTCTTTAAATTCTTTCCGCGAATCTTCCACAAACCACCACTCATTTTTTAGCTGTTATCGCTCCTGCTGCATATAATTATATACTATATATATAGTTTTCAAATTTCATCCTATATACGAGTAGAAAAAATGTAAATGTTTTTATAACTCGTACAGCATGAATGTATCATTTTCGCCGAAAATTTCATCAGCTTCACCGGCATTTATTTACGCTCTAATAGGAGCTGAATTCTACCAATCCACGTTATAACTTTCAGTACATTTACACAGCTTACTGCTCCAATCAGAGGGGGATTAGAGTAAGTTGCCGAAATTTGCATTCTCGTCCAACTTATAACTATATTGTAAGGATTACAGTTTATGAATTCTTGCAATTAACAATTTTCGCAACATTAACTTTCGTAAATTAAAATATTATCTCACGGAAAATGGCTGCTCTTGCGCGCATTGTTCGAGGAAGACTTGACGAATTCCAGTAGCCTTAGTTCTGTCAATTATCTTATCGCAGAGGCATGTTGTGGGCGGTCGTCTCCATTAGTTTATGTATTGTTTCAGGTTGATGATGGTGTTTACAAAAGTGTCACGCTATCGGCATGTTTGGGTAGCTCTTAAAAGATGACATATGCTTTTGTTTTGTGCGTTTTTTCTGGATGATTTCCTGTCGAGCTTTACGATCCATCAGTCTATAGTTAAATTGAGGCACCTAAGCGACAATAGCAAACAACTTGTATGTACAGTGGTTTCCAACTTACAAAGACACTTAACCTTAACCAGAATTTCAAAGAGAGTGCCGTGAAGAAGTAATTCAATAGAAGACATTGGAATCGAGGAGAACCCTTCAACATGTCAATTCCAACAGTCTGCAGTGCATTGTGCAGCATCCACTTGCTTCGAAACGACCATAATAGCAAACTTTCGCGATTGTCGGAAAAGTCCGCACGAAACACATTCACGATTAAAGACGGCGAAAATGCATCCAAACCCATCAAAATAAAGTAATAAAAAAAGACAAAAAGTTTCCGTCGAAACTCGAGATCCACCGTATTTATCTGTCAATTAGTCTCTCAGGACGGATCAGCAAGATAGCAAAGTTTTTATTGTCAGCGGGAGACTATAAATTTCTCAACTCAAACATCCAAACGTAAAAATATTAAACAAAGGGAATTGATGAATCTGCTGGATACTATCTTTTAAAAGATTTATTATTGCAATGATCGGTCTTCATTTCCGGCGATAGAGAAAGAGACTAAAGGTTCCGATCGTTTAAAAGGTTATTTCACTGTTAAATCCGGTCGTTTTATAATCGCACGACGAGGGACACGGTTGATTAAAAAAGACATAAAAACGACAAACAAATTAAAGCGTCGGAAAGTTATCTGTCGTTTTCCACACGACCGTTTTATGATCGACTGTTATCGAACGCCAATTATAATAAGATATCGGCGTCGATCGTCGCTAAATCTCCCGTAATCGAAATCGGTTTCCCACGACGTTTATTTCTCGAAACATATTGAAACCGATCGTCGAGTATAAGAAATAATTTTTCGATTATTTACGAGCTGACGACTGCACGAATTAGGTTAAGAGGAATCGTCCATAAAACAATTTGCCGGGCGTGTTTAACACGGCCGTAAAAACAGTAGAGACAAACTAGTAGTCGCGAAATTTTATTGACACGATAAATTCGTGGGCACGCTCATAAAAATGTTCTTAGCAAAAATGATTTAAATAAACGAGTGAAGCGACCGACAAGAGAGCGTGCTTTTTTTTTTGTGTCCGAGTTCACGGAGACATTTATGCCAAATTTCATACGCGGGATTAGCGAACGGGAATACGGTGACCTACATCACCGAGGAGGTCTGGGTAGGTAATCTCCGAATCTGGCGGACACGATCCGGGAAAATGCGGGCTGATTTGCAAATAAAACCGGAAGAATCAGGTATGTGCAGATTTTGCAAAATTATATAGCCTTACCCGAAGAACCTTTGTTACGTGTTAAACGTTCACGTCCAAGTTGTCAGTAAACAACACGATAGCCGGAAGGCTTCTTGCTGCACTTGTGCGTTTGCCCGTTCATATTTCCATCCTCGTCGTTGGCGTGAAAAGAATTACTTTTCCAACTCTCTGATTTTATTATGTATCAGACATATTCTTCTCCACATTGTTGGCTTTACGACAGGAGCTCGCATTTTATCTCAATGGAAATTTCATCCGACTTAACGATGTCTCAATCAGATATTTGAAAAACTAACGAACTGACAAAAACTGTAACTTCTTATCTTGTCTAATGACATTATACCATTTCAAAGATTTTACTGCTTCATAAAATCCCAACTTTATAACTCCGAGGGAAATGAATTTATATAGCCAGAGGAGAAAACCACTCCGATACGAAACGGATCACGTACTGGAAGTTGCAAATTATTCGCTAAACGCAAATCACTATTCAAACTCGTCGAGATGTGTAATTTAACGAATGTTTGTCTATTTTCGGAACGGAACCGTACGGAAATTCTTGTGTAAATCAAAAACGCAAAATGGCGAATTTCCGCCGGGCGCTGTTATGCGACACGAGTCAAACTAATTTATTTTTCCCACGGGACGAATTTAGTAATTTCGGCGAGATCAGATTGTTTCGCAATATTTGGTTCGTTTACTGCAAACAAAGATTAGATATTTGAATATCGGTTTCGGATATAAGAAACTAGCGAAGCGAGAAACGGGTCAAATACGATCCTCTCGGGGACGTAAAGAAATAGAGGAAAAGATGCACCGCAGGTGCACTCTTTTCCTATTTAAAAAAATGACAGATAGGTAAAGAAAGGTTTATTAATTAAAATCAAGGAAAACTCACCTCAATTCCCTGTCATAACATTGATAAATTAAACTGTTCCGAAAGTTTTTCGGAAATTGGCGGAATTTAATAAACTCGAGCTGTATTTTTATAATACGAAACTAATCCGTAATTGGATTAATTTATTTCGTGGAAATCCCCTGCCATTGTGGCAGCTCTTAATAATCCAATTTAGAATTCGATTTTAATTGAACGAAACAAGACAAATTGCCTCGAGGCTATTGAAAAGAAAACTACGTTTCGTTAAATGAATTATAACCGTTTGCTCGCTAGCCACAACCACGAAATTAACGTAGGATAATGCCCTTGCGGAGTTTGGCGAATGCAGGCAATAAAATTCAAAAAAAAAAAACGGTGAAGGATGTGTCACGGCGAAACGGACGATATGTACAATAGTCTTTTTTACTGTCATTCTAGATTCCATTTCCCTAAACGATGTCCGCCTTATATCTTCCACGATAAATTAAATCTTAAATATTCGAAGAAAGTGCTGCTGCTGCGGCTCGTAACATATGCTTTTAACATCCGCCAAAAAAACTCCAATATCGTCCCACAACTGTCACCGAATAAAAATTTCGAAAAGAACCGAATTAACAAAGTTTGCAAATCGATATTAAGTCGTTTCTGATAAATGTAACTATGTACACCGCTCACCCCGTCATAATTTCTCAGACATTTACTAATTGCCCAGAGGGTTACTACACCTGCGACACGAACCTATTCTCACACCTTGACAGAAAAATAAATTTCCTCAACCGAAATAGAGTTGTTTGCGAACGTGTGACATAACCGGAAACGTTTATTTATGAATTCAAAAAGTTGTATTTTGCATTAATTACGATGACAAATTGCGTCGAGTTTAACAATTCATTGTTTGGTCTGAAATGTGTCAGAGAAAAAGCGGCGCCAGTTTAAATAAAGAGAATATGTAATTATGATATGAATAATGGTAATGATATGGTTCCGCTTCTTGCTCGAAAAAATTACCGACCGGGAGATCATGATGAAAACAGACAATTCTGACCGTAATTAATTTAAATCCGAGATTAGTCAAAACGCGCAGTCGATTAAAATAAAAATAGGGCAGAAACGAATTATGACGGATTGATGGATGGGCTCGGCGGTAAAGAAAACATTTTCATAATGTAAAGAGAATTTTATTAACATAAAAATGAGATGTTTCATCATTATGAATAATTTATTCCTCAATTTCTGGAAGAGCCCGGAGAGAGCAAAAAGAAGGCTACGAAACATAGTTGTCTTTTACGCTTTAGCAGCAGTTTTTGTTAAAGCTGAAATGCTCGAACGCACTTTAATTGGGCATGGAATTTTAGTTGATAAAAAATGGCGGATGCGCCTATTCAAAAACTCTTTTTGAAAAAATAACAATCGCTTCCTGAACCTGAACAAAAGTTCGACCGTCGCGTCCTCTACCACCGGCACTTTCTAAATCTTCGCAATTACGAAACCGGAATTGGATATTTTCAGAATTGTTCATTGTGTCACCAAACAACGGCGCTCATTGTAAACTACCGAACTAGTCCCCATTTTAACAAACCTCTGGTGTTTTTTTCCTCATTCTCTTTGAAAGAAACCTAATAAACAGTTCATCGGAATTCGAAGCTTTTATCAATTGAACTCGACACAAAGAGAAAATTTTATTAGGGAATGTTGTTTGTGCCAGATTGTACAATTAAGAATGGCACAAAAAAGATATTGGATTTATTACATTCCAATCTGTTTGCCTTGATAAGAAAGACGATGTTATTTCAACGTGAGGTGAAACATGCAGCCCGTTTCTTTTTATTGTGCGGTCGCGGCGGCTTCAAATCTTAAACGGTCGACGGGAGTGGATTCGAGCTGACAGTGGAAAAAAAAATCAACATTAAAACATTTCCGGTAATTAAAAAGCGATTAAAGCCTCCGTTCGACGACGAGGGATTTTAAAAGTTCGAAGGTATTTTGAGGAAAGCGAAACATTTCCAAGTCTTTGAGAACGAAATAACACGTTTTATTTTGTGCGAAAATGACTCGGTAGTACTTCGCCGGCGGGATTATTCGGTCTGTAATTTCCTGCTGAAGATTATCTTAGACATAGTTTTCATGCGGCTTTAATGAATCATTAATTTCAAAGCCGAATTATTTCTTTTTCGTCGACTCGAAATTTCTTCAAACGTTTAATTTATTCGAGATTACGAATGTTAAAAACGGGACTTGAATAAATTTCGAATGCATGAACTCGACCTCTTGATAATTTTTATTCGGTTTCGCTCGATGCGGTAAATAAATATGCATCTTCAGCTTTTAACATTCTTTGGAAACCGACAATTTCCCGTCGAAATAATGAGAGAGGACGACAAAGACGCCTCCACTTAACGGCGCTAAGAAAACTAACAGGATGTGTAGTAGTGTTTAAAAAAAAAGCTCGTTTTGTGAAAAATTGCTTCATTTCCTTTCAAGTTGGGAGGCGATTTTTTCTCTTGCACAGCTTGAAATAATTGAAAGTGACTAACACAACAACAAGAGTAATTTAGCCGTAATAAAAACCGCTAAGAAACAGAATAATGAAGGAAAATCAGCTTAATAATATACAACATCATGCAGTTGACAGTTTCCATAATTTAATCTAGAAAGAAAATGATAATTTAAAGGCACTTCTCGAGTCTAAGGAGATTATTTTTGGTTTTAATGGGTAGGTGAGGGTAATGATAAGGAGCTTTGGCAAAGATCAAAGCAATTTTCTTATCTCTTTCGTTTTCGCGTTGATCGAAAAACCAACGCTCGTTCGAATTTTAGTCTAATTAACATTATCCACACATCGATACGTTTAACAATCAGCGGCATAGGCATAATCTAACAATCGCCGAAATAGACGATAATTTTATGCATTAGAACGACAGTATAATTAACGTTATCTGTTTCGAAAACACAAACCAATAACCAGCATTCGTAAACGCGCCACATAAACTGCAGTAAATCTTGTTTATTGTCCTCATTTATTTAGAGCAACGTTTGATTTGTTGCAGACGTGTCCTTAACGAGAACCACATCTGAGCTGCACGATGAGGTCACGAACCAAGCCCGGCTGCAGTTGGAGCGGCTCAGCGGGAGCCACCATCTTCGTTATCATCCTGCCAGCGGCCACTTCCGCCGCCTCTTTAAAAGGTAGTTGAAAGCTGCGCAAAGAACGGCGAATCGCGATTATTTCGTTCGTTTGAAAACGACGACCTTACTACACCAGTTTTTTTCTTTGCAGTCCTGTACCTTTTCTCTAACGCTGCCGAGGCCACTCCGATCGAAAACTTTGTCGACGACGATAATTGCACGGGTCAATGTGATTGGGAAAATGACACTTCGAGTCGTAACAACACCATCAACGGGACGAGCACCGACGGCGGCGGCGGCGAACCTTTGGCGGATCTCATTCTTATGGGAGTCTTGTCAGTTGTGCTGGGTCTCATGATCTTAGTGACGGTGATAGGTACGTATCTTGAAAAAAATGCACCGGTTTCGTTTGATGGAATTACGAAGGTCGAATGTATTTTTCTCACGTTTCGAACGTGTTTAATGCTCCAGGTTTTTTCGTAGACGGTTTATTTTATAGAATGAGGCGTCGAGAGTGTTCATTATGAGCATCGATAAAAAGGAAAATTTTAAACGAGGCACTTTCGGTAGATCAAGTTCCGTTTGAATAAATTGATGCAATTACACGATATTCTTGTGTTTTTTGAGAACGACGAGGTGAAAGATGAAAGGTTTTTTTTCGTTTGGGCCGCGCCGGTCCTATTTCCACACAACATATTCTAAACAAACAACGTTGGCGCAAGAACAAAAAAAAAAGGATATTTTATTATTCATTTATTGTTCAGTCAGTCAACTAAATCAACAAACTGATGTCGTTTAGTTTTTGGTCAAACAAAAATGTTTGTTTTTCGGAAAAATCTCTGGTCTCATCCCTTAAAAATTCGATTGTAGTACATTTCCACTTCTTTGTTTCTATGAAGACAATATTTTTTCTAGAAATGTGATTCTGATTTGGCGAGTTCGATCTGCTTCAGAATAACATTACATGAAAAGACTCTCGGACGTTACAAATCTGCCGACATTAAATCTGGTTATTACTGCCGCTTCTCCTTTAGCTTCTTTTAATTAAAAATGTCTCGAGTGGCTCTAGAGAAAGCCATTACTTATCCCACAGCGCGATTACTAAACAACGACTCTGAGATTCCAACCGAAAAACAGTAACAAGAGAAAACGTACATGATGTAATAACAAAACGCAAATGAGAACTTCTGACGAGACACTAAAAGAGGCCGTAAAATGTGAAGAGGTACGTAAATGAAAGATCTCGGATTATTCGGAAATTTAACACTGAATGCATGGAAGAATTTACGAGTTAAATAACTGAGAATTAGCGATTTATCACGAACACCGAAATTAAACGTTTTCATTTGTATCTTCAAGCTTCTTTCTCCGATGTCGCGTTTATCCGCGGATTTCGAGACTTCGCAAATAACATGTAGTCTTGTTAGAGATTATTCCCGACATTAAAATGGTTTGCGTTTGTTGGAGATGGGCTCGAGCAAAAAATCTCGAGTTTTCGTCAGTCGAGCTATGCTAATGAGAAGGCTTTTATGAAATACTTTCACGAGCAATTGCATTTCGCCGCGAGAGTTTTCCTCGTAACATCTTTTAAAAATGCATAACTCGTTAATTCGACGGAGATTTTCTTAACGAGTCTCTGAAATTCGGTCATGAATATTGACGTTATCGATAAATAACTTGCTTCTCAATATTGTCGCGGTGTTCCCTCGGGGATGTGTTTGCTCTATTTAGTTTATTTGTTGTACGTATTTGCATCAGGACGAATCGAACTAGGGGAAGGAGGAACCACAGCGAATCGATCAACGTTGAAACCGAGTAATTAACCGTGTCAGGTAGGAGGTGAAAGAAAAAAAAACAAACATTCTTTTTACGCTTCGAATCGAACATGTCCTTAAAAAACCTCAGCCACTTTGGACCGTTTTAGTTTTTCTCTCGTCTTATAAAACACGATTTACATAATCATAGAAGCCCGTGTCTGGATATCGTAAATTGAGTTTCTTGGCCCGGCGCATCCACCATTTTTTGAACAGGCAATATCGATGAAATCTCGGTTATTCAGTTTCGGTAACGTGTTTCTCACTGTTTAAGTATTATCGGTGATCGCTTACAACATCGAGAACGGTTCGATGTTTCTACGCTTCCGAATCTATTTACATCAACCTAACTTTTTAAGTAAGAGACAAGTTGGAAAATTTCTCAGTCCACTTTCTCTTCGAAATCGTATTTCTCAACTACTTCGATTTAATATTCATGCTGCTCAGGCGTTTGTAAGACAAAATCTCTCGTGAGTTCGTTGTAATTAGGTTTTTTTTTTTAAATTGAGCTCGTTCCCTTTATGATCGGATCACGGTTTCGGTTCCATCGATAGTCGACGTGCGGATGTAAATTAATTTCTAAAATTGATCGCCTGATGAAAGTAGTTTATGAAGTGGACGAAAATTGATCTATTTGTTCGGTCGCTATAAAATAGCGGGAATCGTAAAAATGGCTTCCCGGAAACGAAATTAAATCTTTAGTTCAAGATGATCCGAATCAATAAAAAGTTGATTACTTTTCGTCTCCACAATAAGTGAACTAATGATAACAATTAAACGAAATGTGTCTCCGCAAAACGTTCACGGGAGTTAGCGTCGTCAAATCGGATTTTTTTTTTAGGAAAAATGTCGAATACTTTTAGCCGGCGCGAGCTTTGTAGCTAGCTTGTTTTGCATATTACGTTTCCATATTGATGGCACTCAGAAGAGGTCGTCTCTCATGCAGTTTACGTAGTGAGCGGCAAGATTTTGTTGTTTTGTTACAGTGTACATCTTTTTGTTTCAGGTAATGTTTTCGTGATAGCTGCGATATTGCTGGAACGAAACCTGCAGAACGTGGCGAATTACCTGATCGTGTCTTTGGCCGTGGCTGACTTGATGGTGGCGTGTCTTGTTATGCCTTTAGGTGCCGTCTATGCGGTGAGTAAAATGATTATGATTCTTACCCGAAGATCGGTCGCTTTCTTTTGTCATGTTACTCAACCTGAACCGACGAAATCCACGGATATTACGACGTATTACGACGACACCTTTTTCAGTTTTCGGCGCCCCGCCTATCTTGTTCATAATCCACCGACATAACGTCGCTGATATAACAACCCTTGGAAGCACATATTTACAGGCGCTTAAATTCGAATGGAACATACATAATACATGAAAATTGCTAATCGCGTCATATTCTACGTCTCTACCGCAGATTATTTCGTCCCCGGCGAAAATTAAATTTCTCCCTTAATAAAAAAATCCACGGCCGTTTCGAAATGATAAATACAGCTCGCCCCGCTAATAAAATAATCTTGAATTTTCTCCATTCTGTTTTAAACTGATTGTTCTCGGAGTTTGAAAGGAGGTGCTTTGAAGGTAGCTAGTTCGACTCTCGTCAACGGACTTTATCGCGAAACGAATCTCTCTCTCTGGATCTACGGATTCTTCGTGAAAACTTTCCGGATTGATTGGAATCTCCGAGTTCGAAATTAAAATTGTTACAACGTACCTACTTCATTAATCAATTGATCGGTGGATTTAAAACGGGCGGTTTTTTGCCGTTCGGTGACGTTATGATGAATTAACTGGTCGTATTTTAGCGTGACGTGAATACACGGCTTTTACATCCGAACAATCCGATGACAATTACGGCACATTAATAGAGACAAAGCAACAAGACTCGACCGAATTGACGAAAGCAGCTGTTGGACGTTAAATTTAATTTCGTGGAAGGGACCGAAAAACAATGGCAGAAACCGAGGATAAATATCAATTCTGGCCGACGGACGATTCTGTCCACGGTTGACCTTTTTCTCTAGTGTGCGATAGATTCACCTCCTAAATTCTTCACATTATTTCAACGAGCGACTGTGATTGGATAAACGAAATTGCAACGGTTGCACACGGTAATGTCGTAAAACGCAAATCTGCGCTGATATGTTGATTGGGGAAATTACGATTTGTCCTGGAGGAACCGTAAGGAAACTGTTTTCCGAGAAAACAATGTTAACTCTGATACGCACGGTTTATTACAACGGGAGAAAAGAGGACATGTTTTTTTTTTTTTAACGGTATCGTTTGTTTCGAAATCTGGCACAAACTAACATTTACAAAGTAGGGCGATCGCCGTTGATGTCTTTTCTATCTTTACGTTAAATCTTAATATTCTCGCATCAAACGTCAAGATGCATCGTAACCTTGTGCTGCACGTAATAAAATGCACGCGACAAATGAATTTTTTACGGTCGCATAACACTTCCTGGGCGATAAGTAATGTATTAGCATCAAAATTTAAGTGGCTGTTTGCAGAGAATTCATTTTATCGTCGTGTTTATTTTTTCGCACGAGAGATAGGTTCGTTCCTTCGAACGATATTCGATATTTATTTAAGCTCGGTTATACGATTAACGCGTCCGTCTGATGATTCGAGTTTATTTTAAATGCACGGAAGTGGGATTCAATATCTCCCTACAAAGTAAAAGATAGCTTACAAGTTCGTCTAACTTTGCGGTCGGAAGGTATAAGTTTGGGCTTTATGAGATTTGGTAGAATTCAAAGTTGAACAGAGCTTACGTCTCTTGAAATTCACGAAACAAGTAGAAAACGGGATTTTAATACGATTTCCGTCGATAAACGCCTCGCGCTTAATTTTCCTCTTGCATGCTCGTTTGTTTGTCATCGGTACGAATCGGCAGAAGAGAAAAACGTTCGCTAAAGGAGCTTAGAATGCGAAAGGACGGTGTTTGCGGACAACTCAGCTGTCCAAAAGTGCAGAGCCTGTGTCCAATTATTACAGGATTATCCCCCGCACCAGAACGAACCTTCCGGAACGGTAATCCTTCTACCATGGAAGCTTTTACGTTCTTACTTAACCGACCGCGATCAAATTTGACAACGACACTTGTTAGACGCGAGTTATGGCCACTTTACGACGAATGCCGAACGTGTTGTGACTTTTATTTACCTCAAGATCTTTATGTAAACAACCGTATTTAATCGTGAATCCGATGAGGGTACGCGTATACGGGGTGATTTCGCATTGATTTGGAAATTTTCGTTTCGAGTTTGAATAAAAACGAACGTACCGTCGACGATGGGAAGTTTTAAGCTGTCTAATTAAGACATATAGCGCCATCCCCTGGAAGACGTCCTCAAGTTGTAAATAAATTTAAAGCTTGCACACCACGGCGAGCGTCCCTGAATAATTTAAGAACAATGCACAATCCTGGTACGTTGTAAATTTTTAGAACGAGCCTTTTGTATTTTTTATAAAGTGATGTATTTTCATTTACGGTTTCACGGGGATATAAAGTTTAATCCTTTGATTTATCTTTTTATGATCTTTTGTAAAATTTATCGTAGATTTTTAGGTTAAGTCCTTTGACACCGTAAACAAGGTTTATGCGAAGCGAGAGCGGTGTGTATTAATTTATCGCATCCCGATGTACCTACTACACCAGATGCTTTATGGAGTAAATAGGCGTTCGATTGCTACATTTCCAACAGGTGCGTTTCCATTTAATGTAGCATATTGATCTATTGTTTACAATCTATTACGTATTCTAATGTTCGCGCACCAGGTAAATTGGACCGAGACGGCGAAAACGGGGAGGAAGGGAAACAAAGAGACGTGAGGACGAGCTTTCAGCGAAACTACGGATAGTTTTATCTGTTTTAAATAACGACCGCTTCTATCTCCGTTCATTTCATTTTTTTTTGTTGCCACTCAACGTCCAAAAACTGCTTTAACGTAAATGATTTATTTCGAGTGACAAAAGCCGGCCTTAGATGCATCTCGAGAGTGACATTCATTAACTCGATTTCATCTTTCTTTTCTCGCACAATATCATATCGGAATAAATCCGGAACTGGTAAGAGTTTTCATTCCACATCTCTTCCCGACCTCGGACAGAAAGCTTTATTTCGTCGGATGAAAGTGAACTTTTATTCCGAAATACGAGACAACGCATTATCCTTTCATCTCGAGTGGCAGTTATGGCACATCGCGTCTCGACGAGTCTCTTAAATACGCAAACATCTTTATTACATTAAAAAAAGAAGCATGTGTTGTATCTATTTTATATTTATGTAGAACGAAAGCATTCCATATTTTTCCGCTTAGTGTAAACGCGTTATAAACTGTGTATCCGAGAAAAGAGAGACAATGCAAACAAGGACGTTGAATAAAGGCAAACACGTGCGAAGGAGAAACGAGGATCGGACTTTATGTAGGATAAATGCCTCCTATAAAACTGATAAAGGTTAAACCGAGAATCAGAAAAATGTTCTTTAATTCAGCACGGATAGAATAATAGGTATCGACTGGAGTTCTACAGTTCCGGCTCACGCTAAATTCCATTAGCAAAATGGACTTTTAAAACAGAAGAAGCTGCTCGCCAGATCAGGATATTAAGGAAAAACGAGAGAGAATCCACAAGACGACCCCTTCTAGCCCTAGAACAATAGACTACTTTTGCGCGCTTGTTTGCCTTCACGCACGCAACAACGGTGGAAAATCAACCAGTTACTGCCCCTCCGATTAAGCCAAATAGTGAAAGAAAAAAAAAACGACGAGAAACGTACGTGTACGGTGAACGTCACAATAAATGATAACAAAAGGAATACAATTCCGTACGTTTGACGCATCGATTCACATTCACGCGGGTTTAAAGACGTTAAAAGGACGTTATGTCGGAGCCCTCTCAGAATGGAAGACATTAAGGTCCAACTTCCCAACTATTGAAGTTTAAACTGCATACACTTGATAAAATATTTGCAAAGTTTTCTTCTCGAATGGCCGTCGTTTGCTTCTTCGACGTTGTTTATTCGAACTAATTATGCATAAAAATATCGGTAAAATGTGCTTGTATTCGCGTTGCCCCGAGGAAGTTGGTCCTCAAAAACTCGGTTGATATTTCGAAAGTGCTAAATGCAAGACCGAAAACTTGTCCGAAAAATCCCTTCATGTTCGGTTTTTATTTAAGCCATTTTATTGTCTCGGAGGAAATTCGCAACGTTGACCCGAGCATCTGACGGAAAAATGGGGAAAGTGATTGTGGTCTTATCAGATCGGAGAAAAAATACAGGATGAGGGAACAGTTGGGAGTAACACCTGCCTCGGAGGATTAAGAGGATTGCCCCCTCGACATAGGTCACTTTCTAGTGCTATTTTCTAGACGTTGAAATCCTTTAAGGATACCCGAGAAGACTGGTTTCGGGTTTGCCTTGCTTACTTGATGTGGTTTTAGTGAGTGACATGAATTTACTTAGTTGCCAAATTTAACAATCAATGTCCTAGGCTCGGGAGTTAATCGCGTTTAAGCCGTGGATCTTCGTGATGGATGTGGAGAAAATTGCCGGAAGAATGAGATAATAGTAAAAATTGAGATAATTGGTCGGGTCAAAAAACCTCGACACTAAATTCAATGTTAAAAGCCGGTTTAATTGCGGCACTAAGACCTTGTTTCGACCCGAAATAGCATCTAATTTTCCTGAAAACACTCGACGAAATTCACGAATTCTCTGGAAATTAAAGCACGCAGAATGTAGGAGACAAAACTAATCTCTCGACAACAATAAGTACATCTTTTTGATTCTACTAGAACGAAGTCGGCGTAGATCTAACAAGATAAAACTATACACTTCGGCGAGTTTATCTGGTATGATATATTTTACGGAAGAAATTAGTATCTAATGCCGAAAGATAGTGATATGTTCGGAGTTTAAGTACCCTTAAGGAAATTTTCTATTAAAGCGCCCCCTGTACCTTTATAATTAAGTCTGTCGTTGTTATGGAGTGTCTAAACTAAATTAACTCTCAAGGAAATCCAATTGCCATAAGTATAAAGACAATAAACTTTACGGTGCACTGTTAAACTATCTATTTTCAGTTTTAATTAACCCTTTTGAAGACATTTAACTAAATTAGTCGGTGAGATTTATTATCGAGAACAATAAAACAAATTCCACGTTAATCGAGCTGATGAGGATAGAGCGCGAATTAAAATTTTCGATTACCACCGGTAGATTCTCTGATTAATAACCGCGGTTACATTTCCGATTTTAGGAAGCTGACGGTATATAACAACCGACCTGGTATTTACATGGCAAGTCAATTACTCAAGGCAATCCATCATAGTTGATCGAATTGACAGTCGGTAGGATGCGACTAGGATAGTGCCGAGCCTTATTACAGTCTAAAAACGGGATCCTTTCAAAAATGATAAATTTGTTGTTATCAAGAATATCCTCCCCGTAGAAAATTAATAATTTGCGGTTCGGCGTTTTCTCTTAAACAGTCGAGAGAGAAAAATTTGCATGTTGAAAAGGCTCGGCGGGCTTTGTCGGCCTCGTGGTCGTTAGCAAGCATTGTAAAAGTCTAATTAGAAGTTTAATGCGTATTCGGTAGTTGGAAAAAAAAGAAGAAGGAAATTCGGTCGTGTTGTGGAAATTTGCATAAACAGCAAGACTTGAAATCTCATCCACGTTTCTCATTTTCGCTCGAATCCTATGGTAGTAATTTCGTCGCGAAGAACAAGCATCAATTTAATTACATGTTTGCCTATCTCGCCCGAGTCGCTCTTCACCTGAATTATCACCCTTCTATTATCAAAATCTACATAATTAGAGTCACGCCCACGTCATCGGGCGCCGGAATAATTTACAACGGAGGATCAATTATTAATATCACGATATTGGCCCTTTAATGTGGGGCAGTAAACGACAACTATTCAATAATAATCCGCCGTCCTTCGCCTTGTTAATATAAACTTTCTCTCGTATTATAGGTGCGATTTTCGCCGCTCTATCATTATTTATCTCCAGACCGAGCTTTTTATATTCGACCGTAACATTTAATACATAACCGCGATATGTCATTTATCAAGACTCGGTTTTATTATTGCTCGACTCCGTCTCGATTTATTTTTTTCGTTCGTATTCATCAAGATTCTTCCTACACGCGGATCCCTCATGACAGCACCACATCAATTTTTATCTTTTAGAGCGTATGTAAATGCATGTTTATACTTGTTTATTCGGAAAATTGCTTCTCGTTTTTTCTTTTAGTTCACGTCAAACATCGGACAATTTAATCTTACAAAATGACACGGTGGCTTTCACAGAGATATGAGCCATCAATTACCGAATGCGATTTTTATTCCTCACATTCGAGGTCGCTGTAACTTTGATTTTGACGAAGTATGGCTCTATAAATGGCGGGCGATAGGAGAGGGCGGTTCAAATTTGACTGCCGGTGATTTATGGCACCGTGTTGCGTCGAGAGTATCCGATTTCACAACGAAAAATTTATCTACGGAAGACAAAGCGCGAAATTGATAACGAAATTTATCTGTATATTATTAACCGGTCGTTTGTTTCGTGATGATTCGAATCTTCGGATCACCGTCTTTATTTAAAATGTCGTTAAATCCGACGATTATTTTGTACTGCATATTAGAATTACGACGTAAAACAATGAGATAAATTATTGCCCATATGGCGCATAATTAAACGGCGCAATTACCTGAGTTTATTACGAAGAACGCCGAGCTCCTTCTCTTAAAAGTACCGTCATAAATACCGGAATCTGAAATTTTAACGTTCCGTACGCTACCGTTAATATAAATACGATAAATAAGGTTTGGAGAAAATTTCGCGGTGCTACGACATTTCGTATCCTGAACAATAGGGAGATAATTTGTTGAATTCAACTTACGTCGGAACATAATATGTTTATTAATTCCAAAATTAATTGGCGCTAGCTTCTGTTTGTTTTGTTTAGCTGCAAGAGCGCGGGATAATGTAGGGTAGTTTTCGGAAACGGAAAGTCACGTCTGAGCTAAGGACATGTAAGCTTGTTGACTTAATCAAAATAACCGCCGCCACAATAGATATTTGATTAGCGATAATTTCCCCCGCACAAAAGGTTCTTCTTAATTAGCCGGCGCGTTCTGAATGAAAATGCAAATTTGTTTGCATTACTTTATTGTTTACATCGCAAAAAGTTAAAGAAGAAAGTTAAAATTTCGAGTTATTATCCACCGGGGACCGATTATTTAAAAAGCACCCGTCATATAAAAATGATCTGGAGGCGAGCTGTTTGCCCGTAAACAGGATAATAAGAAATCCGTAATTTCCAAGTTTTAAAACTCGATTTGCATTGCGAAAATGAAGCCCTGAATCAGGCGTCATGGAAATTTAATTTCGGCGGATGTAACCGATATAAAATCCTCGTCTTTAGTTCTGTTTTACTTCCCATTTCCCTTAACCGAATTATTACGATATCGTCTTATTTCGTTTAACTTTGAGAAGGCTAATAATGTTAGGGATAGTCGCGGATTAAGTTCATCCGCGCTTCTGCAACTAACACAATAAATGGATTGATTTATTCAAATCGAAGCGTGAATTTTCAAAGGTCCAATTTGCGTGAGCTAAACTTTCCAATTATATTAGGCAAGTCTGGAGGAGATCGGGGAATAATCCCGGAGAGTCCGTCGTAACGTGAGTAGTATACTACTCACTCGCTCGTAAGTCGACATGGTAGCTGCACGTTACGATTTACATAATGCTTTAATTGCTGCAAATATTCGAGGAGTGTTTAAGTAGACTTGGTCTATCATATATGTTAATTCTAACGCGGTTTTCGGTCTTGTTTGACTCCAAAGACGAGTTTCCCGTCGACACATGCTAACGGATCTGAATTAAACGACGAAAATCACACGAAACGCGAATTCCTAATGAATAGGTGCTCTCGACTTTGACGGTCCTCGACAGACGGTTACTAATTCTCGATTTTTCACTCGGGCAACAATAAACTGGTTCTTTTCGTGTCTGACACTCGCGGAGTACATTTACAGCGAGTCATGTTTTGTTTATGAAATTTTCTAAACACAAACATACTACACTCTACGTGTAATGAAGAAAAGAGTTCTGGCTTTCACAGTTAATGGAAAACTTTTTCGTGCTTCGGTCGCCATTGTTACTGCACCGTTGAAATTTTCCAACTGTGCCTTTTTTTCCATTCGATTTCTAAATCGAACTGGCAACTATAAATCATTCGTGTGCTTAAATTTGTCTGATGCATATCAATATTCTGTGAAAGCATGCAAAGTATCCATTATGCATAACTATTATAATAACATTACTATCAAATCACAATAGTAGGCCATTAATTAATTAATTTGACAGCGCTAGATTTTACGATTAGGATTATTTGTTAATTACCAACATCGAGGGCGTTTTCTTTATTCTCGTCGCACGGTTTCGCCTAAATCAAAAATTGCGAATTTCACAACGATTTTAAAAATATTCTCGACGTGACGATAAAAACTTTGCATTACCATCGGCAGAATGCATTAATTTTATCTTGATAAATATGCAAAAACCGTGATTATAAATATATTTTGCGTTAAACATGACGTTGTTTTTTGCATGCACACAGGGAAATTATGATAAATTATACGAATAAAGTCTGTAGTTTGAAAATTCGACACGAATACAATCAAGAGCGACCACCACACAATATATATATAGTACAATTTCGACGTCCACTATTTTCGCTCGAATTTATTCGAATATTTAAACAACGCTTTGGTTCTTGGTTTGGAGTTTTTGTGGTCGGACGAGAAAAAGCCCGCCGCCATTTAATCCGTCTGAAAAAATTCAATTTCCCGAAACCCCCCAATTTGGAAAGTAATTAAAAGTTAAGAGCGAGTTTCCGAAATTCGGAGGGATATTTATTTTAATTCAGGAATTATCCTTTAGTTGTTCTAGTTAACATTTTGTTTGTAATGCAATGAGAAAGTCTTTAGTGAAGTTTTTTACGTCCCGGATGTACGTTAGTGGAGGAAAACCGCCCTCGGTCGAGGTTTACGATTGTCCCTTTCGCAAAGTGTTTAGGGCGTGTTATTCGAGATTAAGTTTCTTTGACAAAGGACGTAAGGGTAAATGAATAATATGGTAATTTTCTATAGTTCACACCACAATCCTGCCCAAATGAGACCGCGATAATTCACTTAACAACAGTAATAATTTTGTTGCTCGTGCAGGCGCTCATTAACCCTAAGAAAATTACCATCACTAACGTAAACTTCCCGAAATTCAAATTCCAATACGTTCTCATGACGAAGGGGAAAAGCGGTTAGAAAAATTTGACGGTGTAATAGCGATTTGAATTGTCTTCGTCTCTAGAGCCAATTTATTAAATAAGAACTGCAATTTGCGAGAACGCTGTTATTTATCGAATGAGATGGCGGCGGTCGAGGAGGAAAATAGAGTATAGTGCGGAGCAAAGGAGAAGTTCATGAATAACACACTTTCGTTGAAATCCGCACGTCTCTCATGAATTCAATTTGTGTCCTCTTTGCCGGAGTGTTTCATCAATGCAATATTCATTGGACTACTTGAACAACGCCGCTTTTCACACAAGAACCGACTTGATCTTTCGACGATTTCATCTTGACAATGAACACAACACGCACGGGAACTCGTAGAACTAATATTTTTCTACTTTGAACGCGATATTTTTACGGCGACTCTCTTTCGAACGCAAATATTAATTCTAACTTCAAAGAGAAGATATATTCATGAAAGCGTATCGATAGTTGCGTAAATAAACAGAATCTGTCGTGGAAATAAGACGCCGAAAAGAAAAAAAACGCCCGGCGCATCCACCATAATTAAAAAGTTTTATTCCGGCAATCATAACAAAACGTCGACACTTTAGATATATTTTTATAACCCCTTGTGTTGTATAAAAGGATGATGTATTCTTTCAATTAACCAACAGCCGGCGAACTTTTCCAATTATAAAAGCGCCAAGTTTTAAGTATTTTCTAAAATTACGCAAACTTTATTCCTGGCCGCTTTGTTTGTACTTGTTAAACAATTTTGTTTTGACGCTGAGACATTTTGATTGTGATGGTTACCAAAACGGGGTCAACATTTTTAACTCGGCGGATTTACAACACAAGACGTCGGCCACGAATATAGTTCGCCCGAAGGGCCATTATTCCTAATTTCGTTAGGGTAAAATTCGTTCCTGAAGTCCCAAACCGTCTCGAATTCATTACGCAGAGATGCGAAAGGATATAAAAGCCATTAACCAATTTACGCAAGTTAGGATGCGAAATGACCATCTGCTTGTTAGTTACATGTTTATGGATAGCACGGAACGTATTATCATACAAACAATCAATTACAATTATTAGTTACCACTCGGGGAACGATGACGATAGTTGCCACAGCCTAATTAAGCTAATTGTTCAATTAATTACGCGTCCGAGTTAATCACAACGAAGAAAAAATCGTGACGATGCCGGATTTTAATGTTTACATACGAAACAAAATTTAATTGGATTTTGTTTTGGCAGAATCGGAATTGTTTAGCAAATTACCGAACGAACACGTCGAAAATTGAAGTTTTTTCGACATGTTTTTGTTCAACGATGTAAAAACTTTCTGATGCTTGTTTTTTTTTTGGAAACTGAGTCTTGTCGGTTACACTCTTTTTGTTTTGATTACACTAAAGATTTAAGTTTTGCATATATTTTCGTCATTCATTAAATTTTGCATAGGAGATTTGTTTAACTTGCCTTTTAATTTAAATGTAAATTTATTCGACGAACAAAAGTGAACATACACAAGTATGAAACCGAAACCCGCGTAACATATTAAAAAAAGTTGCACCCTTTTTCGAGCTTACCGCAATAATTTTATTTGCATATGCAGCAGAGACGCCACGTTTTTCAAATCGTTATTATCAGAATTAAGAACTACGTTGTGATTATTCGAAAATGGTAATCTGACGAACAAGAAGGCGATTAATAATGATCGAGAGATCGATCATTATTAGTCGCCAAACTAAATTTTTGAAATTGAAAAGTAAAAGTGAAGAATCGTCGGTGTTCTAAAACTAATAACTTCATTAATAACTATTTTCCATCGATCGTATCTTAGTAATGAAACAAAATTTACAAAAAACTTTGAGCCACTTTCGGTAGAGTTAAAGCCCATTATCAGCGTCCATCACCGTCATCTTGAGTAATGATGTTAAATATTTGACAGTTTGTAAAGTTTGACATTTGATGTATGATCGGTGGGCTAATCATCCATTAATGAATGATTTTAATACAAAAGTCACTCAATAATAAACGATCAACGGAACACAATTTTATTGATGGTTTGTCACCTGTGCAAATAATTCATGTAGAACTCGAACTAGCGCCATAAAATCAAGAATTTAAAATTTACAAGTCGATTTTACGACTTCTTTATGGTCTCCAGTGTAACTATTTTCATTGAATTGTCACCGAAAGTTCGTTTAGTGCTTAGGCCGCATATGCTGCGTTGTTCTATAAATCAGGCTTAATATACTAAAACCCATCTAAAACAAGCGTATTCATGGTAACAAATAGGACCACTAACGGTCCTTTCGTTTTCATTAAAACTTAACTCGTTACCATTTCTCTGATAACCGAAGAAGTAACGTTTCCATAGCTAAATTTTGTTACGAGGTTGGAATAAAGGGTGAAGATAATCCACTTTTAAAACGCTCGTTTTACCTACATATCCGAGTGGCTTTGTTGGAAAACGGAAGAGACGCAACCAATACATTTTCATTTTATTTTAGTGTCAGGTCATCATCCAGTTTGCGGTTCATCACTCCTATCCAGAAATTTAAAACGAAGGAAACAGGATAGGATCGTAAAAGAGAAATGTGAGAGCTTAAAGATACAATAAAAATATATACCCATTATAACAAGGCACGGCGAGAATAAAATAAACTAGAACGGACTCTTTCGACGTGATCGTTTTGATTGTGTTTGCGCTTGCAAAATTCGAAAGTCGTTGCTCGATTTAGCTCATCAAAAATTACAATTTTGAAATTGCTCGTGTTTTTTTTTCCCAGGCGACGCGACGCTTCCATAACGCACCGAAATTGAAACCACAACCTAATGAAATTTTATAAACATCGAGTTATGATTGTCTACGTTCCGGGGATTCCGTTCGATTTCCTTTATTTGAAATTCACTTGGACGAACAATTACATTAGTCGACGCGTAGTGGCGGAACCGCCCTCTTCCTGCGACACGCTTAAAACTGCAGAACCGAATTTCCGCTTCAATGAACGACTGGTCACCGGCGGTGTTATTATAATCTGCATATAGGTTTAGTTACGAACTAATCCCGGTGATCACAATAACGCTTTTGACATTTTCTCGGCTTTATTTATGGAACAACCTGTGGCACGAGCGGTGGAATATTAACGTCGACTTGTCAGCTATATCGTTTACCAAACATTAATTGTATATATTTACATCTATTGTAATTGTTTGTAGGTGTGATTAGTGGGAACAACGAGGATTTGGTTAGCATTACCATCATCAAACAATGCGCACTTCATAAATAACGTCGGTTCGTCGAATATTTCGGATAACGAAGAATATGACCGATCGTTATAACGGGAACGGTAAACGATTTAGATAAAAGTCCTACCTTGTGAGTCTTTTTTGGTTGTCTTCGTAGATGTTAATCTGCAACAAACAAAAAAAAATGAGTTTTTTGTCCAAAATTTCGTTGCCAATTATGTGAATAAAATAGTATAGAAACCGCGGCGCAACATTAAAAACAATATTTTTCTTCTCTTGTAGATTTTTCTCAAAATGCAAGGCTCACTTGCGGTTTCACCACAAGGGTAGACAAAGTGTTAACACCAAAGGTACATTATTATTATTATTAATAGTTATTGTAGCTGCGCTTGTTATGGCCCGATTTTCGCAAAGAATCTGATTCGAAACGGCAACTTTTCTCGATACAGTATCTCGGTATTGTTTCCTACTACCGCGCATCATTCCATCCGCCTATTCGTTTAACGGTACCAGGATCAGCATCCGGGTTTGCCAACATCGTAGCTGCAGAGCGGCTAGAACAATGTCCAGTATACGTTTCAGGATGTGACAGCCTCTGAACTTTATACATTGTAGTGATTTCTACAGGCAAATTGGTTCACTTTTTCTTCTTTTTCTGTTAAAGAATTTGCGGGGAAAGGTTTTTAGGACGCAAGCTCGGACACTTTCTCGATTAGAATAGGAAATAAAGATCACATTCTACAGAACAAATATAAAGTAAGGTTAATAAAAAAATAAAAAAATATTTATAAATCATGACTTGACAAAGGAAAAATTTGTAATCCAAGCACAAACGAAGTAAAATTTTGTCTCTCACTTCTGAATGAACTAACGGAAAATGGTGGAGTCTATTTATAATTTTAATTATAAATTCTTTCCAAGTTTCCGTGTGTTGCCAAATTCCTTTTTGTCCCGGTCGATTACCGATACCTGAAATTGAAAACAATTTGAGAAAAATCCCAAATTACTCGTGAGGAAAGCAATTTTCTTGAGAAAAAAAAAATGTAAGGTTTCTCTTTAAAATCTGCTATAAAAAAAATTGAGTATACACAACGATAAAAGTTCTTTAACAATCTCGTGAAATTAATTTACAATTTTCACTTGACGGTTAAAAAAGTCCATTAGCGTCTTGTAAAATAAATTTGTATGTATAATAAAACGAACGAACGAATTTCCGTTGCAGATAAGCAACAACTGGATTATGGGCCCCGAGCTGTGCGACATGTGGACTTCTATCGACGTCTTGTGTTGCACCGCATCCATTTTGCATCTGGTCGCCATCGCAGTGGACAGGTGAGGTCGAGCTTATAAATTCCCTGTATGCGAAAAACAAACAAAAATTCGTTCGTTTTTCTCGTGTTCCTCGCGCTCCGTCGGACGTCTCTGGATATTTACTCGCAACGTTTACATTCCAGATACTGGGCCGTAACAAACGTAGATTATATCCACACAAGAAACAGCCACCGGATCGGCATCATGATCGTGGTTGTTTGGAGTATTGCTTTGGTGGTTTCTCTCGCTCCACAAATCCCGCAATTTAAAGACCCCGAATACTTGCACAGAATCCAAGTGAAAAAGCAATGTTTAGTTAGTCAAGACGTCAAGTATCAGATTTTCGCCACGAGTTCGACGTTTTACGTTCCTCTGTTAGTGATTTTCGTTTTGTACTGGAAGATTTTCCAAACCGCCAGGAAACGAATTCGAAGACGACGCGAGATGAAAGGTCAAGTCGTACTGAAGGTGGAAAAAACGAACAATAACAGTAAGGTGCCGAAGAATTTCCTGACGAAAAGGAAATTCCTGAAGATGAAGAAGTGTAATAAGAAGTCTTCCGCCGCCGAAGCTCTGGTTTCTTCGCTCGTGATGATGGAAGGTCAATCGACGACGACCATGGAGATCGTGGAAGAACAAGACGAACTCCAAAGCAACGGTAAACAAGAAGAAACGACCGCTTTCACAATAACGAAGCCGCAGACATCGACGCAGAGTAACGCGTTGGTTTCGAACAACGTCTCGCCGGAGAAATCTTCGTCGGCGACCACGAACAACGGTTCGGCGAGTCATCAAAGTCACATCAGCGATATTAGTAGAGTAGAAATTCTAACGAAGGAGATTCCTCCGTGTCCGGCGTCCGTAGACAAGTTGATACCGTCCAGGAGGGAGAAGAAGGAGAGTCTCGAAGCGAAAAGAGAAAGGAAAGCGGCAAAAACTTTAGCCATCATTACGGGGGCGTTCGTGATGTGTTGGTTACCGTTTTTTATTTTGGCATTGCTGATGCCCTTGTGCGGGGAGGCTTGTACCATCAGCGATTACATAATGAGCTTCGCGTTGTGGTTAGGATACTTCAACTCGACGTTGAATCCGGTCATTTACACCATTTTCAATCCAGAGTTTCGACAAGCCTTCAAAAGGATCTTGTGCGGGGGACACAGTCGCGGTCGGAACTTTCGCTCAGGAAAAATTAGATAAAAAAATTCAGTTCCTGATTGCTATAGCGCAGGATTTTTGGTTCACGTTATTAGTCTTCCAATTGCTTTAATCAAAATACTTGTTCGTTTCAACGATGGCTGTGTCAAAATTGGATTAATGCGTTTTTCTCGTACATATCTTTTCGATTCTGATTGTGAGCATTCCGAAATATTCAGGATACCAGACATTCTGCGCTCGGTACTAGTTTTCTTTCTTCAAATATTCCTATCGTGTATATACCTACATACAAAATACATACAGTAATGATCGTTACTAAGGTAGAACATGCAATATTGTTCCCAATGACGCTACAATGTCTTTCTATATAATAGTCGTTGAAAGCTGAGGCGTCCTGCAGAGCATCGAAATTGAAATTGTAGTAGTTAAGAGGCGCCTCTAGAATAATATCATCAGGTAGAGATATTTTATTCGACATTTTCGGCTTTTATTTCCATTGCTGTGTCGCGCTTCTTGTAAAATATGCGTCATCGTCTCTTCGGAGAAACGGGATAAGTAGATATTTTATTATTGTTATTTGTATCTATGTACATACGTTTTGGAGATGTCATTTTTAGCAACTGTATCTAGATGTAAAGTGCACCCCACAATCCAAACGATTAAGTTAGTGCTTCGGCCACCGGAAGATGATGTCGCTGTTTGGTTTGTGTCGTGCACCGTTTGTTTTGTATTTTTATATCGAATACACCGACTAATAAATCGCTGTGCTGCAAATGTAAAACTACAATTCGACAACCACGGCCGTTACATTGACGACACGACGCATGCTAATGGGTATGGTTGTCCGATGACAAATTGGGCTTCTGATACGTATACGATATATAATTGAGCCTCTATATCTGTATATTGCAGGAAGCAAACACACAATTTAAGCGAATCGCAGGGTGCGCATTTCTATGTAAAATAACATTGTGTAAGTTCGTATCAATCGCATTAATGTACTTACATAATAGCTCTAGAATATGTGCTGTAAATATTCCACTTATATCAAAATGGAACGTACCTACTTAGGAAAAGCTAATATTACTACGTGTTGTAGCAATCTAGGTATCTGTAAATTGCTTTGACTATTATCAATAATTGAACTCATATTGTGATAATGTGCGTTGCTAGATTAAGATTTTAACAAAATTATTTATCGTTTTTGGTGTTATGTATATAATGCCCGTGCCCATCCTTATTTATACACCACTACTGTAAATACTATAACATTATTGTTCATCAAACTGTGTTAAAATGTATTATAAAAATAAATTAAACTTGTTTAAAGACGTCCTCTTTCTTCACGTCCACATTCGAAGGCATCCGAGCGAATAAAATGCCTCGTCTCATTTAGATAACGGCATAAAGCGATCATCACATTTCGGTCTGGCGACAATTAATTCCGTTCACGTTTTTAAGTTTCATTTTACTATGTAGCGTTAATTACAAACTACTTCGTCGAAAATGGATAAAATTAAATGACCGTAAAATATGAGAATTAACAACGATACGAGCTGAAACTACCCCGTCCTTTTTTATTGCCGCTGGAAGTTTATATCGCGTAAAACGAAGGAAATGACGCTGCAAAAATGTGTACGGTGGACAATTAAAAACGCCGCTTAATACAAAATATGGTTGTTGCTTATTAGGATTAATCTCGAATTCATGCTCGACCGACACTTTCGCCTCTTAATTTGTTTCCTGCACAATTTGTAAAGGCGACCCCGAAATATTGGAAACCCGTGGAGATTTGTAACAAATGAAGTTATTATCTCCGACAAATGGGTGGATTTATTCCAGAAATCAGCTTTAGCACTTTATGGAACTCTATTAAGCGCGATTGAGTCTTTGTCATATATCATCGAACGTGGGTCCACTTTTTAAACGTCACGAAAACAATTTTTATAATGAACTTCGAAAAAACCGTCTTCCGCCCCAAATAAAGTCAGAAACTGAAATTTAGCGTCAGAGTGCATATGCAAATTTTCGCCTATAAAAGAGTGTATTGTGACGGAAAAACGTCAATAACAGAAGAAATAAAAAGTTGAAGCGGATCTCCCGCCAAATTGTACACACTTTACAGCTTTAATAAATTGCAAACTACACTGGTCCCGCGCACGTGTTCAAAATGGGTTGCATAATCTCGCCGTATCGTAGTATTACGTAACGTCACCGGCAGATTTTTGATAACGATAAAATCAGTTTATCAGATCTGTGCCCAAAAGCATAAAAATGGGGCGTTTTTTGGTTTATTCGACTCGGCTTTTATCGTTAATAAAGTCGAGAATGCGAAAATATTCCGATTTTCAAACGCTAAGGGTTTTCAATTAACGCGAACGACACTCACAAAAACTCGTGATTATTAAGTTGTGCATATAATTTTTCGCATGCAAGATTACTCGCCAATTATAACCAAACATTTATAAGGGTTCTTAATTTTTTTGTTGTCTAAAAACGTCTAAACAAGTAAAGGTTTGAATAATTAAGACCCTAAAAAAATGAACACGACACGTTTTAAACAACCAAGTGGGTTGCATTCCTGAACGACGCGATAATAGGCCTTCGTCATCATTTTAAAGCTCCGGTGATCCTCTTATCCCTTCAAGTGTTACGGACAACTACATCTTCGCAATAATAATATCGTATTCAACCGAAATTTCATGTTGCAGAAAATCAAGGATATGTCAGACGTTATGTGGTGGTACAGAGCGGGTGTCTATTTGAAGGTGAGGAAGACTAAGAAAGGAAATTTTTACATAGTGTGTCATGACAAAAACCTGACTTTCTGGCGGCGCTTTCGGAGTTTCCTTATAACCGGAATGTTCAATCTCATAATGGAATTCCACCATCCAGCGATTCAACGTGAAATTTTTAAGAAATACATCAAGCCGATATCGACATGTTTTATACAACGTAAGTCTGATGCAAACAAATTCGCACGTTAGCGTCTCCGGCGCCGTTCCCCTTGTCCCGAGCATAAAAGAAATTGGCGGTTATCACGTAACGCCGCCTCAAAAATTACCGCCTGATTCACAAAATTATCTCGATAGCGCCGAAGACGGCATTGTGCGGTTAAAACCCTGGATGATCGATTTCTGAGAGCCTTCTCTCGAATCGGACAGAAAGTTAAGAAGAAGACACGAAAAACGTTAAAGTAACGAAGTGGATACCTCGACGAGATATTCAACGTAAATAACCTAATTAAATTCGAACAAAACCGGCGGTTTCTTGTTTTAAAACACCGCACCGAGACGGTGTATCATGGAGTTCCAGTAATTGGTATTCCCGTGTTTGGAGACCAAAAATATAACATCGCAGCAGCTGTCAGCAACGGTTATGCTGTCAGCATAGCTTTAAACGGACTGACGGAGGAAAAGCTCTCCTGGGCTTTAAACGAGATATTAAATAATCCCAAGTAAGTTTTTATTCTGACGGAGTTTCGAAGTTCAATTGAACTTTGGTAGTCGCGTCGTGCCTGTCGCGAATTTTACTGAATCAGTGACAGTGGGAAAGCCACAAAAGGCCGTCGGTTGGGTATTGGAAAGAAAAGTCGCATTTCTGCATTCTCGCTTTTTTAATGCGTGGGAAAAATGTCCACGTCTTCGAATAATTTATAAATCCCTCGTTTAATAGAAACATTGTTTAAGGTATCGAGAAAGTGTGGAACGACGTTGAAGATTGATGCACGATCAAGCCCTAAAACCAATCGATGCCGCTGTCTATTGGGTGGAGCACGTAATTCGTCATAAGGAGCACCTCATTTCAGGTCTGCCGGGCTCGATTTGAAATGGTACCAAAGAGAAATGAGAGACATTTTTCTTTCCCTTTTACTCGCCCTTACGGCAACATTAACGTTGTTATTTATAACTGTGAAAAAGTGCAAAGTACGCCCCCAATAAAAAAAAAGAATAATTGAAAAACAGATTCGGTTTTAGAAGGATGCTCAGTCAATAAGATAAGATTCTTTGTGATAACAACGATAAAATTATCTACGATGAGTAAATTAAAATCGCAGTAACTTGATATTAGTCAGAGTCTTGCTATCACCATGAAGGCATCTTTACTCCTCCTGATTGTCGTTTTGGCCAAATCTGCAGATAATGCAAAGATTTTGGTCGTGAACGCCACACCTTCTTACAGCCATTTCATTATCCCCTTCCGATTGGCCGAAGAACTGGCGAAAAGAGGGCACCAAATCACTGCCATCACTGCGTATCCACAGAAAACACCGATCAAAAACTACGTTGACATTCCGGTTGAAGAAAATATTCCAGTGCTCGAAGGTACGATAAAAAACGGAGATTCTACTCGTATCATAACTCTTATTTTTAGAAATAAGACGGTCACTCTTCAATCAAAGTAGCCAAAGCGTCCTTGAGAGCCTTACTGGTTTATTTGACATGATGGCACAATGTGCCAATGCCACCATTCACCACAAAAACGTCCAAAAACTGCTACAATCCGATGAAGAGTTTGATCTTGTCATTATTGAAAATTTTGTTAACGAAGGCCTTGTGGGCTTCGGACACCGTTTTAATGCCCCTATAGTGTTCGTTCATGCTAATGCCGTGAATGGCATGAACAATTTTATTTTTGCTAATCCTCCAGGGATTTCTTACATTCCTGCTTTGGGCGGATCGAGTACCAAGACCATGAATTTTTGGCAAAGACTCCAAAACTTATTTTCCAATGTTCTTTTCGCCGTCTTGCAACAATATTATCAACTTCCACAACAAAAGAAGATCTTCGAGAGTTACGTTAAGGATGTCGCCTTTGAGGATGTTCTTTACAATGTCAGTTTAATGTTGACAAACTCCCACGTTAGCATTTCGGACGCTATTCCTCACGTTCCTAACATCATAGAAGTTGGAGGTTTTTATATCACCACGAAGCCTTTACCTGAAGACCTCCAAAAATTCCTCGATTCAGCCAAAGACGGCGTCGTCTTGTTTTCCATGGGCTCAAACCTAAAAAGTAAGGACTTGAAACCGGAAGTTCTAAACGGCATCCTTCGTGCTTTCTCTAAAATCAAAGAAAAGGTTCTGTGGAAATTCGAAACGGACTTGCCCGATGCCCCTCCAAATGTCAAAATTGCGCCGTGGTTGCCACAGGCTGACGTCCTAAGTAAGTCTAAAATCCCTTAAACGACCAACAATCAAAATTCTTCACAGATCATCCAAACGTCCGCGCTTTCATAACGCACGGGGGCCGATTGAGTACCGTCGAAGCTGTCCATTTCGGAGTACCCATCATTGGTATTCCCGTTTTTGGCGACCAACCACACAATGTTGCCAGTGCGGTCAGCGATGGATACGCTATTCAGTTAGACATAACGGAGCTATCCGAAGAAAATTTGTCTTCGGCTTTGAATGAAATTCTTAGAAATCCAAAGTACGTTTAATCAGTACCAATCATTTTTCTAGTGATTGCTTTCAGGTACAGGGAAAACATTCAACACCGCTCGAAACTCATGCACGATCAACCAATCAAACCGTTGGATGCTGCCGTATTTTGGGTGGAACACGTAATTCGTCACAAGGGGGCGCCACATTTGAGATCCGCTGGTGTCAGTTTGAAGTGGTACGAAAGAGAACTCCTCGACATTTACGCGTTTTTGGCTGCAGTATTCGTAACGACACTATATGTTATTTTTAAGATAGTCAAGAAATTGTACGGGTTCTTTGGTAAAACGAGTGTTAAAAAAACTAAGAAAGTAAAGAAGCAATGATAGCATTAATAAAGTACTCCAATTTGACGTTTTGTAAGATTTGTACACACCACATCAGTTTAGATAAAGTTATCACGAAACGATAACGAAGCGAGTTTCAAGTTACTGATTCTAGTTAGCTGTTCGCAATAGAAATGAGAACCTTGTGGTGTTTCCTTCTCGTCGCCGCCTTGACGGGAAGGGTAGAAAATGCGAAAATTCTGCTTGTCGACCCCATGCCCTCGCACAGTCACTTTATCATCCCTTTCAGGTTAGCTGAAGAATTAGCGAATCGGGGGCACCATGTCACTGCTATAACGTCGTACCCTCAAGAAACAAAAATAAAAAATTATGTCGATGTTCCTGTGGTCGAAAATATTCCACTGCTAGCAGGTACGTCCCAAGTTGGTGAACAAGACATGACTCACGTTTCTAGACATGCGACGAAATATGTTCAAGCAAAACAGCCAAGGTCCTTTGGAAAATCTTTCAAATTTAATTGATACCATGGCGATCATCACGAATGCCACGATCCACCACCAGAACGTCCAAAAACTACTACAGTCCGACGAACACTTTGACGTTGTCATCATTGAAAACTTCTTCAACGACGCGTTCGTGGGTTTTGGCCACCGTTTTAAGGCGCCCGTGGTTCTAGTTCACGCTAAAGCTTCTAGTACTGTCAACAACTTAATTTTCGCTAACCCCTCACCCATTTCCTACATTCCTAGTATCGGAAGCAGCCTAACAAAAGGAATGGATTTTTGGAAAAGATTCGAAAATCTTTTAACCGAAGTGGTTTTTGTCTTCTTCCAACAATTTTATCACCTCCCACTACAAAAAAAGATCTTTGAAAGTTACGTGAGCGATGCGGCATTCGAGGATGTTCTTTTCAACACGAGTTTGATGCTCACAAACTCTCACGTTAGCATCTCGGATGCCGTTCCCCACGTCCCGAGTATTGTAGAAGTTGGAGGTTTTTATATAACCACGAAACCCCTTCCGGAGGATTTGCAAAAGTTCCTCGACGACGCCAAAGAAGGCGTCGTTTTATTTTCCCTGGGTTCAAATCTAAGAAGTGAAAATTTAAAGCCGGAAGTCAGAGATGGGATACTTCGGGCTTTCTCCAAAATCAAGGAAAAAGTGATTTGGAAGTTCGAGGCGGAGTTACCTAACCTTCCACCTAATGTTAAAATTACACCATGGTTGCCACAAGCTGACATCCTAAGTGAGGTTTCAAACTTTGAACCGCAATAATTAAATTGAAATTGCAGATCATCCCAATGTTCGCGCTTTTATAACCCACGGCGGTCGTTTGAGTACCGTGGAAGCCATCCACTTCGGAGTACCCATCATTGGTATTCCCGTTTTCGCAGAGCAACCTTTGAACATAGCCAACGCTGTCAATGATGGGTACGCTGTTAAACTCGAATTGAAAGAACTGTCAGAAGAGACTTTAGCGTGGGCTTTAAACGAAATACTCAAAAATCCCAAGTATGTTGTGAGACAAACAACCACAGCTTGTTGGGTTCTACGGTCCACGAGCTGCGGACGTTTGGTGTCTCACATCACGTTTTAAACATTGTTTTTTTCAGATATAGAGAAAACGCTCAACACAGATCGAAATTGATGCACGACCAACCAATCAAACCTTTGGATACGGCGATATTTTGGGTGGAACACGTGATTCGTCATAAAGGAGCGCCCCACTTGAGGTCCGCCGGACTTAATTTGAACTGGTACCAGAGGGAATTGCTCGATATTTATGCTTTTCTCGTTGCACTTCTTGGAATCGTAGTTTATGTTGTTTACAGATTAACAAAGAAGGTGTTAAATTTAGTGTTTAGCAAATCTAGTGGTACCAAAAGTAAGAAAATTAAAAAACAGTAGTGCAATGTGCGAGATTAGATAGAAACATATAATTGTGTAATCATGTGATAAGTATTAAATGTGACTTTGCAAACATTATACTAATATTATTTGTTGGCTCGTCAAAAATTTCACGTTATCTAGTTATCACCTGTCTTAAGAAACTCGACAGACAACACTCAGAAATTGCCATATATTGTGCAACCAATTTCGATAAAAAATTTAATTCAAGATCATAGTCCACCGATGATCGTAATCAGCAGACAAACTTAACCCTCCCGACAAAAATGGTACATCAAAATAATGAGATATTTTTTCAATTAAAACACTCTAAATTTTATCAAAACACATGACACTCATTTCGCTCAGGTTTTATTCAAACAGTTTCATCGTGATTAAGGTTCAAGGCTGCGGTCCGCTCGTAACATAGATACTTAGATCAATATTAGCGTGTCAGTAAAAATGAAGCGTTTGTTGTTAGTAGTTCTGTTCTTGGGTACGCTATGGAGTACCGAAAGTGCGAAAGTTTTAGCCGTTTTTCCGATGCCTTCTTACAGCCATTTCCAGCTAGGTTTCAGAATTGCGAAAGAGCTAGCAGACAGAGGACATCAAGTCACCGCGATCAACCCTTATCCACAAAAAGAACCCATCAAGAATTACAAAGATGTCTCGGTGGAGGAGCTCGTGCCTATCATTGATGGTACGCTGTGTAAAAATACAAGAGAGATTTTAATTTTTGTTTTCAGAATTGAAAAAAGGCCTGTTCGGCATGAACAGTTTGAACCCGTTTAACAAGATTAATTTCATCATAAAATTGGGCACCATCGTCGCCAACAGCACCTACGCGAATAAAAACGTTCAAAATCTTCTAAAATCAGGGGAAACTTTCGACGTTATGATAATGGAACATTTTATAAACGACGCTCTTCTGGGTCTCGCCCATCATTTTAAAATTCCTGTTGTTCTTATAGGTTCCATGGGTGCTAGCAACATGAATAATTATCTTTTTGCAAATCCGAGCCCCAGTTCTTACGTTCCTAATTTACTTGGATCTTTCACTTCGCACATGAGTTTTTTTGAGAGAGTCCAAAACTTTTTATACAACATTTTAGATGACGCAATGAAAGCGGTGCTTTTCATTCCAGCCCAAAAAGCCATTTTCGAAAGATACATAAAGACGGATGTTCAATTCGAAGAAATTTTATACAACGTAAGTTTAATTCTTACTAATTCGCATGTTAGCGTGACCGATGCGGTTCCTCATGTTCCGAATATGATAGAAATTGGAGGTTATCACATAAAACCGCCCCAGAAATTACCTGGAGATTTGCAAAAGTTCTTAGATGATGCAAAAGAGGGCGTGATTTTATTCTCGATGGGTTCCAACTTGAAAAGCAAAGATTTAAAACCGGAAACACGAGATACGCTGCTGAAGGCGTTCTCGAAAATCAAACAAAAAGTTCTGTGGAAATTCGAGACGGACCTACCAAACGCCCCGAAGAACTTGAAGATTATGAAATGGGTACCTCAGCAGGATGTCTTACGTAAGTTGCCAGAACGTGTTAACATCCATGAAGAGGTTGTTTTCAGGTCACCCTAACGTGGTCGCCTTCATATCCCACGGCGGACTTCTAAGTACCACCGAAGCGGTGTATTTCGGAGTACCCATCGTTGGTATCCCGGTTTTCGGCGATCAAAAAGCCAATGTTGCTGCCGCCGTGGAAAACAACTACGCTGTGGGCGTACCTCTGTCTGAAATTACAGAAGACAAACTCTCCTCGGCTCTCTACGAAATCCTTAATAACCCAAAGTACGTGTTAGTACCAAATAAACAATCACGAAATTGCGTTTTTAGGTACCGAGAGAACATCAAACGTAGGTCTGAAGTAATGAATGATCAACCCTTGAAACCGATTGACGCAGCCGTTTACTGGGTTGAACACGTGGCGCGCCATCAGGGGGCTCCGTTGTTCCGGTCTGCGGGACTTGATCTGAAATGGTACCAAAGACACATGATTGATATTATTCTTTTTTTGACAGCCGCCACTGTGGTGCTTTTTGTTATTTTTTACATCATCATCAAGAAAATTCTGGGGTCCTGTTGTCGGAAAGAGAAGATGTCAAAATCTAAGAAGAATAAGAAAATGTTGTAGTACTTAAATAAAATTGTTCGTGTTTAATTTGAGGTTTGACTCGTCTAAGAGGCTCTGTATTTCTTTTCACGTTGGTAGCACATTTTGTAGTTTAGAGTGTGCTAATAGCTGTCGAAGCCTAGTTAGGCGTTGTTGTCGGATCATGTAGAAAATATGCAAAACATTATTACACCGCCAGATAATAACTCGTCATCTATTTTAATAAATCGTACGCGTTATCTCCATGATAACAACTTGACAAACATCATTCATTTCTAGCAAGCGGCAAACAATCATCCTAGAAATCTATGAAATATCTACATATTTGATTATAATGCAAGGTCAATGATTTTGTGCAAACAGAAAACTCTCTTTCGCACACAGTGTGATTGGCATTGGCAACAACTATCATCTAGGTAACATGAGAATCCGCTTCGTTTTATCACAAATCACTTGTTGTAGCTAACAGTAGAGCAGTGACCTTCATCTTATCAACATGAAAGTTCTCCTTCTTTTCGTGTTAGTTTGTAAATTTCTAACAACCAATGGTCATAAAATCTTGGTGGTCACGTCGATGCCGGCCCACAGCCACTTCACGCTAACATTTCGTTTAGCCGAAGAACTCGCAAGTAGAAGCCACCAAGTCACTTTTGTCAACCCTTTTCCGCGGAAAACTCCCATCAAAAATTTACGGGAGATCTCAGTTGAAGATGTTATACCTTTCGTTGAAGGTGAGTGATTAAACTGCGATTACACGAACTGGTTTCTTTTTTCAGAACTGCGGAAGGATTTTGCCAAGTTTGGGTCCCTTGGTGTTCTTGGAAGTCACTTGATAGACCTAAAGTTAACCACTGCATTAACCGAGAACGTGTTGAACAACACGGAGATTCAGAAATTGTTACACTCGGAAGAAACTTTCGATGTCGTTATAATCGAGCACTTTATAAACGAAGCTCTCGTCGGACTCGGGTACCGATTTCGGGCTCCCGTTGTGTTGTTAGCACCAGTGGGTTCTTCCTTCCGCAACAATTACATCTATGGTAATCCCGGTCCAGCTTCGTATGTCCCTGACCTCCTTGGTACTGATAGCAAACACATGGATTTCTGGCAAAGAACTAAAAACTTTCTAATGGTCAATTTCCACGAAGTCTTCAGAGAATTGTTTTTTTTACCGCCACATCGAGAACTCTTTAGAAAGTACATTACCACCGATGTTGAACTCGAAGATGTGCTACACAACGTCAGTTTAATTCTTGCAACGTCGCATCCTAGCGTGACCGATGCTGTTCCTCACCTGCCTAACATTGTAGAAATCGGAGGTTACCATTTATCACCGCCGAAGAAACTTCCCCAAGATCTACAAGACTTCCTCGACAATGCGAAAGAAGGCGTGGTTGTTTTTTCCATGGGCTCGAATCTCAAGAGTAAAGATCTGAGCATGGAAGTACGAAAAGCGCTCTTAAACTCATTCGCGAAAATCAAAGCGAAAGTCTTATGGAAATTCGAGACAAATTTACCCGAGGCGCCCAAGAACGTCAAGATTATGTCGTGGTTGCCCCAACAAGACGTTTTAGGTAAAGTTATCATTGTTAACGATTTTCGCATAATTTTTTTTTATAGGTCATCCAAACGTTAGATGTTTTATAACGCATGGAGGTCTTCTTAGCAACATTGAAGCCGTGTACTACGGCGTCCCATTGATCGGAATCCCAATTTTTGGCGACCAGTATAACAACATCGCTTCGGCAGTGAGCAACGGTTATGCTCTCAGCGTCCCGTTGCAACAATTAACAGAAGAAACTTTTTCCAAGGCTCTGAACGACATACTCAACAACCCCAAGTGAGTACCCTGATATAGTACCACTAAAATTACGTGGTTTCTAACAGGTACATGGCTAATATCAAACAAAGATCAAAATTCATGCATGATCAACCCGTGAAACAGATTGATTTGGCCGTTTATTGGATTGAACACGTGGTACGACACGGAGGAGCGCCTTTTCTAAGATCGGCAGCCTCTGAGCTGACGTGGTACCAGCGGCACATGATCGACATTATTTTGTTTTTGACTCTTGTTACTGTGGTACTTTTTGCTATTTTTTACATAATTATCAAGAAAATTCTAGGAGTGTGTTTCCCGAAACAGAAAGTGTCAAAATCAAAGAAAAATAAGTGAACTGTATTGGTTTGAAATTAAATTAAAATATTAAAATATTAACGATTCTTGGTGAGGTGGGGGGGTTTGAAGGTCAATGTTCACTACTTAGTTAACGAAGTATAAGCCGCTGTGTTATATATAAAAAAAAAAACGAACTAAATGTTCGATTAGGCTCCTCAAATTTATCTGTGATAACACATCATAACATTGCACAACGTGAATGCTTCAGTTCGCGCGCGCTCATCACATCATCACCATGAAGGTCGTCGTTTTGTTAACAATTTATGCGTTTTTACCAACACGTGGCTCCAAAATTTTAATCATCAATCCTACGCCGGCACACAGTCATTTCACTTTAGCATTTCGTTTAGCCGAAGAACTGGCCGATAGAAACCACCAAGTCACTTTCATGACTCCCTTTCCTCAGAAAGTACCCATTAAAAACGTACAAGAGATCTCGCTGAAGGAAGTGGTACCTTACATAAATGGTGAGTGTGTTATCCATAGAACTTTAAATATTTCTTCTTTTTAGAGGTGAAGAAGACGCTGTTTAATCTTGGAGCTTTTGGAACCTTAGGTTATCATTTACTGGACCGTACTTTGGGTCCGGGACTCACAGAGTACGCGTTGAACAACACGGGGCTTCAAAAATTGCTCGAGGCCGAAGAAACCTTCGATGTAGTTATAATCGAGCACTATATTAACGAAGCCCTCGTTGGACTCGGGTACCGATTTAAGGCGCCCGTGATTTTGTTGGAACCTGTAGGTTCGTGCTACCGTAGTAACTATATCTATGGGAATCCTAGTCCGGCGTCGTACGTTCCTGATCTTATAGGGACCTACAACAAACGCATGGACTTTTGGCAAAGAGTCAAAAACTTTCTAGTACTTAATCTTCACGAAGTGATGAGAGAACTGTCCTTCTTACCACTACAACGAGAACTTTTCAGAAAGTATATAACGACCGAGATAGAACTCGATGACGTGCTGTACAACACTAGTTTGATTTTAACTACATCCCATCCGAGCGTTACCGACGCTGTTCCTCATTTACCTAACATCATAGAAATCGGAGGTCACCATTTATCCCCACCCAAAAAACTTCCTCAAGACCTACAGAACTTCCTTGACAGTGCGCGGGAAGGAGTCGTTGTTTTTTCCATGGGTTCTAGTTTGAGCAGTAAAGATCTTAGCATGGACGTAAGAAACGCACTTTTAAACTCTTTCGCGAGGTTCGAAACGAAAGTCCTCTGGAAATTTGAAGTCGATTTACCCGAAGCTCCCGAAAACGTTAAGATCATGTCGTGGTTGCCTCAACAAGACGTCTTAGGTAAAAGTTAAACACTGTGTCAGTACTACTACGGTTTTCTTTGAAGCTCATCCAAACGTTAGATGTTTCATCACGCATGGAGGTCTTTTGAGCAACTTCGAAGCCGTATACCACGGAGTACCATTGATCGGAATACCCATCTTTGGCGACCAACACAGCAACATCGCTTCTGCTGTCGACAACGGCTACGCCTTGAGCGTCCCTTTGGAAGACTTAACCGAGCAAAGTTTCTTTAAGGCTCTTAACGAAATCCTCAGCAACCCAAAGTGAGTCTTTCAACAAAGTACGACCAAGGTAACATTCTCATCACAGATACACCAAGAATGTAAAGCAACGATCAAAATTCATGCATGACCAACCCTTGAAACCAATCGAGTTGGCTGTATACTGGATTGAACATGTGATTCGTAATAAAGGAGCCCCTTTTCTTAAATCGGCCGCCAGTGATCTGAAGTGGTACCAGAGGGAACTGATCGATGTTGTAGCTTTTCTTGGAATTACCACGTTGGTGCTGTTGTTAGGTTTGAAATGGGCGCTCTTCAGAAAAAAGAAATGTAATAAACAAATTACTAGCATCAAGAAAAATAAATAATTCAATCAGTAGTGTTTTTTTTAATGTGAAGATAATGCCGTGGTTGCACCAACAGTACGTTTTAGGTAACACAACAGCTGCTCACGCTACTTTTAACATTGTTACAAAACATCAAATGGTTTATTATTCACGAAGGCCTTCTCAGCGGCCTTGGAGCTGTTTTTTACGAGGTTCCGATAACTGGAATTCCGATTTATTTTGACCAGCATGGCAACATTGCTTCGGGTTAAGTTGTGAGCGTTCCAGGAATTCACCGAGCAAAAATTTTTCTACGCGCTTAAAGAAGTCCTCACCAACGCAAAGTAGCTAAGTTGTTAAAGTGGGGCAGTATTAGTCACATTTGTTTGCAGATGCATGAGGAATACCAAATCACGCTTAAAATTTATACATGATCAACCGTTGAACACGTCATTTGTCCATACCTTAAATCTGTAGTGACTGAAATGAAGTGGTACCAAAGCAAAATGGTGGATGTTTTTCTTTTTTTTGTACCGATTGTGCTGATTGTTTTCATCGTTTTTTGGCGGATTGGAAAATCGGGGATTAAATAGTCAAACGAAAAACATTATCGTTAATAAAAATAAATAACATTTAATGTTATCACAAAGCGACTCATATCACAAATGACACAACAAAACAGTAGCCTACTCTGTGCACTGTTTATTTTACCAGTTGATCAGACAATGATCACGCTAATAAACGTCTTTCTAGTTTCCCTTGTTTGTTTTTGTGAATCCTACAAAATTTTAGCCGTACTTCCGGTACCGATGCACAGTCATTATACACTTTCTTCCAAAATTGTCGATGAACTGGTGAGAAAAGGACATGACGTCACGTTTGTTACTCCATTCCCTCGGCAACACAATATGGAGAACTTGACGGAAGTTTCAGTGGAGGCAGTGGTGCCAATAATGAATGGTATACTGAGTTTTATCACATTTCATTTACCAAAAAAGATCTTTAGAAAGAAGAAAACAGCTGTATGGACTCGACGAACAGACGGTCTTCAGCAGCGTTGGATTTCTAACAGAGATGGGCTACATGCTCACCGAAGAAATTCTTCGGAACAACAACATGCAAGCTCTGTTACACAGCCAAGAAAACTACGATCTAGTACTAGCACCTCAGTTCAACAACGAAGCGTTGTTAAGCATCGCTCATCACTTTAAAGCACCTCTAGTACTAGTATCACCGATGCCTCTTTTCTCATGGGGTAGTTTTCTCCTCGCACACCCATCACCACCATCGTTTGTCCCAAATCTCTTATCGGCTTACACCGGTCGTATGACCTTTCAGGAACGCTTGTTTAACACAATCTACGACATTTATGCGATTTTGTACCACCAATGGATCACACTTCCTAAGCACAGAACCTTAGTTAAGAAATACGTACCGGGTGAATTAGATCTGTACGATTTTCTCAACAACGCCAGTTTGCTGTTGGTCAACTCACACGTCAGTTCATATAACGCGATGTTACAAATTCCTAACGTAGTAGAGATCGGAGGTTTCCATCTTCAAGAACCCAAACCACTACCTGAAGACCTAAAAAAATTTCTGGACGACTCAAAAAAAGGAGTCGTTGTGTTTTCCATGGGTTCGAATCTAAATACTTCATCTTTAGATCAAAACAAGCTAAGTGCTCTCATTGAGACCTTTTCAAGATTGGATCAGAATGTTTTGATGAAATGGGAACGAGATGATCTTCCTGCAAAACCGAAGAACGTCCGAGTCATAAAATGGTTGCCACAATCTGACGTCTTGGGTACACAATAGCTGTCGCCTCGTTTGGTATTTTAATCGATGTTTCTAGCTCATCCCAACGTACGAGTGTTTATAACCCACGGTGGTTTGTTCAGTACCATGGAAAGCATATACCACGGAGTTCCAGTTATTGGTATTCCAGTGTTCGCGGATCAGAAGATGAACATGGCTGTTGCCGTTTCTTGCGGTTATGCCGTGGTAGTACCATTTCAGAAACTCACCCAAGATGCGTTATCTCAAGCTCTAGATCAAGTTTTGAATGATCCAAAGTAAGAAACGTTTCTTGGTTCAAAACTACGATTGTGATTTCAGGTACAAAAATAACGTAGGAAAAAGGTCCGAGATAATGAAAGACAGAGCTGTAAAACCCATCGATCAAGCTATTTACTGGATCGAGTACGTGGTGCGACATCGAGGGGCCACACACCTGAGGTATCCGGGGATGGAGCTAAATTGGTTCCAGCGGACACTTCTAGATCTTGTTAGTTTCTTTGCACTTGCAACATTTGTGATGATGTTGTTGGTTATCAGAATTATAAAAGTAGTGAAATAATAAAATTATGAATGACAGGTACCAAAGATTTTGTCGGTGTTACCTTTTTTCTTGTTCCTAACTGTGAGCACCAATCACTCTTGGTACAACTTAAGGGGTCATCACAAGGTCAATACTGATAAAACTTTTTATCGCGCAATTGCTCTTACATCATCGCAACAGCGATGAAGCAACAACTTAATAGTTATTCTGTGACCGTGGTAGCGCTTATCAGTTCGTTCAAACTAAATGCATTTGCGTGTTCTTTTAATCCTAGCTACTTTAAGTCTAGGTCATGGCTATAAAATTCTCGGTATTTTCTCAATACCCACAAAAAGTCACAACACTTTGGCCTCAAAACTTTTCACAGAAATGGCCAAACGTGGTCACGAAGTGACTTTCATAACACCGTACCCGCAAACAAAGCCAGTGAGAAATCTCAAAGAGATTCCCCTGGAAAATATACAAGATGTGTTATCAGGTTAGTGTTTATTCACGTTGTTTTATTTGACTCATCATCTTCCAGGCTCGATGCCGTCAATGTTGGATAAACTACCGGAAATGAACCCATTTGAAAAATCTGTGATGGTTACCGAACTACAGTTTGAATTTAGCAAATATTTACTATCACAAGAAAAAATTCAAGAGTTGTTGAAATCAAAAGAACGCTTTGATGCCGTGGTAGTGTACTATTACATGAACGACGCTTTACTACCCATAGCTCATCATTTTAAAGCTCCTTTGATCCTGTTCAGATCGATGCCACTTTATGTCACTGAAAGTTTCCAGCTGGCCCATCCAGCACCTTCGTCTTATGTTCCCAACATCCTCAACGAGTATACAGGGCGTATGAATTTTTGGCAGCGTCTGAGAAACGCCTTCTATGACGTAGCTATGATTTTACATTATCAATGGTTCATGTTACCTAAACACAGACAGCTAGTTCTGGACTACATTCCAGGAAAACCAGAATTGTACGAACTGATGAATAACGAAAGTCTGGTTTTGATAAACTCACATGTGAGTACAAACGAAGCGATTCCTTTGGTGCCCAACGCCGTGGAAGTGGGCGGTTTCCACATCGAAGATCCCAAGCCGTTACCGCAAAACCTACAAAGGTTCCTCGATGAATCCATCAACGGAGTTATTGTTTTTTCCATGGGTTCAATCGCTAGAAGCGTAGATTTTCCAAAACACCTCCGAGATGGGCTGTTGAGGACGTTCGCAAAACTAAAAGAGAACGTGTTGTGGAAGTTCGAGGATTATCTGAAGGATCTACCACGAAATGTAAGAACCATGAAGTGGATACCACAATCCGACGTTTTAGGTTTGTTCGAAAAACAAGAGAAGTCATCCTTCGATGACCAAGTCGTTTCTTTTGCTTTTCTTTTTGAGCAGGACGTAAAAGAGTCTTTTAGGGCATCCGAACGTTAAACTTTTTATCAGCCACGGAGGTCTCTTAAGCACGATGGAAAGCGTACATCGAGGAGTTCCAATACTTGGAATTCCAGTTTTTGCAGACCAGCTGATGAACATGGCTTTGGCTGAGTCGTACGAATACGCCGTGCAAGTTCCTTACACTCAACTGACCGAAGAGAGATTTTCCAGAGCCCTCCGTGAAATTTTGGGCAACTCGAAGTAAGTGAAGACGATGTATCAACTGTCTCTGTAAGTTTTGGATTTTAGATATCGCAATAACGTCAAGAAACGATCGGAGATAATGCGTGATCGTCCTATTAAACCCTTAGACAATGCGCTGTATTGGATAGAGTACGTCGTTCGACATCAAGGAGCTGCACACCTTCGATATCCGGGAGTAGAGCTGAAGTGGTACCAAAGAAATCTTCTGGATGTTGCTGCTTTTGTTATTGTCGTGACAGTAGTACCGATTATTCTTCTTGTGATATTGATGAAACAAATTTGTAAAAATCGTTGCAAAGTTAAAAAAGAATAAATTTTTCACTGGAACAATAAATTACGTTAATTTTCTTCGTAACATTTTGTAAGGACGCAATCCTTGAAAAGTTTCTTGTCTGGTGTAGATAAGTGATATCAGGCAATGTAATAAACAAATGAAACAGTTTGATTAGTTATCCTTTGACCGTTAAGCGATTAGCTTATTCTAAATTTGGACGAAAAACACTTCAAATGTTTTGGTTTCGGATGGTACTACTCCTGGGAACTACAACTTCCCTCTGTCATAGTTACAAGATATTGGCGATTTTCTCAATTCCAACAAAAAGTCATTATATCTTATCTAGAAAATTGTTCTCAGAAATAGCCAATAGAGGCCATGAGGTCACTTTCATCACACCGTATCGTCAGAAAAATCCAGTGAAAAATCTCAAAGAGATTCCTCTGGTTGGTCTTCAGAGCATTTTCCAAGGTAATGTTTTAATATAACATTAGATTAGTAATCACGGAATCTCTATAGCTGCGGGTCCGTCAATGTTTGAGCGAGAGAAAACAACACCATTAGAAAAGGCCATCTTCTTAAACACCGTTCAGTTGAAATTCACCAAGTACTTGCTCGCCAACGAAGAGGTTCAAAAGTTGTTGAATTCTGATCAACATTTCGATGTTGTTATTTTGTACTACTTTATGAATGACGCTTTATTACCCATAGCTCACCACTTTAAAGCACCTTTGATTCTTTTTGCATCAATGCCTCTTTTTGCCTCTGAAAACTTTCTTCTTTCACATCCGACACCTTCGTCGTACGTCCCGAATATTCTTACTCAGTATACCGGGCGCATGAATTTCTGGCAACGGATCAGAAACACTTTCTACGACGTTGCTATGATTTTGTACTACCAGTGGTTCATACTACCCCATCACCGACAAATGGTACAAGAGTACATCCCTGGAAAACCAGATTTGGATTTGTTGTTAAACAACGAGAGTTTAATATTGATAAACTCTCATGTTAGTACCAACGTAGCCACTCCAATGGTACCCAACGCTGTAGAAATCGGTGGTTTCCACATCGATAAACCCAAACCTTTACCTGAAGATCTCAAAAACTTCCTCGACCTCTCCACCAATGGTGTGATCCTTTTTTCCATGGGCTCCATCTCGCGAAGTGTGGACTTCCCTACTAAAAAACTCAAGGCACTCATCAGCACGTTCTCCAAATTAAAAGAGAACATTTTATGGAAATTCGAGGAGGGTATTGTAGGACTGCCCGCGAATATAAAAACCATGAAGTGGATCCCCCAGTCTGATGTCTTAGGTTTGTACGAATCCGCCCGTTCCCATCTTATAACTTTTTCACAGCGCATCCCAACGTAAAATTGTTTCTTAGTCATGGTGGATTGTTGAGTACCATGGAAAGTGTGTACCACGGCGTTCCCATCGTTGGAATCCCGCTTTTTGCGGATCAGCATATGAATATGGCTCTGGCGACGTCGAATGGATACGCTGTGCAAGTTTCTTATCCTGAATTAAATGAAGAGACCTTATCGCGGGCCTTGAGCGAAGTGTTACACAATCCTAAGTAATTTAAGTTTGACCTTTGACACTTTGGATTATTTATCTTTACAGGTATCGAAATAACATAAAAGTACGATCAAAGATAATGCGGGATCGCCCAGTTAAACCTCTTGACAATGCCTTGTATTGGATAGAGTACGTTATACGACACCGGGGAGCTACACATCTTCGATATCCAGGGATGGATTTGAAATGGTACCAACGGAACTTGCTGGATGTTGTTGCTTTCGTTATTTTTATCATTCTAACACCAATTGTTACGCTTCTTATATTGTTTAAGAAGATTTGTAAAGATCAGGTCAAACTAAAGAGAGACTGACCCTATAAATCATCCAAATTTCAAACAGTCGTCGCTAAAGTTTTAAGTAAACATTTGGTTTTGATTATTGATATTTGTTTTTATTTAGAGATATTGTTTGGAATTTCAATAAACGCTGTAGTACTCGATGACGTATTTACTTTTTTCAGTTAGGAAATGCTATTTTTCTTGCTTGGTTGAAAAATTTAAGACTTTTATAGTCATAAGTGATAAATTTTATACAAAACAAAAATAGAGAAAAACACGTGCGAAATTAGAAGATTTCGTTACCTGTGTGATCGGCCTCGCTTCGTTCTGTAAAAAGCCTACGCATAAAGAAATCTTCCATTTTTCTCAATCGTTACATAAATGCTTAGAAAATCTGTTGTTATTTCCAAACTAAAATTTTGGTTTTCAAGAAACTCATTAAAATGAATGTTTCCTATAAAATTTGTTTAGTTTTTAGCATGTACCAAGTAGGTGCTGTCAACAATGGCACCCGCTGTGAAAAAAAACAAGTGAACAAAAATGCCCATCGTTTCATTTTCACAAAAAGTAGCAAAAAACGGATAAATTAATGAAAAAACGACGACATTTTTGACCAACACGTTACCAAAAAATTGCAGTAGAAAAAAATAAAACTATGGAAAAACAGACCTGGGTCACAAGCACCGCCCGACCTTGAAATCAGCAAAATCTTCGTTTCTTGAGAAACCATTGTTCACACATCACACTTATTTCTTGAATAACTATTTTTTAGTTAATTTTAACTGTTTTTAAATTAGGTGAAGCAATTTTAAAACCCCCACACTCTCATTTGGAAAAATTCAAGGCGATACGCGCTTGTTTCTAGTTCTAAACAGCACTACCAATCTATAGAACTCGAACTGGAAATACGCACTGCTGGGTTTTGTTTTTTTTTTGTGAAATAATGTTGAAAATAAGAAAATGTGTTTAGAATTTCTAACAATTTATACCAAGTATTCTTCTTGTTGACACGGGAATTTTTTTGTTTTTAGTTAAAAAAATAACGGTTAGAAATAGTTATTTTGTTTTTGTTATGTTGGCATGAAATTCGGCTTCCTAACCTCTTATTTGGTCCAAATTTAAAAATGAAATTTTTGTGTGAAAACTTTGCTGCTATGTTCTCGGCTTTTTTTTATCAAGTTTTTGTATTACCGTAGATAAGCCAACAAGTTTTTTACTTCTTGAAGTATTGTTTTTACCACTGAACCATTGAATGAGGATAAGCATACCAAAATAGAGACTTTGGCTTCTTTAGTTTTTTATTTTGTAAGTAAACTAAAAAATTGATTGTTAAAGCCTCTAAGTTAGTTCTTCTTTAACTTTTTAGACTTTGGTTTTGAACACAATGAAAGCGTAAGCTTTATTACCTTACAAGAAATGTAAAAACCTAACAGAAGACTTACAAAAATTAGAGCTATCACATCTAGAAGTAAATACTGGTACCAAGGCAAGTCCACCCCGGCCACTTTCAGATGGGGGGCACCTCCATGACGGATTACGTACTCAACCCAGTAGATGGCCGTGTCCATGGGCTTCACAACACGATCGTGGAAAATCTCGGACCTTTTCTTGGCATTTTGTGAGTACCTAGAAAGTAGTTGATAACAAAAATTTAAAGTACTTGTAACTCTTTCTTACTTGGGGTTGGTCAAAACTTCTTGTAATTTCTCAGTAAGTGTCTTTTCTGAAACTTCTGGCCACTGTAGCACCACTCCAAACCCTTCGTTAGCGATTTTCTGCGCGTTCAGTTTCTGATCGCCCGCTATGGGTATAGCTACCACTGGTATTCCATGATAGACTGTCTCAGTGGTGCTCAATAGCCCGCCATGGGTTATAAAAAGTCTCAAATTGGGATGCGCTAAACTCGAGTTCAAATCAGTAGTACTAACGAACTGAAAAACTAACCTAAAATGTCTTGTTGCGGCAACCACTTTCCGAGTTTGACGTTCTGTGGTTGTCCAGGGAGAACGTCGTCCTCCCATTTCCAGAGTACCTTCATCTTCAACTTGGCGAAAGTTTGGAGGAAAGCGTCTCGTTTCTCCGGAGGCATGTCTATACTTCTGATGTGAGAGCCCATGCTGAAATAGATGACACCTTCTTTAGCGTCATCGAGGAACTTTTGGAGGTCCTGTGGTAGTTTCTTCGGCGGTTGGACGTGAAACCCTCCTATGTCAACCATGTTTGGTACGAATGGTACCGGTTGGTTGACACTCACATGCGAATTAAGCAAAACTAACGAAGCGTTATAGAGAGTGTCGTAAAATTCAGGAGCCTCAGGGAAATGCTCTTGGTACAGTTTCCTGTGACGCGGAAAGGAGTACACGTTGTAGACACCATAAGAGTACGTTTGGAACAAACTATTAACCATTCGTTCGCAAAATGACATCTGACTAGAGAAACTTAACAAGGCGTCAGGGACATAGGAAGGCGGCGACGGGTTCGCCACCAACATGTTAACCCAAGTGTTGGCACCAATGGTACTAAAAAGAATCAAGGGGGCCTTAAAATGCGAAGCGAAGCCTTTATGAGCCTCGTTCATGAACTGTTCGATTATTACAACATCGAATTGTTCTTCGGAACGCAACAGCTTCTGGACGTTCGAATGGTTAAGTGTCTTCTCGGACATCTCAAGCATCATGAGAACAAAAAACGGTAAGATCAAAAAGGGACTTGTACTTTGCATTTCGAATAAATTCATCTCCTTCCTGCGTTCTGAATGAGAGTTAAACAGACACTGCTGGGTAACATCTTACTTACTTTCGAATTCGTCCACGAACCCGGTCAGTTCTATCTGTCTATAAGAACCGGGGGGTTTCTTCTCAACGAAGGGAGCGATCACGGTTACATCGTGGCCTTTCTCAGCCAGACCTTTCATTAAAGAACTGCCTAGGATGTAGTGACTGCGGCCGGGTACAGGAAAGACACCCAAAATTTTCGCACATTGCGACCAATAAGGAGCCGCCAGTAAAAAAGTGAATAAAAATAGTGTTTTCATTGCGGTTGCTGGCACTCAACTGATATCAGAACACGGGCGTGTGAGCTTTTACAACTGATAACAAATAATCAGCGATAATCAGGAGAACTTGTGGAAATGTTATGCAATAATAATTTAACACTTCTTCAGCCTTGGTGGGTTAATTGATGCAGCGAAGGCCATGGTAATATTAATAAGCGATATACGACTCGGACAGTATGCAATTTGGTACTGAATACGCTGACTCTTGTGTCGGAACCAGTAAAACCAGTCTGTAGAGTAGAAGGAAATGAACGCAAATATATTATGTACATTAGTAGGGCTTAAGTCACATTACTGTTTAGTTCACGGACTATATTTATCACTTTGCTACTCATCTTGAGTCAGCATTATTTTCCATTCATACTACGAAACTGTGAAAGTACTTTGATAAAGAATATGTCATCATGAAAAACATTTTCTAACGTATTTTTATGGAGTGGTGTGAGTCAATTTACATTGTTCTGAATCAGCACAATCATAATGGAAATGAAGACAAATTATAAACTGTGTACTTTAGTAGGTAGGGTCCATCTACCGACTACATTCATTCATGGACTAGATTTATCAATTTGCCACTCATATGGAATTAGGATTATTGAAGAATGATTCTACGAAATTATATAAAAGCAAATATCATCATGAAAAAAAAATTGAATTGCATGAATATAACCGTAACTTTTTCTACCAAATTCTCGCTTTTGGTGTAACTTTTTGTTATTTGGCACAGTCACTAGACAGATGTATTGCAGTAACATGCTAATTGTTTATGTTACCAGAACTTTTGGTTCGTGCTAAAATAGAAAATTTGTATAATGTGTTTTGTTTTTGCTTTACAATTTTGTCGTTTGACGCGGCAACTAGGCAAATCAAGTCTAGTAACATCCTTAAATTTGATTGTTTTAACATAAAACTTTACTGTACCAGAATTACGAGTTTTGATAGAAAATGTTGGAAATTTTTGATGCGTTCTGAAAATGAACATTTGTTCCCTCTGCAATTTTGCAGTTTGTCACTTCTCTTAATTTTGCTGTTCTAATATTAAAACTATTTTCACATTTTGGTAAAAAGTTTTATAAATTCTTAGTTTGGGCTGAAAATAAAAAAAAAATAGAAGAATTTTCTTCTGTCTGTTCTATGCCGTGTACTGACGATTTTTAAAACTGATGTAACTTCTTGCAGATAATTTATTTAAAAACAAAAAAAAAACTAAAAAATTAATGTTACAAATATTTTATTTCAAAAATCTGCAACGACATTTTAGTTGATTATTAAAAAAAAAAGGTTATAGTTGACAACGGAAAAACTGACCTGCTTGGATCACAAGCACCGCCCGACCTTGAAATCAGCAAAATCTTCGTTTCTTGAGAAACCAATTTTCACACATTACACTTATCTTGAATAACTGTTTTTTAGTTAATTTTAACTGTTTTTAAATTAGATGAAGCAATTTTAAAACCCCCATCCTCACTTGGGAATATTCGAGACGATACGCGCTTCTTTCTAGTGCGAAACAGTACTACCAATATGTAGAACTCGGACTGGAAATCCCCACTGGGCTTTCTTTTGAAATAAAGTTGAAAATGAGAAAATGTGTTTAGAATTCCTAACAATTCTTATCAAGTATTGTTTTTGCTGACGATGGATATTTTGTGTTTTTAGTTAAAAAAAAATGCGATTAGAAATTGTTGTTTTGTTTTTGTTATGTTGGCATGAAATTCGGCTTCTTAACCTCTTTTTTGGTCGGAATTTAAAAATGAAAACTTCGTTGGTATGTTCTCGTTTTTTTTAACAAGTTTTTGCATTTCCCTTGATAAGTTAACAAGTTTTTAATTGAAATAGCAACAGAAAACACTTCTTGTAACACTTACCAACTAAAAGTTTTTTAGGTTTTTCTCCTACAATAAATGAGCTAAGAAGCTTTGTTTTTACCACTGAACCATTGCATGGAGATTAACAAACCAAAATAAGGGTTTCGGGTTTTTTTGTTTTTTATTCTGTAAGTATTCTAAAAAATTGTTAAAGTCTAAGTTAGTTCTTTTTCAACTTTTTGGACTTTGGTTTTGAACACAATGAAAGCGTGAACTTTATGACCTTACAAGAAATGTAAAATCCTAATAACAGAGTTACAAAAATTACAGCTATCACATCTAGAAGTAAATACTGGTACCAAGGCAAGTCCACCCCGGCCACTTTCAGATGAGGGGCGCCCCCATGACGGATTATATACTCAACCCAGTAGATGGCCGTGTCCATGGGTTTCACAATACGATCGTGGAAGATCTCGGACCTTTTCTTGGCATTTTGTGAGTACCTAGAAAGTAGTTGATAACAAAAATTTAAAGTACTTGTAACTCTTTCTTACTTGGGGTTGGTCAAAACTTCTTGTAATTTCTCAGTAAGTGTCTTTTCTGAAACCTCTGGCCACTGTAGCACCACTCCAAACCCTTCGTTAGCGATTTTCTGCGCGTTGAGTTTCTGATCGGCCGCTATAGGGATAGCTAGCACCGGTATTCCATGGTAGACTGTCTCAGTGGTGCTCAATAACCCGCCGTGGGTTATAAAAAGTCTCAAATTGGGATGCGCTAAACTCGAGTTAAAATCAGTGGTACTAACGAACTGAAAAACTAACCTAAGATGTCTTGTTGCGGCAACCACTTCCCGAGTTTGACGTTCTGTGGTTGTCCAGGGAGAACGTCGTCCTCCCATTTCCAAAGTACCTTCATCTTCAACTTGGCGAAAGTTTGGAGGAAAGCGTCTCGTTTTTCCGGAGGCATGTCTATACTTCTGATGTTAGAGCCCATGCTGAAGTAGATCACACCTTCTTTAGCGTCATCGAGGAACTTTTGGAGCTCCTGTGGTAGTTTCTTCGGCGGTTGGACGTGAAACCCTCCTATGTCAACCATGTTTGGTACGAATGGTACCGGTTGGTTGACACTCACATGCGAATTAAGTAAAACTAACGAAGCGTTGTAGAGAGTGTCGTAAAATTCAGGAGCCTCAGGGAAATGCTCTTGGTACAGTTTCCTGTGACGCGGAAAGGAGTACACGTTGTAGAGACCATAAGAGAACGTTTGGAACAAACTATTAACCATTCGTTCGCAAAATGACATCTGATTAGAGAAACTTAACAAGGCGTCAGGGACGTAGGAAGGCGGCGACGGGTTCGCCACCAACATGTTAACCCAAGTGTTGGCACCAATGGTACTAAAAAGGATCAAGGGGGCCTTAAAATGCGAAGCGAAGCCTTTATGAGCCTCGTTCATGAACTGTTCGATTATTACAACATCGAATTGTTCTTCGGAACGCAACAGCTTCTGGACGTTCGAATGGTTAAGTGTACTCTCGGACATCTCAAGCATCATGAGAACAAAAAACGGTAAGGTCAAAAAAGGACTTGTACTTTGCATTTCGAATAAATTGATATCTTTCCTGCGTTCTGAATGAGAGTTATACAAACACTGCTGGGTAACATCTTACTTACTTTCGAATTCGTCCACGAACCCGGTCAGTTCTATCTGTCTATAAGAACCGGGGGGTTTCTTCTCAACGAAGGGAGCGATCACGGTAACATCGTGGCCTTTCGCGGCCAGACCTTTCATTAAAGAACTGCCTAGGATGTAGTGACTGCGGGCGGGTACTGGAAAGACACCCAAAATTTTCGCACATTGCGACCAATATGGAGCCGCCAATAAAAAAGTGAATAAAAATAGCGTTTTCATTGCGGTTGCTGGCACTGAACTGATATCAGAACACGGGCGTGATGTGAGCTTCTACAACTGATAACAGATAATCAGCGATAATCAGGAGAACTTGTGAAAATGTTATGCAATAATAATTTAACACTGCTTCAGCCTTGGTGGGTTAATTGATGCAGCGAAGGCCATGGTAATACGACTCGGACAGTGCGCGATTTGGTACTGAATGAATGAATCTTCGCTGACACTCGTGTGTCGGAACCAGTAAAACCAGTCTGTAGAGTAGAAGGAAATGAAGGCAGATATATTATATACATTAGTAGGGTTCACGTGCTGACTTAAGTCACATTACTGTTTAGTTCACGGACTACATTTATCACTTTGCTACTCATCTTGAGTGAGCATTATTTTCCATACATACTACGAAATTGTGAAAGTACTTTGATAAAGAATATGTTATCATGAAAAACATTTTCTAACGTACTTTTATGGACTGGTGTGAGCCAATTTACATTGTTCTGTCTCAGTACAATCATAATGGAAATGAAGACAAATTATAAGCTGTGTACTTTAGTAGGGTCCATCTACCGACTACATTCATTCATGGACTAGATTTATCAGTTTGCTACTCATACTGAATTAGGATTATTGAAGAATGATTCTACGAAATTATAAAAAAGCAAATATCATCATGAAAAAAAAAAATGAATTGTATAAATATAACCGTAACTTTTTCTACCAAATTGTCGCTTTTGGTGTAACTTTTTGTTATTTGGGGCACAGTCACTAGACAGATGTATTGCAGCAACATGCTAATTTTTTATACTACCAGAACTGGAAATTTTAAAATTGAAAATTTTGATTTGTCCTTAAAATGCAAATTTCTAAAATTTGTTTTTTCTGCTCTATGATTTGGCAGAGTGACTAGGCAAGTCAAGCGTAGTAATATCCTCAATTTTTTTCGCTCTACAATTAAAATTCCCAGAATTGCAAATATTGCAAAAATTTGGAATTTTTTGGTTTGTCCTAAAATAGAAAATTTCTATAATGTGTTTTGTTTTTGCTTTACATTTTTTTAGTTTGGCGCGGCAACTAAGTAAATCAAATCTAGTAACATCCTTAAATTTAATTGTCTTAACATAAACCTTTACTTTACTTCACTAGAATTACAAGTTTTGATTAGAAAATAATGGAAATTTTTGATGCGTTCTGAAAATGAACATTAGTTCCCTCTTCAATTTTGCAGTTTGTCACCTCTCTAAATTTTGCTGTTCTAATATTAAAACTGTTTTCACATTTTGGTAAAAACTTTTACAAATTCTTTGTTTGGCCTGAAGATGAAAAAAAAAAAGAAAAATTTTCTGCTGTTCTATGGCATGTACTGACAATTTTTAAAACTAATGTAACTTCTTGCAGATAATTTATTTAAAAAAAAAAACTAAAAAAATTAATGTTACAAATATTTTATTTCAAAAATCTGCAACGACGTTTTAATTGATTATTAAAAAAACAGGTTATAGTTGACAACTGTTTAATATTGATTTGGGTTATGAGCTGTAAGATCTATTAGTTGTTTTGGAAAAATCTGTTTACTTAAAATATCTCTTGAATAAAAGCCAGCAAAAAAAATTTTTAGTATGTATCAAGTAGGTGCTGTCAACAATGGCACCCGCTGTGCAAAAAAAAAACAAATGAACAAAAATACGCATCATTTCATTTTTACAAAAAGTAGTAAAACACGGGCAAATTAATGAAAAAACGACGACATATCTAACCAACACGTTACCAAAAAATTGCTGTAGAAAAAATAAAACTATATAAAAACTGACCTGGGTCACAAGCACCGTTCGACCTTGAAATCAATGAAATCTTCGTTTCTTGAGAAATCAATTTTCACACATTACACTTATCTTGAATAACTGTTTTTTAGTTAATTTTAACTGTTTTTAAATTAGATGAAGCAATTTTAAAACCCCCACCCTCATTTGGGAATATTCGAGACGATACGCGCTTGTTTCTAGTGCGTAACAGCACTACCAATCTGTAGAACTCGGACTGGAAATCCCCACTGGGCTTTCTTTTGAAATAATGTTGAAAATGAGAAAATGTGTTTAGAATTTCTAACAATTCTTATCAAGTATTCTTTTTGTTGACAATGGATATTTTTTTGTTTTTAGTTAAAAAAAAAGTGCGATTAGAAATTGTTGTTTTGTTTTTGTTATGTTGGTATGTTCTCGTTTTTTCTTTAACAAGTTTTTGCATTTCCCATTGATAAGTTAACAAGTTTTTAATTGAAATAGCAACAGAAAACACTTCTTGTAACACTTACCAACTAAAAGTTTTTTAGGTTTTTCTCCTACAATAAATGAGCTAAGAAGCTTTGTTTTTACCACTGAACCATTGCATGGAGATTAACAAACCAAAATAGGGGTTTCGGGTTTTTTAGTTTTTTATTCTGTAAGTATTCTAAAAAATTGTTAAAGTCTAAGTTAGTTCTTTTTCAACTTTTTGGACTTTGGTTTTGAACACAATGAAAGCGTGAACTTTATGACCTTACAAGAAATGTAAAAACCTAATAACAGAGTTACAAAAATTACAGCTATCACGTCTAGAAGTAAATACTGGTACCAAGGCAAGTCCACCCCGGCCACTTTCAGATGAGGGGCGCCCCCATGACGGATTACATACTCAACCCAGTAGATTGCCGTGTCCATGGGTTTCACAATACGATCGTGGAAGATCTCGGACCTTTTCTTGGCATTTTGTGAGTACCTAGAAAGTAGTTGATAACAAAAATTTAAAGTACTTGTAACTCTTTCTTACTTGGGGTTGGTCAAAACTTCTTGTAATTTCTCAGTAAGTGTCTTTTCTGAAACCTCTGGCCACTGTAGCACCACTCCAAACCCTTCGTTAGCGATTTTCTGCGCGTTGAGTTTCTGATCGGCCGCTATAGGGATAGCTAGGACCGGTATTCCATGGTAGACTGTCTCAGTGGTGCTCAATAACCCGCCGTGGGTTATAAAAACTCTCAAATTGGGATGCGCTAAACTCGAGTTGAAATCAGTGGTACTAACGAACTGAAAAACTAACCTAAGATGTCTTGTTGCGGCAACCACTTCCCGAGTTTGACGTTCTGTGGTTGTCCAGGGAGAACGTCGTCCTCCCATTTCCAGAGTACCTTCATCTTCAACTTGGCGAAAGTTAGGAGAAAAGCGTCTCGTTTCTCCGGAGGCATGTCTATACTTCTGAGGTTAGAGCCCATGCTGAAGTAGATGACACCTTCTTTAGAGTCATCGAGGAACTTTTGGAGGTCCTGTGGTAGCTTCTTCGGCGGTTGGACGTGAAACCCTCCTATGTCAACCATGTTTGGTACGAATGGTACCGGTTGGTTGACACTCACATGCGAATTAAGCAAAACTAACGAAGCGTTATAGAGAGTGTCGTAAAATTCAGGAGCCTCAGGGAAATTCTCTTGGTACAGTTTCCGCTGGCGGGGAAAAGAGTACCCGTAGTACAGACCGTAAGAGTACGTTTGGAACAAACTATTAACCATTCGTTCGCAAAATGACATCTGACTAGAGAAACTTAACAAGGCGTCAGGGACGTAGGAAGGCGGCGACGGGTTCGCCACCAACATGTTAACCCAAGTGTTAGCACCAACGGTACTAAAAAGGATCAAGGGGGCCTTAAAATGCGAAGCGAAGCCTTTATGAGCCTCGTTCATGAACTGTTCGATTATTACAACATCGAATTGTTCTTCGGAACGCAACAGTTTCTGGACGTTCGAATGGTTAAGTGTCTTCTCGGACATCTCAAGCATCATGGGGACAAAAAACGGTAGTAACATAAATGGACTTGTATTCTGCATTTCGAAGAAATTCATCTCTTTCCTGAGTTCTGAATGAGAGTTATAAAGACCCTGCTGGGTAACATTTTAACTTACTTTCGTGTTCTTCCAAGAACCTGGTCAGTTCTATCTGTCTATAAGAAGCGGGGGGTTTCTTTTCAACGAATGGAGCGATCATGGTAACATCGTGGCCTTTCGCAGCCAGACCTTTCATTAAAGAACTGCCTAGGATGTAGTGACTGCGGGCGGGCATTGGAAAAACACTCAAAATTTTCGCACATTGCGACCAATGTGGAGCCGCCAGTAAAAAAGTGAATAAAAATAGTGTTTTCATTGCGGCTGCTGGCACTGAACTGATATCAGACCACGGGCGTGATGTGAGCTTTTACAACTGATAACAGATAACCTCCGCAATAGGGAGAACTCGTGGAAATGTTATGCAATAACAATTTAACACTTCTTCAGCCTTGGTGGTTTAATTGATGCAGCGAAGCCCATGGTAGTATTAACAAGCGATGCACGACTTAGACAGCTCGTGATTTGTTAACTAAATTTATATTGTTCGGAACTAGTAAAACCACTTTGAAGCGTAGAAGGCAAATAGAGTATGTACTTTGGTACGGTTCACGTGTCGACTTATGTCTTATTACTGTTTACATTTATAAATAGCTAGCTAAATGGCTAGTCACCTTGAGTCAGGATTATTTTCAATTGATACTATGAGCTTGTGAAATTACAAGTACTTTGATAAATAACATGTTATCATGAAAACATTTTCTTTCGAATTCGGGTGACTTTTCTTGAGTTGGCATGGGAAATACCAGTTTGTTTTTTTTTTGGAGGCATCGAAAAATACTCTGAAAGGCTTTGCACTTCTTTTGCATATTGGTAGCACTGCATCCTAACGTTCTGTCAAATAGACATCCATCAAATTTATTTTTGACATCAGAACACGGATGTCGGCAAGTTTTTGATAATTTTTGATGTGTGGATTAGCAAATGGTTTTATAAAATTTAGTAACATCTCCAAATTTTATAGCCATAATAGATTTCCAAATTTTTGGTTCGTCCTTCAAATGAAAATTTGTTTATTTGCTCTATAATTTTGTAATTTGACGCAGTTACTAAACGAATCACGTGTGTGTGTCAAAATTGTTATAGCGTTAAAACTACTAGAGATTTAAATTTTGATTGAAACGTTGAATTTTTTTTTATGTATCCTAATTATGAAAATTAAAAAAAAAAACTGCCCTATAATTTGGTATAATATAGCTGAAAATATATTTACGATTTTTAAAACTAATGTAACTTCTTGCGGATAATTTATTTAAAAAAAACTAAAAAATTAATCTTACAAATATTTTATTTCAAAAATCTGCAACGAAGTTTTAGTTGATTATTAAAAAAAAGGTTATAGTTGACATTGACAACTGTGTAATTTTGATTTAGGTTGAGCTGTAAGATCTATTAGTTATTTTGGAAAAATCTGTTTACTTAAAATGTGTGTTGAAGAAAAGCTAGCAAAAAAAATTTTTTAGTATGCATCAAGTAGGTGCTGTCAACAATGGCACCCGCTGTGCAAAAAAAAAAACAAATGAACAAAAATGCGCATCATTTCATTTTTATAAAAAGTAGCCAAACACGGGCAAATTAATGAAAAACCTACACGTACCAAAAAATTGCAGAAGAAAAAAATAAAACTATGGAAAAACTGACCTGGGTCACAAGCGTCGTTCGACCTTAAAATCGGCGAAATGTTCGTTTCTTGAGAAACCAATTTTCACTCATCACACTTATCTTGAATAACTGTTTTTTAGTTAATTTTAACTGTTTTTAAATTAGATGAAGCAATTTTAAAACCCCCACCCTCACTTGGGAATATTCGAGACGATACGCGCTTGTTTCTAGTGCGAAACAGTGCTACCAATCTGTAGAACTCGGACTGGAAATCCCCACTGGGCTTTCTTTTGAAATAATGTTGAAAATGAGAAAATGTGTTTAGAATTTCTAACAATTCTTATCAAGTATTCTTTTTGTTGACAATGGATATTTTTTTGTTTTTAGTTAAAAAAAAAGTGCGATTAGAAATTGTTGTTTTGTTTTTGTTATGTTGGCATGAAATTCGGCTTCTTAACCTCTTTTTTGGTCGGAATTTAAAAATGAAAACTTTGTTGGTATGTTCTCGATTTTTTTTTAACAAGTTTTTGCATTTCCCTTGATAAGTTAACAAGTTTTTAATTCGAATAGCAACAGAAAACACTTCTTGTAACACTTACCAACTAAAAGTTTTTTTTAGGTTTTTCTCCTATAATAAATGAGCTAAGAAGTTTTGTTTTAGAGATTAACAAACCAAAATAGGGGTTTTGGGTTTTTCTGTAAGTATTCTAAAAAATTGTTAAAGTCTAAGTTAGTTCTTTTTCAACTTTTTGAACTTTGGTTTTGAACACAATGAAAGCGTGAACTTTATGACCTTACAAGAAATGTAAGAACCTAATAACAGAGTTACAGAAATTACAGCTATCACATCTAGAAGTAAATACTGGTACCAAGGCAAATTCACCCCGGCCACTTTCAGATGAGGGGCGCCCCCATGACGGATTACATACTCAACCCAGTAGATTGCCGTGTCCATGGGCTTCACAATACGATCGTGGAAGATCTCGGATCTTTTCTTGGCATTTTGTAAGTACCTAGAATGTAGTTTATAACAAAAATTTAAAGTACTTGTAACTCTTTCTTACTTGGGGTTGGTCAAGACTTCTTGTAATTTCTCAGTAAGTGTCTTTTCTGAAACCTCTGGCCACTGGAGCACGACTCCAAACCCTTCGTTAGCGATTTTATGCGCGTTGAGTTTCTGATCGACCGCTATAGGGATAGCTACCACCGGTATTCCATGATAGACTGTCTCAGTGGTGCTCAATAGCCCGCCGTGGGTTATAAAAAGTCTCAAATTGGGATGCGCTAAACTCGAGTTTGAAATCAGTGGTACTAACGAACTGAAAAACTAACCTAAAATGTCTTGTTGCGGCAACCACTTCCCGAGTTTGACGTTCTGTGGTTGTCCAGGGAGAACGTCGTCCTCCCATTTCCAGAGTACCTTCATCTTCAACTTGGCGAAAGTTTGGAGAAAAGCGTCTCGTTTCTCCGGAGGCATGTCGATACTTCTAATGTGAGAGCCCATGCTGAAATAGATGACACCTTCTTTAGCGTCATCGAGGAACTTTTGGAGGTCCTGTGGTAGCTTCTTCGGCGGTTGGACGTGAAACCCGCCTATGTCAACCATGTTTGGTACGAATGGTACCGGTTGGTTGACACTCACATGCGAATTAAGCAAAACTAACGAAGCGCTATAGAGAGTGTCGTAGAATTCAGGAGCCTCAGGGAAATGCTCTTGGTACAGTTTCCGGTGACGCGGAAAGGAATAAACGTTGTAGAAAATATTAGAGTACGTTTGGAACAAACTATTAACCATTCGTTCGCAAAATGACATCTGACTAGAGAAACTTAACAAGGCTTCAGGGACATAGGAAGGCGGCGACGGGTTCGCCACCAACATGTTAACCCAAGTGTTAGCACCAACGGTACTAAAAAGAATCAAAGGTGCTTTAAAATGCGGAGCGAAGCCTTTATGAGCCTCGTTCATGAACTGCTCGATTATTACAACATCGAATTGTTCTTCGGAACGCAACAGCTTCTGGACATTCGAATGGTTAAGTGTTTTCTCAGACATCTCAAGCATCGTAGGGACAAAAATCGGTAGTAACAAAAATGGACTTGTTTTCTGCATTTCGAAGAAATTCATCTCTTTCCTGAGTTCTAAATGAGAGTTATAAAGACCCTGCTGGGTAACATTTTAACTTACTTTCGAATTCGTCCAAGAACCCGGTCAGTTCTATCTGTCTATAAGAACCGGGGGGTTTCTTCTCAACGAAGGGAGCGATCATGGTAACATCGTGGCCTTTCGCAGCCAGACCTTTCATTAAAGAACTGCCTAGGATGTAGTGACTGCGGGCGGGTACTGGAAAGACACCTAAAATTTTCGCACATTGCGACCAATATGGAGCCGCCAGTAAAAAAGTGAATAAAAATAGCGTTTTCATTGCGGTTGCTGGCACTGAACTGATATCAGACCACGGGCGTGATGTGAGCTTTTACAACTGATAACAGATAACCTCCGCAATAGGAAGAACTTGTGGAAATGTTATGCACTAACAATTTAACACTTCTTCAGTCTTGGTGGGTTAATTGATGCAGCGAAGTCCATGGTAGTATTAACAAGCGATGCACGACTTAGACAGCACGTGATTTGTTAACTAAATTTATATTGTTCGGAACTAGTAAAACCACTTTGAAGCGTAGAAGGAAATAAAGGCAAATAGAGTGTGTACTTTGGTACGGTTTACGTGTCGACTTATGTCTTATTACTGTTTACATTTATAAATAGCTAGCTAAATGGCTAGTCACCTTGAGTCAGGATTAATTTCAATTGATACTATGAGCTTGTGAAATTACAAGTACTTTGATAAATAACATGTTATCATGAAAACATTTTCTATCGAATTCGGGTGACTTTTCTTGAGTTGGCATGGGAAATACCAGTTTGTTTTTTTTTTGGAGGCATCTAAAAACACTCTGAAAGGCTTTGCACTTCTTTTGCATATTGGTAGCACTGCATCCTAACGTTCTGTCAAATAGACATCCATCAAATTTATTTTTGGTGTGTGGATTAGCAAATGGTTTTGTAAAATTTAGTAACATCTCCAAATTTTATAGCCATAATAGATTTCCAAATTTTCGGCTCGTCCTTCAAATGAAAATTTGTCTTTTTGCTCTATAATTTTGTAATTTGACGCAGTTACTAAACGAATCACGTGTGTGTGTCAAAATTGTTATAGCGTTAAAACTACTGGAGATTTAAATTTTAATTGATATGTTGTTTTTTTATATATCCTCATTCTGAAAATAAAAAAAAAACTGCTCTATAATTTGGTAATTTAGCACAATATAGCTGAAAATATATTTACGATTTTTAAAATTAATGCAATAAACATTTTATTTCAAAAAACCTGCAGTGACGTTTTAGTTTAACCTCAAAAGGAGGAGATCCCGGGCAGGGTTACCAACACATTTCAAATTCCAAAACCTAGATTAATGATGTTTACTGCTGCTTGACCTTCTGCTTCTTCTTTCTGCAACACAATCCAACAACCGTACAAAGAATGTAAACAACAGCAACAGCAACTGCTGCCACAACAGCTACAACATCCAACAAGAAATACTGATAAAAAGGTAAATCCAGTGCTGCCACCCTCAAATGAGAAGTACCATGTCTCAGAACGTACTCGATCCAATACATCGCTAAATCCATGGGCTTTACCAATCGATCATGGAAAAATTGCGACCGTGCTCGGGCATTCTTCCTATACTTGGGATCACCCGAAACTTGCTTAATTTTTTCTAGCAAGTCTTCTGTTGTGAGGTCATGGAATGATAACTTGACTCCGATTCCATGATTCTCGATCTGTTTCGCATTAAGATTTTGGTCGCCGCCGAGGGGTATTGCCACAACGGGTATTCCATGGTAGATAATTTCGATGGTGCTTAGAAGGCCGGCATGGGTGATGAAGAGTTTGACGTTTGGGTGAGCTACAAAAAACTGTGATTGTTGGTTTGAGGGGTTCGTGCCGTACCTAAAATATCTTGTTGGGGCAACCATTTTTCGATGCGGACATTTGCAGGTTTGTCGGGAAGTTGATCGTCTTCCCATTTCCATAGGACGTCTTCTTTTAGTTGCTTGAAGGTGTTGATTAGAGCTTGGCGTTTGGCTTCCGGGAGGAGAATGCTTTTGATGTTGGAACCCAAGCTGAAGTAGATGACGCCGTTTTTAGCGTTGTCTAGATAATCCTGGAGATCTTTTGGTAGTTTTTTGGGTGGTCGGATATGAAATCCTCCAATGTCGACCATCTGGGGAACATAAGGCAATGGTTGGTTTGTGCTCACGTGGGAATTAAGGAGAACGAGAGACACGTTGTTCATAAGATCTTTAACGTTGGCCCCGTTAGGAAAGTATTGGTCAACCATGCGTTGATGCCGAGGCAGTGTATAAACATTATCGATCACTTTCTTCCAAACGTAGCTAACACAGTTAGCCAATCTTTGCGTGAACGTCAAATTTCCATAAAACCCTAGCATGAAGTCAGGAGCATAAGCTAGCGGTGTAGGGTTCCCAACTAAATTATTGACCCAATCATTGGCACCTATGGTACTCAGTACCACCAAAGCAGCTCCAAAGTGCGCCGCGAAAGCTTTGTGCGCGTGGTTCATAAACTCCTCCACGATGACCAAATCGAATTTTTCATCAGACGCTATCAACTCCTTCACTTCTGGGACATTGAAGACCCGCTCTGCCATATCCCCCATCATTTTAGCCCCAAAAGGTGCAAAAATTAAAGGATTTATGTCCCGTTTTTCAAACATATTAAACGATTTGATTAGCTCTGAAACTCAACGTTGGAAATGTTCGTGCACGGTAGAGACTTACCGTCATGAGCTTCTACAAATCCGGTGAGGACGATATCACGGTACGATCCGTTCTTTGGAGGCTCTTTTTCTCCAAAAGGACTGATGACGGTGACATCATGACCTCGCTCCGCAAGGGTTCGCGTTAGTGCACTGCCTAAGATGTAGTGACTGCGGGAGGACATGTGGAAGAGACCCAAAATTTTGGCAGGCTCGCCTGGGTTCAAGGCTAGGAGCACCAAAAAGAGTGGAGACCACATTTTGACTGACTCACGAGTGTTGTTGTTTTCGTTAAATTAAAGTGATTATGTTATCAACCCGCCATTATGTCACGTAGTGATAGTGAAAACTGAAGGATTACGAAATATTGATTCAGAGATGAGTGCGATTATTATCGTCGTAATAAAGTTCAAGAATTTTCGCCCACTTAATAATCAAGACACGTCGTCACTTTGAGATTAGAGGTCATGGAGGGATAATAGACAACACAAATATAACAACACTTCCAAATTTAATTGATGTTACATCAAAACTACTAGAATTCTAAATTTTACAAAAAAAAATGCAAGAAATCTTTGGTTTGTTATAAAAATTAAAATTTCCAAAATTTGTTTCTTTTGGTATATAATTTCCTAATTTGGCACAATCAACAGTCCGATTTCCAGGTTTAAATTCTATCCAACTACCAACTTGTATCTGCACTTTTTTTTATAATTTTGAGGAGTATATATCCGTCGCCATAAGCTTTTATCGCCGCCTGTATACAGTTTCATTTGAAACAAAAATACAGCAAGTTTAGCTTCTCTTTTCTTTCTCCTTGTTCTTTCCGAAGACCTGTCCCAGAACCACCTTGATAAGAAAACCAAACAGGAAGACAACTCCAAGCAAGAACGCCACTACATCTAGCGACAAATATTGGTACCAAAGCAACTCCAACCCTGCGACTCTTAAATGTGGTGCCCCTTGATGTCGTACGACATATTGTATCCAGTAGTCTGCGTCATCTATCGGTGACCGTGGGCGATCGTGCATTATTCTAGATCTTCGTTTCATGTTCTCTCGATACCTAGAACAAACAGTTGAGTTTTTCTTCTTGATTGGTACACGTACTTTGGATTGGTCAAAACGTCGTTAAGAGCCTCCTCTAGTGCCGCCTCGTTGAATTCGGACAACAATATATAACGTCCGAGATTATTGGACGACATCTCCGCCGCGTTCAAGATTTGATCTCCAAAAACTGGAATCGCAAGTAGTGGAATACCGTGGTAGACACTTTCTAAAAAGCTAAGAAGTCCACCGTGGGTAATGAACGCTTTGATGTTGGGGTGTGCTGTGGATACCTCGTTAGTACCCTGTAACCTAAAGAGAAAAAGTACCTAGAATGTCTTGTTGCGGTAACCATTTCCCTAACTTCACGTTCGCGGGCTGTCCTGGAAGAACGTCGTCCTCCCACTTCCACAGGACTTTCTCTTTCAATTTCCCGAAAACGCGAAGTATAGCTTCGCGCTTTTCCACCGGGAGATTCACACTTTGCAGCGTCGAGCCCATGCTGAAATAAACCACGCCTTCTTTGGCACCATCTAGGTACTCTTGGAGGTCTTTCGGGAGCTTCTTCGGCGGTTGGACGTGAAACCCTCCTATATCCACCATGTTCGGTACTCTCGGTACCGCCTTGTTCGTACTCACGTGAGAATTAAGCAAGACCAACGACGTGTTCAAGTTGAGAGCTTCCAAATCGGGAGCTTCAGGAAAGTACTTCTTCATAATCGCGTTCTGTTTCGGGAAGAACACAAAGTGTCGGAAAACATGCACGAAGACGTGGATAACAAAGTTTCGAACACGGTCGAAGAATCTTCTGTGATCGAACTGAATGTTTTGTTCCGCGATGTATGAAGGCGGTGCCGGGTTGCCAACTAAAGAATTAATCCACGAGTTGGAACCGAATGTCACGAAGACGACTAAAGGAACTTGGTAGTGGTGCGCGAAGACTTTGAGACCGTCGTTGATGAACTGCTCCACGATTACAACGTCGAATTTCTCTTCGGAAGCGAGGAGTTTTTGGACTTCCGATGCCGCCAGTACGGTTTCGGTGAGTTCAGCCCCGAAGAAATTCGTGAAGAGGTTAAAGGTGACGAAGTTCATTTGATTCAAAGAGAACAGATCGATTTCTAAAAAGGAAAGATAACGGAGGTTGGTTAGTTTGGTACTTACTTTTGGGGTTATCTTGGGAGGTGCGGGGTACTACTATATCTCTATAGTTTTTGGGAGGTTCCTTCTCTCCGATCAAGTTAATGACGGTGACATCGTGTCCTTTTCCAGCTAGACCTCGCATGAGGCTGCTGCCCAAAACGTAGTGGCTTGGAGCGGAAGTTGGAAAAATTCCGAGGATTCTCAGACATTCTGATTTTACAAACAGCACGAGAAGTACCACAAGGAGCTTCATTGTTAACACTAACCAATTTTTGCACCGTCAACGTTGTTTACAATTCGTCATTTTATGGTTCTAAAGGTACTAATTAGAAGAACGTGAAGATTTGTCAGAGATAATTGTAGTGATTGCGCAAATGAAGTGGGCGATGCTGTTTATTAGTCCACCAGTAATACTCGTCATTTATTGTTGCTTCGTTTTAATTTTTTTCGTACATTGTTGATATTTCAAGCAGCATTTAACTATAACAATCACAATGAACAAGTTGAAAACAACAAAAAGTAGAACGTCAATCATGTACACTTCGAGCCAAGTCATCCTCAGACTTGCGGGCTCGAAACGGGCGCCTTTGTGTCGAATCGTGTGCTCAATCCAATACAAAGCGAGATCCAGGGGTTTCATAGGCCGGTCGTTCATCAGTTTGGAGATTTTGTTCGCGTTGGTTTGGTACCTAGAACATCGAGCGATTTTGACTTTTGGAACGTGTTGGCAGCCCTGTCGCTGCTTACATTTGAGGGTGGGTGAAACGTTTTTAGTTTTTTTGGCACATCATTTTACTAATTGGTTTGATAAAAGCAAATTTTAAATGTTTTCTTGCATTTGTATTATTAATTGATCTGCTTTCAATGGCTTAAAATCTTCATAAATAAAGGAGAAAAATTGTAAAAAAATGAGCCAATTAATGGAATTAAATTGTGGTATGGTACGGCGTACACTGCTTTGGGTGGAGCCTAACGACGGACAACAGACCCAATGATCGACAGTTTCCAAAATGACTCCGTAATTTATGGAAGCAATGTTGCCACATTGAAGACATTTGGTGAAACAATAGCGCGTTTAAGGTGCCGTGTTCAGTTAGTGCACCATTTTTAGTACACCCAGTATATTACAGAAAGGTCGAGTTTCAGTTACTCGCCCATTGGAAAACTTGACCTTTTAAGCTACTTACTTGGGATCTTCTAGCACCGCCTTCACTGCTGAGCCCAGCGTCTCCAAAGACAGCTCAGAGAAAGGAACCGCCCTCGCGATTCCGTTCTTTTGCGCTCTCGCCATGTTCATTCTCTGGTCAGCGAAGACCGGAATCCCCACCATGGGGACCCCATGGAAGACAGCCTCAATGGTACTCAACAACCCCCCGTGTGTTATAAACAACTTGATGTTAGGATGAGCGAGGATGTCCCTCTGGTTCAGCCACTTCGAAATGTGGATGTTGTTCGGTTTGTTGGGCAAGTCTCTTTCAAATTTCCACAAGACTTTTTGTTTCAAGCCCCCCAAGACGGTAAAGATGGCCTTCAGAGTCTCTTCTTTTAAATTGGCGCTTTTTAGGTTCGACCCGAGACTGAACAAGACAGCGCCGTCTTTCGCCCCGTCGAGAAACTCTTGAATGTCTTTGCTTAGTGGGGTTTGGACGACGTGGAATCCTCCGATTTCGACCATGTTGTATGGGAGTAGAGAGTTTTCGGACGTGGTGACGTGGGAGTTTAAAAACATCAAACTGGCGTTGTAGACGACTTCGTCGAAGTCCATCGGTTTTGGGAAGTACCGTTCCAGGTACTCCTTCTGGATGGGATCGTTGACGTAGCGCTTGTAGAGGTAGTCGTACACGGTTCCCACTAAGTTCCAGACGCGTTGAGTGAACGTCATTGTGTTGGTGTAGCTCGTGTAGGTCACCGCGTTGATCGATGGTAAAAACGGGTACCCCATGGAATCTCCAGTCCACTCTGTCAAACCCATCGAACTGAACAACACCAAAGGAGCCCCAAAATGCGTCGCGAAACCCTTCATCGCATCACTGAAAAACTCCTCCACGATCACCAGATCGAAATGTTCGTCGGAGTGTAACAAAGCCTGGACTTTTTCATCTTTCAGAGTTTTTTCCGTGATATCGTTTCCTAACCAGTACGTCAGTTTGATATTTTTGAAGAGATCTTCGTCGGCGAGCGTAAAGAGATCGTAACCTACAACCCACAATTATGATAATCACAGTCGCTTCTAGACTCACCGGAAGTAGCTTTGATGACTTCTGTCGTTAAAATCGTTTTGTAATTGGCCGGCGCATCTTTCGGTAGGAAGGAGCTAATAACGGTGACGTCGTGACCCCTTCTGGCGACTTCTTTCATTAACACTTCGGCGAGGATGAACTGGCTGTAACCAGGAGCTGAAAAAACACCGAGGATTTTCGCGGTTTCACCGGTGAGGAATAAAGAGAGAAAAACGAGCAAGCGGCGCATGTTGAGACCGCCAAGGTTCACTAACTATTAGTAAGCAGATACAGTGTTATTCCGCAAATCATCGTTAGAACAGTGGCGGAGAGGATCAAGTTGGGATGGTGTCGCAATAGCATCGCGCACGGTGCGCCCCTGACTAATCAGACATCACATAAGAATATATTTAATCTTTTAATTGCGATATCATGTCACGGCCACATCAAACTAATCTAATCTGTTTTTTTATACCTTCACATGCTCTGTTTTTGATAAGGTCATCCACGCGTGCCTTGAAAATTTTATAATTAACCTTCGACCAATCCAGCTCGCTGAACAAAAATACCGGCATTTAATTGGAGAAGATCCAAAGACTCCTTTCTGTGTCAGTCTAAAACAACCAATGAAAAAATAGTTATTTATTATACAAGAGGATAAAGGACTAGTTTAACCCTCAAGTGAAAATTGAAAAATTTCACGAAATGGTTAAAAATTCTTTATCGTCATGTATAATACACTATTTTTTCTTCATAACAGATTTTTTTTAAAAAAAACTTTGATTTTAATTGATTAATTTGAAAAATAAACACACATTCGTTGTGACACCCAATTTTTGATTTTCAAATGTGCGAGAACGAAGTACATAGATCTGCTTGCAGACGTAGAAAAAGAGGCTACAGAAGGTGAAGAACTTATTGGCTGAAAAATCACGCTTAATATACGAGAAAAAGTACAGCGCGCTTCAAAAATGGAGAAGGGGGGAAAAGATCATTGGAGTTAGTGAAAAAATTCTCCAACTACAGACAGCTTGTGAGAATCAATACATTTCATAAAGTTCAGAAGATGATTGCCAATTTTTTGAATTTATCACATCTCGAAACGTATACAGGAAATTGCTTTCACCGCTCTGCAGCTACGATGTTGGCAAACACGTGCTGATTTTGTCACTGTTAAACGAATAGATGGATGGAAGTCGTTCTCAATAGAAGAAAACAGTTAAAAACAAATGACTGACAGTGATGTCTTGACCTGTTTCTAGCGACTTCTGTCATTCATTGATACTTCGGCAAGGATGAGCTGGCCATAACCAGGAGCTGGAAAAACTGGTGAGGAAAAATAGAAGAAAAAGAAACAAGCGGCGCATTCTGCAAATCATTTCGTGGGAACAGTGGCGGAAAGGATCAGCATCTTAGTTGTGTGAGTAATCACACAAAAACAGAAGATTTTTTTTAATTATGTCACAGCAACATTAAACTCGTCCAATCTGTTTTTTTTTACACATCACATGCTGTGTTTTGGATGAGATCATCCACGGGTGTCTTGAAAATCCTATAATTGACTTCCGACCAATCCAGCTCGCTAAACAAAAACAGCGGCATTTTATTGGAGAAGACCCAAAGATTCCTTTGTGTGTCAATCTAAACCAACCAATGAAAGAAAAAGACACTTATTCAGCAACAAACTCACGTTCACGTCATTCGTGAAAACCATGGTCTCGTTATCATGGGCCACCAAAACGACATTCTCAGGTTTTAGCTCCGTTTTCGAATTCCAACACGCGAGTCCGTCCCTGTTCACTTGTGTTAAGAACAAAACGTCGGTTTTGACGTCATAGTCCGACGCCGAAGACTGCGTTAGGTCGCCACGGTCTCCTTCAAACTACTGAAAGTTAACAATTCATGTCGTACTTTTTTAGCACCTTGAAAAGACGGAAGTTGTGGGGATCTGTCGCGATGGTTCTATTCTTCAACACTTCCGTCGAAACGGAAAACTCGCTCGTGCTAGAAAGCGCGTGGAAGAACATCTTACGGTGGGGGTGGTCGTGAGCGCCTAGAGCTAGACCGAAGACGCCGTCAGGCCACTGGAAGTTGCACCACCAACGTTGAAATCACCCTTCAGCGGGTCTAGGTGGAAGTAGTTGTGTTTGACCACCCACGAATCGTTCGCGCTCCAGGAATAAACCACGATGGTGAAAGCCACTACGTCTGGGAGGTACACGAAAGCATCGTCACAATTGTTGGAAGCCACGTCCACGACCTAGAACACCGTCATAACAAACAAAACAACAACAATTGTATTGTTACAATGTTGACAAAGAGGGAATTCTTCAAGAACTCGCCCGGTTTCAGCTCGTACTTCCTAAGGAATTTGTCGGTTTTGAGATCGAAGACCATGATCACGGGATCTTTGAAAGATTGTTTTCCAGAGACGCCAGTGTCCACCAACCAGAGGCGGTCGCAAGCATTGACTTTGAGGCGGAAAATTGAAATGATTTTGTCTTGAGGACTTTCGAGGGGTTTGGGAAGAGTGTTGGTCTCCCAGTTGGGATAAGGCACCAAAAGAGGACTCTTAGAAGTCGAATTTAAAGGGACGTAAGTGAGAGTAGCCGGAGTTCCTGATTTCCATCTGAAAAAAAAACAACGTGGGTGTGTACATGGTAACTTCATTAAAATGTTGTTTTTCCGCAAAAATTGAAGGTCGAGTGCTGTTTACCTGGGAACTGTGACGAAAAGTTTATCTTTCCACCTGGCCAGACCCAAAGGCAGATTATTTTCTGGTACATATTCTCCATTTTCGAGAGCTGAGGTTTTGGCTTCTTCGTTGGGCCACGCAAAGTCGACTTGTTTCCACGCGAAGACTTCCTCGATAGTGGCTTGAGTAGACGCTACAGTTAACAGAAGCAACAATTGCCACATTTTGTTGGTAACACTTCAAAGACCGGAGGTTGACCATCAGAAGACGACTTAAATAGAGAACGGCACTCCCACCAGGCGCTTTGATACTTTCAATATATACAGGGTGTCGTAAATAAGCATAAAAAATAAGTCGGGTAAACAGGGAAGTTTATTTTTTAAATAGTAGGCTTGCATCGAGCGACCAAGACAATTTGTAATCGAGTCATCCTTGAAACCGAAAACGTATGTCTTTTACGATTGATACGTTATGTTGAAGTTGAGATTATAACAAAATGGAGAACGTTTTCAGTATTTATTATGACAGTCGAATAAAAAAATGTACTTTTCTTGAAAATTTACGTAGTCTTGACAATAAAATCCTTTTTGAAACTGGGAGCCATTTTATTTGACGTTTATAAGTGTGAATGGACATACGTTTCCAGTTTCAAGGATGACTCAATCATAAATTATCTTGATCGCTTGATATATTTCTACGGACCGATCCAAAAGTCTTCATCAAGTGAGTCATGGAAGTTAAAACGTATGTCGTCTTATTAATTGATGATGCTAATATTTTGACACTACGTTTTTGTGTTCATGAACCACTTGATAGAAAGACTTTTAGATCGCTTGCTACAAGCTATGTTATCTGTCATTTCTGAAATTTTAGGCACATGTGTCATGTGAATTTGAAACCATCATATAAACAGAGCTATATATACTAGATCAAACAGAGAAATTTATTTTTTTAAGGGGTTAGTTTTCCACATTTTACAAGTTGGTCCCTTTGTTTTGACATTAAAAATACTTGTGAAGCTAAAACTGTGAAGTAAACGGAGCTGCCAACAAAAAAATTTTTAAATGAAAATTTGATAAAACAGTAGCATAATTTTTTTGGTATAGTGGGCGCCCAGATGCACCATTGAGATCAGGCTCCACCCAAGAAAGATTCCGAAGATTCCACCAAAGTTACCTGCAACCGATCGCACATCTTAGTACCAACTGATCGAAGAAAAACGACGTCGAAGTGGTCATAAAATTTTGAAAACTGTTGGTAGGCCTGATATTGATTGAACAGTTATGGCAGTGCCGCCAACAGAATTCATGGCCCACCAGGCACCGTTTCTCTTTCGATTATATTTTAGAGTAACTCACTCAAAATTTCAAACCAGTAAAAAATCACATCTTGGCGATAAACAACTGCAAATCGATCGCAATAGTAAAAGTACAAGCGGGTGACATTTTCGTCTCTTTCGGTACTACAAATTAAAATAAGAGAAAAGTGTCGAAACTTGTAATACCTACCGAAAAATCGGGAACGAATTTATCTGAGTTTGGTAAATGAATTTGTTGCAACGTGGGTAACATTTACGTTTGCATCGTAGAGAATCGTGTTGTTCTTTTGCTAGGGAATTGTCAACGTCGGTGTCTGGGTAGTACGAGAACCATTTATCTAGTTGGATCGGTTTTTATCAGTACCATACGATGATTTTATCAGGCCTTGGAATATGAAACGCGTCGTTGTTTGTCAAAGGCTCGCTTTGACAGGGATACCAACATGTTTCCAATTCTAAAGCCTCTTCAGTGGTGGTACCTTTGTATTTATTGAGACATGGAATGTCAGCCAGAGTGCAGACGTTATCGTTATTGCTGAAAGGTATCATGAACGGTATGCACGAGCACATTGCGTTGACACTTTTTGCACGACATTCAACGTTGCATTCGGGGAAGGAGTAGGTACCATTGAAGATGGTGGTTCCTTCGTTCGGAAACACGCATTGTCGCTGTTATGTTAATTTAAGTACCAAGCAATCAAAATAGCAACTACCGAGTGATCCAAAAATCTTTCTATCAAGAGGGGACACGAAAATAAAGAAAGACGTATGTCGTCTTATTAATTGAACACTTTAATAGTCCAGTCAAAGTAGACAAAACAAATGAAATGTTAGAACTACCCATTGATCTCACTTAGGCTAAAAATTTTCTTCAAGATCAAAAATCGATCCTGCGAACGGGGAGTAAGAGAGAAATAAACCAATCAAAATGGACTTTCAACTGTCTATGAATTTATAAGACGACATACGTTTTTGATTTCATAGCCCACTTTATAGAAAGACTTTTGGATCGCTCGGTACTACCTTTATAACAGGATAATTAGCAACATCTGAAACCGCTGTCAACACGGTAGGAACAATCTCGATGAAATTCTCGGAATTGGGTTTGGTCAGGATCTCCGTAAGTGCCCCGCTTTGCTTGTCTGGATAATCTGTGGACGGAAATACGAAACTCTATACGAAAAGTGAGATCAACAAGAAAATAGGAATAGTACCATGATCCCAGGCGAAGAAAGAACGGTGTAAAAGTAGTCATTCGGATAGTTAGTAATCGACACGTAGAGTCCAGGTTCAACCCCAGCATCAGTGGTTCTAACGACGCTGTGAAACAAGTTGAATGGAGAGTTTTAGAACTTCATCTCTCACCTTTGGAACTCCGTGCGATAGTTGAAAACGCAGCAATACCCTTGGTATGTCAACCGCGTTGAGAAGATTGAAGAACACGGGACCTGTTCGTTGCGCCAGTAACACTTCCAAAGCAGTTCGTCGCATGGAATCGACAAGTTTTTTATTGCATCAATCACGCTTATCCCGAGGACGTCCAAGATGCTCTGAAATTCCAACAATTGTGTCACTGTCGAAGGGTCAAAATCCCAATCGTGGAGTTGTCCGAAGAATTTCATGTATTCCATCATTTTCTCCAGACTGTGTCCAGTGGTGTTAGCTCTGGAATATACGGATATTACGGGAACACAAACGGGATACTAACATTAGTGACGCCAGGTCGAAGGCTCGCTTCTTGCTCACTTTGTTGATGCTGCAGATGGAGATTGCAGGAAATGGGATTTTACTGACGGGGTAGCTGGAGCTCGTCATCGTTGTTACGGTGGGGTGATCCAGGAAGGATTGTCCTAACGTCAGCACGACCCAGATGGTGTAGAAAAGAAGAACGATGTAAATCGAGGACCATAGTAACCTACAAAAAGTCACGAAAAAAACGAAAAAAAAAAAACAAAAGAAAATCACCTGTGGAAACGACCGACTGCCATACTTCTGAACCAAAAGCAGAAATCAAGGGACACTTAATTATATATTCATAAAGGAAACGGTGTTTTTCCAGAGCGAGTCGATAAATCAATTCAGTTTAAGGACTGGAAGGGGAAAATAAACAACAATTTTTCAACTACAAAAATATAAAAGTTATTTTCCGTGTAAACAAAATATTCTTGTGATAAAGCTACAATCTTAAGAGTACGAAAACATAGCAATAGCGGGATCTTCAGTTTCATAAGTGATGAGAACGTCCCGGAACTTATCCAGAAGTTGCAACAACTGACTCCTCCTCAGGTTCTCCAGGTACATAATTTCCTCAATGTGGTGGTCTCCGTGGAAGTAGCCTTTGCGACACAACCGGGCGAAGAGACGCAGGTCTTCAGGGGTGTTGGTCGCAGGGATCTAAAAAAAAAAACAACGTTATGCTTACGGAAGCACTGGCGCGATGGTTAGCGAAAAACCCCTTTTTCTAATTTGCCGTGGTAACAAGGCTGTTAACGCACTCATTTTGAATGCGTTAATGAGCCATTACGAAACCCTAAACGTTAATGTGAGTATACGGTTACAGTTTCAAGCCAAATTCAGAGAATTTTTTTTGACCCTAAATTAACCGTGGACCAACTGTCATAAAATTCCCTAAATTTAATTGTATCGCTCGGTACTAAACATTTTCTCATTAGCTACCTGGAAAATGTTCCCCCTTTCTTCATCAGGAAAATCCAGCAACAACTCCTCCTGATAATCCTGCTTCTCGTCCTCCATCGAGGTGAAACTCACGTTTTCCAAACTGAAAAAGACTCATAAGCACCATCAAAACTTTCTTTTTTCCCTTACTTGATGCTCCTGTTGAGCGATTCCAGATGCTCTGGTGTCTCCGACACCGTCGACGCCCCACTTTCAGACTCTGCCCTCGAATGTTCCGGTTGATAAGAACTCGACAAAACAAGTCTTTGCGAGGTGGTACGACTCCTCGCGGTACGATCTCTACAAACTGCCAAACCGTGGTCCGTCGGTATATACTGAATGTAAGTGTGTAGTTGTAACAGAAGATGGTGCTGCAACATCCAAATTATGGTCTGGACTAAGTGTGACTGTTGCGCCGGGTGACAAAGCGGGTTGCATTTTTGCCCCAAAGACGTGGGCAGAGCGAAATCGCTGATGACGCGAATAAGATTTGAAGTGGGGAAAACCTCGGTGAATTTGTCAACCAGAGGAGAATTGAGATGAATGGGAGCGTCGGGAGAAATGACATATTTGTTGGTCAAACAGATGGGGAAAATGACGGTGGCTTTGGCCCAGTAGACTAAATGAGCGGTTAGTTCGAAAACGTGGTTCAGGGTGAGATCAGCGTCCGCCGCTAAAGTTTGGAGGTTCTTGATCGGGGAATACTGTTTTAACATGCGCTCCAGTGACGGGGAACCGTCGAGACTTGTGAAATCCCCCATTTGTTGGATAGGATGCAGAAGCAACAAGCTGTGATAAGGTCTCAACGCTTTCAGACACCTAAAACGAGATTTTAAACAAAGAGACTCTCACCGTGCTCTCACCTATCTATATCTTTCGGTTCCACGATCTTCCCTCTAAGATGCCACTGGTGCACCTTCTGCGGCAGACAGAATGTGAGCGTTATCCATTTGTTTATGTGGATGCTGACGATCCCAGAACCGCACAGATCGTCGTACAACTTTTTTATATTTCCAGCTAACGTACACTTCTTGAGGATTATCTCAAAAGCGGAATCGGAATTACTAGCGTAACCATCATCATGGGCCGCCGTCATTGTTTGGGTCTGCTCGCTGATGTAACCGCAACGTTTCTCTTCATATCTGAGCGCGATTCCGATGCGTTTGCTCAAATCGTGGTAACAAGTAACTAAAAGAAAAAAACGCATTACTTAAATAAATAAAAATGGGAAACGCATAAACTGATTTTTCCGATAAAAAACAGTCAAGGGCGTAACAGCGTCTCACCGACGGAGTGACTAGCTAGAGCCTGTAACGCGAAGACTACGTTGATCAGCATCAACCCTGAAGCATCTTGTTGCTTGTTTCGCAGCTGTAAAAGCGTGGGGTGGCCCACGAAGCGTACGTCGTTCACTTTTAACTCGAATTTCTTGTTGCAGAGCTCCGGTTTGACGGCGAAAAGCGAAGAGAGTACCTCGTCGGTGAACCCAGTTAGATGACCTTTGCTGATGTTAGAATTGGGTTGAGTCGAAGACTGTAAGAGGTCCTCCAGATTGGGGAGAGTGTAGGGGTTGCGGCGCCGTGTATTCAAAGGCTCGCTTTTGTCTTGGAAGTAGAACGGGTAACGGAACAAGAGACGGTCGCCTTTGCTGTCGGACTTCACGAGAATCACACTCAGAGGGTTTACTTCCATTTTAGAAGGTTAAAAGGGAAAATCACGGATTACATTGTGCAAACTGAACAACGTTAACGAAATAACCTCAAAATTTGACAATCAGCTGGCTGTGATCGTGTATACTTAACCTTCGTTGCTGATTGGTTCCAGTGTCTGTCATCTGTCATTTATCAGTTGTTTCTTGTAAACTGTGATCAACAACGATTGTTTGTTTTTCAGAATGGGGAACCAGCTTGTGGGCATTGCCCCCTCGCAGATTTTCCCAGTGGAGCGGTATTTAACGGACCACCCCGAGTTGAAGTTCGACATTGGGTAAGTGAGCCCCCTTGTCTCTCCGTCTTTGACGTCTCTTCAGCTTAGGGAGCACGCGGTTCTTGAAAGTCGCCCGTGCCGAGTCGCAAGAAGGTCTCGTTGTGGTTAAAGTTTTCGCAATCCACGACCCGTCACTTCCTCTCTCTAGCTATAAAGACCAACTGGACGAAATCCGCAAAAGACTCTCCAGCGCGGTCAACTGCATTCCTTTCCAGAAGATCATCCTGACGGACAAGGCGGGCCTCATTGTCCGAGAATACGTGAAGTATAGTCTCTACGATAGGATAAGCACACGACCGTTTTTAACCAACATCGAAAAGCGCTGGATCACGTTCCAGATTTTGTACGCTCTGCATCAGTGCCACAAAGTTGGAGTTTGCCACGGAGATATCAAGTTAGAGAATATAACTGTGACGTCATGGAACTGGGTGCTCTTGGTTGACTTCGCGTCGTTTAAACCGACTTTTGTTCCCGAGGATAACCCCGCGGATTATTCGTATTTTTTTGATACTTCAAGAAGACGCACGTGTTACATAGCCCCCGAGAGGTTCACGAAGACGTCGAGTAGCGAAAGCAGTGCGATGATCACAGAGACGGCTTGTGACAGCGGTGACTTGACGCCGGCGATGGACATTTTTAGCACAGGGTGAGTATTCTTTTCTTAAGGCTGCGATTTTGTGAAAAATTTTGATTTACTGAATACGGCGCCAGGACGTAATTTGGTACCACTCACGTTCAAGTTTCAGCGCAAGATCGCATCCTTAATGTATCATTTTCTCGCAGGTGCGCGCTCCTGGAACTCTGGAACGAACTTCACGTCCCCTTCGAGTACTCCCAACTTCTAGCCTACAGAGCGGGGAAATACTCGCCTCAAAAACACCTAGACAAGCTAAACGATCCGAGTTTGAAGTCTCTAATTTCGAGCATGATCGAAATCGATCCTTCGAAGCGTCTCTCAGCGGAGGACTACCTAGCGAAAGAACGAGGGAAGCTCTTCCCTGAGTACTTCTTCACTTTTTTACAGTCCTACATGTTGATTTTTTCGTCTACTCCGATTTTGTCCCCCGATGAAAAAATTCTTCGTCTGAAGAGCGACATCGCCAACATTTTTAAGTTTCTAGGCCCCATCAAGCACGCACATGAAGATGACGAGAAGTTCGATCTTGAGAAGTGCGACAAGGGAGAGAGTGAGGGGTTGGTTATTATTATATCTCTAGTGACTTCGTGCATTCGGGGGCTGCACGACTGCAGCTCGAAGTTGTGTAGTCTCGAGATCTTATTAGAGTTGTCGAATCACGCTAACGAAGAGACAATTTTGGATCGCATTCTCCCTTATATTGTAAGCCTCCTTGGAATTCCGAGTGTGTTTCTAACCGCCAGTTTTAGATGTACCTCGCCCACGATAACTCCTCCAGAGTGAAAATCTGCGCGATCAACACCATCACGAAGTGTCTCGATTTGGTCCAGCAGCTGCCGAAATCTGACTCCAACATCTTCCCCGAGTACGTGCTCCCAGGTCTCGCGTCGTTGGCTAAAGACAACAACACTTGCGTCCGAGCCGCGTACGCTAAGAACATAGCGACACTCGCGGAGATCGCGTTGCGGTACTTGGACCAAATTCAGAACGATTGGTACGACAACAACATGAGCAAGCAGAAGTACACTCACAGCTTCAATTACGAACTCGAGTTGCAAGCGTTGCACGAAATGGTGGAGCAGACTGTGAGCGTGTTGTTGACTGACTCTCAAGCTCTCGTCAAGCAGACTCTGATCGAAAATGGCATCACCAAGTTGTGCGTTTTCTTCGGGAAGCAAAAAGCGAACGACGTGTTGCTCTCTCACATGATCACTTTTTTGAATGATAAAGATGACAAGCAGTTGAGGGGGTCGTTCTTTGATTGCATCGTGGGAGTGGCGGCGTACATCGGGTGGCATTGCTCGGGGATCTTGACGCCGCTTTTGTTACAAGTACGAGAAAAATTATAAAAGCAACTGCAATGTATGCAAAAAATCGTGTTGTAGGGTCTCACGGACTCGTGCGAGTTTGTTACCACGAAGAGCATCAACGCCATGTCCGCGCTGACGGAACTGGGGCTCCTAACCAAGCCGGCTCTTTGCGAGATGGTTTTAGAGTGTTGCTGTTTTCTGGTGCACCCCAATCTGTGGATCCGCCAAGCTGTCGTCGGTTTCATCACGACAACCACGAAAGCACTTTCCCCTTTAGACGTCCAGTGTAAAATCATTCCCAATTTAAGCATTTACATGAAGTACCCTTTGATTCAAATCGACAAGTATTCTCTGAATTCATCATGACTTTCTCACAGCTTGAATTTTAGGCCGGAGCTTTTGTTGGATTCGTTGGAAGCTCCGATCCAGCGGAATATCTACGATAACGTGGTGACGTACACGGACCTGGAGCTCTTGTTGGCGATGATAAAAAACCGTCAGTTGGCGAGAACTGCCGCTCTTAGCGGCCGCGTTACGACTTTAGAGTGGTATTCGCCTCCGATTTCAAACGTAAGAAGTTTCATGGTTCATTATACACCAAAGTTGAGATAACTGTGATTATAACTCGTGTGTGAAAATTATAAAACCGTGGTGCGAAGCGAGACACGAGGGTTATGACTGTGATCTCAGCGGTGGTGAATATACTATTTTTTTCACTAGTAGATGTTTTCTTCAGTTTATTTATTTATTTTACAAAGTTCTTACTAATTTCTACGACCGCATTTTTAAAATCAAACGAATTGAACGTTTATAAAAATTTAATCTTTTTTTATACACAATAATTATTAATTTATTTACGAACTAATCAAAAAACCCTTTCTTCGTCCTTGGTGTAGATTCTTAGAAGACTGGAAGCAATCGGAATGACGGACAAAATCGAAGACTACCTTCTGAAGATGGAGCACCACTTGCGGAAGATCAACAAGGTGCGAATCACCGCGCCGAAGTTCAACCAGGTTGATGGAAAAATCGAGCTCCACAACTCCAACGGCCAGATCAAAAGTCACTCTTTCTACTTAGGAGAGTCCCAGAAGACGGATTTTATAGCCGAGAGGTAGTCGTGGTGGTAACGTAAGCTAGAATTCTTTTCGGTGTTTCCAGGAGGTTACAGCGAACCAACACTTCCGGATCCATCGACACGAACATCAATTCTGATTGGAACTACAGCTCTGATATTTTAACGCGACATTCTGAAAGCACCAACTCTGGAGGGATGTCCTCTAGGTCTACTTCTTCGCGGCCGTCGTCACCGCCTCTGGATCCTCACACGCCGTTTATAAGCACGGATCCGTCTTCCAATATCAGCCTTCACGAGCGATCCTACATACAATGTAAGTGAGAATTTTTGAGAGTTCTCTTGTAAGTGGTGGGTGGGTTGCAGATCGTCGCTCCAGCTGCTACATGGAGCTCAACAAACTGAAGATCAAGCAACAGGAGCATTATCTGGAAGCTCTGAGGTAAAATAAAATTGTTTCCACTTTCGTTCTTTTTTGAGCGACCACTCTATAAACGTGTACTTTACGTACTCTTGTGCGGCCGTAAGAAAGGACTTTATCTGCTCATCTGTCAAAATATACTTACATTTTGTTAGCTTCTTTTGATCGCTTATTCTTTACAAGATAATAAAATAAATATGCAACCGTTTCAAAAAACATTGTCTTTATGGTCTCGTTACATAAATAGCTATTGTTTAGAGGGAAAGAATGGGCAGAGCAGGCAGCCTGGCCGTCCCAGCTGCCGCCTCCAGAGTGGCACCCTCGCGGCGTCCTTGTGGCCCACCTCCACGAGCACCGTGGCGCCGTCACTCGACTCTGCACCATCCCCGACAAACCTCTCTTCGCTAGTTCATCAACCGACGGCTACGTGCGCCTCTGGGACTGCGCCAAAATGGAAGGACGCAACATCGCCAACCGTTCCAAGCAACACTACAAGACTCCCAACAACTCCAGTGTTACAAGCATGGCGGTTTGCGACGGCGGTCAGACTTTGGCGATGGCCACCGCCGATGGCTTCCTCAACGCCTTGCGATTAGATCTCGGCGCCAACAAGTACAAATTTGCAGTTTTTACTTCTTTAACTACTAAAAATATTTCAGGATGACCGTTTTTCAGACACGACAGCTCAATTTAAATGACGAAGGCTTCGCGGTTGACATCCAGAGTCTGGATTCTGGTTTCCAGAACGTGGTGGTGTACGCGACACTGTACGGGTCCATCGTCGGGTGGGATTTAAGAGTCCCAGGAGTAGCGTGGAGACTAGAAAATAGTCTGGAGAAGGGCTTCATCACGAGCTTTTGCGTGGATTCGCATCAAAGTTTGCTGACTTTGGGGACGAGCATCGGACATTACAAAGCATGGGATTTGAGGTTCCAGCTCCCCATAAACTCGTTCGAACAACCAGGAACAGAAAAAATCAAGAAAGTGATTAACCATCCGACGGAACCGTCGTGGATCATCTCCAGCGTCCACGGGAACAACAAGATCCTAATGTGGAACCTCGAGACGAAGTCTCTGGAAAAGATTCTCTGGGGTAGTACCGCCCCACCGCTTTCCCAAGCCCCGGTAAGTCGCGGATATTTTTATTCAGTAAAGTCCAATAAAAGTAATATTAATATTGAACTACGTCGATATGTGGTGAACTAAATTTCCATTTTTTACTGAACAAAATCGAATCGATTACAGATCGCTTTATTACCTACTACTAATTTTTTTACGTCGAGTTTAGTTGCAGGGTCCTTCGAACAGCGTGTGTGCTTTACTCGCCGGTTGCATCGACCGTAACCCGTTCGTGTTATCAGGGGGCACGGATCAAAGACTCCGTTTTTGGAACTTGGAGACACCGGCGAACTCTCACATCGTCGCCCCGGCAGCAAACGACCACATTGGTACCAACATAACGTACGAGAGCCGTTTGATCGATGGTTTTCACGTTATTTACGAAAACCCGGAGACTGATAGGAATAAGGATAGCATGGAGGAAGCCCCCAGAGGGGGGCCCGAGCAGCCCCCGGCGGGACACCGGGATTGCATCACTGATATCACTTTATGTAAAGCATCGCAGTGTTTTATGGTTTCGTCGTCACGAGATGGGATAATCAAAGTCTGGAAGTAATTCTCTTAGAATCTATTTATTAAGTGTCCTACCGAATTCTTGAAAGAAGAATGTTATTATTATTTCTTGAGGGAAAACTCCCATCTTATTAGGGACAAACGAGGTTGCCAACTTTTACAGGAAAAGCCAGCGAGTCCACGGCGTGAATCCTGCAGATCGTTTTGTATCGTCGATTGCCCTCTTCGTGACTCCGTGGTTCCTAGGTCGAAACCCGACGACTTGATTTTATACATATTTTATAATATCAGCCCAAAACAGGCAAATTTTGAATACCTTAGACTGTAATATATTAAACTGGAGTTTTGTAGATCATATTAAGGGCAGTAGGTACAAAATTAGAAAATATTCGACTAAATTAAGCGAATTTGGAATTACATCAGTTTGTTAAAAACTAAATTAAACTCTTGCAGATGTAATTGTACTAATTGAACTAAATCCGACGAATTTGGAACTAATTTGGACTCTCGTAGATTAAATTAGATTAAATTGAACTACATCTAAAGACAGCTAGTACAAAATTAGAAAATATTGGACTACATCAGGACGAATTTGGAACTACATCTATTGTGAACTAAATTGGATTCTTATAGATTTAATTGGATTAGATCTAGAACAGTTCCTAGAATATTGGACTAAACAAGCGAAGTTGGAACTAGCTCGATATGTGATGAACTAAATTGGACAAGATCTAAGAAGATTTTATGTAAAATTAGACAATGTTGCATTGCATTGCATTACCGTATGTTGAACTAAATCAGATTTTTGTAAATTTAATTTGACTAGGTCTACGGCAGCTATTAAAATTTGAAAATATTGCACTAAATGAGGCAAATTTCGGACTACAAAGTTGGACTAATATACGATTAGTGAACTGGCGGCAAGTAAGATAAATTAGTCTGAAAACACTTTAGACTAAATTGGACTAAATTGACCTGGAACGGACAACGTAACCAAATCAAATCTATAGGAACAAGGATAGCGTGGAGGAAGCCCCCAAAGGGTTTCTTTTCGTCGTCACGGAATAATCAAAGTCTGGAAGTAATTCTCTTAAAATCTATTTATTAAGTACGAACAATATCATGCCGAATTCTGAATTCTGAAAAAATGAATGTTATTATTGTTCTTTGGGTGAAAGTCTCACCTTAGTAAGGACAAACGGGGTTGCCAACCCTCCCAGGAAAAGCCATCGAGTCCACGGCGTGAATCCTGCAGATGGCTTTGTATCGTCGGTTGCCCCCTTCATGACTCCTTCCGTAGTTCCTGGGTCTGTTAGGCTTCGGATAATAGTCTTCAAAACCCAAAGCCTGGAAAAATGGCGAGGGTTTCGCGTACACTCCCACGAGGAACACCACCAAAATTACCAAGATCAACTTCATTTTTGCTAACTGAATCTCGTTTCAACTATTTATAAACAAGTGGAAGTGCGTCATATTTTATCTTCTTGATATTCCAAGTGTTAAGGTCACATCTGCGAGAGGCCTTGCATTTCAATTGCTACGGGGAAGAACAAAGACGAGATCGCCACCGAAAATTTTATTTTTATGAGTCACACCTTCGTAAAGTTAGAATAGCCTTTTTTGTACAATATAGAAAACGCAAGCTACGAAAAAAATAAACGCGAAAAACATGAGGATCTTATCAGTGAATTCTCTTCTTCCGTACTTCGCGAGGAGTTTCCCTGACTGGCTGATCGTGCTTGAAGTCACCTTCAGCTCTTCCTGCGACCCGATTACGTTATCAGAGGAAGTCACCAACGTATCCAGAGTATCAGCGCTCCGTTTTGTGGTCTCCGCAAGTTGCCTGCTTATCGACAACAGTTGCTCGGTGATATTGGACCCCATTTTCACCATTTCCTCTTTATCCCTTTTCTGTCTCTGCCTCAGAACCGTCTCTTCGCTCTTCTGTTGCATCAACTCCTCTTTCGCCCCCTTTTCGATCGCCAACATCGATTTTATATTCGCTTTTTTGAAAGCGTCCATTGTACTACTCAGCTGCTCACGATAAAACATCAAGTCTTTTAACAACGCGGGGTTCTTCCTCTCCTTCGCTATATCCCCGAATTTATCGATAAACTTCCTGAGCGCGGAGATTTTCGAACGTCCCGCGCTGTTCAAACCGTGCAGTTCTGCCAACGGTCCCGCACAAACGTTGATGTCCTGGACGTGTCAAAATTGATGTATTTATCAAAAAAATGCTCCCACTCACCTGAATTATGGCTTTGATTTGCAGGTCGTGCTCGGTGATGTCTTTCCTTAACTTTTCTAGGATAAAATCGTTCGAATCCATTGCGTTTTACAACGAAAAAGATAGAATGGAATGTTGCAAGGAATTGTTCGTGTGAAGGTCTAGGGTTTTTATTTTTAGACCAGACAAGTGGGCAGGTGTTAAAATCGAGCACGGTAATTAAGCGGAAATACAATTGGAATGTTTATGCGAGATTTATGTCATACAACTGCGGTGGTTATTTAAAACTCGATAAATAAGGGCTCAGGTTTGGGATTTTGGTGATTGGAGGTTGGTACTAACATTGGCATTGACGTGACGATCAAGGTCACACTTTCATGAGTGTTCGCAAAAACTTCTTAAAGATGTTTTCGCAAGGAAGAAACAAAGAAACGACATGAAAGCAAAGGAATAATGAAGAATGTTCAGTGTTAATGCGACGATGTAACGCAGGAGAAATGGACGGTGAAAAATATGCAGAAAAGCAGTTAAAAGTGAATTTTTAAGCTCGAGAGGTAAGGAAGCAGAACTCTGTTAATTTAACGATGATTCGAACGATAAAGCAAAAATAATGAGATTTTTAAGTTAATGCATTTTGACGGAATTTACCAGCCGCCTTTGATCGGTTGGACGACGATCACAACGGTGGTTTTTAGAAGGTGTCACCAGAGGGCGCTTTAAAATTTACAAAAAAAATATTTTTATAAAATGATTCTCTTATGGATGTTAGTAAATGAATGGCCTTGAGTGTTATAAAGTAAAGAATAAAAATTCTAAGGACTTTAGATAAATTTGATCTTGGACTTACTGAACCATAGATAAGAGTAGTGTGGCCTAAATCAGCCGAAACTGATTAGATCCAACAGTGCTGAAGTAAATTGAACTATTATGACCAAATTAAGGAACTAAGTCAGATTAAATTGAACTAAATATAGGGATAGCTGCTAATAAATTGGATTTGCTAACTAGAAATAAGAACAGTTTCCACATAAATAGACAATATTGGACAAAATTTAATGATTTTGAACACTTTGGACTGTAATGAAGTAAATTGGACTCTTGTAGGCCAAATTGAACTAGATCTAAGAACAGTTCCTACAAAATTGGACAACGTTGAACTAAATCCGACGTATTTGGAATTACATCTAATATGAACTAAATTGGACTCTATTACATTTAGTTGGTCTAGAACTAGGAACCGTTTCTACAAAACTGACAATATGAGGCTGTGTTTCACCGAATTGAACCAGATCTAAGAACAGTTTTTACAAAATTGGCAACATTGGATTAAATCAAACGAATTTAGAACTACATCAGTCTGTGGTGAACTAAACTAGACTAGATCTAAGAACATTTTTAACAAAATTACACAATATTGGACTAAATCACGCAAGTTTGAACTACCTTAAACTAACGCACTTAATTAGACTTTTAGATCAAATTGGACTTGAAATACCTCAGACTGCAATGAACTTAATTAGACTCTTGAATATTAATTAGACTAGATCCAATAACAATTACTACGAAACTAACAATATTAGACTAAATCAGGTAAATTTAGAACTACAGTTATTGCCAATTAAATTGGACTGGTTCAAAAAACAATTGCTAAAAAAAATAGACACTATTAAATTTTGAGCATCTTAGACTGTAATTAACTAAATTAGGCTCTTGTACGTCAAATTGAGCTAAGGACAGTTCTACAATATTGGACTGAATCCGACGAATTCGGAACTACATTTATTGGGATCTAAATCGGACTAGAACTAGGAATAATTTCTATAAAACTGACAATATTGGACAAAATGAGGTGGATTAATTTGTGTTGAACCATTAAGTTGGACCAAAACCAGTTTTTACAAAATTAGACAATATTGGACCAAATCGGGCGAAGTTGGAACTACATTAATGACGACCTAAATTGGTCTAGATCTAATTGTAAGAACTAGAAAATTGGACAATATTGAACTACATCAGTTTGTGCCGACTTAGAATAAGCTGAACTTGATCGGGCAAAGTTTAATTTTTTTTAGCATACTTTGGAATTTAAGTTGTGTTGGTAACTCAAAGCGTTTATTTTGACGTGTCTCATGTCAGAATCAATAAAGGACAGCGTCACCAACATGGAAAAATAAAATGCCTTCTTTTCGATGTAAACCTCATCATCGATCAATCGCCATTCTAAAAAAGATAAAAAAGTGAAAACCATGTTAAAAAAAATAATTCGGCCAATTTCTACGCCAGATCCTGGAAATTTAATCAAATTTTTGCGAATATCCTCTTTCGGTCATTTTTTGCATAAAAATCAGAACACCTTAATGAGTAGTTCAGTAATACCATTCTAGACGTGTCCTAGCCCACAATTTTTTTATTTATTCATATCTGATTTATTTAATGATGATGAGGTATTCTAACGGTAGCCGTTAATGTGAAGCATTTAAGCCGCCCAAAAGAACAGAGTAATTTTTGGAACCTAATTTCCTCCGGCTTTCCAAATTCCCACCCGCAGTTGATCCAATTGTCACAGGAATCAACAAATCTGATAAGATTGGAACGAAATCTTCGACGGCTTTCATCGCATCAAAATTGAGAGCGAGAACTGAATGAAATTCATCGCCGTTAGCATAACGTAGTTTTTTTGTCTTATTTAAATCAAAGTCGAAACCGCAGTCTTCTGACCTGGTTAAATGGAGGTGCGGTTTGCGGCGGAATTGGGTGACATACAAATACATCTTTTTTCGTTAATTGTTGCGATTTTAATTTACACGATTTTTAATTGGAACAGATAGGTAAACGCCGCGCTCTAGTTCATGGAACGGTCATGCCGATCCAAAATTAAAAAATCATTTTGAAGTGATGGAAATCAAGTAATTAGTCGGGGGAGATAGAACGAGCTGCTTTTGTTTATTAACCTAGAAATGATTTCATTTCCGGTTGCTCCAATTTATTTGTTGCCTTTTTGGTTAGTTCTTTGGTGTTCGGTGACAGTTTTTGCGATTTTTCGCGAGAGCAAAACCTTCGAATGTAGAACATCTACGGCGAGAGACAGTTTTAGAAATATAGAACAATTATTTGCCATACTTTCATGTCGGAGTTTTTTCTGCATTCTTGAGATAGTGCCTGCACTTGAAGAAGTAAGTGTGGATGCGTCACGGTTCTTCTGCTCTCATTAAATCCTAAGATTTTGATCTAAACTTCTTTCCGCATAACCTGAGGAAACCTGTTACAGGAAATTAATCTCTTAAGACAGAAGCGCGTTTCGTCTCTATGTACGTATCATATATGGTCAGCGTAGAAAGGCGTAATCTGATAAACAATTTTTTCTAATGCAAGAAACGCGTTTCGTTAGGAAAAACACTGGATGATACACTTTTTTTCCTCTCTTGACCAACTATATAAACTAAATCTCCGATCCGACTAGATCATAGTTTCAAACCATCAAAGGGCACGATGTTCACTAGGAACTTAGTGCTCGCTCTTCTGATCGGTGCGTCGCTCGCCGAAGACGCGCCAAAAAGTGATCGGGGTGACTTCCGCAAATCGTTATCTAGAGACTGCGACAAGACGTACTCGGCGACATGTCTCAAATTGGATATAGTTTCCTGGGTGGACAAACTCAACGAAGAGAACGATTACAGTGTGCTTCCCGGTGTTTCAGTGGTGCGTGAAGCCTCCGGCGCGAGGTCCAACACCGCCGACATCGTCGCCGAACTCGCCCGGGACTTCCCCAACGATCCCGACGCTCGTCTCGACGCTTTCCTCGTCAAGAAGATCTCCGGTTACCTCAACTCGCATTCCGTGCGACTTAATCTCTGGAACAACAATGAAGTTGGGCAAGCCAGAGGAGGTGGTGAAGGAGGTGGCGGTGGCGGCGGTGGCAAGAAAGGAGGCGGCGGTATGGAGTTGATCCTTGCGGCCGGTGCTATGATGAAAGGAACTTTGATGGCTTTGGCGTTCGGTGGTTTGGCCGCCATCGCCGGGAAAGCGTTGATGACGGGGTTGATTTCTCTCTTGTTGTCTGCCATCATCGGGTTGAAGAGTTTGACGCATCACGGACACAAATCCACGACTTATGAGGTTATTTCCAAACCGATTTACACACATTCGAATACGCATTCGGTGTCCCATGAGGAACACGGAGGAGGACATTACGGACATTCTTCCTATGGAAGGAGCTTTGATATGCCGCTACCTCTGGGGCTACAAGAGGACTATAAGCCCCCGCAATGAGCAGTACAAACTGTTTTCTTGTTGTTATTTATTGTCTAATTTATTTTTTCATCTGTTTCCACCAATAAATTATTTATTGAAACTTTTTGTTTTATTTCTTTGACGGAACTTTTACTGGAACGCGACAAGGATGGGAAAAGAACACCGCGTACAAATTTTTTCAACAATTGACAGCTTCTTTCTTACCGTGAAAGTGTGAAATTCACCGTAAAATAGCAATTTCATCAATAAAACAAAGTCTCGGGATATGTAAGTAGGTAATCGGACTTTTAACAATTCGAAAAAATCTGTTGGAACTATTTCATTCATTTTTTATTTGCCCATCTCTGCCCCACTTTTCTGTGCTACTGACGTGAAAGCAAACTGGAAAATTTGCAGAAAAACCAAATTCGATTCGAATTAAGCGTTTGAAAGAAATAAACGAGTCAAGTGCTCTAAGATTGATGTCAGAAAACTTTTACACCTGTTCTTTCTCGTATGCCATCAAGTTTTACTGCTTCTCTTATGGTTCAGTAGATTTCTGTTTCAATATTCACGCGTCATCAATACGTAAATTGAGTTATCAAAATAAAAATAAATTAAATAAGTTTATAGAAAATCGCACCATTTTTTATATGTTGGTAGCTCTGAATATTCTGAAATTCTCAGTAATCAAGTCGCCTTTGAAAATCAACGGATAGGACACGAGGCGAAAAAGACGATTTTCATTAAGAAGCCGAGTCAAAAGTAGTGCATACAAGACCTTTTGGACGATTGGTTATTTTGACAGATGAGTCCGTAAAGTTCATCTTTATGACCGTAAAACAGTTTTTACGCTTTTATTTAATTGACAATTTTAAGACGTCTCTAATTAGTGAGATATAATACTAATGACTTTCACGGTCACTTCATTTTTTACGTTTGGTTGCGTAACCGTCATGTCAACTGTGACATTGGTTGTCAATTTATGCCTAACCTCAAACTGTTAAAAGACAATTTCTCTTAACATACAAACAACACATTAAATATCAGAGCTTGTCTAATTTTTTTTTGCTTGGAGGCCTAAAATAGTATTATTAGACTAATTTTTTTTTCTAGATGTCACTTATTTTCTTGCTTAACTCAAACTGTCAAACGTCTACCTTTTTTTTCAAAGCCTACTCAGACATTTTTGTCTTTGGGGCCTTAAAAAAATATTATTCAAATCTTGACTTGAGAAAGCTATTACTTGTTTTTTTTCTAACACACTTTTGACTATTTATCTATTTTCACTATGCAAATAAAGCCTTACTTACATTATTACATTTCTTAGATGTCCCCAGTTTCCTCTTATTCTTGGTAATTTAGTAAAATTCAGTTTATATGTCCTCCAATTTTTACAATGTTGGTAGCCCTAAATGTTCATAAATTCTCGTTGCTCAAATCACCTTTGAAAAACATCGGATAAAAATGTCACCTGTCAAAGTTTGCACCGAGCGGTGTATTTATGTAAAGAAAAAACTATCAAAATGCAAAGAATGTAAAAAATTAAAGTCCAGTCGTAAAGTTATTTTGACAGATGGGTCGATAAAATTCATCGTTACGACTGCAAAATGAGTCTCTTAGTCTGTAAAGGATATCTTAACAGACGAGTCCATAAAATTCGTGTTTACAGCAAACTTTATAGAGCGGTAACCCGAAAACGCTTTTATTCAATTCAAAATTTAAAGTCGTCTCGTATTAGTGAGATATAATACTAATGATTTTCATAGATCACTTAATTGATCATGTCAACAGTGAGTTCGCTTGTCAAGACAATGTCAACAGACAATCAACACATTATATGTCAAAGCTTGCTCAAATTTTGATTTTGCTTGGAGTCCTGAAAAACTTAATTTTAATTTTAAGGTTATAAAATTATAAACTACAATTCGAACATGCAAGCACGACTACCGTCATGTGAAATTAAATGCAAGGCCACCTTTTTTTTTCTAATACTTGCGTGAATTTACGCACTTTTGATTATTTATCTATTTTCACCATGCAAATAAAATCTTACTTACATTGTTACAATTTTTAGATGTCACTTGTCATCGGTTTCCTTTTATTTAGTAAATTCAATTTGTATGTCCTGCAATATTTTCAATTTTGATTGTTCATCAAGTCGTTTTTGGAAAACAACGACCAAAGATGTCGGTTGTCAAATTTGCTATTCATATGTTTTAATTGTACTTTTCGTAAAATAAGTTTTTCATAATGTTGCAATATAAAACCAATGACTTTTGCGAATAATATAATACTCAACCTCAAACTGTCAAATTTTGGATAACATGCGTAGCTGCCAACATAATTCTAAATATCAAAGCCTGATCAAGCGTTAGGTTTATTAAAAACAGATTTTGTCGCTGTTGATGACAAATTTGAAGTGGCAAACCCGTACACAACATGAGCACCACCAACATGAAGAAAATGCAAGGCCCACTAGACGCACTCTTCCCGAATGTCCGCACAGTTGATTCTCTATCAATTCGTGTGAATCAATTAAGTGTTGTAAACCACTTGTTGCACTCTAACAGTATTTGATGGACTACAAATCGCCATAATTTATTAAAGATGCATCATTATGCCGCACTTACAAATCTACAAAGTGTGAATACATTACAGTTAGTAGAAAATTAATGAAAAAATTAGAGCGGTGATAGTACAACAGCAGTGCACTTCATGTTCAGTGAGATTATCGAATTATATCCCCGTCACCTGTGCTCACAATACTTCTTGCTCCACTAACTCCATTCATCGATAGATGGTCACTAAATTAAAAACAGCAGCTAACATTTTTTCTCACTCTAGATGCTCCAACTATATAAACCACTATTATTTTCGATTTCAACATCAGTCCATCAGTAGCTGCACCAAGAACATGTTGCGTTTTCCGGTGATATACTTCCTACTTTGTCTCCTCCCCTCGGTCTTCCCTCACGATAATGCGATCCCTCACAGTGAAAAAAGTGAACCGAAGAAGCCTCTCTCGCGAGATTGTTCTTCTTCTTACACTTCTACGTGCTTGAAACTCGACATCGTCTCCTGGGTCGACAAACTCAACGAACAGGAAGACTACAACGTGCTTCCTGGTGTTTCTCTAGTTCGTGAAAACGCCACCGTCGTCCGTCCCAACACCGCGGATATGGTCGCCGAACTCGCCAGGGACTTCCCCAACGACCCCGACGCTCGTCTCGACGCTTTCCTCATGAAGAAAATCACGGGATACTTAAACACGCATTCGATCAAGTTGAATTTGTTTGATACTTCAGCTGAGACGGCGAGAAAGGGAGGCGGAGGCGGTGGAGGAGGTGGCAAAGGAGGCGGCGGTATGGGAGCGCTTCTGGCGGCTGGCGCTATGATGAAAGGAACTTTGTTTGCTTTGGCGTTGGGCGGTTTGGCCGCGATGGCCGGAAAAGCGCTGATGACGGCGATGATGTCGCTGATGTTGTCTGCAGTGATCGGAATCAAGTCGTTAGCTGGGGGCGGCGGGAAGTCCACGACCTACGAGGTGATCGCCAAACCGATTTACACTCATTCTAACACACACTCGGTGTCTCATGAAGAGCACGGAGGAGGGCATTACGGGCATTCATCCTACGGAAGGAGCTTCGATATGCCTCTGCCTCTGGGATTGCAACCCGGGTTCAAACCGACGCAGTAGAAGCCGACCGAGGACGCCGCTATTTATTTATTTATTTATTATTATTTATCACTTGTTTTGTTGGAATAAATAAATACAGTTACAGCAATCGAAGCGTTAGAATTTCATTCGTGTTGGTAGCGCGGCTCCATGTCAAACACCTACTAGATGGCAACAATTTATTAAATAAACGAATAAATACAATAAATATAAATTTAGACTTCGGCGTTGTCCAACGTCATGGATCTTTGGTACGGCCCGGTTCCCCAGCCTCCGATGTTGTTGGTACCAAAGTTTGTGCCATACGTCGTCGGGACGCCGTACGTCGGTGGGATACTAAAGGTTCCTCCGCCGTTGTTGAAGACCTAAAATACCATGTCAAGATGAAAGAAACACTCTCTCATGTCTTACCCCTCTCCCGCTGAAATTGAAAAAGAACTGAATGAACAAGAGCGCGGAGATAACCAGCGCCACCTTCCCAATCAAAAGAGCCTTCGTGGCTAAGAATAAGACACCCCCAAACAACAGAGGGACCATGGTCATCATCTTCGCCCCAATTCCCAGAATCAACGGATTCATCATTTTCTTCATTTTACCACGGCCTTCTTCAAACGCGCGAGCTACACTCGTTGCGTTCAATGGAACTTCAACTTTTAAAGTCCTCTCGGAAATGAAGCGAAGAGACTCGGAAAGCAACAAATCGAGGAGCTTAGAAGTGTTGTTGGTCGGTAGATCCTCGTCCAGGCTTTTGGGCGCCCGAAATCCACTATTCCTGCAAACACAATATGGCGTTGCAAAAAATAGTATACACAACCCACTGTGCACTTACGCTTTCAGAGCGACCCCGGGCGCTAACACAACATCTTCGTTCTGCGCTCTCTGTAGCGTCTTCAGAGACTTCACCGACGCACATTTGATAAACTCGTTGATGTCGTTCCCGAGAGCACATTTCTCGGGTACCACGTGGATGACGAACGTCAGAAAAAGAAGACACGTGAGAAGGTGCATCGTGGAAACAACGAACTGGCGAGGAAATTCGAACAGTATCAATTTATAGCAGAAAGAAGTCGGAGTGTTTTAAGTAAATATGTTTGGACAACGGAGCAAGACACAGTTTTTGTGTTAAACAATTGTTAACATTGGCCCATCCTTGATGACATGACCTGAAGAATTAAAGATATGTGGGCCGGAAACGGGGTCTTTCTTTTCCGGCAACGAACAGTATTAAGTGTTTGTAGGGAAATTGGGCTGGTTTTAATTGAGCGTGAAGTTGGGTTGGAAAAACAAATACTGTTTTCATTGTTGCCGGTGACCTAGTGCGCGGGCACTTTTGTTTTCTTCGACGAAAGAAAAAATCGGGTTCCTTGTCGTGGCCTTGTTTGTTGGCAGACATCTTAGAACTGTAAGATGCTGCCAACAATTTTAATTTCGACCAAAAAAAAAACAAACTTTGACAAAAAAAAGTTCATCTTTTACACCAATTACACGTCATTTGGAACTTAAGACTATTTCTTTCAGTTTATACTTTTGGATTTTACCAGACGCAGTTTTCGGGTACTCGTCCATAATGTGAATCTTCGACGGTATCTTAAAATGTGATAGTTTCTTTTTACAAAACTGCGCCATTTCCTCCATGGTCAGAGTAGTACCGGGTCTGAGTCTAAAGCAAGCGCACACTTCTTCTCCGAGTCGTTCGTGCGGGATCCCGATGACCTGAAACCGACTAGTACCACCCTGGCTACCCTTTAGATTCATCTATACCTGCGTGTCCAAAACGTTAGGGTGGGTATTCAAGAAATCCTCGACTTCCTTCGGGAATATGTTTTCCCCACCTCGTATAATCATGTCTTTTAACCTCCCAACAACTTTCCCATACCCATCTTCCTCCAGGATAAACTGATCGCTACAAATAAAAGTGAAGGAGCGATGCGGTACTTCTTGCGGACGTACCCTGTTTTCAACCAGCCATCCTCTCCGATCATCTCCTTGGTTTTCCCTTCGTCTTCCCAGTAGCCTAACATGTTACAGTAACCACGAATACACAGCTCCCCGGCGGTACCACAAGGTACGACTTTATTTTCGGCGTCTATAACTTTGACCTCGAGATGTTCCCCGACGTGTCCTACTGTCTCAACAGATTTATCCTGGGTCTCCTCCCATAGGTTGTGGAAAACGACAGCTGTAGTTTCGCTGAGACCATAAACAGACTAAGAAATGACACCATGATCTAGATTTTATCATACTTTGACTTTTTTTAACTTGAGGACGTTTAACATCTTCTGGAATAAGTGAGGGGAGCAGAGAGCGCCTCCAGAGACGGCAATTTCTGGTGATATGTTTTCCTGGCGCTCTTCTTGGCGTTGGACGAGATCCACATACATGGTAGGGGTACCATGGATGATCGTGCATCTAAAGTACAAAGTTAGAACACGGTAGAATTCAAAACTATACGAAATTTGAAAATTTTAATTAAAATCTTTAGTTCTGTTAGCTTTACCATAATGGCGATGACATTTGGATAAGCTAACATTTTTGACTTGCTTATTGACTGTGCCAAATTACAAAATCAAAGAAGAAAAATTAAAAAATTAAATTTTTCTATTAAAATTAATAATTCTGCTAGTTTTGTCGTTATTAGAATGGAATTTGGGCATGCTAATATTAAGAATTTTTTTTGGGCTAATATTTTTGACTTCCTCATTATACTTGCTTCTCTTCCTTTAGAGCATCTAAAGACTTGTCCGGATTGTACCCAGCTGATGGTAGCACAAGCGTGCTCCCATGGTTCAAAGCGGCCATGATAGAGATCGTGATTCCGAAAGCATGGAAAAAGGGAACTTGCAAACAGATCGTATGGTGTTTCCTACAGAGCTCGTTGCGCTTGCCTACGTAGTACCCATTATTGACTAGATTAAAATGTGAAGTTAGAGCAGCTTTCGGCTTCCCAGTAGTACCGGAGGTAAACTGCAGATTAACAGGATCATCTGGGCTAATCCAGTCCTGGTACTTTCTAACTTGTTGAATACTGTCAACACTTGCGAGATCCCGAACCTCATCGAAATGGTACGTCCCTCGTTTTTTCTCTCCTATCATAATCACGCTTTCCAGTGACGGAACCTTGGTACTTTTGATCTTCCCAGGGTCACTCTTTTCAATTTCTGGCGCTATCTGTACCAAGCTCTCGTAATAATCTTGAGTCTTAAATCTCTCGGCGCAGACAACCGCTCGGATTCTCACCTTGTTGATGCAGTACTCCATCTCCGGAGGTTGGTACGCCGGGTTCAGACCCACCTGAAATACAAACCTAAATATGGTAGTACCGGCTTTCGAGCATGACTTTTACCATGATTAACCCGACGCGGGCACACGCCATCTTCGTTATGTACCACTCTGCCAAATTCGGTGCCCATAGCCCTACACGATCGTTCTTTTGCAGACCTAGAGCCCTCAGCCCTGCAGCTAACCTATCAGTTTCCTCCAGAACTTCGTGGAATGTTAAAGTTTTATTTTGTTCCCTGGAAACTATCGCTTTTCGGTCTCCGTATTTGCGTTCCGTTTGTTCCAAAAGTGTGCCAATGGTGATATGACGTAATGGTTCCTCTCCGAGGTTATGTTTATAGCTCAGTTTTGTCGAAAAAGTCCTCGTACTGAAAGAGAAGATGTTTGTTTGGTGATGGCTTGGCGCAAACTCACAGGAATTCAGCGGGATGTTTCATTCGAACGGTCCACATGTTGTGCTACGTCGAACTTACGATAAACTATAATTGGGACAAGACGGTCATTGTCAACATGCTGACAATTAGAATGTTAAGCTAGGCAAATAATGATTACGCTGTCTGATAACATGGGATTATAGGATATTTCGCAATATGCATAGCGTAATCATTTCTTTAATATAGCATCCAATTAAAAAAGATATGGATAAATAACACGTAAAAGCCGTGATAAAGTCATCTGCTTTAAGATTTTGGAAGGTTATCTCTCTAATTTAGATGTGAGGTTAGTTGTAGGCAACCACCAGTGCAGTAATCTGTATTTTTGGGGAAGAAAGAGAAAGAGCAATCCGAAATAAAATTTATTCTCTACATACAAACTCGACGTTGAAGCAGGCTGTGAATTTTAAATAATGTTGGTAGTTCTGTCTGTCATCTCAAAAACAGCACTACCAACATGTCAAAATCGTGCAATTCCTACTAGACGCCCTCTATCTCATAATAGATTATAGTTATTTAGTATTTTATATGTTGGTATCTGTTCAAATTTGTACTCTAGTATTCACTTCCTTGGCCCAGAAAAACTACTCATTGCTCCCTTCCGTTGTCGGTGGTTTTATATCCGGCGCTTTCAAGCAACACCTCTTGTCTCCAATTCCCCCCGACACAAGTGGGCAAAACGGCGGGTACTTGTCATGAACACAATACGACCCACTCGCCCTAAAACTCGTCTAAATCACAACTTTTTTGTCTCCTCCCCAACTTACGTCAACGGAGTGAACTGTCCCATGGGAATCGGTATCCCGATCCTGTGTCCCGGTCGAGGTCCTGTGGGACATCTTCTAGAACACGGCTCGGCCTTCTTGACAAAACCCGAATGGAGACTCTCAGCCCAGTAACAGACAGCCCACACGTGGCTACACAGCTGCTCGTCAACTAAACAAACTATATAGTTGCGTACATGGTTTTTTTACTTACTCCCTGAGTTTTCGCAGTACGGCATTATTCTCCCTCCGTTGATGCAGAAATCGACGTGTCCAGTTTTGCCGGCTTCCCCGTAATGCCCAGCGTTGGTGTGGAGCACGTGGACGGCGGCGGCGTCACCGCTGGTTAACCCCGTGGAAGCTGAAACAAGAGGTCTCGCCGGATCCAAGCCCACGATCCTGTGCATTCTGAAAAGGACGGATCTGGAGATGAGCCCGCAGACGTGGGCTCCCAAGGAATGACCCACGCAGGTCATTTTGTCAGTTGGGAGTCCCACGGAACGTAGAGCCATGAGGAGTTCCCCGGTGCAACGAGCTACAGCTTTGAGGTTGTGGACGGCGGCGCGGTAGCACGGAGGTTGGGCTAGGTTGCCCCAGTCGAGGATCCAGACGTTGTAAGACCCATTGGCGATGTAAGCTACTCATTTTAGTTAGTGGTACCAAGGGTGCGAACGCTTACCATCCCGTAAGACAGCCATGGGTAGAGTACCGTCACCTCCGGCGTACCCATGAACCAATATAACATCTTCTTTGGTGTGGTCCCAGATGCTCTGAATCAACCAATCACTCTGTGTATAATCAACGGTCTGATTTTTGTCTCCACTGTATAAAACCATGATGACGTCAGGATCTGGGCACTTCTGGCGGTGGTCCGTGGGCCGGAAGGTACAATCACGGAGTGTCAAGTTCGAGATGGAGGTGTTATGAAGGTAGAGAGCATCCCGGATCGGTTGATTCGGGAGAGAAATCTCACCCCAGCAGACTACACACTTTAAAACAAACTCAACGGTACCAACAGTACTTACAGTAAAAACAGAAGAGAACGAAGATTGTGATCCGTCGTGTCATGTTGCTTTGTCACGAAGAATTTAACACAAGAGTGCCATCGTTAAAAATCCCGCTAGAAATAAGTATTGATTCGTTCGCAATAAACAACAATCGAACAGTTTGGTGATCGGAAATTGCACTGAGACAAAAATCCTAAAGCGGCCATGGGAAAGTGACGGTCAGAGAACGTGAAATGATGATGGTGGTACCACATGAGGGCAAGGGTTAACGTGGTGGTCATCAAAACCGCTTTCTTCGAGTACCTGATTAAAATTTTAGAACTTGGTAAAATGGTACTGTTAGATGAAGAAAGTGTCGTGCATATTAAAGCGGCGTCCTACTTATGAGTGACTCTTTTTTTTCTTGTGAATTAACACTTCGAGAATAAAACTACAAAGTGCCATCGATTCTCCGAGAAGCAACACCACGAACCATCCATGCAAATCCTCGACTGTTAACGAACTGGGACTTCTCGTCTCATCGTACTCTTCGTGCGTCAAGAACCCTTCAAGCGTCGCATTAAAAATCATGTCTTTAGTCCACAACTCGATGAACCCTCCTTCTTCCAATCTCCTAAGATTCTTGTTCAAAACGGGAAGTAGCGGCGAGTTATGAACGACTTTGTATGACTGGTAATTCGGGATAATACTCTCTTTCAGCAGGTGGTACTTTCTGCGCCGCGAAATATACAGAGCGATGTCGTGTTCGATCAAGAGTGCCGGAAGCTGGTCGACATCCAGATTGTAGATCATATGCTCCATCAGAGCTTCGTTCGTGGTCAAAAGAAGGAGGGCTTCGGAGTACCATTCGTACTCTGTGCCCACGTACTTCTTCCGGATTTCGTCGATGTCGATGGGAATGGAGTACACGGGTATTCCTGAAGATAACAATTCGTCTATAGTGTTGATTTCGGGGTAGTACCACCGAAGAGCCATAAAACTTGTGATTTTGCTTTGAGAGAAAGTGTTTATGATGAAGGCTGTTAAGATCCAGCTGGAGACGATGATGCGCTCCAAGGAGTTGGAAGGAAAAAGATTTATGTTGTTGGTGAACAAGATTCGAGCAACGTTGAAGACGACGCTCTGCGAGGTGTTGACGGTTTTTGAGAGCTTCCTGAGGATACTCCATGCTGTTATAACAACTAAAAACAACAATTGCGGTTGTGAAACTTACAGACTTACTCAAAGTGACTCCCAGGATGAGGAAAAAAGCACTGTGCCTGTAAAGTCTGACCAAGGATTCTCCTAGAGTGATCTCAGGGCTCTTCCGAACCAAACCACTGAGGTCGTTCTGAGCATGAGGGTACAAGTTATCAAGGATTTCGTCGTCGATCGAAAAATGCTCAGATTTCACTAAAACTGAAATGTTTCTTGAATTCAGAAGTCTCGTCTTTAGTATGTTTTTGGCAGGAAAAAATGATGACTCTAACCACGGGTTTAAGAGGAAGTTATCTAAAGTCACGACTTCGAGTCTTCCATTCAGATGCCTCAAAATTGTGTCTAAAGCTATAAAGTCTTTTCCTTGGTACCCAGAAGCCCGTTTTATGATCTTAGTACGGTCATTGAAAGTCAGAAGACCGTTAACCGTGGAACCATGAAGGTTCTGAGTCTTCTCGTAAAATAACTCATCTGTGACTCTCTGGGTTCTCTGAGCTGAATACGGATTATACGTCATAATGACGATTTCGCCATCATCCTCATACGCGATCACAACATTGATACTTTGCACCATATAGTAAGCATTAAGAATGAAGTCAACGACGAAGAACAGCGGTTTCTTGGTCAAGATCAGCACAACACGAGCTCGTGTGACTCTAATGTTTTTGAAAATCTTCCCTGAGTGCGACAGATCCGTTTCCGGGTTAAGCAGAGCGAACTTGAAATGATTGGGATTGACCTACAGACAATTAGAAAACTGAAAATGACTCTCACCTTAACCTCCATGTTTAGTTGCCCGCCGTTGAGGATGACCACGGTGTTGTTAACGCTGAGTTGTTTGACGGCAAAGTCGGAATACTCAGGTTCCACCTCGTTGACTTCGAGGAAGAGAAAACCGATTTTTTCCTGGTAGTTTTCCCGTGCCACTCGGATCATAAAGTTTTTCATGGCGGGAGACAAGGGAGAAGGATTAAGGTCCATGAGGCGGGATGCCAACGAGTAAGAAAGAGAAAGGAGAGAAAGAGTCAAAAATAGGACCATCGCGATCGGTGGCTTCCAAAGAAATAGTTTTCAGAAACAAATGTTTTAATTCAAGGCGCAATAAAAGAACACTTTTTTGATTGGATTTCATTGGGATAATGAGGTAATCATTCTGTAACAAACGCAGACACGCAGGCTTTGAAATATGACGTGTCGATGACAGTCGGTGCTACCAACTTGTCTACATAGTTCAACGTCTACCGTCTCGTTGGATTTTTGAGGTAGACGAGGAAGAGAGATTGGAGTTCAGAACGAGTAGGAGAGAGAGGAGAGACGCTATTATCAAAGTAATAGACTACTTAAAGAGATAAATGTGTCAATTTGTGGCGCAATAAAAGTACACTTTTTCGATTGGTTTCTTTGAGATAATGTGGAATAATTTTTCTATTTTGGTGTTGTAAAAAAGCTATTACCGCACTCATTTTCAATGCATGAATATGCCATTACAAAATCTAAAATCTAGGGATTTTTAGGTTGGTAACACACAAGATTAAATGTCAAATGTCAGTGTGAGTTTAACGTTACATTTTCAAGCTAAATATAGAATTTTTTACGACTGTCATTAAACCGTGGCGTTTGGAACATTAATTTTTCCAATTTCACTTGGGAAAAATAACAAAAATTTCCAAAATAATCAGAGTTTAAAAAATTGGAAAAAATACCATAAAAAACACGTTTTATAAAACTTACGGTAGTTTATAAAACATATAAAACAGTTTTTTACTATACTATTAAGGGACGTGGATACACAGGCTTTGAAATCGGACGTGACGATGACAGTCATTGCTACCAACTTGTCAAAATACTCTAGTGTACTGTTTATCATTGAATTTCGTGGAAGTTTTCGCAGGTTACTCGGATCTTAAAGTTTAAACAAGAAAGAGGAATGCTAACGAGCAGGAGAGGAAGTGAGAGAGAAGAGAAAAAATGAATGTAAGCAGTCACCAAAGAAATAGACTACTTAGAGAGACAAATATGTCAATTTATGGCGCAATAAAACAACAATTTTTTGATTGGTTTCGTTAAGATCATGTGATAATAATTCGTTGTCACGTAGGCTTTGAAATCTGGCGTCTCGATTACAGTCAGTGCTACCAACTCGTCTAAATATTCCACTGTCTTTTTCATGGTCTCTAAACTCGTCGCGTCCTCACACGGAATGTCAATAATGTTGCTGGTCTGTAAGGTTACGGTCATTATCAGGGCGACAACCTGTCAATAAAAACCACAATTTTCGCCTAGTGCAATAAATCAGCCCACATCAAATCCAAGCCCACTTGACCCAAATTTTCTAACAACCCATCTCTTATTATTCAAACAAAGTTTTCCATTTTTCTTTTTCCATGTAAACGTTGCCACGCAACACGACGTGAGTACAATACAAAAATCAGCTCGCATATTGTCAATCAGCGAACAATGCTCCGGTGCGGCCCCAGATCAAATCTATTATCATTCTAATTATCATTATTGAGCAACGAGACCGCCCCGAAAATTATGAAATATAATGCGGGGCCAATGATCGCATATTAAATGACTCTCCATTAAAATGCAGGCTCGACATTGCTACTATTTGAATAAAAACTTTCTTTTATTTGCGCGAAGACAATCGGTGCGAACTGACCAAAAATTAGAACTTCTGGGTAATGAAACGGGTTTTGCCGTTATCAGCCTAGTCGTTATGGTCGGTGAGTAAGAGTTCGAGACCAAAATGGTCAAAACAGTGTGGTGGTTTTGTATCCTGGGTGAGTTGGTACGACTGTATCAGTGACATTTTTGAGTTTTTTTTTTAGAGTGTAGTGTTGTGAATTGTTTGCAACTGGTAGTAGGGGAGTGTCCTTTTGTTTTTGAAGAACCGTGCAGACCTGACGCTATAGGTTTTATTCTAAGTAGTCGAATTAGGAATGTCACGAGGTATTACCAACTGAATCCGTTCAAGCTTCGACTACCCGATGGTTTTGACAAGACAGTACCTGTTAAAATTTTAGTCCACGGCTACGGAGGTCTGACTATAGACACGGGGATCAAAAAAATACAAAGAGCGTACCAAGAAGTCGGTCACAATGTGATCCTAGGTGTGTATAATCCATCACTGTTGGTACTACTGCTCAATTTTAGTCGACTGGGGCCCCTTATCCGAAGTCCCTTGCTACACCACTGCTTTTCTAAACACCTGGCACGTCGGCCAATGCATTGCTATCCTAGCAGTGAGCTTAATCCCACTAGGCATCCATCCAAACTCCCTCCATTTGGTCGGTTTCAGCCTAGGAGCCCACATCGCGGGTTTCACCGGTACCAACCTGAAAAAAAACCTCAATGTGTTACCAGGAAGAATCACAGGTCTGGATCCCGCGCTACCTTTCTTCGCCACTTTGAACAACGAATGGAAGCTGGACTCTTCAGACGCCCAGTTCGTGGATGTGGTACACACCAGTGCTGGTACTTTCGGGAAAATCGAGGCTTTAGGGCACGTCGATTTCTACATGAACGGGGGAGTTTTACAACCTGCTTGCTACGATGCCCCCAGTAAGTTTGGCGAGTTTGGAGACAAAGCTTGAACGGGAGTTGTAGGGCCCCCCATATGTAGCCACGTGATGTCAGGGTACTACTTTGCGGAGTCCGTTAAAGAAGGGAAGAGGTTCGTCGGGGTACAGTGCGACAATCTCGCGAATTATTTCCTCGGGTTGTGTTCAGAAGCAGCCAAAGCTGTCATGGGCGAACATGTGGACAGGAGGTAAATTTTGATTTATGGGGAAAAGTCTTGAGAACTCGTTTTAGGACTCGAGGAAGTTTCTACGTGGAGACCTCAAATTCGACGCCGTTCGCACTAGGACTTGTCTATAATTACATCTAGAACTGAATTCTTGTTATTAAACGTAGAAAAACGAGGATGTGTTTCATTTCTTTGGTTTTCTCCGCCAGTTCAGTGGAGCAGATCGCAATCTAGATCGATGACATCATTTTCTATCATATTTGTTTCATAACCGAGCGCGTGTAGGTGTGAGAACAATAAAAACTTAATTGAATGACAAATTCAATAAATATCAAGTGGGCTAGCATTTTGAAATCCGTTGGTAGCTGTGCCTGTTACGTCACAGCGTGTCATAATTTGAGGTTAACCACTTCCGAAATGTCAGCGCTACCAACATGCAAAAATGCAACGCTCACTTTGATTTTTATGTTGATATATTTCCGACCACCTGGTACTTATGAAATAACTTGTCGATAAAAAGAAGCAAACAGGAAATTCACTGGAAGTTAACATTAATTGGTACGAGTTCTTTACGCAAGAAATTCGTAACGAGACAAATTTTCCGTTCTTATCGCACTGCAATTCCCTCTCGAAATTCTCATTTTCGATTTCGTTCAGCAACCGCTCGCATCTTTTCCTGATTTCCCAACGACAACAACTATCTAATCAGTCTGCTAAAGGAAGATAACAGTTCAAAAGTGTTCTCTGCGTCGAATAGCAATTAATTGACCTGAACGAGCCGTGCGTGCATAATTATAACGTTGTTGCGTCCAAACTTTCTTCAATTCGTCGCCCAAGAATGCGCCCAAACAGTTAACGAAAATGAAGCGGTTCCTTGTCTTTTTCGTCTGTGTCAAATGTAAGTAGAAAAATGGCGGATTTTCGTAACTCGAGTAGGTGTGATTTCAGCCGTGGTTGTTACCGTTCCTGAAGATGTCAACACGAAACAAGGGACGTTGTCGCCGAGTGATACTCTCGTCCTTGGGAACTGTAAAATTGTGATAAATAAGTAAGAAACGAGAGTGAGAGACCTGAGTTTGTAAGGAAAGTTGCAGGTTGTGTCCAGATCCGGACATCACTTTTTATTTGTATTCCAAAAAACATACAGAGGTGCCTGAAGGAGTGAGGATCGGAGCCGACAAAGGGGTGTCCAATTTAACGAAAACGGCGTTCAATCCGGATCTGCCTACGAAGATTATCATTCATGGGTACAATTCGGATATGTATCTGAACGTCTTAGTGGAGATCAAAAAGCGTAAGTTGATTCAAAGCAGGCTGTGGTTTTGAGAAATGTGTTGGTACCACTGTTTGTGGCGTGACAATTTTAAAATCAGTAGCAAAAGTACCAACATATAGAAAAATTCGTCTTTTAGAAATGTGTTGGTACCTCTGTTTGACAGTTCTAAATACTACCAACATATAAAAAATGCACCGCCTACTTCACGTTTCAGTTTGAATGATTATCGGTTAAGATTAGTTCACAATGGAGTACAACGACGTTGCCGTCCAAAATTTATTGCGTGCGACTGTACCTCTGTTTGAGGCTAAGTAAGGGTCCTAAAATCGGTGGCAACAGTATATACAGGTACAACAATAAAACATTGTTTGGAAATGTGTTGGCACCTCTGCTTGTTTGACAGTTTGGAGCCAAGTGCAAGTTCCAAAACTACCAACATATTAAAAAACTACGTCTACTTCACGTTCGGATCTAATTTGTAGCCCAATTTTTCATTTTTGCAGAATATTTCCTCAAAACTCAAGACTTGAATATCTTTTTTGTCGACTGGGCGTCGCTCGCCGCCGGCCCCTGCTACCCCGCCGCCGTCTGGAACACAAAACACGTCGGTCAATGCACTTCCCAACTCGTCGAACGAATCCGCGAACTAGGCAACAAAGACATCCACCTCATCGGTTTCAGCCTAGGCGGTCAACTCACCAACTTCGTGGCCAACGCCCTCCGTCCCTACAAAGTCCCCAGGATAACCGGTCTAGATCCCGCGGGACCCGGTTTCCTGACCGCCTCCAAAGAAAACAAACTCGACAAAGGCGACGCGAAATTCGTCGACGTCCTCCACACAAACGCCCTCATCCAAGGAACAGTTGAAGAGAGCGGCCACGTCGATTTCTTCCTCAACGGTGGGGTGATCCAACCAGGTTGCTGGGCGGAAAATCGTAACACGGAAAAATGAGTCTCGACTTGTTTATTTCTCGTTTTTTTGTAGGTTTTTTTGCGTGTAACCACCATCGGGCTCCTTTGTATTTCGCCGAATCTGTAACGACGAAGATGGGGTTCTGGGGGTGGCCGTGTCCTTCTTATAGCGAGTATCTGTTCGGGAGGTGTCCCCCGAAGGAGCCTCAGATTGTCATGGGGGAAAACATAAACAAGACGTCGTCAGGGGTGCACCTGGTTATCACGGATTCGGTGTCACCCTTCGCCGTGGGGAAGTTTACAGGACCGGCTATAGAAATTTTCATCAAATCGGAACGCAACAGGTTAAACATCCTGGAAAAGTTTAAAAAAGAAGTGGAAAGTTTTATAGACGAAGACGACGTCATTGAGAGTTTATACGAGAAAATGAGGCCCCGAAATCGCACGGGTCTGGAGACTGAGACTAACTTAGATTGGATTTAGGTTATATTTTTTTAACTGGCTGTAATTTTATAGTATTGAAAACGAAGTATTTCAGCGAACGGCGCACCAGGAAAACGTGCCTAAACTAAAATTTTAATATAAGGTTCACAATGAGCAGGCGGAAATTCATAGTTACTTTGCGATTTTCTTATCTCTGAAAGATTAAAGGTCACTTTTTAGTCAGGTGGCATGTTACTAGACAACAAAAGTAGTAAACCGTTTTTGCATATTTTTTAATAAAGTAGGCGCCTAAAAAAGGTATTACAAAGGTAGCAGTGTTAGTTTCTGTGTGTGGCTACAATGACGACAGGTAACTATTTTGTTTCGCAATAATATATCTATCAATAACAGACATCAGAGCGGCTTGTAATCGATGACGTATCAACCTTAATTCGTATTCGCCAGAATGATTACAATATATCACAATGTAAATAAATTCGATTGTTTTGCTACACGAAATATCGTCAAAATGCGCTTTAAAATTATTTCGATCCTTGACCCCTTTTTTCTATTCTTTGCTTTGATTTCTCAAAATATCGTTATCACAGTATTTACGATAAGCGATAAAAATAAACAGTATATGACTAACATTATTGTTTCACTTAAGTAGGCCTTGCATGGAAATTGGCAGCATGTTATGTCATTCTCACGGTTGCTCCAAACTTGAATCTGTCAAATAGGCAGAGCTACCAACACCCTTAGTTTTCTAAGGTTGATCAGACGCAGCTTTGATTTAATATGTCAATTTTGGATTTTCTACTTCGCTATAATTATTATTTATTATTTTTATTTTTATTATGTTTTCTCCGTCGATACGAAAAGTTATCATTTTCTGTAAAATTTTATTGTTTCCCTTACCATACAAAGTAGTGATATTTTATTCATTAGTTTCTTTGTGTTTTTACGCTTTTTGATTTTACTGTTGCTATTTAATTTCCTTTTTTGTATTCAAATATACATATCGTACAATTGAAGCCTTGTTATTTGTGTTGGCCACACTGCTTGTTGTCTCTTTGTCAAAATGTCACACATGAAGGAGGTACCAACTTGTGAAAATACGCAAGGTCTGCCTAACTTTAATTTTATTTTTAATTTGAACTATGATTTAACCTTTTGTTATCAGAAACTTGCTTCATGACACTTATCAAGAACGTATTTCATGAGATTAGCCCCTAACCTCCACTTGTCAGTAATCTGTCAAAAATACTTGTTATATTTCTTTGCAATGTTACTAATTGTTGTGTTTCTTTTTTTGCTTCATGTTTCTGTTCAAGGTAATTTTTTTCACACTAACAATGTTCTTCCAGTTGAATTCGTCTCTGTGTTATGTTTTTAGTCTTTTTAATTTCTGTCTTGCTGTTTAATAACTTTTTGTTTTGTCTTTTCTATTGGTGACATTGCTTGTCGTCTTTTTGACAACATGTCGGGCACTGTAAAACTACCAACATGTAAAAAAACGCAAGGTCTCCTTAACCTCAATTTTATTTTTAATATGGACCATGATTTAACCTTTTCTTATCAAGAACGTACTTCATGACATTTGCTCCTAACCTCCACTTGTCGGTTTTACGTCAAAAATATAGTAAAATTTATTATTATTCGCCTACTTCCTAGTGTGAATTTTTAAAAATTGAGTGCCGTCTCTATGTTATGTTTTATTTTAATTTCTGTCTTGGTGTATAAAAACTTTTTTTTTTGTGATTTGTATTGGTAACACTGGTTGTCATCTCTTTGACAGAATATCGGGCACGGTAGAGCTACCAACTTGTAAAAAAACAGAAGTACTCTTTAATCTCAATTTTATTTTCAATATGAATAATGATTAAGCTTCTTACATCAAGAACGTTCTTCATGACATTTGCTCCTAACCTCTACTTGTCAAAATTCCTCGTTTTATTTCTCCAGGATGTTTTTTCTTCTTGTACTTGTCTCTCTGCTTCGTGTTTCTTGCCAATACAATTTTTTTCAAACTGTCTTTCCAGTTTACTCTCCAGACTTCTTAGCGAAGATCCCCTCGGTGGATTACTGCTTCGCCGATGCCAACAAAACCGACATCTTCTACTATTTATTCAAAAGCAACTCCCAGACCACCGCCCTCATCATGCACGAAGATTACCTCCTCCCAGATGACGACAAAAACCTCCCCATGAAAATCTTCCTCCATGGTTTTACCTCGAACGTCACATCACCATGGTACAAAAAAATGAAACAAGAATATTTCAAGAAGGGGAGGCACAACATCGTGTACGTCGATTGGTCAATCGCCGGTAACAAAAGCTTCAAGGTGTCTTCAGCAAATGTCAAGCCTGTGGGGGAGTACATCGCGGATTTCATCGTGAAGTTGGAGGTCCCCCCGGAGAACGTTCATATCATTGGTAAGAAAACACAAAAGAGAAGTGTAAATTCGATGGGTTCTTAGGTCATTCGTTGGGTTCCCACCTCGCCGGGTTCGTTGGGAAAAACTTCTACAAGAAAACGGGGAAGAAACTGGGGAGGATCACAGGAACGGATCCTGCTGGACCTGGATTCGAAGGAGTGGAGTACGAGGGGAGGTTGAGCAAGTACGATGCGAGTTTCGTGGATGTGATACACACGGACGTGAGGTTTTTCGGGATTGCGAAAGCGATCGGGCATGTCGACTTCTATGCGAATTTTGGGGGGCACCAACCGGGGTGTCCGAACAGGGAAGAGGACGGTAAGTTTGGTAACTTCCGCAACGTGTTCATTGTTTTTCTCTTTAGAAAATTGCAGCCACGCGCGCTCCAACGAATACTTCATCGAAAGCATCAACACCAAATCTCTCGCGTACGCCGCGAATTTTGGGGAAGGCGAGTACACCATCGTGCCCTCCCATATACAGGAGGAGGTTGTTTTCGGCGATGCAACTCCCCCAACCACCAGAGGCATTTTTTATCTGATCACGAATAGAACAGCGCCTTTTCTTATTCCCCCGAAGCCGAAAAAAATAAAAAAACATTGATCAGTTCCTTTTTATTTCAGTATTAACAAAACAGACTCCTTTCATCTCCGCGCTGATGTCTTCGGCGCCAAAGACGTACTCCCCGCTGTTGTTACAAAGCCCCGCCATGTAGCGCGTCCACGATTCGCACCGGTGACACGAAAACTTAACGTTGTTGATCATTTCGATGAAATGAACGTAGCTCCTGGTGTGGCTGCAGTAGGCTAAAAAAAGTGTGAAAGGGGGGACCACGAGGGGTACTTACTGTCTTCTATGAACTCGCCCACGGAAGCGATGTGAAGATCGCGACAGTCGGGTTGGACGCCGATGCCGCCGTTGATGTAAATGTCGAAGGTTCCCGTGGGCGGGTAGTATCCGTAGAGAGCACCGTCGGTGTGGATGACGTCTACAATGTCGGCGTCTTTGGCGTCGAGACGATTCGACTTTTTCTCTGTCCGGAAACCGGGGCCCGCCGGATCTAGAGCCGTGATCCTGGAGACTCTTCGGTGGGTCTTGGATTTGACGGTTTGGGCGGCGAACCCGGCGATGTGCGCTCCCAGCGAGTGCCCGACTAGATGGGTTTTTCCCACGGGTAGATCATGGTTGAGGATGAAGCGCGCTATGATGCGGCCTGGAACCAAAGGTGACTACTTTGGCAGCACGGTCGGGTTACGTACCCACGACTTTGGAGTTTTGGACTGTCGATGGATACGCCGACATCGCGACTCGGTGCCAGTCCACTTGGATGACGTTAAAGTCACCTTTCTTCAGGTACTCGTCGGTGATGTGATGGTACCACGAGCGGTTACGGTTGTCTAAGTACCCATGGATCACCATTTTCGTGGGTTTGGTGATATCGATACCGTCGTGGGTGTTCAAGGGGATTTGGATGTCGGAGTTGTTACGTGTGAAGAGGTAAAAGGTTACATCGTCGGTGGTTACATCTTCGGGTCGGAATTCCATCAGGTTTCGGACCAGGCCGACGAACTCGGAGAGGTTGTAGTCTTTGAGGTCTTGGTCGGTGACAACTGGTGTTGGTTAGAACAAGGCTGGGAAATTAGATTTTGGTTACCTGAGCGTGCGAAGAGGAGAAGGAAGAGAACCAACATGTCGACTGTGCGCTTCCAAGTCGGAAAATAGACTTAGTTGTTACCACCGGCGCGTAAAATCGGGCTAAATTGGACGATAATTTTGCGTTATCAAACGTAAATTCCCTAGAAATTAGTTATCGTATTACAAGGCTCCATTAGCCATGATTAGTTGGCGTAATTGCACTTTACGCTCTTTGATCCGACGTTCAATTTGTTAGGACAATGAAAAAACACTTACTTTTTTCCAATTTATTTAAAAAATAAACTTGCTATTACACAAATGAAGGTACAAATAAACTACTAAATTGCACCTACTTCTATATACACAGAAATTTGATTGCTTCTAAATTGACTATTGTTTCCGCTACCAAGCATTACGAAACGACGTATAAAAATCTCACATTATTGGTCGAGAGTTCAAGGTTGCACGCTATTTCCCGGAGGAGCCGCCTCTTCGTCGCTATTTTCTTCGCTTTCGTTGGTCTGTTCCTTCACTTCGTCGACTTCGCCCATTAAGGCTCTGTACTTCTTCGCGATGGCCTCCCAGTCGGTCACGTGTTCGATTCTCGTGGTGTGAGCCGCGAAGCTCAGTTGAGAGCCCAAAGGACTCAAGTGGGCTACCGACAGAGCCACGGATTCTTTGGGGGCGACTTGACTCCCTTTCTTCACTTTGGATAACCATTTGGCACCGGCTTTGGACCGCGGACTCAACTGTTGAGGCCGTTGGAAGCTACCCATGAGATGCACGAGGCTCTGCCGCTTCCGAGCTTTCACTAGAAACAACCCTTTCAAAAACTATCTCCGGAAGCGGAAACGTACCTCGTTTCTTGCAGATGTTGACCAGATAAAAGAGCCACGTGGTGATGAGGTTGATGGGGCTGGGCGCCGTCGTCGTTCGATGCATCGACCGGATGAGTTTGCTCAGCCCGAACTTCCACTCGATGTCCGATTGGGCCTAAGAAGAGAAGCGTGAGCGTTCGATTCGTCGATAATCGCTAGGATGGTACACGGGTGGCACGAGATGGAGAGGATCATTATTGGTCGTTTTTGTACAACGTATCTACAGGGCGTTTTTACAAAAAAAAAAGATGCAAGAGAACACTCAAAACGCAAAAAACGTGCTACCAACTTCTACAAAACTGACGACTAGTTCGCACGGTTTGAAAAATCTACATTCGGTTGAACTCCGTCGTTACTTACCGAGCGCCCGAGAACGAGAGAAGGTTGCGGCAAACTACGAAAAGTGCACGAAGATCGAAATTTAGGAAAATCAGGCAGAAATGCAAAGCTGCCTTGAAGGTCTGGACGCAGGAGGTAGTCTCCTGTTTTCAGCCTTCTCGGCTGTACGTACGTCATGTAGATTTTCCAATCGTTTTAAAAATACCAAGCAAAAACAGTTGAAAAACGTGTGTGCGTCTCAAAAATGCAAAATCTCTACAAAACATCAATGTGGATCGTCAAAAGTACAGTTTGTTTGAACACCGCAGACATGTAAAGCTGAAACGGTACTTTGTTCGAAGGCGTAAGCTCATGATTTTGTACACGTTATGAGTGAACTGAACTGAGCGGAGCGCCGCGAGTGTCGCTTTTATATTCTCGAGGCTCCGCCCACTTGTTTTGTCGCCAAGGAACCGGGTTCTACGAAGCTTGTCTGTCCTGCGTGTCTCTACAATGATTCAGTCCAAGAGAACTGGTTTCGCGAAGAACAAGCAGCGTGTTGTGGTGCTACAAACACTGGTCTACCTTGGCGTTACCTGGATACGCTGATAGGTATCCGTCATCATAGCAATGAGCAGATTAATCAGCACTACGACAGAGACGAGCATGTATACGCCGAACACAATCTTAAAAAGGACCTCAGTCCACGTGGGTTGGTTATTATTTTTCGTACTACTATAGGTGTCGATTTTCAAGGAGTCTGTGGTGGTTTGGCCGAAAACCGCAAAAAACAGCAACTCGAAAGCGCTGATCGGGTTCTTTTGGACTGGAAGCATAAAACAAGAAACAGTGATTACCTGGATGCGTTGGTACGTATCGGACATCATGGCAATTAGAAGATTTATCAAAACGACGACGGACACCAACATGTAGACGCCGAAGACTATCTTGAAGAGGTTGTCGGTCCACTGAGGCCGCAGCGGACGCTTAGGATTTTCCTTATCCTTGGTGGTCAACTCGTCGTATGTGGTCATGCCGAAAACGGCGAAAAATAACAGCTCGAAGGCTAGCAGCGGGTTCATTACCACTGGGAACATCACACTAGTCAACATACACCACACTCTTTGTCATGCGGACGGGACAAGAGGATCCTCCTCAACTAAGTTGAGAAGGATCCCAAGACAACACAACAGACGGCACAGACACAGACAGACAACATACGTTTACAAGCTGACGACGACACGTAACGGGGACACCTAAAAGGACAACTATTAGCGCTATACACCCAAAACAACAGAGAGACAAGGGAAGTCGCTACAATCAGTGGCCACAGCGGCACTTACTGGACGGAGAATGCTTCTTACGAAGGTGCCCGCGAAAAGGGCCGTCCACGGCCGGAGGGACGATCCATTCGGCGTCCTCCGCCAACGATGCCTGCTCTATTTACGTGATTAAATTTCCGCAAGAACTTCCTAAAACTACCGCTAAGAAAAACTCTCCGACTCACCGTCGATAAAATATTTTCCTTTCCGCGCGTTCAGCTCCCCGTTCTTGAATGGTTGGTTCAAGGCCACGAACTGCATGGAGAAACCGAACACGAAGATGGCCAACACCGCCAGAAACCTCGCCAGGTCTTTCATCAGATTACCGATGATGATAGCCCACGGTCCGAACAAGTGATGGAACGACAAAAAGTCCAAGATTTGAACGCAAGCCAGCACGAACGACAACGCGAAGAGCTGGTTCCGACAGTACATGAGCGTCGGCCAATAGTTGCGTTCGATAAACAAGATTCCCATCAGGTGCACTCCCACTCCGAAGATACTGAAGAGGAGAACGGACAGTTTGATCCAGCCCAATCCCGATTTATCACTGGGATTGGTCAGTTCGAAGAGGAGGAGGCCGCTGAGCCAGATTAGGAGGATCCATTCGTACGAATAAGGGAAGAGGTTTTTACGCACGACGGCGTAAGGAGGAGTGATGCCGACGATGAGGAGGAAGAGCATCAAGTAGATGTGGGAAGTCAAGTACGACATGAATTTGATGATGGGAACTTTGTAGTATTTGTGGCCGAGGGGGAGAGTAAAGGCGATCCACACCGGGGGACAAATTATGAAGAGGACGAAGAGGAGGAGGGTGCGCCACGCGGCCCAGGTGAGGGCGCCCCGCCACAACTCCTGAAAAAAAAAAAACACAGTGAGATGTCGTACGACAATAAAACACGTGTTAGTTCGCAGACATTTACTTCTTTACCTGGAGATACCGCTGGACCACCGTGTGAGCGATGACCTCCTTCTGCTCGTTCTCGATCAAAACGTCCAAGAACTCGACATTCCTCCGATCCGTGGCCGTGAGAATCTTCCCCGCGGAGTCTGCTCCCGCGGCCAACGCCAAAAGCTCCGTCGCCATGGCTTCGCAGAACTTTCCAGCGGCTATCAAATCTTTAGCTCTCTCTTTTTCCTTCCCCGACAAAACTATTAAAATGTTCGATAATTTGGCAGCAGTGTCCACCGGAGCCGGCGACACCAAAATAAACTCTTCGATCGGTTTGTTATTGTGGTTCTTCGAACAAACCATGAGATTATAAACAAACCTCCGATCTTCCATCAGCGCGTACGTGTCGTGTTCTTTCGTCATGAGATACTCCAACACGTCGTGGTGGCCTTCGGACGCCGCGAACCATATCGGAACTGCCCCCAAGTTGGTTTCGGACTTCGGAGAAGCTCCCGACTCCACCAAAAGCTTGACGACTTCGAAACAGCCAGCTCTGGAGGCGCAATGTAACGGGGTCCACCCGTTTTTATCAGGAGCGTTGATTTCTGCACCTTGACCTAAAAATATTTCTTATCTGTATCGACGACCTTAAACTCAAACTTTTGGGTTGCTTTCGGGTTAGTGGAACGAAAGCTCGAACACGCAAATTCTTTTACTAACCTAACAATACTTCCACCATCTGATAATGGCCATGTGTTGCGGCAATGTGAAGGCCGGTTTTTCCGTGCTTGTCGACGCTTTGGAGAAGTTCCGCGGAACGGCTGAGAAGAAGACCGACGACGGTGGTGTGGCCGCCGAAGCAGGCCAAGTGCATGGAGTTGTAGCCCTGAAAGAAAAAAAAAATCGATGGTTTCGGGGTACTCGAGTTTTAATTGTTTTTTCGCATGTTATATTGTATTGGCAAGTCATTTGCTGAAAATAGAAATGAAGAAACTAGGTTTTATTGGGTGGCGTTATTGTTTCGTTATCTAGAATCTGATCGGTGATTAGGTCTTGAAAACTTTGGTGCAATTATTTTCGAAGTGGGAACTGAAGTGTGCTTTTTTTTCAAATGTTGGTAACGCTGTTTATGCTTTTGACAGAACTGTCAGGATCACATTTTAACCTTAAAGCTAACGCAATAGGAAATCTAACGAGGAATCTAAAAGGGAATTCTGCTGAGAAAGAAGTCTAGAATTCTAAAGAAGAAAAGAAAATTGGAATATGAAGATCAATCTAAAGAAAAAACGAAAACGAAACTTACAGAAGAATTCTTCGAAAAAAATCGAAAGTAGTCAAAAGGAACTCTAAAAAGGACTCTAAAGAAAATGAAATCTAAAGAAAATCTTAAAAATCGGTAATCACCGAATTTTGGTCGTTTCGACACAAAATAAAACTGCTCAAAATTTCAAACCCGGAAAACTCCGGTACCTGGACTCTCACGTCAATTCCGAAGATACCGTTGAATTCCTCGTGAAATTTATGACATATTTTGCCAAATATTTTCTCAAACAAATTTCCATCGATTAAGTCAGAAATTATTTCGACCTTCATGGTCTCATTCGACGTGCAAATCACGCAACATTGCACACCAACTAAAAAAAACAGTTGCATACTCGTTAAACTTTATTATTATTATAATAATAAGCAAACACGCAGCATCCAAACTTAACTTTCTTATTGATCAACCGTAAAGTGTTGCGAAATGAATTACCATAATGGCTCATACTCTGACTAACGCTTTCCTAGCATGCTACCCCCAATTCCACTAATCAAAGGTCAACCTGACTCACATTTTCGTGGGTGGCGGCGTCCACCTGCACCCCCGCGCTGTTGAGCAGCAACCTCACCACGTTCTCGTTCCCAGAAAACGAAGCAAAATGAAGCGGTGTCATCGCAGATTCGTTTCCCAACGCCGGAACTAACGAAGCTCCATTGGGAGGCTCCGATTTAACGGTGCCGGGGACGTGAGTCAGCAACTCTCTCACGGTATCAGCTTGGCCGAAATAAGCGGCGACGTGGAGAGGTGTGACTCCTAGTTTCTTACTGATAACACGAAGAGTGTTAGAAGAACGTAAGACTTCGAGGACGTGTCCGTGGCCGTTTTTGGCGGCGAGATGAACGGCGGTAAAGCCGCCTTTGTTTTCGTCGGTAATAGAAGCTCCGGCGCGGACCAAAGCTTTGACTACTTCAGCGTGGCCACCTTCTGCCGCGATCTGTAAGGGGGTGGCGTCGGTGAGTTTGTTGCGAGCGGAGATTACACCGGCTCGGTCGAATTTCATGAGCTCCTCGATGACGGTGACGCTGCCTTGGGCGGCGGCGATGTGGGCGCAGGTATTGCCGTCTTTGGTGGTAGCCATCACCAAGCTGGGGTGCTGCTGAAGGAAGAGTTTGGCGACTTCGGAGTGGTTGTTCTGACAAGCGGCATGGATGGGCTTCTGACCTAGTTTGAACAGTATTAAATTGAGCTAGTTCTTTGAGGTGGCGTACCGTAGTAATCCGTTTTAATTTCATTTTATGATTATAATCGAGTTTCGAGGGTGATAAATTAATTAGAGGTGATTAGTCGTATTAGATCTGTGGTCGCTAGGGGAAAGCGTGTAGAATGTTTTATAAAATGATCGGGATATGTGTTAGGTGCATGTATAAATGTGGAGGAAATGAAAGATTAAGATTTCTTTGTTTTTTAGTATTTTCACGGTTTACTGAATTGTCAAAGTAAATTTTTGTTTGTGCGCGTTCCGTTGCCCATGGCGGGTCTTTTGCGTTATTACGATACCTTGTTCGTCGGTGGCGTCGATGTCTGCGCCGAGTTCTAGGAGAAGGCGACACACTTCTATCTGTCCGGCGGCGGCGGCTAAATGCAGCGGTGTTTGTTTCTTCAGAGTTAGAATGTCGATGACCGCGTTGTGGTCTTTGATGAGGAACTTCACCAAGTGGATGTAACCGTTCATGGCGGCTAGATGGAGAGCTGTTCTCCCGTTTCGAGACTTGGAGTTGATGAACGCCTTGTGGGAGAGTAAAGAGTCGCACACTTGGAGGTACCCGTGCTCTGCGGCTAAATGTAAAGCTGATCTTCCTTCGGTATCGAAAACATCGACTCTCGCGTGGTTCGCCAGGAGGTTATTAACCATCTCCTGATGCCCTTTGTGGGAGGCTATCGATAAAGGCGTCCACCCGTTCATGTTCTGCTTATTCAACGCTTTCTGCGCGTCCGTCGGCGTCATATGAGCGATCATCTCCATGAGGACGTCGTTGTTACCAGCTTTCGCCACGTAGTGGAAGGCGGTTTCGTGTTGCTTGGTTTGAAGTTGCACATCCGCGCCGTTCTCCAAGAGTAACTTCACGACTTCCTTATCGGCGAACGGTAGTTCCACGTCGTCTTTCTTCACCGCGGAGACGTAGTGTAAGGCACTTTCTTCGTGGTGGCTCAGTTCGTTGATGTAAGACGCCGCGACGTCGTTCCCTTTGTGTTCTTTCAAATAGGTGATGAGGTGTCGTACGACGTCGGGTCTGCAACCGCGACTCGCCAAATGAAGAGCGGTTTCACCGTGTTGGTTCTTGAACTGGGGATCTCCGCCGTCTTCTAGGAGGAGGAGGAGCGTTTCGAGGTTGCCGTATTGAGCGGCGACGTGGACGGGAGTTTGACCGTCGTCGGTCGTCAGGTTGGGGCCGGCGCCTGATTTTAAGAGCATAAGAGCGCAGCGTTCGCCGTCTTTGACGCGGGCGCCGATGTGGAGGGCGGTTTCCTTTAGCTTTCCCCCTGGAATTGTAAAAATATGTTTTTTATACTATTTTTTTCTAATTTGATAGTTTAGGTTTTTTCCTGCACTTCGCTCGAAATACGTCAAATTGCAGAAAACGCCACGATTAGCTTCCTGTCGACAATATTTTGTCCTTGGTTTGAAAATGTAACCTTAAACACACACTGACATTTGACCTTTCGTCCACCGTGTGTTACCAACCGAAAAAAAGTTCCTAAATTTTGGGTTTGGTGATGGCTTATTAACGTGTTCAAAATGAGTGCGTTAACAGCTTTAATACAAGAAAAATATTACGCAACGCGTCATCGATCGTCTGGAAATAATTAGAATCCATCACTCACCTCTAATATGAACGTCCGCCCCCCAGCCTAGAAGAGTTTCTACCACTGCGGGTTTGGCCGACTCCACCGCAATGTGTAGCGCCGTGTAATTTTCCTGGAAATTAATTACTAACAACAACGGACCGAGAGTGGATTCTTGCGTGACACCCTAAATCAAAAATTTCGCTTACATTAGTAGTAACATCAACTTCTTCTCCTTTCTGCAGCAACGTATTGATTATTCCAACATGGCCGTATCTCGCCGCCGTATGAATGCTCCTGGCGCCGTCCTACAAAAAATTCATTTCCATACCAAAGCGACCGTTTGCAATTCAAATTCTACCTTGTTGGGCATATGCAGGTAGACGCCCTTCTTGAATAACATCGTGACGCAATCGGCGTGGCCGTTGAGCGACGCGATATGCATAAGCGTGGAGCCATCCTTCGTCCTCTCGAAGATACTAGCTTTGAATTTATCCACCAACAACTCGATGATGTTAGCGTGACCGTATTCGGCGGCCAAATGCATGGGAGTGCGGTCCTGGTTGTCGGTGACGCTCGCGGACGCTCGAACGCCGTAAAAGTATTTCACCAGGACTTCGTCGCCTTCAGCGGCGGCAATATGAAGAGGAGTTTGCCCTTCGCCGTTGCGAATATCGACACTCGTGCCGTAGTCGACGAGGATCCGCACCTGTTAACAGTGGATTAGTCGGGGGCGGCGGGAAAAAGAGCGACTACCATGTCGATGTCTTTACGGCGGACGGCGAGATGGAGAGCGGTGTCGCCATTGGCGGCGGCGGCTTTCACTTGTTCGGCCGTTTGGGCGCTGAGAAGCTCCCTGCACATGGACTGGTTGCCGGCTTCCACGGCCAGCAGGAGCGGGATTTTTCCTCTCTGTGAAAACAATTGTTAGAAATGACGGTGGATGCGCCGGGATACATGTTTGACGCAGTTACTGGAATTTTCCTCGATGTTTATATTTGTAATGAGCAATGTTAGTGCCAGTCACGACGGAGGCTCTGATTTAATTCGATCATTGCTCTTTCATAAACGTCCACGTGAATCCGTCAGGAAATCAAATAAAACCGCACGCTTCCTTTCAACATGACTTTAAAAATTCCCTCGTCATTCACACGAGTTTTTAAAAATAACTGGCCACGTGCCGCCCCCCGACCCGCCAATAAAATCCATCGAATCCATTGACATTTGTATTTTGTGAGTTTTTTCCTGAGCCCTTCGAAAGCCATCTTGTACCAGGTGCTGGAAATCTCGACACGCGACTCATAGGATTCCGTCGATTCGATGGAAAACGAATGTCAACTAATTGCTATCTAAAAACTCCACTTACCCCGTCTGGTTTCAAGCGGATGTCTTTTCCGGCGGCTTGCAGGAGGGCTCTCAGGATCGCCGTCGCTGTCCCCGTTTGTCTCGACGCCACGAGATGCACCGCCGTTTGGTTGCGACTCTGAAAGTTGTAACTTGACACTAAGAGTGATATTGGAATTATTTCAACACTTGCTGAAGAAGTCGGTGTTGGCATGGTGACTGACAACAATTTACTTGCTAACTTTCGTTTTATTGCAATGTTTAAACTTTGTACAAACATGCAAAAGTTGGAGTTAATCACGAGCGGGTTTCGTCGTGACAGGAGAGGAGATAATTAAATTAATTTCGAGTCGGAAAGTTACAAGTTAATTAGTACTTACGCCACCGGTGGAGTAGGGGTCCACGCCACGCTTGGTCAGGAGGAGCTTGACGACGTCTTCGCGGGAGTACATCGCGGAGATGTGGAGGACGTTGTAGTTGTCCTGAAAAAAAAATGAACGGATAGGAAAATTAATTTTAAAGCGTTTTCTCAATTTTGGGAACGTTTGGGGAAAGTTTTCATTGTAAAAAGTGACGTTTAGTATGAACTAAGTCCCAAGAAAAATAACCAATATAATTTTTTTTATGGAATTTTTTTTATTTCTGTATTTAGACGGAAGAAAAAAGTGGCCACTTTTGCCAAGAATACTATTTTAAAAAAAAAAACTTGCGCATTTTTGAAGAATTCGAATGTGGTTCAATTGTTAAAATATTTTTCGTTGTTACATTTAGACGAATAAAACAGACAAGAAAATGGCGCAATTTAATTAAACGAAAGCTTTTAATAGAAATTATAACTTTTAGCGCAACTGGTCTTAAAAATCGTCAAAAAATGAAATAGATGAAAAATTTTAGGAAAAATACTTAAAACTTTAATATTGAAAGCTTAAAATCCGAAACTCAAAGTGTGAAACCTGAAAACAAAAATTTCAAAGACTGACACCGCCCGAAAACTAAAAGATTGAAAATGAAAAATTGACGACTAAAAATGTTAATTCACAATCTAAAAATATGAAACTTTTAGAAAAAAAAAACTAAAAACTTCTAGAAACCAAAAGTGAAAAACCTGAAATTCTTAAATTTGAAATCTAGAAGTCCGAAAAAATTACTAAAAAATTTAGTTTGAAAACTAAATAAAAACTAAATTAGAAAACTGCAAGCCTGAAACCTCAAAACCAAAAAAAAGTGACAACATTTTATACAATTTAAGCTTTTAGAAGAAATTAGAAATTTTACCGTACCTTGTAAAAATCGGCAGAAAATGAAAAAAAAAAATTTAAAAAAATTCGTTTGAAACCCGAAATTTAAACTTTTATAAGAAAAACCAAAATACTTAAATATTAAAGGCTTAGGATTAGAAAACTGAAAGCCTGAAACCTGAAAACCAAAAAATGTAAAGGCTAAAAACCCACAAATTGAAAAAAATAAAAATTGACCAAAAATCTTAGTTTGAAAATTTAAAATTTCAGAAACTTAAATATTAAAGATTTGAATAAAAAAAACTTAAAGTTTGAGATCCAAAAATTAAGAACCTGAAAACTTGAAATTTTTAGAAAAAAACCTGAAAAATTAGATATTAAAGGTATAAATTTTTAAAGCCAAAAGTTAGAGATCTGAAAACCAAAAATTTAAAGATTGAAAACTAAAAAAAAAAAATAAAAATCGATGAGTATTAGTTGGGAACTAAAAATTTTAAACTCTCAGAAGAAAAAAACTAAAAACTTCAATGTAAATTTATTTTAAATTTTAATTTTAATTTTAATTTAAATAAAAAACCTGTAAATTTGAGATCCACAAACCAGAAGTTTAGACTAAAACCTGAAAACTGAAAAAATAACTAATAAAAAATGTATGTCTAAAAATGTTAGTTTGGAAGCTGAAAACCTGAAATTCCACGAAATCAAAAACTAATAACATAAGTACAAAAGACTCAAAATCTAAAAAACTGTGAAACTATAAAATCAAAAATTTAAAAACTAGAAAACCGAAATCTGGAGAAGCCATTAAAAAATTCTTGTTTAGAAGTCAAAAAGTTAAAACTTTTAAAAGGGAAAACAAAATATTTAAATATTAAAAGCTTCAGATTAGAAAACTGAAAATTTAAAGTCTGAGATCCAAAAAATTGAAAATCGAGAAAAAAAACTAGAAACTAATGCCTAAAATTATTAGTTCGAAAGCTGAAAAACTCGAACAATAAAGACTGAAAATCTAAACACTAAAAGTAAAAAACCTGAAAAACAGAAATTTAAAAACTGGAAATCTGAAAAAATTATCAAAAATTTTGATTTGAAAGGCAAAGTTGAAACTTTTAAAATAAAAACCAAATTAGAAAACTACCAGTCTGAAACCCCGAAATCGAAAAGAAAAGTAACGAAATTTTGTAAAATTCAAGCTTTTAAAGGAAGAACTAAAAAAATCGCCATTTTTTTCTTATTTTATTGAACTTTTTAAAATACCGCACAGATTATAGTGAAAATTGTCTTTAAAGATTTCTAAGCGTGCTTTTATTTCACCCTGTGTACAACGAATTCCGTAAAAAAAAAATCGAAATTTCTCGTTTCTGTACTTAGCCCGAACAATTCAACAAAGAAATTTGCTCTAAAAAATTTTCCTGATCGTGTTTCCTCATTTTTGTTCATAAAACGTCCCCCTTAAACTTATTCCAACAAGTACGATATAAACTATCCATAATTTCCTAATATCGTTCACGTATCGAGCACACGCCCTCGTTATGGATTTCGAGCTAATTATGGACTTGCATGATTGAGAGCAGAATTAATCGTTGTAAATTTACGAAAAAATGGGTGCAACTCGGATTAATATCGGCGAATCGGGTCTATATTTCGGGGATTTATGAAGCGGAAGGGTGTGACTCGTGCTAAAAATATAGCAGCAGTTTAATCGGTTAATGCACGCTGCAATCCACGATTTATTCCCAGCGAATGCAAATTTCTCGGTCAAAACGAAGCGAAATTCACCGTGGCGTCGGCGGTAAAAAAAAGAAAACATTAAAAGAATTTAAATTTCAATTTCTGTGTTTATTTGAATTTTATTTCCACTTCGTTTTATGTTTTTATCGACCGGGGGAAATCCCGGCGCATCCACCATTTTTTGGACGTTTTTTTCTGGTACCCCGCGTGGGTTGAAGTCAACCTTGAAAACTCTTAGATCAACTCTAAAAATAAAATCATAGCGCGCGCTAATGAATACATTAGCACACAAACGAAGTTATTAAATTAGCATATTTTCCTCATGTTCAATTCAACGTCCAACTCCTTCTCATTGCTACGATAATGTCACTTTCTTATTGTAAATGTGTTCTACTTTCTTCCCGGCGTTCTCGGGACGTCCATAACTAACGTGAAATTAACCAGATTTTTATGCAAATCGCAGAACGGTCTAATTTAAGAAAACGCTCGTTTTTAGTCGCCGTGCGCCAAAATAGCGCATCGCCATCGATACAACACTTGATGCTTTCCACGTGTTAAAGCTCGGAGCTTTAAAGCGTTGCGAACATAGATCAATTGTCTATTAATATTCATGTAAGCTCAAGATTCCATGATTATCAAAAGGCGTGTTAAGCGAAATTGGGGCACTGCGTCACGCAAACGGAGAAGAATTTCTTCATTGGAAAAAACGGCTTTCATTTTTTGACCAAGACGATCGATGATGTGTCGTTTCCGTTGTGAAGAAAACACAAAAGATGGGGAGGTTTCGAAGAAAAATGCGATTTGTCGCATAAATCAAAATGCAAACAATGCAAGATCGATGGGCGAGGTTTTGCCGTAATTAATTGGGAATACAAAGGTGGAGGTGGACAAAAAGCGTTTTAACGAATTAGATAAACAATGTTGGGAAACGTACATTTTTTGGGGGGAGGCCTTGGATTCTCTTTTTATGTTGGTAGTGGTACAGTGGACTTTGATTTGCTCAAAATCATGCAAGCTTGTGTTTAGGTCCGAATCCATGATCGGGGTGTGTGCCCGATTGGGAAATTATCGACGATTTTTGCATTCGCGTGCGGAATTTCGCGCCTGTTTATGTCCAGAGGGACCAAATGAGAAATCACCATGAGGAAAATTTTGTTTACTTGCAGTTGGCACTCAAATTAGACTGAAATTTGGAAACTTAAAAATAAAAAGTCAAAGTTAGAAGAAACTTGAAAACTGAAATTTTACGATTAAAATATTTTGAAATTTGAAAAATTCTAAAACTGAAAATTTAAAACTTCTAAAACAAAATCCTAAGATTTTTAATATTTAAGACTCAAAGTCTGAAAACTGAAAGTATGAAACCGAAAAACTAAAAAAATGGCGAAATAAAAATTGATGGCCAAAAATACAAATTTGAAATTTTTAGAGGAAAAACTTGAAAACTTAAATATTAAAAGTTTAAAATTATAGAACTAATAGCCTGAATTCTGAAAACGGAAACTTAAATGGAAAAAACTTGAAAACTGAAATATTGATGATTAAAATATTACTTCAAAATTTGAAAAATTCTAAAACTGAAAATTTCAAACTTCTAGAACAAAAACTAAAAGTGTAAAACCGGAAAACTAAAAAAATAACAAAATGAAAATTGGTGACTAAAGATATTTAGTTTAAAATCTGAAAATTTAAAACTTTTAGAAGAATAATAGGAAAAATTAGAAATTAGAAAACTGAAAGCCTGAAACGTAAAAACCAAACCAAAAATTGTGTTACCAAAAACTTGACGAGTGAAAAAATAGAAAATTGATGAAAAATTCGAGTTTAAAGTTTGCAACCTTTAGAAAAAAAAACATAAAAATGAAATATCAAAAGCTTAAATTCTGAAACTTAAAGTTTGAGACCTGAAAAATATTTGTAGACTGAAAACGTACAAACTGAAAAAAATAAAAATTGATGACCAAAAATATTAGTTTAAAAGTTTAAGATTTGAAATGTTTACAAAAAAAAAAATCTTAAAAACTTAAATATCAAAATCTAAAAATTAGAAAACTAATTATTATTTGAAATCTGAAAATCAAAAATTTAAAGACTAAAAGTCTGAAAACTAAAAAAAAAATAAAATAAAAAATGGTGATTGAAAATATTGGTGTGAGAACTGAAAACTTGAAATTATCAGAAAAAATCAAGAAATTTAAGATTAAAAACTTAAGAACTAAAAAAAATAGTAATATTTGGTTTAAACTCTGGAAATTTAAAGTAATCGGAGAGCTTAGAAATTAATGATTTGAAATTAAAAAATTGAGAGCATAAAACCTGAAAACCAAAAGTGGAAAAATCGAAAAATGATTTAAAATTTGAAACTTCTAGAAAAAAACATAAAACAAAATTTTAAAAACTTCTAAAACTCAAAAGTTGGAAACCTAAACAAACAAAAATTTAAAGACTAGAAAACTAAAACCACCCGAAATTGCAAAAAATTGGCGATTAAAAATATTTAATTCGAAAACTGAAAATTTGAAATTGTTTTTGACGAAAAATCCTAAAACTTAAACATTAAATACTTAAAATGCTAAAAATCTAAAATCTAAAAATTAGAAATCCGAAAACTGGAAAAATTAAAAATTAAAAGTTCTAGGACTAAGGACTGAAATATGAAAAATTTTAAAGCTGAAAATTCAAAACCTCTTAAACAAAAATCTAAAAACTTAAATATTAAAAACTCAAAATCTGAAAACTAAAAGTATGGAACCTGAAAACTAAAATTTCTAGACTAAAAACCCGGAAACTTAAAAAATGACAAAAGAAAAATTTAAAACTTGAAAACTTGAAGTTTTCAGAAAACGAACTTAAATCTTAAAGTGTAAAACCTGAAAATTGAAAATTTGAAAACTAGAAAACCGAAATTGAAACAATGTCTAAAAAGATTAATTCAGAAGTCAATCTGAAACTTTTGGAAAAAGAACCAAAAAAACTCAAATATTAGAGTAGAGGCTCAAAAACAGAAATTGAAACCGAAAAATTAAAAAACAAAAACCTGAAAACTGAAAAACTGGAAACTACAAAATTTATGAGTAAAATATTAACTTAAAATTTCAAAAATTTGAAAAATCTCAATCAGAATAATAGCCTGAAACTTTAAAAACAAAATTCCAAAAACCTAAAGACTGAAAAAGTGGAGAATTAAAAATTGACAAGTATTAGATACTAGATATTAGATTTTCAAAAAACTTAAGAATTAAAAATTAAAATCAAATGATTTATTTTTTTTTGAAAATTTGAAGCCTGAACATTAATGTGAAAATCTGAAGAAAGAAAAGTAAAAATATCTGGAAACTTTAGAACTTTAAAATTTAATAGTTCAAGACTGAAAACGCTGAATTCCAAAAACTAGAATTTATTTTTGTTTTAAACCTGAAAATTGTTTAAAAAAACTGAAGAGTTGCGAATTAAAAAATGAAAACGAAAAGATCTGAAAATTTAAAGATCTAAGAACTCAATAAAAATAAAAAATTAGAGACTGAAGATTCGAACCTCAAAAAATTAGAAAAAAATAACAAAAATAAATATATAATAATTTTTTTTTTTAAATCCCTAGCCCTAAATTCCGAATGTTACGAATTTTATGCATGCAAGTAAACCCCGAATTTTCCCAAACCCGACATTTAATATTAATGAACTTGAAATATGAATAATACACCAGTTTGTGCGTGTAATCTGATCCCCGCAAAATTGATACCATCAAAACCGCAAAATTCACAATGAAAATCGAGAAACTTTTCCGAAACTTCTCTTTTAAGCGCAACCTGAAATCAACATCTTCACTTACGTTATTCCTCGCTCCCACATCCGATCCCAAATCGATCAACTTATCCAGAAGCGAGGTCCTATTGTCTTTCACCGCGTACATGAGAGGTGTCATACCCGTCGCCTGGAAACAAAAAACCATTTTTGATTGTTGGTTCAATACACAAAATTGGCGGCGAAACAAAATCTGGTACTAACCAAATCGGCGACACCAGCGAGAGGAACAGTGTTGGCGTCTTCTCCGGCGGCCGCAATCGACTTTTCCATGGATTTAAGAACCTGGTCCACGGGAGCCCATTCCCCTTTTTGGCATAGAACCAGAATTCTTTGAGCGGCATCGCGGATATTGGCACCGGCACTTTGGGGCTTGGAACTCGGGGTACTATCTTCGCCGCCTTCAGGGTTACTTGTTGTTTCTTCCTTTTCTTTTTCTTTGGGTTCTTTAGCGGGAGCTAAAATTGGTAAGTAGGGGGAGGATTAGACAATGGTGCTTTGAATCAAAGGAGGCCGCGGTTCGCAGCACAGCACGCTTTGATCAACTACGGAAGGGGGGAAAAATGAAGTTTTACCTTTGTTGTTTTGCTCTTTGCTCTCGTCGGTCTTCTCCTTGGGCGGGCCTTTGCCCCCTTTTTTACCACCTGCTTGCGACATTTCCTACGTAATCATAGTAACTTTTTCACAAAAAACTGTCAAATTAGTCCACGAACTCCACGAACTCTACTTCTTCCTCTTGTTTATCTTCTTCACCAAGAACGAAACGATAATCTGCAAACATTTCATGATGATATCTCCCGAGGACAACATCCTTCGCGTCACCACCACCTCTTACTTTATCAAACTAGCTTTCGGCTGAAGAAATCTCAACTGAAAACTGAAACATTAGATTGTTCTTCGCCAATAGAAACTCGCTTACCCCCACCAACCCCACGGGGTGTTGCGATTCAACATTTCAGCGCTGAAAGCCTTCAGACACGTTGACCTACTGAAATCACAGTATGGATTCGGCCTCCCCTAATCTTATTTTATGGCCAAAACGAAAATAGTTGTCACAGAAACCCCGTTGCATTTCTCAGTATGGATTTTATGCAGATGAGCGAAGAACGCTGGAATGTGTCTTTGAAAAAGTTTGCGCCAAAGAACACCAATGGGGGAAAGTGGAGTGCGTGTAGAGCGGCCGCACGCGATTTCCGGTGGCGGTTCCGGTCAACTACGGCTTCTGCGACCGCAACCGCAATAAAATAAAGGAGACAAGGGGGTGGAGGCTATTGGGGGGCAATTAGCGGAAGAAAAATCAAAGACGGCGAAGATAAGGGAAACATTTTAGTAAGTTTATGCAACGTTGTTACGCTGGTGTATTGTTGGTTGCATACCTTCAGCTGTCTACTTTCTTTACCTGTTTTTAGACTTTCTCCAAGAAAACTCCACCGTTTCGTATAAAATTTATTCTCTTAGGCCTTAATTTAACACGAAAGTCTGTATTTGGTTCAGAATACTGGGGAACTTGTCTGCTTTGAACAAAATGACCAGCCTGTATGGTAGTAGCTCTTTGTCCTCACTCTGCCACTTCCCTGTGAGTCCCGTGTCGCTTTTCCCGGCCACACTGTACATAAAACTGTAGTCAGCCTTTTTCTGAAAAATCTCCTCCTCGTCGTTGGAAAAAACCGTCTCAGTCTCAGTGTCATTTTTACCTTTCCACACTTTACTAATCATCAAATAATAATCAAAATTATAACTATCATTCTTCTTTTTCATCCTATGCACTTCATCCTGGAGCGCATTCAACATGGGATATGAGATTTTAGAAGGGATATTCACGAATCTTTCGTTGATCAAAAACCCGATCTTGTTGGGGCCTTCAAGGACGTTTTTAAACTGTGTCTCCGCGCTCTTATTCCCGGACTTTTTCACCTCCTCGTCGATAAGTTGATACAACTGTTGGACACAGGGTGTCTCCTAAAACTCCAAGTTAAAAACACCCCCACACCAAGCGAAATTACCTTAAACTGCGTCAAATTCACCACGCTCGTGATGCCAAAAACATCAGATTCCTCGACCATATCTACATCTTCCTCGTCGTCGCTCTCGTTACAGCTCTGCTTCAAAACTGAGCCGATTCCCGCCTGAGAAATGAGCATGTCGCTCATCTGAGCCAAGTCGATGTGGCTCGTTAGGAACAACTGCTGGAGTAGCTGCTTAATCCCGTGGAAGTCCTGTCCTTCGGGGTTACGTCCTTCGAAAGTTGCCTGGATTTCCTAGGGACAAAAACAATGAGTACCACGTGTTTTCCATCCTGCGCTTACTTGTTGCCCGGTGTAGTCTCCGGACTCGTCACTCTCGTACTCTTCCTCGGACTCGGGTTTTAGAACTTTTCGCGTTTTTTTAGCTCCTGCCATCGTCAAACTAGAGATTGAGCAAAACCGGTGATTTCTAGGTTAAGTTTGTGTTAAAGTTGACAGCTGTCATGGGTGCGGAAGTGGCTAAGATTGCGACGAATGCGGGAGCGAAACAGAGCGAATTTGTTTTTTTTCTAAAAAGAGAACTGATTTTGGGTCGTTTGTTGCAGTAGGACCACACACGTTGTTTATCCTACGTAAAAAAATTACGTAACTCGACCGCATCCCTCTCGGTGTAATTAAATCACGTAATTAGTCAACGTGAAGACTTTTTCTTTCTTTCTTTGTTGACTGTTGACATCTGACGGTCAGACGAGGACGGCGAATCGGGCGAGTCTATTGTCGGGGTGAGTTAGTGTGCATCCCGCGCTGTTTTTCTCCCGGAAAATGCCTGTTTTTTTCCGGTGAAGTGTCTCGAGAAGCGTCAATGGGCATTCCCGATGACTCCCGTTTTCACGGTTTGTCCAGTTTTCCCGTTTTTTCCCGAAAATCTCGTTTCGTGACGTCATGCCCGCAGCGCATCCAACCGCACCAACATAAATCCCCTAGTCGCGAGTGTGAAAACTAGTAATGTCGCAGATGCAATTTTAGTGTTTCGTGGAAAACGCCGCTTTGTTTTTCTTCAGAAAATGTTGATGAAGGAAGTGTTAAAGGTGTGGTTATGCACTGTGGTGATTTACGCAACGTAAATTGTGGTTTTTGCCGTGTTTGGTTAGAATCGCTCCAACCATAACAATGGAACTTGGTGACCATGTTTATGCCGCCGAAAGGATTATAAAAAAAAGAGTTCGACGGGTGAGTTTCGCTTTTTTTCACTTATTTTCGTCTTAAAAACGGGAAAGAGAGCGTTGCAATTAGAGGGGGTGAGTCGAAGGGTAGTTTCTTACGTAATTGGGGTTTCCTGTGTCACCCCTTTTCTTAGGCTGAAGATGTGAGTCACGGTCGAGGAGCTTCGGGGAGGAAGTCGTTTTATTCAATTGTTTCGGGACATTAGGGGCACATTTTGAGGTTTTGGAGACGGCGAAGTGAGAACCAGGTGTAAAAAACAAACGAGTTTGGCGGACTAGTAAAAAACACTGGTTTAAAGTCAATAAAATAATTCAAGGCCGTTATTCAAAATTTATGACCCGATCGAAGGATGAGTTTTTACATTTCCACTTAGTACTGGTTTAAATATCAATATTGTTGGCAGGCGGCGGGGAAAAACAATGGGCACTTCTGTCAAAGTGTCCGTGCCAATTTGATCCTAAAAAATACACGACTGGAAGAGCCTTTTTGATTTTATTTCAAAGTTTTGACAGCACGAGCACCAAACTCTAGTTAATAGTTATTTATGTATCAAGGGCGGGTAATTGTTCTCGTTCTGATGCTAACACTACTCTTAGAACCGTATTCTCTATGTGGCTGTTGTAGTACCCCCAAAATATACAGGGTAAATCACGAAAAACATTTCAGGTTATAAGACCACCACATTTTCATCCCAACTATATTATTTCATTATTTTTGAAAAGCAAGTTCTACTATATTTGCTAGATATTCCCTAAAACTAATCTGGGAACCATAATGTTCAAATCGGGGCCAGTATTTTTGTTTTTCTAGTGCGTTCAAGGTATACAGATCCGTGAAATTTTTCTAACAGAATTAAAGTCGTCTAACAAAAACTTTGTCAATTTTAACTCCTCCATCTTTCAATAAAATACCTCCTTCCACAGCTTAACTTTTTATTTTTCAATAATAATAATCACTATAATTACTTTTGGTCCTTAAGACTGGCTTCCCTTTTGGCGAGCTGGGCGGAGTATAATCCGGGTCCGGGATTTTAGGAGGCGGTATTTCATTCAGAGGAGCCCTGCCCCCCTTACCTTTACCAAGAGTAGCAGTCCGATTAGCTATAGCTTGAGCGAAAGGAGAGAGGTCACTTTGACTAGGCGGTTCACTCTCTTTCGCACTAGATGGCACGTTGTAAAAGTTACCAGACGCTGTAGAGGCGTGGCCTGCGTACGTGTGATCCCCCGCGACGAACGATTGGCTCGTTTGGTACGCGGGATTGTCATGGGCCCCGGCGGAGTCGGGGCGGTTTTGATTCGCCCAGAATGATTTGACATTGTGATTAAACCAAGGCGGGTCAACGCTACTAAAAGGGCGGAGTTAGCGAACTTCACCAATAACGATGAGACTTACTTGTCGTTTTCGTAGCCATGGATGATTGGGAGTGTAGAGGTGTTGTTGTCCTGAAAAATAATCGTGGGATTACCGATGGAGAAATGAGGGGGAATTTACCCGTAGAATTACGTGTAGAGTATATTTGGTCATGATCGCGGCGAAAATTACATTGATGAGCCACAGGACGTAGCCTCTGGCGGCTAGCGTCATCATGATCCCGTAGCAAACGCGGACCTGGAAAAGAGATGAGTCGCGGAAGAGCGGTTGGTGGAACTTACGGAAGTGTCTTTAACGGCACCGTCGATTTTAATGTAGTCAACGACTAGAAGCGACATTAGGATTATGTCGATGATGCTGATTATGGCAGTGATGGACGCCCAGGATCCAAACAAACCTTTAGTTAGATGCCATTGATTGTGTATCATAGCTGGAATTAGGAAATTAACGCTGATGCAACTGTAGATAAGCGACCGGATGCGTACCCCAAATTATAGCTCCTGATACTACAGTCCAGAGAAAGGATGAAACTAGATAGAACCAAGCAAAAATTACAAAGTCTGATTGACTCACTATGCGACTATCAGGAAGCTCCCTAGCTATATCTAAAAATTGCATTTTTATTATTTGGGAACACGCCATATCCACTCACTATTGTCAAAACTGAGAAAAATGCTATAAATGACTTTGTAGTAGCGCGGTTCATTTTCTTGAAGATCGGTAAGGTCCACTTCCATAACGTCATAATAGTACAGGATACATAGCATAGCAAAAATCATCCAAACAACACCTTGAATCTAAAACAGTGTTAAAATCGAAATAGAATGATAAAAGTGGACTTACCATTCCTAGAACTCCAGACGTCATAGAAAGAGGTTTTGCGAGCGGTTTGTTGATTTCTTTGCGATGTTGTTCGTGGGCCATTGTTGTTCTTACGGGTGGCATTCACATGTCGTAACTATTTTCGCGTGATTGTATTGCAGGATGATTAATAAGTACCGGTGTTATTGCCTTATCAGATAAGAGAATAATAGAATGATAGGCTTATTGCTGCAATATATCAAGGGAAAAAAATATAGCGCAAAATTTAGCGTTTAATGAATTGATAATATAGCCAGGGGAACCTTTGGGTTTATGTTTCCAAATTTTGCTTGGAACTTGCAATTGTAGGTTCTAAAATTCTAAAAGAATGTAATACACAAAGATTCTAAAGTTTTAAGGGCTTGGAAGACACTCTTTAGCAAGGTCTAGCTATTGAAGCACCTTGAAACTTGTAGCTTTCTCCTGAAAATACATACTCCAAAGTTGACACTCTTTAGGAGTCTAACAAGACTGGAGCACTTTGAACCCTTAACCTTAGAAACTCCAAGTTCTTTCCTGAAAATATCTGTTGAAGTCCCAAGAGCCCAAAAACCTGAATCCTGAGAAAACTAAAGAGAAAAAATTGGCGTTTTATAAATTGATAATCCAAGAAGGAGAACCTTCGGGTTGTAGGTTTCCAAATTTTGCCTCAAGCGCAAGTTCCAAGAAGCTAGAAAATAAGCTTTCGAAGCTTTAAGGGCTGGGAAGACACTCTTAGCAAGTGGTAGCTGTGTAACAAAAATGGAACACCTAGAACCCTAAACCTTATAAATCCCAAGCTCTTTCCTGAAAATATCCGTTGAAGCTCCAAGAACCTCCTGAATCCCAAGAAAATCCGTTTTCAAAGGCGCTATGCTTCCAGGGCGTCGTCGAGTACTACGTCAAATGGAAGGGCTGGAGCCAAAAACACAACACTTGGGAACCCGAAGAAAACATCCTCGATCTTCGTCTGATCGACCTCTTTGAACGTTCCCAAAGACTCGACCCCCACAAACGCGGCCCCAAGAAAAAGGAACGTCACACCGAAAAACAACAAGCAGAAACCGAAGACGAAGGTCGTGCCAGCGGTGAAGAAAGCCAAGATGATACCGTCACCACCGCCGAAACGAGCAAACCGCCGCCACCTGCGAAAAAAGAAACCACACCAAATCCAGACGACGAAGATACCAGGGCCGGATCCGAAATATCGACCAAGTCGCCAGTGCCACAAGTAGATGATAATGATAATTCGAATAGTTCAAGCAGCGAGGATAGAAGACCGATTTTAGATCGATTAGAAATCGGGGCGAAGAGGAAAGCGGAAGTGTTGTCGAAAGAAAGCGGGAAGATCGGAGTGACGATCACCACCAGCAGTCCGACGAGTGCTAGTCCACCACCAAGCAAGGTATTTATCTCATCGGAATGTTGTTTGTTTGATTTATTTAGATCAGGATTAGTGTCTCGAGATAAAAGGATTAAAATTTTAGGTCCATAAAACCTCCGCTAAGCCGCAGACGTCGACCAACCGCGCCAACGGCCGCCAGAAGAACGAAGAAGAAGCGTCTTCGGCGATACCGTCGGCGTCGAGTCCCGCCGTTCTCACCGCGACGACGCCGCGGACGTCGACCGATAAAAGTCGCAGTCCAGTCGACGCCACACTTCCGCATTCGTCGACGAAGGAACCGGCGTCTCCGAAGCCAGTGGCGTCACGGACTGACGATAAGCGACCGACGGAATCGCCGCCTCCACCGAAAAAAGTCGAACCGAAGGAAGAAGAAAGTAAGAGTGATGAAGGGAAACAGTTGACAGTGAACGGACACAATAATAATAACAACGTGAGTGAAGAAGTTCCCGTGTTGACCAGTCCGGGCTCCGAGTATTGGTTGGCAAGGAATCCGGTGGCGGATCAAGTGTTTATTACCGACGTCACCGTTAATCTAAAGACTGTAACGATCCGCGAATGTAAAACTGAAAAAGGTTTTTTTAAAGATCGGGACGATAATAGTCATTCTAGTGATATTGTTTGACTTTTATTTATTTTAGGGTAGTCGTATAGTGGGCTTTTAAGATATCCAAGAGCGGGTATCGTACAGGGTAGCTCAGTTTTAGAGCAACGTTTCCCCAAGGATCTGATAGGTAGACTGTTGGTGCTATTGCTTTTTAAACCAGAAGTCTAAACGAGCGGATGCGGGCTACATCCAACATTTGCTTCTGTGATGGTATTATCGTACTAGAAATTTTAACCGACCGCTCGTTTAGTCTTCCGTCCTCTACTAGTTAAAGCAGCAACACGATTCGTTGTAAAATTCATTCCATAATGAAGCTCTTTTATATACACTTAATTTATAAGCGTAGTTTTTGTATTTCTTTTGTACCTTTTAGTATTAGACCTGTTGAAAGCTTATTTATTGATTAATTTTAACTTTTTTTTTGTATATTTAGGACATCTCCGCACGCCTGATTTACGTTCTGATTTTTAATCACTTGTTTCCGTCGAGTTTTATCGTGTTAACACTACCATCTAAGATGATTTTACTTAACTTTGTACATAGATGTATTATACAGATGAGTTGAACATAGTTGTTTCCGTTAATTAAGGTATTTTTGAAATAAAAAGTAGTACGAGTACTAGGCTTGCTCACTTGACAGGTGTCAAAACTTCACTCATTCCATCCATTCCAAATTCGTGGTAGCGATGCAATGCGGTGTTCGTTGGAGGCGTCTTCGCCTTAACTGTAAAAAGTGCGCCCCCAAATGGACGAAAGACAAAACAATAAAGAAAGTATATCCCATGACGGAGGCTATAGACAAAGGCTCACTTCCCGGACGTGTTAAAGTGGAATCAAAAGATGAGAAGGAGTGGTCCAAGAAAGTCACCCTCGCGCAGTACTTCGAACGGTACTTCTACTAAGAAGACGATTATCAAAGTTATTTTTATTTTACATAGTTACATTGCACTAATCAGAATAGAAAATAAACATCATTATGTACATTAGCTACAAGAAGTCCATAAAAAATAAAAGTATAAAATCAACGAACTTAGACTTTCATAGCAGGTACCTCATAAAGCGAATTGTATCTTGTGTGTCTTCTTCCTTTGAGCTGCAGGATTCCGTCCGTCGGTGACGTCCTCTTCGAGAAAAAGTCCACCAGAGGCTGCGCGTTCAACACCGACGCCAAGAACTGTTCCACCGTGATGTACCATTGAATTTCGGTCTTCGGAGCCAGAGGGTTCCCATTTTTGTCCGGAGACTGCAGCTGGAAACTCTCCATCAACAACAAAAGCTCTGATAACAGAGAAAAACTTACCCCAGGGTTGTACGCGGCGGCCGCCGAAACCAAACTGTCTTCAGATTCGTCCCGACTTATGAAGAACTGCTTGCCCACATCTCCGAGTTCCAGGAGTAACGTGCCAACATTAGCGATCGCGTGGTACATATCTTGGTCCTCCGGCTCCGTCTGGAAGATGTCGTAGACCGTCTTCCACAAGGTGATGAAATGGTGCTGGGTCATCTTCGGTACGGCTTTCAAGTTGATCTTGCTGTCTTTCGATTGAACTAAATTGCGAAGATTCGTCAGGCTTTTAATCTCCCAGTTTGTCTCTCCGATTGAGTTGTCCATGGAGGACTGAGATTCGAAAGATTTCCTAAAAAAAAACACCGTCTCAATGACAGTACTAGCCTGCTGGATACCCGCCGCACGGTTATAAGAAAAATCAAGTACGCTCAGTACCTTAATCCATTTTGACAGCGTCTGCATCAATGTCGGGAAATAATCTCAAAATTTTCGTTAACCACAACACAATCAAAGTTTTGACCAAGAACATCTTCCAACTACAAAAATCGCGGTATGCACCCAGTCTGTCAAAAATTTCGCCAATTCAAACTTGGAGGTACCTTAACAAGATTAAAAAGGATTGACTCGCGACGGCCGTACACCTCTCGAGGGCGTCTCCCATGGGAGGGTTCCTCCAACTTTCCCGAACCGCCCCAAAAAAAGTTCAGGAAATGCAAAACGGAACCTACTCAAGAAAAGCTCTGCCCTTACGACTGCGAGGTGCTGAAACCTCCCAAACGCAACAGTTACGAATGGGTCGTGGAACAAGACACACCGTGCAAACCCTTCGGCGGCTTCACACACATCGTCAGAACGATCTATGACACCAGAAGGTTACAAAAGTGCTTCCAAATTTTTGGAGGTGCCGACGCCAGCAGGAATGTATCTCTAGACTGCTCAAAAACGAAAAAAGTGTATCCGATGCGAGAAGCGATCCAGAAAGGTTCTTTACCAGGATGCGTTCGCCCCATAGCAACCAGATAACTGTCAAAAAATCAACAAATCCAAGGGGCTAAATTCTCAGTAAAATGAACACACTCTTGCGGCTTCCACGGTCTCTTCAATTCGTCCGAACGTACTACTTCCGGAAAGTCAAGAAAGGATGCGAATGTCCCGAGCCCCCCGAGCCAAAAGAAAAAATCGTCCAAGAAAAATCGTGTGAACCGTGCTGCTTCGAAACGTGGAAACCTAAATCTAGAAAGTGTCTCGCGAAGCAAGTTCAAACCTTCAAGAAACAGACGCCGCGACGCCGGTGCTACCCCGGAATGGTCAAAAAACCACCCCCTGAATGCAAAAAGGACAGCATTAATCCGTTTGCCAAGAAATTGTGCCAGGGACCCAAGCCGCCACCGCCGACTAAAGTAGGTAGACCGTGGTCATACGAGGTACTAGCTTTGTTTTTAGGAGTCGCCGCCTCCGCCGAAACCAGACAAACCTTTACCTATCTCAGATTGGGACAACTGCTAAATAAAAGCTCAAAACTGACTTTTGTTTTTTTACTTACTGCCAGGTATAAGACACTGTCGGCGTTGACGCCTCCGAGTGCAGACTCAGAGAATCCAAATTGACGCTTTGTTCCACGCTATCGAAGAAATCTGTAGCTTCCGACGCGATCTCGGCTCCGTCTTCGTTCTTGACCGGAGACTCGATGTCGGACATGCACAAAAGCGGGGGTAAATGTATAGTGTACAACAGTTTGAGCCTTTGAGCCGGATCAGCTGTTGCCGTCAGACCTATAGCGGTGACTAGTTCTCGGAAATTCAAGTAGCCATCGTGGTTCGCATCTAACAACTGAACAAAAGTAACAAAACGCTCATTTTGTTTACTTACCGAGAAAATCCGCGCGGCTAACGATTCTGTGTTCTCGCCTTTACCCCAAGGAGACAACGCCGCGAATAAAATTTTGAAGTAATCATAGTCGACTTTGTAGGCTTCGTACGGTTGCAACGACGGATCGTGTCGTTCCGGAATGTGTTTCTTTTGGCTTAAGATCTCCTCGCGCACTAAGCTGAGGAGGTCTTGGAGTTCTTGTTGCGTGAAGTAGTTGTCACCGATTACGCAACGAATCACGTTTCTTTCGGAGGTGTCCTCGAGCTCTTGGACCACCCGGAGGCGGTGTTTCAACCGTAAGCGTTCGATTTGACCGGTGGTCAAGAAGCCGTATTTCACGTAGGCTTCGTAGATGAGAGTCTGGATGGAGATGCTCTAAAAAACGAGATGAGAACCACCGGAGGTCGCTGTTAAATTCCACGTACCCTTTTTTGTTCCTCGTAGTTTTTATTTCTGATGGCTCCACGTCCTTCGTCGTTGAAGACTCCCATCAGGTAGTCCGCCAGTAACTGCATGGCTTCGCCTTCGTCTCTGCACGCCAGCAACTTCTCCTGATTCCACTCCAACAGCATGAGCGCAACTTGAAAGATGACTTTAGCACCGTCGTAGAAGAAACAGTCCATCACGTTCACCGCGCTCTCGTAAGGCATCACGCAGAGATAAATCGTCAGAAACCACGACAAGGAGATCATGTTTGTCATCCCTAATTGGTTGAGTTTGTCGTGTAAGCTCGGGAGGTGCTCGGACGTTAAATCGTCTAAGATTCCTTGGTCCACGACTGCCCCCACCACCCTCGTGTTGTAGTAATCCGGTAGGAGGTTTTCACACAACGTTGCCAACAACCAGAAGGCTTCTTCTTCAGAGCAATAGATCAAAAGGACGGAAGCGACAATATTCATAGCCTGACAGTAGCCAATACTCGGGTTGTGAAGCGCGTAGGCACATAGCACCCTCCTGAGGGCGTCTATGCCCACTTGACTCTGAAAAGCGGGGTGCTCGGGAAGCGACCTGTGGAGATCCCGCTCTATTTCGTCGTTCGCCGTGGACCGCTGCAACAACGCTTTATCCACCAAGGATCGGTAGTACCCCGGATGGCTCAGTTTCTCGTGTGCCGCCCCCGAAAACGACATCCAGATGTCCATCCTCAGATAATCCGGGATCCCCTGTAGCACCAACTTGGCCACCTCCGTCGTCCTGTACATCGACACTCCTCTTCCGTACGTGTTAAAATGCAACTCCCATTCCTTCCCTTTCGCCTGCTGCTTTTTGTGCACTTCTGGAATGGGACTCAACGGAAACACCGTCATGAGCGCCGGCTGACACTTCCACTGACTCACTTCCGGCGCATCCCCCGCTTCTCCACAACTCGGCGTCTGCGTCTTCGCCAACAACTCCGACAACTTCTCCACGAGAAAATCCCGATCAAGAATCTGAGCAAAGATGAAGTTGGTTTTATTGATCTCATTGCGCGTGGTCACAATTATGGCTTTGTCCAACGACTGACTCGAAGCGTTGTTTTCAATTTTTTCGGCGAGTTTGACGTCGCGTAGTGGAACGACCAAGCTGACTTGCGATTTGACTCGGCTTTCGAAGCAGATGTAGTTCTGGGAGAGGAAGAGACGGCCGGCGACGTGTTTCTTGTTGTACGGTGTCATAAGAGTGCAGTCGATGGAACCGTCGAGCTTTTCCGAAGAAGGGAGGCGGAACATGAGCTTGTAGGCGTCGGATTGAGCACGAGCGTCCAAGTCGCGTTTGAGGAACGACGCCTTCTTGGGGACGTTTTTGCTGCAATTAAGACGAACCGCGAGCGATTTTTGTCCCATCCTTGGTAGATTTTAGTAGCTCACCTGAGTTTTTGGAGGAGCTCTTTGTCCTCGCTGAAGCTGCGTTTATCGTCGATTAGTCTGAAACAAGAAATGAAAGACGTCTGAAGCGTTCTTGAACAAAGTTACCTTTTCATAGCCAAATCGACCAACTGTTCCATGAGTTTAAATGTTTCGTTCTTCGTCAGGAACATGCTGAAATGATACTCTCGTTGCCTCGTTGCAATTTTGATAGAATCGGGGAACACCAGACTGTTCTTTTTGCTCAGTTCGATGACGTCCGACCACCGGATACAAACTTTCGTGTCTAGACCTAAGATGAAAGCGTAGAAGCAACAGTAATGAACGGAAAGGTACATCCATCCTTGGCGCGGGAGTTTACCCTTCCAATAGCTGGAAAGCACGCAGAAGAAGGGAAGTGAATTTTTCCGGAAGTGTACACCTACCTACATGAATAATAGTTGACAAGCTTCTCGTCTTTCGGTAGGCCGAAAAGACGAATGAATTTGTCGGAGGTGACTTTGAACGACTTTGAGTCCTCGTCTGGAACATTAAATCGGGAATGTTGTTTGGAATACCACAGGGATCAGCGCGTGGACCGGCATTATTAGTCAACAATGATAAGAAAAAGCGAAGTTCATTATTATGTATCCAAGCAGCCAAGACAGAACAATTCCCAGTGATATAACGGAACAATTATGTTTTTATTGCATGTTTAAAATCACCGTTTCAATATTGACAAGCGATAACAAACAAAAATAAATAAAATGTTGTAATAAACAAACATGCACTGACCTTGAATCAAATGAAATCATTATACAAACTTGTAATCTTATCTAGCCCCACAAATACTAACAAATGTTCCTCACCTTCTACCTCTACTTCTTGTCTCGTAGCGATCACAGACTCAATTTTACAAGTAACAAAGTCGGTTATCTCTTCCTCGTTATCAAAACAATGCAGCGTCTCGGAAACGTTATTAAACAGCCATTCCCAATCCTTCACAATCTCTTGTCTGGTCATTGAACACGCAATCACTACAAATAATCTTTAGAAATGAACACACAAAGCCTCCTTCTTACAATAATACACTTCCGATGACGGCGTTTGGTGCAGGATCCTATAAGGCGCCGGTTTGGTGTCAAAAATACTATCGATTGTCCCGACGAGAAGCGACGACAGCCCCTTGGAGCCCCCATGGCCTTTCCGGTGTTGCAACAAGAAGTAAATCGAAGTCTCTTCGGTCTCCCTTCAAGAAAATTTTCAGAAATGAAAACACGTTCTTCGACTTACCAAAAGGGGCTCGCGAGGAGGACTTCTTGGGGCTTGATGAACATTTTTCAAGAAGTGCGCACTTCGGTGTCAGAAACGGAAATTTTCGATTTTAACATCGCTTTTTAATGGAAACAGACGCATTTCAGTTGCTGGCGAATTTGCTTTGATAGGAAGGAATACATAGATAAGAAGTTTGTTAGAAAAACAGATGACTCGTTTGACATTTGTAGTGTCAACATGACAGATCGACACCTAGCGGTAGTGGGAGGAAGCGTGGAAAGGAAACTCGGTTACCGGCCTCAAAATTGAGTTTTTTATAGTTGCGGGATGAAAATTTAAGTTTTGATGAGAACAACAACTTTTCTTTATTTATCACACAAATGGGGAAGTTGTGTGAGAAATTTGTGTATTGTTGGTTGCCTGGGCTCCAGTTGAGTGTTTGAGTGGGTGCGGAAGATGGCGCTGCGACAGAACCGGATTAAAAAGTTTTCTTTTTAATTGAGCCCGCTGAATTTTGATCAACGCTAGCAATCATGAATTTAGAAAGAATGAGTTTGACCTAATTTATTATGGTCCTTTTTTTGTATTATTTACGTGTTTTCATCCTCGCTGCATCAGGTCGTCAAGAGTAAACCTACTAAACTCGAAAATTATGCAAATCAGCCACATACTGTTGTTCATTGCACCATCCGGAGCCCAATAACCCAGCACGCCGAGTTATTGGCATTTGATTTAGACGGATATAGGAGGAATGTTGATAATATAATATTCTTCGTTGCGTTATTTATGTAGCATTCATAAAGAGAAACAAACATTATTTATCGTCTTGACATTAATCACTTGTCACCCATGAAAATTTATTGTCTTCAAGAATGTTCATCGAACGCAGGTCCGGACTTATTGAGACTTTGTAACGTTAATTTTCCGCTAGATTTTAAACGGTTCATTCAGAGGGTAGTTTCTTTCCCCTTGACGAGAAAGCGAGTGTTTGCAACGTTATCTCGCGTCCCTTCTTGTCTATTTCGGTTGTAAAGCAGCTGAGTTATTGTTTCAGAGTGTCACAACTTTGATATACGGGCCATCAAGAGCGTCGCTAGCTTTTTAGTTCGCCCGTTTCGGCCCCCTCCGAGTCCAACCCCGACGTCCTAGTGATATATGCTTCATTACTCATTGTTGTGTGCCGCCTCAGACGCAGCTCCATATTGCGCATAACTCGCCCTTAATTACAGAAAAAATGACGAGTAGGCCAGTCAACCGGAGACGTATGTCGCGGATAACATCGTAAAGGGTAAAAAAGACTAATTTGCCGTTCTCGTAGCTCGCACCGCACATTCGTGCTCTTGATGGTCTGATTGGTCAGTTTGCGGTTTCGTCTTTTCGCCTCGGATTTTTCAAGTCTGTATGATTAACGCAATGAAATTATTACCCTAATAAATCACGATGGGCTCTTGAGGAAAGCAGTTGAGGCACGTGTGTTTCCTGAAGTCTGCATTGTTAGGTAAATCTTAACATTCGTCATGCACATACAAATCTAAACAAAAGTAGGAGAGCTACTATATCAATCTGAATCTTCCGGCGTTGGTTGCGAGATAAATGGGCTTTTTCACGAGTCCTCTCTTGGAAATGCTTGATTTTTCTTTGGCCGCGAATCAATCAGTGGAGCGAGCGGTGGCGAGTCGGCAGTCTCAGCTGGATTGTATTTATGGGGAGTGATTACAGGTTTGGAATGATTTAAGGAGACGGGAAAACGCCATCTTGGTGCCGGGTGATATACTGGCCGTCGACACGCCATCTGACAACTTCTAATCACTAGCAGGCGTGGTGCGGTCGACCGACCGACCGGCCGGCGAAAGCGACTCTATCAACGACATGCATATTCGTTTCCAAGGCCGACTCGAGCGCGAAATTTCCGAGCCGTCCATTCGGATGCAAACAATATAATTCCCTCGAGTCGTCCGATTATTGCAGGTGTTATCAAACAATGCGTGCGGTAAAAAGTGGCAATAAAAAGCGAAACGTATGTGGCAAGGTGTGGTGCTGTATCAGTGAGTGGACTTATTTAAGATGACACCGCTGAATGTCGCGCTTGTAATTGGGCTGAAGTGGGCACTGCATAATGTACTCGACCGGCATTCCGCAACTTTCTCGTCGCCGCCGTCCTACGAAAATCGAAGAAGCAAACATCGTCCAAGACAAAGACGCGTTTTATTAGCACCACTTAGCATTTGTCACGAGCTAAATTGATTGAAACCAACAAAACCAAAACGAAATTTTGCGATATTATTATTGGCAGTTGCACTTTCGAGGTAATTCGGGTGCGATAAATTGGGGCTGTTGTTCGAGCCCGAAATGAGGCAATTTGTATGGTCAGGTGATGGGTCGCTGAGTGATGGGAGCGAAACACATGCACGCGTGCCGTTGCACTGAAATTTACACAAAAATTTTCTCTGCTCCTCCATTTTCTCTCGGCTTTTTATCTCGGTGGGAGAGCACGGACCCATCTTCTGTTAGAACCTGATTGACAGAACAAACCAACAATCGGCGAATGAGAATCAAATATTTTATATGTGTAGCTTGAATCTCGGTTGGTTATTTATGATCTCAAACTTGGCCCCCCGCCACCAACATATACATAACAATAGCCACGACGAATCCGCCAACGAAACAAACTCAAACTAACCCTCCGACCAATAACAACGAATCAAAGAAGCAACGCGCAACTAAAGACATAAATACACATAAAATTTAATTAATGAAAACTATGAGCGATGTTTAGTTGCTCGTAAAGTTGAAGCGTTATCTGCTCTCTCATTATTTCGCTTCCATATTTTGCACGAGCGAAGTCGTTTGCAAGTGAATATCTTCAACTATCAATTAACTTAATACTTTTTCAACGTCTTTATTTACATTAGAACTTAGAAGTGGCCCTGGAAAAGGACGTTATCGCTGTTGAAAGGAACTAAAGCACCTGATTCTTCGACGTCGTAGCTGCCGACTACATTCCAGGATTCTGTTAAATTGTCGCCGACTGAGTCATCCTTGGACACGATGTACATCGGGAAGATTTCGTCGGGATTGGCTTCTTCGCTGTACTTGGAGGTGGACGCGCCCACGACGGGGTCTTTCACGCTCTGTTGAAGGATGATGATCTTCGGCGGGGACCTGGAACAAAAATATAGAAAAATATTTGCAGCTTTTGGGAGCTCAGCTTGAAATTGTTAATTGCCAATTTTTGGGCTTCTCAAATCTCAGGTTTTAGCACCAGTAGAGTCATTAGTCCCAATTTTAGGTTTCGAGACTCCAAGTTGGAGACCATAAAATTCTCTTAAGCTTCTCAGTTTTTTGATACAATTCTTTAGATCCCGTTGTGGACTTCCAGTTTCTCAGTTTTGACTAAAACGTAGCAAAATTGTGGTCATCTTCTTTAACGCGATGAAGAATTTCATTTATGGGCTTCTAGGTGCTTACGTTTCTGGGGCTTCATTTATGTAAATATTATTTTGGGTTTGCAATTTGGTAATTTGTGCATTCTCATGTTTGAAATTTTATATATTATAGTATATAGCATATCTCACTTTTTGCCACTTTTCTTTTTTGTTTTACAAAAAATTCCATTTGTGGACTTCCAATTTCTCCGTTTTGTAGGTTTTGTAGGCTTCTTGGCACCTAAGTTTCCAAATATTTGATTGACTTTTTAAAACTTCGAAACTATATCACTTTGCGGGCTCTGTTCCATTTTTAATTTTATTATTTATTTTATTTTGGTTTTCAAACTATGTATTGATATTTGTAGACTTTAGATTTTTCACGTTTTAGTCTGAGTACTAAAATTTTTATTTTGAGTTTTCAATTTAGTGTTCTCAAGCTTCTAAAATCTGTGTCAGATCATTATCAAAATCTTTCGAGATTTTTTTTTCCCACATTTTCAAATTACATTATCAAATGTTCTCAATATTTTCAAATTTTTAGAATTTCTCAATTTAAACTAATAAAATTTCAGCAAGTAAATTTGTTTTAAATATTTAATTTCTATTCACTCATTTTCGAGCTTCTAAATTCTCAGCTCACTATCTAAATCTCCCAAAAGTCTTAAGTGTATGATATTTTTCTTATACATTTCAACAATTCAATTACAAATCTCAGCTCACTGTCAAATTCTCCCAAGACTCTCTTTTTCCTCATATTTGTGAGTTACAACATCTTCAGGTTTTATTTGTGGGCTTTCAAGTTCTCAGTTTCAACTGCTACAATTTAGCAGTCAAATTTATTTTGAACTGTTTCCAATTCGGTTATTTTTGAGCTTCTAAACTCTTAGCTTAATATAAAATTCTCTCAAGATTCTCAGATTTTGAAGTTTATTCTTCTTTTATTTTGAGTTACAGCATTCTCAACTTCCATTTGTAAGCTTCCATTTTCAGTTTAAACCATAAAAATTGGAGTTCTCAAGTACTTCAATACTTTCAATTCTCTCATTTTTTGGCTTACTAATTCTCAGTTTATTATCAAATTCTTCCGAGACACTTTTCTCCTTATATTTGAGAGTTACAACATTCTCAGATTCTATTTGCGGACTTCCCAGTTCTCACTTCCAACATTATGCAGATTTGTTTTAAACTTCTTCCAGTCTGATTTATTTTCAGGCTCTAAACTCTCAGCTCATTATTAACTTTTTTTAAGATTGTGAGATTTTTGACATTTCTTTTCTCGTTTTTGTGAGTTAGAACATTTTAAGGTTCCATTTGACGCTTCCATTCTCACTGTCGATCACGAAAATTGAAATTCTCAAGTATTTTTCAATTTTTTCATTTTGGGCTTCCGAGTTCACAGTTCATATTTGTGGGCTTCCCAGTTCTTAGCTTCCTAGATTTATATTTAAAGTCTTGTTGCGTCTCATTTACATAGTTCCCAAACTACCTAGTTGCGCCACATTTTTTGCTCCAATTCTCAGTTTTTGACACTTTAACTAACTACTGCATTCCTAAATTTTCTACGCTTTAAGCTAAATTAAGGGTCTTAGTATTTGACCTTGATGCGTGAACGACGCTCGCTTTGCTCGCACCTTCCATAGTTACCTAAAAAAAACGAATTGTGAACTTACTGAGCATCAGCCTGCGCGTCATCGTCCTGACTCTCGGGAAACTCAGTGCAGTCATCCTGCTCGTCATAAATTCCCGCAATAAAAGTGGTGGCCTCCCTCCCCGTCTTGAAGATCTCAGGATGTTGATTAACCAAATGCACTTTAAATTCTTTGGCAAAGTTGCTCTGAAACGGCCCATCCTCGCAAAACTTGCACTCGTAGATGCATTTCCCCGGATGCTTATTCGTCACCAACACGTGTTTCCGAAGATTTTCCTGCAACACCCCTCGTTAATCTCTTTATCTCACCTTCATCGACTTACCAAAGTATTGCATTTATAGACGCAATGCGGACAAGCGTACGGTTTGGATCCGGTATGGAGTCGTGTGTGCCTTTTCAAATGGCAAAGCGTCCTCGCCGTGAAGGCGCACTTGGTGCAAGAATACTTCTTGGAGCCATCGTGGACAGTTAGATGGCTGCAAAAAAGCGCTAGTTCGATCAATTAAGAACAGCAGTAGCGGTTCGCGTCGACGATTTATAGCCAGCACGCATTTGGATCGAATACCGTCGAACTGAATAAATAAATTAAGCAAACACTTTGAACAGGCGGTCGGTGTGGTTATGCTCGCATTAATTGACATTTTGGTGAGTTCGAGCTGTAATTAATGCCCTTATCTAACCCAAAATCGAAGCTGGAACTCATTGCTAAACACTGCTTGTCGGTGCGAGCCATACTTTATTGGCTCAGGTATTTCGAATATATGGGACGTTAAGGCTAGTTCGGATGATACCGTTCTGTCCCCGCATCGAAGTCTTTACCTTTTCAGTTGTTGCTTTGTTTTCCCTCTGTATTCACACAGGTCGCAGGCGAAGCTCTTGACGTCGGAATGCGTCTTGAAGTGTTGCTTCAACTCGGCCATGTTTCGGGCGGCGAAAATGCACCCCAGTTTGGGGCACTTGCAGGTTTTGCCCGAATGGGTCGTCATGTGCTGCTGCAGGACTTTCCTACGAAACAATCGAGGTGTTAATTCATTGCTTGGGTTTGATTATCATGCGCGTCTGGATTAGAGAGATTCATGTAGGAATAGAATGGGAGCCGTGATGCGCCCTTGTGGGACGGCCATCTCTGAAATTCCTTCGATTGAGATTTAAGGCGATGAGTCAGTAACCGCAAAGTTGGCATCTCTGCAGCATTCGGTAAATAACAAGGTGAATACGGCCTTGTTTATACCTCGGTTGGTGCATTTAGCTCGGCGTGCACATATATTGTCGCAGTGCGTATTTATAAACAGGTTCTTGAATACACTTAGCATCTCCCCGTCATAAGTCACTCATTATGGGCCGGTAATCTGGCTCGGTAGTGGGCCGGCTCCCATACTCTGTCACCTGACCACTCGCATATCTCATGTCGTTAATAACAAATTATTATATAAATAACCGACGGTGACTTTTGTTTAATAAGCCCCGTGGGTTTGTCACAAGACCCATGAATCAGAGTTGGCCGCGCCATGGACGGCCATTACTGAAATGTCACCGCTACGTCGCTAATTGGTATTATTAATTCTGTATTAAATATGTCGAGTATTTAACGGGTACGCGAATGGGAGAGGGATTAAGCTGAAATACTGAACGACTCCGGTCGAACGACAAAAAAACCCGACGGGAATGTTGAAAAAAATTACCATAAAAACGATGTACTAGGTACTATCCGGCTCGAAGGACCAAGACTCCGGACTGTAATAATTTCTTTAAAACAGTAATAAATCAGGGTGTGAACCCGATCCGTATCCCATCAGAATATCTGGTCCTAATATCTACCTACCTATTCGAAATTAATAGAGTTTCGATTTGTAATAAAACGTTGCGTGGAGGGAGCGCAACAGAGACGGAGAATCCATGTTCTGGCGGTCATGGCAAGCTAGATTGATGAGAATGAAGTGAACAGTTGATTTCTACATAAATAACAGCAATACAATATCGCTTTGACAGATTTATACGCGGCAGAGATGCCGCCCCGTGTCCAGATTTTTGAGTAGAACGCCCATCAGCCGCCGTAAATTACGAATGAATCCGAGAGGAAATTACAGACAGATACCATTTGCCACATCTCCCAACGTTCTTTTGTCTTTTGATCGTGGATATTTGTCAACACCGCACTAAAGGAAAAACTTTGCACACTCTTTGCATCTATCAATCGATTTGCTTTGACGAAAGGGGCGGCGAATGTGGGGGGCCATTAACGCTCGACCCATCCATGCATCACGGGGTGACGCCGCAAAAAGGAGACTTCAAATTTACGGCCGCCAGAGGCTTAAAAGTATGCAATAAATCCCGGGTCCCGGCTTAAAAATCCGACCAGAGCGAGATTGGCATGATTCGATATAGCGGCGGAACGGTGAGGGACTGTTTCTTTGCGCCGCCACCGAGACGTGATAAATAGTAATTAGTGGGAGGACGCCTCCGCGATGTGGACCTCACCCACACGGAACACCAGGAAGCGATAAAACGTAATTAACTGACGAGGGATATTTGTTAACACTTTCTTTTTCTTCAGATCGCATGATCTGCTAACGCGTGAAATCAAATACGTAACTCAGTAAAAGAACTAGGTTCAAATTGAACAACTTGTGGAATTTGTGCGTCTCTTGTGAGCTTTTAAGTTTTTCAGAGTTTTCTTATCCAAGTTTTCAGTGGACACATTTTTAGTTTGGATTTAAAAGAGAATTTTTTCTTATTATTCTTAGTTTTATACTCTTTCTTCTAAAATCTCAGTCTTCCTAAAATTCTCAGATGTTTGACATTATATAACAAATTTGTTTTCAATCGGTCATCTTGGGGCTCCTTAATTTTCAGCTCATTATCAAATTCTCAAATTGTTGTATTTTTTTTCTCATATTTGTGGGTTACAACATTCTCAGGTCACGTTTGTGGGCTTCTAACATCTCAGTTTCAATTTTTAAAGTTCTAACAATCAATCATTTTCGAAACTTTAATTCCCCAGTTCATTATCAAATTATCGGAAGATTCTCAGATTTTTTCAATTTTCTTCTCATATTTTTGACTTACAACATTCTCAGGTTTCCTTAGAAAGCGTCCAAACTTTTCTCATTCTGCTTATCTTCTTGCTTCTAAATTCTCACCTCATTATCTAATTCTCTCAACACTCTCAGATTCTATTTGTGGGCTTCCACGTTCTCAGTTCCAACTTCTAACGTTTACAGTCAATTTTGTTTTAAACTTCTTCCAATCTGACTATTTTCGGGTTTCTAAACTTTCAGCTCATTATAAAACTTTCACAAGATTCTCAGTTTTTTTGTCAATTTTTTCATTTATATTTGTGAGTTGAAGTATTTTCAGTTTCGATTACAAAAATTTGAGTTCTAAGGTATCTTTCAATTCTCTCATTTTTCTATTTCCAAGTTCTCAGCTCATTATTATATTCTCCTAAGATTCTCAGATTTTAGACATTTTGCTCCTCATATTGGAGTTCCAATATTCTCACATTCTGTTTGAAACTTCAACTTCTCAAGTTTACTCTTAGCTCATTTTCAAATTCTCTTAAGATTCTGAGATTTTTGACATTTCTCTTCTCATATTTGTGAATTAGAACATTTTCAGGTTCCATTTTAGGCTTCTATTATCAGTTTCAACCACGAAAATTTAAGTTCTCAAGTTTCTTTCAATTCTCTCACTTTGTGCTTCCAAATTCTCAGTTCATATGTGTGCACTTCGAAGTTCTTTAGCTTTCAATTTCAAGCTACCTTAAGCTTCTCATTTTCTGACACCTTACGTTCTTTTTAGGGCTGTTTAGCTCTCAGTTTTGAGTACAAAGTTGTGGGCTTCTTGGTTCGTATGTTCCCAGTAATCGGCTGAAAGTTCCAAGAAAAAGGAAATTTTGACAGAACATGAAAATCTAAAAATTTTGGGACGTAAGAAGCTGAAAGTTTAAAAGATTAAAAACTAACACACCAGAAAGCCTGAAAACTCAAAAAACGTTAAATTTAATGATCTGAAGACAGGAACTTTAAAATCCGGGAACAAGTAAAGCTAAAAAATCTGAAAATTTGGGCACCAGAAATAGAACATCAAAAACCTAGAAATTTGAACATGTGAAAATCTAAAATTCTAGGACCTAAAAATCTAATCTGAAAATGTTTTGAATCCAAGAAGCTGAAAACCTAGAAACCTGAAAATTTAAGAGCTGAATTTTTTTAGCATCTGGAAGCTCGAGAAATCGAAAGATTTACAGTTTTAGGTCAGAAACCTGAAAACAGGACAAAAACTGTAGAACTACCAAGCCTTAAAAACCTCAGTTTGGTGAGCTATAACGTCATTTGTAGATATTTGTGGGCTTCTAAATTGAGACTTTTGTTTTCCGCCGATTTGTGGGCTTCCAAGCGCCTAAAAGTGATTTTCTCTCGACCATTCTCAAAACTAAATTCGTGGGCTCAAACTGCCTAAGAGAATCGACGTTTGTGGGCATAGCCTCAGGCTTATTAGCGACAAATCTCTCAGATAGTAAGCATGTTGTGATCTTGAAAGTGCAGGCAACGAAATCCCAACGATTCTCTTTTTATCGTGTTTATTGCAAGTGCAGCAATTGCACCGTCGTGCACTTCTTGCACCTGCAGTTTTCCCCCGCTGCTGAATGTCCTCGTCTCCGGAAGACACTTGGCCGTTAATAGCTCGTCGGTTGTTTCTCTCCATTCCTCCGATTAAAATTAATTAAAGTCGAATCAAATTATGAGACATTTAGTCAGTCGGAAAAAGGCCGACGACTTGTTTATTTTACGATGATCGCTTGAACCGCCGATTAGTTAATCAGACTCTGACCAATAAATAATGTTAATGTAACGCCCACAAGCGGACGTTTTCGAAAATTACAGTTGAAAAAAAAAAAAAAAACTCAAGGAGCCTCACGATCGATACGAAAAGCGGTCATTTCCAAGTTTGACGTGGATGGAAGTTTCGTATGACATTTCCACTAATAGTTTCCTTCGACGATACAGCGAAACTTTGGCCATTCATTGCGAGTGCAATTATCATATATCTGGGCCGTATGACACCAGAAATGGTCCGATCATGCAAAGCAGACAGTGGCGTCATCATCCGACGGCTTAGCAAATCAGTCTGTTTGCTGTTTTCAGCGAATAAATCTTTTTCGGGATTTATGGACGGATGGAACGCTTCCTGAAATTGTTTTTGCATTTCAGACGCGAACACGAATATTGTTAATGGCCAGACATTAAGGGCACGCACGAGACGGGGCGCCGCTGCTTATTGATAATTACTGGGCGAGTTTATGATATGTACTGTGATTTATGGGCGAGGAAATTGGGAAAAACGCGAACGGAGCGAGCGCAGCGAGCGACGAACCACTGGACGACTACGTTTTTAATTACTCGCATTTTCTAGCGTCTGCTCACTGCTTTAACAAGATTTTACAACCCTTCCGGTAGTCGTCGCGGAATATAAGAGAGCCAATTAAAGAAAAAGCAATGTCTTCATACACATTATTAGCACATAATTTTTGAGCTGCAATCTAATTAAGGCTCTCGCGTTGTTGTCGGGGGCGGCGCCGCCGCCACCATCCCACTATCTCTTGCACCCCGAGGCAATGCAGTCACAGCACCCATAAACATCCCCAACCCTTCACCTATATTTCACGCACACCACAATTCTCTAATTACGGCACGTTTAGTACGAAATATGAGACATAAATAACTGGCGCAAATGCTCACTGTCCGATTTACACCGCTATTGTGTTCACGAACGTCTGTAGAGTCGCCGTCGTGGATTTTTATCGAAAGTTTAATCAAAATTCGAAGTGATTGATCGGAAAAATACGAGTGTATAGTTGGGGGGGCGTAGCACGCTGCGCTCGCTTATTTATGTGTGTTTTCCAATTTTCAAAGTCCGTTTCCGATGCAATTGAAGTCGTTGTCCTCCTCTTGAATTTATTTTTATGAAAATTCGTGGAACAAACAGAATAATATTTCGCGCGCATTCGTTAAATTAGCGAAAAAACTAAAGTAGGAAAGTTTAACGGTTGTTTCCCAGACGCGAGTGGCGAACTCCACGCTGTGTCCATAAAAGTCCTCTTCTTGGCTTTTTACGTTCGAATTAAACCGAAAGTAAGATTAAAATTCAACTTGGAAGTTTATTTATTAGACGATATTTTGTCGAGGCCCAATAAAACTGATGCGAACCCTCTGATTATTAATAAACTACTTATGCGCGATGGGAATGAGAGAGCGGCAAACATTGTCTTCTTACACAAGCATGAGTCACGGTAATAGCTTCTCTCCCCGAGTATCAAAATAATTACCAATAAATTAACGTCGATTTACAGACGCAGCATTTTTGAGGCGTCTTAATCCAATCAAATTAAATGCGGAATTTATGTTTATACGACGAAATTTTTAAACTGCACCGAATTATGAATGCGATAATCGAAACCGTCTCCTTACGAATATAATTAACGCAAACGGCCGTTTATACCAATTAACCATATTTTTAACGGTGGCACCAAGTCGTCTGTGAAATTTGTTTCGTTGGCGTTTGTTTCGAGCAATTATTGGGGGCGGCTGCCACGCTTTCATTATCTTTTTTCCTAAATTTAATTAATTGAAACGCGACGGTCATTAGCCGAGTGAAATTTGCTAAATTCGACTTAATTGGGGCACGTCGTCGCTCGGTTGCCACAAATTTGAAGAGAGCGCAGCGAGCTATGTCCCATTCCTGTATGTTTTTTTTTTTTTTTATAATCCAAGCTGGCTGCGGCCCGAGTAACCCTCTCATTTCTTTGTTTCTCGTTACCTGTTCGCGGGGCATCGCGTGTTCGGGTCACAAGACATACGTTGCCGTCATTAGAGGCCGTTATTAACGCCAAGATATTGATAAGTTTGTGAAGTTTTTTTCCAGTCTCTATAAATTACGTTTATTTCTTTAGTTTGACAACCAGTTAATCATTCTGTTTATGCGAGTGACTCGGGCTGCTCCGCTCCGGGATTCTGTAAATCATCTCTGATGCGATCTCAGCCGGAACTTGGCTCATAATTAATCGACGGAGTTTAATTGAGATTTTTCTTCGATCGTTTATTCGATAGCATAATTTATTGGTGTTTTTGTAAAGTTGCCCTATTCGCAATCGTACTTACCGAGACGAATCGCAGAAAGGGGCGTACGTGGTATTATACAGGGCGGTCGCGCGGATTTATCACGGTGAATAGGAGCGGGCCGAAGAGGGATCCCTGCGGCGCGCCGTCCCGAAATGCGGCCATGGCGTTGCATCGCTAACTGAGATATTCGCGTAATGAGAAAGAAATATAATAAGAGAAATAAATACCTTTTAGATACTGTTTCATTTACAATAAATTTGTTGTGCGGTTATTACGGCAGGTAAGCGGTGAGCGAAGCTCTCGCAGATAAAGAGTCGCGAGTTAAAAAGCTGCCATCCGAGTCGTCGCGTCTCTTTCCGCACCTCGGAAATTACCATGTGGGCGTCTCGCTCGTATTAGACGACCTCGGAGCCGTCGTGCACTTGCTAACACAAATGACTTTCATAAAACATAATGTTTCATAAGATGTGGAAGAGAACGTCGACTCCTGGTGACAACCCAGCGCGCTGTTTATGCGGACGCTCACCGCACCATCCCCAGAAAGCAAAGTCTTTGTCATGTCCGCACCTGTGCAACGCCATTTCGCACGCATTAGCGACCGCGAGGACACCCCGTGACACCGCCATGATTTGCAGCCGGCGACTCGTCGTAAAACAGCCCCCACGTCCTCGTTACCTTCGTCATCGACCAGAACGAGAGGATCAACCCTCCACACGTCTCTTGAGTAGACATTTGCCTAACGTATTATCTCATAATTCCCAGAGTTGTGTTTAAGTTGCGCGCCGCCGGACTTGTCCTTTGATATATAGAGGGAGCCACGGTCTAATGTGTACTTAAGTTATTTACTGGCAGATGGGGGGTCTCGAAAAGCCGAGATTTATACACGGGAAAAGTTTGGTTATTGTTTCGCCATTAGGATGAAGAGTAAACAGGTTTGTTTAAGCTCGTCGACGAGTCGACACACTTACTTTTTCGCGAAGTTGGCGCCGCACGTTGAACACAGGAAGGGACGACTTCCAGCTTCCGGTTTCGGGGTTCGCTTCGTTTTCAGTTCGTGGTTCTTCACGTGGAGAGCCCAGTTGTTTTTCCGGACGAAGCCTTTGTTGCAGATGGAACAAACGAAAGGACGTTCTTTCGTGTGCAGGCGGAGATGGCCTTGTAAAGAAGCTTTGACGAAGAACTTGTCGCAAAGAGGACACTTGTATTGAGCCACGGGCTTCTTTTGGGAGCCCTGCACGACGAGAGGTTCAGTGTGAAGAACTTTATGGAAGAGCAACTCGGACGTGGACGACGAAGAAAAAGGACACTTATCGCAGGAGTTGGCGGCGTCGAAACTCTCCTTGAAGCTGCAAGACTTGGTCCTCAAGTGCACCGATAACTCCTGAGGGAACGTGAACGAGGTCCCGCAATGTCCACATTTGTAATCGAACTCGGGATGTTTCGTCTGAAGATGCTCTTTGAGACCTTGAAGACTCTGAAAGATCTCGGAACAGTAATCGCACTTCCGTTCTTGTTTCTTGGTCGCCTCCACTTTATATCTGTGGTCGCTGCTGTTCCTGTGGACTCGCGCTTCCTCTTTGGTGGTGAAATTCTGGTCGCAGATGCTGCAAATGAAGACGCTTTCACCATGAACTGACATTCTGTGACGTTTTAAAGAGATGTTCGATCGGAAGACTTGGTTGCATTTTTCGCAGACTAAATTCGAGTTCGGGCAGCTGTGTCCTTCGTTGCGACAGTGCTTCTTCAGGGCGATGTTAAGAAGAAACTCTTCTTCGCATTGGGGGCACTTCATCGGGTTCACTTTCTTGACGACGATGGGCACCGAGCGGTTGATGACGGACACCACGACCTCGTGTTCTTCGGATGTTAAGTGCGTGTACATTGTTGAGGTGCTGGGGTCTTTAAACTTGCACAAGGAGCACCAAAAGTAGCCACCGCGAGACTCGGCTCGCGACGAGTGGTATTCGGAGAGCCAGTGCTCGAGGAAGTCTTTGTGGTGGTTGAAATAGAACTTGCACAGTCCACATTGGAAGGGACTTTGAAGGACGATCTCTTCGATGTGGTCGAGGACCATGGTTTGAGCCACGGCCGTTGAAATGTCGCCTTTTCGACAATGGTAGTGCGAAATCAAGTGCTTGCCCATCAAGTTCTTGGTCACTCTCGAGTTGCACACTTGACACTTGACGTAGATCTTCTTACGGTTGCGTTTTTTTGTTTTCGTTTTAGCGATAAGAGTCATAGTTTCTTTCTTTTTATGACGCTTCTCGGTGACCATCCCCAGGTGGTCATCGAACTCTTTATCGTGTAAAGTTCTTTTGAAGTGGAGCTCGGACTTGAGGTGTCGTTCGTACACCACTTTGGAGGCTAAGCGCCGGTTGCAGGGGCGGCACCAGTACTGAACTGTACCGCTAGATTTCCGAAAGGGGGAGTCATCGGTGATCTTCGACTTCTTGAGATCTTCCGGTATCCATTTGCCTTTGGTGTAAGTGGGGGCGGGGGCAGTACAGGAGATCTCTTCTTTCTTTCTCTTTCTGTCGTCCTTGGGCTCTTCATCTTGACGTGCTTTCGTTTGGCTCCATTTACTTCCAGTGAAGGTCGGGGGTGGGAAATCGTAGGTTTCTTTAGGCGAGAGCGGGTACGATGGTTTCCATTTGCCTTTGGTGTGTGAAGGGGGTGGCGAGGTACGTTTCCATTTCCCACCGGTATGACTAGGAGGCGGTGCGTTCCAATGCCACTGAATGGGAGACGACGGCTTCCATTTCCCTCCCGTGTGGTTCCTAGGAGGAGCATCGTGGTCTTCGTCCGACGTTTCGTCCTCGTACTCGTACTCTTCAGACTCGACGTCCGATTCTTCGTACACGTTGATCTTGAGAGGATCTTCTTTCCGTCTTTCTAAATTATCGACGGCTTTTATGAGCTTCGATTGGTTATCGCCGTGTCCTAGCTTGAGTTGGTGGCCACCGATCCAGACGTTTTTCCCCGATTTCGACTGCGGGATCTCTTTGTGGGACTGGATCACGGCCGTGGTTTTGCTCCTCGTGCGAACACCGCTAAAGTTCTTCCCCGACGTCGAAGGAGTAAGTTTTTTCGCGCTACTCTGAAGCTCCAAAGAAGAGAAAAAGTCATCAGCTTTGAGATTAAAAGAATCATCCGGAAGAAGTTGACTCGGAAGAGGAGACTTGGGAATGTCGACCGTCTTCGAGCAGCCTTCTTTCCGATGAGCGACATAGTTATCCAAACCGATGATCGTAGCATGACACTTGAGACAGAAATGGGTGTCATCGTCGTAGTCCCCGATCATCCCCTGCAAAAAAGCCAGTGTTATGAAATAGTAATTATGTGCGGTGTCGGCGCTGAAGGGTTGGTTCGTTGCCGATCGATGTGGAAGCCGTTATTCGGACGACAGCCCCACTGCCTCCAGAGAGCCTCGTCACCGCCACATCAGCATTTGATTAAAAGGTTTGCACGGTGAGATCATCGACACACCTTCGTATAAGACGAATGTGATCGAGTTTCGTTCTTCGTGCACCGATTTGCATAAAATGTCAATCGTAGTTGCAACATCGCAGAGCCAAAACTTGACGGCGACCGAGTAATAGCTTCAGTCTGAACTTGTTATGACGCTCTTCGTGATAGGAATGTCTCATAGCTGGGGATGAGGTCTTAAATGAATGCACAACTTGCATGGAAACGTAAAGTTCGGATTAATAATTGATTAACAGCGAAGAGGAGATACTAGAAACGGGTTTTTATTAAGCCTGGAGGGTGGAACGACAAGGAGAGGACACATATGCTGCCATGAATACCTGATCGTTCAATCAAGTTAAGGAAAAAACGACTGACAAAGGGACTTGAGGAATTGGAGGGCGAGCCCTCGCTGGCACAGTTATTGACCCGGCTACGATTATTATTTAGGGTCATTATTATAGAACACGCAATTATATCTATATATCGACATATTTACGTATAGCATGAGCGTCCGACACCTACTCCGATCACAAATTTTAAGACGTAATTCTGCGTCTCGGCGGAAATGATGAAACCGAGAACTCGAAACAGTCGCGGTTAAGTTATGCACGTAGATTGATCACTCTGTATGGTATTTACATGTGCTAATTACAAGCTAAGCAATGCAAAAAGTGAAATATAGCCGCGTTCAAAGCGACTGGTTGCTTTTAGCATGTGAGAACTCTTGTTTGCCGCATACCTAACAATTTGTATTCTTTATAACGAAGGTAATGCTTTATGTCGTATTTCTATCACTAATGTGTCTTCGGAAGATTTACGAACGACCAGAAAAGAAATCCTACTACGAATACTAATAACTATTATTAATAGTCCATTATTTAATTTGTTGTGGCAAATTATTGCCCCGCATTAGAATAATTCCAATTAAACATTACCAACGTAATTAACGGCTCGACTTTGAAGAAAATTGTGATTTATTATCGAACAGATTAATGCACTCGTAACTTGGGCTGTAAATCAAACGACGGTTTTATTTCGCTTACAAAATTCATCTTTTACTATTTTACGGCCACGGAACATGTTTGACATCATCATTGTTTTCACTCGACAGTTTCTAGAATTTATTTTTATAATAAATTTACATCACGAGACTGGAATCTTTCATAATTATTGTAATTTGTTTTGATTTATTATTACCGGATTCCTTTTAATCCGTAATGATATCCCGTCTGAAAACGCTGTCATTCGACGAATCGTTTTGTGGTTGGCAGATTATTGCGTTACCAGTTCAAAGTTTAATTCTGACGGTTTTTTTTTTTAATTAGGTGCGTTTCCCGGCGTTGACCGGAGAAAGTCGCCGTTTTCCATTCACAAATTTCATAATTATGCGGAATTAATCAAGTCGTCAAAAAGCGAGCGAAGCGAGCTAGTTTCTCAACAATTAAGTCAAACATGTTCCTCACATTTTTATGACTTAGGAGAATTTTGAAGAAGGTAAAAGCACTTTACAGCCGCGAGTAACCTGGTAAGGGATTTAAGAAGAAATCGATGATGAAAATATGTGGCTAGAGTAACTCCTTTTTACCCTCTTACAGATCCAATTTTGAAAAATCCATTTTTAGTGTAGATCTACGTTACGAACGAATATGTTCTCCAAATTTTATGTTCCCGAGTTTATCGGTTTGGGAACTGCAATTATGTCAGTCGGAACAAACTCTTTAATATACAGCGTGTGTGACCACAACATTGAGAATACCACAAAACGGTTTTTGCAGGTGCTTCGGTGCAAAGAAACTTACAACCTAAAATTATTTCTGTACATACAGGATGTTCATATATCTAGTGGCATATCAAAGTTAGTTAAGTTCTAGTTTTGTTTCATGAACAGGTTTTTAGCTTTTTAAAAAACAACTTTTTTGAATCTAGATACTGATAGATAAACAATTTTTCAGCTTCTGCAACAATTCTCTCTAGATATTCTAAACGACCTGCATTTAAATGTCATCTTGTATTAATTTTATACTCAACCTCAGATTTAGTATGTAAATAAAGAATTTTGAATGATTATGAAATATTCAGAAATAAGCTTAATAAAGCTTATAAGCTCTTGTTTATTCTGATCAAATGATCTTAAATGATTACGAAGTTATTGAGACGGCATTAAAATAAGCCCCGATATGTGAAAAACTAATACAGTCCCATCGTAAATTTTTTAATGCTTTTGATTGATTCCCTGAAAAGCGTGACATCTATTTAAAGAATTTTAAATGATCATGAAACAATGTGATGTACTGTCTACTGAAGAAATAAGCCTTCTTAGCTTATTTTTTCGGTGATCAAAAATTTAAATGATCTACAAGAGATCTGTTTTTTTGTTCAAATTAATTTTGACATCGAGCTAGCTAACCTGTTAATTTTCCAATGAAATGAATGTAACTTTTGGACTTTTAATTATTTTGAATGATCACAACATTGTTAAGAAAACATTAAAATAAATCTCAGAAGGTGTAAAAGCAACACAGTGTTATCTTAAATTTTTTAAATGACTTTAAATGAACCACTAAAAAACATATCAGCTCCTTAAGAAATTTTAAATGATGATAAATTATGGAGAAATAAGTCACTTTCATTTATTCTTTTGCTAATCAAAAATTTAAATGATTTATCGAGATTTCAGTTTTTTTGATCAGATTAACTTCGACGTCAGCAAGAAATATTGTTAATTTCCTATTAATAATATGAGAACAAATGGAACTTAAATGATCTTGAATGGAGAAAACCTTTTTGGTGATTCTATCGCTGATCAAGAATTTAAATGATCTATACCTGCCTCCCGTGTAAAAGTAATATAATCTAATATTAAACTTTTTTAATGATTATGATTTTACATTAAATGTTCTCTAAATTTGTTGTATAATAAGTTAATTAACATTTTATGTATTAAAACACATGTATATGTAAATTGGGACCACCCTAAAATTCGAATTTTAATTGGGTTTTAACCTCCATCGAAACTAAGCAGTTTTAAATGGGACAAGCTATATATACAGTTAATGAAGTGAACTCTTGGGCAAAGAAGCAGTTTTTAAATGGGACAAGTCATATACAGCTAATTGAGTGTAATTTTGTGCAAGAGAGCAGTTTCGAAACGAGATAGATAGATAGAGACCCCGAACCCAGTAAAAGTAGGAACAAGGCACTTGAACCCCGCTTAATTGAACCCAATCAAAAATCCCTTTGAAACTTCCTCAAATAAACCAATCTTGTCAACATAACCAAAAGTTGGTAAAAACCATCTATTCCCTATTCGTGCGTCCTTTTCCTTTCGGTGGCGGCGGCGGCGGCAGTGAATCCCGTGTAAGAGGAAGGCCGGCTAAAGTGTCGGCCTGGTAATAATAATGAGGTGATAAAGGGGGTGCGCGACTGATGTAATGGTAAAATCGTTACGGGGGGGCACGGGACGATCTTAAGCGGCACTTATCGGCGGCGGCGGGGGGAAACAAAACAGCGACAGACTGCTGCTGTGGCCGAACGGGGCCCATTAAGGTGCGTAATGGCCGGTTGGGTAAGACGGGGCGCGCAGAAATGCATCGATTAGACATAACGTCGCGAGACGAGTCTCTGTTCTGTGTACTGTATGTGGACGGATCGGGGGCTCATCAAGGGGAGGGAAGGATCGTACGACACCCTGTATATTCCAAACGAGAACACATCTCGCTGCGCTCGCTTTTACACGAAAAGTCTCTCTTCAAGTTAAATTCCAGCCTGCTGGGAAGAAAGTTTGTAGTTTGGTCCGGTTTGTTAGGAGTAATAAATCAATTGTGGATATGAGTGATGACAAACAAGCTAAAGTAATCCTCTAATTCGTTGGGAATGAGATGAGGTGATGTTTTTGTGCGGAACATCGCTGTCCGCAGGGATGATGGATCCATTACTTTAGGTCGTCAGAGTATCAGACCGGCAGACACTGGCCGCTAATTATTGTGAAGTTACCTCCTTCTAATTGAAGATGATTGAACGGAGGACTTCCAGCTTTCCTCTCGGAGATCCGTCATTGTCTTCCCGACGCCAGAAAACGAAATGAATGAAATCTTCGAGTATCGGGCGAAACGAAATTTTCCCTTTTTAATGATCGTCCGTGTAATAAAAAATCCCGTGAATGAACGAAGGTATGTCGTGAGCGCAGCCTGCTCGGTTTTATCCATCGCCTCATCAGCAGAAGCAGCACGAAGAAGGGGAGAGGCGAGAGAGAGGATCAAAAGCCAGTGATGGCTGCCATGCCCCCCTCAGCGTTTGACAGATTTATTGCGAGTTTTGTGTAGTCTTAATATGACTTATGGACAGGAACCAAATATAATCCAACGCGTAATTTAGTCTCCGTCGACTGGTTTGGATTCAAACAGCTGCCTTCGCATGAAACCTTCGGGGATCAATAGATAAAGTGAAAATCTACGCGTTAAATGTCTCTTTTTTATCGATGTTTGCTTTTTACTTTCTCAAGTTTTTACTCGTCTAATGAAAAATTATCACTTGGGGTCAGCGTGGAACCCACCACCGTTCTATCAAGTTTCAAGTCGGCACTGCACTGCAGGTTCGTTAATTTACCAGATTGATTTACGTCACCGCTTACATTCCTCACTCACCATAAAATCAAGATATATTACGAACCAGCCAGGATTATGGAAAATTTACTTCAGCCACGTACATAACTTAAAATTTTCAATTTAGTCAGAGATCACGTTATCGTTATAATCATGAACTTGCTAAACAGGAACGAAACGGGGGAATTTTCGACCGAATTCGAAGCTATTTTTTATTTTACTCGACTAAAATCAACGACACTGCTAATTTGATCTTCAATTTTATGATTGTCGGTCAAAACTGTATCATCAAACACTTTCCAGCGCATCATTCAAAATAATAAAAAAAATAAGATAAGACTGTTACTTTACATGGTTCTATACATTGATATAAATCAGTTAAATTCTTGATAGCGATAAAATCAGCAAAGAGGTTTATTTCTGCATATTTTGTGATCATGCAATTCTTTCAACTAGCTAACACACTTTTCAGCGGATCATTCAAAATCATTTAAAAAAATTAATTGAGAACTGTCATTTTACTATAGGTTGGTATAGATCATTTAAATTCTTGATCAGCGATAGAATCAGCAAAAAGGTTTATTTCTGTATGTTTTATGATCATGTAATTTTCTTCAACGAGCTGACAGATTTTTTACCGGATTATTCAAAATCATTTAAAAAATTAAGATTAGACTTTGGTAATTTACTTTTCACTTATTTTTTATGTCTTCTTAATTATTTCGTAGTTAATCTAGATCATTTAAAGTCAAAAAGTTCCACTCGATCTCATATTTACAGTCTTATGCACCAAATTCAAAGTTATTCTTATCAAGAAAACTAGGATCTCATGTAGATCAATCAATTAAATTTTTGATCGGCAAATGAATAAACAAGAGAAGCGTATTTCTGCAAAATTCATTTTTATTTAAGAATCCTCAAGTAACTGACATACTTTTTAGCGGATCATTAAAATAAAAATAATTTTGTGTTTTTTTTAATAATTTTGTGATTATTTAAACTCCAAAAGTTTCATTCGGCCTCATATTTCATCAGGAAATTAATAATCTAGTTAGCTTGACGTCAAAATTAATCTGATCAAGAAAACTGAGATCTTTTACAAATCATTTACTTTTTTGATCAACCAAAGCATCAGCAAAGAAGGCTCATTTCTGTAGTACACAAAATCTCATTGTTTCATGATCATTTAAAATTCCTAAAGCTGTCATACTTTAGACCGAACGAAACTTATTTTAACGTCAAAGTTAATGTGATCAAAAAAATTTAAATCTCGTCGGATCATTTAAATTTTTGATTATACAAAAGAAAAAGACTTATTTCTGCATTTTTTATCGTCATTTAAAATTTCTAAAGTACCTGCTTATAATTAATAATAACTACTATTAGCGAATCATTTAAAGTCATTTAAAAAAATTAAATAAAAGTTTGTTACATTTCCATATGTCTTAACAGTTTTGTAATCATTCAAGATCATTAAAACTCTGAAGGTTCCGCTTGATCTCATATTTCATTAGGAAATTAACAATCTAGCTAAAATAAGCAAAGTAGGTTTATTTCTATGGTACACAACATCTTACTGTTTCATGATCTTTTAAAATATATTAAGCAGATGTCACACTTTACAGAGAATCATTTAAAATCATTAAAAAAATTAGGATCAGACTATGTTACTTTCCACTTATCAAAACTTATTTTAATGTCTTCTTCGTGATCATTCAAAATTCCTCAAGCAGCTTGCAGCAGATAATCCTCATTTAAAAAACTTAAGATTAAACTCTGTTAGTTTCCCATATTTGATCATTTAGACTTAAAAGTTCCATTTGATTCCACATCTCAATAAAAAATTAACAATGGCACGAACTTGATTTCGTGATCAATTAAAATTTTCAACTCACTGTCAAAATTTTCAGCGGATCATTTAAAATCGTTCAAAAAAATTAAGATTGAACTATGTATGTGATTTTTCTATGATTTGAAAACTTATCGCGACTTATTTTAATGTATTCTGAAAAATTCGTGATCATTTAAACTCAGAAAGTTCCATTTGGTGTCATATTTTAACAGGAACTTTACAAAATTACTAGCTTGACGTCGAAATTAATTTGATCAAGAAAACACGTAGTTCAAAAAACGACAGAATCGGTAAAAAACGTTTCAGCGAATCATTTATGATCATTTAAAGCAATTATGATCATTTAAATTTAAAAAGTTCCATTTGACTCCAGAAGTTGTTCTAATTAAGGTAAGTTAAGTCATTTAAATTCTTGATTAGCGAAAAAGTACACATGATCATTTAAAATACCTTCAGTAGCTGACAGACTGCTCAGTGGATCTTTTAAAATCATTTAAAAAATTTGGGATAAGACTGTGTTGCTTTTCGCTAATTTGAGCACTTTGATGATTTCATCTCGTACCTATATTAGTAGAAAATTAACAATCTCGCTAGCTTGACCTCGAAGTCAATCAGATCAAGAACACAAAATCTTGATCAGTTGCGAATATTTTTCAAGATCATTTAAAATAGAATTTTCTACATGACCTGAAGCCAAAACGAAGAAGGTACTAAAAATGCGATTTTGTTTCTGATTTCGGCCCCTTATTTGCATTCTCGCAGCCGTCGTCATCAGATCTGTTATTGTAATCTTTCCGTCCGGCGAAATTCTAAAAATCGACGGAAAAAAGGTGCACCCTCTCCTCTACCATATGGACCAGTTCTCGTCCGTGATTTACGGTGGACAGGCCTTTTGTGGCCGTCAAGTTCTTCACCGGGGACAGGTCTGGATTTAAGGTTTTATGTGATATTTATGCTAATTGGTAATTTAGTTGATATGTGATTTTGGAATGTTGTGTACGATTCGGGCCGTCTTTTTATTGTGGAGCTGGAAATAATGGGATTTATGAACCGATTTGATATATTTATTGAGGATTTGGATTTTATAATTTACTGTAATAGTTACCAACACAGTAAATTTCGAAGATTGATATTTATTGCCGCATTAATGTGATGGATGGAAATGACTAATTATTAAAGTGGTTCGTATCTGCATATTTTCGACTTATAATGGACACATTAATTGACTCGTTTTTAACGTTTATTTCATTAAACTCGTACTTTCTTAGTACACAATAAATTCTATTTCAATTATGTAAACTTAGCGCAATACGTAATTACAATGTATTTATTAAGTCGTTCCAACGCTAATGAGATTGTTATAATAAAAATGAAAATTAATGCAAAAATAACCTGTTCTAGCGAGCCGACAACTTGTTGAAAGTTCGCAATGTTTAGTGCAAATTAGACGGCGATGTGGTGGCTAAATTATCATTTCTTTGCCATTTCAGCCAATACAAACATACGATAGAAAAAAATCGCGGGAGGCCAAGGTAAAACATCAAAAATTTGTTGTTCCAAAAACCCACAACGTCTGTCAACCAATTTTAAATGATCAGATCAATGTTGTTCATCACACAATTAGAGTAGCTACTGCGATTTTTATTCGAACTAAACGCCAGCTTAATAAAATGATTTTAATTGATCAAATCTGACAAAATAACGTTGATCATACAACACACTTTAAATGATCAAAAAATGGTGCGTCTCACGTCTAAAGTTAATCAATTTTAAATGGTCACAGAAGTTATCAAACCTCTATGTAAAACACTAAAATATCTTGATTTTTTTAAATGATCGTCCAAATTCTCTGCGTTCAATCAACTTTTATAATTTTGATCAGACGGTACTTTTAAATGATCACCAAGGAAATTATTATTTCTTAAACGAAGCAAAAATGAAAATATTTTGAATTTACAACACACTTTAAAAGATCATAAAAATGTTGCGTTCCAGATCCAACGTTTGATTAATTTTACATGATCAAATTTTTTGTAAAAAAATATTATAAAAATTGATCAATCGGTATTTATAATATTGATCAAATCTACAGATATACTTTAATTTTAATTATTTTCTTATTATTAATTATAATTATATAATTATATTAATATATTAAATAAAATTAATTATAATTATATGTTAATTACATTTAATTAATAGGTATTTATTATTTTACTTTTATTTATGACAACGAAACAAAAATAAAAAAAGCTTGATCATAAAACACATTTTAAGTGATCAATAAAAAGGTTTTACGGTCCGAAATTTGCTTAATTTTAAATGATCATTTTCTTTCCAGAAAACTAAAATAATTTCTCAACCTTACAATTTGGATCAAATCTGCGGATATATCCTTAAATGATCACCAAAACTGTAATTACGAAAACCAAACAAAAATTAAAAAATCTTGATAAAAAAACTTATTTTAAATGATCAAAAAATTTTAGTAAAATGACTCGAATTTGTTAAAAGATCGCTAGATGATTTAGAAGGAACCACTTTTAAATCATTCAAGTTTTTATCATTTTGATCAGTACTGCCACCGTACTCTTAAATGATCGCCAAGGAAATTATAGTGATTTACGTAAAAGAAACAAAAGTGAAAAAAAAAAAATTGAAAATACAACACACTTTAAATGATCATAAAAATGGTGGGCACCAGGTCTAAAATTTGATTAAATTTTAATGATCAAACAAATGATCAAATTTTTTTGTAAAAACCTAAAATATCTCGAAATTCTTCAAATTTTTAGCAGTGTACTATATCTGCAGATATACTTTAAATGATCACCAAGACATATACAACTACGACAACGAAACAAAAATAAAAAATCTTGATCATAAAACACATTTTAAGTGATCAAAAATAAGGTTTTACAGGTCCGAAATTTGATTAATTTTAAATCATCATATCTCTTTCTAGAATACTAAAAAAATCTCTCAGTTTTACAATTTGGATTAAATCTGCTATATATATTCTTAAAAGATCATCAAAAAAAAAAAAACCTAAAACAAAAATAGAAAAATTGTTGATCATACAACACATTTTGAATGATCAAAAAAGTATGCTTTACAGGTCCAAAATTTAATTAATTAACACTAAAATGTCGAGAATTTCTTTATCAATTTTTATCAGTACTAACCACTTTTAAAACGATCATTCAGCTTTTATTATTTTGATCAAATCTATAGATATAATTTTAAATAATTATTTATTACGCAAACAAGACGAAAAAAATCTTGATCAAACAAGAAGATATAAGGATGATCAAAAATAGTGCTCCACGAATCTAATATTTGATTAATTTTAAATAATTGTACGAAATAATCTTGTAAAATAACCAAAAAAAATTGTAATTTCTTAAAAAATCGCTCAAATTTTTGAAAGTTTTATAATGATCATGTAACTTATAATTTTAAACTAAAAAAAAGTTTTTAAATGATCATTAAGGTAACTATATTTACGTGGACAAGACAAAAATGAAAAAATCTAGATCATACAATGCCCACAATTTAAATGATCAAAAAATCAAATCTCTTTCTAGAATACTAAAATATCACGAATTTCGTAGGAGATTGCTCAAACAAGTTTTAATGATAATCATTCATCTTTAAATGATCATCACGACTATAAAGACATAAACGAAGTCTTGTTCGAGCTCGATCACATTTTAAGAAAATGATCATTTTCTTTTATAATTTTGATAAAATTTAGATATTTATTTTAAATACTTAGATACAAAACTCTTGATCGTGCACAAAGAACGAGAAATTCAGGTGCGTCCTCAGGTCAAAAAATTGATTAATTTTAAATGATCACCAGCACTTGAATGCTCACATTTCTACATGTAAGTGCTATTAAAAAAAACTATTATTAGCCTCATTAATTTTTTCGTGGCAATGATAACTTCACTCATTAAAATCAACTTAATTGATCGTTAATTAGTAGAATAAATTTATTCATCACTCCATTAACTTTCCCAGTTGTCCCCAAAAGTGAAAAAAATCGAAACCGCAGTAGTCCGTTTAAAAAACAATTACAAGATGCATTAAACTACACAGAACGATACAGATAAGCTCCACCCACACCATCAAGAAGGCTGGGTCTGTCACTTGACAGCTGCTGCCACCTAGTCGCAACATCTCAACTATCGAGCATTAATCTCCCACCGGGTGTCTCTCCCTCACAATAACAAAAACCATGAATAAATTTAATTTAAAAAAAAAACTACCAGTCAGACAAGCAATCAAATTAAATCAATCGAAACGAAATGCGAAATTTAATCACGAATTAATAATTTATCAAGTGGAAATGAACAAAAACATAGAATTGAAAAATCAGAAACTGTATCGGACGATAAATTAATGCAAATCCGGAGTTTATTGCTATAAATCTTTACAGTTACAGCGTTAAATAAAAACTACAGACGGCCGATGACGAGTTTGAGGTTAGAATCGACAGCTGAAGGTTGCGACTCACGAGGAGCCATACATGGAAGTGACGCGTCGTGTGAGACACTAAACTAAAGCTTTGTTCACACTCACCGGGCGATTTGTGCGATTCTGCGAGGAAAACGCGGTTTTACGATCAGAAAAGTGACGCTAGACTTTTCATCGGCGAACTATACAGTGGTGCCACACAGTGGCACGCGGCGGAGACAACATTAGTAATCTGGGGATTTTTTTTTTAAATGATACTCGTAAGTGCTTTACAGCTTCAATTAATAAAGAGGTTAATATTCATATCAATGTCGGTCGGAAATTTAAAAATGAAAATGCGACGAGATGAGATAATAAATCAACGAATAGTTTTAAATATCAGGGTCGCCGACTAGAGAAATAAATTACGGATTAAAATAAAGTGACGACGAACTGTGTCGAGAACGGATTTTTCAATGTTACAAATTAATTCACACTAATTTTCACCTCATTTCGGAGCTTCCTGAAAAAAATTGTGTGAATGTTTCCTAAATTGATCGTCTCCTTCCGTATTTCAACATGAGTGCTGTTTTGAATTTATTAAGGTCGCCTGTGGTATAAGTGCATTTGTAAACTGGTTGTTAATGTTATTCGAGTGATCAGAAATATTTCAAGACAGTCAGTATTATTAAATTGTTAAACAAATGTGTTTGCCAAGCCGTTAAAATGGGAGTTGATGTAAAGCTGTCGTTCGTTTTAATATGGCGAGATCAGATCTGACTGTTTACGTTGAGAATAATCTCAAATGGCCGCATTGCAACGATTAAATTTATTAAAATGTAATCAAATTTTACAGTTAGGGTCGTTTAGGGCACTCGGCTATTTCAAACTGATCTGGTTTGAAGTTTTATGGCGTTGGTAGCCGTGGTATGGGCTCGGAGGTGGTTTTCTAATTTACAGTCTTCAAAGTGTACGGGCGTCATTAAAAAAGTCATTCAATCAAGCGATGGATACAGGTTCGTTCATGAAAGAAGCCTACTTGATCGAGTTAAAGCAGTTTCGTCCAAGTAGGCTTTGAAATACCTGAGTTGCTAGTTTGACATTTCAGAACACGATATTTTCGCATATCAAATGTTTAACCTCAAATTATCGAAGAGAGTGACGAATTCCGGAGCCCGCTAGGTGCGGTTTTCTGTCAATTAATTTCCACCATTTTCTTCCCCAATCTGTCCATGACGGTAAAAAAGATGAAAATCAAAAGAGTCGTGGATAAAATCGAACAAAATTCCTGTCGGTATGACAACGTCACTTAATTAATACATATTATTTTAATTTCATAGTAGGCTTTCGATGTATAATAAACAATACAAAATTAAATTTTATGTCATTCTATATTAAAAAAGTGGGAGTTTCATAAGCCATTTTATTTTAAATATTTAAAGCAGTGAGTGCTGAAACCAACGTGGAAATTATTTGAAATTGTCAATGACAGTTTTTGTGACCAAACGTCATTTTATTATTATGACAGCGATTTAAATTTGTTAGGTTTGTTGTTTATATACCAACCGATATATTGTATATACAAGTGAAGATATCTTTTGGGAAATACCATACAAACGCGTCGAAGCAGGTTTGCTATCGAGTTTCAGAACTGTAATGCGAATATCAATAGCATTTTTGCTTACACAAACAGAGCTACCAACTGATTTTAAATTATTTGAGCCACTGAGAAGAATTTAAAAACGCGATAAAACACAGGGTGTTCTAATTATTCAAAAGTAAGCCATGTCTGGACCTTCCGTTTGGTTGATAAAATACTGTCTCATATATATTTTTTTCATATTTTATTTCGAATTGAGTAGAAAATTAATAAAAGATGGACCCTCAGTGCAATTTATCTAGAAAATCTATATTAATTGAGTCTATCAGCAAAGTTAAGCATAGGTACTATCATAGACAATGTGGGTCAGCCCAAGATAATTTTTGCAATTGTAAATAAGACAACTCAATAAACATTTATATCTAGATTTCATAGATTTCTACAAAAGATATTTAAATGAGGTTAATCGTTATAGATCCACTTTATGAACCTGAATTTAAACCGGAATACATTTAAATAGTATGTTCTTATAATAAATATCTAATATATTAATACTGCTATCGAGTCATATTTTTGACAGTTTTTCACACACTTTTGAATAGTAGTAAAATAAATATAAAATTCTCTATATCAACAATAACAAATCTATTTTTGAATATAGGTACATCACTATGTATAGATAAAATAAAACGACACTTTATTTATGTATCTAGATTTGGCTAGATAAATAGATAACTCATTTATATAGATATAATCAAACAATTTAAAGTAAAACTTACTTTGTCGCTGTATCTAGATCAAAACAAACGAAAATAATATCTCGGATCAGTTCGTCTTTCAGAAATATCTATAAAAAAATATCGATATAAAAATAAAAAACTATCACATAGTCGCGTCGAAGCAGGCTTTGAAATATGAACTGGGCTACCCTATCAAGTTTGGCTATAGAAAACTATCATGAGAATCAATGTAGAATTCAAAAACGTAATAAAATTTAGGGTGTTCTGATTATAAAAAATGACAATCTAGTATAGGTACCATTTGGACCATACTGTATGATAGATAAAGTATATTGTTATATATTTTTTTAGATATGTTACCTGGGTTTGAGTGGAAAATTAATAAAGGATGGAAACTAAGCACAGTTTATCTAGAATATTTAGACAATTGTGTCTATTAGTATCTAGATTTAAGCATGTGATCACCTAGGTAGATATATAACTGTCAATACAACTTAATTGTTAAATTTATGAAGAAGACAGTTCATTAAACATGCTTATCTAGATTTTATAGATAAAAATACATTCATGAACGATATAGATCTACTTTATGAACAAAATCTAAACCAGAAAAAAAATTAAACATTATCTTTTATGTTATATTTTTCTAAATAGGTATTTTGTAGTAAAATGAATACAACACAATTATCTAACCAAAGCTGATAAATTTATTTTCAATCTACATCTTAATATTTTAAATGTCATTTTTACTTACAAATCACAAATGGCGAATAGTATACAATTTTACATTTTGACAGTTTTATGTTTGAAAGGCAAACGTTGGTTGAGTTTAGTAGATTTAGATAAAATAAAGCTACATTTTATTTATTTATCTAGATCTGGTTTAATGGGTCGTTCACATTTATGTAGATACAGGCAAGTTAAGGTAAAACTTATTTCGTCACTGTACCTGGATAAAAACAAAAGAAACTAAGTATCTTGGAGCTATCTACAGGGAAAATGTAGATACAAGATATAAAGATATAAATTTTTTTGATTGAACAATAAAATTTGTACATTTCAGTTTGGACGTATTTTACACTTTTTCTATAGATATCTAGAGATATCTAGCTACGTATCTGGATGTTAATTCAGATTAAAATTTATTAGAATGATTTTCAGGTTCTTATAAACACAACTGGTCTGGATTTTTAACTTTAGACATACTTGAGTAAAATTTTCTTTGAATTATCTACTATGGCGTCAGGTAGGCTTTATATATTTTTCACGTTGGTAGCAGGGTCAGTTTTGACATATGTCAATAATGACAGTTATTTATGACTTAACCTTAACACGTTTCAAACTCAAGGCTAGTTCGACCGTGTAGTATTTTATTCATTTGTTGATATTAGAATTTGCAACTTGAATGCCCCACCCATCCTGTCAATTTCTAAAGCAATTGAAAATTGATGTTATTATTATTATTTAGGTTATTTTGAAATTGGTGGTTTTAAAATTTGATCGAATTTCAAAAAGATTTCACCCCTAAAGTGCAAATTGGTGTTTTGGAATGAGCAATGGGATTATGATCATGGTCCGAAATTCCCGTCCCGCACGTAGTCCACGAATGTCGCGTTTGTTGTAAACAGCAACAGTAACAGCAACAACAGGTGAAGTCGACAATAAAGCACGTTGCGAGCATATCGACAGCTCTCAGCCTCCGTAGCGAGGCTAGTCCTCGACGAGAGGCCGAGATCATAAAGTAGGCGTCGCCCATCTCAGACCTCGCCCACCTGTCAAACTGACCATGAAGTTGCGCGTAGCGCCGACGCTCCAACTCTCGCAAACTAACAACAACGCTCCCGAAGAGGAGGCTGAGAGATGTGTTCGGGCCGGTGACGAGAGATGACATCCTGAAAAACAGACAGAGAGCGAGAAGAGCGACGCCGAGAGACGCCGGCGCTTACAACCTGACGAAACGTTGCGCCGATTGTCGTTTGTTCGGTCGACGGTAGTGGGGGCAAAACCGCGCTGTGCGTTGTCAGTCACTCAGTCAACGGAGGCCCTGCTTTCGAGAAGGACGCTCTTCACTTGTTCCGTGCGTTGACATTCGCGCCAACTGCGTGCTGTGACAATTGCTAGTGATCGGTGACGACAGTGCGATTAGCGACATGCGACTTCAAACGTATACGAAGTACCTGTGCTGTGTTGTGTATCGCTTTTGATTCTTTTTTTTATTATTATTGCGTTGGAGATTTTCCGAGTGCTTCTGGATTTGCCGATGATGAACTAGTGGTTGGTACAACGTTGGCAACATTTTGCGACCATCGCCGAGACGAAAGGGCAAAATGCCGAGACGCAAGCAGGATTGCCCGAAAAGGATGAAATGTAAGTTTTAGTGTGATACTTTGCGCACAAGCAGGACGCCAAACGTGCCGAACATGTGCTCGCAGGATAATAACAACCAGGAAACTATTCCTGATGAAAACTCATTTTGGCAAAAAACATCGCCTACTGTTCACGTGCCGAAGGATTTTTCTTACAAGTGTCATTCTAATTTTACAATCAAAAAAATTGTATTTTTGGAAACTTCGGATATATTTAGAACGGAATCCGCAATGCATTTCTTTTTAAATTAGCCCACGACTGCTCGGAGACTTATTTTAACTGCATCCTGTCATTTTGACCGCATTTTGGCATCACGGGAAAAATGACTGACTCCCGACTACTCTGTTCTTGTATAATCAAATGATCATTCAAATGATCAGTCAGTCAACTTTTGATTTCATTTCTGTCACACTGATGGCCGTCCGATCACTGTCAAAATCAATGTCCTGACAAAATTCCAAAACGACACCAAACATCTTCGTTTGATTCTAATTAAAAACTGTCATTTTTGCGCTGATCATTAACCGAGGAATAGTTTCTTAGCTAGTTTCATGACTGAATTTTCGATCAGTATACTTAGCAACATTTCTGTTTTGACTGATTTTTGAAAAACTGACTTTCTTTTGTTATTGCAGTTCTAGGATACATTATATACAAATAATCTAGTTCCTTCTCTTTTTGGAACTAAATTTTTTGATTTTTTTGCTCACATGCCCAAAATTTTTATAATTTTCATTTTCATCGCTTCAAAATTTGTAGATTTTAACGTTTTAAATCGTAAATGTCTAATATTCTTCCAAATTGACTAAGATTTCGAATTCTTTAGCAGCCTAGTACAAAAACAGCGTCGTAGTGGTCTTTGGAATCTGAAACGGGTTGGTAACCCTGTCTTGACGTTTCCAAACTCTCACGAGAGCAAGATCAGAACTGACATTTTTGCGCATCAATGAATGGTTAACCTCAAACTGTCATACAAACGCTGTGATACGACAGGCAATGCCACCAACACATTTCGCTGAATTTCCAATGAAGTTTCAATTCAAAAAACAGATTCTAAAATACAAATACAAATTGAATGTGTGGAATTTCCAAAATTCTTCCAGATTTTCTTAGGGACATTTGGTTTTTAAAAATCTGAAGTTTAATTAGTTATAAATCTGAAGTGGGTGGGTAACCCAGTTTTGACATTTTAAAACTGTCACAAGAGCGATCTTAGAACTGACATTTTTGCATTATTAATGGATGTTTAACCTCAAACTGTCAAACAGAAGCTTTGATACCACAGGCAATGCCGCCAACACATTTAGAATCACACTAAAAATTTACTTTTGGTTTATTTTTGGTCTCTTTCCATTTCAGGATTCAAAATTTCTCGGTCGTTTAGACTTTTAGACGTTTAGACCAAAATTTCAAGATATTTTTATGGTTTGTATAGTTTCCAAACTTGAAAAACTTCTTTCGAAGATAATTTTCATTTCCTCCGATCATTAATGAAGTTTCTAATCTAAAATATCAGATGTACGAAAAAAATAATAACAAATGCCTAAAACATCAAAAATGCGGTTTCACAATTCTTAAAATTTTATGTCTAATATTTCCAAAATTCTAGTTTAATAGGTTATTTCGTATAAATTCTTTCAGATATTCTACTTGCTCATATTTTAAGATCTTTATAATTTTTAGCAGCGTAGACCATGAACAGCGTCGAATCCGCCTTTAAAATTAAAAATAGGTTGGTAACCCTGTTTTGACAATGCAAAGCTGTCACGAAAGCAATCTTAGAACTGACGTTTTTGCATATCAACAACTGTTTAACCTCAAAGTGTCAAACAGACGCTTTGACACAACAGGCAGTGCTACCAACACCTTTAGAATCACACTAAAAAATTACCAAGAACCTATCATCATTTATAATTTTAAATGAAATTTGTTTTTCAGTTTAGAATGTATTTTTTTATTATTTTCATATTTTATAAATGTTGCTCTCTTTAAAATCCTATTAAATTCCTCAGATGCCAAAATTTCTACATATTCGTACCATTTTTCCAGTTTCCAAACTTAAACAACTTCTCGTTTCTATTATAATTCTAGGTGTTTTGTTAAAGACTCAAATTTCAAAAATAATTTTGATTTTGCCGGATTTTTAAGGAAGTTTCTGTTCTAAAATATATGTCAGATTATGAAACATATGAATGCGATTCTTGAAATGTTCCAAAGATTTTCAAAATTCTCTAAAATTTGTTTAGTATGCTGTATCGTATCAATTCTTCCAGATATTCTACTTTTTATTAGAATTACTCTTCTCGAAGCAGGCTTTGGAGTCTGAAATGGGTTGGTAACCCTGTCGTCTCCCAAGTTAGACACTGTCTTTTCAATTGACACTTTGGCGTTTAACCTCAAATTGTGAAAAACCGGCTTTGACATAACAGTCAGTGCTACCAACAATGTCAAAGCCCACTTCGAAGCACTCTAAAGACTACGAGCTCTTATCATTTCTGATTCTAGAATGAAATTCGGATTAATTTTCGGGTCGTGAATTGAACGAGCAATAAATAAAAAACCGTGTAAATTTTCTTTTTAATCTGCTTTTGTCGGTTCTGATCGAATGAGTCAGTGATAATCAGCATTTTTAAGTGTAATGAATTTCTAATAATTAAAAGCGTCAAGTGCTTGATTTATCGATCATAAAACGATCCCGACCGTTTTGAAGCAATTTTTGACTTTTTAATCAGAAACGTCAGTTTCTGGTCTAGCACGAACCAGTTTGCAAATCTCCAGTTTCTTCTAATCGGATTAGCGGTGTTAAACAAGGCAAAATCACGTTAACTTTCCATGATCCATGTCGGACTATAAATTTCATCTTTAATCTCCAGAACCACCACGAAATTTGTTCTTCCAGAGTGGCCATGGTCTTAAGATGGCCGCTCACCTGTGTCTAATAATCACCATAATTTCGAGTTTGTGACATTTCAAAGTGTTTCCACGTCCGGTGGCCCCAATCTCGCCAAAAATCTCTCGGTAATTACGAAATGAGTGTCAAAAGAAGCAATAATTAACAATGATGGTCAAAAATTGCGCGCGTTACGATGGAAAGTCGAAAATTCGAAGAAGTGGGCTCGGTGTTGTTTAGGAAATGCTTTTGATTTATTGTCATTTTTATAGCGCCAACGCTGGGACGTCTCTATTTTTACCATGATTTTCCACTGTTTTATTAATAATACCGAAAACATAATGGCACCAAACAACTGCCTGACGAAATTTATCGCATTTGGATTCATCGTCTAACGACACTAAATCATTCTATTCCTAGAAATGTTGACTTGACAACATTTTTTTTCTTCAAGGCCGACGATCTTCTCCCATTACTTAATTGGACCATAAGCCAATGCCCGATTTTCGAATTTCTAACAAGAAAAGTACTCCTACTCGTGGAAAAAATTAAATTACGTGGATTTATGATCGAGCCGATGGTTATTTTTTACTCCTACAAGGACTTCTGATGGGTTTATTTTACAAGCGTCAAATGTTTTAGTGATGTTAGATAACATGCTCGTAAATCACGGCTTTCAATTAAAATGGCGGTGGGATTATCTCCTGGAGGCACGAATTTGGATAGTGGATAATCGCCGATAAACTTTTAGTTGCCGTTTTCGGTGAATTAAATTCGGGAGGTTTTGCTCGCTCTCGAAAATATTTTTGGGACGTTTTCTGATGGCTTGACAGATGTTTCATTAAACCACAATTGCTTGATTCGTTGCCAGTTAAAATTCAGGCTCGAATTCCATCGGTTTTAGCCAAATATTTTTGCAATATTCTTAAGAGTTCGACCGTAAAATGTGGCATTTTGGCAGCGAAATGATTTTTTGTCTAGTAGGCCTTACAGTTTTTTCATGTTTCTAGCTTTGTCCGGTTTTGTATTATATCTAACCTCAAACTGACAGTAAATTTCAAAGCCTGCTTGTCGTTGGGATCAGTTGCAATCAAATACCCTAAGATTTTTCAGATGTTGCTAAAAACTGATATTATTCATGATCAATGGATTTTTACATTTTGTTTGCTTAAATAACCAAAAAGTTATCAAAAGTGTTTTGTTTGATATTGATTTTTGAAATACTTTTCGCAATTCAATCGCCAGAACGTCTGAAAGTCTGAAAGTTTTGATCGAAATTTAAAAAAGAAATGTCAAAAAGCTCTAATATTGTTCTAACTTCTTAATTAAGTTTTTTCAAGGATTTAGATTTTTTTTGAAATGTCTTCAGATCACCAAATTCCAAATTTCTGCAGTTTTTAAATTTTTAATTTCTTAAACTAAATCTCTAAAATTTACAAATTCTTTTTCATATCTAGGATATCAGAGTTTGAGAATTTATTAGCAATTGCTTGAACTTTGTATTTCCAAATTGTTGACTCCTAGACCATCGTTATATTTTTTATTACGGAATTACCACGAATTCATTTTGAATATTGAATTTTTGACATTCTAAAAAATCTGTAAGTTGCCTAAAATTTCAACATTTTTGGGATTCGAAAAGTTTTAGTATCTATTTTTACAATTACAACAAATTTTTTGAATTCTATTTTCTTTTTATTATAGTCCAATCATTTTTAAACCTAAATTCCAAATTTTACAATTTTAAAAATTTCATTTTTTTTTTGTAAAATTTGTACACTTTCTATGAGATTGTAAAATTCCTAAGATATCAAATTTAAGACGCCGGAATTCGTCGTCAAATTATTTAAATAAAATAATCTCAACATCCTAATCCATTTCAACATTTTTTTTACAGTTTTTGCTAAAATTTGATTAATTTATTGGTAAAAAGATTTTAAATTTGCTTTTATTTTCTGTTGTAAATCCAGAAAGTAAAAAAAAATCTAAATTCTTAAAGATTTTTTTTAAATTCCTAGTCTTTGATTGATTCTTTGGATTTTAGTTTTTTTTTTAAGATTTTCACATTCACAACAATTTCGAAGATTTATACAAAATTTTCTATTTCGTTGCTTTGTATTTTTTATTGCGTGGGAGAATTCCAAATTTTTGAAGGTGTGGAAATTTTTAGGATTCTAAAAATTCATCAACTTCGTATTCATGTAAAATTTTGAAATTTTTAAAATTCATATATTTTTGCGAATACTACAAATCTGATCAAAAAAGCTCTCAAAAATTTTGATGGAGGTTAAAATTGCTTTTCCTTCTAACAAATTCAATTTTTTGAAAATTCTTAAAATTTCTAATTTAAGGACTAAAATTTTGAAATTTGAAATTTTTTTAGTATTTTTACTAAAAAAATTCTCACATTCTATCATTTTTATACTCACTTGATTTTTGTTAAAGATTCTAAAATTCTCAAGGTTTCAGATTTCAGAGTTTTAGGATCGATGTCTAACGTTTCTTATATTTTAAAGATTTAAAGTAAGTTCCAAAGATTTCTATCAAACGTTTCGAGACTTCCTGAGCATCTTCCTTTGATTGATTTCTTTCTTTTTAATTACGCTTGTATAATTCCGATGACTATTTTTTTAGACTTCTGAAGATTCCAAAAATTTCAAAAGTTTTGTAACTGGAACATTTTTGGTGGGTATTCCCATGGAATATCAATAGATAATTTTTAGATTTGTAACGATCATGGGCTTTCCTCTTAGATCTTTTAAATTTTTGTAAAAGTCAAAGATTTTTGGTCCAAGTGTCTTAAAGTTCCCAAGGCAAGTTTTCTTTGATTTTCTAAAATTTCTTTGATACTTTTTTCAAAAATTCTTAAATTTTCAAGATTTTAATACGTTTTCCTTGACTTTTAAAGATTTCTAAAAATCATCAAATTTCAAAGACTATGGCAAACCAAAAATTAGCAAACAGACGTTTTAGATTTTGAAATTTTGGGAATTCTAGTTTCTAAATTTTGAAAAATTCTAACAGTTGCAACAAATCTAATTTCTCGGGTTGTATCATTTTGCTGCTGATCTTATTTTCTGATAAAGATTCAAAAATTCTCAAGGTTGTTTTTTTTTTATAAATGTTGAACAATTCTTGAAGTTTTCGAGATCGACAATTTCTTAATTTCTATGAAGCTTAACATTTCTTACATTTTTAGTTTTCAAAATATTTTTAACATTTACTACAAAACGTTCCAACATTTCTAGAATTCCTGAGGTTTTTCCTTTTTTTTTGACGGTGAGTGTTTAAAAATTCCGATGATCCTAAATGTTCGTGGATGTGGAACTTTTTACGAATACAGAAATTCCCAAACTTCTAGCTTCGAAATAAATTAAATTTTTTTTAGCTTTCAACAATCTCATTTTTTTTAAACTTATAATCTAACATATTAAACCAAATTTCTTTCACTCCCAAAATTTTTCGAATTTTCCCAAAAATTTGTGGTCATCACGAAAATGAATTTTCATCGAAATTATGATGAAACAATAATACCAATTTCCATACAAAATGTCATAATTTTTTATTCACAATGACATCTGCTAAAAGTTTCAAGTGCAGTGATCGCCCCGCTGAAAGTTTAACCCGTTTTTGATTTATATATTGATGTTTTGACGGCACGAAAGCAAACAGCAACATTTAATCGTTTTAAAAAATACATCGTCGTATCAACTTTTCGTCATCGTTCATGTACCATTTCCCAGGCACCGACTCGTTGCATCACCGAAAGACCTAACAGTATTTTTCCCTTACATAATCCCTATTGACTATTTAATTACCGCGGTGCACCGTGTTTGCACTTCCACTTCGCACTTATTTGACGGAAGTCCAGACCTTTTTGGTCGTTCACACGACTAATTACTTTTAACTGGTACCAATTAAAGAACAATACAAGGCGTGCCTCGTCCTTAAAGCGTTAATATTTTCGAACCCACTCGACGAGGAGTTCAAATAGACATGAAGTTAGTATGAATGGGTGTTTGCAGGATGAATGGGGTACATAGAGTACAACCATGTCTCACGCACACGCTCCGGGCTGATATCGACCCGGAGCACGCGGTCCACGCTGAAAAACCTCGGCAGACGTATTGTATCAAAACAACTGCTGGAATTGTTGGAGAACTCAATTATCTCCCTCCTTTCTCTCCCGAACGCACACATACGCTGGAGGATGAACATGAATTGTAATTATTTAACACCAAACTGTCATATTGGGACGATTCGGAGAAGCGCTGACGGTCAACAGACGTTATCTGACGAGGAGAAGAAAGTGGCAGTGGCAAAAAGACCGAGAAAAATTGACTATTTATGATTCCCGGATTCGTGGAAGGAACTCTGAGCGTGAGAAGTCAAAGTTTTGATTCGGAACCGAACGTAGAAAAACGATTGTTCGAAGCAACTTTGGGTTTAGGTGACACACTCGTCTGAGCCTCGTGCCTTCGATCACCATTTTGTTTAGAATTTCCCCTTTCGATTGTTGCTGAAGACCATCGTTCGTTTGTCATTTTGTCGATGGTCATGGTGTCGATTCCAGGGAGCGATCAAAACAAGTCTAAAATTTTCCGCTCCCGACCTGTTTCGTTCGCCGGGTCGCGGCGTCCGCCGTCCCCGACGTCGCCCCGTAAGTATCCCACTTCTGAGCTGTCCGTCTCCCGTCAGCGTCAGTGCCTCCGATCGATCAGTCTGTGGCTCAAAGCAATGCACGCTCAGGTCAAAAGACGTCTGCCCGGGCAGCGACAACACCCTGCTTGCCACGCCGTCCCCCACACCGCCCCCATTCCCTCACGGTTCTGGACTTGACGGACGGACAGCACGTCACACGACATTTCAATCTACGACGTCCGTTGCTGCCGCCTCCGGCGAGATTGGACATCTTTGATGTTTTAATTAGTTTTCGTCTTTTGGCGAGGGGCGGATGGGTGATTGACGGGACGGTGGCGGCTGATTTGTTGTATACTAATTGGATGTTGGCATTGAATATCTAGTTGCGGAGTTGGAGGCGGCGAGGGGAAATGTGTCACTGGGGTGAATACCCGGGTGTTTTTTTTTTCTCGGTGGGTACTAGATTTTTTTGCAGTTGCAGTTTTGAAGTGGGGCAAAATCCGCGTGCACTTTTATCGATTTCGAGCTTTTACTTTCGCCTTTATCCCCGTCCTTCTTTAAGTGTCCGCGCCGTCATAAAACGATTTTATTACTCAATAATAGCACATCGTCCGTACTGATCATCTCTTAAATGACAGGGTAGCCCCCATCGTCTGATGTTGTCTCGAATTTTTTAATTCCGTCGAAGCATGTGATTTGGTAAATTGGTCCGATAGCCCGATATAAAACCGTAATTTTGCAGGGTTACACATACAGGGTGTCTGATTAGTCTTTGGTGTAATTTCGGGTTTTATTGCGGCTAATGACGCGTTGCGAAAATTCGGGGGGGCGCCGTCTAATTAGACTAGAATCCAGATCTATCACTGTTGCCTTTGGAGGCTCTTAATTGGCAGTTAGGTGAGTGAAAGATGTACGAAGAGATGGTAAGAGGTTGTCCTCTTCCATCACGTTCTCTTTGGAACCTGTTCCGGTGCAAAAATGCACCGCCATTGCAGTTCCCAAGACGTTGGGATGGGAAGAAAACAGTACCATGATGGATGGATGGTAATTACCGCGCGTTGACATATTTCCTAGGTGCTTTCATCTTTTATTTCACCAACTACTTTTTTGTAATTTTCGGGTTTTAGGACTAACGGCTTCGGTAGCTTCTGGCATTAGTCAAATGAGGATTTCTATTGCCACTGCGTTCAGTAAACAAGTTTTTTCTTGATGTGCTTAATTAAGCATATCCTACGCCATTTAGCTACCTGACGATGTTAAACTTAGTCTTACATGCGCACGGTTTTAATTCTGTTGGCCACTTTCTGTCGACAGGTAATGAACCTTCCTCTTTTTTTTGCTACGGTGAGAACGAAAGTTTGCTTTTCTCAAGAAACCTGCAATAATGTTTCGTGCGAGCGAAGCGAGCTAGTTTCGTAGTAATAATCAAAAATATGAACAATATTTTAAAGCCATTTTTTTTTCGCTCTAAAGCCCAAATTTCTTTCAAAACAAGACTTGGAGACTTATAGACTTACAGATTTTACAGTATTTTTTTTGGGACTCAAATAGACTCAATTTGTTAAATTTGGAACGCTCCAAAGACGGGAAATTTAATGCTTTAATTTTACCTGATTCAGAGATGATTTAAAAAGGTCTCAAATTTTGAATTTTGGACTTGTAGGTTCTAGAGAATTTCTAGAAAATTTTGGTTAATTTGGCATCGAAGAACTCTATGATTTTGAAAATTTTTGTCGAGAATAGAAGAAAAAATTTGAGAAAATGGAATTGAAGGTTTCGGGTTGTAAAGATTTTTATTTTTTTCGAAAAAATCTTATAATTTCAAAGATCGAAAAAAATTAGATGCCATTTTAATAGTCGTAGTCCTAGAATTTTCAAAATTTTGAGGCATTTGAAAATGTATCCATAGGTTTAAAAAAAAAGTGATTTTTTTTTGGTACAATTCTGCAAATTGTCTATGAAACCCAACAAATTTTAGCAATTTTCGAATTTATTTGATTTGGTTTTTGTGACTTTTTAAAATGTTCAGATATTTTGTAAGATTCGGTGCAGTTTTTCAATTATCAATTTTTGAATTTTTATGCCCTCAAGAGGAGTCGTTCAATTCAGGATTCAGGGACTGATAATAGTAAAATTTCGAATTTTCGCTGTGTTTGTCTATCTGTCACAAAATTTATCTTTTCTGACAAGATATCGCGAGTTTCACTCTCATTTAAAATTGGAATTAGCATAACAGGTACTTGTTAACATAAAACTAGGTGTTTTTTATTATTGGGGTCAAGGCCAATATCGCTGAAAATTTCAGGGATCTAGTGGTTTGCGCTTTTTATGCGATGCTTTTTTATGTATGTATTGACTTTTTTTTTATTAATATTAAATCTGAAATGTAAGCTTAATTATTACATTTTGTTGTGTTACAGTAGCAAATTATTTCTCCGGTTGTGACAATTTTTTTAGAATAGTGCTAAAAGTCAGTGTATTATTTTTAACTTTTTTAATTTAAAATTAAATTTTTGGAAAACCAGCAAGGATTTTACAGTGACCAAAATTTTTTAAATGGAGCTTTAACCACGAAAATTAGAAATTATATTGCAAAATATAATACATTTATAAATTTTAGCTCTTTAGAATGTGTGGTTGCTAAATTTAACTAAAATAACGCTAAAATGTTAAAATCCAAAATGTCATTTTCGAGTTTATCGCAGCTATACTTCAAATCGAATATTTTCAAAAATAATGCCCCAAATTTAAGGGAAATTGCACCATTTTGAAGCTAAAATTTCGTAGTATTACTGTGAATTTTTTGAATTATTTTAACTAGATGCTTTCAATTACGGTCCATTAATTTCAAAGTTCAAAATTTTCAAAAACCAAAATTTTGAAAAGATTCCTTTAATTTTACACTTGTATGTTGATTTCATTTTAAGTTATTTTGACAATATTTTAGAAAATAGTGCTAAAAGTAAAACGTTTCTTTTTTAAGTTTTTTGGAGCAATTCTACAAAAATAGTGCTCCAAATCTAAAAAATCTTGAGGCTAAAAAATTGGAATTTTAGCGTTTTTTCATAAGAGCCACTCAAAATAAAAATTTGGAAAACTAGTAAAAATGGCTTCTGATTCTACGAAAACTGGAGAATTATACAGCAAAATATGACAAATTCATAAATTTTAGCTCTTTACGACGTATGGTTGCGACATTTGAACATTAGCTTACGACTAAAATTTTGAAAATTCTCAGGCCCAAGTCAGATTTTCTCTAATTTCACACCTAAAGCTTGATTTTATTATAAAAACTTATTTTTAAGTTATTTTGGCAATTTTCAAAAATAATTGAAGCTAAAAATTCGTAATTTTACTGTGATTTTTAAAAAAATTGTTTTCATTTAATAGGTCCACCCAAAATTAAATTTTTAGAAAATCAGCAAGGATGACCAAATTTTTTTAAATGGAGCTTTAATGCTCCACGAAAACTGATTGTGAGAATTATATTGCAAAATATAATACATTCATAGATTTTAGCCCTTTAGGACGTTTGGTTGCTAGATTTGAACATTAGCTTAAAAAACTAAAATTTTGAAAATAATTAGATCTTAGTCAGATATCTTCTAATTGTAAACATCTAACTTAAGTTCTCTTTAAAAACTCATTTTTGGAGATATTTTGACAAAATTTTTGGACAATAATGCTAAAAGCTAAAATATCATTTTCAAGCTTGTTGCAGCTATACCTAAGTTCTGATATTTTCAAAAATAGTACCCCAAATTCAAGAAAAATCGCATCACATTGACACTAAAGATTCGTATTACTACTGTGAATTTTTAAAATTAATTTGGCTTAATAGTTTTTAAATTTTAGCTACTCAAAATTATATTAAAAATATAATAGATTAATTTTTTTTAGCTTTTTAGGACGTTGGGCTGCTAGATTAAAGAACCGAAAAAAATTAAAACAGGTCAGATTTTTTCAATTCTAGACTTTTAACTTGATTTTGCTATAATAACTTAATATTTAAAAAAATAGTCTCTCAAATCTAAAACAAGACGCATCATTTTAAAGGTAAAGATTTTAGTATTACTGTAAATTTTTTAAAAGGTTTTGATTTAGGAATTTTTAAATTGGAGCCACCCAAAAATAAATTTTTAAAAAACTAGCAAAAATTCGAAAAAAGATTCAATTTTTTTAACTAGCTTTGAATACTCTGATTATGATAGCATGAGAATTTAGCTTCAAAGTAGAAAATTTTGAAAATTTCTAAAAAATAATCAGTGATAAGTTTTGTAGAATGGCGTTAAATTATAAAAAAATAGCTAGTAACGGTAAGTTAGGGAGAACAAAATCATCATATACACAGTGTCCAAGTTAAAAATTGGTAGTCTTTCAACAATAATTTTGGATGTTAGTTCATCTGATTGAGCGTCGTCTCAGTGAACCGAAGCATCCCCGTTTTTCCGTCGTTTCGTACCGTCGAACCGGGAGCTCGTGCTGTACCCATTCAGGCGCATTATGAGGCCATAAGACGCATCTCCATATCAATAGGGTCGCCGCACACACACCGCAGAAGGCCTTCTAAGCCGTTGTACTAGGTTTTTATAGCCTCCATAAGGAAGCCTACAAGTGCTTGACAAATTATCGGGAAATCGTCGGTTTTTCTCGTCGCGATTTTTCACAATCTCCGTCGACAATTAATCTCGACACGCATCTGGAACGTCGCCGTTGAGTGTGTTTGTTATTGGATGATTTCAATTACGTATTCTTGTTGTTTAGACGAGTGATTAATTATTCTAGTGAAAAAATATTTACTCGTGGTGAGTCGAAACAGAATTGGTGGGCAGTTGGACGACCGGCCGACGGCGATACTTCATAATTCAGTAGATGGCACGGGAAGATAGGGACGGGACGGGAAGGGAACGGACGGACAGGACATGCGAACGTCACACCATCACTCACTTGCTTTGACAGACAGACCAGTTTGCTCGTAAATCAGACGCACCTGAGACATACTACAAGGTCCAACTGTCTCGATAATAGAGACATATGCCGCATAATTGCGGGCTAATCACCATGCGAGCGGGCGGGAATTGTGCAGATTCGAAAACTCGATTAAGGGCACATGAACTAGGCTGACAATACCATTCCGAAGACGACGACTCATTATGTCAGCTTTTCGTTGCGAAGCCAGCGAAAGCGGCCCGAGGCGCTCCTCGTATGTTATGACAATAGCATTTACTCGCCTATATAACGACTGTATTTACTTAAACGGTCAGCTCATTTGGTCCGCCGATGCCGACAACCAAAGCGAGTGGTACCGGTTTTTGAGGAACGCCAACGAGAATTTATTTAAATAATTAGGTAAACGATGAGCGATACCCATTTAGAAGGAATTCGTCGACAACCTGATGGCTCGTTTAGAGAGGACCACGCTTTTTTCGTCTAGTGTGGTTTCTAGTAAAAAACATTTATTGAATATCGACGACGACAGAGCCGTAAAGAGGAGAATTTGACCCTCGTTAAACGAGGTGTGAAAGATGTTAATTGACTGATGATGCTCTTTCGATGTTACATTGTAGGAAACGCGCACTTTCGGTTTTTATTTCACACAAAACAGGAAATTGAAGGTTAGAACAAAGCGTGCTGTGTTTTGAATCAGAAAGAGGTCCTTCATTTAACAAATTTTTCAAAATAATAATTTTCGTTGACTACACTACTCAAAAAGTTGACAGTAAAACTGCAAATGAAAATATCTTGGGATTTTGGACGTGAATATTCAGAAAAATTTGGTTTTTGAAATAAGCTAAGGCTCCAATTTTTCAACCAAAGAGCTAAAGTTTATGAATCTGTCATTTTTTGCTATATAATTTTAGTTTTTGTGGAATCAAAAATGCTCCACTAAAAAGAAAATGTGGTCACTTTGACATTTTTGCTGGTTTTTCAAAATTTCATTTTGGGTGGCTATAATTTAAAAGCACTAAATCTCCGAATTTTTAGCCTCAAGATGATGCAATTATCCGTAGATTTGGAGCACTATTTTTGTAAATATCAAGTTTGGAGCGTGGCTCCAACAAACTTAAAACTATTTTCTAAAATATTGTCAAAACCACTTAAGAACAAACAAAATATTATTATATAAAACCCACAGACCAAAATGTCAGTTTATTAGCTCAAAATAACTTAAAATTAAATGAAGCTACAAAAATAAAATTAGGTTTTTTATTTTCGAAATTTTGGTTTTTTAAAAAAATTTAACTTTAAAATTAATGGGCCGTAATCGAAACCATTTAATCAAAATAATCCAAAAAAATCATAGTAATACTACGAAATTTAAGCTTCAAAACGATGCAAGTTTCCCGAAATTTGGGACACTATTTTTGAAAATCTCAGATTTGGAGTAATTAGAAGACATCTAATTGTTTTCAAAATTTCTGTTTTTTGGAAATTTTTATCTCATAAGCTAATGTTTAAATTTAGCAACCACACGCTCTAAAGCGCTAAAATTTACGAGTTTATCATAGTTTGCAACATAATTTTCAGTTTGAGTGGAAATAGAAGCATTAAAGTTTCCTTAAAAAATTGTAGTCATTGTAAAATTTTTGCTGGTATTCCAAAAATTTAATTTTAGGTGGTTCTAATTTGAAAACGACTAAATCAAAATTACTTGAAAAATTCACAGTAAAAGTACGAAATTTTAGCTTCAAACTGGTGCAACTTTCCTTAAATTTGGGGCACTATTTTTGAAAATATCAGGTTTGAATCGTAGCGCCAAAAAACTTAAAAATAACATTTTCACTTTAAGCATTACTTTCTAAAAATATTGTCAAAACAACTCCAAAATTAAGTTTTTATAATAAAATCAAGCTTGAGGTGTGAAACAAGAGAAAATCTGACTTAGACCTGATAATTTTTTAAATTTTGGTTTTTGAAAATTTTTAACTGGCTAGCTTTAATCTAGCAATCGATCGTTTTAAACAAAATAAAATATATAAAGCTATCATATTTTGCCATACAGTTTTCAGTCCTAGAATCAGAAGACTTCAAAAAAATTTGGCTCATTGTTTGAAATTTTTGTTGTTTTCCAAAAATTTAATGTTGGCTGGCTCTAATTTAAAAACCTCGAAATGAAAATAAATCAAAAAATTTACAGTAAAACTGAATTTTTAGCGTCAAGATGATAGATAAACTTTCATGAGATTTGGGGCACTATTTTTGAAAATATCAACTTTGATTGATTCCTAACTTCCAGAAATTAAAAAATGACATTTTGTATTGTCACAAAATTAAAATGACATTTTGTATTGTCACAAAATTAAAATGACATTTTGTAACTTCACAAACAATTTTTGAAATGAAATCAAGCAACATTATAAAATTGTAAAAAAATTAACTTAGTCCTGATAATTTTTCAAATTTTCCTTTTTTGAAAATTTTGGTTTAGCTACGAATCGTCCTAAGGACTTAAAATTTGTAATATTTTCTCGGACAATTTTCAGATTTCATGGAATCAGAAAGTTCAAATTTTTCAAATTTGTTCAGTGCCACACGAAAACCAAGTCGAATAATTCCAAAAATTCTTTAAATTCTTTAAATTTTATTCAGAATCTACAGGATTTGCTCCAGAAGAAATTCACATTTCTTTTGAGAATTTACAAACGCACGACTGTTAATTGTACACATTTTACCAAATTCTTATTTTATTCTTAAAAAAATATATATAAAAAATTTTCAATGCCAAATATGTATCTCAAAAGTTCCTAGATCTTTAAAATTAGACGATTGGCAGCAATTATTGTAAGATCATATTTTCAGAACATCTTTAAATTGTCTAAAGTCTGTAAAAGTCAGAGCTTTATAATTTCAAGTCTTTGGAGGATTTCTAGAATTTTAAGAGCGTCAAAAATGTAGAAGTGGAAAATCTCTGAAGAAATTTTCAGTATTTCCAAGATCATCCTCCACGTCTTCAAATGTTTAGAAAGTTGTGAAAAGTAGAAAGGAGGCCCGAAAAATTTCATATTCTTCTAAAAATAGCTAAATCTTCCAATTTTTTTTTTAATTAAATTTTGGGTAGTAGTAATTAAAAAACTGTCAAATTAAAATAATTTTTTTTTTGAAATTCTTAAATTTCTCAAACTTCACCCAGTCTTCAAGATTTGGAATTTCCAGTCTTTCGATCGTTTAATTTCTTTTAAAATTCCCAGAATCAGCTAAATTTCATGTACTTCATGAAAAAAAAGTCGTTTGTTTTTCCCTATGAAATTATAGGTCATACCAAAACTCAGTGTCCGATTTAGCGTTCGGAGGCGTGAAAATGCGAATTTCACCGTCGTTAAACGAGGTGTGTGAGATTTTAAAAGGCAGATGGCCTTTGAATGTAACATTGTAAGAACCGCGCACTTTCAGTTTTGAAGGGATGTTGGCGGCGGTGTCAAATCGTTATCTCAACGCAGTAATCCGTGATGTTTACGAGACCTTCAAGTTCTTGACCGCGTAGGAAGTTTATAAATTTCGGATGAAGAGGTCGCGACCGGTTTCCACGAGCTCCTTCAGGAAATCCCCGATAATTAGTATGAAAAAGCGCACCCGGTCCCAGTTCCAGCGGCACGCTCGCCGCCTCCTTCGCCGCTCCCGATAGATATTTTACTGCCGTTTTCCGTATCTTATGTGGTGTTAGAGTTGAGTAATACCAAATCGTAACTCGAAGTTACGACCTGGTAACGGCCGAGTTATAGCCTCCCAAAGTCCCGTCTTATTGCTCCTGACCTGCACGGATTAATAAGAAATGAAGGCAGGAAAAAAGACGCGGCGTAATCCTGCTTTGAATTATTGAAATTCTGAAACTGATGGATTTTTCTATGGATGCTTATCGCGTCATTTTACACTGTGACTTGTGTTTGTTATATGCAGGTCTTGTGAAAAGCAACCGTATTATCTGTAAATGTGTCAAAAGTATTATTTTCCACGGCCAGAATAAAATGTAACGACGGGGACCATTATCAGCCGACAATAAAGTGGATGACGAGTTGTATGCCTGTCGATAGTTGGACATCTATCGAACGCTTTGTTGCGATATTTTTAGAAAATCTACTTCATTTTTCTATTAACTTTGCATCGCGGCGTAACGGGCGGCGCGACGCCCGAACTGCGAAAGCTACAGCGAGAGAAGCGAGTTCGGGAATTTACTGGAATTTCGGCGAGCAAAGCGAGCTACACTGATCTTTCATAATGTGTATCTACTATAGGATTGTGAAAAGTTTCTCCTTTCTATTCCATCGAGTTGTTGGAAATTTGCAATTTTAGAAGTTTTTTTTCTGTGTTTATAAGAAACGAACTTCATGAAATTAAAGCCTTTTTGACTTTCACAAAATCTTGTGAAAGAAATTTCTGTTTTTTAATTCTGTGGATTTACGTGAAGGAAATAGCCGCATTTTTTATTATTTAAAAAATTCCTATTTTTTGTAATTCGATGGATATTTGGAAAATTTCTTGTTACTGTGTTTAGACCGAGGAGATTTATAAGAAAATAGCAGCGCTTCAAGCAATTCAAGCTTTTGTCGGAAATTTAGAATTTTTATTTTCAAATAAACTTCTAATTTTGCGCATCATCTTTAAAGTTCCATTTTTTTCGTAATTCTGTGGATTTGCGGAAAACTCCTCGTTTCTGTGTTCGTATCGATGAAGTCTGCAAGAAAACAACGGAACTTCATGAAATTCAAGCTTTTAAAGGAAATTTAAAAAATATTTTAAAATTAATAGAACTGGTAAATTTCTAATTTTAGAGAATTTTGAAAATTTGTAATTTTTTTAATTCTGAGGATATTTTTAAAATTTCTTATTTCTGTACTTGGACAGATGATATCGACAAGCTTTTGGTGGAAATTAGAAATTTTATTCCTATAGTAAAAATCTGGCGCGTCTAAAAAAAATTGCATTATTTTTAAACATTCCCTTTTTTTGGAATTCTGTTGATTCGTGGAAAATTTTCGTACGTCTTTGTAAAAAAGATCTATAAGAAAATAGCTGCATTTTATGAAATTCAAGCATAGAGAAAATGAGTTTTTTTTTTCAAAATGACAGATCTGGTGGATTTCCCAATTTTTCAACAATTTTAAAAATTCGTAATTTTCTTAATTTTGAAGTCATTTGGGAAATTTCTTATTTCTGTGCTCGGACAGATGATATCGACAAGGCCACTTCATGAAATTTAAGTTTTTGGTGGAAACTAGAAATTTTATTCCCAAAGCAAAAATCTGATACATAATAATTTTTTAAAAATTCTTTTTTTTGCAATTCTGTTGATTCGTAGGAAAATTCTCGTACCTGTCTTTGTATAGATGAAATCTACTAGAAAACAACGGAAATTCATGAAATTCAAGCTTTTAAAAAAATTAGAAATTTTATCTTGAAATAACAAAAATGGCAAATTTCCAATTTTAGAGAATTTTGAAAATTCGTATTTCTGTTAATTTTGTAGATTGTTGAAAATTTTTTCGTTTTTGTGTTTGAAACAAATAATGTCTACAAGAAAACAGCTGCATTTTATGAAATTCGAGCACAGAGAAAATTGAGATTATTTTTCAAAATAACAGAGCTGGTGGATTTCCAAATTTTTCAAAAAAATTTCTGAATTCTGAGGACATTTGGTAAATTTCTTATTTCTGTGCTTGGACAGATGATATCAACAAGAAAACAGCTTATGAACTTCATGAAGTTTAAACTTTTGGTGGAAATTAGAAATTTTATTTCAAAATAAAAATTTAGTGCAAAAAAAAATCCGTTTTTTGCAATTCTGTGGATTCGGAGGAAAATCTTCGTACCTGTCTTTGTATAGATGAAGTCTACAAGAAAATAAAGGAATTCATGAAATTCAAGCTCTTAAAGAAAATTAGAAATATTATTTTGAAAAAAACTGGCCGTTTCAAATTTTTTTTAAATTTCTATTTTAAATTTTGTACATTTTTAGGAAACCTCCCGTTTTTGTGTTTTAGAGTGATGAAATCTTCATAAATAGAGGCGCACTGCTAATATTCCGGCTTTTAGTGGGAATTAAAATTTTGATTACGTAATCACAGATTTAGTGTATCTAGCAATTTTACATCATCGTTAAAAATTCTTGTTTTTTTTTTAAGTTCTTCCCGAAGTAAGGAATTTTATTTGGCTCACTCTTAATTTTACAGCGTCGTTAAAAAAAATCGTTTTTTTTTTCGGAATTTTTTCATATTTTGGAATTTTTTGGTCCTCGCTATTCTATACTTATTATTTATCTTCACAATTTCTAACTTTTTAATGCCTTGATTTTTTACTTTTTAGAATGTCTAATTTTTGCATTCCTTGAATTCGCGCATTTTTAAAATTGTTTGCGGTCTAAATTTTTTAATAATTTTTAGATTTTTTAAAATTTATGCCTACTTTGCATCGGTCAATTGCTCAGGATCGGGGATTTCTTAGATTCTATTTTTTTTAAAGATGTTCCGTGCTTTCTAGACCGTATAGATTCTCAATGGTCTTCTAGATTTGTTAGATTTTCTAAGATTTTAGAACAGTTTTTGTAGGATTCTCTTTACTTTTTTAAAGTGTTTAGATTCTCTAAATTTGAATCCTTTTTAGATTTTCCATGCTTTCTAGATTTGATAGATCGTCTAGTGTCAGTCGTTGAACGCGATTTTTGTTCGTCAGTTGTATAGATTAGTTGAAATGAACTTGTCCATGTTCTGAATAATTTATATTTATATTGTATGTAATAAAAATGTTTTTTATGGTCGTGTGTAAAATATGCAACAACTTACGATCGATCATCGGCCTTTAGTTAGTTTTAATAAATTTGCAACGCAACGCGATATTAATATAGGCAAAAATGGATTATATATTTTTTATAGCGGCCATTCCATCACGGTTCGGAATAAATTCGGCGCAATGATAACAACAAATCCATTTTTCCCCCACAATTGTAAAATTTTATCGTAGTAATAGTCTGATTATATATTGTAATAGCATGTAATGTGTTATTATTTATTATTTCGGTTGAATACAATTGGATTATAATTCGTCCAGTTCTTTCGGTCTCGTGCGCGTAATATCGTCGGTAATGTGGAATCGATATCTGCCTGTTCATTTTCAATAGACTATGGACGGGGATTAGCTCCACTGAATTGATCCGACAATGATACACGATTAATTTGAGTGATGTCCCATCGACGTGACACAGCATCTCACCAAAAAAGAATCACTTCGGACCGTAAATTATATTCATCCGAGTCCATTGTGCGAATCGCGCTAAATTCACTGAATCCTTTGCATTTTTACGGACGTACTCGGCGTCAGGATGTCCTGGAAAGGCGAATTTATCGTCGGGCTCTTACATATAGCGCTACAAGATAGACTCGATGGCGTGTTTCCGACATGGCCGACGAAAAAGAAACGCTTTATTGGGGGAAAAACCGAAACCGCACTCGCGATTTTTTTTTTTCACCTTGATAACTCCACTCCGTCCGTTTTGTTTATTTATCGCGAAAATCAATATTGACGCATCGACATAAATTGCACCTTAAAACGTCACCCATAAATCCTCCCATGCAAATTCACCCATCGTCTTTTTCCTCGTCCTCTGTAAACAAAATTAAGCAAGTCGTAAACGCCACCGGACACACTTTTCGACAACACCGACTCCGAACTCTTCCACGAAACACAAAATTGTTTTGATTTGTGGAATCGAAACCGTCTTAATTGATTTTCGTCTCGGACAAACCGCTCGTTAACATTTTTCAACGTCGAACTGAACGCTAACAATGTTGCATTGATGTTCGTTTTCAACGATAAATTAATTAAATCGGTATCAAAGGTAATTCTGCATTTCCTCTACTGTCGTTTTATGAACGATTTTATATTATAATTAATCGAATAGTTTATCTCTCTCGCGTAAGAGCTGGGAAAGCGCGCCCACGTTGGGAACTTCCTTCGCGGCTTATCAACAAGTTTCCTGACTTTGCTTTTTACGGCGTTCGGCCTGGAGACATTGAGGATGCCCGGAACGGACTCGAAACGTCCATCGCTCGCCGTTGGGAACCACAGGACCTGTTTAGAAAGTCGCTAAATAATCACCTTCTGTTTCCTCTCACTTCTCTAACAAGTTATCTAACATTTTTAATTTTCAAACACCCTGTATTCATCACAGGTGGTAGCATGTCCTGTTGTTCAAGAGTGACATTTAACGGTAACTCCACTCAGCTTTTACAGGGACGTACGAGTGATTTTTTAAACTTTGGTTAATTTTCAGACTAAACGGCCCATAATTTGCGCATATGACCCCCCCCCCCAAATCGTTTCAACTAGAATTTAAAGAATTGCAAAATTAACATAGAATGTAACTGTAATATATGAACACTGTAGAATATCCATAATATATATAGGCTGTTTAAAAAAAAAATCATGTATTAACATAGAAATAAATTCTGGATTTTGTGTATTGCGAGCTTGTCTTTTAAAAATGCTATAAAAATCAAGATTTATGTGTATAAAATTGACATTTGACAACCTTATTTGATTAATATTATACACCTTGCTCTCGGTATTTTAATTTTGTAGTAGGCTTCCGTTGTACAATGACAATGCAAAATTAATTTTTACGTCACTCTACGTTAAAAAGTTGGAGTTGAATTAAAAATAAGCAATTTATTAAAATACGTCACTCAGTATATGAGCATCCTGTATATGCAAAAATAACTTTAAATTGTACAGATTGTTAGTACTGAGGTACCTGTAAAATCGGCGTCGTAAAATCCTCAATAGTGTGGTCAGAATATTTCGTTCACAGACCATAGAGACACTATATATATAGGGTGTTTTTTTTTTCCACTTTAACCCTACTTTTTTTTCACAGATCGATGTAGAAACAAATTCTGGTTTTTGTGTATTGCTAGCTTGTCTTCTACAAATGCTATAAAAATCAAGATTTATGTGTACAAAATTGACATTTGACAACGGTATTTAATTAATATTATACACCTTTCTCTCACTATTTTAATTTTATAGTAGGTTTGCGATATATAATAACAATGCAGAATTAATTTTTACGTCATTCTACGTCGAAAGGTGGGAGTAAAATTAAAATAGGCTCTATTTTATTAAAATATTTTGAGAAGTTGGTGTTGAAAACCACCCTGTGAATTACTTTAAACTTGTAATGATAGTTAGTGTGACCGAATGTCATTTTCTTATTATAACAAGTAAATTTGTGAAAATATGTCAGAAACGACAAATTTTTAGAAAATAATTAGTCGAAGCTGGCTTTGGATTGTGAAATGTGCTAGTTCTACTAAACCGTTTGACGTAACAAACAGAGTCACCAACTGATGACGTTTTTATTCGGTCATGTGGAGAGTTCAAAAAAAAATACATATATATTTAAGATGTTCTAATTATTTAAAATATCAAAATTTATCTCTAGTATAAGTACCATTTGGACCATCCTGTATGGTATATGCATTACATTGGTATATATATATATATATATATATATATATATATATATATTTTATCTGAGTTTGAGTAGAAAACTAATATAGGATGATGTCTGAATATAGTTTTATCTAGAATATCTAGATAATTATTGGCAGGACTGAAAAATTGTGTCCATCAGTATCTAAATTCGAGTATGTGATCACGTAGTTAGATATATATCACTGTCAGCACAAGATGATTCTTAAAGTGAAAAAGAAAACATTCTTATTTAACTTTAACAGATATTATAACACGATATATATGAATAAAATTAAACGTTATAGATTTATTTTATGAACCTAAATCTAAAACGGAAAAAAGAAAATTATTATCTGTAACCTATATCTAATTTATTAGTATGTATTAAAATGTAACCGTATAAATGAAAATAAAACCATCAACTATATCAAAGACTATAAATCTATTTTCCAATTTACATCCTAGTATATTAAAGAATCTGACAATTTCATCCGAAAATTACAAATTCGTCTTAGGTCATTTTGACGGCTTTATATTTAAGATACATAAGTTATATGACCAGGTACATTTTATATATCATTTTATATGACGATATCTACATGCAGATTCTCTAGCATATCTGTAGACATTATTGTCGAAACTGAAAAATTGTATCTATTAGTATCTACATTCAAATATATCATATTATATAATTCAGGTATAATGTTAATATAATAAACATGTGTATCTGGATATTATAGATATTTAAAAAGAATCACATGGATCCACTTTATGAACTTAAATTTAAACCGGAATATTATCTAATTTGTTAATATTGATATCGAGTCGTATTTTGACGTAAGTATAGATAAAATAAAACATCTATTTAGATTATTATCTAGATTTAGCTAAATATGTTGCTCTCATTTATGTAATCCCAAGTATTTTAATGCATTATTTCGTCATTGAATCTATATCGAAACAAAGGAACATAGCAGCTCGGATTCGCCTTCTTGATTTATCTAGAAAACGGATTTATTTATAAAGATTTTTTTGTATTTTTGTTTATCTATAGATATCGAGATGTCTGTCTACTTGTTAATTATTATCTAGTGTTATTCACTTTCGTGTTTTTTATTTTTTTGGTCTCATTTTTGATTTATAAAACAGAATTCGGACTGCCAACTTTAACAAATTTATCTAAAATTATTTTCAGTTTCGAGATTCTTAGAAATTTCGATATAAATAATATTTTGAAATTATCTGCTACAGCAGTTTTTCGACGCGTTGGTAACACTGTCGATTTTGACGTACTTCATTAGTGTCATCCTTCTATGTGACTTAACCTCAAACTGCCAAGGAGACACTTTGACGTAGGAGAGGTGAAATTCGCGGCCAGCTTCGATCGTGTGGTATTTTATCCGTTTCGTCGATAACAAGCCATTTTTTATTAAGAGAAAAAAATAATTATTCTGCGAAGTTGTTGATTTTTGAAATAAAAAATTGTATCTGATATTTTTTGTCGCCTTTAAAATTTACAATTTTAGAATTAGCCGTCATTAAAATAAAGTGTAAACTATAAATCAGGTTTAATGTGTTTGGAAAAAACCCAATCGCAAAATCGTCGTCCATCTCCGTTTTTTAGCTCGCTGATTCGAGCCCTCATGTATCGTCCGTACCCCTGCAAGGGTGAAAGCGTGCTCCATCGGCCTCTTCCCGAATTACCTCTCTTTACAATTCGATCCAGGTAAACTCGAAGCAACAAGGGCGACACAAAAGCCGAATTAAAACGATTATAAATCTTCAATTTGTGAGCATTTTTCGAACGCTAATCCCTCATGTTTTGCGGTAAAAATGTGATTCAAGATGTCCCCGAAGTAAATCACTCAAGTCGCTGACTTGGGAAGATTTGCGTCCGAACAAATGTCGCCGGAGTCAGAGGCGGCGCAGAAATCAGAGTAAAACCGGGCAACAAATATTTTATGGTTTATGGATCGATTTACGTTCGAAAAATATATAACATGAAGTGAAAGTGCAATAAAAACAAAAGTAAATAAAATTGAATATGTCATAAAAGATTTTATGGTCGTGCTTGAATTGACGGTGGCACTGTTGCCAGTTCGCTTGTTTAATTCGCCCATAAAAAGTATTTTTAGTCGCGAGGTGCGGAAAAAACACCGCTGCCCCCTTTACCGTACTCTTGCCTACGCCTCTGCAATTAAAATGTCACATGGAGAGTTTCTCGACGTTTAATTTATGGTTTTATTTAGAATATTTAATGGCATCAATGCTTTGTAGGACATCTGTGTCATAATTCCGAATTTAGACGTGACTTATAGTTTTTAATCGGGAAAGCTAATTATAATATTCATTAAAATGGGTGTCGCGTTTGATGGATTTTTCCAGAAGTGTCAATCCATTACGTGACCTTCGATCTTCGGCCTCAAGATCCTCATTTTCAATTTCGTGAAGAAATAACAATAAATTCGTCATTCCCAACATGTGATGTTTGACGTTCGAATTAACACAAAGACAGAGGCGTCGCCGAGTTCCTGAACGCGGCCGAAAAATCGCCTAATCCATTCCTGATTTATGCAAGTTTTATTCGAGAGACATCATTAAATTTTAATGATACCACAAAGCTTGAACTTTCTCCCAACATGGTCATAAAACACGACGAATGCTTACATTAAACAATGAATTCTAATTGATTAACATTTAAATTCGAAGACGGGAAGAAAAGTTCAGTTTGACCAGGTGTGTCACAACGGACAGAGGTCATTTCAATTGTAGATGCGTCGATGTGAAACTGACCGCAAAACGTTACGGGAAAAGAAACTGCTTACACAACGAGTTTCCCAACAGATCCACGGATTTTCGCACATAAAATATACATGGAAGTCAAAAAAAAAAAATTCGAAGGCTATTTTTTTTACGGGATTTCAAATTTTTAAAATGTAGAACTTTTGAATCTTTGGTTCTGTTTACGAATCTTAACAGTTTTACCATTTTCATATTTTTCTCAAATCGCAAAAACTCGATCTCATCTGAATATTATAAATCTTGAGCCAGTGAGTGTCTTTGGCATTTGTAAAATTGTTTATGGGACACTCACAGGATGTGAATTTTGTAAATAATTTGACACTTTTAGAATCTCCAAGGCAGACGTTTTTATTTTTTTCTAGTTCGTTTGAGGTTTTTAGCCGTTTTTGAAACATTTTTAATCCGTAGAACTTTTGGAAAAGATTGTGGCATCTGTAAATACAAAATCACGATTTTTTGAAATATCTGTGAATTCTTATAGTTTTGGAGAATTTTGAGAACTTTCAATTTTAACAGAAATTTAAGAATCATGAACTTATTAAATTTTAACGAATTTAAATAATTTTTACCATCTTTGACGTCTTTAGAATCTTCAGAACAAATGATTTGATTTTCCCCTAATTCGTTTGAGACTTTTTTGGGAGCCTGAAATTCTTGGAATGTTTTAAATTTGTAGAATATTTAGAGAAACATCATTTTTTTATAATCTTTGAGAATCATGATTTTTAATTCATATTCTAACAATTTTAGAAAAGATTTTTTATTTATTTTAAAATCGTTCGATTTTTTAAGACTTTCGGGTTGAAGGCGTTTCAGAAAGAACTTTGCATCATTTTTGGTGGAATCTTGAATTTTTTTAAAAATGTACAAATTTTACTATTTGTAGTCGCTCAGATTTTCGGGTATTTATCCAACTTTGAACACTTGAAACATATAATTTTAAATATTCTGAAGTAAAATATCTACAAAATTTTGAAATTTTAATATCTTTAAAATGTCCAGAACAATTTTTGTCGATTTTAGTTTTTACGATATTCGTAAATTCTGAAAATTGAAGGGATTTAAAAAAATGTGCTGTTCAAACCAACTAAATTTTTGTAGATTTTTGGAAAAACTTTCAAATATCCCCAAGTATTCGAATTTTTTAATAATTTAATTTTGAATTTTTACAGTATATGCTTGCCGTCCCATGGATTTTTTAAAAATGAACAAATTTTAACATTTACAGTCACTCAGATTTTTCGAACTTTGGACTTCTGAATTTTGGATTTGTGTACTTGTAAATATTCTGAGACAAAATGTTTACAAAATTTAAATTCTTTATTTTTTTATTTTAAAGACTATTTCACGGTTTGTGGATTTTACTCATTTAGATTTTTTTGAGAATTTTACATTTTTGATGTGTTTTAAATATGTACTAAAATTTTTCTAGGAAATTTTCACATTTTTACAGGTCAAAATTTTTAACAACTTTCAAATATCACCAGGCAATCGAATTTTTTGAATATTCTGAATTTTTACAATATTTGCTTGCATTTTGTAGCAATCTCACTTATTTTGGAAAATGTTTATTATTTTTTCACCATGTAATTTTTTTGAATTTCTGGAATTTGTAGAAATCCAAAGTTCCTCAGATGTTAGGAATCGCGAATTTTTAAAATATGTTTCAAATAATTCTGAGATTTTGGAAATATGCGGGATAAAAAAAAAACTTTAAAAAGAAACTTTAAGAGAATTTTAAAAATTTTACATTTTTGAGTTATTGCAAATCTTATTATTTTTGGAAATCTTTTTATTATGTTAATTTTAAAAATATTTACAATATTTTTAATATGTTTAATCAATTTTTACCATTTTTAGAATCTTTAATTTTTATATATTTTTTTTTTTGGAAAATTTTGAATAATTTGGAATGTTCGATAACTTTAAAAGATTTTCGCGATCGTGGTTTTCTAAAATATCCATATTCTAACAGTTTTGGAACCTTTAAAATGTTTCGGAGAAATTTTATTTATTTTTTAACCATTTTAGGATTTTTTCAGAGAAATTTGAGAACTTTGGATATTTAAAACCATTTTTGACACATATTTGAGAATCGTAAATTTTTTAAATATGTACAAATTTTTCGTTATTAGAGTATTTTGCAAACTCTGAAATATGTTAAAAAAAAAGTCCGGATGTTTAGGATTTGAATAATTCTCAAGACACTAAGATCAAACATATACAAATTTTCTGATTAAATTTTGAGATCTTTGACATTTTTAGAGGTTTTTATTTTTTTAGAACTACTTATTTGACATTTCTAGAATGGTTAAGACGTGATATTTTAAAGGTTGCTAGAGAGATGGGCCCAGTTTTTGTTCATTTTATCAAGAAAGCTTTATCTTAAAGAGTGTCCACTAAGCCCATTTTGGATTGTTAATTACGTCATTTTTATAATTTCACCATTTTCATCGTCACTTAGATTTGCAAATATTTACAGAATTTTGAAACATCTCAAATTAGTAGGATTCTTGAAATTAGTTTGGTCCCAAATGTTCTCAGATAAAAGATATAAAAAAATAGTTTTTTTATTTTTTTATATAAATTTCAAGCCGCATTTTTTCAGATTTTATAGATTTCAAAGTTTTGAAATTTTTGGGGTGTTTTGATGCGCTCAAATTTGAGAGAAATGTTTCAAATGTTTGACATTTTTTTTTCTAATTTTTTTGTAAATGTCACTTTAGACCTTCCAAAGCATGAAAAACTTGAAGAATTTCAGAATCTTTGACAACAGTAAAATTCCCAAATCTGTGTGAAGCCATGAATTTAAATTATTGCCCAGTTTTGTCTGTTTTCGTTTAGCCAAAGAGTGTCTACTAAGCCCTTGAACATGTAAAGTTTATTGCATTAAGTTCGAGTAAACATGAAGTCGTTTGTAGCATAATTTCGTATCGCACACGTGTCCTAAAAGTTTTTCCTTTGTTCCAGGTAAGCCGGCTCTTTTTCCATCGACCCTCCACGCAAGTTTAGCTCTGTGCCCAGCTCGCTTCACGCCAAATCACAATGAGTGACAGGAATCGAGATTTATTGCTCGTTTACTTTACTAATAATTCATTTTTCTTTTGACACAAATAGAACAAAGGCTCACGTTCGGGGGCTGTTTTGCACAAATTCAGCAACGGTTTCGGCTTTCTAATGGCTCCAACATAAATCGTTCGTTTTGTCGGCAAAACTGCAACTGGCATCTTTCGAATATCGCCCCGATATTATCTGGTACATGCAGGTCCGTAATTAATAAACGGTTAATGAAACGGACCGGTGTGTAATGTGTTTTTTGATGTTTATTTGTGTTTTCAACGCTGCGATAATTATTCCGTGGCCAACAATAACGAATTACATAATTAATTATTTAATAATATTTCGGGCGCCGCAATTCGTTCTGTAATTAACCATTAGTTTGCGAGTTTGATCGGCGACGCATAAAATTGCATTGTTTAAATCGGTGAAATGACATGCAACCACCACCATATTTGCACTAGGCTGTTTCGTACAGGTGATGTTTTGCTTGGTGGGGCGGCTAATTCGGTCAAAGATTCAATTACTGTTGCGGTGAAAATCGGCGTGGACTTTTCCGAAGTTTTTTTTTTTATTTCTATTATTTTTTTTTAATAATTGCGACTTCGTCAAAAACAGTCAGGACGTTCCTTTTGTTCTCGAATAAAATTAATTTAAGAAATTTCCTATTTGGAATTAATAATTTCGTAATCTACGAAGACATAAAAGGCGAACTTCTGTTTTAGCCGTTGGCGTTTCATTTCAAAGAAACTGAAACATTTGATATTCAAAGAAAATAATTGAATGCGAAATGTATTTCTTAAACTTCATCAACATTTTGTGTGTTTATTTCAGCCGACATCTCAATAACCCAAATGTACAAAACATTTTTCTATTGTTGCTTTGATGTCGCTTAATTATAATTTTCTTCTTTCGCGTTTGCCGAAAAAGTCAACAAAATACAATAAACTAGACACCGGAATTTATGAGAGCAAAGCTAAGATCCGCAAGATCGACTAATTATATACTAAAATAATAATAAAGCAAATTGACTTTGGAGTTAATTGCCTGTCTATAACATTATAAAATTTCTAATAAATTTTACAACCGTTAAATATTTATTACGAGTTTGAGATGTTTGCTCTGATAGCGGACTCGGGACGAAATTTACACATTCTGGCGCAATTTTCGGACATGGATTAAAAGCATTCTTGCGAGGGTAATCAACGGAAAAATTTGAGCGATTTGAGGCTGAGATGGAGCGAGTATTGACTTGTTTTAACATTGTTTTTTTTTTCTGATGATGTCAACGTGGCTCGACGCGTGACTAACCAAAGAAGTTTGGAGAAATCCGGGGACAAAAAACTAAATCTTTGGCGAGTTTTAAAAATTTCTACAGTTTTATAAATATTAGAAGGCGTCGAGAATTTTGTAGAATTTTCAGCTTTTGGAAATTTTTTAAGCTGATTTCTCAGGAATTTTCATGAATTTAAGATCTGAAAAAGATTAGAGAGAATTACAAATTCTCACGTTTCAGCTTTTTCGAACTACATTAAAAAATTTAGAGAAGTTTCAATATCTTGAGTTTATGCTGTAGTTCAAAAAATTGTAGAAATTGGGGTTTAAAAAAGAATTGGAAATCTTTTGAAATTTGTAGAAACAGTTCGAGAATCGTGAATATTTAAAATTAGGGATGACATTTTTAAAATTTTTACAGAATTTAAGAAGGTTATTTCTTTCGACTCGCTTATGAGCAGTGTCAAATAGCAAAATTATAGATCTAGAGAACATTTTAGAAATTTTCATTCTTAAGACGAACTACAAATTGTCAATAGAACCTGTAACTTAGTTGGTTTTGGTGCGGTAGCAATGAAAATTGGCTAAATAACTATTTTTGACATGCTTATTATTTGTACTAAATCGCAAAATTGTAGATCTAAAGAGACAAATTTTAGAAATTTTAATTTTTAGGACGAACTACAAATTTTCAACATTTTCAATTAGGACCTGTAAGTTTGCTAGTTTTACTGCGGTAGCAATGAAAATTGGCAGGGTAACTATTTTGGACATGCTTATTATTTGTACTAAATCACAAAATTGTAAATCTAAAGGGACAAATTTTAGAAATTTTAATTTTTAGGACGAACTACAAATTTTCAACATTTTCAATTAGGACCTGTAAGTTTGCTAGTTTTACTGCGGTAGCAATGAAAATTGGCAGGGTAACTATTTTGGACATGCTTATTATTTGTACTAAATCACAAAATTGTAAATCTAAAGGGACAAATTTTAGAAATTTTAATTTTTAGGACGAACTACAAATTTTCAACATTTTCAATTAGGACCTGTAAGTTTGCTAGTTTTACTGCGGTAGCAATGAAAATTGGCAGGGTAACTATTTTGGACATGCTTATTATTTGTACTAAATCACAAAATTTTAGATCTAAAGGGACAAATTTTAGAAATTTTAATTTTTAGGACGAACCACAAATTTTCAACATCTTCAATTAGGACCTGTAATTTTGTTAGTTTTGCTGCTGTAGCAATGAAAATTGGCAAAATAACTATTTTGGACATGCTTATTAATTGTACTAAATTGCAAAATTTTAGATCTAAAGAGACAAATTTTAGAAATTTTCATTCTTAAGACTAACTACAAATTTTCAAAATTTTTCATTAGTACCTGTAATTTTGTTAGTTTTGCGACTGTAGCAATGAAAATTGGCAGAATAACTATTTTTGACATACTTATTATTTGTACTAAATCGCAAAATTGTAGATCTAAAGAGACAAATTTTAGAAATTTTAATTTTTAGGACGAACTACAAATTTTCAACATCTTCAATTAGGACCTGTAAGTTTGCTAGTTTTACTGCTATAGCAATGGAAATTGGCAGAGTAACTATTTTGGACATGCTTATTTATTGCACTAAATTACAAAATTGTATATCTAAAGAGACAAATTTTAGAAATTTTTATTCTTAGGACGAACTACAAATTTTTAATATTTTCCATTAGGACCTGTAATTTTGCTAGTTTTACTGTTGTAGCAATGAAAATTGCCAGAATAATTATTTTGGACGTGCTTATTATTTGTACTAAATCACAAAATTGTAGATCTAAAGAGACAAATTTTAGAAATTTTAATTTTTAGGACGAACTACAAATTTTCAACATCTTCAATTAGGACCTGTAAGTTTGCTAGTTTTACTGCTATAGCAATGAAAATTGGCAGAATAACTATTTTGTATATGCTTATTTATTGCACTAAATTACAAAATTGTAGATCTAAAGAGACAAATTTTAGAAATTTTCATTCTTAGGACGAACTACAAATTTTTAATATTTTCCATTAGGACCTGTAATTTTGTTAGTTTTGCTGCTGTAGCAATGAAAATTGGCAAAATAACTATTTTTGATATGCTTATTAATTGTACTAAATTACAAAATTGTAGATCTAAAGGGACAAATTTTATAAATTTTCATTCTTAGGACGAACTACAAATTTTTAATATTTTCCATTAGGACCTGTAATTTTGTTAGTTTTACTGCTGTAGCAATGAAAATTGGCAAAATAACTATTTTTGATATGCTTATTATTTGTACTAAATCGCAAAATTGTAGATCTAAAGAGACAAATTTTAGAAATTTTAATTTTTAGGACGAACCACAAATTTTCAACATCTTCAATTAGGACCTGTAATTTTGCTAGTTTTGCAGCTGTAGCAATCAAAATTGGCAGAGTAACTATTTTGGACATGTCTAACAATTTTTAGCAAGAATTTCCGGCACTTTTTTTAAAATCTGTAGTTCTGCTAGTTTTGACGCTGTAACAACGAACATTGAGGATGTTACCATTTTTGACTGGCGTAGAAACTGTCATATATTACAAAATTATGGATCAAAGGAAATAGATTTAAAAATGTTTGTTGAAAATTGGTGAATACTTAAAATTTAAGAATTTCTAATTTTAAAATCTAGCGGATCTTACATTTTCAGAAACTTATAACGCCAAAAAGTTAGGATCTTGGTGTAAAAAAATAATTAAAAATTTTAGAAGTTTAAGTGTTATGAAAGGTTTCTGGGCTTCTCAAATTTAGTTTGCCAATTTTTTTGGGCTCTTTAGAATTTGCAATTTCCTTATTTAAGTTTTTGATGTGAAATGATGATGAAGTGATGCGAAAATTTTCAAATATGAGAGAATTCTAATTCAAAGTTATAATTCTCCATTCTATTTTATAGGTTTTATTTAATATTTTATGAACTTATTCAAAATTTGGTTTCGACAGATATCAGTTTTTTTTTAATTTTTTTCGGATTTTGGAAGAAAAAAAATAGACGTCTGGATGGAGAACTAAATAGTTAAAAAATGTGAATCCATTTTTTTTGATACATGATAATGCAAGAAAATCTGGAAAAAATTGAAATACTGTCAAGTTGTACGTTTCAAGATGTAAAAAAAATTAATTTTCCGATCTTAGTTGATAAAATTGAAATTTAAAGCTTGCAATGTGAGTTATTCTTCCGTCGTTGTGCTTTCCAATTACGTTGAGTGTTGTTGTATTTCTTGCTTAGGGGGGCGAAACGAGGTCCGTCGAGATGCCGGTCTCCATGCATCACTCAGTTGACACCCGGTGCCCCATATATCACAGGGCCGGCTGCGCCTCCCCGTCTCGTCCGGCCATTTGCATACGGTCGTGTTTTTCTTTTGCCTCGTACAGATTTATAGCGTCTCCTTCAAATTTGGAAAATTTTGATCCGAGAGGAAACATAAATCGCGTCCGCCATCAATTCCCATCAAGAACCAGTCGCAGTCGGGCGATTATTAGCGAGTCCGTGTGAATTCCTCCACGGTCATTACGGGGAAATTAAATGACGTCGAAAAAAATCCGGCGGTAATGATTGTCTTTCGGGCAAGTTTCGGCGGATTTTTCGCCGTAATACGGTTAATCGGCTTTTGAAATACATGACTAATGGAGTGTCGTAATGAGTGTACAGCATTTTTCAATCAATGTCGTAAATAAAATATATCGCTATCAGAAACGATGCCCACGTCAACATATTTATCACGACCAATAATCTGCATGAATCATGATTGACGGTCAATCATTATTTCAATATCGACGATTCGGCAGCAGCACACACGACACAAAAAAAAAACATGTACGTATTTGTTTGTATGTTCGATGCTTCGACGACAATAAAATCGAATTAGGCGTCGTGCACGTCTTCGACTGACTCAACGGACAGATGGCCGGATCGAGATCTGTTGAAGCGCAAACTACAAAGATGAGAGGCCCAAACAATATTAAACGTAATCTGTTGATCTCGGAAGATACCGGTCTGTGAATGAAGAGTAATAATAGTGGGCATTACACAAGACGAGATCAACGGGCCAGATAATCAGCAGCGTGAAAGTGCGGGAAAATGGTCGAGTTCTTGCGCGACGCCGCGTCGCGGCGTTCATAAAAAAGCTCGTCTCCGTTGAGCGATGTCCGTCATTTACCCCTTGCGGTAGCCGCTAAGTGGCAAGTGTGAGGCGCACGGGAGCTGCGAGTGATCGTTCACCTCTGGCCTAACGGTGACTCATGTATGATGGTGATTGAATGACTTGATGGATATCTGCCATTAGCAGTGACAGTTTTAAGGCCCACGTTCCCCGCGGCCCCGCCCTGCCCCACGGGCGCCCACACACTCGCACATCTGCCCGAACCGTCAACCAACTGCCATCGACAACGTGGTACACTACTTCGAACGATAACTTCTTGGCGGAAAGTCCGTGGGTACAAAATGGGAGAAAAAATTTCAAGTATTTTACTACTTTTCTTTTCTTTCACTTTGCTACCGAATTCGGCAACGTCTAGAGATTCATCTAGAATTTTTTATTTTGATTATTGTAAAAGTCTTGAAATTTTAGAAATTTAAAACCTAACATTTAGGATTTTTGGTTTTTGAGACCTAAAACTTTCAAACTTTTTTACTAAAACCTGTCATTTTGAAAGTTTAAGCGTTATAACAATAAAATTTGACGATGTTGCTACTTTTGACTTGCTTATTCACTGTGCTAAATTGCAAGATTATGTAGCAAAAGAGAGAAATTTTAGAAATTTTTATTTTAAGAAGTACCAAAAATTTTGAACATTTAATAGGATTTGTAATTCTGACATTTTCCAAGCTATATCGATAAAATTCAGGGAGGCTATTATTTTTTACTTGCTTATTAACTGTGTGTAAAGTTGACAAACTCTAGAGCAAAAGTGACAAATTTTATGGAATTTTGGGAGAGTGCCAAGAACTTACACTTTTTTTTTAATAAGATTTGTAATTCCGCTAATATGGGCGTTGCAGCAATGAAATTTGGAAAGTATAGAAATTTCTACTTTTTTACTAACTGTGCCAAATTGCACAGTTATAGCAAAAAGGAAACAAATTTCAGAAATTTTCTTTTTTCGGAAGGACTATGGAGTTTCAACATTTTTTTTAAAAATTTGTAATTGTGCTTGTCTTGACGCTATACCGATCAAAATTGTGGAATTTAGTTATTTTAACATGCGGATTCACTGTGCCAAATTGCAAGATTATAGATCAAAAGAGATAAACTTTTGAAATTTTTATTTGAAGAAGTACCAAAAACTTTGAACATTTTTTAATAGGATCTGAAATTCTGTTAATTTCAACGCTATATCGATCAAATTCGGGGAAATTATTATCTATTACTTGCTTGTTAACTGTGCCAAATTGTGAAATTATAGAGCAAAAGTGTCAAATTTTAGAAATTTTCATTTTTACGTAGAACTAAAAATTTTCAATATTTTCTGTTAAAATCTGTGATTCTTGTAATTTTAATCTTATGACAATAAAATTTGACAAAAATTAAATTTTTGACTTGATTATTAACTGTGCCAGATTGCACAGTTATAGAACAAGGGAAACAAATTTGAGAATTTTCTTTTTTAGGACGAAATATGAATTTTCAACATTTTTTATAAAAATTTGTAATTCTGCTTGTTTTGATGCTATAGCGATGAAAATTGGGGAATTTAGTTACTTCAACATTCTGATGTACTGTGCCAAATTGCAAGATTATAGAGCAAAAGAGACGAATTTTCGAAATTTTTATTTTATGAAGGACCAAAAATTTTGATTTTTTTTTTAAAGGATTTGTAATTCTGCTAACATCAACGCCATACCAATAAAATTCAGGGGAACTATTATTTTTTACTTGCTTATTAACTGTGCCAAATTGTCAAATTATAGAACGAAGGAGACAAATTTTAGAAATTTTCTTTTTTTGGATGAACTAAGAATTTCAAAAATTTTCCATTAAGATCTGTTATTTTAACGCTGTAGCAAGTTGAAGTTAAAGTTTGGGGAGTTCACTGTTTGTCACTTGCTTTACGTGCTATCGGGGCACATTGTAAAAATGTAGAGCAGAAGAGACAAAGTTTGGAATTTTAATTATTTATGAAGGATCAAATTTTTTCATTAATCTCTGTAAATCGGCTAATTTTGATTTTTGTAGCAAGGAAATTTGAAGTGACAAATTTTAGAATTTTTTATTTTTGGGATGAATCAAAAACTCCCAACATTTTTTTGTTATTAGAATCTAGAACTAGTGGTTTTGATGCTACAGCAATAGAATTCTTGGAATAAGAAAAATCTTCGAAATTTTCGTGTTTGGAACGAACCTCAAATCGAAAATCTTTTTTTTTAGAACTTGTAATTCTGCTAGTTTTCACGTTGTAGTAATGAAATTTAGAGAGAGAGAGAGAGAGAGAGAATAATGTTCTAGTTTCGCTCAATAAAATAAAATAAATTATAAAAATTGTTATTTTACTGATGAACATTTTCAGAATTTCGTACCCAAACTTGCAATTATAGCAGTTGCAACGATGAAATTTGTTCAGGTTGCTATTTTAAGGCTGCGAATTTGCTGTGACAGGTTGTAAAATTATAGAGCAAAAGAGACAAATTTTAGAAATTTTAATATTTAGGGAGGACCAAAAATTACCATTTTTTAATGAGATCTGCAATTCTGCTAGTTTTAACGCCATACAAAGGAAAGTCAGAGAGACTATTATTTTTGACTTGGTTACTAATTGTGCCAAATTGTGAAAATGTAGAGTAAAAGTGACAAATTTGACAAATTTTCTTTTTTAGGGCGTACTAAGAATTTTCAACACTTTTTTTAGAAAAATAAAGAGAAAATTTTAGAGTTTTGGAGAGGTTATAGAAGTTATCTCTAAGATGGGCCAAAAATTTCCGACGTTTATTATTAAGATCTGTAATTTTAGTAGTTTTGACGTTTTTGCAATGAAATTCGGGGAGGATAGTATTCTGTTTTTTTTTTTTTAATAACTAAAGTCACAGAGCGCAAGTGCCAATTTAAATAAAATAAATTTCTAGAGCACACCAAAAATTTCCAACGTTTGTTTTTTAGAACTTTAGAACACTTCTATGAAATTCTAGTGAAACACAATTTTTGGGTTGTTTATTAACGGTAACATATTTCAAAGTTGTAGATCATGAGAAAGGTTCCCGTTTTAGATTTACCTAAAAACCTAAAAATAATTAGAACAAAGTGTTAAAAAAAAAACAGGAAAGTTGTTTAGTTGTGAACGTAATTTTTGAAATTGTAGGTTGTCAAAACTTTTGATTGACCATCGGCAGTTTGATCGAGTAGAAAGTTTTTTCCACGTGATCGTCGCCCCGACCTCGTATTGGTGGGCCAAGTTCCGTGGGTTCCCGCGTAGTTCGTAAAAATTTATGGGACATTGTCTGTATAATATTTAAAGTTCTAATTATGAAAGTGGGCAATAAATTTCGAAACAATACAGCACTGTCTGAAAATAATGAGACCATCTGTCTGTAATTGATGGAATTAGTCGTCCATGACGCGTCCCGTCACCCAGGCCCGTACTAAAAAATTTCTCTCGTCTTCGTTAATTGAACGTTCTCTTTGTACCGCTCCCAATTACGCGTTCTCTTTTTGACGTGAGTGTTGTCTAAGCCAGAATATGGAATATCAGCGCATAAAACGCGAACAGAAAGGGAATTGTACGAATCCATCTCGAGCAGATAGTCACCCCGAGGCCGTGCGCATCACGGCGCGTCTCTTGTAAATGTTAATCCACCCCAATTTATTAATGACAGGTCAAAAATAACTGAACTGGCCCGAGGCGGAGTCTTTGTGCAAAGCTGACGGCTTCATCATCGATATTCATGCCCGGTCTTTGAACATTTTAATAACACGCCACATCTCTCGACTGTATCTTTGAAATTCAATGTGTCAAAAACAATGGCTGCCCCGGTGCACGACCAATCACATCAAACGATGGTGTAATTTTTGCACGATGAGAGATGGACCTTTTTGCCACGCAAATGGAGAGATATTTCTTGGATTTCCTCGCGGGCTCTTAACGCTCTCATCAATCCATCACTCGGACATCGGATACTCACTGTCGTTTGCCAACACCCAAGAAAAGAGAAACGCCATTATTCATAACTTCTTCGATGCTTTTAAGGAGATTGCCGTGGGAACTCCATGGGCTTTCGGGGGGCTAAGATTTAAGAGTCGTAAAGTCCACGATGGGCAGGTGCGTTGTCTCATTAACAACGGACACAATCAGCAATCACCACTGCTCATATCTAATGAAGGTTTTACGACCTACGCCAACAAGGCGAACTGCTTTTTTCGGACGTCGTTAAACTAATTTTGGTGCACTGCTCACATTGTAGCCACCGAATTTACTATTTTTTTTGCTGCTTATTTGGACAATTACGAAATTTAAAAAAATATATTTTTTTTTATTTTAAATTTCAGGTTTTTCAAGATTTTCCAGTTTTTGGATCTAAAATGCTAAGTTTTAAAGTTGCAATAATGAAATTTGCTAAAATAACTATTCTTCACTTGTTTATTAACTGTACTTAATTGCAAAATTATGTAGCAAGAGACACAAATTTTCAACATTTTCTTTTAGGAACTGTAATTTTGCTAGTTTTGCTGTTGTAGCAATAAAAATTGGCAGAGTAACTATTTTGGACATGCTTATTAATTGCCCCAAATTGCAAAATTGTAGATCTAAAAAGACAAATTTTATAAATTTTAATTTTTAGGACGAACCACAAATTTTCAACATCTTCAATTAGGACCTGTAATTTTGTTAGTTTTGCTGCTGTAGCAATCAAAATTGGCAGAGTAACTATTTTGGACATGCTTATTAATTGTACTAAATTACAAAATTGTAGATCTAAAGAGACAAATTTTAGAAATTTTCATTCTAAGGACGACCAACAAATTTTTTAATATTTTCCATTAGGACCTGTAATTTTGTTAGTTTTGCTGCTGTAGCAATGAAAATTGGCAAAATAACTATTTTTGATATGCTTATTATTTGTACTAAATCGCAAAATTGTAGATCTAAAGAGACAAATTTTAGAAATTTTAATTTTTAGGACGAACCACAAATTTTCAACATCTTCAATTAGGACCTGTAATTTTGCTAGTTTTGCAGCTGTAGCAATCAAAATTGGCAGAGTAACTATTTTGGACATGTCTAACAATTGTTAGCAAGAATTTCCACATTTTCCACTAGGACCTGTAATTTTGCTAGTTCTACTGCTGTAGTAATGAAAATTGGCAGAGTAACTATTTTGGACATGCTTATTAATTGCACTAAATTGCAAAATTGTAGATCTAAAGAGAATTTTTTTATAAATTTTCATTCTTAGGACGAATTACAAATTTTCAACATTTTCCACTAGGACTTGTAATTTTGCTAGTTCTACTGCTGTAGTAATGAAAATTGGCAGAGTAACTATTTTGGACATGCTTATTAATTGCCCCAAATTGCAAAATTGTAGATCTAAAAAGACAAATTTTATAAATTTTCATTCTTAGGACGAACTACAAATTTTCAACATTTTCCACTAAGACCTGTAATTTTGCTAGATCTACTGCTGTAGCAATGAAAATTGGCAGAGTAACTATTTTGGACATGCTTATTAATTGCCATAAATTGCAAAATTGTAGATCTAAAAAGACAAATTTTATAAATTTTCATTCTTAGGACCAACTACAAATTTTCAACATTTTCCACTAGGACCTGTAATTTTGCTATTTCTGCTGCTGGAGCAATAAAATTTGGCGTATTAAATATTTTTAATATGCTTTATAATTGTACTAAATTGTAAAATTGCAGGGCAAAACGCACAAATTTTAGAAATTTTCGTTTTTAAGACAAATCACAATTTTTTAACATTTTCGATTAGGACCCGTAATTTGGCTAGTTTTGTTGCTGTACCAATGAAAATTAGCAAAATAACTATTTTTGATTTGGTTATTATTTATACTAAATTACAGAATTGTAGAGCAAAAGAGACAAATTTGAAAAAATTTTATTGTTAGAAGGAACCACAAATTTTCAACATTTTACATTAGAACGAGTAACTTTACAAATTTTGCTGCTGTAGCAATAAAAATTGGCAAAATAACTATCTTTGACATGCTTATTAATTGTAATAAATTACAAAATTGTAGATCTAAAAAGACAAATTTTAGAAATTTTCATTCTTAGGACCAACTACAAATTTTCAATATTTTCCATTAGGATCTGTCATTTTGCTAGCTTTACTGCTGTAACAATGAAAATTAGCAGAGTAACTATTTTGGACATGCTTATTATTTGTACTAAGTTACAAAATTGTAGATCTAAAAAGACAAATTTTAGAAATTTTCATTTTTAGGACGAACCACAAATTTTTACCATCTTCAATTAGAACCTGTAAGTTTGCTAGTTTTGCTGTTGTAGCAGTGAAATTTGCCATATTAACTATTTTTGACATTCTTTTTTATTGTACTAAATTACAAAATTTTAGGACAAAAGAGACGAATTTTAGAAATTTTAATTTTTGGGACGGACCACAAATTTTCAAAATCTTCCATTAAGGCCTGTAATTTTGCTAGTTCCGCTGCTGTAGCAATGAAACTGAGCAAATTAACATTTTTTGACGTGCTTATTAATTGTTCTAAATTGCTGAGTTATAGAGCAAATTATATAAATTTTAGAATTTCTAAGATTTCCTATTAAGACCTGTAATTTAGCTACGTCCCTGTAGCAACAAAATTTTGGGAATTTTATATATTTTTCTTACGCAGATAATAAAGAATACGTAAATTTTGACATGTTTGGAGGTTTTGGTGAATTTTAGAAACTCAAAAACTCTCAAAAGAATCTAAAAAATGACAGTTTTATAGACCTGAATGAAAGACTTTCGACAATGAAAAAAATTCTTAAAATTTTTGGAAACACTTCAAAGATGTTGAAGATTTCAAAAAAAAGACAGGAATTAAAGTTGAAAATTTAAATCTCAGGCTAAAATTTTTGAATCAGTTAAATTTTTAAAGAATTTGCTAGAATTTAGAAATTTTGACACATTTGGAGTTCAGTCATCAAGAATTGAAGAGATTTTGGGAATTTAGGTAGAAATTCTAATATGTAATTAAATGCAAAAAAAAAAATTGAAAGCTCCTTCAAATTTAAAAAGTTTTGAAAACTTTGAGGAATTCAGTTTCTCAAACAATAAAAACACTAAAAAGTCCAAAAAAATTTCTTCTAGTGTTAAAAAAAAGTCTGAAAGGATTTTGAGAATAGATGAGAGGAATATTTTTGAAACCGACAGTTGTGCTCATACTCATGACGGTTTTACGACCTTCCAACAAGGCGAACCAGTTTTTTTGCCCCGTCCTTACTAATTTTCATGCACTGCTCACATTGAAGCCATTGAATTCACAATTTTTCGTTGCGATTTATTCAGTTTGGAGTAATGAAATTTGGCAGAGTGACTGTTTTTGGCTTTTGTTGAACGCGTTAAATGGGATATTTGTAGAGTAAGAGAGAGAAATTTTGTAAATTTTCATTTGAAGTGAATTACGAATTTCCACAATTTTTGGTTGAGACCTGTAATTTAGCTCGTTTTGTCTCTGTAGCAATGAAATTTAGGAAAATTCCAATTTTCGAATTTCTCGTTAAGTATGTCAAATTGCAAAATTATGTAGTCAAAGAGAGAAATTTGGAACGAATTTTCGTGCCCTGCTCACATCGGAGCCGCCGGCGAATTCCCAGTTTTTCGCAGTTTATTCCCTCTCGTTGCGATTTCGGAGGGTGCCCCCGTCCGAATTGTCGCCCGGGCTTAATCCTGACTCTTTGATTTATGTGTCGACATTGTTGTCCGTCTTTTGGCAGCAAAGGGCTACAATGGCGCGACATTCATCATACACACTACTTTATAATATCACTCGCAGTTGTCGGATCATAAATATGTCCCGCGATTGCGAAAAATCGACTACACGCTAAAAACGTCAATGTTAATTTGTTCATGCGAAACGAACCAGATGCCTTGCTTTATTAAATTTCTAACGTGTAATTTATAGGCGTTGAATGATCGCACGGAATGCATTCGCACATTCAAAACTCCTCGTTTGTTTCCAACTTCTAATTATTGAATGCACTGGGTGAAAAACAAAAAAAAAAAAACGACAAAGTTTGAGCCGGTCCTGTCATTTTGCTTGTCGGAAGACGATTGCGATTGCAACTGGACTAAAACAAAACTTTTCTCTATTATGGAACCGACCCGAATGACAAGTGTCAACGAACATTATTACAGAGCGACGGCGAAAAAGCGACGTGCGATAAAGACGAGGAAATAAGTTGGCAGGACGACAGGAGATGAAATTTAGAACGGACGAGAAAAGAGGCAGATGTGGGGACTGTACGGGGATCACTTACATAATCACGTGGGTGTTAATGAAATTTGATCATATCCATGTTCTTGTCGCTGTGATTTATATTGAGAGAAAATTGATTTGATCTACGAGGGGTGGTGGGAACGGTCGATGGAAAGTATTGCGAAATGGATAAGGTGTGGGTGGAGGCGTTTTTTTTTTTATTAATTCGCGCTGTTTTGGGAACGGGACAATCCTTCAAATTCACGGGAAATTTTGGTTTGCTGACATGCTGAAAATATGAGATTTAAAAAAGTGAAATGTTTTTTGATTTAGTTTCACCGTTTTTACGGAATTTTGGAAATTCTGCAGAGTTTTATATGAGTCCCGTAAGAATTTGTAGCAGTATTTTGGATATGAATTTGGATTGATTTTGGATTTTAGAAAATTTTGTATTTTACGACGAAATCAAAAATTACCAAATTTTCTTTTGGATTTGGGAATCTACTAATTTTGAGGAAGCAATCATGAAATTTGGCAGACTAACTATTTTTAGCAAGCTTGTTAGATGTGTCCATTGGTAAATTAATAGAGGAAAAAAAGACAAAGTTTGGAAAATTTTCATCTTCAGGACGAATCAAAAGTTTTTTAACATTTTTTATTAGAAGTTCTAATTTTGTTAGTTTTGACGTTGTGGCATTGAAATTTAGTAAAATTGCTATGTTTAATTTGAATATTAATTCTACTCATTTGCGAAATCATATGACAAAAGAAGCAAATTTTAGAAATTTTCATTTTTAGAAAGAAAAACAAGTTTTTAACATTTTTTAATAGGACCTGTAATTTTGCTAGTTCTGTTAGTGTGGCAATTAAATTTGGCAAATTAAGTATTTTTGACATGCTTATTAATTGTGCAAAATTGCAGAATTATAGAGCAAAAGAGTTTTTTTTTAGAAATTTTCATTTTTAGGACAAACCATAAATTTTCAACATCTTCCATTAGAACCTGTAATTTAGCTAGGTTTGCTGCTGTAGCAATGAAATTTGGTGAAGTAACTATTTTTAACATGCTTATTAAGTGTACTAAATTACAAAATTATAGAACAAAAGAGATAAATTTTAGGAATTTTAATTTTTAGAACGAATCACAAATTTTCAACATTTTCCCTTAAGACTTGTAATTTTGCTAGTTTTGCTGCTGTAGCAATGAAATTTGGCAGAATAACAACTACTAACATGATTAATAATTGTACTCAATTACAAAATGTAGGACAAAAAATGACAAATTTTGGAAATTTTTATTTTTTTAACAAGCCACAAGTTTTCAACATTTTCCATAGGACCTGTAGTTTTGCTAGTTTTGCTGCTGTAGCTATGAAATTTGGCAGAATAACAACTACTAACATGATTAATAATTGTACTCAATTACAAAATTATAGAGCAAAAGAGATAAATTTTAGAAATTTTCATTTTTAGGACGAACCACAAATTTTTAACATTTGTTCTTAAGACTTGTAATTTAGCTAGTTTTGCTGCTGTAGCAATGAAATTTGGCAGAATAACAACTACTAACATGATTAATAATTGTACTAAATTACAAAATGTAGGACAAAAAAATGACAAATTTTGGAAATTTTTATTTTTTTAACAAGCCACAAGTTTTCAACATTTTCTATAGGACCTGTAGTTTTGCTAGTTTTGCTGCTGTAGCTATGAAATTTGGCAGAATAACAACTACTAACATGATTAATAATTGTACTCAATTACAAAATGTAGGACAAAAAATGACAAATTTTGGAAATTTTTATTTTTTTAACAAGCCACAAGTTTTCAACATTTTCCATAGGACCTGTAGTTTTGCTAGTTTTGCTACTGTAGCTATGAAATTTGGTAGAGTAACTATTTTTGACATGTCTAATAATTGTTCTAAATTACAAAATTATAGAGCAAAAGAGATAAATTTTAGAAATTTTCATTTTTAGGACGAACCACAAATTTTTAACATTTGTTCTTAAGACTTGTAATTTAGCTAGTTTTGCTGCTGTAGCAATGAAATTTGGCAGAATAACAACTACTAACATGATTAATAATTGTACTAAATTACAAAATGTAGGACAAAAAAATGACAAATTTTGGAAATTTTTATTTTTTTAACAAGCCACAAGTTTTCAACATTTTCTATAGGACCTGTAGTTTTGCTAGTTTTGCTGCTGTAGCTATGAAATTTGGTAGAGTAACTATTTTTGACATGTCTAATAATTGTTCTAAATTACAAAATTATAGAGCAAAAGAGATAAATTTTAGAAATTTTAATTTTTAGAACGAACCACAAAATTTCAACATTTTCCCTTAAGACTTGTAATTTTGCTAGTTTTGCTGCTGTAGCAATGAAATTTGGCAGAATAACAACTACTAACATGATTAATAATTGTACTCAATTACAAAATGTAGGACAAAAAATGACAAATTTTGGAAATTTTTATTTTTTTAACAAGCCACAAGTTTTCAACATTTTCCATAGGACCTGTAGTTTTGCTAGTTTTGCTACTGTAGCTATGAAATTTGGTAGAGTAACTATTTTTGACATGTCTAATAATTGTTCTAAATTACAAAATTATAGAGCAAAAGAGATAAATTTTAGGAATTTTAATTTTTAGAACGAATCACAAATTTTCAACATTTTCCCTTAAGACTTGTAATTTTGCTAGTTTTGCTGCTGTAGCAATGAAATTTGGCAGAATAACAACTACTAACATGATTAATAATTGTACTCAATTACAAAATGTAGGACAAAAAATGACAAATTTTGGAAATTTTTATTTTTTTAACAAGCCACAAGTTTTCAACATTTTCCATAGGACCTGTAGTTTTGCTAGTTTTGCTACTGTAGCTATGAAATTTGGTAGAGTAACTATTTTTGACATGTCTAATAATTGTTCTAAATTACAAAATTATAGAGCAAAAGAGATAAATTTTAGAAATTTTCACTTTTAGGACGAACCACAAATTTTCGACATTTGTTCTTAAGACTTGTAATTTTGCTAGTTTTGCTGCTGTAGCAATGAAATTTGGCAGAATAACAACTACTAACATGATTAATAATTGTACTAAATTACAAAATGTAGGACAAAAAATGACAAATTTTGGAAATTTTAATTTTTTTAACAAGCCACAAGTTTTCAACATTTTCTATAGGACCTGTAGTTTTGCTAGTTTTGCTACTGTAGCTATGAAATTTAGTAGAGTAACTATTTTTGACATGTCTAATAATTGTTCTAAATTACAAAATTATAGAGCAAAAGAGATAAATTTTAGAAATTTTCATTTTTAGGACGAACCACAAATTTTTAACATTTGTTCTTAAGACTTGTAATTTAGCTAGTTTTGCTGCTGTAGCAATGAAATTTGGCAGAATAACAACTACTAACATGATTAATAATTGTACTAAATTACAAAATGTAGGACAAAAAATGACAAATTTTGGAAATTTTAATTTTTTTAACAAGCCACAAGTTTTCAACATTTTCCATAGGACCTGTAGTTTTGCTAGTTTTGCTACTGTAGCTATGAAATTTGGTAGAGTAACTATTTTTGACATGTCTAATAATTGTTCTAAATTACAAAATTATAGAGCAAAAGAGATAAATTTTAGAAATTTTCATTTTTAGGACGAACCACAAATTTTTAACATTTGTTCTTAAGACTTGTAATTTAGCTAGTTTTGCTGCTGTAGCAATGAAATTTGGCAGAATAACAACTACTAACATGATTAATAATTGTACTAAATTACAAAATGTAGGACAAAAAATGACAAATTTTGGAAATTTTAATTTTTTTAACAAGCCACAAGTTTTCAACATTTTCTATAGGACCTGTAGTTTTGCTAGTTTTGCTGCTGTAGCTATGAAATTTAGTAGAGTCACTATTTTTGACATGTCTAATAATTGTTCTAAATTACAAAATTATAGAGCAAAAGAGATAAATTTTAGAAATTTTAATTTTTAGAACGAACCACAAAATTTCAACATTTTCCCTTAAGACTTGTAATTTTGCTAGTTTTGCTGCTGTAGCAATGAAATTTGGCAGAATAACAACTACTAACATGATTAATAATTGTACTAAATTACAAAATGTAGGACAAAAAATGACAAATTTTGGAAATTTTTATTTTTTTAACAAGCCACAAGTTTTCAACATTTTCCATAGGACCTGTAGTTTTGCTAGTTTTGCTACTGTAGCTATGAAATTTGGTAGAGTAACTATTTTTGACATGTCTAATAATTGTTCTAAATTACAAAATTATAGAGCAAAAGAGATAAATTTTAGAAATTTTCATTTTTAGGACGAACCACAAATTTTTAACATTTGTTCTTAAGACTTGTAATTTAGCTAGTTTTGCTGCTGTAGCAATGAAATTTGGGAGAATAACAACTACTAACATGATTAATAATTGTACTAAATTACAAAATGTAGGACAAAAAATGACAAATTTTGGAAATTTTAATTTTTTTAACAAGCCACAAGTTTTCAACATTTTCTATAGGACCTGTAGTTTTGCTAGTTTTGCTACTGTAGCTATGAAATTTAGTAGAGTAACTATTTTTGACATGTCTAATAATTGTTCTAAATTACAAAATTATAGAGCAAAAGAGATAAATTTTAGAAATTTTCACTTTTAGGACGAACCACAAATTTTCGACATTTTTTCTTAAGACTTGTAATTTTGCTAGTTTTGCTGCTGTTGCAATAAAATTTAGCAGAGTAACTATTGCTGGCTTGCGTATTAACTGTACCAAATTAGAAAATTATAGAACGAAAGAGACAAATTTTAAAAATTCTCTGTTTTAGAATAAATCACAAATTTTTAACAATTTTTTGTAGGACTTGAATTTCTTCTAAATCTGCTGATCTAGCAATATAATTTGGAAGTTTAGCTTTATTTGATATGTTTATTAACTGTACCAAGTTGCAAAATTATAAGGATAAAAAGTTAAAATTTTGGAATGTTTTGAACGTCTAAAGAATTTGCTAGAATTTAGAAATTTTGACGAATTGAGAATTTTAACACTAGAAACTTAAAAGATGTTGGAAATTTAGGTACAAATTCTGATAGTTAAAATAAATAAATAAATAAATAAATAAATAAATAAATAAATAAATAAATAAATAAATAAATAAATAAATAAATAAATAAATAAATAAATAAATAAATAAATAAATAAATAAATAAATAAATAAATAAATAAATAAATAAATAAATAAATAAATAAATAAATAAATAAATAAATAAATAAATAAATAAATAAATAAATAAATAAATAAATAAATAAATAAATAAATAAATAAATAAATAAATAAATAAATAAATAAATAAATAAATAAATAAATAAATAAATAAATAAATAAATAAATAAATAAATAAATAAATAAATAAATAAATAAATAAATAAATAAATAAATAAATAAATAAATAAATAAATAAATAAATAAATAAATAAATAAATAAATAAATAAATAAATAAATAAATAAATAAATAAATAAATAAATAAATAAATAAATAAATAAATAAATAAATAAATAAATAAATAAATAAATAAATAAATAAATAAATAAATAAATAAATAAATAAAAGCCTCGAAACTTACAAAACTGAAATTTTATAGAACTTTGAAGACTAAACCGAAGAATTGATGATTTTATTTGATTAGCTTTTGTTAAAAATTTGGAAGAACTTCAACAGTCTAAGAGCCTGGTAGACTTTAAATTTAAAAAAAGTCTAAAAAAAACTATACAATAACAATCTCGGAAGCTTCTGGAGGATTTCTTCGCTCGCAGGTTCTTCAGAATATTTGACTTAAGCACACGAAAATCGTGAGGAATCGAAAGAACTTGATGTCTAAAAACCGAAAATAATAAGCTTGGAGAATTCTAAAAAAGAGTTTGGAAACCTGAGCGAGCAACTTGTAAATCTGTTTGAGAGATTTGAGGTAAGAGGATAACATTTGCGGAAAATTTTCAAATTTCACAGAACTTCAAGATTGTGACGAATTTCGAGTGACTCAAACCAAAATAGTATATTTTTGTGCCTTTTAAAGATCCCCGCGGGCAATTAGGTTAAGGTGGCCTTCCCCCCCGACTCTCCCACGTTTTCCCATTCTTCGTCCGTCAATTCGCTAAGAAATGCGGAAAGTAGCCACAAGTCTCGGTTATCATTCGCTTTCAAGTCCATTATATGACATCTCCGATCCAAGCAACCCTCGGGCCATTATCGAGAGCCAAACGAACTGTCGAGACTATCTCTCAGGCTTCTGAGTATGACTGAATGCATCGGTTCGCGAATTCTTCCAAGACGATGTCACTTGCAGACGACAACACCGCATTGAAGTCATGTCCACTCAACATCTTACACTCCAATAATTAGGACGATCTCAAAGTCGTAAAAAAACGCGATCGTCGTGCATTACAGTTCCAACAGGTGTCACTTATCAGCGAAAACGTGCATCTATGTGTGTGGCTGCATGTTGGTAGCCCTGTTGATTTATTTTACGTGCGCCATTGTATTTTGATATATGACCGGCCGGACGACGTGCTGATCGTACAAAATATTCGTATTTCCAAGAAAAAAACAAAATAAAACGATTGTTTCCGAGGTGGTAGCATCATTATCATTGTTGCGTTTATGGTCGATAAATTAAAAGAAAATCCATCGATCAATAATAAAAGGGGATCATAAAGTGATTTTCAATTATTGTATTGAATCGAATTGGATATGGTAAACATAAATCACATTGACTCATATTTCTTAACCGGACAGGTGGCAATGAAAAGAATAATTTAATCGAGTGCGTTACGTCACGCTACCTTACACGCCCATTAACGTATCAGAATGGCCCTCCGTGCTGATAATTTTAATTAAGACGAATCGGGAGTGGGCACGAAGGCAGGACCAAGATAACGAAATTTTTATTTATAACACGTGTCTAGAATTTGCGAGTTTGTGTTGTGGACGTAAGAAATTTTTGATGTTCTTCAGGACGAAGAAGATTTTCACACATTTTCGTTGAGATTCTGTCACATTTGCATGATTGAGACTGGGACGATGGAATTTGATGATGTTGCGTACTTTGATGTGGAATCACAGTATTGTAGATACAACAAGAACGAAAATTGTAGATATATTGATGATCATTTTTTGAACGAATCGAAATTTTGCAATTTTTGTTTAGGATTCTGTAACTTTTGCTTTTTGCGAGGCTAACTTTGGCATGTTTAACATTTGTGAAATTATTAAATTAAATTATTTTTTTTAAGATTCTATAACTATACATTACAAAATTTTTTTTTCATTTTTAGAACAAATCGAAGTTTTTATCTGGAAGTCTGCTAGTTTCAAAGTTGTCATAATAATAGTTCTCAAGGAAAGTCTTTTCGACCTGTTTGTTAACTGTGTCAAACGGCAGTTATGAAAGAAATTTTTTTTTGGGACGAACCACAAATTTTCTACATTTTTTATTAGGACCTGCAATTCTGCTAGTTTTGCTACTGCAGCAGTGAAATTTAGCAAAGTTACTATTTTTGACTTGCTTATTAACTGCCCTTAATTTCAAAATTATAGAGCAAAAAAGACAATTTTTGGAAATTTTCATTTTTAGGGCGGACCAAAAATTCAAAAATTTCCAAATTTTTTTTATTAGACGTGCAGTTTTACTAGTTTTGCTGTTGTAGCAATGAAATTTGACGAAGTTACAATTTTTGACTTGCTTATTAACCGTGGAAAATTGCAAAATTATAGGACTAAAGTGATAAATTTTAGAAATTTTCATTTTTAGGGCGAACACAAATTTTTAAAAGTTTTTTATTAGAAATTGTAATTCTGCTAATTGTGGCGCTGTAGCAATAAAATTTAGGGAAATAACTCTATTGGGGTTTCTTATTGATTGTGCTTATTTGCAAAATTATAGAGTAAAAGAGACAATTTTTAGAAATTTTCATTTTTAGAATGAACCAAAAATTTTCAAAATTTCAACACTTTTTATTAATAATTGTAATTCTGTTAATTGTGACGCTGTAGCAATGAAATTTAGGGAAGTATTTGTTTTTAACTTGCTTATTAACTGTGCTTAATTTCAAAATTATGGAGCAAAAGAGACAAATTATAAAAAGTTTCATTTTTGGGGCGAATACAATTTATTACCATTTTTAATTAGGACTTGCAGTTTTGCTAATTCTGACGCTGTAGCCATAAAATTTAGGAAAATTACTATTTATTCTCTGATGATTAATAGTAAAAAATTGCGAACGTATAAATCAAAAGAGACAAATTTTTTACAAGTTTTCATTTTCTTTAAGATTCTGAAATTTTTGCATTTGTGAGGCTACAACAATGCAAATTGGGGAAATCGCTGCTTTTGACATGCTTATTATTTGTGCAAAATTACAGAACGGTACAACAAAAAGAAAAAAAAAGACAATTTTTATTTATAGGACGAACCAAATTTTACATTTTTTCAAACTATAACAATGAAATTTACGAGAATTGCTAACTTTGAGACACTCATCGATTTTGTAAAGTTGTAGCATCGTAGAACAAAACGTAACAATTTTAGAATTTTTAATTTTTAGAACAAATCAAAATTTTGCAACAATTTTTCTGAAATTTTGTAACTTTTGTCTTTATCAAAGGATAACAATGAAATTTGGAGAGGTTGCCAACTTTGACACGCTTAATGTTTTTGTGAAATTACAAAATTGTACAACCAAAAAAAAATAATTCAAAATTGGAAGTAGAAGACGAATAAAAATTTAACTTTTTTTTTGAAATTTTGTAATTTTTGCATTTATCAAACTATAACAATGAAAATTACGCAAATTATTAATTTTGAGACGCTCATCAATTTTGAAAAGTTGTAGCATCGCAGCACAAAACTGAACATTTTTAGAATTTTTAATTTTTAGAGCGAAAGAAGATTTTGCAACATTTTTATTTGAAATTTTGTAACATTTGTTTTCATCAAAGGATAACAATGAAATTTGCAGAGGTTGCCAACTTTGACACGCTTAATATTTGTGTGAAATTACAAAAATGTACAACAAAAAGAAAAAAATAATTCATAATTTTAATTTATAGGGCGAAGCAAAATTTTACAATTTTTTGAAATTTTGTAATTTTTGCATTTATCAAACTATAACAATGAAATTTACGAAAATTAATAATTTTGAGACGCTCATCAATTTTGTAAAATTGCAGCATCGCAGCACTAAACTGAAATTTTTTAGAATTTTTAATTTTTAGAGCGAGGGAAGATTTTGCAACATTTTTTTTTAAATTTTGCAACTTTTGTCTTTATCAAAGGATAACAATGAAATTTGCAGAGGTTGCCAACTTCGACACGCTTAATGTTTTTGTGTAATTACAAAATTGTACAACCAAAAAAAAAAAAAAAATTCAAAATTGGAAGTAGAAGACGAATAAAAATTTAACTTTTTTTTTGAAATTTTGTAATTTTTGCATTTATCAAACTATAACAATGAAATTTACGAAAATTACTAATTTTGAGACGCTCATCAATTTTGTAAAATTATAGCATCGCAGCACTAAACTGAAATTTTTTAGAATTTTTAATTTTTAGAGCAAAAGAAGATTTTGCAACATTTTTTTTGAAATTTTGTAACTTTTGTCTTTATCAAAGGATAACAATGAAATTTGCAGAGGTTGCCAACCTTGCCACGCTTAATATTTGTGTGAAATTACAAAAATGTACATCAAAAAGAAAAAAAATAATTAATAATTTTAATTTTTAGGACGAATCAAAATTTTGCAACAGTTTTTTTTTGTAATCTAGTAACGTTTGCCAAACGATAAGAATGAAATTTGCGAACGTTGCCAACTTTGCCACGCTTAATATTTGTGTGAAGTCACAGAATTGTACAACAAAAAACATTTTTAGCCCCCTTTTGGGGGTAAGGGGGGAGGTGAGGGTCAGACATGTTTATTTATTTGCGAGCGGTCACGAAGGCAGGCCCAAGATAACGAAATTTTTATTTATGACACGTGTCTTCGAATCTGCGAGCTTGTCCGTCAGAGTGTATTGATTATGAGAGAAGGAAGGAGTCGTAGATGTGTCCTGACGGCTGACGAGACGTCGGACAGTGACTGATATAACTAAGGTAGTGCTTCTGACAAGATGGATCGCGTACTTTGGCGTCGATCATTCATTCGCCAACTTATATGCATTGTTTAAGATCAACAACGATCGTCGAGCGACTTTCATTTTCGGAAAATTAAGTCATTACTCCGCCCGCGCCCACGCCGCGAATCTCGGTAATAAATTGCGGGTCAAATAACGGTCGAAAGTGATAAAAGTAGCGAAAACCGTGAATGAACCAACTACTCGGATAGTTCGTTCCACCGAAACGCGGCGGCGGCAAATCCTGACGATAATGATAGACAGCTGCGTCTGTTCCGATAACAATTATCGTCCAGATGGCGTTCGTGCAAGTCATGAAGAAGTCATGACAGTCACAAATCACCACGTCGATGATGTCATTGGTTTATTAACATCTGAAAGACCGCCACAGGATAGTGAACCTGCTTTCGTATCGAAAACAAGCCGATCACTCAGGATGTCAACCGTGACGAGGACTGGCATTGTCCATAATGACTATTACCGTAAAAGAAACAATTTCTGAATTCCAAGACGTACCAGGATGTGTTCTATATCTGGCTTTGATAATAGGTAAGCGGGTAGACGTCAGGCGTCATGACTAGCGACTACTTGATTGATAGATTGTCCATCATAATGGTTGCGCAGAACCATCCATCTAAATGTGACGCGCTGCCCTTGCCTGTCGCACCAGGTAAATGGAAACTCGTTCGATATAAACCAAGAAAAAAGAAACAGATGGCTAAAAATACGACAGACGCGGTCGAGGCGGAATATTTACACGCGACCAAATCGACGAAAGGTGAGAGAGTGCCAACGCGGGGAAATACTCAAATTGGACAATTGCGACAGGTGGAGAGCAAGTGCGCAATGAGAGACAAGCGGGATGATTATTTTCAGAGCATTCCGGATGAACTGCCTACCGTCGCGGATTTTAAATGGACAACGTCGCGATTGCGAAAGGCGTTTGATGTGGTGAGCGCGCTGGCCGAGAAACGGGGCCGTCTCTACAGAGCCAGCGATTTGCAAAGAGGTAATTGAGAGGATCTGGGGCAACTTGGCCGAAAACAAAAACGAATAGAGAAATATCAAAAATTATTCGTCTTGGCATTTTTTTTAAAGTTCTTTAAAATTTCGGAGGATTTTCAAAATTATAATTCTAATTGTTTTTTTTAATATTGTATCAAATGTTTGAAAATTACAAATAATATGTTTTAAAATTTCGTATTCAGAATTCTCGAAATTTTGCTGATTTTGACGCTGCAGTAATAAAATTTAGGAAAGTTACAGTTAACTGCTAAATTGCAAAATCATAGAGCAAAAGAGACAAATTTTAGAAATTTTTGCTTTTAGTATGAACCAAAAATTTTCAATATTTTTTACTAGGACTGTAATTCTGAAATTCTCAAACGTATTTCACCAAATAAATTTTGATGATCTAGAATCTTTAAAATTAGGATTTCGGATGCTTCTTGGATCACTAACATTCTCCAGAATATCGATATTTGTTGGGAGTTTTTGTGATCAGAATTCTCGAAATTTTTGAAATTTTGAGATTTATAGATGTTAGAAGATTGAAAAAAAAATTGTGAACGGGATCAGTGAGGAGCGGATTTCACTTTAAATCTTAATAATACGTGTCTTGGCGTAACGCATACGTTGCCTTTGTATTATCTAGATGAGCAGAATATTTCGAAAAAAGTAGAAAACCTGATAAAATCATGATTTTGAAGAAGAACGAAGCGAATGATTCAAACTGCTTAAGCGTCTAGAGGTTTAAAAAATCTGAGATAAATTTATCAAAGAATTTAAAAATTTTAGAAACAACTCGACCAAATTACCCCGAGAAAGTGTAAATTGAAGAAATAATTCAAAGAAATCGGATAATCCAAAGAATCCAAAAAGTAGGAATTGTTGAGGAACTCTCAAAATCTTAATAAATTTTCAAAGTTGTTAGGTTTTTAGGCGTTCATATGGTTCTGCTCCAGCATTCCAGGAGTTCGCGGCATTTTTATGAATTTTTCCAAGCTTTAGACTTCTAGGAATTCCAAACTCTCATCGTTTCTTCTCTAAACAATTCAATTTTTAAAAATTTAAATCTTTAATGACAGATTTATGAAATGTTTGAATTTATGAAAGTTTCATCTTCGACGTACAGAAAACTTCTAAAATCTTCATGATTTTTGCGAACGAAGAGTTTAAAAATAATTATAAATTTCAGTTTTCGAATACTTAGAACCAAAATTTTGAACTTCTGAGCTTCATTCCGTGAAGGAGTTGAAGATATTTTTGCTCAAAAATAAATCAAATGTTTGTTTATAAATATTTTTTTTTTGAACAGAATTGAAAGTTAGATTTTGGAACTTTCAGAAACAGATTTATTTAAAAATGTATAAATATTCTGTGAATTTTAAAAATTCTTTTGGATTCAGGCGTGTTGCCTGAACCTCATAGAACTAAACTAAACTTCTGAGCATAAAGAAGCGAAAGTTTGGAACGGCTATAAAAAATCTGCAAAATCTACGGAGAAGGTATCAAAGAATATAAAAAAGAGTCTAATCAAACGTGTAAAACCCGTTTTTTTTTAAATAAAAAATATAAGATACCAGGGAAATTTTTTAAGGTATTTAATATTGCAAAAAAATTTAAAAAAGAAAATATTAAGAAATCTTAAAAATAAATTTCCAAAATTGCAATTGATCTTCAAAATTTTTACATCATCTAGATTTTAACGAAATATCAAAATGTATAGACGCCCATATTACCCAATATTTCATGAGTTTGCGGTGTTTTGTATACAATTTTTTCTAATTTTAGAATCTTTGACCGTTTTGAAATTTAAAATTTTTCTGTCTATTTCTAAACATTTTTTAAAATTTATGATAATTGAGGTAGCATCTTTAGAATATTAAATTAACGTTTTTATGGATTTATGTCTCAAAATGTCTAAAATTCAGAAATTCTCGAACCTATTTCAGCACATAACTTTAGAAATTATAAAATGTTTTAAATTAGGATTTTGAATGTTCTCCTCTTTCTCTCTTGAGAATTCTCAAAGTTCCTATTTTTTTTTTAATCTCATTAATTTATGCCTTTGCGTATTGCATTTAGAAGGCCATAATATTTAGAAAAAAATGAGAAAACCGAAGTTTTCGCACCAGCGTCTCCTCAGAAACGGGACGGTTGCGGAGGGCCCTTCAGCCCAATTTTTGAACAGAATCAAAAATAGTCGCGGACGATGTGCAAATGAGTCATGTTTTGCATTCGCAACATCGGCGTCCGGAAATCGAAAGAGGAGTAAATCATAAAATCCAAATTAGCATTGTGCAGAGAGCAGGGAATATAATGATATCGCGACACGACTGTCCATCATGTCGCATATTTAAATAAACCGTTCGGTCCAGGCATGACAGACTCATGTGTCGTAAACAATTATTTATTGCGCACCTTGTATGCCGTCCGAATATTTATAGTATTTAATAATTAATTAGTATGACAGACGGGACGGGACGGCGCATCGGTGGCGGTCCCGGCGTCCCCGAGTCTTGGTTTTTCGCCGTCGAAGCGTGCATAATATTGGCGTATCAAGACGCACGTTATTGGTCACGCCAATATTCACAAGAAATTACGAAACGCCACACCAACCAATCTCACATTACCAATTTGTACCAGCAATTCTATATGTACCATGATGTTGAATCAATTAGTCGCAAAAATGGCCTCACTCGAAAATGGAAACTCGACCGTAAATCACGATATTATTAACGAAACAAAGCGAAATCATTCCGGCAAATAGTTACGAATACGCCCATAACTCATCGCGAAGGGAAGGCAAAAACATAAATTCGTCGGGAATCTTCTCGCTCGGATGGACGGATGCAGTCGGAAAATAATAAATAAGTACGTGGTGCACGAAAGAAACGCAGATAAGTTTTTTCGACGCCCGTACAAAACGTTAGTAGAGTTAGCACTTTGTCTTATTGAAGTCCATCTCGTTTGGTTTTACAGCTAGCACGACCACTTGAAATGCTTGAATGTGCTTTTCTACTCTTCATTATAAAACACTGCATTGTATTTCAGGGAAAATGGGGCTACATAACACTATATAAAGCTCACTTGCTCGTAATAATACTCTCCAAGGAGATTGGACCGAAGTGGACCTGCGGAGTAATCGAGCAGGGACGGACTTTCGTGCGAAAGGCACAGATGTCCGTCCGTCCGTCCGTCCGACGTCCGACCCTGGCGGACGTCAAAAACTTGTAAATTATTGGCGTTTCGATTTGAAAGGTCCGACTGTGTGTGAGTGGCCGAAGTTGGTACAATGAAGCTGATGAATCGCCCCGGTTGAGTGATTTATGTCGGTCACACTAAATTGTGTGTGAACTGAATAGCGTCGACTCGTTCACGTGCCTTTCAAACCAAAAATCGAGAGATGGCACCGTTCCCTCTACTATTTATAATTTTGGAAGCCGCCAGACTTCTGCCCTTTGTTACACTTAACGTTCGCTTTAATTGACAGTGAAATAACTCCTCTCTTTAAATACTAAACGTCAAAACGGGGTGTTGGCCGCTCGTCAGACGTTAGATTAATTCAGAGTTATTAACAATCGCGGTACAAAAATGTCTCTCGATCTATTCTGAGTGGCTTCCTGTTACTTCTTTCCACGTGTTGGCTATGAATCAATCAGAGCAAACAACATAACAGGAATCTTGATCAAAGCGCGACGTGATTGACGGCCAACGCATGGAGAAGGATGATTTTGGACGTCATGTGCCGGGGATTTATTGCAGACGAGGAGCGAGTTTAAATTCGGTGATGTGCGGCAATTAGATGCTAGAAATGCTCTGATCACATTCAAACCACTTTTTGGCGATGCGTTGACGGCTCGGATTTACTAAGTTCGTCTCTAACTGGCTTGGGAAATTTTACGACGAAAACACAAAAATCTGAAGAATCCAAGCGAATTTTTACAATCAAATAAATCTATTTCTATTTATAAACAAACATTTTTGAGATCTCGCACATTGTAGAAAACGTACGCATTTTGCAAAATTCTGCATCCTAAAAATGTAAAAAACTCACCGAAACGAAATTTAGACATTACAAAAATAAATACAGGTGTTCCAATAATCTGTACACAATTTTCTAAAATTGATTTTTTTTGTACTTTTAAATTCAAAAAAATTCTTCGGTTCGTTGGTACTAAACTTTTTTTTAGATGCGTTTCTCGCATTTCCGAAAAATTTTGATACTTTTCAAATTCTTAAAAGTCTTAAACTTGTGGCAGTTTTTTAGAAATCTTCAAAATTTGAAGCTTGTTAAAATTCTCAGTAAATAATGCCAGAATTTGAGGATCGCAACATTTCAGAGATTTCAAATATTCTGGTGAGCAAAAACATCTTATACTCCTTCACGGAATAAAGCTCAACAAATCTAGTTAAAAATTTTGGTTCTAAGTATTCGAAAAACTGAAGTTTATAATTATTTTTAAACTCTTCGTTCTCAAAAATCATGAAGATTTTAAAAGTTTTCTGTACGTCGAAGATGAAACTTTCATAAATTCAAACATTTCATTAATGTGTCATTAAGGATTTAAATATTAAAAAATTGAATTGTTTAGAGAAGAAACGATGACAGTTTGGAATTCCTAGAAGTCTAAAGATTGGAAAAGTTCACAAAAATGCCACGAACTCTTAAAATGCCGGGACAGAACCATATGGATGCCTAAAAACGTAACAACTTGGAAGATTTATTACGATTTTGAGAGTTCCTCAACAATTCCTACTTTTTGGATTCTTTGGATTATCCGATTTCTTTGAATTATTTATTCAATTTACAATTTCAAGGGGTTATTTGGTCGAGTTGTTTCTTAAATTTTTAAATTCTTTGATAAATTTAGCTCAGATTTTTTAAACCTCTAGACGCTTAAGCAGTTTGAATCATTCGCTTCGTTGTTCTTCAAAATTATGATTTCATCAGATTTTCTATTTTTTTCGAAATATTCTGCTCATCAAGAAAATACAAAGGCAACGTACGCGTTACGCCAAGACACGTATTATTAATATTTTAAGTGAAATCCACTCCTTACTGGTCTCGTTCACAATTTTTTGTTTTCAATCTTCTAACATCTAAAAATTTCGAGAATTCTGATCAAAAAAACTCCCAACAAATATCGATATTCTGGAAAATGTTAGTGATCTAAGAAGCATGCGAAATCCTAATTTCAAAAATTTTAGATCATCAAAACTTATTTGGTGAAATCGTTCGAGAATTTCCGAACTACAGTCCCAATAAAAAATATTGAAAATTTTTGGTTGGTACTAAAAGCAAAAATTTCTAAAATTTGTCTTTTTTGCTCTATAATTATGTAATCTAGTACACTCAATAAGCAAGTCAAAAATGGTAGCTTTGCTTAATTTCATTGCTACAGCAGCAAAACTAGCAGAATTGCAGGTCCTCATAAAAAATGTTAAAAATTTGTGGTTCATCCTAAAAATAAAAAGTTCGAGGATTTGTATTTTTTGCTCTATAATTTTGCAGTTTGACACAGTTAACTGTAACTTTCCTAAACTTCATTGCTGCAGCGTCAAAATCAGCAAAATTACAGATCACAACAGAAAGTGTTGGAAATTCCAAATTCACTACAAATTAAAATTTACAAAATTTCTCTTTTCCTCTAGAAATCTGCCACTTGATACAGTTAACAAGCAAGTCAAAAATTATTACTTTGTCAAATTTTATTACTGGAACTTCAAAACTAGCACATTTTTAGATAAAATCATTTTTGATTTGGTCGTAAAATTTCTAAAATTTCTCTCTTCTGCTGTGTGATTTTGTAATTTGGTACAATTTAGCACACAGAATCTCTGAATTCTTCATTAATATTCAAAATATTGCTATAAATTTCTATAAGACGATGATAAAATTTTGCAGAATTTCCAAAATTCTGTAAAAACTACGGATATTTTAAAATCTGCTGGTTTTTCTCTCAAAAAATAATTTAGTACAAAAGCTACAAAATGTTAAAGAAAATGTTGCAAAACTTTGATTATTTGTCTTAAAATGGAAAAAAATCGTTTTGTAGTTTATAGTTATAGAATCTTAAAAAAAAACACTAGAATTTCAGAGCAGAAAAATCTTGCAAATTTTCACAATTTTCCATCAGTTCAAAAATCGCCGAGTCCCGTCCACGCACGCAAAGTTAACAACCATCCGACGACGACGTTTCTTCAGGGACAGTGATTGATGTTTAAATATATCCCCGTTTCGAAACAATCGAGCGTAGAAATCAGCCTCCACATGTTCGAAATCACAAGATTGAAAATTCCCGAACGTCGTTACCTGCGCCGAAAGGCAATTCCCTTCCGGTCCAGGCCCAAATATTGTCGGAAGGTTAAGTGACGTGGCCATCTCACATGCAAAGTGCACAACGAAAGAAGAAAAGAATAAACAAAGCGGTAATCCTAAACAAATACGAGGCCAAGCGAAGCACTTTGGTATTGTGTGTGCCGTTTGGACGAACACCAATACGTGTATTGCGGGCATCAGCATCCAAATGACGCAATTACCCGGGAAATGGACCGGGACCCTTTTCCCTATCGCCGGGAGCGCCACCTACGCTGATGTGGCACCACTCTTGATGCTATTGTTATGTTTACGAACCACTTTATTATGGAAGAGGCCGACCGACAGCTTTTTCTTTGCTCAAGAAGAGTAATTACGAATAGGGGGCGAAGGGGGGGATTTCCGATCGCGAGATCAAAACGCTGATTTCTCGTTAAGGACGGAGGATTTCGCCTGATTATGGAAACTGTTTCGTTATCGGATGATTAGAATTGAACGGGGGAATGCCATTTTCACAGTTGATACCAAACTAAGTTGTCGATTTTTTCAAAATGTGCAACAGGTTTTTAAAGAAATGGAAAAAAAATCGATGAAGTGTGTGGGAATTCTATTATCTAGATCTAATTCGACACGCAAATCTATCACATTTATACGGTGTTACAGATAAGGATGAAACGTAAATTATCTAGATCTGTAGTTATCTATAATGATCTCCCAGGAATCGTGGAAAGACAGAAAGAACAGACATGTTGAAAAGGAACAAATTTGTGAATTTGAGTGAATTTCTGGGCTTACAAAATTCCTTTAATTTATGATTAAATTTTTTTTTCGAAATTCCACAAATTCGTTACAATTTTGTAATTCTTTGAATTTTAAGAACCTTTTTTTTATCTAAACGAAATTTGATAATTTGGCATTCTAAAAAACAAAACAGATGCAGAATTTTGTCTTCTTCTTTGAAAATAGTTAAAGAACGATATTTCCGTATCCGGCGCAAACGATGACCAACATCACTAGAAAATCATTGTATATTTACTTATCAGTGACCGTAAAGGAAACAATAAGAAGCAGTCAAAATTTAGTTCATTGTTAGCGATATATGATCGATAGGAGTCGGATCAAAGGCGGGAAATAGATGTGATTAAATTTTTGGAATAAAGGCGAAAATAATTAAAAAGTGTGTTGTATTGTTCACATTCAAACCACTTTTTATCAAAGATGAAAATGATGGTCGAAATTTAAAAAATCGAAGTTATTAGAGTGAATTTGATTGGCGCATTGTCATTCCGCCACTCTTCCTTCCATCTTTCTTGTCAATCAATCACCCGTAGAAAATTAATGAAATTTCATCAATAAGTGCAGGTCTATAGAAATATCGACCTAAGAGTGTAGACTAAGCGTCACGTGATATTGACTTAGGGCTTATATTTATGGGCAATTCAGTGTCGTTTCATGGGGTACCAATATTGGTTTGATAACCGCCCGGTCATATATCAAATTAATGTCCCATTATTGCAATGTCGGCGAAAATGGCAGCCAGTCAAGCCCCCATCCAACGTTACATAATATTTTGTTGTAGAGTGCAATCTACTGTTTGTATAATAGGTGTAAAAAAAACGTGGAAAATCGTCGGACAATTACAGCCGCCCCCGATCTGGGCCTCCTCGCCGCCCCCGAGTCGAGCCAGAGGTCCTGATTTATGCGATTCCGGAATCATGGCTCTCGTCGTGGCGCATACAGCGCGGATATTTATTTTATACATCTGTTCCCCTTGACATAATGTCCCTCTATATATCGCGTGCATGCTTTTAGAGTGAAGGCTGTTAAAGAAAAGGAAGGCTTCGGGCGTCGCGACGCCACAGACGAAGACGACGCGAAGAGCCGATGGATGGATCGTGTCTAGGGTGGTGGGAGTAGCCATTGAGAAAAGATCTACGAGTATGAGTTTGTTGTACTGACTGCATGGGGGGAGGGAGGGGGACGAAGGGACTCCAGAAAAGAAAACGATCCGGCTCGATGGACCGTCGTTCGGAGTGTCGGTCGCTCAATACGTCCGTCAGCGATGACCGCCGCGACTTTACCGTTTTACGAAACAATTATTATAGGTAGAAATTGGTGGCTAAACAAAGACGAGTAGCAGAACGAGCGTCTTCCATTAAATGATGAATCGACTATCGAGACTGAATTAAAATTCCACTCTGTTTCGGGACAAAGCTGTCACTCTGCCTGTCACTTAGAACAAAGATGGCAGATGAGATGGTGATGGACGTTGTTCTGCAGACTTTATAAAACCGCTTGTCAACTTATCAACTCACTGTTAAAACCGTCCTTCAGACAAAGACACGCGCTGATGGAACAGTGGGAGCGAAAAAGCTGAGAAGACCAGCGTACGCTGCCACTCTTCTGGTATGCTTTATATGGAAATTATGATTACCGTCATGGGGATGTAGCGGGCTATAATTGAGAACAGTCGATTAAAATTTTTGCCGGCTCCGAAAGAGACGGAATTCATGAATATTATAAATATTAACGGCATCAACACGTGGCCGCTTCCTTCAAAAACCAAAAATTTTCAATTCCTGCGCTATCGGGACCTGCAGGACCGGTCGAAATGGGCGTGCACTTCGCTCTCCGCGACCATTGCAGATCTTCAGATATTGTGCATTTCTGAACGCTGCGGCGAAGGTCAACTCGATCGTTGTCGTTAATTTATTGAACATATTGCAGACTGCAGAAGTGCAGCACCGTTGTCCTTTCTCCGTCTTTCATGCCAACAAACATATGGAATAAATCACGGCCCAACGTCGGACCCGAGTCATCCAACCACACACTGAATTATTTTCGTTTCTGCTGCTTTGGGAATGTTATTCTTTCTACTTATTCGGTTGGTTTCTCTGTATATGCGGAAAGTTTATTTATTGGAATCGCAACGAAAGAATTGTCTTGTTCGAGATGAGCGGAGGTGACGCGAGGCGCGACAAAAATCCGCGTTTCCGAATCGATAATCGCACTGTTGCTCGAATTTGGCCCACTTCCATGCTAACTTTTTTTTTTCTTTTTGTTACAGGTAAGTGTCCGCTTCTTTATTAGTCTCCTCGGTGAGTTAGTCTTCGACTGCGCTTTTTCCGAAAAGTCAATAAATAATAGAAAGAATGCAGGCCGCGGCGGTCTTCGTCGAACTTTATCCTCTCGATTCCCGCAAAGAACAACAGACATCAAGAAGTTAAGTTACGATCGATGAGTGTGTTCGCCGTCTGTACAACTTTCCGTGGAATTTATTATTTATAGATTTGTTTATCCCCGGCAACTTTCATATTCTTTATCATACATAACGTCATTAATATGTCACCGGCACTGCTGATTTCTCAAAAAGACAAGACAAATGTTGATGTTTCCTCGTCGTGAGCATCCATATATCAATACCCACGCTGAATCTCGCCGGGGACGAGGCCGCACCTGTCAGGTGATAACGCCCCGCCGCCGCCGCCGCCGCCGAATTAATTCAGGGAATCGGACAATGCACGCGTCCGTCGACGTGTCTTTCATTTTTTTGACGGATTTTCGGCGGGACATGAAAGTTTCTTCACTTCACTCACGTTTCCCGAGTACGATTGACAGGTTATTTAAGTTGCTCGGGCGCCACCAGACCGTAACGGAGTTAAAAGTGGACGGATGGATGGATGGTTTGGTCCCATCGAGTTGTTTAAAATCCTTCCGAGAGTTCGTCTTGGCGCATAGTAAATCGTAATTCGCGATTGTCTCGTGCAGGTCTCGGCGTCGCGACGACCGCGAGATGTTCGGACAGGCGTCTCGGAACATGCCCCATAAAACCGCGGCGAGATGAGTTAATACGATAGGAGAGACACGCTTTAGTTAGCGCCGAGTCAAGGAGAAAGGACACCGGCAAGACGCTGCTTGTCGCTGACAGTTTATCGCGGAAGACGCGAAGCATATATAACAAACTGGGGAGCGACTTCGTCGAGAAGTTTCTCGGAGGGGGCGGAAGGGGAGCCGACCAATGTTGTATCGGCCACGTCTGCAACCTGTCCACATAAATCTGTCATCGAGAGACACATACACCACCCCACCAGCGACTGATGGCTGAACTCGGGAACTTTCCGACGAGACTGTCGTCGATAACGAGACGACAAATTCGCCATTGTTGCATGCTGGGGCTAATTTCGACGCGTTCTGTCGATCCATCAACCGAGCCCCGCATTCATTAGCGGCCGAAGGATTCAACAGGTAATTCCATAAACGTTGAAGGTCATCTCGACGGTGACAACAACCCTCTCAGGTAGACGATCGAAGAACTCGTAGTTATTTTTCGGGTGGCGGCGCGTTCGAAACACGTGTATTAGAGGGGTTAATGCTTCCGGAATCGTATCGGATTTTCGCATTAAGGCAGATAGAGAGCGGGGTCGGCGGCGTCAGCGTCGCTCCCGAACGTCCTATAAACACATCGCTCGCCAGATTGAGTGGCGGCGGCGATGCGGCGATGCGGCGGCTTGAGCACGTGTGGTTGAAGTTATCCTGCGGCGTGGATGAGACACAACGCCACTGTGACATTTTTACTGTAAAAGTTGTTATTGATAGCCGCCCCCGTCTCACAGACAATCACGTCGGCGGCGGTGCGTTATTACGGATAGTCACATAGATCAAGGCGGCCGGGGCGGGCGGATACAGTTACCCGTTACTCCACCACCGCTCTCATAATAAAGACGCGGGTTGTTCGTTCATACGGCGCGGACATTAGAGAAAAGTGACCAAATGTGGAATAGTATCCCTATTATAGAATTCCGACATCTATATAGATCGCAATACAAGGCCAACTTCTATCTTATTCACTCACCCTAGTGTCGTACTCTTCTCATCTTCTCACGCAAGCCAACGCTGTACCTGTAAAAAGAAAAAAAAGTTTTGTTTTCACAGCCACAAAAAAGTTTTTTTTTACTACTAGTAAATAAATTAATCGTTATTGGCCCCCGGAGTATTATTTACCTAGGTCAAAAATATATTTTTTAAAAGTTCAGATTTCGACAGTTTGTTCGATCGGTCAAACAGTTCCTAATAATTACCTGAAACTCGTTTTGTAATGCGCACGCACTTGGGGATTTTCTGTTGCCTGTGTTGAAAATGTCAATTAAAAAACAAAAGATGTAAAACTGAAACGAAAAAAAGGAAAATCAAGAAAAAAATGAAAACTAAGCCTGATTGATGATGATCTTACAGATGGAAACGAAATTCAATTTGATACAGTCCGTGAACCGGATGTCATAATAGGACAAGAACCTTCTGGCTGCGGATGCAGAGTGTATGTTTTGTCGATGATTTTTTTTTAAGATACTCAAGAAAAAAAAAAGAGTCAACTGTTTAGCGTGTGGATAAAGACTGCTCTGGCCTGGAGTTTGACACTTAGATTTGTGATTTTTGCAAGTAAAAGTTCTTTGATTTCTTAAAAGATGACTAGAAATCTACAATTCTTTTTATTAGTCTGAGGCAAGACTAATCCATGTGGTCGTCTTTTTCAAAAACATGTTGGGCAACAGAATTTTCTAAATCTTGCAAATTTGATGAATTCTGTCAAAATTGGTCTTTTTGTTTGCCCAATATATTTTTGATCACAATCTTAGATTTTATTTCGTAAATGCCCGACTTTTCATTTGCTCTTACTTTATTTCTCGGATTACCCTGAAGAGGGAGGCTTGATCCGGAAGAGAACTACTTTCAGATCGATACCCTGGAATTTTTTTTCCAGTCTCTTGCATTAGGATCGTGACCGAGGTCTTTTCGGATGTTTTTTGAAGATTAGAACATTCATTACCCAAAAATCGTTTTTTTTTTTTTATTTTACCAACACACTCATTCTAGAATCTGAATTTGTTGAAAGAAATTTTTTGTGAACCAACCGCCGTCTCATGTCGGGGACGATGTTGGAAGTCTGAGGTGATGTAGCGAAGCGTACTTGTTTCTTTACTATATACCTACATCTCTCTGTCTAATCACAAATGGTAGTTTACCATCTTTCTCTGTTTATTTATTAAATTTAAAGTCGCCAATGCTCGATTGAAAAATATTCGTGAGTTGACAATTTTACAATAGCGTTCCATTTTTGGGTATCAGTTCCATAAATAGCTACCTAAATTAGTATTAAAAAGAAAAGTTACTAAATGAAGAAAAATGTGTGACCGATTCCGAGAACCATAAAAAGTTTTGAATTTGTGGAAGGTTTATAATTTTTGTTCCATCTTTGGTCACTTTCCTCTAACTCTTCGAATTTACATTGTTCGTCGGCCTTTCTCATCACGCGTCGCGTCGCGTTTCTTTTCCTTATGATTAATTAAAACATCTCCATAAATTCCTGGTTATTATCCTGTGGGGAGCAGCTTGAGGTCCCCTCGTCGCGCATTCCCGCCGCCCTCCGCCGTAAGTTAGTCCCGGTGACATATGTTAATAGTCAATTTTAATCATAGCTTTTTTATCCGAAGTGATGGTGTGCCGGCTGATAATTTACGATGATGTGTTTTATTCGAGTATGCGAGCCTCCATCCACGTCTCTCTCTCATCATCGCGGCGTGTTGCATCGTATCCTTCTTGTTTTGACTATAACCCGAACATAATTTGTATAAAATACGTTCTGGAGACGTTTTAAATTCGTCTCTTTTACCTGTACGGATAATTACATTTGCATGTGTCGACGATAAAGTAAAACTCGGCGCGGCTTTCCTTCGTCACTAGGTCGAAGGAAAAATTTTCGACGAACGTCGTAAAGTGGTACTTTGCATGTCCATATAGTACAGGTACAAGACAGCGCGGCCGTCACATAAACAAGACATCTCGGATGCGTTTTTACGTCTACGCATAACGAGTACATAAACCTGTGTATAAATAGTGCTTAACTTGTCCTTAAGTGTCCATAAAGCATCGGACTCTTGTCAGATTATGCTGGTTTATGACGTGTGCTCGTAAAAAGCACACTTTCCGTACTACCGATTCGCGCTCGATACCCCACGAATCTACCAAAGGTCGCGAGGTGAAAATTTCGAAATGTTACCGGTCGTTCGCTCAAGTGACGAGTGAGAAACAGTTGAAAGATGACGCGGCCTTGAAAAGTCCCCAGGTAATATGATGAACGAGTCGCGGGCGGCCGACCATGTCATGTCGCTAATCTGACGGACGCAAGACATGACACAGACGTTGAATACCTCACCCAAAAAAAATTTAAATTAAGACAGGTTATTTTCAGTGAGGGAGACAGAAAAGGAAAAATGAAAAAACCGAGATTTGAAATTCCGCAAATTGCACATTGATACCGCGTCGCATATTATATTTCGAGTGGATAATTATAATTCACAATTAAATGTCCTCTTTGTTATTTTGCCGCTGCAATGAAAAGTCTCGATTATTGTCCGCGCCAATTATTTGAATAGGTGATCCATAACGCCTCAATTTTTTCAACATGTAATGTTAACAAGGTGTAAAGCTTGCGTCATAAAAGGTATTGTTCTTCGGTTATAACAATCGCGGTGGTAAATTAACGGCCGTCAAAAACTAAGACGTTTATCTTTGAAAATTCAAAAGTCGACATTAATGGACGGATCCTCGATTCGTCCGATTTCGACGATGCAGGTGTGTCTTTCCCCGCATCGAACGTCGAATTTTTTTAATTGACGGACTTGTTGTAACAATTGATATAAATCATTTAATTCGAGCGAACGATGATTGATTTTTGACGTTTTTCGATCGATATTAATTGTCGCGTTCCTTCTTGTTTCTTCGTTGACCCCGTGATGTTTATTCGGCGGTTTTATTAATTAAAATCGATGAGTCGTCCATCAGTTTGACGGTTCGAATCCAACAAGTCTATAAATCAGTATTTAAAATACCACTTTGAGAAATGCCGAAATAAATCAGCGCAGGAAAAAATTTTAGAAATCCCACTAATCGAATACCGGTTCGGCTACCACTAATGTAACATAATAATCGTTTTAACTACCGTTTTAGTTTAATTGCATACTTTTCAAATGTATTTCGCAATCATGGAAATAGGATCAAGGAGAGGCCTCGTTTCTTCGAATCTTCCTCAAGACGGACACCCACCGGCCACATAAACGCATGTGAATGGCTTAATTATCGATGGCATTAACCGAACCCACACACACACACACACACATACACACCGAGAGGAGACAGTTTTCTTCTTCACGGCCGACACCGGAAAACATAATTTGCTCTCGGTACAAATCGCCGGGTTCTTCATTTTTCGAAAAAGGAGAAAAATCGCCACTTTATAATTTAGTTCTCATGTTGTAGGCAAGCTCTTTAAATTATTTACGATGCCGTAAACTGCTTGCACCTGTTATGAAAGTAGATTATTACTGAGGAAATCTAAGGTTGTAAATTTATTATGTTCAGATTAAATTTATTTGAAACATTGACTGCATTTGAACCGCTTTTTGTTGCGAGTAATGTTAGTACATGGATGGAAGGTAAATTACAGGCGCTTTGTTTTTTGTTTACCGATTATAAATGCAGGTTTTACGGTGATTAGTTACGACACGATATTCGAGATTGAAAATTGTAAATTTTGTTATGGTAAAGATATCATCTAATTTAACTTTTGTTGACATTCGTGAAAAAATTTAATTAAAATTGCAAGCTAGAAAATTACAATTACAATCTTGAAATTTAATAATAAATTCGCATAAAATAATAAAAACTTCTTTATAGCATATAAAGCAACGATGTGAAACGACCAAAGTGTGAAAGTTATTAGTCGTCGAAAAATCCCCCCGTCGACGTTTATAAATACACCCACTTAACTGTGTCCATTGACGTAATAAATTAGAGTATATCTAATGAAAATCTCCACCGCCAACGTGGTGTCGTCTATGATTAACACTCGAGACGGCGTGGACAGCTGTCATCTTCCGCAAGAACGAAATCGTCGAATTGTTTTTCGTAAACGTTACGCAAAAATCCCTTAGAAGGGCGACCGTCAATCTCCGCCGCCGTCGACTGCACCACCTCCTCCTCGCCATTACCGATGCAGCTTTCAGAAATGGAAGTTTGCCAAGATCGCTGCACCAGCAACTGTACGAATATTTCGCGTATTTTTATTATTAAGACGATTTCCCCGCTTCTTTATTAGGCGAGCAAATTTGCATCGAGACGAAAGGTGAGAGCGCGCCTTTCATAGTTGGCAATCCTGCTGTAGTTGGGGTAGTTCTCCGTACACATTGTCGTCGAATGAACAGACAGGTGTCGGGGAATCCCACTACGTTCCCTTATTATCTCTCAGTTTTATGAGGCGACTAAGTTGCTACATCCAGACGTGTAATTAGACGTCGGCTTGTCGTGATTCGTCGGGGACCGGGGGTGGCAAAAATACGCTCAAAAAGGAGCGAGAGCGGGCTCGAATATGTCTCGTTTACTATCATTTTCCGAAAAAAATTAAAATGCGTGGCAATTATCTGCTGTTTTGTTTTTATTTATAATCAGATGTCTAATTGTAAGAGGAAACATGATAAGTACATGTTCGTTTTTGATAATCGTGGGAAATTGCATCAAGATATCTGTTTTATTTTTTTATTTAGAAATCTGATCTGCATTCATTCTAAAGTTTCATTCTAAAAATCTGCAAAAGTATATTCATCTGTTTTTCGAATGGGAAATTGCGTCAAGATATCTGATTCGATCTCTTTATTTATTCAGATATCTAATTGATCTGCATCTGCATCTGAAATTAGAAATGCATTAGAAATCTGAACTACTTCTTTTCTACTCGTTCTAAAGTTTGATTCAGATGTCCTTTTGTTATAATCTACGTCTGATGAAAAGCTTGCGAGATAGCATTGTAAAAATAGAAAATTCGTTCTATGCATTCTAAAATTTCTGTCTCATTTATCTAAATCAGATGTCTAATTGTTATAATCTGCATCTAATGAAAAACCTGCAAAAGTACATTTTTGTGTTTGATAGACATGACAAATTGCATCAAGATATCTATTTTTTTTTTTGTTCAGAAATCTGATCTGAATTCATTCAATTCGTTCTAATGTTTCTTTTATTAAACATTGTCTCGTCTATCTATTCAGATGTCTAATTGTTAAAATCTGCGTCCTTTCTATTAATTCCTTTGTCAACTATTCTTTTTATCTGTTCAGATATCTAATTGATCTGCATCTGAAGGAGGTCCTGAGAAAGTGCATCTTTATGTCCATTTTTATGTATAAATCCGAAGTACTTATTTTCTACTAAAGTTCGATTCAGATGTCTAATTCTTATAATCTGCATACGATGAAAATTGTAAACATTGCGAGGTTTTAAATCAACCTGGAGCCTAGCGTCAAGATATCTGCAGATTTTTTCGTGTAATTATCCGGCAAGTTGTCGTGATTCGTCGGGGACCGGGGGTGGCAAAAATACGCTCAAAAAGGAGCGAGAGCGGGGTCGCACAGGTCTCATTTACTATACATTAAGCCGATATATTGTTCCTTCTGCGAATATATTCCCTCACCGGCCGATTGTATCTCAGCTTGGTGGGATTCTTCCAGCATACAGATCGCCTTTTCTGTTCGGATGTCGATTTTTTATGGGAGCAGGTAACGCTCCGACGTGGATATTGCCACCGAATAAAGTCAAACGTCGGGGCATTTAAAGTTCGTGGTTGTTTATATGAAATTGTTTTAGATCAAGGTGCGCGTTTTTAATGTTGATTTCGAGTGGCTTCAGCTGTGAAAATCGGAATATATTCTTGTCGTCCGGCGTAGAAAATTTCGCATTACAATAATCATAGTCGTGCGTAATGTTGCGTGTTATGTCCTCGTCCCACGTGGACTTTTTACGAGAGACATTCAGGCAACGAGTAAGCAGTTGATGTTTACGAGCACATTCCACTAATAGTTCCACGGCTTTACTCTGCTCTATAATTATAATAGAGCCACTCATAACAATCCCGCTGCCTGTATTACGTTATTGCATTTTGTGTCATCCTGAAGAAACCGGCGCTTATTTTTAACGACGCTCTTATTTACCTTTAATTGCTAATAACGGTGCGATTAACATGCTCGCTCTTTTTAATTAAAAATCTTGCTTCTTTTTTTTTTTTTATTCGGGGACGGCACGTCCGTCCGTCCGTCCGAACGACTCCTGCGAGCGACAGATGAATCTGCAGGATCTTGTCAACGGACGGACTTGTGTCCCGTGTCTTCTTTCGGACGATGGACGGAAAGAGGGTGAGGGGGCACGCGTCACAACCACTCATATACTGACTTTTGACTGGTCTAAAGAAGGGAGGAGGAGGAGGAGGGAGCTGACTGACGGGCTTTCTGCAGCCCTTTTGTAAACAGTGTGAATCCGGGGGTTGTTGTGTGAACGTGCGGTTTTAGGAGCGACGATGGACGAGAAAGGTTGGACATTTTTTGCATGCTTTTGCCGTAGTGTCTTTTCGAAAATTCCGCCCCCGCCCGGCTATCAGTGCGACATTTGTCAAAAGTCGATATTAAATTCCAAATGGGGTCATATGTCTTTCACAAAACGGTCTGAATCCTTCGGTCGTGTAATTTAGTGGCTCTTATAAATCACCACCGCTATTGATTAATGAGATGAGAAGTTTGGAAGTTTGTTTGGCACCGCCCCCGTTTCCGATTTAGTTTTTAATAATCCGCCCCCGGTCGAAAAAATCCGACATGTGAAACGGACAAGTAAAAGCTCCGTGCTTTTAAATTTTCAATAAACGTCCTGTTAAACTTGTAGTTTAATATACCGCAGCTCCCTCAACATGTCCTGTGGATCTAAAGGACAAATACTTTTCTGCTTAAATAGACATTTGAAAAACATTGCATATGCAATGAACTGTTTAGACGTAAACGTCCCCGGCGGATGTCGGAAGAGATAAGGGTTCGGCGAATTTTCCACCAACGTCGCGTAAAAAACACAAAAATCACCATCACCTCGCGACGACTCAGCAGGATCAAAACCCCAAGAAACCACTTCGTACATGGAAATTTTAGACGGTTTTAATTCGCGCTCCTGCTGTGGTGGAAAACCCTTTTCCTCCGATGTCCGAGTTCGAATAACAGACAGAGGATATTACATTTATCCACGCGTCGACTCCTCCACATAATAAAATCTTAAATTCGCAGATGTCAGTCAAAACTTCACTTCGTTTCGAGTACATCAATAAATCTTATTGTTTTCGTTTTCAACGGTGGATACTTGTCCGTTAAACCTTCGTCACTTTTGTTACGGCTGACATCATTAAAATCTCGAAAGCAATTAAAAGACGGCCGTTGAAACTTTTACCTGTGAATATCTTGAACATCCGGAGATTAATGACGACTTTCGACACTTCGGAGACAGACAGATTAATTGGCGGCGATGGGAGGACGTGGCGCCGCGAGAAATTTTCACATCGAAACGAAAATTGTAAACATTGCAGTTTTTTTTTTTTTTTTTGATAAATTGACGCGAGCTGAGATATAGTTGAAGTTTTTATTTAGGAATGTGATCTTGTTTATCTATTCAGATGTCTAATCTGCATTTCGTGGAGAGTCTACGAAAGTGCATTTTTGTGTCTCCCAAAGAAAATTGTTAACTTTCCAAGTTTTCCTAAAAAAATCTAGGTATCTGTGTTAAGATATCTGTTGATTTTTTTGTTTTAGAAATCTGATCTCTGCTTTAAAGTTTCTTTTATCAAATATCTGTCCCTTTTGTCTGTTCAGATGTCCGTCCAACTGGTATAATGGAAGCCTGTGAAAATGCATCTTTGTGTCTCAGCGGAAATTGTTAACTTTGCGAGGTTTCCAAAAAAAATTAGGAATGGACATCAAAGAAATCTGTTTATTTTATTTTTATCAGATATCTATTCAGATCGCTAACTGATATAATCTGCATATCGTGGAAAAGTTGTGAAAATGCATATTTGTGTCTCTCAACAGAAATTGTGCTTTGCAAGGTTTTCGATGAGCCGTTAAAATTTAGGGATCTGCGTCTGTTGATTTTTTCTTTAGAAATCTGATCTGCGCTCTTTCTATTCGTTCTAAAGTTTCTTTTATTAAACATCTGTCTTATTTATCTATTCAGATATGTTAAAGACACAATCAACATCTAATGGAAGGCCTATGAAAGTACATATTTCTGCCGTCCGAACGAAAATTCAGGAGACACTGCGTCAAGATATCTGTTGATTTCTTTGTTAAGAAATCTGATTTGCGTTCTTTTTGTCCTTTCTTTTGTCAACCTTCTAATCTCTTTATCTATTCAGATGTTTAATTGTCCTGCACCTGTATCTGATGGAGAGCCTGTGTAATAATTGCAACGTTTTTAATTAGTTTTCTCAAAAAGTCTAACTACGTGCGCCGAGATATCTGTCGATACTTGTTCTAAAGTTCTTTTGGTCAAACTCAGTCTCATTCATCTGTTCAGATGTCTAATCGTTGGAAAGTTGCGAGAGTGCATCTTCTAACAAAAATTGTAAACTTTGGGTCAAGATTTAGAAATCTGTTTTCTTTTCTATTCGCTCTTATATCGTCGGATCCGTTTATCTATTCAGACGTCTAATTGATATAATCTGCATTCGATGAGATTACGTGGTTCCGAAAGTGCATCTTTATGTCTCCTAATGTCCATTTATCGATTCCACCTCCAAGTATGGCACCCCCGCACGTTGACTAGATCGCGTGTTGTCCTGCTATAAATGAAGATGATGAGAAATTGTCGCGTTGTTCACTCACAGACAGTGTCGTCGTTTATTGATTGGTAAAGCGAGGTTAGCAAGCGTCTCTGTCCAAGAGTTGTCGCTCCAGACGTCTCCGAGAGTGACAGCGATGTCCGAGTGACATTTCATCCGTCCCTCGTCCCCCCAATTCCCTCGCCGCCCTCGCCGTCCAACAGATCAATGTTGGAAAGCTTAAAAAGAGACGGACGAATATGTCACCTGGACATCACGTTCGAAGAGTGCGTGGCGTACTAGAACACGATGTTTTGTCGAATGATCGAAGTGAACTAGGTTGCGTCTTAATGTGTGAGTGCGGTGGAACCCCCGGGGACACGACAAATGATTCGGTGTCAAAGGGTCGGCACGCGCCGCCTGTCCGCCCGTCTTCTCCCGCCATTGTGGAGTTCACGTGACTCGATCGGCCCTTACAATACCCTTTCCGTTTACGACGCTATTAATTGCGAAGGAATTCAGGAAGATGATCGACTCGGAGCGGGCAATCCATCAGTGGCGGCGGGAGGCTGTGGGAGTCGGCACCTGGGGGACTCCCCGTGGATGATGGACCGCCACGCGCCCACGTGGTGCGGCGAACCGATTACGAATTAACACGTGAATTCGGCCGGTTCTTCGTTCTTTCGTTCGTACCCATATGCAATTAGACATCTGACGAGTTGTCTAACGTATTTTTTCGTGTTGTTTCTTTCTTCGATGGCAGATTTATGTGTGCGTGTAGTAATATATCGTCTTTTGTTTCAGGTAAGCACCTTTGATGTCGGTTTGGTCGTGCGGGCAGTGCCATCTGTCGTCCACATCGTCCATCTCCGTCTTTGAATTCTTTGTCGTCGCTGCAAAGTTCATAAGCGGTCAGTGCGTGTTTTATCGGTGTGATTTATGCCCGAATTGTTTCAATAAAGCATCGACATGGGCGTCGAGGGGCGTCGGGTCCGTAGCAGCTCACCTTTGCTCTGCATGAGTGTCCGTCCGAGCTGTGGCGTAGAGCGCCCTTTAGATTTATAGACGTAGCCCGAGTGACATCGCGGGTTCTGTGCGCGTTTAATTATAATACTTTATTGCCCAATAAATCTACCGGTCCTCCGTCCCCCCACCTGCCCTCTTTGAAGGATAGCGTTCAATTCTACAGACCCCGACATATTTTATGACCGAATTATGCATTATTTCCCCGGCAACGGAGTTTCCTTTTCTTTATCTCCCTTCGCCGAACGGACTCTCTCTCGCTCGGTTTCCGAATGGTTTGTGGTACTACGGAGACGAATTAAACAAAATTGAATCATTCTTGAAATGAGGACAATACGCGCCCACCGGAGCGCCCGGACTAACTAACCGGAATTGGCCCGGAAACGAACCTAAGCCCGCAAAAATACTACGGGGATTTCCTACAAAACCCGAATCTGACTTCCATCTACTTCGTTCTAGCTGCCCACCATCTCTTCCCCCGTCCACGTGTATAATTAGCCGTCATCTGACGAGCTTTTATCCGTCCGTCTTTGGCAAGCGCATGATAAACCCGCTGAATTATTTCCGTCTGACGCTTTCAGCCACTCTAAACCGCCGTGATGTATGCGGTATTTCATTGAATCAAATAAATTGTGTCAGACTCGGAGTGTTTATGAGTTGTGTATGTCATAAGGCCGTTCGTCCCGACCAAATATAGAGGTCGCCGCCGTAAAACCGCCACCGAACCACCGCCACCGCCACCATGGTTTACTTTCAAACTTTGATTCCGACTAATTCACAATTTTATTTCGTCGACGATGTCGATCTATATTTTGATCCACGCAGATGTGGCTATATTGAACATAAACCGCAAACCGTCATCGCTGCCATTAAATTTTATACGCTTTCGGATTTATGAGCCAAAAATTAAGCTTTTGTACGAAATCGGAGGCGGGAACGTCTGGAGTGAGTCATAGGGAAAGCTATTTTACTATTTTGTTTTCGGGCGCTAATTTGACGGTGCTCCCGATAAATTAAGGCCCGTTCACATTAAGGGCTGTCCTGCTGACATTATATAAAACGAGGTTAAGACGTAAATCACGTGAGAGCAGCGGGTTTGTGCATTGCAGAACAGGGACTGTCAGTGCTGACCACAGCTAGGCTCGGCACAATGAAGGACCCAGCCAGCCAAACCTCTCTCCTCTAATTTACTAACGTTCGTTAACGTGATTCGAATTAATTTCACCCGCCGACGTCGACGCCGACGCCGACGCTACCGTGCTGATTATGTATTTGCTACATGTCTTGGAAATTTATCACTTTCTGGCGCCCAGATCCGGCGATTTTCGAGTGCTCTGTCGAAACAATCGCGAAATTAACATGTGGCATTCTTTCGTTCTTAAGATTCTCTCGGTCGGCATATTTCACCTCGAGTACAATACTTGGCACACGTACAATGCATTCGTCGGCTGCACCGGGACTGTGACCTGGGGCAGCTTCCGCGGCAACGCTAAACGAACGCACGCTGTAAATCTAAATGTGTAATCACAGTCTGATGATCGTGTGCTAGGAAATTTTTCATCGACACTCTCGTTTGTTTGGAATTCAGAGACGGATTCAGCGGGGATGAGTGACAACAGTGGCGGTCGGGGCACCTGCCGGCAATATGTCATGTCAGTACTAAATGTCGAGATGGGGATCAATTATTAAACTAGAAGCACTATTAGTAGACGTTGTGTAACGTCTAGTGCCAACAGGACAAATAATTTTAACACCACTTGTCAACCTCCATCGACGATTTATACAAAGACTGTTGCTACACTCGAAGTCTATTTGTGATTAAATTTACTTCGGCGAGCTGCGACGAATCTGAATGTGATAAATCTTTCGCGGAGATTCGCTCAAGACACTACGAAAACACCGAGGTCTTCGCGGGAGACGCTTTTTACACACACAAAAAAAATAAAAGACTCTTCGAACTTACGCGCCAACGGAAACTTAGTTATCCGGTTTAAATTACACTCAAGTACGGTACAACTCGGGAATTTTATCTGAGCCGAATTCACTGCTGTTGCTCATCTGTTTTAGAAATTACACCGTTTTTGAAGAATTTCCAAACGAACAACGTTTAAGGTAGAATGAAAAGTGAGACTACACAATCAAACGACAGAAAGATCTAAAATTAGATCTTTTTCTGTGACCTAGTCTGTGATCAAGTCAGGAATGCTCAGATCTCGTGACTCATAGAAATGATCAAAATCGATTTAGATGAAATTGGTATCTAGTAATGATCTGACCTAAAAATGTCAGAAATTTGTTTTGAAATGAGGTCATTTTCTATGAACCAAAGTCAGAAAACGCCTTTCAGTGAGTCAGTTCAAAAATATGTACATTTGGTGACTCATGATCAAAGTTCAAGTTACACGAAACTTGATGTCAAATCGCCAAACAGTAGAAATGATTTTTTTTAAATCATTGTCTGGGCTAACCAAAAATTTCATAGCTGTGATCAGATCAAGAATTCACAGATTTTGTAATTAAAACGATCAAAGTCTCATTTATTTTGAAAGCTCTTAAACTAGAACATTGTTAAGCATCTCACTTTAAATTAGCTAGAAAATACATACTAGTGATCAGATCACGAATCATGGAAAGAATCAAAGTCTAACTTAGATAGATGATAGATACCTAAGAATGACAGTAGTAATCACATCAGGAATATTCAAATTTTGTTACTTCTTCAAAAGATCAAGATTAAGTTAGACTAGAAGCTAAAAGAATAAGTTAAATATCATCGTCAGAGAAAACCAAAAATATCTACAACTGATCAAATCAGAAATTTTTGAGATTTGACTCATGGAAATTAGATCGTAATCGGCGACAACCAAAAGAAATGATCAAGTCAAGTTCTAGTTAGACAGAAAATCGATCATCTCAGAATAGAAAGAGACAACGATCAAATCAGATTCGTAGATTTTATGCCTCATCAAAGTGATCAAAGTTATATAGAAAACGATACGAAGCGAAAACGAACAGTCAGATGTAAGTTAAAGAAAAAAATCATTTTGTGCTGTAGAAAGTAACAGTAATTAGATCATATTTGTAGATTTTATGCGTGATCAAAGTCTAAGTTAGGCGATCAGTAGAAGTAGATCAATCTAAAATCGAGTTTCATTTTAAAAAATATAAGTTTAGATAATCTAAACTTGGTGTAGTAGTGACCAAAATCAAAGTCTATTAATTTTTATTCTAAGTTAGACGAGTCAAGATGGACGGGTGATCAGGTGACAAATTTTCTAATGAAGATTATCACAGTCTGAGAGATACTAGACAATCGCATGGTCTGAAATTAGATCAGTATTGAGATTCATGATTTGAGAAACAGTATGTCAGTCGGAGCTATGAACCTTGATCATTTTCTTAGAACGGAAATCAACAGTGAAATGAATCAGTGATCAAGTTAATAATTGATATTGTGACTGTTCGAATTGATCAAAGTCTAAGCTAGATGAAAATCAATACCACATAGTAAAACTGACACGATATGAAATTTTTCAGTTGTCATGAGACAAGCAGAAATTATCGATCATGTCCGGATGATCAAGATTTAAGTTAAACAGAATAACAATCAAGTCAGAAAGTTGTAGATTTTGTGTCTGATGGAAATGATCTTAACCGGTCTAAAAAACAATTAGATCATGGTCTGATACAACCATAATTTATGTAGAAAACGAAATATTTAGCATTTTAAAAGAAACGTTGCGTTAAAAGAAACGTTAAATCTAAATTAGAGGAAGTTTAAATTGTTCAAAAATTGTTGTTTTAACCTCAAAAAAATGTCTTGAAAATTGAGAGTCATTCTTCGAAGGTAAAATCAAGAGTGAAATGATCAAAATCTAAAATGAAGATGTCCGTGTAGGTAAATTCGTGTTCGTCCCTTGAAATATAAATGTCGTTCCGAGTCGAGTCCGGCCCATTTATTAATTACCCAAAGTTCGTCCGTGATCCGGTCAAGCGGTGACAGTGACGTATGGAGTCGAGATAGATGGATGGTCCCATGATAACGCATAATTACAATAAATCAATGGTAAGTGGGCAGGTGGACAGGCAACAAAGGTGCTTTGGACATTCGTGTAGGACCACGAAACGACCTCTGCGTATGTATATTATATGTTGTTATTGACTTAGGATGGCTCCCACCACTTCAACTAAATGACACACGATGATGGAACGGAGTCTGAAATGGGTGGTCTGGGACCGTCGTCGAGCTTCTCCACCGATAAGCACCGCACCACGTCCGTTAGATGTCGCGTCGCGTCGCGCGTTGCAGTGGCGCGTATTTAACATTGTAAGTGGCGTTGCCATTTTATTGCCGAACGTTTATGGCTAATAAATACGAACGTCTGTTTGTTGTTCATTATTTGTTGTGATTTATTCCCTATTAGACATCAGAGAAGCAGCGGCTGCAGATCTCTGTACATAATAAGAGTGCTCAGTGTAAATAACGCACCAACTGATCTTCTCGGCCGACGTTTAGAGCGGCTTTATTGTACTTTATGGATTGTAAATATGCTGCACAGATAATTGTTAGCATCTGTTGTGCTTTGACTGGGCAAACATTTGGATTCCCTAATGGAATTTTATTAAATAACTAACGTCAAAGTAGGCTGCGGAATGTTTACGGGAAATACGGACGCGACTACCGTAAATTATGCCGTAAACCTATCGGGACGCGAATGACTTTACAACTATTTACAAAAATATCGCCGATGTTATTACTTGCATAAACAGCTTTTAATCGAATCTAATTTACATCGTACAATGCTGGTAAATTTAGCTAACAATGTCGCTGCGAGAGCCAAACGGTGCACGGCTTTTGAATTATTACGAAAACATTTGGAGAACATGCAAAGTGATTCTGCTAATCTCGAACATGACACGGGGAAAAATTTTATAATCGAGAGGTATTTTTGGGACGCTCGGCGGCGATGACTGAACACGCAGGAATTTCGTTTTCAAAATCGACCGACGGACGCGTCGCAACTAAATCAACAAAACAATAAACGACCTGAAACATTTTTACGCTCGTCTTGCTAATTTCCTTTCTGTCGCCGCGCCGCCCCGCGCCGCCTTCTTTTTGCCGGCGACGATGCAGGTAGGAGCTCCTCCCGGTGCAAGAAATATAATACGTAAAATATATGGACAGGCCGGACATAAACTTAATGGACGCAATATCACGGCAAATTATTTATTTATAAAAATTCCGTTTAATGGCGAAATGGCTCTCTATAAATTCCTAACTGATTAAAGATATTGCGAATAAACGTTCAACGTCCCGCTGAGGTCGCCACGAACGTGGGACTTGGACGCAAAATTTCCGAAAAAAAATTACAGGGGCGTCTGGAAATTATCCGTTTCAATTGGGGAAACTATTGTTGGAGTTGACTCATTGCCGCGTTTCATAAACTGTCATCGAAATGTTTTATTGGGCCCCGTGTATCTATCATATATCACGTAAATAACAGGGGACTGAAAATCGGTTATAATATTGCCATGCGATACAACCGAGTGTGTCACTAGACATAAATCTGTCAATCGAATTTGTAATCGCCATTGATCGTATGCATGACTCAGAGACCCCTCCACGACGGTTGTCACGTTTGACAGACGGTGGACTCATGGGAAAATGGCACGTCATTATTACCTTCATTTCCCGGATGATTTTCCGGGTGAAAACGCAAAGCGGCGATACCCACATTTTACTATAACCATAAAGCTGAAAAGTAGTTACATAATTACACGACGGGAATTAACCCTGACGGATGCCGAGGGGTGGAAACGCACACGAGAAGATTTGCTCGGCAATGTCCGAAAAATCGAGTCGAACTTACGCACGAGATTGATCCCGACAGGAAGTGACCATCTGATCGGAAATTTTCAGATCTGGCCACACGTGAAAACGATCAAAGTTTCAGTTAGACTTACGATCTACAAGAAATTGAAAAATCTGAGTCTGACAGACACTGATCAAACGATCAAAGTCTGAGTAGGATGAAAATCGATGAAAAGCCATCACATACTAGAAATAAAATGATCGAAAAGTAAAGGTGGCTATCAAATTCTAATTATTGATATCACTGTTATTATTATCATTATCTAAATTGTAGACGTGATCAAAGTCTAATTAAACGAAAGTTGATGTCAAATTATGAGGTGGTAGAAATGGAACTCCGTATTTACGATCAAATCGTCATACATGTTTTTTTTTGTGATAGATAAATTTATTTATATTAGAATTAGCTCATGATTTCCAAAAAAGAGCTTTGAAACTAGGACATTGTCTGAATCTAAGTTGGCCAGAAACTGGCTACTGGTGACCAGATCAGGAATCATGAAAACAATCAAAGTCTAACTTTAATAGAAAACCAAAGTCTGACAACAAAAAGAAAAAGCTGATCATTTTTAAAGAATCATAGCCTAAGATAACCAGAAATGACTTGTATATTTTATGCATCAAGTGGCTCATGTTTTAAAAATCAATACAGATGGATATTAGATCATTTTCTAAGGATCATGAGGACCGAAAATTGCATAGCAGTGATTAGATTTTACTACGCATGAAAATAATCATAATCAAATCAGGAATTACGCATCATGTCAAAAGTTTTGTGATGATCAAACTCTAAGCTTTATCTAAGAATCCTCATCTGAGATAAAAAAAAAGTTGTACATTTGAGGAGTTCAGAAATTTTAATTTTTAGATTTTATGACTCGTGATATTTGAGATAATTTGAGACAACTAAAAATAACGTGGCAATGATTGAGTCAGATTTATATTAGAGAGAAAATCCAGGAGGCGAATGATTTGCCAAAAATTTACGTAGTAGTGATTAGATCGTGATTTTTCATATCGTGCTACACAAGAAATCGATCAAATTCATTCCGGACGATCAGAAAGATGATCTAAAAATCGAATTTGTTCCCAATTTACATCATCCAATGATAAAAAAATTAGAATAGCTGCCAACTTAAAAAACTAGGCTCGGATCACTTTTTAATTGCATAGTTTTAAATGATCAAGAGAATAGAAAATTCTATATTTTATGGACATGATCGAAGTCTAAATTTGACGGAAATTTATGGTGAGATTAAAGAAGAATCAATATCGGAGGTTAAGAGAAAAATTTCGTACTTTCGGTCAAATCGCAAATCCGTAGATTTTGTGATTCATGAAAATAAGTCTAAATAATTTAGGTAGAAAATCTAAGTGGCCCCATTGACTTTGAAAATACAGCCAGAAGTTACAACGATCAAAGTCAAAATTAGACTTGGTGCCAGACGATCAAAAAACTAATCAAAATTTCAAGTTTTCAAAAAGCCGTTCGGAAATTGGATCATCACTGTCTAAGAGCATTTTAATTATGATCTGAGCGCAGAAGGTATGAAAATTGGATCATCTTAACGTGGGAAGTATTCGTGATCAAATCAGAAGCTCTTAAACGATCAAGATCCGAACAGAGGCGTGCAAAAGCGTGAATTATAATTTTAGAAATTGTCAGATTTAGCGTTCGAGTGAAGAAATGTAAGTTTCGAGTTTAAACCTGTCACGTCCGTGCAACAAAGTAAGTCAATCCGCGCCCCCGAACTAACCCAATAAAAAGTGTATGACGTGTAGTCGGTCAGTAAATCACACACGTCACTCAAGCAACCGAAGCAGTTAAAGAAGCGAAATAATTTAGTTTTATAAAAGTCTGGCTCTGACTAGGGGCGTGCTCCTCGAAGACGAACAAAGCAAAACGGATGACTGACAGAGCTCGAGGAAATTACAACGCAGTCGTCTGCAGCGACCTTAAGATTTATTTTTTCGTTAATTGCGCCGTTGATATGCCGTGTGTGCCCGCTGCTGATTATCTCTCGCTGAGCTCAGATCCTGTGGGAGCTCTGCTTCGGGATCGGACAGGATACGACTGTTTCCTGCTCCCCACGGCGGTCATAGGTGAGAAATCTTATTTCAACGCCGCAGTAATCGAAGCTAGACACGTCTAATGAAGTTTGCTCGTTCTCCGCTCGTCAGCGACCTCCGGGAAAACAAGGGAAGATTCGGGAAATAATCCGGGGAGGTAATGAAATGCAAATCAATCGTTGTTTCTCGTCCATCTGACGTTCATCATCTTGTACCTGCCTCGACCAACAAAGCTTTCGAACTTGTCGAGTCACGTTGGCGAAAGACAGACGTCGTCGTCTTTCAAACACTGAACGTCAATCAACACCCGTCACTTTTAGATTGCGCTAATCAACGAGAAGAACGTCAACTACTTCTTTCTCGTTCTTTTCTCGATTGCCGAAGAGAGAGGAGGTCAGCGCGATCATCGAAAGTGAGGCGTCATTGTTGTCGAGAGCGTAAATTGTCGAAGAATGACGGACAAGTTGATCATTTTCGGTGGATGTGAATTATTCATGTGCTTTGAATTATTTATCGGGACCAAGACGGATAATTAATAGTAGCGAATCGTCTAATAAAAGTCGAGAATGTCCCTTAATCGTGCCCTATTCAATATTCATTAATAACCCTGGACGCCGACGGGATAAATAAATAACGAAGGTGGTTGACGGGAATGGTTTGGGGAATTTTACACTTTAAATTGTGTTAACTGAATTGTAAATCTGCTCTTTTTAAATTAAGTTTCGTTATAAAGCCATTTTCAAAATCGGTAAAAAATTATATCTAGTGTGTCTCGTTTTAAACTTTTAAAAATTGCTTTTAAAATTCACGAGACTCTGAATTTTTTTTTTCTTAATTCTGTGAACATTTGGAAATTTTCTCTTCTGTCTTTGAACGGGTAAAATCCGTGAAGAAAATCTTCACTTTCATCTCCAAACATTGTCTGTAATTTTCCAAAATATTGTAATAATTGTAACGAAATTTGGAGTACTGGAAGATTTCGAAGCTTTCTTTCGGATGATTTTTTTTTTTAAATTCTATGGATATTTGGAAGGTTCACGATGTGCCAACAGATGAAATCGAGACAAAAATGAACACATTTCATAAAAATCTCTTTTAAACATTAATTAAAAATTTATAATGAGAAATAACAAATTTGGCGCCTCCACCATTTTTGTAACATTTTTGAAAAAAATATGTGCGGCTCCGTTTTGAAGATGCTTCAAAAATTCTTTGTTGTTGCATTTACATGGATGGAATGAACACGTAAATAATTGCATTTGGTCAAATTAACAGTTAGAATTTTTACTAGTAGACATGGTCTAAAAAATCGTCATTTTTGCTTGTTTTTTTTTTTTAATGTTCTAAAAGATTACACTGTTTGGAGGGAAAATTGCAAACTCTTAAAGTTTTCAGACTTGTGGCCGATTAATATCGAAATTAACTTGATCCGATCTCTTTTTTATAGTAAACGTGGGTGTTAACATTCGAAAAATTTCACCGAAATCTATTTTTCTTAATTCTGTGAACATTTGTATTTTTTTTTGTTTCTGTCGTTGGAGGGATGAAATGTACAGGAAAATTGTAGTTGCGTTACGTGAAAATAAAGATTTAAACAGAAATAGGAAATATAATTACCAGCTTTGGTGCAAAAGTAGCCCAGTTTTACAAAAAACTTGTGATTTTTAGTTTTGTAGGTTCGATTCGAAAATTTTTGGTGTAAAACCAGATTCAGAACCGTTTTCGAATATGAAACCTGAGACTCGAAAAAATGTAACGTAATTCAATCTAGAGAGCTCTGAAACCTGATCGCGTATTGATTATAAGAAAATTAAATTCAGCTCGTAAATCTGAAACCTGAAATTCCAGCAGTACGCACCTTAGCAAATCTCCGAAAGCGAAACCTAAAATTTTCAGGTTGTAAAAAATGATTTACGACAAGTTAGCTAGCTACAGTAGGTGCATAAATAAACACGGAAGCCGTTAGCTTTCAGTCATCGTTCCTGCTGCCGTGCCATACCATTCCATTCCATTCCTGCTGCACCGCGTGTTAATGCGTGATTAAAATGCGTCGGAGAAATCCCAATAATTGCGAGTGGAATCGCGGAGGCGCCGTCCACTACGTGCTCGCCAGAAGCTCCTGCTAGTGTATCCTGCTGGCCTCCGTTTGATTGGCATGTGTTGACCCGCGCGCATACTAATTATCAATGATTCGTCGCTCCCGCTCACGGACGTCGTCGCAGGAATGTCGGCGCGATGCCTGCCGCGATAGCGCGAACACGGGTACCAACATGGGGCATTACGCCGATCTGCACTGCAAACACGGCCGTAATTGTTGTCAACGATATGCGGAGGAACGCAACAGGATTCGATTGCAGGAGAGAAAGGCGGAGTAAAGGCGACTAGGACACATATCCGTTGACCAATGGGTTCGCCGATGTTCCTCCGACTACTCAGGACATGCAGATACAGCAGCAAGGCTGCAAACTAATTACGCTGATTTATGTTGCCATTGTTCATTGTTGGGCCGTGTTTGGACAAGACGGAGACGTACGTGCACGCCCAACAGGGCCGGCCTCGAGTCCTTGCTCTGAACCGGCCCATATCTTCGCGGACTCTCCGGAGGAACATTCCGCGCTAATTTTTACCTACTTTTTCCATATTTTCATTACACGCCAAATTGATACATAAAAATACTTTCCGTTGGTCGCACGGTGAGGGAAATTTTTCGGTGGATACCTAATTCGGCCAAGTCGGCGGTGGTTTTATCGGTGGGGTGTTGTTAGTGAATACCCGTGTGTGGACAAAGCCAAATGGGGTTGTAAATTTCGTCCGGCATCAAGTAACAATGTAATATGGACGTCGTAAGCTGGACCAGGGACGTGCAGGAAGAACGGGAGTGTTAGTAATGGCTCGATTAAATTGCTAAGGGACGCTAAAGAACGACGTGTTATTGCATCAAATCTTCCGAAAGATATTGTCCATCATCAACTGTTTGTTTCTATTATTTTTCCCACAAACGGGGATACTAATAACCATGGAAATTGGAAAGCTCAATCGACAGAGAAAACGTTACGAGCACGATAATAATAATAATAATAACACTCATAATAGTAAACTTTATTAGAGGGGTTCGAAGATACGACCCGCAACCACCACGTGCCCTTCTTTTTTTTATTTTTATAAAGTGACAATTACACGAAGGAGTTTCCGGGAAGTGCGCTCTTACGCTTTCGATCTGATCTGGTCATCGGCCAAAGTTTCGTTTTCGTCCCGCTCTCCGAACAATACCCCGTCCGCCGAGGTCGCCTGATTTATGCACCATTGTCTTTCATTTGAGCGCATATTTCTCGTATAAGGTATTCGTATCTCACGAGGAACGTCGTCCGTATTTCCTATCTAATGGTAGCGTTATCAGCGCCGTGTCCGTCTGTCGCGCGCACCTGCGACTCGCGCAATTAATTCCCGGAATCCTGCAAAAGAACGCGCGCTACCAATATCTCTCGTTCCTTTGGATATCTGATTGCTGTTAATGAATGTGAGACGAACGGACGCGTGATCGGATCTCGGCCAATTTATAGAATCGCAGGACACGCCGGACTCGGGGCCGTGTAACTGCTCCTTAACATGAACAATTTCGCGATAGGATCGTCCGGGAGCTTTGGTAATTAATGGGTGCTCGGAGGAAGAGGAGAAAAGAGCGGACGGATAAACGGACACCCTGTACATGTACATCCAGGGTCGGAATGAAAACTTTTCTTAATACTATCACAGACACTTATGCTAATGAGGGTACAAGTATTGGGTATCATGAATTACTTTACCGGTCAACACCATGAATCGTATCAGAAGATGAGATATTAATTAATTTCTGGGCGGCAGACGAACAAGGTACAAGTTTACCGGAATTTTATGAAAAAAAAAAATGTGTTTGTAGTGCTACATCGTTTCTAGATGTTGATGAAATGGGTTCGCAGGGCGGAAAGTAAGTGTTGGCGGACTCCCTGTATATGTAACCCCGCCATCGTCCGTTGGTAATTTTCGTATTTGCATTCGCGTACTAAGGTGGTAATAAATCTTCGAGGAATGGTTCGTTCGTACCGGTGCGCAGAAAAGAAACGCAAACATGAATGTGAACTGACCCATCAATTACTCGCAACACCTGGTATACATGGAGACGCTGAAAAACGTGATAGTTCAAGGCAAACTGCAGATGTCATTTCTTGAATGATTTAATGGCACTGCTGTAATAAATTAATCTTTATTAATGTGTTACGTTTGATTAAAGCCGTTTCTCATGGAAAGTCGCGTACTGCTCGGCGGTGGAGAAAAACAGGCTTCGCGTCTTGACAACGTTAATAATACGTGGCCGCCAAAAATTGATTTCTGATAATTGAAATGATTAAAAACTTGTGTGAAAGCAATTTAATCAAAGTTGAGACAATGGTCTTTTGATCGCGAGTCAAAATTCAGGGGGTTGTCAATCAAAACGGGGCGACTTCATTAAGAACGCGCCAGAGAAAGAGGAAACAATGTGATCCAGACCGACGATAAATTAAAATAAGTAGTGTGCACGCTGCGAAAATACAGAACGTTTGATTACGATATTGTTTCGAAAACTCGTGATGATGCGATCTCATTTCTAGATATACCTATTCGGTTCGAAAGTTGCACTTGCAATTCAACATCTGTTACGTTATTATAGTGCGCGACTGCTCTTATCATAACGGACTCGTTTCTTTGCAGGGGAAGGCGGCGAAGACGGTTGTCCCGACGAAGGCGAGAAATTGGAAGGCGACGAGGATACGGGCTCGATGACGCCTAATTCGACCTCGCCGATCCCTCCGGAGGAAGAAGCGACGTCGCCGACTCCCGGCGACGTCCCCACACCTACGAGTCCACGATCTGTGAACGACGATCTCAGGTAAACACCCTCGATGCTCCCGTTAACTCGCTCATCTGACCGACCTCCTCTTGTTTTTCACAGGACGTCTCGCTGCAACTCTCGCGAGTCTTCGGATTCTCTTGTACAACCACGTTGTCCATCCGGCGACCCCGTGCTCATGCGCGGAGTACCGTCATCGCTGAGTCCCGTCGGAGTGACTCTCCCGGCGACTTTACCGGCGGCGGCGGCGGCGGCTCTTCTCCCACCGCAAACCGCCGCCATGGCCGCATATCTCAACGCTGCCGCGGTAGCCGCCGCTCAACAATCGCATCTCATCTCCGGATTCCCCAGACCCGCCGTCTCTCCTCTGGTATCATCCTCCTCGTCGCCCCCGGGAGTCCTTCATCCGATGGAAACGCCCATTCACTCTCCTCCTGGCGACGCGATCTTGGACTTTAGCAAACGCGGCCAAAAAAGTGACGATAGTGACTCTGACGTGGTGAATCTGTCCAAACCGGGGACTCCTCCCGTGGGCAACGGTCCTCTCGATCTGAGCGTGAGCAGTAGAAAACGCGGCGGTGAAGACGCTTCTTCTCAGCCCCCGAATCGAAAATCGCGAACCGAGTTCAAACCTCAAGTGTTGCCGCAATGGCCGGCGCCTCATTTGCCGTACTTCGCGGCCGCGGTGGCGGCGGCTACGAGTTTGTCGCCGAAATCTGGAGGATCTCCGGATCTGTGGAACGGCAAAGTTAAACACAGCACGCCTACTCCTAGCGACGCGAGCAAGGCGTTGGAGAAAATGAGCGAGTTGAGTAAGCTAGGAGGCGAAGACTTGTTCAGAATGGCGAGCGCCGCCCCCGGAAACTCGAGTAACAGACACAGTGCGTGGCAAAGTCACTGGTTGAACAAAGGAGCCGAGCAAGCGAAAGACGTCTTGAAGTGCGTCTGGTGCAAGCAGAGCTTCCCGAGTTTGGCGGCGATGACCACACACATGAAAGAGGCGAAGCATTGCGGCGTCAACGTTCCCGTCCCACCGATGCAGTCGCAGATGATCAGCCAGCCGCAGATCACGTCGCCGAACACTAACACGAGCACGTCTTCGACGAACTCGACCAAGACAAACTCCGATCTCAACATGTTGATCAAAGAGACGATGCCGCTTCCGAGGAAGTTGGTCCGAGGCCAAGATGTATGGCTAGGAAAGGGCGCCGAGCAAACCCGACAGATACTCAAGTGCATGTGGTGCGGACAGAGCTTCCGGTCTTTGGCGGAGATGACCAGTCACATGCAGCAGACTCAACATTACACCAACATCATCTCGCAAGAACAGATCATCTCGTGGAGGTCTTCGGACGACGCGAAAGGCGGCGGAGGAAGCGGTCCGGGTAACAGCCAACCACCCGGCGGACCCAGCAGTCACGTCAGCGCCGTGTTAACGTGCAAAGTCTGCGATCAAGCTTTCAGCTCGTTGAAGGAGCTGAGCAACCACATGGTCAAAAACTCCCACTACAAAGAACACATCATGAGATCCATCACCGAGAGCGGAGGTCGCCGTCGTCAAACTCGGGAGAAACGAAAAAAGTCTCTTCCCGTGCGAAAACTCCTAGAGTTGGAGCGCGCTCAACACGAGTTCAAGAACGGCGACAGCGCGAGTTTGATCGAGAAGATGCGCGATCCTTCGGGTGCCGCAGGTCGGATAACCTGCGAAAAGTGCGGTAATAAAATCGAGACTTCTTTGTTCGTCGACCACATAAGACAGTGCGTGGGCGGTTCCACCCAAAGAAACTTCCTGAAGAACGCGCTCATGTCGAACAACATCCTCCCTCCGGAGAGTCCGACACGCGATAAATCCAAGAACGAAAAGTCACCGTCGCCTCAACAACGCTCACCTTCCGTAGACGTCAAAGAGCCAGTTCCAGAAAACAACAACGGTTCTTCTCCTTCCGTGCTCAACGCCATCGAGAAACTCATAGAAAAAAGTTTCGACTCGCGGTCGCGACAAAACTCGACGTTCCCCGGCCACGGCGCCGCGACGGCTCCCATGGGGTCGAGCATCTTGAAAAGACTCGGTATCGACGAGAGCGTCGACTACACGAAGCCGCTGGTCGACGCTCAAACCATGAACTTGTTACGCAGCTACCACCAACAGAGCCATCATTTCGGGCGACGCGAACGCAGCGGAAGCGAATCGAGCTCGATATCGGAACGCGGCAGCAGTCGCGTCGACTCGCTCACTCCCGAGAGGAAGATGGAGCCTCCCGGAGCTCCGTTGAGCACGAGGTCCACTCCGGACAAACGCGACAAGACCCCCGATAAAACCGAAACGGAAACCGAGGTCGTCGTGAAGAAAGAAATGGAAGAAGAAGAGAGAGTTCAGATCAAAGGCGAAGTCGAAGACGAAGAATCGTTCCATAACGGTAAAGAGGACGAGGAGGACAAACGCACGGCGACTCCGGCCGCGAGTCCTCGTCCTCCCGTAAGTCCGAGCGCGAGTCCCGCGAGCAGCGAGCGCTCGGGGACTCCTCGAAGCACGAACGGCGATCGAAAACCCGCCGGCGGCAGTTTGGGGGCTCTCAGCTCGATGTTCGACAGTCTGTCGGGCTCGACCTCCGACGCTGCGCCTCCCCCCGGCGGTAAAAGAGGCTCGAGCCATCCTCTGGCCGCCTTACAGAAACTATGTGATAAGACTGAAACCCACACGAACAACCGAACGCATTCGGCAAACTCCAGTGTGAACGCCAACGCGAACAACGTCGCGACGAGCGCCGGAACGACGCCGGGCGCCATCTTGGCGTTCAGTTGGGCTTGCAACGATGCGGTGATGACGTCGGATTCCATCATGAAGTGCGCTTTCTGCGACACACCGTTCATCTCGAAGGGGGCTTACAGACACCACTTGTCCAAAATGCACTTCGTCAAAGACGGAGTCATCCCCGATCCCGTCGCGTTGAAGTCGTCGCAACAAGGCGCGACGTCGTCCAACGAAGGGGTTCCTTTGAAGGCTCCTCCGAGTTCGTCGAGCGGGCCCGGATCCACCGGAAGCAAGAGTCCTCCGGTTCCTCCGGGATTCGAAGAGAGTCCGCATTCGAAATTTCTCAAATACACGGAGTTGGCGAAGCAGTTGTCCAGCAAGTACGTGTAAATAACCGGAACATTCCTATTTTGTAAATGATAGTCTCGCTGAGAGCGGCTAATATTGTGATGTTATCATATCGTCAACCATAGTAATAACGGTAGCTATAGTGATATTGTAAATTGATAGCGGAACTACAAATTCTCAAGTGATTATGATTGTTATACGAATTTTAAGTCACAAAAATCCTGTACATACTACGTTAAGTCAGTATTGTAAGATGTATACTTTGGGGGCGGCCACCGTCGGTCCTCTTTGCTGGCCGACGCTGGCGGCGAATTTGTCGTTTAGAAATTAAAAAAAAAAAACAAACTAGTTGTTGGTGAAACTAAATCGTACTTTTGGGAGTATTGAAATTCGTAAGATGTAGTTGTGGTACCATTGATTTCATCCATCATCAAAGAACTATTTATTAAGACGACTATTGTAAAAGTTTCAACTGAAATTCACAAACACTACGTATACGTATATCGTAAATATCTCATCTTCCAAGAAAGTTTTTAAATAAATATTTATCAATAATTATACTATACTGAATAATACAAAAGATGTATACGCATTAGCTGATATTCATGGCAAAGCTCCTTTATGTTATTGAAAATTTTTAAACTTTATTTAATATTTTGTTGTATTTGAACGCAATGAAGGCTCAAATAAATATATGTTATGAACAGAAGGCGTTTCTCTCTCCCTGAATTTTTCAAAATCGGACAAGAGATGACTAATACGTGTCACTTTTAATGAAGCGTTTAACTAAATACGTTTAACTGGATGCTTTAATTACATAATTGATGACGACGGAGAACGATGATGAATGACAAGAATACATCATCGTGGTTTTCGTTTAGAAAACAAATTCGTTCGAATTAAAAATGATGGAAGTATTTATAGACGAAGGCAAAACGGAGGTAAGTGGAAAAATTCACACGCTTTTTTCTAAGCGACCGGAAGAGGCTGTCGTTAATTCGAATTCTCAACAAGTCTCTACAATCTTTCTTTATCAGAGGATATGAAAAATATATAAAGAAATTTCAATAATTCAATCGAATCGAAGATACGGAAGAAATGGTTTTTATGGTCCTTAAAATTTCATTCATTCCAAGCTTTTTATAACTTTTCAGTTTACAGCTTTCTGATTTTTGAATTTTGGGATGTCTCAAATCTTTTAAATTAGATTTTGTAAAATTATTTGGCTTTATCTTTGGAAGTTTTGGTAAATTTTTACGATTTGAGGACTTTTAGAATTCTCACAATTCATCTAAAACTCTCGAGCTTTTCAAATTCTTCAAGATCTTTACAATTTTTTAAAATACAATAAAATTTAATTTTGGAGTTTGGATTATTTAAACTTAAAATTTAAAACTTTGAAAGTTGGGAATTTTTATTCTTTGGGGCTTTGATTTTAAAAAAAGCCTTGAAAACTGTTTCTGTGAGGAGTTCCACAGACAAAAATAAAAGTTGTATTTCTGCTTCATTTTTAATTTTTGAAGGAATTGGATCTTAGAATTCTTACAAACATTTTATTTGAAAAAAATCTTTGACATTTTAATTTCAATGCAATTTTTGGAATCTTAGAAACTATTGGATCCTTAGAAATTTTTGTATTATTTAAAAAAAGATACCAAAACTTTCAAAATATTTGTTATCTTCATTTTATTTTTATTTTTGTGTGATCGTTTCTAATCGAGGAATTAGTAAGTTGAGAACCTTCCGAATCTTTGCAATCTTTCACTTGCGTTTTTAAATCGTCAGTCTCTGGAATCCTTGGAATCGTGAATTTTTTAAATTATTGAATTATTTTTTTTTAATTCCTGAGCTTTCCGAACCTTGGAATATTTAAAGCTTTAAATTTTTTAGAATTTCTGTTGAATCGTTGAAATAAACGTTAAAAGTTGGAATATTTGGAATCTTTAAAATATTTGCCGTCATTCAATTCAAATCGTTCAAATTTTTAAATTTTGTGAAGTCTGCAGTTTTTGGCATACTTGGATTATTTTGAATTTTTCTGAACGGTGAACAGTGAACAGTTTTGTAGATCTAGAACAGTGATATTGTGCATATTTTGCGTCATTTTTAATTTTTAAAGCAATTGGATTATAAGTTCAGATTCTGTAACATTTTTTTAATGATTGGTTTTTTTTCACAAATCCGTAACTTGAGATCTTTAAAACTTTTGTAAAATCCTAACATTTTTATCTAAAGATTTACAATTTGGTATTTTTAATATCTTTCAAAATTCTAGTTATCAAAAAAAATTTTTGGTAATTTTAATTTTTTTTTATTTAAGTTTAAGTTTAGTATTTCTAGAAATTAAGCTTAAGTTTGTTAGAAATACTAAATGGTCAAAATAATTTCTGAGACTTTCAATATGAAATTTTCATTATTTTTATGCCATTAAAATTTATTTGGAATTTTTAACTGTACAGTTTTCTTAGCTTGTTTTTTAGTTTTAATTTTATAAAAAAAAATTTTTTTGATTTTTTTTTTAAGTTGCGTCATTTCTGAAACTATTGGGATACTCACAAATCTAAAGAATGTAGAAAATTTAAATAACCTGACGAAGCCAAAAAATATAAAGCATTAAAGAAAAACAAAACGAATTTTGAAGAATTGGAAGAAGAGAAAATCCACATGATGAATCCGAGATATTCAAATTCTGTAGTCCAAAGAAAAATTCAAATTGCAGATTTAAAATTTGTATTATTTATGTTAACGATGTTTTAATTAATTAATTAATTTAAAAAATCCTAATTTTTACATGTTTTTGGTTTTTAAAATACAAAATTAACGGAACTTTATTTCAAATTTTAGGAAATTAGTGATATTTTTTGAATTCTTAAAACTTTTATTTTAAAATTTGCTGCTGGGCAGCATGAATGTCCTACGATTGATAATTTTTTAAAAATCCAATTTGAGATACCAAAAATATTAAATGCTGGAGATAATTTGGTTCTTTGGATTTTTTGGGCCTCAACGACTCCACGCTTTAAAATTTGTTTTCATAATCAGACAACTCTTGGGATTCTTAGGAAACCTAGAAAATTATTCTATGATTCTAAAGGTTCTAAAATTGAACAAAAATAATTTTAGAGACAAAATTTTCAAGTTTTTTATTCTTTAGTTTTAAAATTTTATTTTTAGATGACCATTTTTTAAACTTACTTTTTTTTACAAAATTCCATGCATCTTATATTTTTAAATCAAGATTTCGGATTTTTAGAAATGGCGATGTTGCCGTGGGAGATTGTTGAAAACTGGAAAAAATTAAAAAAAATTGTTAGTAAAGGTCCCAAGATATTTTAACTTAAACAAATATTAATATAAATAAGAGGAATAATTATTCAAATATCTAGAAAATGTGAAAATTCAAAAAAGGTCAAAAAAAAAATCAAAAAGCGAACGAAAAGTTCTGAAATTCCACGTTATTTTTCTTGTGGAAGCATCTTGTTTTTTAATAATTTTAATTAATATTTATTTCCATAACTCTAATTTTAAGGAAGAGATAAAATCCAGAAAAAAAACTAACAATTAACAAAATTTAGATTCTAAATGTTCTAAAAGACACAATTTGTAGTATATCTAGGAAAAATTAGAGAATATAAAAAAAAAGAAAAGAGCGTCGATTTTTAGAGAATCTAGAGAATAGAGAAAGTCGAAATAATTTGAAGGTTCTAAACAAGAATAAAAATGATAATATTTAGTGATAAGAGAAAATTTTAAAAATTGCCTCGAAAAGTTCTGAATTTTTTTCTTCTTTTTCTTGGAGTAGTTACATGATTTTTGTTACGTCTTTAAAACAAGTCTGAATTTTTGAAACGGCATCCGAGTCAAGCGGAAGAGGCAGTTGTGTGTTCGCACCTCTCGTCGCCGGTAATATCCGCAATAAAGCCATCAAGTTCTTGATTTACCATTAATCACGCACCTGTAGCCGCGACCCAAACAAAGTCCTCTTTCTTTCGTCTGTAGCGGATGTGAAATCCACGTTATAATTTTGACACGGTCCCGTATAATTGCCGCATATAAATATGTCCTCCGTTATCGTTGATAAGCGGAAACGTCTTTACGACTCGTTAAAAATCCAAAGTCACGAAGCGTGAACGGTGCGGTGTCACTTCACGTCCGAACTTCACACGTGAAGCCCTCAAAGTCGATCATTGTTAGAAATTAATCGACGGTAAATAGCAAGAACGAGGCAAATTAGAGGCGACGCGGTTGCGTCTACGACGGCATTTGCATGAAGGGAAGATAAATATTTACCCGAAAACTCCGGGTAATTCCAAAGAAGCAAATAAATTTAATTTCCTCCGCATCTGCAGAATCCGTCTTATCATCGAGAGGGACTGCGAAATCGCGACAGTTTGAAGATGGACGGTGAAGGAACAAGCAAAGTCAGACTCGGAATCGTCCTGGCAGTTTAATACTGCTGAGATCCTGCGAGGACGAGAAAGATGTTGCTACGAGAAGTGTGGTGTTTTAGTCAATTGGATGGTTTTCGGGGGCGATACGGCACGATGTAACGCGTCTTTCTCTCGAGATTTGTGTCTCTGGAGTTCACAATGGCTGATCGTTGAAGTATTTACTGCCGTGGCCCGTATGGAACAGGCGCTGATAGCCCCAGTTGCAAATCACCGTAATGTTCCTTTCTGGGGCTCTAAATGCTCCTGAATCCCCCGCTACGAAATCGGACAAAATCAAATAAATACTTCACCGCTCGGATTATTTTAGCCCATTTGCATAGTCGCTCGTCGATAATTTCTTATGATTGGCAACTAAAAATTTATCTGTAATTAAAATTATTTTAAACGTTACGTTCATTTCCATATTTGCATGTAAATATTTCCGTCTGAAATTTCACCGGTGGGTTTAAATAAATTACTCCGCTTGTCAGTTAGCGTGAATTTGTTCCACTAATAACATTCAAATCGACAATTGTGTAAAATAAAACTCTTTTAATTATAAACGAAGCGTTGCATTAGCGAAGAAGTCTTTCGTGCGGCAAAGGGGACCGTTCTCGTAAATTAACGAGAATGGGACCGCCATGTGATGTAAGCCGAAAAGGCTCTAAATCTACTCTTATTATCTAAATGGGCGTCAGAGTATTTGCAGACGCCGTCGTTGCGGCCGCTTCTCAAACATTGCACTATGTGCCGACAGAAGCGTCGGTCTTGGACTTATCATTCATTTCGTGTTTGGACTGAGATATAAACAAAATCCTTGCAAACAATTTTGTGAGGCAAGTGCGGTAAATATTGAGGAACTAGTTAGAAGATGCCGAACAATTTCTTCACCTAGTGCAAATAACGTTTGAAGGTTCTGCGAGCTCGACAAACATTCGTTCTAGGTCTCAGGTCGCCGACCAAATTTCAAGGGAACAAAACTGCCGAATTTTTTAGGCCACTTAAAGTTGCAGATTTTTCCAGTTTTTATCATTTTGAGGTGTTTCAGATTTTTCAAACGAATCTCCATTTATTTCAATTAATATTTTATTTTAAATTTGAATTTAAATTAAAATGGTGGCGTTTTTCAATTATTAAGATTTTTATTTTAGAATTTGCTGCTTGTTTTTTGAATTTCCCACGATTTATAAATTTTAAATTTGAACGTATTTTTTAGATTCTAAAATATTGAAAATAATCAGATTTTGTGTTCGGATTTTTTGAAATTCTCAGAATTCGTGGCTCTTGAAACTTTTGGGATTTATAGAAAATCTAGAAAATTAAGAAAATTAAAGTTCTAAAGTAGAACAGATACAATTTTAGAGACATACTCCGCATACTTTGATCTAAAGAATTCAATAGGAAGTTGATTGCATCGGATCATGTAGAATTTTTAGATTTATGAAGAGTAATTTTTTTTTAATTTTTCACATTTCTTTAGCTTCGAAATTTTTACGTTTCGATGTTTTCGGTGGTTCAACATGCCTCACATTTTAGAATTTGCTTTTTTACAGAATTCTAAACACCTAGAATCTTTGAAATTTAGATTTCTGATTCTTTTATAACCATATCAGTAGGATTTTAAAATTTTCTGTGATTTTTTTTAATTAAAAAATTAACATTTGGATTTTTTAGTATGACGAAAATTTTAGAATTTGGCATTTGAAAATATCTAGAAAATGTGGAAGTACTTAAAAAAAATCTGTTTTGTTAGGTCCAAGCAATTTATGTAAATGAAAATTAATGAAGTTCATAAAAATACGTATTTTTTTTTACTGAAGCATGTTGATTTTTAATAATTTAAATTATTAATGATTTCATATTAAATAAAGGTACATTAATAAAATATTTTTTTTTTACGAAATTTTAACACATTTTTTAAGTTCTTACCATTTTGATGTGATTCAAGTTTTTTTCAAACGCAAATTTTGTAGTATCCCGATTTATTTTAATTAATTTTTTTGTATTGTATTTTTTTTATTGATTTTTTTTTCAAAGTGTAAAATTGTCTCAAAAACTCCGTTTTTCAAAATCGGAAATCCCAGGAATTTCGAATTCTGAAAGGTTTTCTCAGTTTTCAACACTTCCAAGCACGTACAATTTCATTATTTTTATCTAAAATCTCACTTTCTGAATTACGTACTTTCCTTGATTGATCAAATTAGAGAAATTTATTAATTAATAAATTTAAATTAATTAGTAAATTAATAAATTAACAGGGAAATTTGAGAACTGAATGTTTGACAAACTAATACAAAGTTTTGATAAACTCCAAATTTTGTTATCAACATTGGATCCTGTTTGGTAAAAGAATTTTTAAATTTTCAAAAATCTGAAAAAATTGAAAAATGTGAAAACCAAAAAAATTCTTAAAATTTTACGAGTTTTTTTTCTGAAAATTTTATACATCTGATAAATAAAATTAGGAATTACTAGATGAGGCAAATTTAAAAATTATGACATGTGGAACCATCGAAAATGTCTAGGAAATGTGAATATTTTAAAAATTAAACTTTTTTTTCAGGAATTTCTAAATTTCTTAAGAGTGCAAATTTTTTAGTATATTTTTTCAATTTTTACAATTCTGCGTAATTAAAACATTTATATTAAGATCTACGGGGTGTTTCAACGTGAATTAAATTGTAAAATTTCCATCATTCTTGCAAATCTCGTTGTTTATGAAAACTTTAGAATTTTTAAAATTATACAAATTTGCGGCGCTTCTGAAATTTTTGAATCTCAACGTGTCTTTTGAAACCAAAATTTGTTTTTGTGATTTTGAAGTCTTAGAATTTGTAACAGTTGTAAAATGTAGGAAAAATAAAAAAAAATGTTAAAAAACTTTTGGTGAAGCATTTAGTAATTTTAATTATTAATGATTTCATGTTTAATACAGGTACACTGGTACAATTTTCTGTAATATCAAAATTAAGGAGGCGATAAAATCGTGGATAAAAAATTATACGAAGTGGACGTAAAAAGTTGAAAAATGTAAAGAAAAGACTTAGAATTTCTAAGAAGTTGAACGGACACAAAAACAAGAAAGCTTGTTGCATATTTAGCATAAATTTATAAAATTTTTCTTGTCGATCCGTTTGAGTGTATGATGAATCGTTGTCCGAGCGAAAATCCCGTTGCACCGCATAGAAAAAGGTTATCTGGTCGCGCATGTAAAATAGCTTTCGTCACGAAAGAGCAAACAGTCACATTATAAAGGCCATTCCATGCATAATAGCCGACGAGATGGATACGTGTGAGACCATTAAAGCCGTTTGATTTACAAAACCATAAAATTGATTTATTGCCGCTAATGCATAGTGCGTTAGGTAAAATACAAAAGGATCCAGTGACATAAATCGTCCGGATCTTTGTAGCAAGCTGTCAGAAAGCTCCGCGCTGACGTCCACCAGTTCTCTCCCGATGCCAAAAGGTGAATTTAGGGGAGACGAAGCAACCATCTCCGAATTCATATTCCACAACAAAACTACGTTTTATCGATTCCAACGAATGGACACGAGCTGATAGATAGCTTAATTAGCGGCCTCAGCGGCGCATCGTCATATTTCATGCCCGACCTAGAGAAAATAATCGAAGATAATTGGACGACTTACTCAGGTTCTGCAGATTGCCTGTACCAGCATCTCGTAATTAATAAACAACTCACTCTGGAACAACGCGCTATTGATCACTTAATTATTGTTTGATAATCATTCTAATTTATGCACTCTGATAACATACGGGGATTATTTTAATCACAAGATCGTAACCGAAGATTAATTGGCTTCTGCTCGGAAAAAAATCATATTCTACACCCACCCACTATACTGACAATCGCGTGTCTCACACTGCAGCCGATAAATCACCGATCGGACGGACTTTACAGATATTGCTTCGGGACGAAATGAATCTCGGAGAATAACAAATAATTACAACGAGAAGAAAAATGCGAGCGTGACGGATCTTGCTTTATTTGCGGCTTTGCAACTTCTTTACAGAGAAATTCTTTACAGTCAGAGTTGGCGAGCTTTACGCCGAAGCCACTTGATTTTCGACGAGCAATGCGACAATATAATATTTTTTTTATCTCTCTTTTTTCTGTTTTGTCAAGGCGTGGACTATAGAAGCGCTTTTTTTTAAATAATTTCAGTTATTTATTATTTCATACGTGATACAGGTACGCGGTACACGTTCTGATAATTTTTCATAATTCCAAATTAAGGAGCGGATAAAAGATAAGAAATTCTAGACATTTAGACCATCAAAAATGCCACAAATAGAAAAATTTTGAGGGATACAGACAAACACAGCGTGATTAAGGAAAATTTTTCGTCATTTTCGTTTGAGTGTTTTAATAAATCGTTTTTCCAGCAAAAATTTCCAGCATTTTCAGATGTTAATTTACCGATTTGAAATTTCTTATGTTCTGATTTTGATCTGAATCGAAGGAATCTGACAATTTGATGCGCGGTAAAATGCAAAATTTTCTCAACTAATTTGCGTTGTGATAATTTTCTATAATACCAACATTAAGGAAGTCATAAAATCCAGAAAAAAATCTAAAAATTAACATAATTTAGAGAATTTCAAAAAACCGAAACAAGAATCCATCAAATTAAAAAAAATGTGACAAATGAAAAATTGCAAAAAAATCTGATTTAGAAGGTCCAAAAGTTCCAAGAAGTTGAACGGATACAAAGAACACATGCGTTACTTTAAAAAAATCGATGGAGATTTAGCATAAATTTTGGAAAATTTGGAAAAATTCCGTTTCGGTGTATAATAAATCGTTGTGCAAGCAAAAATTTTCAGGATTTCCAAATTTTAATTTACGGATTTGATATTTTTAAGTCTTTCGTTTTCCAAATTGTTTTTTAGCAACTCAAATTTTTTTTCGTTTTTAAATTAATGAATCTGGAGGAATCTGACAATCTGATGATCTGAGAATTTGAAAACTTAATGAAATGGGAAATTAAAGTTCTGAGGATTTGATCGAGTAAAAATGATCAAGTTTTCAAATTTTCGACGAGCAATACGACAATTTTTTTTCGCTCTTTTTGTTCTGTTTTGGCAGCGTATGGGGTGTGGGGGCGGTTTTTTAATAACTGTAATTATTAATTATTTCATGTGTGATACAGGTACGCGATAAAATGCAAAATTTTCTCAACTAATTTGCGTTGTGATAATTTTCTATAATACCAAAATTAAGGAAGAGATAAAATCCAGAAAAAAAATCCAAAAATTAACATAATTTAGAGAATTTCAAAAAACTGAAACAAGAATCCATCAAATTAAAAAAAATGTAACAAATGAAAAATTGCAAAAAAAATCTGATTTAGAAGGTCCAAAAGTTCCAAGAAGTTGAACGGATACAAAGAACACAGCGTGCGTTATTTAAAAAAAAACGATGGAGATTTAGCATAAATTTTGGAAAATTTGGAGAAATTCCGTTTCGGTGTATAATAAATCGTTGTGCAAGCAAAAATTTTCAGGATTTCCAAATTTTAATTTACGGATTTGACATTTTTAAGTCTTTCGTTTTCCAAATTGTTTTTTAGCAACTCAAATTTTTTTTCGTTTTTAAATTAATGAATCTGGAGGAATCTGACAATCTGATGATCTGAGAATTTGAAAACTTAATGAAATGGGAAATTAAAGTTTTGAGGAAAATGATCAAATTTTCAAATTTTCGACGAGCAATACGACAATTTTTTTTTCGCTCTTTTTGTTCTGTTTTGTCAGCGTGTGGGGTGTGGGGGCGTTTTTTAATAACTGTAATTATTAATTATTTCATGTGTGATACAGGTACGCGATAAAATGCAAAATTTTCTCAATTAATTGGCGTTGTGATAATTTTCTGTAATTCCAAAATTACGGAAGACATAAAATCTACAAAAGAAAATTCTAAAATCTAACAAAATTTAGAAAACATCGAAAAACGGAACAATTAGATCATAAAAAAACAAATGGAGAAATTTTGAATTGAAAAGGTCCAGAAATGCCAAAAAGTTTAACGGATACAAAGCCAACACAGCGTGCGCTATTAAAAAAAAAACGTTGCATATTTGGCATAAATTTTGGAAATTTTTGAAAAATTTCCGTCTAAGTGTATAATGAATCCTTATCCAAGCTAAAATTTTCAGGATTTCCAAATTTTACTTTACGAATTTTAAAATCTTTCTTTTAGAAAATCACATTTTTTTCCGCTTTTAAACTAAACATGAATATCGAATTTGACTTGAATTGAATAAATTTGAAAATCTGATGATCTAAGAACCTGATGATCTGAGAATCTGAAGATGTGAGAATTCGAAAACCTAATGATGTACGGAATTGAGGTTCTGAGGATCTGATCGAGTAAAAATGATGATGAAATTTTCGATGACAGTTTTTTTCTACCTTCTTGTTTGATTTTGTCAACGTTTGGGGTGTGGGGGCGGATAAAATGCAAAAATTTTTCAACTAATTTGCGTTATGATAATTTATCTATAATTCCAAAATTAAGGAAGAGATCATCTAGAAAAAAAATTCTAAAAACTAACAAAATTTACAGAATATAAGAAAACTGAATATCCAGAATATAAAACAAGAATTTATTAAAGAATTAAATTAAAATAAATGTAATAAATGAAAAATTATAAAAAGAATCTGATTTGAAGAGGTTCAAAATTTCCAAAAGGTTGAACGGATACAAAACAACACAGCGTGCGTTATTTAAAAAAATCGTTGCATATTTAACACAAATTTTGGAAAATTTTAACTTACGGATTTGAGATTTTGAAAACTTTCTCTTTTCGAAATTTTGTTTTCATTTTTTTTTTTTCAAAATTTAACATTGAATATTGAATCAAAGCAATTTGATAATTTGATGATCTGAGAATTCGAGAACCTGATGATACAGGAAATTGAGATTTTGAGGATCAGATTTTCAAATTTTGAAATTTTCGCCGAGCAAAACAACAATAAAAAAAATTTTCTCTCTCTCTCTTTGTTCTGTTTTGTCAACGTGTGGTGGTGTGAGGGCAGTTTTGAAAAGAGCGTGATCTGCCGCCAGCGGCGGGCCATAATTTCTATATTTGTTATTTAGGAAGGTCGAGATAAGTGTGTGATTTTTTTCATTTCGTTCGCAATGCATCACAAGCTGACGCGATAAAGAGTCCCAAGCGAACACAGAAGAGAGCCCGCCGACGACAGAGGAAGAAGTGAGCACGCTATTCATTTTTTCGATAACATACAACACCGTCAACTGTGAAATTTAAATGCGAGCCCGATATATTCGCATTGTCCCCGTTAATGAGTGTTCGAAATTCGTAAGAGAGAGCGAATCCGTTCGCTCACCATAAATTCCGACAAATAGATCCATAAAAAAGCGCTTAATTACAAAAAAGAAACTTCTTTCTCTAAGCAAACTACAATCCGGAGCATTAAATCAAAGTGTTTTGCGTTTATCTGTCGTGTGTCCCTGCATCCATCACTTGAAGCTCCACCTCTTCGTCCTGTAAGCGCGATTTCGCAAAGAGGAAAAGTGGACGAAGACGTGAGGGGATTCGAGCTTTCGCAGGAATCGTTGAAAGGGAATAGACGATTGCGAGACCGTCTCAGGGGCTGAGCGACGTACAGGGTCATTTTCATAATTTTGCCGTCTATATTCTAACCGTTAGTCCACGATCGAACTGTGTCGCGCGCTCTGACACAAACAAAATTGTCCATCTCTTCGCGGAGATGGCCGACGCCGTAATTAGGGGAGCTTTTAGAACCCCATAAGACGAGGGACAAATTTATACTAATTTCTTCAATCTCAACTTTATTTATAAGGTTTGAAAACATACTTCGATTTTGGGATTTTTATTATTATTATTATTATTATTATTATTTTTTTAGATTTGGATAATTTTAAAAATTGTTCCTAAAATCTTCAAGTTTTATTCTAGGATTGTCGAATGTGTCAAATTTATTATCAATTTCCTAAGTAAAATTTTTAACGACATTAGATTTTAAAATTTGTAGATTTTCCAAAATCTTCATAAATCTTTTAGATCTTCTGAACCACTAAAGATTTCAGAAACCAACTGTGTGATTTTTAGAATTTCATTTATCTTCATCTAGTATGCTTAGATTTCAAAAGTATTCTACAAAATTTTTGGCTTGGTTTTTTAATTTTTCAGAACTTTCTAATTTTTTGATTTTAAATTTTAAAATTTACCAAACGTGTTCCAAACTTTCAGCCTTAAAATTTTTCAGTTTAAGGTAACCAAGAAATCTTTCTAAAGATTTACAGAAACACTGAATCCACAGAATTAAAAATAATCCAAGAATGCAAAGAATGTAAAAATTCCACAGAATTAAAAAAATCTAATGATTCGAGAAAATCCAGAATACCAAAAGTCCTCCAATTTTTCAGTTTTTTTTTTCTTCAATTTTTCGGTTCTTGAGAATTTTCAGATTTGTGTAATATTTAGGTTTTTCAGATTTTAATCTACCAAAATGTGATTTTTATTTTTTTAAAAATTTATTATGATTTCCATTACATTTTTGTTTTCGCACTATTTTTTAAATTTGTAAAAAATCTGAGAATCTGGAAATACGAAAACCTAAAAATTTGGATATCTCAAAATTTAGGGATCTGAAATTCTGGAGATTTAAGAATACAAAAATTGGTGAATTTGAGTATTTGAAGATGCGAGCATCTGGGATTTGACAATCTGACTATCTAAGGTAAAATCTTCAGATAAATATATAAAAATCTGAAAGGATATAAATCTGAGACTTTGAAAATCTGAGGACGTGAGGATCTGAAAATTTAAAAATCCGAAAATTCGAGTTTGAGATCTAAGAATCTGAGAATCTAACGTTTTAAAATTTGGACATTTCAAAATGAGCGAATTTGAGAATCTAGAGACATGCAATTTTGAAAATTTGGTAAATTGAGGATCTAAGGATCTGAAACTCTGGAAATCTGACAATCTGCGAAACTGAGAATCTAAGAGTTTGAAGATATAAAAGTTCGAAAATTTGAGAATCTAAGAATTTGTGTATTTGACAATCTAAGGATTTGAGAATCTGAAGACCTAAGGTTCTGAAGATACAATCTATAGATAAAAATATGAAAATCTGAGAATCTCAGAGAACATAAATCTGAGACTTTTTTAAAATTTGTAAGAATCAGAATCAATATATTTGAGAATTTGAGAATTTGGAAATATAAAAATCAGAAAATTTAGTAGTTTCAGAATGTAAGGATCTGAAAGTCTGGAGATCTGAGAATCTAAAAATCTGGGCATTTGAAAGCTGAAGATGTGAGAATCTGACGATTTGATGACTGGTGACTAAGAATCTGAAAATAAAAGTTTGAAATCTAAGAATCTGAGGATTTAAACATTTTAAAATTCGAGAATCGGATCTAAGAATTTGAAGATTTGAGAGCGAGGGAATTTAAGAATCTAGAGACACGAAATTGTGAAAATTTTGAAATTTGAGAATCTAAACATCTGAAAGTTTGTAGAGCTGACAATCTGCGAATCTGAAGATATAAGAATTCGAGAATTTGAGAACGTTTGTATCTGAAAATCTTAGGATCTAAAATTTTGAAGATACGAAAATCTGAGGATGTAAGGTTCTAAAAAGACGAGAATCTGAGAATCTGCAAATCTAAGTATTTAAGATTGTCTGAATCTGATGATTTGACATTTTTTTACTTAAAATTTAATTAAAATTTGGAAAATTTGAGGATCTAAATGTCCACAGATTCAGAAATGTAAAGATTTTAAAATCCAAGAACTTGAGAATTTATATATCTGAGTGTCTGTGTATTTATGGATCTTTTAATCTAAAGATGTAATAAGAATCTGAGGATATAAGAATCTGAAAATCCAGTACGAAATTTTAAAAATCTGAGAAGGTAAGGATCTGACGATCCAAGGATTTAATAATTTGCGAATCATATCTTAGTATCTTAGGATCTGAAAATTTAAACTTGAGAATCTAAAGATCTACAGATCCAAAAATCCGAAAATGTTAAAATCTAATAATTTTAGACTTAAGAATCTGCAGATGTAAAAATCTGGTAATTTGTAGATCTAGTAATATAAAGATTTAAGGTTCTGAGAATCTGAGAATCCAAGGACCTGAGCGCCAAATATAGTCAATTTTTTTTGGTTTTCATGAAAGTTGTTTGATTTTTCAAATTTTAGATCAATTTCAAAAATTCAAAAAGCTAGAAACCATAAAGGCTTCTAAAAATAAAAAAAAATGGAAAGTCACTAAGTTTCGCCTGATATTCAGTTTTCTATTTTTTTTTTAAATTTTTCATTCCTATTCTGAAATTTATCAATGATTTTTTGAATTATCATGAGCCTAGAAAGCCTTGAGATTTAAAATTGTGTTGGTAGCTCTGTTTGTGGTTAAAATAGCATTTTTAGGGCGCCGGAAAGTGAACGTTAAGCGTGGAAAAACTAATCAATGATAAAGTTACCAACTATAAAAAAATATATAAAAGGATCCTGAAGCGATCGAGGTTTCGAGGCTGAAAGTGAACTATCAAAAAGTGTCCAAAATTTAATTAGGCTCAAAAACAGATGATTTTAACCTTAGATCGTCATGAATAAGCCGAATTTTAGAAGCAACAGTTTTCACAGCGAAAAAAACCGTCGTATTTTGTGTTGCCTATAGGGCCCCGACGTCGCCATTTCGTCGTGGAATGCGGCATATAGCCCAGTGCCATTCGTGATTTGTGATTAAAGGAAAGTTCGAAGACGCTAGCATAAGAAAATCGTCGATTTTGTCGCAATCCACGTAGTTACTTATTCGTGTTTGAATTCCCACCCATCCAAATAATGCGAGATTTGTAGAGTAGTATTTGCACATCCCATTTAATATTCAGCATAAACAGCAGTAGCGCTCGTATATTATTGAGTTAACAGTTTTATTTACGGGTCTCGCTCTTCGCCACCCTCCCCGACCACCGAACCAAGCCAGCGACTCTGCAGTGAGATACGTCGTTAGTTATAGTTCGGCATGATTTAAGCGGGCCTTAATGGCCCAATAAATAGCGCCATTTCAATACACGACAACGATCATAGACGGGCGCAATACATTAGAAGCAAAATGGAAGAGGTCGAGGCGTACACAACGTCGTCTATAGTCGAGGTATCCAACATCCACACAGAGATAGCGCTGTTGGAGAGATATATGGTCCGCTCTGCTCCTCTGCTACTCCGCTCCTGAATCATTTCATAAATTCTGCCAGCTACTGCGAGTTCCTCCTGAATGTGTGTGTTTGTATATCTGATATTCCTTTCGAGTAACGAGCATTGTTTAAACGTGTATACATTAGCGACGGCCAGAGGCCGCTATCTACCGAACTCGTACAAGAGACGACACTTTGATTTCGTCCCGTTAACGATCATCCGAGGTGTGCATTTAGTCGAGCATTCCAATAAAATATGACAAATAAGCATGAAACCCGTTCGAACGACGTCGTGGGCACGGTAGCAGCCCCAAGTTCAACATCACGCAGGGCATTATCATAAACATCAAATAAATTAGTTCAGATAAATTAGTTGTCTCGCTTAAGTTTTATAATGACGTGAGATTTACAACGTACACATGTCCGGTCGGCGGGTTAAATATTGCCACCATTGTGATGTAAAGATGGCATCTATCGCACCTTCGGACCCCTACGGGACGTCCCATTCGTAAGTGTCCGCCGAGACCGAGAAAAATCGCCGGAGCGTTGAAAACAATACGCGAGTGGTGGGGGGACAATTAGCGATTAGTATATAAACGTAGCATCGCGGCTGAGTTAGTTCACAACAAGCAGCGCACCGATTAAGGCGGTGAAAAAATTCTTCAACTTTTGAACGATTTTGATGGAAACTATCGGAAATTTGCTTACTCTTAGTTTTTTGAATTTTTCGGTTTTCAATGAGAATCTAAAGATCTATGCACTTAAGTATCTGAAAAATTTGAGGATTTGACAATCTGAGAGAATCTAAGGTTCTAAACAAAAAATTTTAAATGTATGAAAATCTAAAAACTCGAAATATGAGATCTGAGAACCTAAAGATGCAATTTTGAAGATTTGAGGATCTGAAAGTTTAATCTGCGAATCTAAGATCTAAGAATCTGAAAATTTAAATATCGAATTCTTCAATCTTCTTCACCACCAGAAATTTTTTTGTATATTTTTATTTTATTTTACTTTACCTTTATTTTTAAACTACAAAGTTTCTGTTTTTTTTTTTAATTTGTAAAAATCAGAGAATCAGTATATTAGAAAATCTAAGTAAAATTTGGTAATTTCAGAATTTAAAGATCTGCAAGTCTGGAGTCTGAGAATCTAAAAATCTGTGCATTTGAGTATCTGAAGATGTGACGATCTCAGTGACTAAGGTTCTGAAAATTAAATCTTTAGATAAAGATATGAGAATCTGAAAAACTGAGGACGTGATAATCTAAAACTCCGAAAATTCGAGAGTATGAGATTTAAAAATCTGAGGATGCAATTTTGAAAATTTTGCAATTTGAGGAAATAAAGATCTGAAAGTTTAGAGATCTGACAATCTGCGAATCTGAAAATCTAAAGATCAAATTAATTTAAACTAACTGAATTTTTTTTGCTTACTCTTATTGTTTTGAATTTGAGTTTCGTAGAATTTTTAGATTTAATAAATATTCAGGTTATTCAGATTTTGACCTGAAGAATGTGAAAATCAGAATATTTGAGAATGAGTGGATCTGAGGATCTGGGGATATGAAATTGTAAGTATTTGTAAGAATCTGAGAATCAGTATATGCAAGAGTGAGTGGATCTGAGAATCTGACAATTTGAAGATCTAAGAATCTGAGTATTTGAGTGTCAAGTATGGTGAAATTTTCAGTTTCCATTTTGCACTAAGAATGTACCGTCATTTTCAAGGTTTGTCGTTTGTCTTTTTTAGAGCTGATATCAATTTTCGAATTATCACATTGAAACCACTTTTCTAAAATTTTTTTCCAGAAAAAAATAATGCTCTTTTTGTACTTTTGTCATTTCTAGTCAGAGATATGATTTTATTCAAATAATTAGGGCGATTTTTACATTTTTGCCAATTTTATTTAAGTGGTTCGAACGTGATAATTTTTGACGTTTTTGAAATTTTTGCAATATTTTATAAATTCCGGATATTACCAGCATCCGTTGCCGCGTAAAAAGAAGTATATTTGTGACTGTTCAAATATTAAGAATTTTTCAATATTTACACCCCCATTTTCAACAAAAAAAAAAAAATCAAAATCCATTAAATTTTAAAAAATATATATTAATAATTTTTGAAATGTTCTATCGATTTAGATGAAATTATACTGATTTATAGACTTGCGTATGTTTTTTTGGTCACAGTTAAAAAAAATTGATGATGAATGAAGAAAAAAATAAACAGATGACGTCATCACAAAAGCGATTTTTCGTTCTAAATTAATCAAGTATAGCTCAAATCTAATAAAATTCCACTCAATTTGGGAAAATCGCTCCAAGAACGTGATGTCATTTTCAAATTTTGACATTCACCTCTTTTCGAGTTGTTACTAATTTTTGAATAATGATCACATTGAAACCACTTTTTTTCAATTTTTTTTTTTTGTACTATCCAGTGTGCTTTGTATTTTATTTATTTTCAGTCAGACACACGATTGAAATCAAATAATTAGAGCGATTGCCAATTTTATTTAAATGGTCTGAATGTGAATAATCACATTTTTTTAGAAAAATTTAGTTTGTTTTGTAAATTGTAAATATGATTTCTTGCAATCACCCTTACAAATGTTTCACTTTACGGACGTAAAGATGCATTTTATTGACTCACCTGTCAAAATTCCTTTTATGGACCTTAATTTCTATTTTTTTTCTAAACGTTTACTTTATTTAGGTGGTTTGAATGTGATCATATGATTTTTTCAATTCTCGCACTGTTTCCTGAATTTTGACGATCACCAAGACCCCGTGAAAAGTAGAAGATAAATTTTAGGTTTTTTTTTTTATTTCGGTGTGATTTTTAGTTCCATTTAAAAAATTCAAGCTCGACCGCTTGAAAAATGAACCGATCTTTGGTTCTAGATCAGTAAATAGTATCCCAAATTTGCTAAAACTATCGGACCTCCGGCGAGCGTGAAAAATCGTAGTTGCGTTGAAAACAATAGTCGAGTGGTGGGGGTAGAATTAGCGACGAGTATATAAACGCATCGTGACGGCCCAGTTAGTTCACAACAAGCAGCGTAGCGCACCGATCTAGGTTGTTAATAAAATCCGCAAGTAAATGTGTCGGAAATGTAGATTTTTATTGACGAAGTCTGGTAAAGTGTGTCGATTGTAAAAGTTTTCCAACTAGTCGTAGGGAGGAAAATGCCATCCTTAGTGACGAGAGGACCTCTACGCGGTACATCTTAATAGAGACAGTCGTTCGAAAAATGTAAAGAATCTTTGTTTTCGCGTCCTGCAGCAAAACGGAGGCGAACAATACAACCGCTCTAAGAATTCCTGGATTTCCTCCAGGTGTGAATTACAAAGACCACAATAGCGGATGAACCGATAAATCAAGCGCTATAATAACCCAGTCGAAGCCCTAATTAACATTCAGCGTTCATTTAAATATTATTCGAATCTATTACGATCTTTTTATGCAAGGATACGGATCGTACACGCACACTTTTCTCTCCATCAATCATCACGTTTTTAATTAAACCCGAAAAAAGGAGTCAAAGACAAATAAACACATTAAACGAATGTGATGGTCATCGGAAAGATAGTGCTAGATAGAAAGGAGTTGTCCTGCGACAGATGTGAGTTCTGATGTCTCTGTCAGCTAAACTTGAGAGATATCCGAAGTGTGTCATATTGAAGTTTTGTTATTGGCGTTAGTTATTTGTTATGGTAGTTTCCAGAACTCGCACGAATCGATCGGGTTTATGTCTTCGGCAGAAACTATAAATATCCGCCGCAACTTTCTTTATGTCGTATATTTGTCAACGACGATGGTGGAGGAATAATGTTTCCCGGTGACCTTCTTTATTTAATTGTCTGAATTATGAAAACGTCGTCGTCGGCGTGATGGGAAATGTGATATTTGTCGTTGGGTTTGGCCTTTGACATATGCGTCGAGGCGGGGGTCATCATGAGACTCCCACAAATATCATTACTTAACTTCAAGAAGACGCACGGAGGGGAGAGGTGACTTCCGTGAAATCTATAGGGCACAACGAATAATTAATTTCTGACTTAACATTTACAAAGTGCCATCAGACGGACGACAGAAACGAAGAAATTTATTCAAGAAATAACACTTTATTACTTTGAATGAAACAACGGTTTACGACTGGTCGATGACACCGGCGAAAAATAAATTAGAAAGGGCGGAAATTTGCAGGATTTGAGAAATTCTTGCGAAATCTGCGGCAGGAAAAAATGTGCAACAGGATGACTTCTCGTGGTTCCAAAAATGCCAAAATTAAAATTAAATTAAAAAGAAATCCTAAAAATTCGAAAGGACAAAATGGAAAAAATTGGGCGTAATAATAAGGAAAAGTTCTAATTGTGACAAAAATTCCAAGTTTTATAAAAAGCAGAAATTACAGAAAATTACGAAAGTCAAAAATCCAAATCTTGAGAAACTGATTTTGAAAAATTGTTTATTGAGATTTTGAAAACTCTTCTCAAAATAGAAACTATTTGAAGTACTTTTGGTACCCTTCAAATTTTTTAATTTTAGAAGATTTATAGATACTAAAAAAATTAAGCTGATTTTTCCAAAATTGTTTATAAAATTTCGAATTTGCCAAAAAATGTTTTCTCTTCTCTGAGGAATCCAAAAATTATAAAAAACCTGAAAAAAATTGGTGCAAAAAGAGTGTGAAAATCACTCTCAACATAAATAAAAGTTTGTATAAAATTTTATTGAAATTGTTGGCGTTAAAACTTTTCCACAATTTTCGGAAGTCATTTTTGCCCCCCAAAAAATAAAAAAATCGTTTTTACGTAGAGTTATTGTTGAAATTGTTAATTTTTTTTTCTTTTAGAAATATTTTTAACTCTTTTGAGACATTAACTTAGAATGTTTTATAAAAACGGAATTTTTTGGCGCCAAAAGTGAGCTGTTTAGGTACTCCAAAAAATTTTGATTTCTGAAAGAATTGTAAAATTTTGAACCAGTTTTAATAAATTTTGGCAAAATCGGTTCCGTTTTGGAGAAGCCTCTTTTATAATGGTTTGCACTTGATTTCGGCATAAAAAATTTCGGTTTGTAGTACAATTTTGATTTGGGAAATTTTGATCCGTTTCTAAAAAGTAACAAATATTTTTGAAACTTGTTATTAATATTTTTCTGTTCAGGTGAATTTAAAACTCTAGTACTAGTAATATAAAAAATGAAAAATTAAAATTATTAAAAAACTTCCAGAAAAAAAGCCCCAAATTTTAAATATCAGAAAAACTTAAAAATTAAAAAAAAAATCACTCAACATAAAGTGAAATATATTTTTTTTTAATTCGTTGGAAACAAACCTTCTTATAATTAATAATTTTCGAAAAAGTCTGTAGTTATCCAAATTTCTAACTAATCTGGCGTAGATGTTGTATCCAAAAAAATTCGTATTTATTTCGAACAATTCTTGGAATTTTATTTTTTTTATAAATATTTTAGCCTTTTGAAGGAACGTTAAATTTAGTAAAAAAAGTGTAAAAATAAATTACAGTATGTGCTTCCAAAAAATAAAACTATGACATTTTGTCTTTAAACAAGTCTATTTTTCAAAAAATTTTTTTTTTGATTTTTATCAAATTTGGTTTATAGCAACGATTTTTTAAGTCAAAAGTGAGTTTTTGATTACTCCAAAAAAATTTGAGCTTTAAAGGCTCTCTCGAACGAACAGTTGGATTATTGCGTAACAAATAAGAGTAAAATAAAAATCAAAAAACTCAGAATCTACAGAAAGTTCCAAACTCAAAAAATCTGAATTTTGAGAAACTGAAACTTTTGGAAAATTAACCTGAAAAGTTCTTGAGATTCCAAAAAATATTTTTACAATAAAAAACAATATAAATAATACACAGATTTTTAAATTCTAAGAACGAAAAGTATTTTTGAAAATTTCAAAATGTTTTGGTTTCGTAAAACTCTCAAATTTTGATTCAATTTTAATAAATTTGACTGAAAATGGATTTTGCAAAATCGCTCCAATTTTTAAGGAGCGAGCCTCTTTCTGAAGCAATTTAATTGTTTTCGACACAAAAATTTAGAAAATTTTCCTTTCATACTTTTTTTGATCCGTTTTTAGAAAAGTTAAATTATTTTTGAAACTTCTCGGCATTTTCATTTAATCTTGGTTAGATTGACTCTATCGACATGACTAATTTATTTTAGGTTGTCTTTTAGAAATATAAAAAAAATACATGAAACTAAAAGTAGTTTCATAGTCAAACGTCAACATTTAAAAAAAAACTATCAGATTTGTTATACAAAAATTCGAATGATAATTTTGACACATTTGACATTTTGACAAAATATCACTAACTGGAAAAAAGCAATTGTTTTTGCAGATTGTAGCTTTTATCCATTTTAAACTTTTCCACTCGGGGCAAATATGACACTTTTACCTCTCATTACATAAATAACGACAAATTTAAAAAAAGTGTCGAGTAGAAAAAAAAAACTGTTAATTTAAGCAAACTCGGAGAGCGAAGCGAGCAGATTTCTTCTATCGGGGCGCAGTTCGGGCTCCACAAAAGTCAAATTTTTGTAGAGAAAAAGCGAAAATTTTGCAGTTTCGTTTACGTACTGATTTACGAGAAACGCACCTTCGCTCAGGTTGTTTACCAATAGCTTATTAACTGTAATTGCAAAGTGTAAGTGTTTCGGAGTCAATAATTCCTCGCCAAACTTTTATCGTCTTTCCATACAATTATTACTTTGAATAAATTACTGTTGACTATAAACTGCACCTTAAGATTACCAAGTGTCAGTTATGGTGAAATACGCACCGAAGGTGTTTCGAATTTTTCCAATTCTCATCATCAAGAATTTTTCCCTCGTGAACAACAAAAATGCCCACCTGTCTATGGGAGGTGCAAACTTAAACAATTCAATAGCAAGTTTAAGCAATAAACAATTTCGTGATCGGTTCAGCCCAAGTATTTTTGTGCTGTTGTGCAATTAGTTAAGTAGCGTTGATAAGAAAGTCTGTAGTCTTTGTGGTTACGCTCGGATAAGTGGTGATAGTAAATCACTTAAGACTCGGAGTTTCGCCATGGACGGTCAAACAGTACGAGAAGAAGCAGTAACGAATAGCCGACCAGTTCTAAGGATTTAATTTGATCAGTGCGGACATCCAGATTCATAGCGCCATTACGGGCATGATCTACGGCCCTTTTACTACCAGCCTGCTGCCGCAATTCAAGACGCCATGGACGAGATGAAGAAAGAGACCGTTCCGACGCCGCTCCTCGATGTGGGACAAAATCGACAAAAAACAACCCGACGATGAGTTCATCCGAGAACGCCGACGCTGATAACAAAAATTCCTACAAATTGGGCTCCCTTTTTTTAAATAATTAAGAATGTACGAGTATCTCTGGTCTGAAACTATCGCGAAACTCTCGACTCTTTTTCGTCGTGTCATTTCCAAAACTCCAAAGTTCCAGCGTCGAAGTTATTTTGTTCATTTAGAGCAATCAAGTCCTCACAATCAAGCTCAGTGTTTGGTTATTTCGTCGACACTTTTGTCAATACAGTGTCGGCCATAAAGACCACTCGTGTCATTGCGAATCGCGAAACTTTTCTCCGACAGTTTGTGTGTTCGTTGATTAAAAAATCTCATCAGGTCATGGCCGACGTTCAGGTAAAATTTCGGCCCGAAAGTGGCAATTAAAACGGCGATTAAGAAATTTATCTGAAGAGAAACGCCTCGTCACAAATCAAACCGCTTCTGATATAAATCACGGCATTGATTTGATGTTATTATCTGGTAGACCTTGTGAAAAGCAAGTGTGACGAACTCTTTGATTTATGTGCGACATAAACAAAGAGCAGGTACAATGTAGAGAGCATTCATCAATTTTCGGTCGGATGTCGGTGATTTTGAGGAGTTTTTTAATGCGTTTGTGCTGTTCGAACGTGGAAATCTCCTTGAGGTCTTCGAGAAGTGGGATTTTTATTTATCAATTACATGGACGCGAGGTGATTCGAAGGTTGACTGAGATTCTTAAACAAGACGGAAATTTTTTCATTCGGAGTGTCTTTGAGCGAGCGAAGCGAGATTTTGATGCAACGGGGCGCAGCTCGGGCACGAGACTAGTGACCGACTTTTTAATTTTTTACAACATAAACAACAAGGCTCGAGGTATGCCTAGTGCGAGCGAAGCGAGCGTTACAAGTTTAACGAATCATAAGATAATAATAATATTAATAATAATGATAAAAATAATAATAAGATTGTTAACTAAAATGCTACTACTCTTTGAGATATCTTCATAATTTCTGAGTTTCTGAAGTAGATTTATTAATGGAAAGTTCAGATACCAAAAGCTCCTCGATGACGATTAGGTTTTGACCTTCGAAAATGTACAATTCTTTTGAAACAAATAAAGTCGATTTTTTGATCTAGATCAATTAAGGATATCTCAAAACTAATGAAATTCGATCCAATGTGTGGAAATTGCTTCAGAAATGTAACGTCGTCTTCAGACTTTGTCGTGTGCTCTTTTTAAAGTTCCGTCATTTTTTTAATAATGATCACATTGAAACCACTTTTTTTGTGTTTTTGAAAAAGTTTTGTTTTCTTTATGATAATTGCTACGTCTGGTTAAAAATTCGTATCCAGTTAATTTTTTAGCGCAATTGTTTGCATTTTTGTCAAGTTTTTTAAGCGGTTTGAATGTGATCTAAAATCTTTTCTGAATTTTTTTTGGGGCGCCAATAGCAATAGGTTTGAAAAATTTAATGTTTTTTAATACCTTAAAAAATATTCGTATCTTCTCAAATTTTTGGCTGATTTAGATAAAATTTCACAAATTTGAATTAAAAAAAAATGTTTGAACGACAAAACTACGAAAAAAATCTCATAATTCCGAGTATGCAGATTTTTGCGTGAACTTTGCGCGCTTTATAATTTTCGAATTTCTGAACTAGTCAACATCTGTAGCTATTTGTAGCAGTTCGTTGTATCGGCGAAGCAGCATCATCGCATAAATCTCTTCGTCTCCGCAGCAGGAATTTTTGAGCCCGTGTGAATTTTCCTGGTCGGTACCATTTAGCCCATCCCACTTTCCTTAAAGGGAATCGTTTCTCGTGTCGCGCATTAATCCGTGTTTCCTCAGCAGAAGCAGGAGCAGCAGGAGCAACATCCCATGCACACATAAGCGACATAACCGGTGACATGTATTGTATTCAAATTATAGGTCGTGACTAGCTGTAAGTCGCATGCGCAGATATGGATTTGTTTATCGCCGAGCAGCGACATAAATGACTGGTCGCTGACAGATCTATGGACCGCCTGAAACGAAACCGTATCTAAGAATTCTTATCTCAAGATCGGTGCTCCCGATGGAAGCTTTTTTCGGGAGAGAAAGTCGGCGGTCGGGGATGAGTCGAGGCCATGTGTCACAGCTAGTGGAGTAGTGGAGACGCCGTTACGCCGTCGAGTCGGCCCTGGTTGAGGGGTGTTTTCTAAATGTTTGTCGTTAATTCATCATAATGATTCATATGCGTTTGAGACTGGGACCCGTTTTTACACCCCGAATGTTAAGGGTGTAAATTATAAGTTTAAGACAGATAGTCAATAATATTCGCGCACACATTTCGGGGCCGTCCTCATTTTACTACATATATTATTCCGCTTCAACTTTTCCCGATTTGGCGGCGGAACTTCGACTGACTGGACGAACGTTTCTAATAAAAACTTTCAAAAATCACGACGAAAAAAAAAAGGGTGATATACAGGGAAAAAGAGAGGACCAAGAACCGCCCCCTGTGGCACTCCGAACACGTTTCTGTCTTTCGTGATTAAAAATAATTAGCTCCTTCTTGTCCATCCTCGGCTCGATCTTTGCATAAAAATTTAATATTACATCATTTTCCGTCGCCGCACGCTAAACTTTGAAGAATCAGAAAAACAAAAATGAAGTGATATACTAGAAAAAAGAGGGGACCACAAACTGGCCCCTGTGGTACTCCAAATACAAAATACTCGTCAGCATAAAGTCGATTTTTTGCTCTAGATCAACAACAGATGACTCGGAACTGATAAAATTCGATCCAATTTGTGGAAACTGCTCCAGGAATGTAACGTCGTCCTTAGACTTTGTCGTGTGCTCTTTGTAAATTTTCGTCATTTTTTTTTTTAATAATGATCACATTGAAACCACTCACTTTTTTTTTGCTTTTCTCAAAAGAATTTTGATTTGTTCTGTATGGTTGCTACTTTTAGTTAAAAGTACGGTTCCGTTGAAATATTTAACGCAATTGTTTGCATTTTTTTCAATTTTATTTAAGTGGTTTGAATGTGATCTTATGAAAATAGAGTTAGATCTATAAAACAATGAGAAAAAAATGTTCGTATCACCACAAAATTTGTTTTTGGAGCCAAATATCACCAAATTATTAGCTCAAAACTAAAAAAACGCTATAGAATTTTGTAGAAATTGCTCCATTTTCAAACTTTGTCGCCTGTTCTTGTTAAGATATTTTGAATTTTGATATAATAATCAAATTTAAATCATTTTTTTCAAATTTTGTCGTGTTCTTTTCTTTAAACGAATTTCGATTTTTCAAGTTCATAAATCGGCGATCAAATTAGGTAGATCTTTACAGATTTCTACGTACCTTTTTAGGCCTATCAAAAAAAATGGGTTTGACCATCAAAATAAGAAAAAAATCACATTGTTCTTGGTCGGTTTTCCTTTTTAAGATATTATCTATCAATTTTTTATTTTATTTTTTTAGGAAGAGAGTTTTTTCAACATTGTAATCATGGCTACAAGTTTTTTCGTTTAATTGACGTCGGAAAATCTAAGAATCCGAGTTTTACTGCTCCGTTCCACAAACGACAAACTCCCATAAAAAAATTTTTGGGCGTCAACTCTACAAACGTTTACTTTACAGACTCATTTGCGGCCGTAAAGTTGAATTTTTATTAACTCATTTTTCTTAATACTCTATAAACTGAACCTGTTTTTTATATTTTACATCTTACATTTCTCAAGTATCTAGGGTGAAGTGCGCATTATTGCAAACTGGATTTAAGTGGTTTGAATGTGATTATGTGATATTTTATTATTATTAGTATTTTTAAAATCACTTTTTTAACTAAAAATAATTTAGATTTTTTTTTTGCAATCTCATCTCGATCACTGAAACTAGAAAATCCAAGAAACCGTGCCTTCTCGGGTGTCAACTCAATAAATCTTTACAGACTCTTTTGCGGCCGTAAAGACGAATTTTATTGACTCACTTTACATTTCATACGTTTTTTTTTAGTATTTTGATTGTCTCTGCAAGAAAGTGGCATACAGATAAAAAGAGAGGACCTAGAACATGTGCTTGTGGTAGTCCTCGGACGTTTTTTCCTCATTGATTAAAAATAATCAGGGCTTCTCCTCCATCCCCGGCTCGATCCTCGCATAAAAACTTAACACTTACATAATTCTCTCTCGCCGCGCGATATTATCTCATATTTAGAAGGCAGCTTTCGTAACAATAGAGATTTATACGGTGGCGTTAATGAAAGTTAGGTATTAAAAAGACGGTGTATGTCAGCGCCCGCCCTCTGGTGGCGGCCGATTTTATGCCAGCCATCGTTAAATATTAAACCTGTGCCCGAGTGATAAGTGCTCGTCGCCACTTACTGCTTGAATTAACGCCGCCACGATCGCCTAGATCTCCCGAAAGATACTTAACAGAATTACGGCGGTGCGTGCTTTTTTGACTAATTTCCAACGAAGCTTTCGCTCACACAACACGATCGTAAAAGTTGAGCGCGATAATTGCCGAGCTTCGGAAGATATTTACGACAAAATTTGAAACATTGAGGGAGCAAGGTTTGAGCCCGGGGGAAGCCCGCGCGATCCAATTTAAAAAATACAATCAAGTTATCGTATGACTCGTTTTCCCCCGCGTTTGTGCCAATTACCCCGTTATCAAAAACACGAGTCGTCGCAAATGCAGATGTAAACATTCGCATGAATCACGCTTGATGCGACACCCACTTCATAACATTTTATGCAGTTCGACAGAATATGCGCTGGTACGGCTTCAACGACCCGGTATTTACAGAGACAGATATGCATAAATAATTCCAAACAAGAAGTCATTTATGTCAAACTCGTTGCAATTTGCATACGAATCGCTCGAAATTGAGTGTATTATTCGAAGTGTGCTTTATTGAAACAACGTTGCATTTTTACTCGACCAGCCAATTGTTTCGTTACTACTTTGTTTCGACACGATAAATAAACGCCCAACGACCAAACAAGACACTCATTCGCTTTCTTTGCCCATAAACAAATTAAATTTCGCATTCCGATCAATCAAGTTAATATTATCGGCTCTTCCGATAAGCTCTTTTGTGTTCAGGAATGTTCGATTGGCGATTATTTACCGGGAAACAATGGAAGGCACAAATATTTCATTAGAATATAGAAGGATAACATAAATAAACGCCCTTCCATGCCTTCTAAGCTCGAATGCCATCACGGGATTTTAAAATATTGGCACGTGGAATTATTGACTCTGCCCACCTCTGATGGCGACTTATTATCGGCCGATCCCAACTCAACGAGATGTAACGTAGGTACATCCAACGTCTATTTTTTCGTACTAGGCCAATAAACACTTTTTTTACGCGATTTCGTTACAATAAATACTAATTTATGAAGTTCCTTCCTTATCGACCGCCCCTCTTTAATTTTTTTTCCTCCGGGTCAGCTTAAAGTTTCGTTGGTAAATTTCGCCTGGTTCGGACAGAACCGCCGACTTGACTGAATTATGGCATACACAATTTATGAACATTTGTAATCCTATTCAAGGTTTTATGCAGATATTACTCAGTCAAGCAAGGAATATGAGTTTATCAAGCTTTCAGACGTAAATCATTGCCCCGCAGAGTTTATCTGTAAATTGCACTTTCCAACCGGCAGTAGGAACGTCCTACGAAGACTACAACGACAGAGGGGAGGGGGCGGCGGCGGTGGCGTGCTCGTCGCACAAATCATTGCGAATTTCCAAACTGCACGACGAAGTGAAACAATTCTAGGTTGCTTCCTGAAGGGAGGGGGACAAAAAAAACAGATGTCGTGTCGGGTTTTTTATGTAACGAGGCCGGAAAGAAAACGATTTTTTGACGAGAAAAATGTAAGATGAAAATAGTGGTGAACCGGCTCGCAAGGACCAGTAACAAATGAAGGCGTTGACACGACGTGTACGATACGCCAACTTCGCTGCAATGAATTGACGAGAGTTGAGCATACTTGGAATTCCATTGATTTGTGTTATTTTTACCGACAGATGATGGGACAGTGACCAGTGACCAATAATTGTACCAGTAAACCACCAAATATTGGCCAAGCACACCCGTCGTCTGAGCTCGGATTAAGAAATTGAGGTTCAGGCCATAAATACACTTTAACAGATGAGTTCATAAAATTCTTCTTTACGGCCGCAAAAGAGTCCGTAACGTCAACGTTGGCGCCCAGGATTTTTTTATGAGAGTTTGTCGTTTGTGGAACGAAAGAGTCAAACTCGAATTCTTGGATTTCTTAATTTCAGTGGCCGAGTTCAATTAAATGAAAAATTTTTCAAAAAAAATCAAATTTGTGGTTCAAACATTAAAGTAAAGAATTTAAATATAATAAATATTTTTTAATTAATATGTTTTTTAAATTTAAGAAATTTTTTAAAATTGTTCTTAGGTCAACTTACAGAACATTTTAAAAAAAAATTAAACAGAAATCAAATTCAAAGTTTTTCGTTGGGACCAAAAAATAACACGAAAATTTGGAATTTAGTAAAATTCCATTCAAATCAAAAAATTAAAAGAATGAAAATTTTCTTACTGCATAAATATACTATGAAACTCGAGGTTTCTTGGTGTTTGAAGCTAGCAAATATTCTTTTTTTTACGTGACAACGGATACTGGTGACATGTGAAATTTAGAAAAAAGTGCAAAAATTAAAAAAAAACTGTTATGATTACATTTAGACCATTTAAATAAAATTGCCAAAAATACAAACAATCGCCTTAATTATTTGAATGTAGTGGCATGCATGTCTTGAATCAAAAAAAAAAAAAATACAAAAAAAACCCAATTTTCTGTTGAAAAAAAAATTTAAAAAAGTGGTTTCAATGTGATCATTATTCAAAAATAATAACTAAATACATTAAAAGGAATATTATCAGATTTAAGTTATAATTAATTAATTTAGAACAATAAATTGTTTTTATGGTCACGTCATTGTGTTAATTTTTTCCTCTTTTAGTTACATATTTTTTTTAACTAACACAAAAAAAATGAAAATCAGTAAAATTCTATCCGAACTGGTTAAGTTTCGTAAATGTGTTTACGTAGAAGAAAAGCGAAATTTAGAAAATTGAAAGATTTCTAAAAAAAAGAAAAAAAATTGTGAAAAGTGGTTTCAATGTGATCATTATTTCTAACTTGATAAATTAAAAAAAGCAACATACGAAATCTAAAAATGACATTAAATTCCTGAAAAAATTTGCACAAACTAACACAATTTTGTCAGATTTGGGCTAGAATTAATCGATCTAGAGCATCAAATTAATTGTTAGTGAAGTAAATTTTTTTTTTGATTTTTGTTGCTCAAACCCGAATCTTCTTAAGAAATTCGAAAATTTAGGAAAAGTTTTTAGTTTACAATATTATTATTATTATTATTATTATTATTATTGTTATTATTATTATTATTATTATTATTATTATTATTGTTATTTTTTCATTAGATGCTGTAGTTACAACGCCCGAACTGCACCCCGTTACAAGAAAATTTTGTCTCGCTTGCTAAAGATTTAACCCAAATTTTTCTAGTTTTCAGTAAGAACGGAGAGGAAGGCGGCGGTGTCATACTCATCACAGAAACTCGAAAGTGAACCAATTTCCAGTGAAAGTAGTGTAATTTTTTCCGTCGGTTGTAAATAACCGAAATCCTCGTCGTTTTTGGCATCGCCCGTTCCACCCGCTCCCCGTCAAAGCTAATGCATTTAGGCACTTGTTTTGACAGGCAAACTTTCAATCACTGTCAGTCAGCCAATCAATCGTCCTTTGATGCCGTAGATGCGAATGATGAATCCTCGGCTCCTTTCCTTTGCAACACCTGACAAATGTGATTGATCGGAATCGATCGTCGAAAGAAGAAATAATTCGTCGCAGGTAGAAAGAAACGTGTTCGTCTTTCTCCTCCTCCTCTCTCCACTCTCATTCCGTGACCGATGATCCGGGAATCCCTGGACATCATCAACGCGGTCCCTGCTCGCTTCAATCTCAATTTTCCAAGAGTAGTTATGGGGGATAACTGACGAGGAGCATGACTGGTGCAGTGGCGGAGTGTGGTTGGCCGTGTAATCCACGGATCGGCCCGAATAAGTCTTCATCTGGCTGTACTTAGGCCGTGATTTGTTTCTGTTGATGTGTTTGAAGTTTTAGGGCCTCAGTGCGAGGATTTGCCGCCAGGATTTAGAAGGGTTGATGATGAGGATGTGTGGCAGCTTTCACTGACTCCTTCCACAAATACAAGCTCTGTCAGGGTTGATGGAGTTTTATTATGGGCTCGCACCTGATATATTACCGAGACGTTTCACAGAGAAAAGCACTTTTTTCGAACATCTGCCCGCTTAAATATTCGCAATTAAGGACATTCGCTCCGTAATTTACGTCGGTCCTCGCAATGAAGAAAATCATGTTCCCCTCCGTATAAAATTACAAAACAAGCCGTCATCCGAATATAAAGAACGAGCGCACAGGGTTTGATAATGAAGTAATGTAAAGTTTTAAGTGGACACTGGCCTGCACGGAATCGCGTCCCAAAAAACCCGCCATATGGCGCAAATTGCGAAAGGTCCGAGCACGGAGGGCCATAATCGTCGACCGGAAACCTTATAAACAAAATTGCAGATGACAAAAATTAACCATAGTTAAATGCGTTCGGTAATGAGACTAAACTGAAAGTGTGTCCGCAATTGCAGAGCCTGCTGGACTCGGTCATAACATGAATTCCAATTTTCAAATCCGGATCGTGGAGCGTGGACGAAACGATGGGAATTAACGAGGGCGAGAGAGAAACAAACAGAAGACGTGCATCTCGGATTTATGCCTAATGAAAAAGATAATTTCGAACGGGTTAGGACTTAATAAAAATAAACAGGCGGAGAGATGGCGCTAATTTCCCCCCAAAAAAAAAGTGATCCGAATAAGCCACCGACGACAGACCTATCGACGTTTTCTCGGCTCGCACTTGATAACAGCGGGTTGAAGAGGGATCCAGGTCTGGCAACCACACGCGCGATATATTCCAGATTAATTAAAGCAACATCACACTATCAACGCGGAGATCTGCGCTGTCGTAATAACTTTATAATTTAGTGCAGTTTAGGCAGTAGCGCGCCATATCCTCGACCCTTTCTTCGGCCGAATTACAGACGATACTCTCTCTAACTTGCCGTCTCATACATAATAGATTGCTTACATTTTACTCTCCGACTCACCTTAAGGTGTTATCTTCGGTTCGCTAGATAAGGCCGGAGATCAGAAGGTTAAGCAACATTAACTGTTTATTGCAATTTATTGGGCTAATTTATTGCGCAAGTTCGCTCACACTCCGGCAAGAACTGCCTCTAACTGTTATTTTGACGCGGATAATTTACATGCCATAATTACTGGCGGCTGAATCTATTAGACGAATTCGTCGGATGTTCCGACATTTTTACGCCCGCTCCCATTCAACCGAGCGAGGAACGCAAAAAAGAACAAGAGAGAAAGTGCGGCTTCGACGGTTAAAGGTCAAGGATCTAACGTGGATTTCAACATTTCTATTCCAAAAAGAATAAATCATGAGAATTTTGTTTATCAGAACGAAAATTTTCATGTTGGCCCGGCGCATCCGCCATTTTTGCGGGTGTTTACTAAGAAGGGCTTTTTACGCTTCTAAAGAAGCAAAAACGGGTGTTATTTGTCGTCGCGGTTTCCGAAATGTTTGCCTTTTGCAGTAAAAAACGGTTGCTTGGTGTTGCAGTAGCCGTCATCCATTTTTAGATCGGATTTGCAAAAAAAAACGGGAACTGTGTTCCAAACACCGAGACGTATTTTGCCTAATTTTTTTTATAATGTTAATTTTAGACATTAATCTGTCCAAGAAATTTACAAATTTTCCAAGTACTTAGAAATTTTAGGCTTCTAGATTTCCATCTCTGCAATACAAATTCCCAATACAATTTTTTTCAGGCATCACTTTTTGTTTTTTTTTTTTTACTAGGTTTTTTGTTAGCAATTCATCTATTGAGGCTTCAAATTTAATTTTTATTATTTCAGATTTGTCAAATTTTTCAATTTTTTTTATTCACTTTTAAGATATTTTTACATTACTGGGTTCTTCAAGTTTATCAGATTTTAGTCTTTTTAGTTTTTAAGATTAAAGTTTACAACATTAGACATGTTAGTTATTATTATAGTTATTTTTAGTACATTTTTAAATATACATATAATGTCTTTTTCTTTAGGCTTTAAAATTTAACTAAAATTTCTTAGGTTTGTAAAATAATAATGATTTACTGTTTTTGGATCGATAATTATACATGCATCCTAGTTGGCGTAAATTGTAGACATTATTCTAGCTATTCTAGTTGTCTTCTTGTTCTTGTGTACTATATTTAACATTTTTTTTTAGTTCCGTTATTTTTTTATTTTTTAGTTTCGTAAAACAAAATAAAAAAGTTTAGTAAATTTTAGGCCTCGGAAATCTAGAAATATTCCAAGTTTTTTCAATTGGTACTTTTTTTTCTAACTTTAAAACTTATGTTAAAAAAATTTAGACTTCTAGGCTTCCATCTCTGCAATGCAAAATCTCAATATACTTTTTTTTGCTGAGTTTTTTGTTTTTTTTTTGAATCCTCTATCTACTGAGGCTTTGAAATTAATTTCCGTTTTTAAATATTTTTATTTTTTTCAAATTTGTTGAAATTTTTCATGTTTTTTATTTACTTTTATTGGATCCTTCAGGTTTCTTAGATTCTAGTAACTAACTTAAAACACTTCGAGATTATTTTTTTCTTTCTAACATTTACGTATAAATATTTCGCGCTTTCAAGTTTTTTTGAATTGTAGACATTATTCTTGTTATTTTTTTGTAGTATTAAATTTAGCAGTTTTTCTGGTTTCGTTTAATTTTTATTTTTTAACTTCTTAAAATAAAATCGCCGAGTTTAATAAATTCTAGACATTAGAAATCTAATCTAATTTAAAAAGTCCAAAAAGACAAAAATTATATAAAAAAAATCTCGTAAAGATTCTAAAATCTGAGTCTGTTACAATGAAATAGCTACAGTCCACCAAAACTAAAAATCTTTAAAAAAGCCTAAGTAATCGTTTCCTGTCAAAAAACCTAAAGAATAAATAAACAGAGAAGGAAGGAATGATAAACATAAGAAATGTTAAAATAGAAAAAAAAAAATATGAGTGACGTCGTCGATGTCCTCAAACCTAACGTCTCTTGTATTGGCATGAATGAGACAACCTAGATCCTAAATGGTGACGAAAAAAAAAATCCAAATAAGAATTAATAATTTGGTGGATGCCCCTGAATAGAACAAACTGCAGTTTCGTTGTCCATAGAAACATCTCCCAGGAATTTGAGTATTTATTTTAAAAAATGATAGGCGCGCCGGGCAACAATTTCTATCTTGTTTGTCCCCAAATATGAGAGCGACTTCTTCGTCGTCCGTCGAGACGTCCCCCGAGACCTCGCGCTCTTCTTCGCCACCAAAATACCACAGATTAATTACACCCGTCATCCCCCATTACTCCTCCAAGAATAAACGATATTTAACAATTAAAAGTGACACATATAATTCGAGATATTCACCCTCTCGAGTGGACATCCCGACGTTAATTACAGCGACACACGTCTTTTCTATTTTTCCCCGGCTCGGTCGTGAAAGCGCGTCGTTACCCGGTCGGTGTTACAAATGGCAGCGGGAGTTAATGTGAAGTAATGAATACATTCTACAACATTATGGTTTGGATTATACACCAACTATCAAGTTCGGCTCCCGACGACATCAATCTAGCGCCCTCTGAGCCCTCGTTCTCTCCACTCTCTTCGTCAGCGGCGGTGCGTTCACATGTACACGACTTTGATACCGACTCATCCCCACATTATCCATGCTAATGTATTCATACGGCTTCGAATTAACGACCGATGTAATTGTTGCTCGTAGGTCTCATTATCGGGATCCTACTGTAACTCGTTTTTTTTTTCTTCATTATGGAACTAATTTGTTTCTCGTCGTCTTCTCTGGGATGTTGAGTAAAGTCTGCTAGTTCCACTCATCCGTTCGGCGAAATTGACAGCCCGTGTAAAATCTCCGCTTGGCAGGCACGTATTAAGTAGATATCTGTGTAATTTATGTGGGACGCGGAATGAAGGGCCTCAGTTCCTGTAATATATTCAAACATTAGTCCCACTAATGTCTGGCAGAATGTTTGACTGCGGATCCCAGCTAAGCCAAGTCGACTCGGAATGAGTCCAAAGCCCGCACAGATACACGAGCTTGACGTCGCAGAGGTGACATCTAGCGCAATTCTAATCCTCTTAATGGCCACGTGATAACCCTGATTACTTTAATTGGCGCCTCTTCCGCCAGACAGGCATAAATTCCGTGATGGATTCCGCATAGCAATGACGGCCGTCTTTGAGGAAATTTTAGTCATTGACCTTAAGACGATTCGAGTTTTGGACAAAAATTCATAGAAAACTTACAAATTCTTTGGCAACGCGAGCGAATTCTATGTACTTTTTTTCATATTTTTTTAAATTTCTTTTTTATTTTTTATTTTTTTGTTTTTAATGTATAAGTTGTCAGGTTCGTAGCTATTTTCAGTTTATTAAATTCTCAGGTACTTATTGTCTCAAGTTTACAGATTCTCGCTGTCTTTACATTTGAAATCTACGTTCTATGTTATCTCATTAGCTTCCAAATTAACGAAACTAGAATTAAAAACATCAAAAATTCAGCTTCTCATATTTTAGAACAAATAATATAAAAAATGTTTTTTTTTTGCGGCGTTACATTTGCAGTCTAGATTCTTGGTAATTTCATTTGGATTTAAATAGAAGAAGCTAAGCCTGAAAACATCAAAGACGCAGTTTCCTAAATTATCAAAAAAATAAGGTGATAATTATCCCGGCGCATCCACCAAATTCTCGTTTTAGTTTTTACTTGTTTTTTCTTTTGGTGTCACGTTTGCAGTCTAGGTTTTAAGTAATCTTATTTGTTCCTAAATATAAGAAGCTAGATCTAAAGACATCAAAGACGCAGCTTCCTAAATTATTAGAATAAAAGATGAGTTTCCCGGCGCATCCACCAAATTTTTACCACAAATTTTATTTGGATTTGTACTAATGACGTTTTTAGATTTTTCTTAGCCATTTAGAGTCTCAGATATTTAAGAAGTTTCCTTTGATTTTAGGTTCTTAATTTCTCACATTTTTAGATTTTTAGGTTTTCAAGTTTTCACTTTTTTTTTGAATTGCAAGCTTAACTTCTTAGATTTTTAATTTTCTTTCATTTCCAGACTCTCAATCTTGTGCGGTTTTTCTTTAAATTTTCTTATTCCTAAAATGCCAGTTTCTTGCATTTTTTTCTCCTCCTCACAACTTTTCATCTTCATTTTCAGATTTTTTTGTGTCAAACATATTGAAACTGTAAAGTTTTCATGTTCTCAGTTTCTTAGTTCGTTAGTTATTTCTTCATTATTTGGGAACAAATGAGGTAAAAAATGAATCCGGCGCATCCACCAAATCGTCGTAATTCCTTCTTGGATTTTTCCCGCCGCCACATTTGCGTAAAAATCGCGCCCGCCACGTTATCGTCCCCGTCGGTATTGTCGGTTTTATCGTCGGTTTAATTTTAATTTCCGGTGTCAGATGCATATTGGCAGAAGCGTTTAAAATTCATTGAATTTTTCTCGGTGGCGCGTAATTTTTTGGGATCGTTCCGAAAAGGGCGCAACAGGTGAAGTTGAACGAAGACGGCGGCAAGCAAGCAACTTAACGCTGTACGTTCTACCCTCCAACTTTTTATTCTTGCAAGGAGACGGAGGGACGCGGGAGACGGCTTGCCGCCGCCGAACGCCGCTCCCGGAAGAGAAAAATTGGAAGACTTGTCGGAACAGAGTGCATAGGCCACGAAAAACTCGACTAACGTTACTAAGTGAGCTGTCATGATACCGCGTCGAGATCAACAGTTTATTCCGCCGTCGGCGTCGGGGGCGGCGCGAATCTCGCAATTAGAAAATGTACATTTTTGATTTTGTGTTTTGTCGCCGACGGGGCAACAGGTTTCCTTGCACTGTTTGCGCATTCATCCATCAGTGTTCGCAGAATCCGTAGTTTCACCGGCTGTGGCACGTCGCGTCGGACGCCGCCGCCACCGCCGAAACAGACAACCGGATGTGAATTTACTACGTATTTGAGTGTTTGCATTGTCGGATCACTCAGTCGTGTCAGTACACCATTTATCAGATTTAGCGGTGGCGGCACGGATTCGAACGAAAGAGTGGACGACGGATGGATGGATAGATGGAGTACATCGTTGCCGAATTATCGCCCTTTATGTTTGGCCACTTCGTTTTACAAATAACCGACATTAATTACCGACCTATTAGTTGGTTACTCTCGACTCGGCTCGCTCTTTCACTCAACGCTGACGGTTTCATTGCGAATTAACGAGGATTTTTACGGCTTCAAAGCCGACAAAAAAAAACATTTTTCGACCGCGTCCAAAACAGAATTACGATTTTTTAACTAAATTAACACGTGTAACAACCACAGAAATGTACTGATTGTGATTATCTAACGATAAGGTTATAAAAAAAAAGTACTTTGATGAGTGTTGTGGCGGTCTAGTACCGTGACGGCAACCTCCATGCAAACAAATCGCTAGCGCATCCAACATTTTTGTTTGTTTTTTTTTTTATAAAGTTTTGTTCTATTAGTTGGAATTAGCCCCCTATGAAGAATTTGGTGTAGTTTAGTTGGTCGCAGAGAAAATTAAAAAAGAAATTGTGTATCTCGTATAAGGCGAGGTGCGCATTGATTATCGCAGTAAATAATGTAAATACGGCGAAACAAGTGCGAACTGTCAACCGTTGAAGGATAGGGTTATAAAAAATGTAGTGTTGTGGCGGTCTAGTATCCTAAATTTTTTCCTTCAGCTTTTAATTACCATGTTAAATACTGTAAAAGTGGTGAAATAAGTGCAAGCCGTCAGCCGTTGAACGATGAGGTTATAAAAAACATACTTCGATGATTGTTGTAGCGGGCTGGTATCGTGGCGGCAACCTCCACGCAAAATCTGCGGCGCATATACAATTTTGTTCTTCTGGCACAAATTAGTTGTAATTAGCGTAGAATTGAGAATTTAGTTTAGTTTAGTCGGCCGTTGAGACAATTGAAATTAAACTTGTGTGTATGAGGCGGTAACAAAGTGAAATTCTCTTTCCAGGCATTAATTAGCGCAGTAAATAATGTAAAAGCGGCGGAATAAGTGCGAGCCGTGGTCCGTTGAACGATAAAGTTATAAAAAAAATACTTTGATGAGTGTTGTGGCGGTCTAGTATCGTGGCGGCAACCAAAAACGATGATAATAGCACAATTGCGAATTTAGTTTAGTTGGTCGTAGAGGGGATAAAAAAGGAAATAATGCATGTAAGGCGGTAACAAGGCAAAATTCTCTCTCCAGGCATTGATTACCGCAGTAAATAATGTAAAAGCGTCGGAATAAGTGCGAGCCGTCGGCCGTTGCCGTACTTCACGCTTGTTCCAGTAAACGGCGTAGATGGCGTTAATGGCATGCAAACACCTGAGATCACCTATCAGAACGTTAAGTACAGTTTACTCGTTGAAAGCTCGATGCTATAAAGTAAAGCACATCAACTTACATAAACGTCAGGACACAATAAAAGCGCGAGAGAGCGCCTCCGTGCGGGCATTACGCGCACTAACACCATCGTATTACCGGATACACACAGACTCCAAAGCCCACTGCGTCTCTCCCCGTTAATTATTGATGACGATGTCGACGGAAGCGTAATGAAACTTGACGGCCAACATTTGGTTACTTCTTGCGAAAGCATGTGCTTGGCGCTAATTGGTGACATAACGCTATTAACGCCGAAACACAAGCTCCAGTAATTTGCCGCGATGTATGCTGATGAAGTTTGCGTCGAAAGCAAAAAGGAAACGGATGACCACGCACTTTTTGCCTGAAATCTAAGCTTTTCAGGTTAATTGGTGAGATAGACGACGCCGCCACCGCCGTCCAAAGACTCAAATGCAACGAGATAGACATGGAGATAAGGGGGCCAGTGTTGGGATACATGCGCCGATAAGATTGATTAAGTAAATTAAAGCGAACTGGGAGACGAGTTGCAAGTCAGGCAAGCTTTCTCGGCGTTGAAAGAGAAGATGCTATCGACGATGGGAACAATCAACAATACAGGACCAAAGATGTAATAGAGAGGTGAGTGTCGCGGTTCATTGGGGTGACGCACGAACAAGCACCTGAGTGGCAACTCAAAAGAGATGACGCTGGCTTAATTGGAATTTGACGACTACGGACAGTGGGAATCGGCTTCGCGAAATGGTAGAGCTAGACACTTCCGCGATGATTCCGACCGAAAAATGACGGACGTACAAATATTTACGATTTTTTTTTTACTGGATTTGTTGCACTTTTAGATCTTTCGAACGTTTATCTATTAGATTGTTCACACTATTTTTAGAATACTTTATGTTTCTTGCGGATTTTTATTGTCTTGTGAATTTTCTAGATTTTCAGTGCTCAAGAACTTTTATAGTTTTTTTTTCTTTAGATTCTTGAGAAATTTAACTTTCTTCGATTGCATTTTATGTTTGAATTTTATATGTTCTGATTTTTCTTTGAATTTTCCCCAATTTCTGGTTTTCTTAGATGGTTTAGATTTTCCAAGCTGTATTGGTTTGTATTTTCTGCAATATTGCTTTGCACCGTTTTTTGATTTCTTAGACTAAAATAATCTTCTAATTTTCTACATGCATTAGATCCTCCAAGTTTTTTAAGAATGGCGACATTTTTGGTTTTTTAAGTTCCTCCAATTTTTTGTATTTTCTGTAATTTTTAAATTTTTCATATTTCACTCTACAGTTTTACGAATCTCCATTTTGTTAAATTTGAAGAATTGAATTAATTTGACAGTTTTCCCAGTTTCTATATTTTACATATCTTCTTACAAATAATAAATTTATGTAATCATATTTTTTACAGTTTTCTCGCTATGTAAAATTTTCATTTTTCTGGGTTTCGTAATTTTCAGGTTTCCTGACAATTAACTGCTTTATTTAGGCTTATAAAATCAGTTTAATTTTCACACACTCCTTTTCTTTTATGTGCATGCTCGTTTTTCAATTTTTGCACTAAAACATTTTTCAGTGTTCATGTTTGAAAATTTACAGCTTTTTAGGCTTCTATCAAAAATGGATTTCCTTCGTGTCTCCAGTTTTCTAAATTTCTAGTTTAGGTTTCTCAAGGCCAAATTCACAGTTTGTCAGGTTTGGCATTATTGGTTTTATAGGTTTTCTGTTATTGTATTTAGGCTTGTAGAATTATGTTTTAGTTTAAACAAATTTTGAAGTGTTATAGATTCTGCTCTTTAGGTTTGATTTTTATTAATTTGTGTGTTCAAGTTTGATTTATTTTTAGATGTTCTGGTTCGTCAGGTTTGTAAATTTCTAGTTTTTTAGATTTTTTATGATCATATCAAAATTTTAGGTTTTCTGTCAGAAAATTGTCTCTTGTAAACTTGTAAGATTTTTCTTATTTTTTTTAGAGATTTTTACACTTTCAAGTTTGATGGACTGTAAATATTTTATTGTAACATCAAATTTTACAATCTTTTGACATTTTAGAATTTTTTATAATTTTTGTTGCTCTGCCATTTTTTCTTTTAATGTTTCTAAAAATCTTTTTCTTTTTTGTACATTTTCTGTAATTGTTAGATTTTTTCAATTTTTTTTTCTTTTTTATTGTTCTTCAGATTCCTCAAGCTTTTTCTCAATCTTTTACCTATTTTTTCTTAATTCTAATAAAACCTCTTAATTTCAAAAATGAAATATGATGTATACATATCGATGTGAAAAGTGTTTTATTTCTGACAAGAGATTAAAACCAATCAAAGTTTTGCGCGAGATTTGTATACTATTTTATTTACAATTCTGGAACAGGTAATAGTTATCCAAAACATGTTTTTTATTTCTAATTTTACTGTTGACCGGTTGGAAAGTGTCAGTACAAATCGGAAAATAAAAGTCAATCAATCTTAAAATCAACATGAGTGAATTTTTATCAGAAAGATGGAAGCCTAGAAGCCTGAAATTTTTAGGCATGAGCACCCAAGTCAAATACTGAAAAAATTGAAATAATTAGATTAGATTAGATTTCTAATTTCTACAATTTATTAAATTCGGCGATTTTATTTTGAGAAGCTAGAAAATAAAAAATAAAACGAAACCAGAAAAACTGTTAAATTTAATGCCACAAAATCAATAAAATTAAAAGTTAAAAGTTTTTTAAGTTAGTTACTAGAATTTAAGAAACCTGAAGGATAAGTAAAGAAAAAAGTATGAAAAAATTGACAAATCTGAGAAAATAAAAATATTCAAAAACAGAAATAAATTTCCAAGCCTCAATAAATAATAAACTGTCAAAGAATAAAGACTGAAAATGAAAGAGAGAAGAAATATGAAAATATCCAAAAACGTAAATAAATTTACATCCTTTGCTAACAAAAAATCTAGTAAAAAAATAAATCCTGAAAAATTCCTTGTTAAAAACTTGAGACAGGAGCCTGAAATCTTGTAAATTGTACAGAAATCTTGGGCATTCATGGTGAAAAAAATAATTTCCGAAATTTCTAAAAATAATGAATTTGTTGCATTGGAGCTGTAATTATGATTTTGCAATTATGTATCATCAAAATCCAATATCTCTCTAGCTCAATAATTATTAGTTCTAACTTGACAACATCTGTGGCAAAAAACATACAACTGCAAACCAATGAATTTTCAATGTGATATATGTCAAGAGAGCCATCAAATTAATTATTCCTTTTAATGATCGATAAATATATTATAATTACCGTAAACCGACAGGTCTCTTTGACGAGTACGAAACGTGCTAATTTCAAATTTGAAGCCAACAAAATTCAGTTTATGGTTGTAGATATATAAGTTTTCAATCTTAACGAGGTCCTCCCGATCGCAGTAACTGGAAGGTATTATCCTGTGGGTTGCGACGCGTTGACGGGGAAAATTGGTTGGTTATTGTGGAACGGCCGGTGACGGGTGTCTGAAAACAGGAAGCAGCAAGGCGACCCCGGACTCTGCGGCTGAGCTTTAGTCCGGTGATGCGGCCTCTTGTTCCGACTCGGAGAACATCACTTGTGTCGGCCTTGAGTGTAGATTGGATCTGCACTCCAATATTGGCCGCAGAATAGCCGACCACTCATATTACAATCCCGACACTGATTTAAATCAAGTGCAGATTAGATCTTAGATATTCGGTCAAGACGCGTACAATCAACCCGATAATAATAATGATAATAATAATAATAAATGTGTCGAAATAATTATCCTCGGAGACGACGTCCACGTTCAGCGAGCGTAAAACATAACATGGCCGATGATGTACGATCTTGTTATAGAGCTGCACGGCAATTACTCCGGAATGTTTCCGGGAGTCAGGAATTCCGCGCACATGGAAATTATAAAACCACAGCTACCTACCAGATAATGGTGGTGTGTTTGAATGGCGCTCCATGAAAAATAACAAGAGTAATATCTTTGCTACGTTGACAGAGTGACGTGAGGGCGTGTGCGTGAGTATTTTATGTCCCCGAGAACTATAATTAGTGGTCAATAAATAATCACGTCAGTTGAAATGGGAATGAATCAAACAAAACTGAAGGGGTCGTGTACGGTCGGTACTACAGAACTCACACTGCCGTATCGAAATCGTATAAGTCAATGTCGAACTGACAGATCTACATGCCCACCTGGCCCTCCTGCCCTCTAATTATAAATACGGGGAATAAATTAAATACGGACGATGGGTTTGGCTGTTTTGAGGAATTTACGATTGATGGGACTTTTAATTTATCGAACACAAATACAAAAAAGTCAACGAAATTAATTACTCGATTAATATTCAGGTTTGGTCGGGTTAGGTTGGTTAATTTCTAATTTTAGTTTCAGGTTTACTCGAACCAAAAAAATGACAGTTTGTGAAATTTGGCAAATTCAGCCTTGTACTAAATAAATTAATTAATTTAAATTAAAATAAAATTACTGGATGTTATTTAGGTTTAATCGAGTTAGGCTGGTTAGTGTTGAATTTTAATTTCATGTTTAATGGTTTGCTTTCTATCTAGAAAAATGACAGCACCTTCAGATTCGGCAGGTTTAATTTTACAATTTTTCAGGTTTTCTATCAATTATTTTTAAACTGTCGTTATAGGTTTATAGTACCAAATTGTAGGTATTTTTAATTTTTAGGTTTGTAAAATCCTTCTAGGCGTTACGAATCTATAAATATCTCAAGTTTTCTCAATAGGTAGATTGTTTTTTTTTAACCTGGATGCTTATGCTGAAATATTTTAGGCTTCTAGGTTTTCATCTCTTCAATACAAATTCTCAATTTAATTTTTTTCAAGATGTTCTCTTTTTTTCTAGATTCTTTGTCACTATTCATTTATCGGAGCTTGAAAATTCATTTCTCTTTTTGATTATTTTTATTTTTTAGATAATTTTTTTTATGTACTTTTAGGACCTTTTGTACATTATTAACTCCTTCAGGTTTCGACATTTTCAAAAATCTTTCGATTTTTCTGTTGTTACGCATTTTTATACTTTTACGTTTGTTAAATTTTACTTTTTTTAGTATTTTTCTAAATGTTTTATTTTTTTACGTTTGTTGCATTATTTTACAATAATTCAGATTTTGTTTTTTCTAATTTTTCAGGTTTACCTTCAAAATATGTTTCTTCAGGTTTCTAAAATTCAAATTTCAAACATTGTTGCTCTTTCAGGTCTGTCAAATTATTTTTTTTAACGTCAAGCATTAAAACTTAAGAAATTTTCAAGTTTATTGTTTTATTTCTAACATTTTCGTATAAATAATTCGCGCTTTTAGGTTTTTTTTTCTTAATTTTAGAAATTCTTCTAATTATTTTCCAGTTTTTCTTTTCTTTTAGCTTTTCAAGTTTAGTAAATTTTAGACATTAGAAACCTACAACTAATTCAAATTTTTCAAATTGTTGACTTGGGACCTCATGCCTAAAATTTTTTAAAAATTATAAAAGAATCCTAAAAGTCATAATGATTCTAAAATTTGATGTTGTTACAATAAAATAACTACAGTCTACCAAACCTGAAAGGATAAAAATCTCTAAAAAATAGTGAAAATTTCACAAGTCTGACATAAGAAAACCTAAAAAATTTTTGCTGAAAGACTGTAAAAGCCTTCAAATTCTTAGAAACTAAATATCTCAACTTTTTCCATTTCTGAAATTGATCCAGCCTTTGAATATTTGAGATATTTTGAAAAAGACTGAGATTTTTCAAAACATTTTCACGTTCAAATTTCGCTAGAGCCTAAAATTCTAAGACACTAAAGATTCTTAATAAAATTTACAAAAAAATTCTTCAAAAACGCAAGAAACTTAAAAATCTGAGAATCTTAACAGTTGTACTAGTTTCGAACTCTTAAATATTTGAGAAAAAATTCTATTCCAAGAATCTTAAAAACTAAAAAAAAAATTCTTAAACATAAAAAAGTACTTCTTCGAAATTAAAAGAATTGAAGATTGCTTAAAAACCAAAACTCCTAAAAAAAATCTGAAAATCTTAAAAACAACAAAAACTGTACCACTTAGTCAAAATTTCGAGTATCTAAGCAGTTTTAGTTATCAGAAATTTTTGATTTTTTTTCTGAATATTGTTTGTGAATTTTTAAGCATCATCAAAATTTTTGCAATTTCAGAGCTCTTTTTTTAGTTGACTAATTATCTTATGAGTTTTCAGAAAAAAATAACTTTTAAAAAAAAGTTCCTATAAAATTGCTCGAAATATAATCTTAATAGTATATTCTGATATTAGTCTATAACGAAACAGATTATGAAAATTTAGCGCATGAGCGTAGCAAAAAATGTGAAAACTGTGACAGAATAAATTCCACGTACATGCTTTTTATGTCCAAACGACGTTAGAGAGGAAGGTTCATTTTTAATGAAACTGGAGGAGTTGATTATACTCCAAAAGTTTTTGTTTGTATTATAATAACGATATGTGCACCCAGTCAACACATTTGGGCAAATCCCGAGAAAAAACTACCCAATACTGACCAGTTCACGGGACACTCCTTCCGCCACAATTTTGGCGGATAGTGACGCTGACGATTTTAAAGATACGGCGATTGGAAAAGTGATGGCGCGGATTCCATAGAAAATAAAAAGAAATTGTACTTGTATGTTTTCAACAAGTATCATCATATCGACCACAATTTTATATAACAATTAAAAAAATTGTTGAAACTAAAAAGAACGCACATAAAATATGAAATTTGAGCTAGATACTGATCTAGAACTCCGATTGGCACTTCCTCATTTCACTTGATCTTTGAAAAGAATTTCACGGCGTTATTATTTATCTATGATCTATGATTTTTCCACATCTAGCGAGTGCAGACACGGTGCCGCCAACGCCCCTATTCGTTTTTTTTTCGAAGGTAAAAGCGTTCAGATTCGGTGTTTGTTCGCGCTCGTGGGTGTGAGCTCGGCTTAAGTCCCGCGGCATCCATCACCTGTCAATGCGAGTAAGATATTGCAAATCGAGAAGCGGCGATATGATCTCGGTGCATCGGCATAAATACGAGCGTATCTGTTGGAAGGATGGCCGATATAAATAGTAGGAGTCGCGGACTAAGATTTATAAATAGCATTACAAGTAATTTATGTCCGACGCGATTGGGCGGGCTCTCCTTTTGACATTCCGGAGATTTATGTTAACGGAGTTGATGGGAGGTACGCATTGTTCAACATTCGTATCAGAATCTCTTCTCGACTCTTACCAGCCAGAGAAATATTATTTATGCTGCAGATACCGATAAATTATATTATTTCGAAATGCTCGGGGAATCCTTTTTTGTGATGAAGATACGATCGACTTGAAATAAATGTGCTGCATTAAGAGATTTCCATTTCGTGGATGTTATATAATTTAGTGCCACGTGGCTAACAAAAACGACGCGCCGCGACGGACGTCGACAATTCTCATGCCGCGACGCTTTCACACACAAATCCGCAAGTTTTATATTTAACACTCGCAGCGGTTAATACGAAGAGATTTGTTGAACTTCATGCATTTTAATATCGCCGTTGTTTTGTGCACGACACTCGTGTTCACGTACTCACAGTATAATTCGACAAATAGTTCCATTTTCATGCAAGCGAACGAAAATTTGCGACGAAGAAAAAGGCGGAATTGCCGTGAAGGCGACGGTTTCGAATAATTCCTCTTGCTTTGCTAACAATATTGATGTAGACATGAAGTAAGGAAGATCACATTGACGTCATCCTGTGACATTCGCTTCATAGTCGGCGTATCAGTTTCAAGAGACAGCAACTGTTTCAAAGGTGGATGTCATGTCAAGTTAGAGTATGTGCTATACAGTCCTTATATGCATGATGTAACTTGCTGGAACACTGTGACACTGATAATAGCTGAGAGGTGCACCACGATGATCTGTCGTTCCGCTTTTGCTTTCGACGACGTGTTTCTGACGTCGATCGATGACTAACTCGAAACTATCGTACAAAAATTATAATTACGCTAGATCAATCACGCTATCGTTTACTTCAATTCGTACAAACAAACTCTAATCATGTCTGATCTAAAATGTTACAGTTTTAAGCCTTTTTCATTATTATTTTGAAGTTTTCTCCCAATCATTTGTCAATTTCAAATTTTATAATCATTCGAGTTCGACTTTTTTAGAATTCTTTCTTTCCAAAATAGGAGTTTAAATTTTTCAGCTTTTCCGTTATTTGATTTTTTTTTCATTTTTTCACGTTCTTTTTTTAATTTAATAATAATATACTAATATCAAATAAGCTAAAAGTTTTCAGAAATTGCCACGATTTTAATTTATCATATAGTAATATCTGAAAGGGCATAGAGAAATAAGAATGCCAAAATTGTTCCCAGAACATATAGTCTAGATTTTGGAGAACAATTAAAAAAAATACAAAACTTTTTTTACTTGGGCTGTACTGATTCTAATAAAATAATTATAACAATCTAATGTTTGTAGAGCACTCTTGATGAAAATTTCAACTGTATAGCTGTATTTACGTAAAAAAATTTTTTTCAATTTTTTCTGAGAAAGTTTTTTTGTAGTTATTTTTACACAATTATTAAACAGAAATTAAAAGATGTCAAAATTTGATAATTTGAGACATTAAAAAAAGTTAAAATCTCTCCAATTTCGAAATTCACCAATAATTCTAAAAATTCTCAAAATCCAATGAAAAAAGTAAAAACAATTTACTAAACAAAAGAATATCACAAAATTTGAGAAACTATAGGCAAACAATTCTCAAATTTTGATATTCTTCTCTTTAGTAAATTGTAATCAGACTTAAACTTTTACAAAAATTTAGGAATGTTTAAAATTTCCCAATTTTTTGTGTAAAATTTTTATATTCAAAATTTGGTCATTTTATCTCGACAGCATCATATTTGAATTTTTTGAGAGAGTTGCACATACAGGTTCAAGATTTTTTCAGGTTTTGTATTTTTTATTTCTAAGGATTTATTATGCATAGTTTGTATGTTTAGGTTTGTAAAGGTATTTTAAATTTCAGGAAATCCTAGAAACTCATTTTATTAGGTTTTTTAAGGTTTAGATTTTTTTTGCCCGATTCAAATTTGTGAATAGTTTTTCAGTTTTAAAAATTTGATTCTGTCATGTTTGTAAAATTTTAATTTTTACTGTATCAAATTTTATATTTCTTCAGGTTAAGATAAGAATTTTTGTTTTTAAAGTTTTCTTATTAGTTTTCCTTTCTTCTTAGCTTTCATTCATGTTTAAATTTGTCACGTGCATTCCTTAAATTTGTTGTTAAATAGCTTACAGCTTTCTCAAGTTAGTCAAATTTTTAATTTTTAATTTGTCTAGCAGTAAAATTTGCAACCCTTTAGCTTTTTCATTATAAACTTTGCAACATTAAATTACATCTTTTTCGATTTTTTAGGTTTTCGCACCTAATTATCTCTTCAGGCTTGTAGTTTTTTCCCATTTTTAAGATTTTAGGTTTGTCAAGTTGTAATTATTCTATTCTTACGTCAAATTTTCAAATAAATCTTCAAATATGATTAGATTTTTTCAACTTTAGCGGATTTAGAAAAATTCAAGTATTTTATTATTTTTTAAATATATTACGACAGGATTTTTCCTGCGTGTTGTGCAATTTTTGCCATTTTAGCTGAAATTTATTTTGAAATTTTTACAAAAGTCTAAAATTAGGTGTATAAAGTATTTAGAAATTTTCGAAATTTTCTAGAAAATTGAGAATTTTTTCTATTCTGATTTTAGACTGTAGTCGTATTTTGAATTTTCATAATTTTTTTAATATTCTTTGAATTTTTCAGAATTCCTCAATTTTTTAGTTCTCAACACTTTCTTTAGATTGTTCAAAATATGTTGAAATTCTGCGATTCTACAAATTCTTAAAGTTTCTACACTTAATTTTTTTCTGAATTGTATGAGTTGAAATTAATCGAATCTTTAATTTTTTAAATTCTTTGAAATTTTCAGTTTTTTTAGATCCTTTTTTTAATTTTCCAAATTGTCTAAAAAAAGTGCTTTGCGTCGTTTGGTCATAATTTGATTTTTTTGATATTTTATTTATATAATTTTCGACTTCAAATGAATATTTTAGATCAAGACAGCCTTGGACAAAATTTCCAAGATCTCTGATTTGCTAACTGCATTTTTAGCATATTTGAAATTTTTATATTTTAAGAAATTTTGACAAATGAACTGTTTAAACTCTCAGGTCCGTGAAAATAATATAAAAAAATAATTTCTAAAAAAAATAAGATTTTTAAAAAATCATAAACATGCAGAAGAATTTGTAGAGAAAAAACAATTCAAATGTTTGGTATTTTCAATAAATTTTAAATTGATCTAGAATCTAGAAACTCATAGAGTTTTAAAATTAAGTCCTCAGAAGTCTTTTTTAGAATTCTTGGAACAGTAATTTTGGTTTTTATAATCTATCATTTTAGACTTTCTAGGATTTATGCTGTTTTCAGATCATTCGAATTGTTAGAAATTTTTAATTTTTTTGTAATTTTGCACTCTTGAGATTATTGGGAATGTTTAAAATCTTGAACAATTTTGAGATCTTTTCCATTTATAAATTTGTAGCGATTTTTTTGAATTTATAGATTTAGAGCAATTTATTAATTTTAAAATTCGAAATTTTATGTCTAGAATATTTCCAAACGTGCTGAATTTTGGAAAGTTTAGATTTTAAATGGGTATCAAATTTTTTTAAGAGTTCTGGAAAATTCTGTAGAACATGTAAAAATGACTGGAATCTTTAGACCGTTTTAAGAATTCAAAATTTCATTCCCGATTCGTCCAGAAAGAGCCTCTAGATGAATATTTAGACCGGTTCTGATAATCTAGGAGTCCAGAATCCAGAAACCACCTCGTTGAAAAATCACCCCCCGATTTTTTCCCTCGCCAAAGTTTGATCGCCTTCTTCGTTCCGCCGCTCTCCATATAATTTCTCGTCCATTGCGGAACTTTGTGTACATGTCGGTGGTTAAGTTTGTAACCCGCAAAGACAAAATGGCTTGTCCGGTCAATCCGACAATCGCATCCGTTTTAAGCAGCTGCGGACTCGCACCCCGACAGATTGTTGATAGAGACATCTAGCAGCTCTAATGGTCATTATTGTACGCCTCGGGGGTTAACTAGATTTTTTGTTTTCCCCCCCAATCAAGAGTGGGGATTTTGAAGCGACGTCAGGTCGCTCGGTCCCATTAATAACGAAATCCTGTCCGTAATTTTTGCCGTTGTCGGTCCGTTTAAAAACAGTTTAGCGTTGGCATAAATTTGTCGCGGTCTTCATAATTCGAGTTGCACCTTTCCGAGGTCTCGCGTCGAGTATTTAGCATAAGTTAAGAAGGAATACTAAACACACATATGCTCGTTTCGATATTTATTACGGACGGACCGTGTTCTTCGCAAAATAAAAAGCCATTTCTCAATCATATTTTAGTGATTTTATTGTTTCGCTCGGATGTAAACTGGGATAGTTGATTGTATACGGAATATAAAGTTACTTATTTATCGCATAACAATTTATAAGATGCATTTATTATGGAACTGCGTGGTATCTCCTTGGTCCTCTTTCCTCCCTGTCGGTAATGCCGATGCCGCTCGATCGACTGATCAACTCGCGTGGTACAAATAAACCGTACATTTTAAAATTGACGCATTATTTATCGGCCGTAAAACGGCTTATTTATGCACACGTTGTCACTTAACATTACTAATCTTTTATTGCTCCTTCATACTTTATGTTAATGGGAAAAAAGAGCGACTAATACCTGCGAAACTTCGAAACAGTTACTTCTCATTAAGAAGATCGCAGCCTTCGATAAATGCTTGCAGGATTTTTCACGCAGGAACTAGGAACTGACGGGCGCTCCCTAAGAACACGCTCGTAATATATGGATTTTATTAACTACCGATGTCAAGTGTGATTTGCTTAAAATTCTTGCTGGAATTGCTGCGTTTATGCAAAAATGCTATTGCACTTTGAACCGACTAAATTAATAGTTTGTCTTAACTATTTTCATCGGGGCACCTTCTTCACCGTCTAGACTTAAAATGACGAGTTTGAAAAATTACTCGGGCTTCAGTTCGGAGATTTTTGATCTATAAAAATTTTATGGATTTTAGGTTGTCTTTGGAAATTATTTCTAAATGTGCGATAGATCTAAAAATATGTGCTTTAGATATTTTTTCTTGAGTTTTTGAGAATCCTTTGGATTCTGGTGACCTCTCAAACTCATCAGATTTTGATGCATCGAAATTTTTAGGATCTTTATAATCTTTGCTAATTTTTACTGCTTTATTATGAATGCGTTAGATTTGTACAGTTCTATAGATTTTCAAGATATTTAATAAATTCTCAGTAGATTTTATTTTATTTTTTAATTTTTATTAAACTTTCATAGATTATATCACTTTTTAAATTTTTGCAATACTGCAGTTCTTTTTAAAATGTTTCTAAAATTTTACATTTTTTAGATATTTTTAAATCGTCTTCAAATAACGATTCTTTATAATGGTTTAGTTTTATATTGTTTAGAATCTTTATATTTTTTAAATCTTTAGAAATTTTATTGATTTATAGATTCTCTAGATTTTTGTTACTCCATAATTTTTTTTTCGGAAGATTTTTTTGGAATTCGTTAAATTGAATTCCATTTTATTTTTGTACTTTTTTATACTTATTTTATAAATTCTACAAAATTTCTAAATTATCTAAGATTATGAAATTCTTCAGATTTTTAATTTTTTTTATAGAATTTGTCTACCGTTTAGCCCTTTACATTTTATTTTTATTTTTAGATTCTTTGATGGTTTCTAAAGATTTGTCAACTTCCTATAACCTTTTGGGACTTTGTTGAATTGTATCCGTTTTTTATTTATTTTCTAAATTTCTAGGTGTTTTACACGTTCTAGGATTTTTAGATTTTCTAGATTTCTATGTTTTTTTTTATTTTAGTTTTCTCGTGATTTTTTGTATTTTTCAGAATTTAAAGATATTGCAGATCGGTCAAAAATTCTAGAATTCTTTGATTTCGCTATAAATTGTCTAGATTTTCAAAATTGAGAATTTTTTAAAGAAATTTCAATATATTTTTAATGTTTGGACTTTCGCCTTTTTAACTTTTTTGGATCATAGTCGTATTTTTAATATTTATTAATTTTTTATATTTTTTAGATCTTTTTCACTTTCCCACTTTCTGAGATATTTAGATTGTTTAGAGTTTTCAAACAAATTCTTGCGATTCTGTAAATTGTTAAAGTTTCAGTTTTTTCAAACTTTTATTGTGTTTTATGTTTTTTTCTTTGATACTATAAATCTAATTTGATATAATTTGATTTGACTATAAATCTATTTTGATGTATCAAAATTTCCCGACTTCCCAAGTTATTCAAGTCAAATTTTTCTTTGCACCGTTTTAGTTGTTTAAATTGTGGATTTTTTTAATCCAAGTTTTTATTTGAGTGTAGATTTTCGGTAAATTTTATAAAGAAAAAATAAAATCTTTTTTGAAATTTTTTGTTTCTTTAAATTTTTAGATTCTTTAGATTTTCCAATTGACCGATTGATCTTTATATCCCTGCAGCTATTCTTTATTTTTTTTCTAATTACACAAAAATTTTTTGAATGTTCTAAATTTCGGTCTTCGTTTTTTAAACAGTTTAATTTCTCTTTTTTTTAAAGCTATGCAATATTGTTGTGTGGATTTCTTAGATTCCATATTTTTTAGGTTTTTTAGCATAATTTATAAAATTGAAACGATTGCAGGCAAATGGAAATTTTAAAAGTTTTTGAGCTTTTATCGAACCATTCGAATTTTTTTTAAGGAAATAATTCAACGATTTTGAAATCTTGAACAAATCAAAAACACAAAAAAAGCATTGAAAAGTGTGAAGCTAATTTACAAGGCGAATATTCTAAAATCAATTTGAAAAATCTTTAGAATCTAAAAATTCTAAAAATCTAGAAAATTTAGAAATCTTGAAAAACGGACTGGGTAAAAAAACAAAAAAAAAACCTAAAGAGTCTGGGCTTTACAAAGGATCTAAGAGCATTCGGGTGTGAATTTGATAAATCTAATAAAAAAAATCAGAAATCTGCAGAATGAGCGGCTAAAAATTATAAAATTCCACAATCTAAAGCAAGTTTAAGAAAATTAAAAAATATTTTAAAGAATTTCCATAAAATGAAAAACAGACAAAATTAAAAGCCAAAAACACAGAAAATATAAATATTGAAAAATGAATTTGAAAAGTTCATTAAATCAATCGAGTCAAAAATCTACAGAATTTACGAAACAGTAAATTTTTTAAGAATTTTAAGAATCTAAAAAATGGCATAAAAATGTGTATAACTAGAGAACAAAAAATCCAATATAATACTTAAAATTCTAAAAGGATTTTCAGAAGTCCTATTTTTTTTAATCCTAATCAAAGGATCTCAAAAATTTTGGAAGAATTGTAATCTGCAGAATTTAGGCGACCTAAAAGTGTAAAAAAAATCAAAAATAAAAATTAATGAATAAATAAAAGTATTCTGAAAAATTCAAAGAATATAAATACACAGAATGCATACTTAAAAATACAAAAAAAATTAAAGATTGTAAAAATAATTAAAAAAAATTGTTAAATCTGTGGAGTTCTAAAAATCTACAGAATATACAGAACAGTAAAAACTTGAAGAATCTGAAGAATCTAAAAATACAAAGTATTAAAGTGTGTAAAAATTAGAATAAAAATCTAAACATTGTAATTAGAATAAAGTTTTCCAAAAAAAATTTCAAAAGTCCCAAAAATTGAGTGAATCAAAAATTTCGAAGGCTAGAAATTTAAGGAATTCTCAGGATTTAAACAAATTAGAAAGAATTGAAAATCTGCAGAATTTAGGCGGAGCAAAAATGTAAAAAATCTAAAAAATGATGATCTAAAGCGAATTAAAAAAATTAAAAAATATTCTGAAAAGTTCAAAAAATATAAATACAGACAAAATTCATGCTTAAAAATAAAAAAATTAAAGATTGTAAAAGAAACTTGAAAAATTCATTACATCGTTCGAGTTTTAAAAATGTACAGAATATACAGAACAAAGAATCTAAAGAATCTAAAAATTGGAAGCGTTCAAGTTTGTGAAAATTAGAATGAAAATCCAAGCATTGTAGTAAAAATAAAGTTTCAAAAAAAAAATAATTCAAAAGTCCCAAAATTAGATAGAATTAAAAATTTCGAAGGCTAGAAATTTAAGGAATTCTCAGGATCTAAAAAAATGAGAAAGAATTCAAAATCTGCAGAAAACAGGCGGCTGAAAAATGTAAAAACAATTAATCCATTTGCAGTCTTTTAGTATTTTCAGTATCTTAGTTCTGGTTAGCGTATAACTTTCCTTTTCAAAAATTCGAACAAATTAGCAATTGCAGTTTTGCCAACATGTGTATATGAGCAGATTTATTGGCATGTTAGTCCGTCAATTTCGCGCTTGCAGACCTTGGTACCTAATATATTGTCTATTATTCCTCGATATTTTTAACTCGCATTGAAATTATCATTCTGTGCCGTTTCCTGTTATTATTAGAGCAATTTTTCGGAATTTCTGTAAAACAACTCTTTTCTTAATCACGTTATAATTTCGTCGAATTTGCGATGTGGCCGGCATGTGTCATGTCAGCATCCATCAATATGTCATCCCGGTGCCGACGGTGTGTAAATATTGACACCATATATCCATCGTCTTCTGGGCGTGATGGACAGCCCGCGTTTTCCAAATAATCTCAACTGTATGGTGATTGTTTAGACGTCTGCAGTCCGTTTGGAACGCTTTCCATCGCCGAGACCATAAATAAGTCACTAGAAATCGATTTATTGAAAATGTGGCTCATTCGAAAATAAATTTCGCTGTTTAATTTCTTCCATAAACTATAATTAAGTTAAACAAGTGGATAAAACTCGGTTATTTACGATGACGGATTCAATAATTTAACGTAATTGTAAGTTTTGTATTAAATTCCTCGATCGACGTATTTTCTTCACGTTTTAGATAAACTCGACTATAATTAAATTAGAATTATTCTTCCTGGAGCGAATTTCAAAAATAGGTCGAAGCAGTTCCTGCGTGAAAGGAATTAGTGACGACGTCTAAATTACGCAAGTTTTACCAAGTCATTTGTACAAATCAGGCGGTCCAGCGTTTCTTCTCCATCCACGTCAGTCGGCGGAGATGCCGACCTTCAATCACAGTCCTACCAACCTGATGTCTCAATTATTCTACTTTACGAATTATGAACTATATTAATTAACCCACGTAGCTCAATAAAAAAATTAGAGCACGGACGCTCTTAAACGAATTCGTTCTCACCAATTACATGGATAGTTAATATGCAAAAACGAAGACGAGTGCGCTAAAAGTTTCTAAGTTTGCCCTAGGTCGCCAAAAGTCTGTAGATTTTCAATTTTTTTCTCATATTTTTAGATCCTGAGAATCCTTAAAATTTCTAACTTTTTTCTAAATTTTTTTGGCAACTTTATTTTAATTAAAAAGTTCGATTTTTTATTCTATTTTCACACACTTTAATGCTTTAAAGTTTTAGATTCTTCAAATTTTTAATGTTCTATAGATTTTTGGAACTCGATCGATTTAATGATTTTTTCAAATTCTTTTTACAAACTTGAAATTTTTTGTATTTTGAAGCATGAATTCTGTCTGTATTCATATTTTTGGATTTTTTCAGAATATTTTAATTTTTTTTGGAAATCGCTTTATATCGTAGATTTTTTAGATTTTTCAGACGTCTAAATTCTGCAGATTTCCAATTCTTCCTAAACTTATTAGATTCGCTTTTAAAAAAAAATACTTCTGAAAATTTTTATATCATATATCTACAATGTTTCGATATTTTATTTTCTATTTATACATATTTTAATGTCTTAGAATCTTAAAACTGTTCAAATTTTTACCGTTTTGTAAATTCTATAGATTTTTTTGATATTATGCCAATTTTATACAATTTTTAAGAATTTTTTGAAACTGGCTCTAGATCCTTTAGATTTTTTTATAATTTTTAGCCGCCTATATTCTGCAGATTTTTGTTTACGGCACAACGTTTTTAGACCCTCGCTGAAGCTTAGATTTTTTTATTTTTTAACCAGACTGTTCATAGAATTTTTCAAGATTTCTAATTTTTTTAGATATTTTAGATTTTTAGGACTAGATCTTGAAGATTTTTCCAATTGTTTTTAAAATATTTGTATCCCTTGAAATTTTTTCTTCACACTTTTAATGGTTTAAAATTTTGTTTTTTACATTTTTTTCAGATTTTCGAGAATATCTAAATTTTTGCAATTTTGTTCTATTTCATTATACCATTTTTTGTATTCTCAAAGTCTGTTAGCCGAATTTAACGAGCATATTATAAATCTGTCTACATTCTCAAAAATTCTATAAACTTTTCTTTAAAAAAATTCTAAAAAAACTTAAAAAAGTTTTACGCCACTTAGAACTCAAAAATCTCTAAAATTTCTATTTGCTTGCAATTATTTCAGTTTCTATGAATTATTATTAAAAAATTTCATTATTTTTTTAAATTTTCTTTCCTTAAGTGCTTTCTATACTAGATCTCTGGATTGCGTAAAAATTTTAAAACAAATTTTAACGACAAAATTGCACAAAAGGCAGAAAAAAAACAGAATATACAAAAACTGAAAAAAAAACTAGGAAGAATAAAAAATCTAAAAAATTATAGAATCAAAGAAAACCAGGAAAAATTTAGGAATTTTAAAAGTTTAAAAACTAAAAAAATCTTGACAAATTTATAAAGAAATAGAAGCAAATAAAAACTAATTTAAAAAAAAATGACAAAAAACTTTTTTTCAAAAATTAGAACTATAGAAAGCTCAAAAAAATTGTAAAATTCCAAAAAAACAAAGGACAAAAAAATAGATAAAAGTCCTATATAAAAAACAAAATAATAAAAAATGGAGTACAGTCTAACAAATTTCAAAAAATTTTGAAAATAAACAATTAAAAATATCTGAAATTTGTAAGATTTTTTAAAGTAAATTTTACCAAAAATGACGAAAATTGTACATCTAAGAGATTCACAACAACACAATATATAGAATCTACAAAAACAAAAAAAAATTAAGAAGGAAAAATAAAAAATTACAAAATCTAGGAAATCCTCACTACAATAATGCAAAGCATTAAAAAAAAATGAAACTGTTTCAAAAACGAAAACCAACATATAAAACAATGATATAAAAATTCCAGGCCAATTTGAAGATCAAAAAAATTGAAAAATAATAGAAAACAATTTTGTTTTTAAATCTAATAATTTTTTAAGATTTCAAAGAATATAAAAAGTATGTAAAATTTCAAAAAACGAATATAATCTAGAAATATAAAAAAACAATCTACCGAAAATCTACACAATCTACAGTAGAATGAAAACTTGAAAATAATGATTCCAAAAATCTAAAATTTAAAAAACAAAAACGGTACCAAGAAAAATTTGACAACTTTGAAAATTTGAAAAATTTGGAAATTTTGAATCAATAAAAAAATTAGGCGAACAGATTGGAACCATAATATTAAAGAAAAAAGCAACAAAAACGAAAACAATAAAAATTTAAGAGAACTAAGAGTATAGAAAGTTTTTATAATTTAAAAGTGTAAAAGACCTAAAAAAATTTAAAATTCTAAAAATTAATAAAAATTGAAAACACGACTGTAAACCAAAAAAATTAAAAAAAAAAACAGAAATATAACTAATGGAAAATTTATAAAGTTTACTCAATTTTGAAAATCTAGGCAATCTATAGAGCAATAAAAACTTAAAGTAAGCACATAAAAAATACAAAATTCACAGAACTAAAATGGCACAATTTTTTTTAAGAATTAAAAAAATGTTAAAAGTGTCGATTTCTAGAATGTTCAAACGATCTATAATAATTTCAAGTTTAAAAAAAAAAAAACAAAAATATAAACAATAAATAATATTCATAATGTCCAAAACACATAATTCGATAAAGTCTAACGAAAAGAGTGCAAAAAATATAAAAATTCGTAAAATTGAAAGAAAACAAAAAAAAAGTAGATAAAATTCTTGTTCAAAAATTAAAAAAAGTCAAAAGCTCACAAAAAAATTTGGAAATAAAAGATTAGAAAATGAAAATCTATGGAGAATTAAAAAATATAGAATAAATAAATTGGATTCATAATATCAAAACAACGAACGAGTATAGAAACTAAGAATTTGCAGAATCGTAAGAATGAAAAAATTTCCAATACAGTTTGAAACATCTAAATGTCTCAGAAAGTGTAAAAAAACCAAAACATTGAAGAATTTTAAAAAATTCAAAGGATATAAAAAATTAATGAAAATTCAATAATTCAAAAAAATTAAAAAGCAAAACCCTAAACGCCTAAAAAATGTAAAATTTCTAAAATTTCTTAACCTTATGAAATCTAGATAGCCTATGGAGAAAGAAAAACTTGAAGTAAGTTCAAAAATGTAATCGGTAAAGCAAAGAAATCGGCGCATTTAAATGTAAATCGTTTTGTTAAATCCAGATGTCTGGAGCTGTAGACGAGCCCGGTTGAGACAAATCGATACAAGTAGCCTGACGAGGGAGGGTCGACGCTGATTGACTGACTGACAGGTGCAATCGTGCCGCCGCTGCACTCTTCCAACACCGCCACCAAGACGTGTTCTTTCTTTCCCTCCTTTACGTCCTCCCCACGCATTAATTATTCCGTCGAATATGACACAAAACGACGACGAGAAACGGCTCAAACCGATCGTAAAGCAAGCAGTCACTGCGACCTATTGGCAACAGAATGGAGTCTGCATTCTTTAATTCTAACAATTCTCTTGGTGAATTTATAGCACGCGAATAAAATGCCGTGGCAGGACTAACAGAGATGTTTATCAAGCCGTGCGTTTATTCTTTCGTGTTCGCGGCAACTAAGGACTTATAGTCTTAGCCACTTTCTGGAACGTATTACAACGCCATAGAGGCGCTTTTTTCACCTGGAATTAACATTCGCTGAAGAAGACGATCAAGGTTACACCGACGACGGTTTCAAGCGAGAATCGTCGGCCGGTGATGAGGTAATGAGGTATGCGAATATTTGTCATTTTTAACACTTGACCGTTAAAAGGCTCGGATTTTGGTAATTTGTAAAAGTCTACCTATTTCGGCCCAAAAAAATTTAAATTGCTCAGAGTTTGTACATCATTTGAATATTTAGGGTGCTCCAAATATTTACAAAAATTCGGATAATCAAGCGACCAAACAGAATTTCAAATATTTATAAATGAAAATATTTAAAGTATTTTCTAGAAATATTCATTCTCTACAGCTGTTTATTTAATGGCTAAAATTTTCGAATAATTAAAATATCCGTAAATATTCAGGTTAACAATAATAACTGCAGATTGGAACCCATGTGAAATATTTCGCTCAGTATAAATTTTAAATTAGAATAAATATTGAAGAAATTGTAAAATAAAAGTTTCTGTTGAATTCAAATAATGTCAAAATTTGAAATTAAAATTAAAATTTAGTTTTCTTGTTTTTAGCAAAAACTTTAAATTCTTAGAATTTCGCGCATCCACCATTTTTGCAGCAACAAACAAAAATATTCATAATTTTCATTTATTTTTGTCATTTTTTTTTGGTCATAAGATGAATAAATGAAGTAAAATTGAGATTCTAGAAATTCTCAATTCTGAGAATTTGTTTAAAAAAAACAAACTGCTTCTTTGTAAATTTCTAGAAACAAAAGATTTAGCATAAAATCTAAATACAGCCAAAAAATTTCTAAGTTTTGAAAAACGATTATTTCTGAGCATTTCAAGATATTTTGAGGCTTTAGAATATTAGAAGTAAAATATTTTAAAAGGGTTTTCAGAAACGTTAAAAATTTATTCTAAAAACTGAAAACTGAAGCCTTCGAAACAATAAATCTGAGAACCTTCATGTGCCCACATACACATTAATTCCTGCAAAAATTCATCAAACCTAGAACAAAATTTAAAAAAAAATTGCTATGTGAAGAAACAGAAAAATTTTACAAATTGACAATGCTAAATATGCAAAAAAGTTCAAGAAAGTTAAAATGAAACAGAATAAAAAAATAAAAACTAAATGTTATCTACAGTTCTAAGAATCAAAATTAATCCAAAATTTGTAATTTTGTAGGTAAACAGAAATTTTTAATTACAGTTTAAAAACTTATTTTTTTAAAATTTACGTAATACACAGAAATTACTAAAAATTCTAAAAATACTAAAAATTCTTAAAATTTGTAATCAGAGTTTTTTTAGACTCTTAAATTGTATGGTTTTTTTTGATATTATGAAACCAATGTATTCTTTACTTTTTAAAATTCTTTGGGATTTTCAGTTTTTCTAGATCCTCCTTTAATTTCACAAATTGTCTAAAAATTTTGCTTCGCATTGTTTCGTTCATTAGATTTTTTGAATCTTTTTTTCAACATTTTTTATCCTTTCTAGTTTAGAATCTGTGAAACCTTTAGATTCTTTTTATTCTTTAGAATTTTTGGCTTTTGTATATTCTGCCAATTTTTTTCTGGGCTTTGTGGCTCCTCTATATGTACATTTTTTGCCATTTTAGATAAACTTAAGTTTAAAAAATCTTACAAAATGCAGGGATTTAGTGTAGAAAGCAATTAGGGATTTTTGAGAATTTTTAGAAGGTTCGAAAGTTTCTCTATACTCATTTTAGAATTTTATAAATATTTTAGAATATTTTATAAAAATTGACATAATTGCAAGTAAACGAAAATTTTTAAATTTTTAGAGTTCTAAGCGACATAAAACAAAAAGATTAAAATCAAAAATTATAAAATTAAACCAATGAAAAATCTGACCACTTGGAGATAACGTAGAGATAACATTAGAAAAAAAGCAAAAAGTTTAAAATAAAACAAAGAGTATAAAAACTTCAACAATTTACAGAATTACAGGAAAACAAAAATTGAAAACAATTTGAAGAATCTAAATATTTAGACAGTGTAAAAGATCAAAATAATGAACAATTAAAATTTTCAGAAAACAGAAATAACCTTCTAATATCTAAAAACTAAGGAAATTACAGAAATTTAGTAATTTTTAATATTGTAACAGAATTCGTTTCAAGAAGCTAAAAATTTTCCAAAAATTTGCTAAAAACACTCACATTTCTAAAAATTCCAAATTAGCGCAAGTTCCTAACTATAGAAAAATCTAAAAAACTTCGAAACTTAAAGAATTTGAAAATTAAAAAATGTGTATCTAATATTCACGAATCACAAAAAAACAATTCTAAAAATACAAAAATTCGATAATGCCCTAATAACACTACGCTGCTACAAATGTAAGAGCTAAAAAATCTAAATCACATAAAACTCAAAATTTCAAAAAAACGAAAAAATGTTGATATTTTTACAAAATTTGATATAGTGGGAGAAGTATTTTCAGAATTCCTAGAGCTAATGCTGAAAAGTAAAATAAAAATAAAACGACTATGCCAATAAATAGCTAAAGTCCCAAAAATAATCAGGATTCTAAAGAACATTTTAAAAATCTTGTATTGTCTAAGAACTAAATTAAAAAATTAAATTAATTAATAATACGTGAAAACCAAGAATCTAATTAATTTTCTAACAAACTAAGAATTCTAATAATTCCCATTCCTTGTAAAATCTAAAAACTTGACATTGCAAATATGCCCAAAAACCTCACTAGATTAAAAAATACTAAAAGGATCGAAAAAACATTTTCAAACAAAAAAGATTTTTCTTCACTTAGAAATACCACAAACATTACGAAACTGAAAAATTTCTTCCAGTTACTTTAAAAAAAAAACGGGAAACGTGGACAAGCTCTAAAAATTTTAGAAATCCTTAGAAGCTACCAAAATCAAGAGCGTTCTTATAAAACAAACGAACACAGATAGGTACTTAATAAAAATCTAAAAATGCTTATAACCCCGAATTTTTCGAACTGGCAGCAAATTCAGTCTTGCCAACCCGCGCCCAAGACAAATATCCCTGTGCTTTTAAAAGTTGACTTTCGCCTCGGAAGTCGTGTAGAGTATCCATCTTATCGTCGAGCAACATTGTAGTTCGAACGGACTTCACATGGAAGAAGAGCAGAGTAAAATCCAAAGTGTTGGGGGCTCCCTTCACATCAATCCTTGTGAGACAGCATTTTAATTAAAGCATCTTATCGGTAGGCGCGGCCGCACTAACTCACGCGGACAGACAGACAAGCCCGCAATAGCGAGCCGTGAGCGCCTCGGACAAACCTGCTGATCCAGGAACAACTTTCATCTGGCCGTGATGCATGACCCCCATTATGGCCCGTATCTATCTTTCCACCGGGGGAGGGAAACGCCGCCACACCTCACCCCACGATCCACGAGCTTTTTGGGGAGAAATTTTGTAAATATTTTCGAATTTGGACGCACGCCTTCGTTATTTCCCTTGAAAATATCACACCTCCCGCATTCCAATAAACAGCCGCGGCTCTCGAGCACCCAAAAAAAAAAACTAAGATGTTGCGCGATAAATATTGAACGGCGTTAGCATTTCAATTTCTCGTGAGCCACAATAACGTGATGTTAACGCGTTTCATTCCTTCAACACTTTCGTAAACATATTTCCCCAGTGTTCTGTCGTTTCTTTGAACTAATGTCGAAGAAATTGACATCCGAGTTACCCCACACGCGGCGCACGGGGAGACTTTTACCTACTCGAAACGAAAACGAGAAAATCTACCGCTTCTTGTAATTCGGGATAATTCCGATATAAAGTCACTGCGGATGTACGTGTCTTCGAGTGGATTTTTAATGTTGAGATGGAGTCTCATGAAAAGTTTTATACGCAATCTAAATCGTCCAAAAGGCGGCAAGAAAATCTATAATTGGGAGGTATCAATTGAGCAAACTATGAACACAAAACTATCAAAAAAATCAAGAAATGTAAAGAACGATAATGAGTGTCCGGAAATGTACAGACAATTCTAGGAATATATGCGCTTTAGAAAAAATCACATCATTAAAGTGTCGAGAAAAACTACAGACAAATACAATATAAAAATTGGAAAAAATCCATGAATCTAGAGAGCGTGGAAGTTCTAAAAAATAAGTGGGATCCTGTTGGTCAACAAAATATAAAAAATACAAGAAACAAATTTGTAAATTCTGAAAAATTAAAGATTTCACAAATTTTAGAAAATCACAGAAAATCAAGAAAATCTAGAAAAATGAAAACTCAAACAGTACAAAATACAAAATTTATTGCAACAATGCAATTCAAGGAATTCAAAAAAAAGAAAAAATTATAAAATCTAAATATCGACAACCTAAAAAGTTTTATAGATATAAAAATGTGAAGAATTTGAGAAATTTAAAAATCCAATGGTACCAAAAATGTGAATGAAAAATCTAAAAGTCTAATCTAGAATAGCAAAAATTTGACAAAATCTAGTGTTTATAGAACTTTAAAAATTTAAGAAATAAATACATCTAAATAGTCAATGGATTTTTTTTAAATTATTCTAAAAGATCCAAAAAAATGAGAACAAAAAGGATCTAAAGATATAAAAAAAATAAATTTCTAAATAACGTTAGAAGCACAAAAAACTAAATAATTCATAGATTCAATAAAAAATTCGTAATCCAAAAAGAACAAAAAAAAATAACCATATAAAACAAAAACAAAAAATACAAAGAATTTAAAACACTCAAAATTCAAAATATTAAAGCGAATTCATGAATTCCATAGAGTTGAAGAAAGTTTATAATTTATAAAGTTTCAAGATTACAAAAAAAACAAAAATCAAAAAAATTCGAAAATAAAATTATAAAATTTGGAAAACAAAAATTTTAACAATTTGAAGAGTAGTTTACATTTAAATCTAGAGCTATAAAATTCAACAAAGCATTAAAAATTAAAGAAATATAGAACCAACAAGCGACAAACTACACGGAAACAGACATTAAGTCACTAAAAAAATTTAAAAATTTGGAAATTTTAAAAATTATGAAAAATTATATAAAATGTAACAATATGCTATGCTAATACAAAATATCTAAAGCATGTAATCAAACCATAAAGATCCACAAATAATGTGAGGACATTTAAAAAATTTAAGAAACACCAATAAAAAAAAAGTAAAAATAATTAACGAATCTGGAGAATTTAGAAAAATTCAAATAATGTATTATTAATTAATTAATATTTAATATATATTTATTAAAGCATATATTAAATATTTTAAAAAATAATTTCCAATAAAAATATAAAAAATCTAAAGAATAAAAAGACAAATTTTAGAAATATTAATTAAAAAAAAAAAACAAAGACTACCAGAAGGACAAATGATTTAAAAATGCAACCATTCAAAAGAAGACTTGAAAAACTTACTAAAAAATATAAAATCATAAATAAAATTGCAGCAACAAACTTGAAAATTATGAGACGATTTGAAAAAATCTAGATACTAGAAATTCAAACAAATAAAAATAAAAAATAAATGCAATCCAAGAATGTTCAAAAAATCCCAAAAATCCCAAAGTTCTAAATGGAATCATGAAAAATTAAGGCATTTAACAAAGCAAAGAAACATTGCAGATGATACTAATATTCTATAGACAGTTTGAAAAATTTAGAAAATCTAAAAAAGTGTAAAAATTTTAAAAATCTAGAAACGATAGGTAGATATAGATAGACAAGTAAAATTCAAATAGTTTATCGAATCTATAAAATTCAAAAATAAGAACAGAAAATAATAGACAAAAAACCAAAAAAAATAAATAAAAAAGACTCTAGATATGATCTACGAGTTAAAGAGAACCTTCAAAATCTAAACTTAAAAATTCGCAATCCACTAAAAATGTTAAATAATCCAATAGACCGAAAACATATAATAAACTTAAAACTATTAAAAAACTAACATTAAAAATTGTAAATTTAAATGAAATCCCAAGAATTTATAAAGAAAAAAAATTTATAAAATCTATAAAACAAAAAATTAAAGAGACCAAGATTAAAAAAGTGCAACGGATACAAATATTGTTTAGAAATTTAAAAAAAAACTAAAGATCTGCGAAATCTAAAAGAATAAAACAATATACGGAACACAAAGCAAGAATTCAAAAAATGTCACGAAATCATGATAATCCACAAGATACTAATTGTAAGAATCAGAAGAGTAATTTCAGAGTAATATAATACAAAGTAAAATTGGAAAATCTTTTAGATATTTAAAAAAATATAAATATAAGTAAAACAATAGGCGAAATTTTAAAGAATGTTACGCAGAAAGAGAGTTTCACCTCCTCGTCCCGAAACCGAGAAATTCTCCCGCTTCTTGTAATTCCGAATAATTCCGATCTAAAGTGACTGCGGATGTACGTGTCTTGTGGTGTATTTTTAATTTTGCGTTAGAGCCTGGTGAAAAGTTCCGTCAGCAACTTGCTTAATATTTAACGAGGCAGGTCAGTGGAGAGCCGGCGACGAGGGGGAAGATCAAGCAGGCCGTTCGTCTCTCCGCGGAGATTAACCCGCCACTTTAATCTATATTGAATTAAACATCAGCCCCTTAACCGCACGACACCTCGGGACGGGCGAAAAAAAGCCGCCCCCGTGTTCGCTGACCTAAATAATTTCTTGGTGTTGAACCCTCTCCGGATGTGTACATAGATCCGTCAGCGGTCGTATCAATTCGTCATTGCCGGCAGTTAAATCCGTCATCACTCCTTCTGCATCCCGTCATCGACCTTCCATGTCTTCCACCCATCATCACGAGCGAACTCATCGCTTTTTTCTTTGGGAACTCGGAACATCGCTGACGGAAATATTACTTGGACGTGTAAAATCGCGAACCGAAGACCTGATTTCGTTCAATCCCATCTGCGGTTAATCAAGTCTTATCTGCGCCCCGTCCTTCATCATTACGAGTTTTTGTTCATTACCGAAACATCAACGTTCAGATGGTGCTTGATGAAAAATCTTCGGGAATTGACAGCTCTTTTATTTGCAGATTTTCTTCATTCATATCTCATTTTCTCGCGTTCTTAGACAATGAGCTGATCTGGCGATGCTGTGACAGGTTGGTAATTCGCCGAGGCCATCGTTCATCTACGCCGCAGTTTTACTCCTCGAACCACGCTGATCTTCATCTGTCATTTCGCTAATGAGATCTTGCGTTCTAATCTCGGCTGAGAGCTGCGTGCCACAGACAATCGAAACGACAAAATCCAGTTATTTTAGAAATTTATCGGACCCGTTCCGCCCAAAAAAAACCACCGATTGTTTATTCAATTCGGGTTAATGCCGTTTTTCAATATACATTAGATTTTTAGTAAAATTAGTACATTATGAACCACACTAGTTGATAATTCAACTTTTAATTACATTCGAGAGGGCGCGGTCCATTATTAAAGACACGTTCGGACATTTCGTGCCGATAACTTGGCAACACAGCCTCACTTTGATTTTTTCTAAATTGATGATTTATGGCAACATTAGCAGCTTTTATCGCGTCGCAGATAACACTGCCAAAAATGATTATTCCATCAATTATTCCTGTCAGAAAATTGACATAAGTTCGTGCTGTTTATGCATATTTAAAACAGGATTTATTCCAATTTGAATAGATTGCATTGAAAAGTCAATCAAAATTGGCGCATAAAATTCGGCGGTGGAAAATAATAATTAATTAAAATATAAAACCTGGACGCACACATATTATTTATTAATGTCACCGATAATAGCGCTGGGAATTACATATGAACCAAATGACTAAAATAATGCGGATGCATATTTAATCACATATATCGCATGAATATGTGATTGACGTTGTGTCAAAATCGGAAGGGGTCATTAAATATTAAATAACAATTATAATTTTCGTTTTGCGCATCAATCATATCGGTGTAATTAACTTCGAATTAGGTTCATAAACGTGCCGATTCTGGAGAGATTTTTTTTTCTTTTTTTTTTATAGACAACCACGGACGACACTGAGATTTATTTTAATCGTGATATGCACCTGTTAATGTTATGAATTGTGTTTCGGATTTACTGAATGTAAAATTACGTGTTGACTTTAATACCGTGTTAGTTATATCTATACAAAATTAACAATAAAGTGGTGCCAATATATTGACATGAAAAATTACTGTTATTATGCAAATTATAGCATTCGAATGGAAATAATTTCACTGTGATCGATGCGATTAGACGAACAATTATATAGCAAACAAACTGTTACAAAAAGTGCTAAATGATATCCCGAGCTTAGAAAATCTACAAATATTTCGAGAATGTGAATAATACGTACAGCACAAAGCAAACGAAAATGGCAAGACAATACTAATCAAAAAAAAAGAAACAATTTAACGAAATATAAAATGTATCAAAAAGGATAAAAACGTTACGGGCTACGGAGAATTAAAAAAAAAAACATTAAAAAAGAACTCCCTATTCTAATGTATCGAAAATGTACATATAAATTTTAAATATCTGCAAATTCTAAAGACAATTTGAAATTGAAAATTTAAAGAACTTAGCAATAAAAAAAAATTTCCATCCAAACTTCCAAAAGCTGTAAAAATAGCAGAAAACAGTATATTAAGAATTGAGAAAGACCGTAAGAAGCCCAAAAGTTGAATCGAATGTAACCACTGTAAAAAAATCTTCTAAAAAAATCTAAAAACCTTTAAGGCTTTTGAATTCAAAAAACAATTAATTTAAAAAAAGACGCACAGCCTAAAAGTTACAAGAAATATAGACACTGAAAAGAAATGACAAAAAATTTGGCAGAATCTGACGACTAATTCTAAATTCAAAGAACTAAAGCGTTAAAAAAAATTGTAGACAATTTCATTTAAAAGGCCTCAAAAATTCTTTTTCCTTTTTTGGAACAAAATTTGTGAAAAAGATTTGTCCATGGAACCTATGGATTTAAAGGGTTTAAAAGTATATATGAAAAATTAAAAAAATACTTTTTACTAAACATTCTAAAAAAAAATCCAGACTTAGAATCTAGGAGACAAAATGAAAAATTTTAAAAAAATACAAAGATCTAAAAAAAAAGTAATCTCGATGAATGCGGAAATTATCAAGAAATGAATTAATAAAAAAAAATCAAAATGCCCAAAGAACATTCTAACATAGCATATCATAAATGCGACAGACGAGATCGACCTATATCGCACTATTGACTCACCCTGTATATGTATACAGAATAAACAAGGTGACCCAAAACGCTGGCACTGCCACTTTACGCAATTTTAAGTTTCTTACAAAAAGTTTTGCGTGCAATAATATTTAGGTCCACATGTAACTCTACAGATTTTGATTCAATGACTGAATATTTCAACTCAGTGGCGGAGTAACCTTCATAAGTTTCAAAGTATTTTAGACACTAAATTTAGACGTGATCGCAATTAGTTTAAAGTGCCTGAATATTGTGCAACTTAAAAGTGGTCTCAGGTTATGACGAAGATTTTTCTATTGAAAGGAAGTGCGAGCGTTCTGAGACACCGGCATAATTATGGTTTCGTTGTCTGGTAAACTATCAAAAAGAGTCCGTTAAAAGCGGCCCACATTTTCACTTTTTTTATTTTTCGTTCCAAAGTTCCCTTCACCAACTAAACAATAAGTTATTTCTGAATTTAAATAAATTTTCCATAAATCAATCCGCAATATTTCTCACATCAAGCGCAAACTCGCACGGCAAATAACAAACAAACATCAACATAATTTATAGTTTGTAGACTTATATAAAATAAGATAAATCAACGACCCACGCTCTTACTTGTGATAATTGGCTGTTCTAACAAGCAGAGTTACCAGAAATATTTAATTAACTTAATATTGACACACATGTCATCCCCAAACATGTTAATTAACAAGAAAGAAAAAAATAGAAGCGAAATTAGCATGTCCTGCTACCGAAAGATTTCGTTCCTGCTTGAGTGATAAGGGACGTGTCCGTCCATTCCTGCAACAACTATTTCACGTTTATGACGTAATCTAACAGATGATCTGTCCAGTGTAGACGTGTGGTGTAAACAATCCATATTGCTTGAATTATAATTAACGTCGGATGTGATGAATCTATCATCTTGTGAATGTCGTCCATTGTAAAGGATCAGTAGTCCTGTCGGATCCTCTTTATACAAACGTCCAGCAGGAATGACGTTCCTTTCTCTCACTACGAATGAATTAGTTGCATCCGAACTTTTTTTTATTCGGATATAATTAAACTTTTGACGTGACCAATTAACTTTTAGCAGGAACGTGGCAGGTGAGTTACGTATTGGTTAATTTCTGCGGGAAAAATTTAACTCTGATTGTTGTCGGACCATGACTAGTTGGATTTTCGCAGGAAAAAAACAGAGCTAGTCGGGAAACAAAATGTTTACACGTTTTGAGAGACGATGAATAATAATATTACACAAGACGATAAAAGACCACTTGGACCATCAAGTGAAAACTGTTAATGCATGAGTGTATTAATTTCACGACGTGGTTAAAAATGTCGTGTATAATACACTATTTTTTTCTGTAGCAGAATTTAAAAATTTTTGACTTTCTTTAAATTTTCACTTTGAAACTCGACAGCACACAAATTGCAAAAAAAACTTCAGTTGTTTTTCCACAATAATTGTTTCTAATGCAACGCAAACAAACTTGATTTATAAATTTTCTAAGAATTAAGTTGCACAATTTAGAATTTTTTGCAGAAGGTATTGTGAAAAGTATTGAACGGTATTCGGCCGATAATCAAATAACACTTCTAACGAATAATTATTACTTTTATGCCCGATGATGCAAGAAGATATAGGGTGTTCTATTTACAAAAAAAGTTATAGCTGTTTAAATATTGTACAAAACTAGTGTTTCTAAAGAACACCCTGTATGATAGCATCGACTAATATAAGTACCCGATGAAAGAGCAATGATTTTTTTAGCTTCCCGTCCAATTTCAGTATTCAATAGCTAATAATAATACAGCTAAAAATTTACCTTAATTGAACATATCCAAAAACTTGGCAATCTTGCATTCAAAATTTGAAAACAAAATGTGGACGGTCCTGAACTATTGAAGTTTCTTGTCTGAGGTAGAATATTTCTAGAATATGCACTTTCTTGACGTTCATCATTAATGCGAAACTGCACTATTGATGACTCATCCCGTATATAGCCTAAAAATCCATTGAGAATGTTCACTTTTAAAAAACCTAAAAGAAACCTAAATTGAATACCAAATCTAAGAAATCTAAGAGATCTATAGAAAAAAAAAAATAGTTGTACCTATATTGGTCAGTAAAATTTCGAGCTGTTGGTGCATTTGCGAGGTAAATGCAGCTCCGCATCTGAGGTCAACATTTCAATTTTAATTTAAATCGTTGGTAGCGGCCTCGGCTCCGTTGTCAGACAAGTAAAACCATCAAACTTGTTAATTACCTGTTTGCTAAAATTCCCTTGAGTATTTTCACTAGCGTAATTTCCAGAATTGTCGGTATCAGACAACGCGAGCCTAGAAGTGCTATCTCCAATTTCCCGTATCCCGCGGCACGAACCGAACGAGTGGAACCAATGGTCGTGAGTCTTATTCAATGTAAAAAAAATTCCAGGATTAGTCCTGAAGTTGGCGAAACGCGCCTTAAGTCCTGAATGAATTAAAGGATATTCGGCGGGAGAATTACCTCCTCATGAAGCGTCAAGTCGAGGCTTACCTAACACCTCTCTAAAACTTCTTGTTCTACGCTTAATCTTTCCCAACATTATGCCCTACTAATATCTTAATTCCGGACATTTAAATAAACGTTAATATTAACAGCGTAAAGTTTCATCATGTTTATAAACGGCGCTAGTTGGAAGCCTGACAGTCTCGTCGGAGGACTTAACCATAATTTACATGTTGTTTTAGGGCGCTCGTTAAAATTTCTCGTCCGATCAAAGTGAGCAATGCGGGGGCGGCGGTAGGTACCGCCGCCGTCTCCTCTCATCTGCCACGTGCTAAGTGTATTATAATGTTAATGTTCCAAGTTTTGCAGGCCGTATCTAGCAAACGCTCGGTTCGGATGAGGGCTGCTTCATATGCCTGCAAACGACGCCGTTAATTCTTGTTTTCATGAGATTAACTGAAAATTAGATGGCGTAAGTTTGTCTGGAAATGAAAAGAATACATCGTTTCGTGGTATTATTCGAAAACTGTGCTCGTTTCGGCTAACACTAGACGCGCGCCGACGCCCGATATTAACTCTATATGAGGAAATCACGACCTTATAATGAAGCGTAAATATTAACACAAAGAACAAACAAGATGGTCGCAGACGCCATGCCACTCTTTCATTATTCAGAGCCGGCTAATGCTACAGAAGAAGCATCGCCTTCGTTAGCAGTTTGCACTTTTTACGTCCGAGGAAAAGCAGATAACTGACGGGGTAGATATGAGAAATTTTATGAAGACACACTAACAACATCGTCGCTTAATCATACCAACTTTTTCTCAAAAAAAACAAGACCACGGGTTAATTTTACATGTTGGTAATTAAGTCAAAAGATCAGACTAATAAGTACTCTTCCATTTTCAGATTTCCCACCCTCCAACGCCTCTTACAGAAAAATGGTGAATGCGCCGGAGCAACTAAATCACTTTTTTTAATTAATGCATCAAAGAAAATAAAAAGCAATTTCCAACTTAAAAAAAAAATGCAATCAAGTTTTATTAAGCGTTTAAAGGAGCAATAAACTTTTAGTACCCATCTGAAAGTGTAAAAAATTTAATGAATTTGAAACTTTAAACCACGAAACAGTCTAATTTGGATTTTTTTATATCTTTTGATTTCGTTAGGTTTGTTAATTTTTGTTTTTCTTTAATTTTTCATCCTTTAATTCTTTAAGTTCCAGTTTTTTTATTTTTTAAAATTTTGCATTGCTAAAATTTTCAGGTTTATCAAATTTTCAGTTTTTGTGAATTAGGTTAAAGAACATTACAAATATTTCAAATTTTATCATTGCTTTTTCACTTTTTCAGGCTTCTGAGCTGTCAGGTTTGCTGCAATAAAATTTTCAGCTTTCAGGTTGTGTACCAAATTCATTTCTATAGAATTAAAAAATTTAAAACCACAAATGCTTTAAAATAATTGAAGACTTAAAAATATAAAAGATTACAAAGAATGAAAAATTTCGGGAAGAATTTGAACATTCTAAAAAAACTGAAGACTTTTAGGAAAAAATTTACAGAATTTAAAAAAATATATTCAAAGAAAAAGTTTAAATTAAATTAAATTAAATTATCTAAGTAATACAAAACAATAAAAAGTGAAGTCCAAAAATTATAAAAAATACAAAAATGTAGATATTCTACAAATAACTTAATAGATCTAATCTATCAAAAATCTAGAAAATTAAAATGCATACAAAAAATTTAAAAAAATCGCAGCTTTTAAGGAATCAAAAAAGTTAAGGACTAAAACAATGAGCAATAATTGAGGGTTTTACAGAATCTATCTAAAAAATCTTTTTTTTTTAAATTCAAAGATGGTTCCTAAACTGAATTTATGAAACCTAAAAAATTATTAAAATTTAAATTTAATTAAAAACCTCAAATATCTAAACGGTCCAACCTAATAGAATCTAATAAATTTTAAAAGTGAATTTAAAAAATCTAAATAATTTAGAAAGAATCAGATCTAGATAACTGAACATTTTAGAACACCATGAAATCAAACACATTCAGAACATTTTTTTTTCAAATTTTTCCCAATGGAACGCCATATTGAAAAAAACATCTTAATTAAAAAATACATATATACATAGATGCATATGTATATTAACGGTAAAAAAACAAAAATGTTTTCGCAAAAAAAGTTTTTTTTCAACATGGCGTACCATAAGAAAAGATATATTTGACGTATTTTTTACTAAATAATTTTTATTTTTTATAATTGCACTCTTTAGTTTTATGTGCAAAAAAAAAGTTTTTTCAAAAAACCGTTTTTATTTGCTATACAGTTGAAAAGAGTTTCTATGCACACTAGATTGCCATAAATTTTTTATCAAGAACTCTAATCTACCACGCTAGCTCCTAACTTTAACCTAAAACACACAGTCAGTCGTTTTCTTCTGTCCATCATTCACAAAAGCAAAAATCTCAGTTTGCGACCTTTCCCTCTGTCATTTTATAGGCACGTACTACAGTTTGTGAAGGCAGCAAAATTCATTTGTTTTTCACGGCCAATTCGACCTAACAATCCATGATGACACTAAAGTGAACGCAGCTTTTACCCATCTAAATCGAAAGTGCTCTTGGCTATGACCATTTTGGCGAAAGCGTTAGAATTTTTGAAACATTTTGTACAAGTTCGTGCAACACCTGTATAATCTATACGTGGTAATATTTCCGCTCTTTAGCGATATAATATGAAGTTGTGTAGTAATAAAGCCGTAATATTTCGGGTGTTTATGCCCCGCGTCACTCCCCAAATTAGTGTATATGTTGCAGTTTCATAATTGAGTCATCTAACGATTTGCGGTCGCATATTAACTACCTTTCCCATAAACATTAATACTGGTAGGAGCAACGGCAATCCTCGGCGTCCCGCCGAAATGAGTATGCATTTGACGAGGATGAACCGGGATCATGTCGACGGGAGCGAGTGTGCATCAACTCTGGCTGCGATCATATACATCGGCAATCCCACCGTTCATGTTCTGTCCGGCAACACTCGTAAACTACATGTTTATACCGCAAAAACCGCGGCCTCGCAAATCGACATTCGCATCAGTGTCAGGTCGAGCATTTGCCAATCTGCGTTCTGCTCTGATTGACGACTATCGCTTACCCGATACGGCCCCGACCTAACACACTCATACCACTCATAAACAAATCCGAAAATCGAACGCAATTTTTGCTGCTTTAAATAAATTTCTCTAATCGGAGTTTTCGTAATCCTGTCGTGGTCTCGTCTCGTCTCACTGACAGCAGGAACAGACAGCAGGAGAGTTTGTCTAATCGATACCGATGCAGCTGTCCGCAATGACGTCAGCCCGTCAGCCCCGTCATTCCTTCACTCGAAGATGACGGCAACCTGTCGATGCATTTCGCAGGATTGAAGAGGGCGAAGCAGGAAAGTGCCGTGGCGGCGAGGCGGGAGAACGCGAGGATGCTAAGTGAGTTGAAATGTGGCCGTTACACGGACAACTTATGATTTGATAAAGAAATGTTCGTGGAAAAACACAATCGACGCGAGATTTTCGTCAATCTCCTAGGTGATAATGAGAGAAAACGACGGGAATAAATTCGGTTGGTACATATTTATTAAACTCACATATTATGTAGGCGTAAACTAATAAATTGCGGTTTATAAAGACAGATGAAATAAATGGGTATAACACCATAAACAATCATTTTAACCTTCAGAACATTTCGTTTTATGATGGCGATTTTGAAATATCTATGCATTTTCTATTAAGTCATAAAATATATTATTATCCCGAGTTTTACCTTAAATTATGAAATAAGAAAAAGTTTTCATAATTTATAAACAGAACATAGAAGAATGAAAAAGATCTAAAAAAATCGAACCATTCAAATCTCATTCTAAAATTTTTAGATTCTGACCTCTTCAATTTTCTTAGAAAATTAAATTTATGAATATGTTGCTCGAAACTAAATTATAAAGTATTATATTCTCTCTAAAAAAGACTATAAAGATATAGAGGGTCCAAAAAAAAGTAAAAAAACTTTAAAGAATTACATTAAATGAATTAAAAAATAAACTAGAAAATTCAAACGATCTAAAAAAAGAGAAGTTGCATGACGGGCATCTCTAGAGCTCATTTTTTCACATCACAAAATTATAATGCACTTTTATTTTTGTTTACTGTGGCTACTTGATTCATATTTTTTTTACATTAATTTCTTAATTTCTCGATTCTTCTTCTATGCATGGGTATGGTTATTTAGACTTTTATATTTAGAAAAAAAAGTTCTTTAAAGATGAGCAAAGAAATTGATATTGCTATTTAAAGAAAAAACTTGAGTCTCATCGGTCAAAATCAAAAGTCAAGAAAAAATTATTCAATCGATTCAAATGAAATAATTTTGTTAAAATTAGATAGAAAGTAAGAAAATTACAACAGGTTTTTCATCATCCACCCTGTATATAACAAAAAAAAGGCCAAGAAATCCAGTGAAATCAAACATATAAAAATTGATTTGATGAAATCAAATTTATAAAAAAATACAGAAAAATGGAAAAAATTAAAAAATCTAAAAACTATTACAAAGCGAATATGTAATTTCTAAAAAAGAAAGAATTTAATATTGTATATGCAGAGGGTACAGGTTACGAAAAATTTAAAATTACATAAAATCTAGAAAATCTATTAAAGAAATAAAAAAAAACATAACGCAACCAAAATATGCGCAAAAATTGTTCGTTTCCTTACATTTCTTGGATTCCTTTGATCTCTTTAATTTCCTGGATCTTTCTGATTCGATTTTTTAGATTACTCAGATGCCTTAGATTTTTTTTGATGATTTGCATTGTTTTTTTTTTTGAGACTACTTAGATTTTTTTTGATCTTTTGAATTGTTTGGAATCCTTGCTTTCTTAGATTTTTTTGAATTTTTTTAATATAAGAAATTGCTTAGATTTCTTGGATGGCTTAGATTTTTTAATTCGATGTTTTATTTTTTTCTTTAGATTCCTTAGATCCTTTGGATTCTCCTTTAATTTAGATTCTTCTTTTTATTGTTTATATAACGTTTTTTAAATTATTTAGATTCTTTTGATTATTTATACTATTTATATGCTTTAGATTTTTTCGATTTTTTTAGTTCTTCGATTCCTTGCATTTCTTGGATTTTTTTTATTGCTCAGATTTTTTAATTTTGTTTTAAAAATTTTTTCTTTAAATTATTTAGATTTCTAAAATTTTTCAGATTCCTTAGTTTTCTTATATTATTTAATTTCTTTAGATTCTTTGAATTCTTTGATTCTTCGGATTCTTTGATTCTTCGAATTCTTTGGATTCTTTGAATTTTCTGGTTCTATTTATTCTTCAGAATCTTCCGATTCTACAAATTCTTCACAATTTTGAGATTCTTCGAATTTTTCAAATTTTTCGGATTCTTGGAATTCTTTGAATTTGCTGGATTTTTTTTAGATGCTTTAAAATCTTAGGATTCTTTGATTCTTCAGATTCTTAGAATTCTGATTCTTTCATTGTTTGGAATCTGTGGAATTTTCGGATTCTTCGGATTCATCGAATTCTTGGAATTGTTGAAATTCTTTAGATTCTTTGGACTCTTTGGATTCCTAGAATTTTTGGAATTCTTGAAATTTTTTGAATTCTGTGGATTCTTTGATTTCTTTGATTCTTCGGGTTCTTCAAATTCTTCGGATTCTTAAGAATTTTGAAATTCTTTGGATTCTTTAGATTCTTTGGATTTTTTGAATTCTTTGAACTCTTTGGACTCTTCAGATTCTTTAGATTCTTTGGACTCTTAAATTTTTTAAATTCTTTAAATTTTTAAATTTTTTGAATTCTTTGGACTTTTCGGATTCTTTAATTTTTTGAATTCTTCAGATTCTTCTTCTTCTTCTATAGACTCTTTAGATTCTTTAGATTTTTTTTCATTGAATTTTTTGGATTTTTTCGAATCTTTGGATCACTTAGATTATTTAGAATATTTATAACAGATTCTTTAGATTCTTTGGAATCTCTAGATTTTTTATATTTTTTGGATTCTTCGAATTCTTGAGATTATTTGTAATAATTATATTCTTTATTACACATTCTATACGAAAATGTTATTGTACACTTTTTGCTTATTAATGTTGAGAATTTGGTAATATCTCAAATTTAAAACTAGAGTTACCGAGAAACGAACGTCGCCATAAGAGATAATCGATAATGTATCAATTTAACGTCAAAATTTGATACATCAACTATGAATTTGATGTTTACAAAATGTATGCCGGATACTTACAATTAGTTAGGCGTTGCTTCGATAACAATTATAGAAATTTATCTATGACATATTTTGAATCGAAAAAAAGCTCTGTTTGTGTTATGAACCTGAATTTTTCGCTCATTGAGTTAAAATTTGGCCGTACCTATTCGAAACTATGCAATAAAATTCCCTCGCAACGTTAATAAGCACATTTCGGCCTCGTGTAATTCAGTCTCAATCATTTTTGTCAGGCTTGTCCGCATTAGCGCATTAGCTGGAAATTATGAGTCTAATTACATCGTGAGTTATGCCATTCATTATGCTCCCACCATAAATAATAAACGCATTACACGTGACAGTCGCATTCTTCATTAACAAAAACTATATATTTCTATTACCTCTGACTGATTCCGAGCAAACTCGCAACCGATGCTTTTAATTTGAAATGATGCCATGACAAATCACGATTGACTGCTGGTAGCGGAATGTCCAACGGTTTAAAGTCAATACGAACGAATTTATTCATTATCGACGGATTTAAACACGCGAAAAAACTCAGGTACAAATATTTGCTTGCTATAATGGGATTTCGCCGATTTTAATTTTCAATTAGATCGCGAAGGTGGCGCGCAAACTTTAAATCAGAACGAGTTGAAAACATGATGAATATTCTGAATATGAGGGGACGACTCCGGTTATTCCAACAAGTCAGTATAAAATTAACAAGATTTCGCCGCCAGAACTGCAGATATAGATGTAATGCATAACAATACATCAAAACATGAATATGCATCGGGAATAAAGCTATCGAGAATATCTAATTAACGGAGGACGACTTGCGATCTCTTGTTAACAGAATTCGGTTTTTTAGGTTCGTGGATGAGTTTAGTGCTTTTTCGTGGTCATTCAGGCAATCGATTCGGAAGCATTTCCGACTCGGTCATAAAACACTATAAGTTGGGAATTGTAGATGCTTAGGAAACATGTTTAAAAATCACATAAAATTTAGAAATTTTTAGAGTAGAGGAGTTTTATAAAAACGAGTTTTTTATGCTGTTTTTTTTAATTTGCAAATTTTTACAAATAAAATCCAATTTGTTAATTTAAGGAATTTTGTGACAGTTTGCGAAACTTTTATTTCTAATCTAGAACTAAGTAGACTAAACATAATTGTCATTTTCCCAAATGGGATTACAAAACTGGTGCTCCAAGATGAATTCAGAATTCCCTGTACTCCTCTAGAAATATGACAAATTGCAGAAAATACCGCGGTCAATTTGCTGTCGATCGAAATTTCCTGTAGCTGGCTTGAAACTGTAGCCTTAAACTCATGTTACCAACCGAAAAAATATTCCTAGGTTTTGGTTTGGTATAGTTCAAAGTGAGTGCGTTAACAGCTTTGTTCAACATCAACCAAAAAATCACTTTTTAGTTCTTTAGCTTCCTTGGATATTTTTTTAAATAAATTATTTAAATTATTCAATTATTATTTTATTTAAATTATTTCGATTTTTTATTTTCAAAATCTTATAAATTTGTAACTTTTTAAGTTTTTAAAATTTTTAAAATTTTTGGTAATGTTTGGACTTTTTATAACTTTTTTTAATTTTTTTAATTTTCCAGATTTTGTTTCATATTTTTTGACATTTTGAATATCTTTAATGTTTATATATTTTTTTCTGTATTACTTGTTATATTTTTTTTAGAAATTTCAAATTTTTCAAAAAAATTATTTAATTTATAAAATTATTTCTGTAATGTTTAAATTCTCTAGATTATACTTTTGATGATTTTAAAATGCCTAAATTTTTGTATATGTCGATTTTTCTCAATCCTTTGAATTTTCAATTTCCTTTAGATTTTGTACATTTTTAGAATCTTATTCTTGTAGATTTCCTTTGATTTAAATTTTCTAATTTCTTTTATGATATTAGTCCTAATATTTGTTTTTTTTTTTAAATTTTCTGGATCCTCTCGTTTTTCTAGAATTCTGATTTTTTCTAGAGGCTTCAAAATTATTGTAGGCGTTGGGTTATTTGGACCTGTCATTTTTTGAGTATTCAATTTTTTGTATTTTTTTTATAATTCTCTATTTGTTTTATCTTCAGAAATCTCCCAAATATTGTTAAAATTCGTTAAATTCTAAAGAATTTCTTTAGCTTTTCTAAATTTTATAACCGTTTTCGCTACTTAAGTTTCTTAATTATTTTTAGACTCTTTTAATGAGAAAGAATTTTAATGTGTATTAAATATAGAAATACTTATACAAAATTTGTTTCAAATTTTCAGTTTTTTGTCTTTGAAGTCAATTATTAATTCGATTAATTTGTTTTCTTAGATTTTTGATATTTTTTAGATAGTTTACTTTTTCGATGTTTTGGGTTTCTTCAATTTTTTATGCCGATTGATTAGTTCTTCTAAATTTTTCATATTTTCTAGATACTTATTTTTTTATGTTTCCAGTCTTTAACATTTTTATATTTTTTTCTGTATTACTTGCTCTAGGTTCTTGGAAACTCCATTTTTTTAATAAAATAAGTTTGAAATTATTTTTAGAATGTTTAAAATTGAAATTGTATATATTCTTGTAGATGATTTATTGAATTTTTTATTTTTTTTTTTTATATTTTTATAATTTTTATAACAATTCAAAATTTTCCAAGGCGTTAAATTATTTGAACTTTTGATTTTTTAAGTTTTGAATATTTTTAATTCTATATTCCTTTTATAATTTTTAAATCTTAAGATTCTTGCTGTATTTCTTGAGATTTTCTAAATTTTATTCGTTTCTCGCTGCTTAAGAGTTTCTTACTTATTTCTTCCAATTTTTAGTCTTTAGTCTGCACTTTGTCTTCTTCTTGTTGGATTAATGCTAACTATTATCTTTAAATTTCTCAGACTTTCTCCTAGATACCTTTTTGACGTTTCGGGTGTCTAATTTTTTTATGCTTTTTTTTCTGTATTATTCTGGAGTCATTGCTAGATTCTCCAAGATAATATTTTGATTGTTTTTGGAATCCCTTAAATTTTAATTTCCTTTAGATTTTGTACATTTTGAAATTCTTTTTCAACTCTCGAATGCGTTTAGTGGTTTTTCGTGGTCATGTTGGCAATCGATTCGGAAACATTTTCGACTCGGTCATAAAACACTATCAGTTTGTCGGCCTCACCTCGAAGCAGCGTGTCCTCTAATTCCGCCAAACATCCACCATGTTATTATTTATGGTTTTCATAATGGCTCATTGATTCAGCGACTGACTATTGAAATAAGCCAACAAAAACTCCGATAACTTATACTGGAATGGAAATGTGATATGCCCTGTTCATTGATGCTTTATATTTTAGTATCTATCAGCTCTATAAATTACCAACTTTTCACAATAACTCTTTTCAATTTTCCGACTTGGAGTTGGTCGTCGCAAACAGTACCTACATACTCGAAAAAACCGTCAATCTTTTTTCAGTTTTTGCCGGTTTTCGTCGCCAATTACTTCGAGGGCAACCGTTCGGAAAAGCGATAGCGAATAGAAAGGCTACAAACGAGAGAATAATAATTAAGATTCACAAGTCTTTGCTCCTTCCGGGTAATAAAGCAATTACAAAAACGCCATCGCATTCGGACCGTGCCCAGCGTCTTCGTACGGAATTAAATCAAACGGGGGAAACAGCCATAAATACCGAGAAGAAAAATAATTGAAATGTTTAATGGGTTACATATAGAGTTTTTTTTTTTTGAAGGGGAGGGGAAGATTTGTGTTGGCGGCGATGTCATTGTGTTCTTAACCGTCGACGTCCCAGTCGTTAAAACAGAACGGGCGTCCCCGTAAAATGCTAACCGGAAGGAAGACCGGCCGTAAATATGTCGCCGACATCACGGTGACGGATAATCTCCTCCAGCGACCGAACGTTTCCGTGCGGACAACTCCATTTCACTCAACCAGTTTTAAGTTTGTCAAAATTTCGAAAACGTCAAATTTCTCGATGATGGCGATCCGAGCCATCCATCGCGGACGTCCAGGAAATAGTCTGAGAGAGTGGTGGCAGTCAGCGAGTCCCAATTTTATTAAAAATATAAATCACGGTGGCACAAAGAGTGCGGCTTGGTGCGATAAGTCACACACACACACAGAAAAGCAGTAGGAAGAGAGTGGCGGCGGTGGTGGTGGCGGCGGCGGAGCTCCGTCCCTGCAGAGAGAAGCCGGGGCCGGCAATGAAGCCCGTCAGGCACATGATGGACGTCCGCACATAAAACTGACGAGTGAGTCATGGCGCCTTCACAAATGGCTCTGCGGAGCCTCGTATATCACTTTTATTACAGCCATCTTCATTTTCATATTTCATATTTGCATTTTCTGTGCCGTTATAAATCAGGGAGTTTATGGCTAATTAGGCCTTTGTGCGGGGCTGGGCGACGGAATAACGGCTTATCGGACGCTGGCTGCCGGGGGATGATGGGGATGGGGGAGATTGCTGCTGTCGATGCCTGTTACCGACCTGCAGAATTCAGAAAACTTTATAATGTCGGGACCAGTTTGCGCGTGACCGTTTTTTCGCGATTCTTAAACGGACGCACGACACGAATTTTATGCTCCTTTAATTTCGTTTGCATGTACGACACGGAGGAAGACTTGCATTATCTGCACATGTGCGTATTACACCGACAAGACGGAGATAAGCAAACTGGATCGGAGGTTTTTACACCTACACCTAACGAGGCGCTTTCTTATTTGCTCAAAAAAAGAAAAACGATCTTAAGGCCACTTTCTAGAATCTAAATTAAAATAATCATATTTACTTAAAATATTGAGAATACATTTTAAAAAATTAATAAGGAGACAAGCAATGGAGCCTCAGGACGATAGAACGCATTCGTTAGCAAGATGCTTCATACAAGAGACATCACATGGGCTAAAACTAAAAAGATAGTGAAGGACACAGAGACATGGAAAAACTTTTAGAAGAAATAAAACACCACCTCGACACCGAACAGCAATCGAGAAAGCCAATAACTAAAGTTACAAAAAATTTGCAAAGATCTAATATGACCATAATTCTAGATAAATATTTTTAACTTGTTGATTAACTATGCTAAACTACAAAATTATAGAGCGGAAAAGAAAAATTTTAAGAATTTTTACTTTTAGGTTGAAACGAAAATTTTCAAAATTTTCCATTAAAATTTGTAACTCTTGTAATTTTAATGTTATTGGAATGAAATTTGGGGAGATAAATACTTTTAACTTGCTTATTAACTGTGCCGAATTATAAAATTATAGAGCAGAAAAAACAAATTTTAAGAATTTTTACTTTTAGGTTGAAACGAAAATTTTCAAAATTTTCAATTAAAATTTGTAACTCTTGTAATTTTAATGTTATTGGAATGAAATTTGAGGAGATAAATACTTTTAACTTGCTTATTAACTGTGCCGAATTATAAAATTATAGAGCAGAAAAAACAAATTTTAAGAATTTTTACTTTTAGGTTGAAACGAAAATTTTCAAAATTTTCCATTAAAATTTGTAACTCTTGTAATTTTAATGTTATAGGAATGAAATTTGGGGAGATAAATATTTTTAACCTGTTTATTTACTGTGCCGAATTATAAAATTATAGAACAAAAAAGACAAATTTTAAGAATTTTTACTTTTAGGTTGAAACGAAAATTTTCAAAATTTTCCATTAAAATTTGTAACTCTTGTAATTTTAATGTTATTGGAATGAAATTTGGGGAGATAAATACTTTTAACTTGCTTATTAACTGTGCCGAATTATAAAATTATAGAGCAGAAAAAACAAATTTTAAGAATTTTTACTTTTAGGTTGAAACGAAAATTTTCAAAATTTTCTATTAAAATTTGTAACTCTTGTAATTTTAATGTTATAGGAATGAAATTTGGGGAGATAAATATTTTTAACTTGTTTATTAACTGTGCTAAATTACAAAATTATAGAGCAAAAAAGACAAATTTTAGGAATTTTTACTTTTAGGTTGAAACGAAAATTTTCAAAATTTTCCATTAAAATTTGTAACTCTTGTAATTTTAATGTCATAGGAATAAAATTTTGGGAGATAAATACCTTTGACTTTTTATTTACTGTGCCGAATTATAAAATTATAGAGCAAAAAAGACAAATTTTAGGAATTTTTACTTTTAGGTTGAAACGAAAATTTTCAAAATTTTCAATTAAAATTTGTAACTCTTGTAACTTTAATGTTATAGGAATAAAATTTGGGGAGATAAATACCTTTGACTTGTTTATTTACTGTGCTGAATTATAAAATTATAGAGCAAAAAAGACAAATTTTAAGAATTTTTACTTTTAGGTTGAAACGAAAATTTTCAAAATTTTCCATTAAAATTTGTAACTCTTGTAATTTTAATGTTATTGGAATGAAATTTGGGGAGATAAATACTTTTAACTTGCTTATTAACTGTGCCGAATTATAAAATTATACAGCAGAAAAGACAAATTTTAAGAATTTTTACTTTTAGGTTGAAACGAAAATTTTCAAAATTTTCCATTAAAATTTGTAACTCTTGTAATTTTAATGTTATTGGAATGAAATTTTGGGAGATAAATACTTTTAACTTGCTTATTAACTGTGCCGAATTATAAAATTATACAGCAGAAAAGACAAATTTTAAGAATTTTTACTTTTAGGTTGAAATAAAAATTTTCAAAATTTTCTATTAAAATTTGTAGCTCTTGTAATTTTAATGTTATAGGAATGAAATTTGGGGAGATAAATATTCTTAATTTATTGATTAACTGTGCCAAATTACAAGATTATAGGGCAAAAAAGACAAATTTTAAGAATTTTTACTTTTAAGTTGAAACGAAAATTTTCAAAATTTTCAATCAAAATTTGTAACTCTTGTAATTTTAATGTTATACAAATGAAATTTGGGGAGATAAATATTTTGAACTTGTTTATTTACTGTGTCGAATTATAAAATTATAGAGCAAATGAAACAAATTTTAAGAGTTTTTACTTTTAGGTTGAAACGAAAATTTTCAACATTTTCTATTAAAATTTGTAACTCTTGTAATTTTAATGTTATAGGAATGAAATTTGGGGAGATAAATACCTTTGACTTGTTTATTTACTGTGCTGAATTATAAAATTATAGAGCAAAAAAGACAAATTTTAAAAATTTTTACTTTTAGGTTGAAACGAAAATTTTCAAAATTTTCCATTAAAATTTGTAACTCTTGTAATTTTAATGTTATTGGAATGAAATTTTGGGAGATAAATACTTTTAACTTGCTTATTAACTGTGCCGAATTATAAAATTATAGAGCAGAAAAGACAAATTTTAAGAATTTTTACTTTTAGGTTGAAACGAAAATTTTCAAAATTTTCAATAAAAATTTGTAACTCTTGTAATTTTAATGTTATTGGAATGAAATTTTGGGAGATAAATACTTTTAACTTGCTTATTAACTGTGCCGAATTATAAAATTATAGAGCAGAAAAGACAAATTTTAAGAATTTTTACTTTTAGGTTGAAACGAAAATTTTCAATATTTTCTATTAAAATTTGAAACTCTTGTAATTTTAATGTTATAGGAATGAAATTTGGGGAGTTAAATATTTTTAACTTGTTAATTAACTGTGCTAAATTACAAAATTATAGAGCAGAAAAGAGAAATTTTAAGAATTTTTACTTTTAGGTTGAAACGAAAATTTTCAATATTTTCTATTAAAATTTGCAACTCTTGTTTTCTAATAAAAACTTTGTAGGTTTTGATGCGGTATTTCGGTTTCAAAGATGGTGCAAACTTATTAATTGCGCTGTCTTAAAAAACGCCAATGGTAACAAATCTCGTTGGTAAATTTCCAGCATTTCCAGCCCTCTCGGACATAAGTTTGGCGTCGAACGTGTCCTGTGACCCAACTACCGGACAAGACAATCAAAGAATCAATGGTCGGCCGTAGTTTAGATTGAGCCAATTAAGAAGTCGAAATATATCGCGGTCCTCTCGTCGTTCGTTTCGGATAAGTGAGTCTGAAATAAAGTACGTGTGTACCAGTGACAGATCAGTCAATATCTCTTCGATTGCTATGCAAAGCAGGCTAGAAATCACTCGAGTCGTGAAGAAGTACAGCTGTTATTGGATTTCATGAATCGGTCCGTTGTTTCAGTAATAAAGTCGATGTTTTTATTGAAGACAACTCTCGGGAGACGAACAGAAGATCAAAATCATATTTTGCGTTTGACGTGTGAAAAATTACATTTCTATGCGAATTTAAGTCATAATATTTCAGTCGGATGAACGATTCCGACTTTTTTGATGAATTCCTTTTGAACTTGTCACAGGGGGAACGAAAAGTTGCTTGTTTCTTTTTGGTATTAAGATGGACCTGCGGGTCATATATCCCGATGGTCGGTGTCAACATCCATCTCTTGGCTCGGACGTGGCCGCACTCTACCACCAGAAGCCGTCCGCGGATCCATTGTTCGCCCTGATTTAGTGTCGTCGAAACGGAATACAATGCAGTACTGCACCGGCTACAAGACATTAGAGTCGCAGAAAGCACACTTATTTGCGTAGGAGTGCAATGCATCGAGCATATTTTTGCGGTGGTCATTCCCTCGCTGTCAATTAGAAAGGGCGGAGAATGCGCTCAGGACGCGGTAGCCACTTGACCTGCTGGACTTATCGATGGTCCGGTGACGATCGTAAATATAAAGACCGGTTGGAAGCGGAGACAATTTCTTGATGGTAATCTGGCAAGAGGGACGTCGCAGAACGTGGCGCTCTCTATATTCCACCAACAAAACCTATCATTCATCTTTTGATCAAAAAATCCTGACAATTAGACTCCTTTTCCCGAATCCTTCCCCTCGATTTCCAGACACCAATAATATTCAAACATGATTAGTCCGTTCGCAGGCGAATGCAAATCTCCTAATGCCTGATTATTTATGGAGCAATTCAAAGTCATAATTTAAATACAAAGTGTTATTGTTAATATCAGAGTGGAGCGCCGATTACCGTGGAAGGGCGAGAGCTTGGGTGTCAGGGAGGGGGGGCGATAACCGCGATCCGGGCGACGCTGGTCATTAGCACGCCCGGTCTCCAAGAATGGCCGCTGGATGTGTGCTTATCCCACATATAAATCATTACAATATGCAATATAATTCCGGAGGTCTATCTGCTTTTTCGCAGGCAGATGCTCTTTATGCGGCATCGGGACGTGTCTGATGGCGGAGGTGGGACGCTCTCTTTGCCGCCCCCGAATAAATCCGAACGGCCCACGGACATATCTTGTAAATACGCAAAAACTTGACGGCGATATATCACAAAAGACGCTAAATCGGGACTTTTTGTGAAATCGCGAAAAATGGGACCGGGGGAAATTTACGCAGCAAACACTTTTTTTTTTAGTTTCTGTCCGAATTCTCGGTAGGTTTATGATCATATGTTGTACAGGATGGTCCAATACGACATTTGATACAAACATCGCTAGATAAGAAGCATCGAATGAAAATATTGACATTTTTGTTACAGTTCCGATATGTTTATTACCGAATTTTTGGATTCTAAATCAAAATTGACGATCACTTAATTTAATGAGTTTGCACAATAAAAAAGATTAAAGATAATTAAATAAAATAACTCTCCTATTTCGAATTAATACGTGCATATTTTTTATTGTAGATCAACATAAAATTAAATTTTGCGTTAATTTCATGTATCGCCTTTTTGCGACTCAAATTCTAAAAGACAAAGCTGTTTATTTTAATCCCTAACTGAAATTAATTAAAAAAGCGGATCCTAAATTGGAAAGTATAATAACATGATTGTAACTTAATTAATTTTACGCAAATTCTCATTTAGCTAATATTCAGGCTCTTTCCAAGGAATTCTGAACATTGATAGCACAGTGAGAGAAATTATAAAAAAATAAGTGTTCCATTTAAAAACATTGTTTTTATGTATGTCGTCATACTTTTTCGCCCATCATATTCGGAGCGGTATTATTTTTAGAGTAGACGATCTAGAAGCTTCAGATTTGAATCAAGTTTCTGTTTTGATCTTGTGTCTTTGTTGTTTAATTTGCAAAAAATTATAAAAGAAAATTTGAGTGCTTATGATGAAGCACACGTTGTTCATACATTTGAGAACATTTTATTTCTAGTTTAGAAAATCTAGAAGACTCAGGTTTGTAGCGCTTGCTGATTTTGACTTGCTAATTTCATTTGGAAGTAGACAAAAATTTAAAAAGATTATAGAGAAAAAAATGAAAATTCATAAAGAAGCAGACACTCTTATTTTTCGTCCATCATATTTAGAGATTTATTTCTAACGTAGGCAATCTAAAAACCTTTGTTATTTTAATCCAAAGTTCATTTTTCACTTTACAAAAAAAAAATTGAAAATTCATAATGCAACACACGCTCTTCGTATTTTTTCGTCTGTCATAATTAGAACGATTTTATTTCTAAAAAAGACAAATTAAAAACCATAAATTTGGATAATCTTCGTATTTTAATCTAGTGACTTCATTTTTGACTGTAGAAAAAATTAAAAAAACTCACCGAAAAAAATTTAAGTAATCTTAATGAAGCAGACTCTCTTCATTATATTTGGGTATGTGCATTTTATTCCTACATTAGACATTCTAGAAAGCTCGAATTTGCAGTACTTATTCATTAATATCTTATATATAAAAGGATAATTTACTAAATTATCTACCTAGACATGAAAGATAAATCACAGAACAACATGTCACTTTTCTATATAAGTCTCTTCTACAACAACATATTTATCCCTCCCTCTCTTCTTTAACTGTGCCATTCCGTCAGAAAAATAATTTTTTGGAAGTCCGGGAAAATACTCATCCACAGCCATTTTTAGTTCTTCATCTGAAAAAACCGTTTTCCCTCAATGTTTCTTCATATTTTCAAATTAAAAAAAATTCCTATAGGGTTAAATCAGGACCATATTATAGTGGATGACGTAGCTCAAAAATCGCCAATTATCTCTTCAATTTTATGTGCTTTATGAACTTTGTAATTGCCGTGGAGCAACAAATTTTTCTGCAAGTAGCTTCCATCGACTCTTGTTTGGTGAGGGGTCCCAGTGACATGCACATGCACAATCTTCAGGTGTGAGCTATGTCGAAATCCATCTCGAAAAAACCTTTCTCATGGCCAAATCGTTATGTAGAATTTTCCAAACGGTGGTTTCGGATATCTTGAGCACTCTGGCTATAACGGATACCTTCACCTATCTGTGGGAGCCCAATTTTCCATTTTTTTTTACAGTTTCTCTAGTTCGCATTTCGAGTCGTCGACCACATCTTTGATCATCCTGTATCAGCTCCCAACCCCATTTAAACTGTTTGGACCAGAACTTCACTTTTAAATAACTTGGGGCATCTTCTCTGTTCACAGCAACTAATTTTTCATAAAATCTTTTTGGACTATTGCCTTTTGCCTTTTTCAGTTTTTAATTATTTCTCAAACGGTAATAAATCAGCAAATTTTGATTAAACTTGGCATGTGTTACTAAAAATGCCGCATCCATTTGTCACACAAAAATCAAGTTGTTTATTATTCAAGTTGTTCGTCTTTTGTTTCATGGCTAGATACATAATACAGTAAATATCCCTCGTATTTCTAAAGTAAATAATCAAGAGTCTCGGTATATGTAAAATATCTTCAGTAGTTAAAAACAAGAAATTTTCGAAATATTTGACAATATATTTTTTAAATTGCTAAATATCTCATTTTTTTAAAATCTGTTAAATATTGACATATTTTAGAAATAGTAAAATTTAGAGCTATTTAAAATTCCAAATCTTTTTTGCCTAAATTTCCAAAACTTTTTGCCGAACTGCTTAATATTACTGGAACCTTAATAAAACCTATAGAATATAAATTTTAATATTGTGGAAATTTTTGTCACCTTTAACAATCAAATCTCTAAAATACTTTAATGAATTTAAATATTGAAAGCAGACAGAAAAAAGTTCCCCGAAACTGCAAAAAACTCTAGACTATTCTAGAATATTTAAAATAATAAATTTAGAAATCTTTGCTTTAAAATTCTGATGTCTAAGAACAAAATTATGTTGAAAATAAAGAAATTAAGACATAAATCTTTTGAAAGTCTGACTTCAAATTTGAGCTTTATGAAATTGTGAAATTTTTGCAAAGCTTAGTCGTATTTTGTGGTTTCAAAATTTCTCAATAGATAACTATAATTTTGACTGCATTCCAAGTAAAACTGTGAAAAATAAATGTAATTTGTATCAGATATTAAATCCAAAAATAATTAGCTCCAAACAATCTAAAAGCGCCATGAATGAATAATGTGTCAGTTCGAACATTCATTCGAATAATGATCCCAAATTTGTCATTTTTATAAACGCCATGAATAATTTAATTAAATACCTAATTGAATCTATAAAAATACCCTCAAATCGAACAAATTTTGGTTCAAAACGAGTTTATTTCCACGACCTCCTTCACGTATTCAAGATTAGAAATTTAATGGAACATCAAAGTCTAAACCAAACAATAATTCCTCTGATTTATGCCTCAAGATCCCCCGCACGTTTTATCGAATCGTCCGTTTTCCCAATCGTTTATTATTAACTACTCTTTATCAATTCCATCGTAAAAATCGCTCTGAATTAGCATAGAAGCCGGCAAGGCCATAAAAGTAAATTTATAATTATAACGGTGACGTAAGTGTAGGCAACGGCAATAATTTATGATTAATTTGTTTGCAGTAGGGAGTCCGGGTTCGTCTCCTTGTTTGGTCGGAGTCCGGAGTCCCGGACTCAGCCACTACTCAGGAGCCAACGCTTTAATACATCATAAGTTAATGGTTTTATGGGGCCACGGACCGAATTCGCCGATGCAAATGCGATCTAAAAACATCCAGAGATCGGTTCGTCCTCTTCTATTTGATTATCTGCACGACGAAAGGATTTATGGCTTACGGGCATCAGCAAATGACAAAACACGAGGAAGTTGAGTGTTAGATTTTGATTAGGGCGGCTAATCTGGCTAAGTGGAAGGACAAAGAAATTTCGGATTGTTTTCGGCCAAAAGCAAAAAAGAAGGACGAAGAAGGAGAAAAAATATATTTAAAGTGGAGAAAAAGCTCATTATAGTTGATAAAAAATAAAAGAAATAGAGCAAAAAAGAAGAAGAAATACGGAAAGATATAATAGCATAAAAATAGAAAATTTGGAAGATCTAGCACGACCGAATTTTGAGAAGTCGTCCTTTTCAGCCACCTTCGATTGGATAGCTAGAAATGCAAAGAATTCTAACCGAAAACTTGTTAGGAAAAAGTAGCGAAAAAATCTTAACATTTTCTCGGTCTATGAATCCTCGGAATCGTTCTTTAGTGTCTTTTTCGTATTCGTCAAACCTCTTCTCCGTTTGAGCAAACAAATGTGAGAGGAATACCGCACGCGAGTTCGGAATAACAATCGCTCCGACTGTCATTAGGACATTGTGGTTGTAGAGTAGGTCGATGACTATGGATCTGATCCTTGGAGCTAAGCATGCATAACTGCAGACCGAATAACTCACAGTCGTTTAGATTAAATCTGCGAACAGCGGCGGCGGCAACGGCGGCGGTTATTTACTAGCGTTTCGTTCGCTACTTGTTTTACCAAATTACCGGGAAGACGCGCAGATCCGATACCGGCTACCGAACGTGACGTCGCAGAAATGTTACGATTATGGGAGAGGTACATTTACGGCAATACCAGTCTACTGATGATGATAAAACTCAACGACAAAGAGCACTAATCATGCAACGTGCTGGCGAACAAACAAATGCTTATTTTTGAATTTTATTGCTTGCAATTTGAAAGACACAAATGGCGGACGATAGATCACGGATGAGACAGGAGGAGGCTAATGTGTCGTCGAGTGGACGCATATGAGCAGGTGACTAAAATAGCGAGACACGCACATCAACGTGATCTACGTCCATATTTATAAAAGACATTTGACGGATTTACGGGCGCGGGCGCGACTAGTTGGACGCCAGAATATTTACATCTTTTCACACCTAGAATATTACAAAAAAAAAGGTAACAATCAAATACAGTATGGCCATAAAATAACGCACAAATAAAAGCGGTAACAATTGAGAGTTTTTATTTAGTGTATTTAATTAGTTCAAAATGCAAAACTAACTTGCACTTTAACCTCAAGGGTAGATAAAATGCTTAAACTTTTAGTTAACTTCAGTACATTATTAATTTAGATTTATTGTAACCTAATGTTCCCGAAAACATTTGTTTTAGAAAAATCTAAAAAAAAAAGAAAAAATCTGATTTGAAACGGCAATTTATCTCAGTTTTCTGCTACCGAGGATGATTTCCATCCTCCTATTCATTTAAGGGTGACAAGATCAGCACCGTGTTTGCCAACATCGTCGCTGCAGAACGGTGAAAGCAATTTCCAGTGTACGTTTCGAGATGTGACAGTCAAAAAATCGTAATCATCTTCGAAATTTGTAATAATTTCTACAGGCTGAATGGTACACAGCTTCTTTCTGTAGTTGACGAAGAATTGTCTGTGGAACGTTTTCGAATGGTTAACTACTTAAATTAAAAAAATATGTATATGCGAGAAGCACTTTTTCACTAATTACTAACGCGTTGTACTTTTTCTCGTATATTTAGTGTAATTTTTGAGGCAATAACTGCTTCACTTTCTCTGCAACTGCAAATTTTGGGCATCACAATATGAGTGATTCTCTTTAAAAACTTCTATAAAAAAAATAGTGTATTATATACGATGATAAAAGTTATTTACATATATCGAGAAATTAATACACTCGTGCATTGATAATTCTCACTTAACTCATGTGTTTGTTCGTTTTTTTTAACAAAATAGGTTGCTATGGTAACGAAAACTTGTTGATTTTGAATATGGCATAGAGCAAACCCGAAAAGATCGAGTGTTCATTTAATAATCTGGTAGCATTATCTGTGAAAATCATTTGTTTTGGAAATCTTATGTCACGTTATTAACGGACATAACCTTACTGTTAAATGACAGCAAGACTTGAGTAATGACAATAACACCTGGAAAAAACAGATTTTTGTAAAAAAAACACTAAACAACAAAAATATACACGAGTATGATCACAAAAAAAAAAACAAAACAATATAATTACACAAGTAGGATCTACAGCTCAAGTTGACAGTTGATAGAAAGAATGACATAAGTTAATGAATGACGTTACGACATGCTTTCACGCAAATAAAAAAAAACCATAGGTAATATTGCCAGAATATTAAATAAACACCCCATATATATCGGTGAAAATGTCATTTTTCAAAAAAACTGTCTAGTATATAGAACCATGCGCCTTTTTGAAAGAAAATCGACGTGTCGGAGGATTTTTTGCATAAATTAGTCGTTACGATTTCATCGAATTCGTGCGTTACTTTATCGACACGCTGTATATTTAAACTTGAGTTTCTTCGAGCTTATCTTGTCGCAAAGTCGTGCCATTTCAATCTCGCGAATTTTAAAATGCAGTACTTAATTTTAATACCCGACAACTTGATGGACAAGTCAGACTTCTTGTTCCGCTCCACGCTTGCAGCAAGTAAGAATTTATTTTAATTATTACCCGTCGCCCGCACTAAACTTTTAAATAATCATTGTAATTAATTTACTAATTGGACTTGTTCGAAAACTCGAACTTTTATTGCATTTATTCCTTGAAAGTAAATGCATTTTTTGCAATAAATTCGAATATTTACCGACCAATTTATTCCGTTAATTGACAACTTAGTTTAATTTGAATTCTTTCTGACACAAAAAATTCGTGAACTGAATTTAATAAAAAAAATGTTGGGATTATTTAGTTGGGAGCAACAAGAAAAATTGCACGGAGAAGTGTGATAGAATTGAGACCTTTTTGCTTGGCTGTGCTCCTGCTAGCAGGATTCTCGTAAAACCGACCACGCTGATGGGGAATCCGCTGCAGGAAAGGAACGCCCACACTGCTTGTAGCATGCGAGCAGTGGAGGCAAAGCGAATTTCGAGCTGCTCGCGCCATCTGTTTTGAATTGGGTGAACCGAGGGTGTGGAGGAAGAGGGAATAATGAAGTGGCGTTGACAAAACCGAGGGTTGTATTATTAAAGGAACGGCAAAATGTCACTCCTCGCGGTTAGGTAAATATCAAATTTTAAATACCGCGCGATCCAATTCTTGCTATCAAGTGGGCCATAAAAGTAAAAACGTATGTCGCCTTATAACGCCATAAATAAAAAACGACATACGTTTTTGCTTTCGTGGCCCACTTGATAAAAAAAAATACTTTTCTCGCACTGAAAATTTAGAATTTTCTATATGAGAATCTATAAATAAAAGAAGACGCGTGCAACATTTCTCAACATATTAAGAAACATTAGGATTGAATAAGTAATTTTCTAAAATTTTATAAAATTAACTAGACTGAAAAAAATTGTCAAGAAATTCTTAAAAAAAATTAAAAACTTGTTTATGCTCAAAATGTATAAATGTAGGAATTTTGGTAATTTAAAATTTTAAATGCAACCTCATATAATATCTACAAAAAAAATATTAATATTGTTATTAAAAATTATAATGTTTAGAGTTCTTATAAACCAATAATTTCTAAAAACCTACAAAATAGCAATAAATCCAAAAACGAATTCTAATTAACGATTCTAAAAATTGATATAAAGTAGAGATCCTAAATTAAACTTTGAAAAACGTAAAAATTTCAGGAAAAGTGAACAAAAGGCAAAAATTTTGAGAATTCTAAAAATACAAGTAACTTCAATTTTTTTTTTCTCAATGACCCAAAATTTGTTTTTAAAACAAAACTGCAAACGATAAATGTGACAATTTCACTGGTGCTCAACAAATAATTCTGCAAGAAATCTTTCTGGAATAGAACCCAAAAGTCACAACACAATTCGGAGAACTTTACACAATGTTACACGCTTTAAGCTGAAAACTTGAAAATGGCAGACTTGTGAATTAAAATTACTTAAATTAATAAAATTGAAATTTTAGAATTTTCTAAAGTGAGAAAAATATGTGCTTATTTACTTTAAAATTAAGATTTTGGGAAAGCCTAAAAATTAATTTCGAGAACTTATTTGAATATTCGAAAACTTTAAAATTTGACTGAAGCTATTGCAAGGAAAAGAGAAGTAATACAAAATTCAAAAAAATTGTGTATCAATAAATCAGAGAAATATAAAATTAAACTTGACGATTCTAAAAACCCTAAATATTTCAATTTCAAATCAAATCTCTACAGTCAAAAAACTAACTACCTGAAAACTAAAAAATCCAAAATTGATTCTTCTAAAATACTAATATGAGAATTTCTACCACTCAAAAATTGCCAAGCCAAAATTCTGGTAAAAGTCTATTTAGAAATTTTTGATCATCAGTACCTCAAAATATCAGAAATATCAGAGAATTTTAAACGTATTGAATGTTTCATAAATTACTGAAAATTTTAGAACTCTTAAAACCTTAAAACGCTTAAAACTGAAAATCTGAAAATTTAATATTGTTACTCGGAAACCCACAAATGTATCAACAGCAAAAAATCTCTTTTTCTTTAAACCTGAGAGTCTAGTAGGTCTAAACTAAAAATTTTATTTATTATTACTCAAACAATATAGGAAAGCAAAATATTCTGAAAGAAAAAAAAATTCTTAAAATTCTAAAATTACCAAACTTCTAAAGAGCCCTAAAGCTACGAAAATCTCAATTTCAATTCTACACATTTTGAAGATTTAAAAAAACAAGAATTCTATACATGACCAAGAAAATGTATGATACGAAAAATTTTGAGAAAATTTAAAAAACTGAAACGTGAAAATTTTCAAAAATATGTAAATTTTAAAAATGTATATGAATTCTAAAATTTTTAGATATTTTTTCAGAATTAGTTTGGAAAAAAAAGAAAAAATAAACATAAACCAAGAGCCAAAATTTTCTAGGATTCACAAACTTTCATAATCCTAAAAATAATGAGAAATTTAAGAAGCCTAATAAACCCACCAAATTTTGTAAAATTAGACATTCAAAATTTTAATGACACTTACTTAAAAAGCCTAAAAACTATAAAATTACCAAAAATTTGTAACTTCTAAAAAGCCCTAAAATCTAAAAAACAAAAACGAAGAATTTGCGCCAATTGATGTGAATTCTATAAGCTCCGAAAATCCCAAAAAAAATTAAACCTTAAGAAAGTCAAAAAACATTGATTTCGAATCTATAAATCTAAAAAGTTTAAAGACTTTAAAAAAATCAAGACCTCTATACGTTACCAAAAAACGAAGATTCTTAACGTACGATACGAGAAATTTTCAGAAAATTAAAAAAACCAAAACGTGAGAAATTTCAAAATTATAGGAATTCTAAATTCTCTAGATATTTTTTCAGATTTAGTTTGTAAAAAGAAAAAGAAAAAATAAACAAAAAACAAAGGCCAAAATTTTTTATAATTTACAAACTTTAACAATCCCAAAAATAATAAAAAATTTAAGGAGCTCAATAAACCCACCGAATTTTGCGAAATTTAGACATTCAAAATTTTAATGATACTTAAAAAGCCTAAAATGTACAAAATTACCAAAAAATTGTAAAACTCCGAAAAAAAGAGAAAAATAACTAAAAAACAAAAAATCACAGAAGTTGTTCAAAATCAGTGAATTTCAGTTACAAATAAAAAAAGTTTTGGATTTTTTTCCCCTAGTTTCTAAAATTACAAGGAGGACAACCTCAGAATTAAAAAATTGCTAAACTTCTCGTTGGTATTTTGTAAATTCATGAAAATTAATTTTGATGAAAAACAGTTGAAAAGAAAATAAGAAAACGAAGTAAAAATCCAAATTGATGCCAATTAACGAAGCAAAGAGTTGTGACAAATTCGAAGAATTCTCAGCATTATCATTGAAAAATCCAAAATTACTTTTGGAAAAACTTGAATCTAGAAAATCATTTATGTATGTTACTCAGGAGCCAAAGCAATAAATTGTACGACTAGCACAGAAAATTAAAAATGGGATTTTATTTTTCAGTTTTCCAGAAATTCAGGATATAAAAAGAAACGAAAGAAATAAATTTTAGTAAAAATCAGTTGTCAAAAATGGTGGATGCGCCGGGTTTTCGAGATGAAAGTAAAGTTTTCGCAAAATATCTTGTAGACCAACCGGTGTCCGTTTCCCTATTATTAGCGACCATATTTCACTTCGCATATCCGAAAACTCGTGGCTATTGTACTGAAACTATGAGGCTTTGTATAATATTCATACAGCTCGGGTCGGTGCGAGGGAGAAATAAAAATATTTCAATATGTTGTGTTTTAATCCTGGAAGTACTCATCTATTACGCGAGAATGCCGTAAGCTGGCGAACACGGGGTTCCTAAGTGATTCATGTATTGTTTCTCGTTTAGGCCCACAATCGTAAACCACTGGAAATTATGTCTTTGCGAGTGAATTGTGCCGCTAAACCAACTCTAAATTACACACAGATAAAAAATGTAAATGACGCACTGAATTATTGCCGACTGCGGACCGCATGTTTCCTTTCTGAAGGGATTTATCCTCCTCATCCTCCTCCTTACACACACTTTTCTCCCATTTAGAAAAATTCCAAATCCACGGATTGAATGATAAACTAACGAAATAAATAGCTCTGCAAACGGTCATAAATTAGAAAGTTTTTTGCAAATACACATTTTGAAGCTCAGTGTCATTTTTGATTTACGATAATTTTGTGAAAATGAACGCGAATTCCCATTTTGAAGAACAAATATAATTTATTGCAGGTTGGTATGACTGCATTTGTACCGATTACGGCTGATTTATAGCCTTCATACGAAGATATTATTCTGGTTTGATGAAGTTGAAATCGGAGCGGTTTTTAATTTAGATTCGACGGGTGACAACGAAAACTTTCGTTGCGATGTTTTTACATTCCGCGCCATTAGTCAAGTTGTGACATTTCGCATTGAATTTACTGCCGCATAAAGTAGATTAATCGACGTTTCATGTTTAGAAGTGAAACTTTTCACTGGAAAAATAGTGAATTAGCGTCGTCATTAGACCGGGGTTGTAAAATGTGTTAAGATCGTTAAAAGTAAGTGAAATTTTTGGGTGGAAGTTAGCGAAATCGGCGGGAAGAGCGTAATGGCAACTGGTGAGGAACAACTGGATGCAAAGCCTGATTTACGTTTTTCCTGCGACAGATTTTAATGTTATTTCGAGTCACAAATTGTTTAAATTGCGTCGTGACTCAGGGAGACGACACTAACTGGCGCTCATTAGAATGAGCCGGGATTCACCTTATATTTATTCATATTATTGAAATGAATCTGGAAAATCTGGACGGTAAGTTATCCGATAGAACGCCCGCAGTGTAATTTACTCAAAAGTCTCATTACAAACTTGGTATCCTCGAGCACTCTGAAAAGTTACATCCGCGTTATAATAAATACAAGATACTCCTCTCTCAAAAATACTATTAATAGAAAGAAAAAACGTCCCTTAATTTCATTCAGAGAATGAAGCAAACGAAACACGTGTACGAAAGAATAACCCGAAAAATCATAATTTCACTTTGTTCGCGAGAAAATGACAACTTTTATTTACATCGAGGGAAATTCGAGAAAGATTTCCTCGGAGTAGACGAGACCAATTGTTTGCGAATTCTTACGAAACGCGGCTTAATACATTTAGGAAATAAATAACGGGGTCGTGTACACGGAAAACAGGAAGGTGCTGATTATTTATGATACATTTTTCTCTAATTTACATTTTTCTTGGCTTAAAATGTAAGTAAGTGCCATTAAATTTTATTAACGGTGCCGCTTTTCCTCACGTTTTTTATACCTGCCGACGAGATCTCCTCGACCGTCATTTTTGAAATCACATTTCGTCAGAGCAAAAAATATAAACCTTTGCTGATTAGATCGTACTTGAAACGTCGTGGATGAAAAATACATTTTTACTACAAAACACAAAAAATTTAGGTCTCCTTATTAATCTTCTTCTGTCCTATTAGAGTGTCGAAATATTTTTAATTTTAATTGAAGCGTTCCATTTCTTTTTATCTCCACACATTGTTCCACCATAACTTTTCTTTTTTAGATTCCTTTTGTTCGTTCTTTATTCTTCATTCTAACTGATTTTTCCTATTATTGTCGTTATTGGTTTTAGTGTATTTCTTTATTTCTCACCCGATCGTTTTCTTTTATACGTCTTTTCGTTTCTTTTTGGTTCACTTTTATTTCTAATTTAGCATTTAACTTCAGTTTTAATGTTTGATATTTTTGTTTTTATTTCTTGAGTATGTACAATATAATCTACCATGCTTCTTCCATTCTTCTCCTTTGTTATGCATTTGTAAATTTCTTCTTGTTATCGTTCCCAGGACGAATTTCTAGTTTGTCAGTCACATGCGAGACAGAATTTTATAATTTTGTTCCATATTTCTATTATTTTCACCGTATTTATTAATCTACTACTTTTATACCTTTTCATGTTCTTGTGCTCGCACTCTAATGTCCGATAATTAGAATTATAAATTGATCAGTATTTTCTTGAATTTTATAATTCTTATTTTGTTAGATTAACAAAATTAAGAAACCATAGTATCCAACATATTGGAAGAATTTAGAAAACTGTAAAAATAAATTCAAAAAATAGAAAATCCAAGAAACCCTATCAATCGAAATATGTTTACAAACTTCAAAAAATTTAAGAACCCCAAGAAACCAAAAAATAGCAAAATTCTCAAACATCTACAAAAATTTAAAAATCCAAAAAATAACTTAATTTTAGAATTCAAAAACTTCTAAGATTCCAAAAACACCAAAAAAACAAAAATTTTGCATACAAGAACACCTAATAATCTCAAGAATATAAGAAATTTAAATAATCCTAAAAATCTAAAAATATTAAGAAATGTAAAAATCCTAATCATTTCAAGAATATAAAAAACTTAAAAATTAAAAATTAAAAGAAATTAAAGATTTGAAAATTGCTAAAAATCTAAATATCCTTAAGAATACTGAAAATTAAAAAAAAAAACATCTAAAAATCCTAATATTCCCAAAAATGTGAAAAAATTCAAAAAAATAAAAATTTAAAGAATTCAAAACCCCTAAAAATTCAAATTTCCTCAAGAATCTTGGAGATCTAAAAAAACTAAAAAAATACAACGCAAAAAGTTAAAAAAAAATAAAACCTAAAAAATCCCAGGAATATTAAAAATACTGAAAATTTTAAATATCTGAAAAATCCCGAAAATACAATTTACAAATTCCAATGTTATCTAAAATTATTATTTCTATTATTAGATTATTTAGATGTTTTAAATTCTTCGTAAAATTCTGCACGGAAGGGGCCTCGAGCATACGTTGATGACTTTTTCAGTCCTCATATGTTACAATTCTTGAGCGGTGGATAAATTATTTCTGTGATTTATCTTCAAGATATTTTCCCATCTGCCCGTGCCTTTTCTAAATTAACCATTTAATTCTGATTAAAACAAACGGAAAATAACAATAAAAGCAATTAGATATAGGAGGAAACACTCCAGATAACACTGTGCAAAGATGCACGCAATAAAAACACTCAGAATAAGCAGAACAGGGGCGGCAAATAAAGCGGGGCAGTGGGGTTAAACGTAAGAAGTGTTGTTTGTGCATAAGAAAAGCAGTTAGCTCTTGGATCGCGGCTGTTGGCATCAACAATTTGCATCATAATCCACTAAATGTAATTGTTTGTGTACGTCGAGGGATCTCTTGACATTCTCGATGCTAATAACGTAACGATGCCCTTCGCATTTAAAAACACACTGTTTATGCGTATTTGACATAAATCAGAACCGAATTGAACGGTTGTAATTATGGTGGAACATTGGGCGCGGATAATGAACATTAACAAACTCAATAAATTACATCTGTAATAATTCCGGCGTTTTTATAGTCTGACCATCCCCGATTTTAAATAAAGGACGAAGGACGACAATATGTTGCCGGCAGTTACTGGCGGTAGAAAAAATAGTATGTATACGTAGGTAGATAAAAGTAAAGTTCCATTGTCATTCGCCCTCGTCCTGTATATTTTTTTAATGAATCCTGTCGGGCGTTATCTCAGCAAGAGAGGATGTCCGCTTCTGAAAGGACTCAGTCGGTAATTAATTCGCTCTCGTCGCTGCTTATGATCCCTTTGTGAAGTGGTGAGTGACAGCGGTGTAAGAAGACAGCCTTTCTTATCCTAATTAGTCGAGGGGTGAGAGAATAGAAAGCCGGAGGACACGGGACTCACAGAACCGAGCTGAATGGCCCGTGGCAAAGCCTGTCGACAAACTTGACGAAAACCTACCTTGCTGTCAACACCATCTGATGTCCACTTTACCACAAAACGAATTTAATTAATCAAGAAGTTGACTTGCTGAAAAAGTGCATCTCCATTAGGATAATGACGGTGCGCGCCCACAAATAATCCAGAATACGTCCCTTGTTTCATTTTAGCGTTGCTAGTTCTGATTAACAGAATAAAAAACGCAGTTTAGACTGTTCGGGAATGTCCTGGAGCGAAATCCTTGCAAGTGCACGATGCGCCACCAGAGGCTACTAGTAATAATTACTGTTGCACATGGCGAATCCAATTTTCCCCTACTTCCCCGTTCTACCCGGCCATCTCCAACTTTAACTTTTAAAAGCATGCATATAATCATTAACATAAACTACACTTATCTGACGCTGCAGAATGAGTATCAGTCTTGCTATATGCAAAGTTTCACCGGATAAAATAACCGAATGTGCGGATATGTGGAAAATGGAAATTTCCTGTTCTACAAAAATTATATTTTATACGTTTAAACGGCTTCATTTTATTAATTAAAATCTTCTTCCGAGAGAGACTGCATTACCGACCTAATTACCAAACCACTTACCGATGGACAACATTTTACTTTTTTAACGAACCAACGAAAACATTTTCTACACAACTCGCACCACTTTTTACCTCACATGAAGATAAATTCTCTCATGATCTCCAAATAATTCAAGTTGAGCTTCTTCATTTTTTTTAGCAATCTTCGGTTCTTTAAACTTTTTTGATACACACCCAGACTCTGGTGCCAAATCCAAAATTTTCACCGACAATTCAAATTCATCTAAGCTACATTTTAGGTTTTCTTAGATTTATCAATTTTGGTTAACTTCTGGGATTCAAAACATGTTTAACTCGATTTCAATTTTTTTTTTTTCAAAAACGTTTTTTTAGTTCACTTCAGTTTTTTTCTTCGTTCTTTATTCTCCATTCTAACTGATTTCTTCCTATTATTCGTATTCTTTTATACGTTCAAACCATTTATCAGTATTATTTGGTTGGTATCTGTGGTATGTGCTCTTTTTTTTATATCTTATGTCTATTCTTCGTTTTTTCTTGTCTCACTTTTATTTCTAATTTAGCATTTGTGTTATACATTTGTGAATCTCTTCTTGTTCTTGTTCCCAGAAGGAATTTTTAGTTTGGCAGTCACTTGCAAGGCGGAATTCTATAATTTTGTTCCCATCGTAATTTCTATTAATTTATTTATTATACTTTTTTTATGACTTTTCAGTTCTTGTACACACTTCAATGTCCCATAATTACAAATAATTATTTTGATTTTAATTTCGCAATTTCGTCTCCTCTTTAGAAAAAAAATTAAAAATTACAAAAATTTAAAGAAACTCGAAATTTAAACAAAAAACTAATTTAGAAATGAAAAAAAATAAAAAATTTAAGAAATCTAATAAATTCAAAGAATATAAAGAATTCAATAAATCCAAAGAAAGCAAATAACTTGACGAATATAAAAATAAAAAAAAATTATAAGAATATATAAAAATATAAAATATCTTAATATCTAAAGGATTTGAAAAGTCTTAAGAGTCCAAAAGTTTACAGAATCTAAAGAATTTTAAAAATCCTAAAAAAGATTTAGTTTGTAAAGAATTCAAATCTTCAAAAATCTTTAAAAATATAAAAACTTTTAAAATTCCAAAAAACACTAAAAAACTAAAAATTTTGATATACAATAACACCTAATACTTCCAAGAATATAAAAAATTTAGATAATCCTAAAAATCTAAAATTATCAAAAAATTTAAGAATCCTAAAAATTACAAGTGTAACATACCTACTTGAAAAGAAAATATTACAAAAATTTAATTAAAGAATCTAAAAACTGCTTAAAATACAAATATTCTCAAGAATCCTGAAGATTTAAAAAATTCAAAAAAAATACTTAATCCAAAAAGTTGAAAAAAAAACTAAAATTTATATTTAATTCATAAATTCCAATTTTATTTAATAAAGCCAAAAGTCTCAAAAATCTCCAGAGTTAAAAAAATTTGCTTTGCTAAAAATTCAAAACTTCAAAGAAACCCTTAAAATCTTTTTTTTTAAAAACTTTTAAGATTCCAAAAAACTAAAAATTTTTGCATACAAGAACACTTAAGAATACATTCTAAGAATGTAATTTTTTTTAATTATTTTACAAATCTAAAAAAAATTTAATTCCTCTGAAAATGCATTTTTGGTATTTTTCGCTGATTTGTGGGTGACATACATTGCGTTGTGGTAAACACGAGCAGTTTTCTTAAAACTCAAATATTAAAAAATAAAAATTTAAGCCTATCTCGAGAGATTCCCAAGTTACATGTTAACCTTCTAGCTAACATTTTAACTAAAACATTTTTTTTCACGACTTGCAAAATTCTAAAACTTCCTACATTTTGTATTTTTTAGATGTCAAAAATTTTGCATCATTATTCATCTGTATTTTGTTTACTATGCCGCTGTGAATTTTAATCATTAAAATTTTGAGATTTGTTGTTTGGAATCAACAGATTTTTAAATTTAGTGACCCTGGTAAGGTTTTCAGAAAAATAAATTTTCAACTTTATTAAAAAAATTATTTACCTAGGTATTAAAGCAATTTTCAAGATTTTTTTCTATCGTCGGTGTTTTTTTTTTGCAAAATTTCTTTAAAATTTTTCCTTATCTTTGTGTTCTCAGTTGGTTATCCAAAACCTTTTAGAACTCAAAGATCCTCAATTTTCCGATATAAGTTTATAAATTTTGAGTAATTTTTAAATTCCTACAATTGTCAGAAAATGCCAGAAAGTTTTCGATTGCTTTAGCAATAAAATCACGAAAATTACAAATTTTGATAAAAAAAAAGTTGAAAATTTTTGATCTTTGTATATAAGCTTGTAACTTCGCGTAGTTAATAAACAACTTTACGCAAACTGAAAATTTTATAATGCTAAAAATATTTTCTGCAGGCTTAAAACAAAGTTTATCTGTTTTTTTTAGTGTACCCAGAAATTCGACTTGTTAAAAACAATTAAATTTGAATGTTTAATCCTTGTTCTAAATTCGGTATTTTTACCTTAAAATTGTCCTATCTCGTTAATTAGCACCATTTCATCGCATCCAGCGTTCCCTCCTCCCCAGTCCAAGTCTCTGGTCTGTCGTTTTCTTCTGATTTATGCGAAATAGCAACGACTTTTGGGAAGTGTCATGAATCAACTTTTCCTGTCCAAAATGTAACCGTCGGCGTTCCTTACGGATTTGAACTAAGTTGTTTAGATGACGCTCAAACTTCTTAACAGCGCCAACAATAATTAGCTAGTCGAAAATAATTCGTCCCTTGGCCCATCAAAATTGACTCGTTGTTAGAAAAGAAGAGAAGATTTGCCATTACGGCTCGGATCTTATTAGTTGCCGGTATTTAATAAGAAAATGTTGCTAACTGCGCGGGGAAGGATAACACCGCAGTTTATGGCCGAAAGAGAAGAGAAAAATCTCATCTACATTATTTGCATAAACTGCACACAACTCGCGCTGTTTTTGTTGGCACAGCGTCCGGCTATGAATTTCCCTAGCATAGCAGGATCGCGCTGCGAAGCTCAGATATCGCAGTAATAATGAGAATAATCTGACCGAATTAAGAAGTTTTTCAACTCTTTCGTTCCAAGCAAACATTACTCAACATTTCCTGCCCGCTTCTTATTCAAATATGTCGCTGGTAATTGCCGATAAAAACTTTTATTTTATATTGGGGTAATTTTCGAGGCGACCGCGAATCAATCGCTCCAGAACAACTTCCTGGGTCCAATTTAATATTAACGTCATGCTAAATTCAGGATACATTGTTACACAATAAATATAAACAAGGATTTATGATGTAATTTAGTTAGCAACTTGTGCAACAAATTTAAAGGGTATAGTTTGAATAATGGCGGCCATACGTTCATATATGGCATAATTTCGCGTCCTGAGGGAAGAGTACATCAAAACGGCCACCGGGAGCTTACCTACTCGCGCCGCCCCCGAGCACCCTTACACTACTGTCGGCACCAAACCTGACGGGAAAAGACGCAAAGGTATCGTCATTATTCTACTACAAACTGGATCCAGAATGTAAAAAACTGAAAACTGAATTTTAGATTAGACGAACTGAAAAAATACCAAAAAAAAACTGTTCAGTATTGAAGAGTCCAAAATGAATTGTTGCTTGATTTCGAACGAACATTTCCAAAAACCTAGAAATTAAACCAAATTGCAAAAATACAAATTATGATATACTTAAAACCAATATCAGTCGCCTCAAATTTAAAGAATAAAATTTTGATTTGTATGCATTTAATTTTTGTAATTCTTGGATATTTTGCTTTATACGTATATATAAAATTTCCTCGACACCTATATAATCTTCAACATTTTTAGAATTCATTTTTGGAATTTTTGAAATCTTCCAAATATTGCAGACTACGTATAATTTGAAATTTTTCGAATTCAAAAAATTTCCAAAACTTTTAGAATTTTTCTTAACTGTATAAGTTCGATTTTTAGAAAGTTTACTTAACTGTCATCGAACAATTTTAGAAATTCTTGAAATCTACGAGTATTTGAAATGTGTGAGATCTGTTTTCTTAATAAACTTAATTTTCCAAAATTTTTGAAATTTTCGTATCTTTGATGATTTTGGAATTAGTAAGATTTCCCACATTTTTTGGATTTTTCTTAACTTTGTAATTTTGATTAGGAATTTTTACTTATCTATTTTTTTTTAATTTAACAATTTTGGAAATTCTTGACACTTCTGAGTCTGTAAATTTGTCTAATTTATAAGTTTAAGTTTTCCAAAACGGAAGGTCTGAAAAATACTAAAAATCGTCCAAATTTTTGAAAAATCTTGTAAATTTATGAAGCATTTGGAATTTATGGGATTTATCAAATTTTCCAAATTATAATAATATAATTTCAAACTTTATAAATATTTTAGAATTCTTAGATATTTTATAATTGATAAAACTTTTGACCATTTAAAATCGCTACGTCTACATCATTTTTGAAAAATGTCAATTTTTTTGAACGCAGAAATCTATTATTTTTCAAAACTTTAAGTATTTTAATGTTTTTTAATTTTAGTCTTTAGAATTCGTGGAAGCAGCCAAATAATCTTACAAAATTACAGAATACTTTTTTTCAAAAATTTTTCTTACCTTTGCAATTTTTTTTATTTCTGCAATACATACTTAAATTCATTTAAAATTCCTTGTTTCTGTTCAACAGTACATATTTTCTAAATTTGTGCATTATTTAACATTATTTTAATTTTTTTCAAGTCTTTGAAATTCGAATAACCAGTTAATCTATTTTTTTTATTTTAAATTTTAATTAGACAAAATCTTTAAAATTTTGAGAATCTTTTGCAATACTTCAAATTTTCCCAACCTTGACAACTTTACAAATTTATGACGTGTTTGGAACCAGTGAAATTCTCAAAATCTCCTTTGTCTCCCATAAATAATTTACAAATTTTTGATTTTTGAAATTCTTAGATTTTTGCCTTACTGAATATTTTTCAAAAAAGAAGAATCGTTTTATACCAATTCTTGAAGATTTTAAAGCACTCAAAATAATCTACATCTTACATTTTTTTCGAAAATCGAATCATTTAATTTTTGCAATTTTTTAATTTTTTAAAATCTTTGGAGCCGAAAACCTGTAAAATCAATGTAGGCTTTGAAACCTTTCGATTTTCTAAGAGTTTTGGAGTCTTGTGAAATTTTTAGGAATACTTGCAATCTTCCAAAAATCAATTTTCTGGAGATATTAAAAAAGAAATAAATCTAGCAAGTGAAAATTTTAAACACCTCTCAGAATTTATGGACTTGGCAATCTGCACCCTAACGAACCCAAAAAAAAATCTACCAAAAAATCAACAAATTTAAACAAAAAAAAAGAAGAAATAGACAACTCATCCAAAGATGAAGTATGTTATTAGTTTTTCGCTCCTAACCTGCCTTCGTTATTGTATTAAAAACTCTGAAAATATTATCGTGATTTGTCATTCGCACAGTTCACTATTAAAATATGTTTTTAGTTTGAAAGTAAGCTTAATATTTTTTCTTCGTCGACTTGAACTCCGGAACCGGAAATGCTCCGTCTCTGGCAGTACGTGCGTCAGTACACGACGGACATATTTCACGGAAACGTCCATAAGTTAAACTCAGAAGCGGTAAACTTTCAACTGATCACATCTCAATAAATCATCGATTAATAATAAACTCTTTTGACGTTCGTAGGGTTGAAAGATCGCTCGTCACGTTCTCGTACTCAAATTCAAATTTGTTGTATAATTTTTAGTTTGGTTCCCTCGAATTTCTTCGACGATAAAACATGGCAAAGTTCTCGAAGCTATTTAGTTCGGAGGCAATAAAACAAATAATGGGTTAGAATTAAACACTATGAAGTCTCGAACGAAATTAAGTTTATCCATAAATTTGATTTAACAGTGAAGTGAGTAAGTAAAACTCGTTGGTTTTGGCTCGGGGAAGCATTGATGCAATTAAACATGATTTGTTCGAGGCTCATTTGCAGCGGCCTGAAACAATCCGCTGATGACGAATGGTCGCCGTCTCCGAACAAAGACTCTTATCTGAGCGATTGTTAACTTCACCAGGACCATTCTAACCCGAGCAAAGCCTTCTCGAACGCTTGAGTTATTATTCAACTTTTGCACCAAATCTATGCGCCATTGATTTTTAAGATTATTGTTTTGTGATGAATACTGAAGCCGGAGTGCTTTGTAATTTAAACGGCCGTTAACGCTAACGGCGCTGACTTATCCCCTGCTTTATTGCACGTTTTCTAATTTATTTCTTGAGCGACAAGTTCGTCAAAAATCGGCCTTCGACACGAAACTGGCTCATTATATACAGCGATGCAACAAAACACTTACTTCTGACAACTCCACTATTTATACGCATAATAATACTTTGCGCTCTCGTTAAGACTTATGCCCGTCTACCCACCGATAAATTACTTATAAAGATTTATGTAATGGAAAACATATATCATTACGAAATTACGGCAATTTCGGAAGAAACGCGAACCGAGACAGTGACAAATGCCAGACAGGGGTTAAATGTGCTACCATTTGATCTAAAAACGACGATCAATGAAACAATTAGACATTGCTCCCTCAACTCGTCTAATTCCCGCTGCTAGCACCCTCATTTTTAACACTCTATATTCCTGACAAATGACGGAGGATTCAATTGTTGCTCCCGGATCATTACTTAAAAATTTACACTTCTTGTAGGGATGAGCGACAACTTGTGTCTTTGGCAGTAATTAATTGAGAGCGCCGTCGACAATGCCGCAACGGACAAAAGGGCTTTGTACGTTACACACACGTTATCTAGCTTTCTACTAGTTCTGCTCCTTCTTAGAGATCTTCTTATACATACTCTCTAGATTTTTCTCTTATATGATCTTATAGAATTTCTTCTAATTTTTTAGACGGCGTAAAAAAATAAGCAACACGAAGACTAGAAGATATTTTTTGCAGTTTAATAATGGAGACCCGGCGCCTCCACCTTTTTTAAATATTTTTTTTTATATTGCCCCATTCGTTGTTCTAATATTGGGGCGTATATTTTAAAAACGACAGATACATTTTTACATTTTATTTTCTTTGAGTTGCTCAGATCTACTTAGTCTTCGAGAATTTTCATATTTGTTAGATCTTTTAGTATTTTTGACATATTTTAAATTTTTATTAAATTTCCTAATTTTCTATTTTATATAAATATATATATTTCTTAAATTTACCATTTTTTGCAAAGCTCTCAGATTCTTCAGATTTTATTGGATTATGTTATTTTTACCTCTTGGCATTCCTCGAACTGTGGTGACTTTGAATTCTTTCAACACTTGATAGGTTCTTAACACTTTCTAGATGTTCTAAAATTTTAGTACCGTTCGAATTTTTGTCTTATTGGATTGCTTAAATTTCCTAATTTCTGTACCTACTTTTTTTCGTATTTTTACACTTTACCTATTAAATTTTTTGAAGTTTTCTAGATTTCCTAGATTCTAATCTTTCTTGGAGTGTTTGGATTTTCTCGGATTGCTGTAATTTTTATTCCTTGAAATCTTTTAAACTGAAAATTTAATTTTATCATCTAGATATTGAATTTTTGAATTTGAACAGTTTAGACTTTCTAAATTCAAGGTCTTTGACAGCTTTAACATTTTCTTTGATATTTTTGATATTTGTAGAGTACTCAATTAACTTTTCTAGATTTTCTAGCCTTTCTAAATTCCTTATTTTTTTTATTTTCTGTATACCTCTTAGATCCCTTGAATCTTTATATTCTTTGAGTTTGTTTCTTCATTTTTTTACATATTGTTCTTATTATTTCGTTTTATGTGGGTTATTCTCGCTATATGTTCAGAATTTTTTGTTTCCACTTTCAACTCATTTAGTTTATTCTTGTATTATTTTATTATTTTTCGTTTTTATTTCCTAAGTAATTTTATTTTGCTCCAGAATGTGTACTTTATGTCATTATTCCAAATTCTTTCTTCGGTTTCCTTGTTACTTTCTTGACTATTCTTTCAACTATATTTCTAGTTTCCTTACATTCCATTTTATCTTGATCGCTGGTTGTCTACACATATTTTTTCCACCCTTTACTTCATTTTGCGTATTTTTGTTCCACCATCTTCTATTCTTCTACCCTTCTTTTCTATTCTTATAGACTTTTAGATTACTGGTTATTAACTATCCTACATATTTCTAGATATTCTTCTTGCCATTATTTTACTGCTTTTCGATTTTTTCTCGCCTCTTTAGCTATTGCACTGTTTTCCACTATTAGTTTCTTTCTTTGTACTTTTATTGCTGTTAGTTTTTTAAGAGTAAGGTTTTTCAATTTTTTCTCTTTTTGTTTCTCATTTTCATAGTGCTCCAAAATTCAATCGTCTTTACGACCTCGTTACATAAATGGCCATCGGTCAGTTCTTTTTCCAGTCTTCCTTCTCAGTTTTTTATCTTCTTCTCTGTATTATCTTTATTTTTTCCATCATTTCTTTCATTATAGTTAATATTTTTTTTGTTCTCTTTCTCTCAATTTGTTTTTAACACATCTTTGTATTTAAGTTTAGTTACTTCTTTCTAGCTCTACCTTATTTCTCATTTGTTTGCGGAGAATAATTTTGAACTAGTTCGATGACAAAAATCGGTGGATGCGCCGAGTTCAGTTTCCCCTCATCCGCGTCATAAATTCGCCCCCAGAAAAATTTAAATTGAATTGGGGTCGTCCTATAACAATTAAAGGAATTTGCTCTCCATTCAAATTATCCCGTCTTCCGTTTTTTCGGTAGGTTCCTGCCCTCAAATGAAACAATTTACCCTCTCAGACAGTAGCACTTTTATTTGTCCAACATAGCCGTTTCCGGCTGTTCTATACCGTAACAGTCATGAAAACATTCAAATAAGCATGACATTTTAGCAAGGTTGACAATAGTGATGGTGATGGCGTAGCTAGGGTGCCGTTGAATTGAGCCGGAGGTGGAGGAGTTGAAGTAAGACATGCAGAGCTTAGGAATGACCTCAATTGAGAGAGGCGTCGATGTCACGTCCCGGTTTGAAGCCGAGTCTCGGGGGAGTGCGTACGGCGGAAAGGAATTATGCCGGAGAAAAATTATTACAAATTTTGTATTGTCACTTGGGGGTCAAACTACTAAATGATTATTATTGTGGAGGAAAATACATTCTCTACAAAGTGGCAAACGATAAAACTTTATGTATATTACATGTAGTCGGACGGAACGACGCAATGTGACGGTGTAGCCATTTCCACATGTTTATGTCGTATCAGAATAGCGCTGTACAGCACTAAACTAGCTCTTAATTAACCTGCGCCCCGAGCTAGAACACACAGAAACGGATCTAAACTGACTTAACTGATGAATTAAGGGCTATCTGGGTAAAACACGAGCCGATTTTTCTGTGGACGCTCAGTTCGTCACGATTAAAAATTTACAGGGACAAAATTCAACAAAAAGAGGAGTTTGTGTTTCGCGACCTTTATCGCAATTTAACACGGCACTTAAATTTATCTTTAGTCCACTGTTAGAAGTCAAATTAATAAATATCCCTAGATAGAAAAATGAATGTTTTTTAACGGACGAAAAATGGTGGATGCGCCCAAATTATTTTTTGATGTCATTATAAAACTTTTTTTTAGCTGTTCATATATTTTAAACTCATTCATTTTATTTATTTTTTGGATTTTGAAAATTATGTTTCGTGCCTACATTTTTTAGATTATCATTGTTTTGTAAATTTTAAAGTTTTTTGATACCTACTCAATCGATTCGAATTTTTATTTCATTTTGAATTTAAACATTTTTGAATTGTGAGAGTTTTGCTTATTTTCTTGCATTAATAAATTCTTTAGATTTATTAAATTTTCTTTAAAATACCTGTATTGCCTAACAATTGTCCAAATACTCTAGAAGATTTTGGTACTTTAACTTTTCATTTATTTTTAAAAAATTTGTCCATTAAATTTTTCGTTTTTTCTTCGTTCATTAAATTTTCTACATTTTATATACTTATTTAGTAGTTTGTAAATTTTCTTCATTAGAACGTGACCATTATTGGATTTTGTTAAATGCTTTTTACCACATATACTTTAATTTCGTTTCCCCTTTTTAAAATTCCCGCGCCAATTTCCGAAAATGTTTAAACTATCGAGAAGTTTATGACGAGTCGATAAGGACAACCCCGTTTAAATCTCTGCACATCGAAGGACATCTCAACGAGACCGTGTGGCCTAATGGATAAGGCGTCGGACTTCGGATCCGAAGATTGCAGGTTCAAGTCCTGTCACGGTCGTTTTTTTTTTTTTTCTCCTTTATGGCTCACCCTTTTTTCTACAAAGTTTATAATTTTTTTTTCGCGTTGTACGAATGTCGTCCGTTCGTGTCAGCACAAAGCCGGCAATTCCCGGCGCACTTTATGTCATCCTCCACCTAGCTAATACTTTGTCCTTGTGGGACCATAACCTGTTATACAACGTCTATAAGGTGCCTAACTGTAGCACCGCGGGTATTCCGTAAATACCTCTTTTAACTTGTTGCCAAAGCTGGACTTTGTCCGAAGCTCGCCCTAACTATTGACTTAAAGCTCGGCTCGTAATTTATTCAAGCTTATAAGTGCACATCGTCACGTAGTTTTGCCGTTTTATAATGCTTGGGTTGTTTATGTCCGAAAGGTGCCTCGAAACAATATCACGCCGGCGTCCATATTAAAGAGTCGAAATTAAATCTGAGATATTCAAGGTATTAGCAAAGGTCTCGGCGTGGCACATACGGGAGGCAGTAAAAGTGATTTGTGACGGTGGAAATCCTCCGCATTGCAAATCCTGTCCTATTCTTCTCTGGTCGTTGTGCGGGATTAACCGATTCCAATTATTATTCCGTACCTCCTGATATAATTAAAACAACGGGTCAGCTAAGGTGGACGCTGCCGTCGAAAAACCGACTCGGATGCTAATTCAGAACCTGCAAAAAGCGGAACGAAGAGGGAAACCATAATTAGAAAATGACGCCGTGTACAACAAAAAAATAATAAATAAATTTTTGATTCTCCGACACTATTCCGTGCGTTTATCAGATCCTCCTATCGGGAAAAATCCCTCCGTTCGTCTGAGACTGTGATTAGTGAGAGATGAACGACTAATTAGTCGATCGAGAGGAAACATCAACCGACGGCATTCACCATCCACACCGGATCAGTCTCAGGGCTTTTAATTAACATTCCTCACCTCACCTCCTCTCAAGGCGTTACTTGCAAATTAAAGGCAATAACTGCCAGAATGAACATCGGCAAAACATTACAGAGATGTGCAGACGTCGTTTTTGTTTGCTAATTGTTGAATTAATTCCGTGTCCTTTCATCAATTCGAGTGAAAATGGTGGTGCCGAAGTCGGCGACAGGACTGCGAATGCTTTCTTTAACGGACGCCATGCTGGGGACGAAAACAAGCTATTTCCATCTGCCCGCTCTACGAGCCTCGTTTTGTCCAACAACTCGTCAAAAATGGACGAATTATAAACATATTCCAAAATGGTGGATGCGCCAAACAAGTTTGCTATCGCTCGGGGCAATAACATACACTCACAACTGCTTAATTATTATGATTATTATTATTATAGCTAGATCGGAATCAAAATCTTCCAATCAACGTAGCGTGTTTTTTTTTCTATTCGTATTTTGTCGTTGAAAAATGTCGGGATTAGCCGTGAGCCCTTATGAAATGTAATCCAGTGGCGGCGATATTTATTTCTTCAGTGATCCCCTTTAAATAAAGCCCTTAATATGAAGTTATCGTGATCGGAGCGTATTGGACGCAGGTATCTTGGAGTTATGCGAGTTTAGGACCGTCCAATATCGCCTTGGCGGTTTGAAATACGCGTCGATGTCCCTGTAATACCGACCGGGGAGGTCTCTCCCGCCTCTCGATTATTGTACCGTATAGGAAAGTATAGCGCCTCGGGGACCACCGGCTGTCACTTTGCGTTGACCGCTCTGCGGTGTTCCATAAGAATTGTTTGCATTATATATCCCACATCCACGTTCATTTTGGACCTTAGTCGTCCATAAACTAATCGAAATTACGAGCTACCTGGATTTTCAGATAAAGAGCGATCTTCTTCGATTAATAATTAATATCGTCAAGGCACGAGGATGCAATTTACAATTCAACAGCGGTAATTGTAATAAAACTTGACAATAGAGGTAAGTCAGTTGCAACAATTCTGTTTGTAAGTCTGGGGAGAGGTGACCGCATCTGTCCGGTTTTCATCCTGTGTTCCACATCAAAGGCACGAATGGAGCTTAATTCTCCTTTCTACATACGTGTGATGGCCTAAGCCGCCAAAGTGTCTCCGCTTTCTCTGTGCCGACGAAGATTTAATTATTACTTAGTAATCGCCAAGTCGAGACTGGAATTACCTGGGACAACTTGCGCAAGCTTCTAGAGCTGGCAGGATTGAACTTTGCCAAAACAACCACTTTTAGTTATTACTCATTCATTACTTTTCGAACGTACCTCGTATAGTGGGTGCATCGATCGACCGCCACGGGAACGTACCTACAAGAAAAAAAAAAACGATTAAACCAGTGAATTTTATGTCACAATGAAGTGTCGCCGTTGAAATAATTATGGTGGATTTCTTGTCCTTTGTTCGCAATCAACAGAACTTTATTAATTTTCCCGTATCAAAGTTGACGTTCGGCGTGGAAGTTCGGTTAGTGACAAGACGTTTCCGTCTGTCGGTCTCGCGTATCGTTCCGGTAATTCCCCGGTCCGGGTCTGATGGGAGCAGCATCATAGCCGCCTATGTAATTGCCTCTGGATTTCAATTAACGGCACCAACAAATCAAACCGCTTTAGGTTGGACTGAAGCGCGCTCGAGGTGACTCCCTCCCATTTATGTTCTTCAATCCCTTGAAATATTATTCCAGAATTGCTGAATAGAACAGAAAGGTAATTGGATGGATAAAAATTATACCGGTATAAATTACCGGATTGTAGCCGCGCGCCCTCTGCATAATAAACCGCGCGAAACTCGCGGTCACCGATAGTCCGTCAATTGGACGTCCGTAAGCTTTCGATTTAAGTTCGGGTCTCGGTGGGAGGTGGTGGGGGCGGCGGCGACTTTCCCGAAGGTAGTTCCGGGGGGATCTGTAGATAGCATTGTATATGAGGTCCGTTAGACTGGACATAGTTTAAGCCGTCCCATAAACAAGCGGCTATCTGGGCATCAGTCGGGAACAGTTCGGGCGGCGTTGCCTGATCCCCGAGGTAAACATCGTAACTTGCCCCTATCATGCCGCCGCGTACACTACCACTGATATTGCAAGAAAATGGAACGGCTCACCCGCACAGACCAATACCGAAAATAATAACGCGGAGGAAGATGGACTCAAACAAACATCTTTGCCCTAGATTTCTCCAGGCAGTTATTAAAAACCAAAAAAACACTAGAGAAAAGTTTTACACTTGTATGGTGAAAGAGGCTAAAATAATTACTAATCCCACCTGCTGTGCCGAATCTTTGAAACATTTGACAAAAGTTTTTCCGTTGTACAGAGTCCGCCAACACTTATGTCCCGGCTTATAAACCCATTCAATTATTAAGTTATATATACATTTCTTTAAATATATATACAGGGTGAGTCAATAGTCTAATATCGGTCGATCCTCCCTTATGATTTATGATATGATACTTTCAATATGTCAAAATACATTAAGCAACGAAGTACATATTCTAAAAATATATTATTTTAAACAGGGTGTTTCAATACTCCAGCACCGTACTCAACTTACTTATTCTAAATGGAAGGCTATTTGTTTTTTTTACATATTTTGATTTTTTGATTTAAATGATTTAAATGTCTATCTTGTTTCATAATTTTGATTGCAAAATCGCCAAATTCAATTTTTTTTACAAAATTATGAAAACACATTATTATTAGTAACTGATTACTTAGAAACAATAACAGTAACAATATTTCTATATATGTAAAACATATGCACAAGATTCGTTTTTTCAAAAATCAAAAGGAATAAAATTAAAGTAAAGTTAATCTACTTTATTCTATTTAAAGTGAAAAACATAAAAATGAAATTGAAACATGAATTAATCCCACTTGCTGCGCCAGATCGTTGACGTACTGCCGTGTGCATCCGCCTTTAGCATTAACAAGAAAAAACGCGGCGTTAAGTTTTGTGTTCGGCGAACCAGATCCCATACTTGTATTCCGAAATAATATAACGAGATAAATGCCGCTCACGGGGCGCCTAAATAAGCGTGATATATGAGGAGCAATAACGCGCGAATGTAAGAAACAAGAAATCATGTTTAATATTGACGCCACTTATCAGAGAGAGCGGCTCCGTCTTTGGCGTTTCGCCTCGAGTTTGGCTGGATTTCAGTCGTCCATCACCGGTGGAAATCATCCGGCCGTCTGGAGCACGTTATATACGACCTCACCAGCCGTGTCTTATACCAGAGATTTCTTGGCGAAAAAGACCAGGGCCGGCTTTGGACAAAAACAAGTAGAGTAAACCGTAGACAAAAGAAAAGTAACGTACGTTACGTTAAAGTTAAGATAATAAAGTGACTTTGTTGGGGTGATGTTTAAGTAGCGGGTCGGAAATGCGCAAAGTCCGGACCTGCGGCTGCGAAGGCGTGGGTCTTACTGATACCGGGCGATATGTCTAACCGGCATGAAGTATGGCTGACAAGCGGCCGTTCTTAATGACACTGTCAAAGGTTTGCTTGATTTGTGACGCCAGGTTTCGATTAAAGGCATCAGTTTCAGACCTCAGCGGCGGAAAATATGGCAGTGCGCCATCACCGCCTCTTCCTCCATTGGCAAGCTAATGGCGCCGAACCGGTGACGGATGGCCGTCTTGGCGATGATACACCCCATAGAGAAATAAGGAATCGACTCGACCCAATACACGAAACCGTTATAGAAATTTATAGAGCATAATTATATTTTTCACCGTGATGCAAATGGCCGGAAATCAACGATTAATATTCACGTCGATCAAACACTCGAATGCCCTTTTCGTCATTTGCACCACGACCCTTGCTAGAATTTTGCGGCAGTTTGTAAATAAAGAGGCTTATATTCGTCGGACGCTTTTCCCGCCGTCATATCTATGTAGTAATTAGAAGAACGCGTCGTTAGCAATGTCGGCCGGTGTTGGGCGTCGGTCTGTTTCAGGAATAAACGACGCCGTGAAATAATTCCCCAGCAATTCCGTTTGGTTGTAGTGGCCGCGAACGGTGGTAGCCGTTGCCCGTTGGACCATTCGTAACAATTTAGACCAGCTGGCACATGATATTACGGGACATCACATATTTATGGGCGAACTGGGCACGGAAAGCTTCTCTACGGTCCTTCTTCACCTTCCCGCGACTCCCCGGACTCCCGTTTCCGGGCAAGTAAGTAATTACCGGAGACCTGGCGACAAAACCAACACGATATGGAGGCAGTTTTTCCACACCAATTGGATCCGAGAGCGCCGATTAATATTCAAGTTAAAAAAAAAGTTTCAGACTTTTGATGCAGTTTTGGGTTAGTCGGGGTGCCCCGGCCCTCTGGATCCCGATAATGACTAGATTATTGAGCACCGAAGTGAGAGATTAGTGCCCGAATGAATCGGAGTGTAGAAACACAACATCAGCACAGTTCACATTCCGCGCCATAAAAGCCATAAACTAATCAAAGTGTATGATGAATCACGCTACATAAATAAAGTAAATGGCGTTTGCAATTGGCGTGAGTTATTATTCCATCTCTCACAGCAACTATATCAAAATGGATAGCTGTTCAGTGTTCGCATTAACAGCGCGCCGCAGCTTTTTAAACTTCGCGTATTTATAATGAAATTCCTGTACTACATCATTACAATATCGTGTCTCTTGTAAATTCTGATTTCTTTCGCGCAAACTGCGTAATTACGGCAAAGTAAGCGAGTTATTAAAAACGTGTGAGCAAAAAATCACATCTGGAATAACGACGGGCATTAGCACGGGGTCTAAATAGCCACGGGCATATTTTATTTTTTATTGAAATTGGCTTTTCGTAGCAGGCAGAATATAACAGGGCCGTTTGTCCGTCTCTAATTAAACTATATTGTATTGCGGTGTGGACTGTTAACAAGTAAATATGTTTAATATTCGCATCAAGCTAATCCAGAGTAGGCACGGAACTTGCTACGGTTACGACCAATAATCTTGGCGTGGAATTGTGAAACATTTTGTTTTTAATGACGTGCTTCAAAGCGAGGAAATGACAATCAAAATTGTGCTTTTTACGGAAAGCTAATTAATTGAATTATTATAATACAAAAAAAAAAAAGAAAAAGAGAGTGAACCCGGCGCATCCGCCATTTTCGGTGGTCCCTTGTACTATTTTTTCGAGCTTAAATGTCTCCATTAACGAATAAAATAAAGCTCCGTGTGTATAGAAAAGCTTTTAGATTTTACATTATGTCCTTGCGTTAATGGTCAGCGGTTGCTAATTGCATTAGCTATTTACTTTGTCTTGAAGCTGTTGCAACGAAATTATTGCATTTTAATTCCGTCATTTTATGTTGGTCGCTTTTAATCAGGTTAGAGAATGGTCGGGAACTGTCATGTCCTCTGATCTCCCAGTTATGTTTGCATGTCCTATTCAATATTCAGGAGCGTTTGTAAGACCACAAGTTAATGTCCACCGGCTGAAGTGATAAACATATTTCCTGACATTTACAGCCCTATTACGACGGGTGATTACGTAACTGTTCCTATATCAAACCAGACTATTTGCACGCTTAATGAGAAGTTCTAAACAGTGTGGGACGTAATTAATGTTTGAGGGTTGTTGCTCTTCAATTCTCTATAAGTTGGTTCGAAAAAGAACGTTGTCACTTTCCAACTCGTCGTAACAGAAATATGCATTATCCTGTCTTCGGAAACGAACAGAGACGAAGAGAACAACCGGGTCTTCAGCATGTTTGTAGTCACGGGTAATTTGATTCGTGTAACCGTTGTCAAAACGGATGGGGCACTTGACGACACGTGACATCACTAACTCGATCACTTCTGCAGCGATGTGGGACGGGTAGATGGAGTTCACCACACTGTCCCATCAAATACCCGACATCGCGATTACAAGAGAAAGGACGCCTCTAATGAATCCTGTCAAACAACCGAAGACGAAGCCAGTCATTTATGCATCAAGGACAACACGAATTTTTCTCCTCACGTCCCATTAGCTCCGATTTCAAAGATCTGATCAATGCTTGTTATTTCTCAAGCCCGCTGTGTAACGCACCGAAATAACGGAGTCAATTTTGCAAAGAATGTGTCCGACGATTTGTCTGTTTCAATGGAACGGCGGCGACATCTGCCAAACTGATTGAAAACAGTCGGGACGGAAACACGTTATTGGTTCAGATGGCGGACTTTTATCGTTTTAATATCATCAGTATCGGAAGAGATATGAAATTCGCGCCGCCTATTTCGCAACAATGAATTAGTGGATTCAGAGTCACGATAAATAAGATGTTGGCAGTACTGAACTAGGCCAACGGAATACCAGCAGGGCATTTAGAGCTTATTTCTTGCAGTTGTCCCATAGAACGTGATTAATTGACGCAGTATTTTTGTCGGCAATAATTTCAGTTTTCGTTGCCACACCGGAACTTCCGAAGCAAGTTTCACGGTAACGTGAGGAAGGACGAGGAGATATATGAGAGGAACGACCTTATCGAGAAAATGATTACAAAACAAGTACATACCTAAACCGGTCGTCTTATCACTTTTCAAATGACCCTCGTACGTAAAGTACGCGGGGTGTTTCGAAAGTTGGCAGAACTCTTGAGTAAGTCGTAGATCATATGTCATATTCCAACAATAGCAAAGTGGCCGGGTTATGCGCCGCCTGCTAATAATAGTGTTTATAGCATGTATGCAGTAAAGAGAAACAATTACCATCGCTTAGGCTTTCGATATTTCACCGCTATATTGGCAATTATAGTTCCGCAAATAGTTCCTACAATCTTCGAGCCACTTAGCAACTGTTGCGAAAGCTGAGGTATTCTAACTGCCGACATCGCGACAATGCGCCAAATGATCCCATTATTTCACGACTTGAGACAAAGCCACATGCTAGAGATTTTTAAAAGACATAATTACTCATATCAACCGATGTTAATAAAGTGCACGTCAAAAGTTCCGGACGTTCGTCATTCTAACTTCGAAACGTGTAAAACGCTCCCATTTTTCCCTGACGAATAAATCTAGCTCGAGGCAAGAATAAAACACAAGTTAGCTAGAATTTCGCACGTGACGCGCGAAATTTTCAAAGTAAAATTCCGTCTCTGGAACGCATATCTCTCGTGCGCTCTCACACGTGCTGTAGACACGTGTAGAAATCACAGCCAACCAATAAACAACGAGCGCGGGTGCGGCCAGATAAATTGAATAACACTTGCAAATAAGCACTGGCACATTATGATAGTGTGCGTGTTCGGATAGCAAGCAGCAAGACAGAAGTGTTAGATATATTGACGCAGCAGCCGCGGATAACGGCGGCTCTAATTACTGTTCGTCCTAAATCACATATGAATATTGTCTCCGCTGCTCTGATTATCATCCAAACCGGCTGTTGCTTGTGATATGTGAGTACGAACGTTTCTGCATATATTGTTTTATTTTCTAGTTATACAGCCGGCGATAAATTTGGGGACGTGTACATCATTAACGGTAATTACAACAACGGAACAGCTGGGCCAAATTGCAGAACTTGGCTGTGCAATTTATGCAGCGGGGACACGTATTGAATATTGCGATGATCGAAAAGAGGGAAAAAATTACAGAAGCTCCACACATGAAATTTTAGATATTTATAGTTTCAAGCGACTTTTGTAAAGTGGTGGATGCGCCGATATAATTTTAATTTAGCTATTTTGAGAACCATAACTATAATATCTCCTAAAATAGACAGATCCTTGTGTTTTGAAGTTTTTTAAATTCTAGTACGTTCTCAAAATCCAAAGTTTTAAATTTTTACCTTCTTACATGCTAAATATTTACCATCTTACAATTAGATCACTAAGTTTTAGTTTTTTAGGTTCTCAGGTTTCAAATTGTTATTTTTTATTGTTTTTACATTCCAAAGTTTCAAGTTTTTGAAACTGATAGCCAAAATTCGATTTTTTTCAATTTTTAATGATAAAATTGTTGATGTTCAAATTTTTAGATTGTCAGCCTATCGCTTTGGTTTTTTACGTTCTTAACTCACGACTTATTTTTCACATTTTGGTATTTAAACTTTTTCATTTTTTTTTATTATTTATAGTTTTTTGTTGATCCCCTCAGACCTTTTGTAAATGTTAAAATTTTCCAAAAATTAAAATTCGCATCTTAGTTTTGAGCTTTATAACATTTTAAAAATTTATAATACGCTAATTTCCGCAATTTTATATTTCTTCAGAGTAATCACGCAAAACCTAGAATTTTTTAATATATAAAATTTGGATTTTTTGTATTCTTTATCTTTTTTAAATGTCTGATCTCCTCTTAATTTTTCAAAATTTTATTTTTTTAATACTGTCTAATTTTTATTTTTTTTTAAATGCTAAATATTTAAAATGTAGAAAATATTAATAATTTAATACTCTTAATGTATCGGGTGTTCGTTTAATATTCTACCTATAGATTACCTATAGTTTTTTTTTTGTTTACATAAAGGCATGTCGTAATGTCTTTCATTTATTCATGTCATTATTTCTGTCAACTGTAAACTTGAGCTATTAATCTCACTCGTGTGTAATTGTATTGTTTCTTGTAATCATAGTGATGTGTACTTGCGTCGTATTTTGTTTTTTTTTACAGAAACCAGTTCTCTCCAGGCGTTATTTACGGTGTTGTGATCGCTCAAGCTTTGCTGCCATTTAATAGTAAGGTTATGTCCGTTAATAATGCGACATACGTTTTCCAAAACAAAATATTTTCACAGGTAACGCTACCGTATCATTAAATAAACAACCGAAATAAATAACTCTCCACTCTTTTTATATCCTATTCCTATATGTTCTTTTATATCTTGCTATTTTTAATTTTTTCTTTCCCCATTGGTGAGTTTTCTGTTTTTTTTTTGTAATTTCTCTTTCTCTGCTTTTACAGTTGTTTTATGCCCGAATTTCATAATTGTCCTGATTTTTTATTTTATCTATTCGTTAGTTTGTGTTATTTTTTTATGCATTTCATTTTTACACCTCCTTAGTTTTTCTAGTTCCTCAGTCTCTGTCTTGCTTAGTTCGTGTTTCTAAGTTACCCTATATCTAATTTTATTGCTTTTTCCATATTTATCAATTTTACAGTTTCTCCTTTTAGTTCCTCATCCTGTCAAATTCTGTCTCTCTCTTCTTTCTTAATGTTTCATTTTTTTAACCAGTTTTTGATATCTCATTTTTATCGAATTTTCAATTTCTTAAGTTTTAATAGTTGACAAAAAAACATTATTTTTTTTCTAAAGTTGTGTTCTTTTAATAATTCAATAGTTTGCTGGTCTAAAAAAATTCAAAAGCTATGAGCTTAACAAAACCTGAAGTTATGGTTCCATAAATAGTTTTTTATAACAGTTTTTCAATTTTCCAATTTCTAGATTTATTTGTATCCCCAATTTTTCTACTTCTCAGTTTACTATTTGCTTCAATTTTAAATCATTGGCTTTTGTATTTTTCAATTTTCCAATTTTTCGGTTTTTTTTTCTAACTTTTCTCTTACTAATTTCTGCCTCATATTTTTAAAATTTCTGACTGGCACTAATTCTCATTTCGTCTTTTATCATTTTTCAGTATCTACGGTTTTTAGTCTATATTTCCAGTTGCCTTAGTTTTTTAATTTTCTCGTTTCCTAGTTTTTTTTTTTCAGTTCGTTTTAGTAATTTAGTTTTTTATTATTTTTCTGATCCATGTTTGTTCACTTCTTAATTTTTAGATTTCTTTGTTTCGCAAATCTATAGCGAGAACACTGTCAAAATTTTTGACAGAAGCGCCTGATGATGCCTTTTTTCTGATTAAAACAGTTTCTACAAGATATCGAATAAAATTGTCCATTATTTGATTGATTACTTTTCCTGCCGAGGATGGAGCAGACATCACGGAAGATGGCGATCAAACACGACTCCAGACGGACATACAGAAGAAAACATTAACAATAAAATGACGACTTCGAAAATGATTTTTAATCAGCCATCATCGTCAGACAAATGCCAGAATCCATCAGATTTTGTCCTAGAAGCTACTAAATTTTAGTTGGTTCCTGCATGTATCTATTCATCATCTTCTACATTGAATGGAGCAGATTTTATCAAAATCGTCACATCATTTAATGAGTTAATTAAACATCTATGAAGAAATGCAAAACTTTTTTTTTCGTTCAAACTAGTTCTCTCAGAAGCGTTGTAATAATAAAAAAAAGTTCCTATTTGGTTGAAAAAAAATCTCCAAAACACATATGAACTAGTCTATACCGTCTTAAATCGGTCATCTTTTTTCACAGTAATGTTAAAGTGGTGGATGCGCCAGTGCCACTTTCTTTTATTTTGAAAGCCTACATAACCCTTAATATAGTCAGAATTTTAAATTTTAGTTAGGTTAGTAGTTTTAAAAAGATGCAAAGATTATTTTCTTTCAAATCAGTTCTCAAAGAGTGTCGAAGATCCAATAAAAAAAAATTCTATTAAAATAAATTTGTGTAATAAGGAGAACGCTCTGTAATATCTGTTACGGTAGTGGGTTGTATTCGGACGATATAACGGCGTGATAAGAGGTGTCTATCTGAGCGAATCCGACACGTCCGACGCCTATGGACTTTATATCCAGTATGGAACGAGACTTTACGACAGTATTGCCATTACGACAGGACGCTATGGGTTTTGTTATGATACAAACGTCAAATCTAGCCGTGATGGACAGCTGAAAATCGTGCCTGGAATTCTACCCTCCTCGTTGGAAATATTCAATCAGTGAAAAAAAAAAAAGGATCCTCGCTATCCTTTCAAAGGATTAATATTTACGGATTGGGAAATTGAGAGCGTGTCGGTTGTTTGTTTGAATGTGTTAAATTGGAGTCGTTCGAAAGCGACGAGATGACCTCGAGGGTATTTCAAGCGACTATAACAGTCTTATGACGTTAACACCTTAGCAATTGTCCGGATGGGCAATAACGGAAGCATAGGTGCTATAGAGAACATCAATCACGAGTACGGCCTCATTAGGCTAATTGATGGCGGTTCTGCGCCTTAATAATTGCTCCGGGGATTAACCGGCTGGTTATTGCCCGATAGTAACCGGCTTTGGGATTCTATAACTCACGTCTATCTCATATTACTATTGCTCCATACCGCATTTACATCCACGATCGCGGGAAGCCCCGAACTGAAGTCGTTTCGATGATTTGTGAGGGCGCAATCGCAATCAAGGAAACAATTAACGGTGAAAAACGGGAATAGGTAGTTTGGTAAAGAAAAAGTCACTAACCCGGCTCCTCCGCCAACCAGGCATATTCAAAAGTGCGTCGATTTTTCTCAAATCCTTTGTCGTTCCAAGTGTCTATATATCTCCTCCTCGTCGTAGATCCGTGCCATAAATCCCCGAAATAGTGTCTATCGGGTAATTAGCAATGAATAATGTCTAGCCCCGGCTGAATGATGATAGCCGAGAGAAGAATCGTCCAACTCGAGCCTAATCAGATAATCTTCTTAAGGCGTTAAATTCGGGTGTCCTCACCACGGGCGGCAGTTAGAACAGCCTTTGCTCGCACTGTAAACAGCAAATCATCGAAGAGCATACAGATATAGCCCGACTAAACCAATAAGTTATTATAACGCCGCCCGTATCTACTCCCAAGTTATAAACCTTCCTAAATCTCGCCGAGCAAATCTGCAAGAGCGGGGAACACATGAGCACGTCTGAGATCCTGAAACCATCCAAGCATGCCATAAACTTACAGCTTAAGCGGACCGCATGACTGCAAGGTAAATGCTTGGAGGATGGCGGTTGCTCATTATTTATGAGAGCCGAAATCGTCCTTTAACTCATCAAACTTTCACAAACGTTCGATAATTTTTGACTTGGAAAAGCAATTGCGAACGCGATGAATGGCCATAATTACCCCGAAGAGGGAATATATCATGGCGCTTGGATAACCGGCCGATTGTATTAGGGCGATATCTTCCGTAACTCGACCAAGAATCTAACAATATCTCAGGGTGCGATTTACGGTTCTTAACCCTTGTTTGCGCCGTTATTGCCGGGATATCTGCATTTCCAAACCAATACACAGATGCCTTCCACATTAATAACTTTCGCAGCGGAATTAAAAATGAGCAAAAATGGCGGAGGCGCCGGGAAGAATAGATAGTAGTTTACACGCAGAGAGACAAAAGTGCACCTTTACCCACGCACGAAGAACTAAAACTACTTTTGTTTCTCGGCCCGATTTTGAACAAAGCCACTCCGCCGTTGTTTAGAGTTTCAAATATGAAAGGAAATAGCATTTTCAAATTGTATAGAGTGTTTTCCGACATGTGTGTGTGGTGATGAGCACGTGATGTACATTGTACGATGTCATTGTTCCACTATATTATCGTCTCTGGTTTTACGTGAATTATTGGGTAACTCGATCTTCACGTTAACGTCAGAATAACGGCGTCGTATCAGAGATGAGATAAAACTCCTTTATCACGAGAATGAAAACCTGTCAGTCAAACTAGCGATTCGATTTTAAAGTAGACGTCAAAAACGACGCATTGTGTCTAAAATATCACATGTTTTTTTTTAAACTAAAAGAATTGCTAGCGCTTAGTAGAATTTAATGAAGGAAACACAAAGGACACGTATATACGGTGTGTATGTGAAGTGTACCCTGGCATCATTATCAATTCCGAAATATCTTTTTCATGCCGTGAAAGTCACCTAGTTTCCACGATTGTTTTGCTATGAGGGTCGGTTACTTCTATCAAAACAAAAACAAGTTTTACGTGGCGTTTACCGGAAGCGCGCCCTTGAGAAGGTGGCCAAACTAGTTCCAACGTTAAGATGATGTGTACGACGTGCGTGTAACTTGAGACCACTCTTTCTTGAAACAAGTTTTTGAAGTAGTGAAAGCGATCTAATTCCCACACTCCTTGATTATGAAGGTCGTTTAGTCCCAAAAATAATCAAAGTACTTATTTTCCCACGCACCAAAAATTTGTCGGATTTCGCAAGTTTCCATAGTAACGCTATCATCATCAAAGCAATAAATAAACTAAAACTACATACCAAATTTTAATGAACCAAGAGTAACTTAAACCAAGTTTAGTGAACCAAAGAGTATAAGCTCGCCATCTTGTGCTTGTAACAATGATGGGAGTCTGAGGTGATGTAGCGAAGTATACATCAAACTCTAATCTGTTACTATGTTTATCATCTTTCTTTAGTTTACAAATGAGAAAACGGAAAACAATTATCGATTAAATTTTAGGTCACCTAGTTTTAAATTTTCACAAAATATTCAAGATCAGACTTAAATTCTAGCCATACATGGTGATGAAAAATGTTTAAAAAATACTTGAAAAGTGTTATGCTTATCCAGAGACCTGCCTTTGGTGAGTGAGAAATGAGTGGTTTTATCGTAGTTATAAACATAAAAAGACATCTAAAAAAATCCTTTAGTTAAATCAAACCAATAACATGTTTTACATGGCGCTTATCGGAAACGAGTCCTTGAGAACCTGAACAAACTGGTTCTAACCTCATAGTAAACTACTCATTCTTGGAATAAATTTTTCAAGTAACCTAATTGCCACGATCTTTAACCATGAAGGTCGTCTAGTTTGATCGAGACAATAACAAGGTGACGCTTTCAAGGTGACAATCTTAGGCACGTAATCAAACAATTCAAACAATCAAACAAGTCATGAACGAAACAAGTTTCTTGGAATAATAAAAAGAGTTTTTTTTTTATTCCAGAGGATGCTAAAAACATGTAATTAATTTCTTGGTCGTTAATGAAAGTAAAACGCGAAATGATCTCTCCGATAAACAAGGAAATTCGCGTTTTCGATGCGGAGGAACGGATTAATTCCAGCTGCAATATATCCATATTTATTCGGTAGGGTAGATTACGTTATTTTATAGGCTGATTAATATTTCAGGTTGTTATGTTGCTTGAAACAATTTAACTGGATGGCCATAAAGAATAATAAAACCCTTCAGTTTCCGTAAATGTATTTCTGAGCGTAGCATCGCATCCAGTAATATCCAGGCCTGAATTGATGGCCGTTATCCTTTGCTAAGCTGTAAAGTATACATGTATAATAACGGAGAGAGGTAGAGAAGTGGCTGAGAGGCGGCCCTTCGCCGAATATTATGTATAAATCAAAGACCCACGTACACATATTAGGGAGCAGGATTACAATAATGGCTTTGTAGTGGAGAAACACCACCGTTTGATTGAAGTTATCTCTGCCATATTTTACAACAAATGTCGCCCGCTTATAATTGCGATACAATTTTCCTAGAGGCGCCCAAACTTTCCACCGGAGATCAGAAAACTCACATCTAGACCGGACGCACATTTTTTATTCATTTATTTTTCGAGCGACGGATCAATTTTGCATGGCGACTGTGGTGGAATTTGCACTGATAATACCTAACTGTGCGGATTCCTGCTGGAAGATCTCCCCAATGACCCAAGCAGGAATATTACAATACCCCTTCTCTTCCGCTCTGACATCAGAGCCGATCTGATATATCGTGATTATAGGACGACTTCATTTCTGCAGATAATAGCAAAAGATTATGTTCATAAATACCAACACACAACCTTCCTGCTCTTCTTCTAAATTCAACATCACAGCCGCCCCCATCCCTTTGTTCTAGTTAATACATAATATTTAGCCGGGTCCAACATTGAGCCATATTTGGCACTTGTCCACGTTACATCCCGCCATAAACCCGGGGTGGTCGCTCCCACCGCCCCCGAGATGGGACCCCAACCTCGTTGAAGAGGACTGCGGTCTTGGGAGCGCGCCGGTCACGTCATTCATATCTGGGTAATGTCTTGTCCGCGGGTTATTGGATGTGTTAATACCGGTGTCGGACAGGCCATAAACACAAGACGGCTCGTGCAGATGGCGCCCTACTCGCTGGACACTCGTTACATCCTGATTACGCGTCGTAAACGCTTCCGGTTCGGTCAGGACATGTGCTTGGATCGTACGAAGAAATTCTAATTATCTCGAGCAACTTTTCGAGATTTTTCGCTATTTGCATTCTCAACGACTCGTTTTTTCTTTGAACATCCGTTCGATACGCTAAGTGGCGACATAGATCGCGGTTATTGGAAGCTGGGGTGAGATAAAGAGTGCGTCTATAGCTCATCTCTTTCGCCTAGAAGGAGCGGAGTCGCTGCGGACCTGTTTAAATTTTGGGCAAACCTCATTTTCAACATGAATTTATCATGCTCCGGAATCAGATTTTTACACGAGAAGGGAGAAATCGAACTTACTTAATAAATACAGACGCATCCACCATTTTTCTTCCATCATGGTTGCATTCGGATGGCCATCTTCCACTTTCCTATCCCTTATTTTTTGGAAATGACGCGACAAAAGAGTCGTTAACAAAGTTTACGCGGCCAATCTTTTAAAAACAGTGTGACGACACCCTTAGGTGAGATTATGCAGAATTTATTATTGAAGAGACCCGTTAATTAGCCGCCTCTTTTCTTTTTCATTGAACAAGGCGACGTTAAACGTACCAATGAAGATGTAATAACAATTTATAGAAATTGCGTTTCTTTAAAATACGAGCGACTAATTGCTTGACTGAGAATGGGTCTCGGAGGTGAGGGTAAATGGAAGATACGACGTCATAAAAGCTGCAGCGGACGAGGAGAAAAACCAACGTGTGGGGGGGCGGTGTTTAAAAACAAATAAAGAAGAAATTGTGTGACAGATCGAGAGTTATACCATGACGATTTACGTTTTTGCGATAATTTCGGTTCTAGCCTTCTTTTTGTCGTTGAGTGATGTTGCAGGGATCGGAAGCGTCGCGACGCTGTCCCAGAGTAAAGCAAGCCATTTGAATGCATAGTTGTCCGTCAGTCAGGGTGACATTACCGCCGTAGTGGCAGAAGCACGGCAACCCTCCTTCGAATTCGCCAATAAATTGTCATAAAACCGTCAGATCGTCTGATTTGACAGCTGGGGGGTAATTAAAGAGTGAATTTATGTGCGCCTCGCCGTCCGCATCTAGATGTACACGCTTCCAGCCACCTTCGAGGGATCATTCCACCGAAATGATTCCATTAGGGATACACGTACACGCACGACGGCGAGTATGTAGACCGCTGATAACGACGCCGAACTAGGGCTCTCCGCTCCGCGATCGCTATCTTAATATACTGCTTTTGTGTTCAAGATGATTGCGTTTAATTTATTACATATTACCTTGGATTCACACCCGAGCGAATTTCCTATAATTATTCCGTGTTTCGATTTTTCGCGGAAAGCCAGGATTTCTTAAATTCATCTGAATTCCGTGCGTTGCTTCGCCGCCATCGTATAACTCCTCATCGGGTTCCATCAGAGGAAGCATCTGTCCGTTTGGAATCAGCTCGAGTCACCCATCCTCGTTACCGAAGAGCCCCAATATTGGCCGGGTCCACGCAACGGTCGCTCGTCACTCACAATAACGTCGTCCAGGAGGACGTCGCGCAGGTTAAGCACCCTTTATTCATTGCTACGACCCGGAGTAATTCCGGGATGAGGCCATTAGAGTGGGTTTCACTCAAATAGACTGCTCGGACAGTTAATAGGAGACGTGTGAATGCACCGTAATTAAGGGTGAGCCGATTTAAATTCTCCGAAACATCTTCTTTTCCTATTGCTACACGCAAAATACCTCGAAACCGACATCCGACGTCGGTCAAAGCTCGAGAGTCGAAATAAACAGGCGTTCTAGAGATGGCGGAGTTGCGGGATTTGCATAGAAATGAGTCGAGGCTGATGGAGCCGTGTCACAAGGTGCCCGTGAATCAGCTACAATGGCCCATGCTGCATCTAGACTGTAATGGCCCCATTCTACGGAATACTCCGACGATAGTGACAATATCTCTTATATTCTTCAAGCCACGGATAAAGGACCCGCGTTATCCACATAATAACCGTCCTTTGTTTAATCACACGTGATGGGCCTCAATTTGGACTAAACAGTACCTGCCGCTACGTAATAGGTGCTTGGGGCGCGACGCCACGACCAAAAAATGGACAAGTCGTAAAGAGACGGCGATTAAACGAGAAAATCGATAAAATGTACAAAAAACTTGTGCCGAGGTTTCTATACTATTTTATTCACACCACACATGCGTTATAATCGTGAATAACCTATCTTTATTTTAACGATGCAGCAAATGCAGCATTTCCTTTCCTGCTCTGATTGGTATTCATTGCTTGCCCAATCGCGCGTTTCGATTGCTTTAATTGTCTCTACGACTCCGTATACATTCCTCTCATAAGCACGTAGATCCTAAATGACGTAATTTTAACACAACAACTTCTAAAACCTCCGAAATAATTGCCCTCGGATCCGTAAGTGCAACAGTCACATTCGCATAACCGTAAAGAATCATGGTGATAAATTCCCGCCAAAAAAGCTCACCGGCGTCGAGTCAGAATTCTAATGTTTGGAGGATTCCCCGATAGCGTCGCGTTCGTTTTTAATAGGGCATTTGAATACGAAATAAATTTGCGGGAAATCAGGCGATGTAATATTAAAGTAAGCATTAACATGAGATGAGTTTTGGGAAATGTGTCTCTTCGAGCGTTCTAACTAGTAGTAAAGGTGTCAAGATAGGTCCAATTTAGTGGGCAATTGGATCGGAGTAATGCGCCCTTTAAAGGATTGACCAAGTTGAAACGACTTTCACGACATTATCCTGGAAACGAGCGGACAGGCTGGTCATCACAACTTGTAACCAGATCCTGTCCAGAGTTTGCGAGGAAATGAGGCCGGACCTCGATTACGCTGGCCAAGCGGTTAATTAAGACCGCACGGTCTTAGTTCTTTAATAACGTGCTCGTCAATACGTACACAACCAGGCATAACAAAAAATCAGATTCATTTTAAAAAACCAAGTATCTGAGGTTTGTATACTATTTTATTCACAATCAAGTTTTTCCACATCTAGACGTACCCCGTGGATAACGTTGACGTTTCGGTTCAAAACAGCGAAGAAAACTCGGAATTAAACTTGTCCTTTTAAAAGCGGCGATTCGCAAGCACGTAACGCGGGAGTATATTCCTTAAATTTCCATTTTAAAAAGCGTCCTTTGGTTCGCGTGTCGGAAGGTGTCTTTTTGGCGTGGTTTTAACGTCGCGTCTTGGTGGCAGTGTCGGTAGTTTGAATAGATAATGTAAATATTTGTATCCTTTAGTGGGTAATCGAGTGTACAAGGGTAGTTTTTAGTGGAGCATTTGAGCACATCAATCGGCGTGTCGCAAGCCTGATATGCGAATATCTACTTTATGGGCCACCTGTTGATCGTTTCTAGCCCTTCCTCCCTCGCCGCAGGATTTAACCCCACGCTTGACGAAAACCGCCGCGGAAAAACTTTTAACCGGCGAAATTCATCCTCGCCACCTGTTTTGCACTTTAGCACATTATTATTTATCATAAAATTGTTCGTCCACATTTACATACTAAGTGTTTCGCGACCGATAAATAAAAGGAAATTCCCAACTTGTAAGTTTATGAAAGTCGTTATGCTAAAGAACGGACTAATTCCATAATAATGTGACCATAATTAGATCGTATTATTGTCAAGGGACGCGATAACTTGTGGTACCTGAAAGTCTTAATGTTCTTATTTGCAGCGCTACATGCATCATGATAACTCGAATAATTGCAGAGACTCATTAAAACTTTAACCGGCGCACAAAAAGCGTTACGCTGTGAAATGATCGACGAGAAAATATCTTATAAATTGTTGAAGCAATTTCCGGGCTGAGCATCGAGTAGGCGTTGGTGCACGTATCATAAACAGACGAATATTTATAGGAATTAGAAGGGAGAGGGTTTGTATGAGAAGACAAATATATTGTGATGAGGCCAATGCAAAAAAGGTTGTATTTTTCCTGAAAAACAACGACGGGAAGCGTTCCCCGTGGAAATATAAATGGCAAAGTGAAACAGATAACTCAGGAGGCTCAGTGAAAAATTGCACTTATCTAGCCGATAAGGCAAAAATGAGCCAAAATAAAAGGATTAACGCCGAAATAAACGTCAAACAACGGTAAATGCACCTAGTTTGAAGTAGTTATTTCTCGAACGACAAAAATGGTGGATGCGCCGGGAAAATATATACCTCTTCCTTTCCGTATATTTCTTAATTCCAACCCCGAAATAAAAACCCCGTTTTTATTTAACATTCCACTTGATCCAGCAACAAAAACTCTTGTAAGCTCCAAAAGGGTAAAATCACCCTCTTTATTCGTGTTTGAGGTAATGAAAGGAGTGCGGGGCTACCAATTAAAGCAGCTTATCTGCATAAAGCGTAGAAGTTGCAGATCGAGCAGGAGAATAGTGCAATAAATACCGTTGCCTGACAGAGTCTCGGTACAAGTAGGCCATTCCTATGCAAGAGAAGAGCCTTCCATCTGAGCACGCCAAGATCTGTCAGTCACAACGACCGGTATCCCTCCCTGGAGACGCTGTATAGATAGCAAGGACCTTCCATTGCGGAATATCACGGAGCTTTTCTTATCCGACGTGTTCAATAATACACTTCACAATGAATGTTCTTCGTGTTATTGGACGCGAATTTAAGAAAATTTTCGTGCTTACACGAGAACGAGATGAATTATTAAAGATCGAGGTTATTATTGGTGGAAATGGAACTTTCGTCTGGAATAAACGGAAAGCTAAGCGCAAACTAAAACTAGTGGTTCAGTTTTGACATGTGTTCTCGTGACATCACGTGATTACTCTACTCCCGCTACGAATTGAATACACGAACGAACGTTCTATCTAAGGGCCGCTACTTTCACCCCCAACGACTGAAGCAATCTAAATCCGTCCCTGTGCTCTCTCACTTTCCAGATTTTTTTTTCATTTTTTATGGAGATTCTGGAAATTCGCAAGACTCAGATTTTAAATAGAAAAATAAAATCAAAGTAAGAACAGTAGGTACTCCAGTTTTCACTGTTCGTTCTGACATCACGTGATCACTCTACTCCCGCTATGAAACGAATACACGAACGAACTTTCTATCTAAAGACTGCTACTTTCACCCCCAACGAATGAGGCAACCTAAATCCGCTCCTGTCCTCTCATTTTTCAGTTATTGTCCAATTTTTCTTGAAATTTTGGAAACTTTTAGGAATCGAATTTAAAGGGGGATTCCAATTCTGTGTTCGTTCCAACATCACGTGATCATTCAATTCTCGTTACGGAACGAATATACGAACGCACAATCTATTCGAAGGGTGCCATTTTCACACCCAAGAACTGAGACAACCTGAATCCGCTTCTGTTCTTTTTGATTTTTCCGTTTATCTCTAACTTTTTACTTAAAATTACAATAATCCATAAAGATTTGATGTTTAGAGCGCAATGAAAACAATAAAGGGCACTTCAGGTTTCTTGATGAAAGTAGGTCAAGGCCAAAAAAAGGCTCCCCGTGATTTATATTAAAAATCTAAGTACACACCTGGGGGAACTTCCAGGAATTACAACAGGGACGTTCGAAGGTCTCGTAGCAACAGAAAGTCTACGAACTCACAATTTGGGGAATTCCGCCTACTTCACTCTGAGGTCTACAAAACTTGAAAATCAAGAGTCGAATTACAAAAACATGAAGCACACACAGCAAAAACAAGAAAACGGTAAAAACTGGCCCCAAAAATGAGGAAATAACTCACACAAACACTTTTTTTCTAAAATTTCACTTTCTGGTACTTTGAAAACAATTGAACCACTAGTCGAGCAGGGTGACCAACCTAACCTTGGTGGTACCAAAAGTCACGAAAAATTGCTTGTTTAATTCTGCATTTCAAAAAAATCTAAGATTTTAAACTTTGAAATTTCTTTTTTTTGTGTGCATTAACGAAATTTTGGCTCGTAAGGCGTAGTTTAAACGTTTAAATCTTTAAACAAATGAGAGTAAGTAGCGACATCTAAGCGTTGTTTGTTAAACTGTTGTAATCCCGTTTTTACCGACTTTACCAAAAAGCGTCCCGACTTTAACACACTTAAATTTAAATTGTGGTCTTTCACTCAGAAAAATCGAGCTGTAAGTGGTTATAATATAAACTGTTAGTGGTTTTTTTGTGATAATCTTTGATTTTTAGTTTTAAGAAGTTTGCTAGCAGATCGCTACTTTATCGACCGTTGCCGACCGTGCGGTGTCGCTGCTGTCATTTCCAAAAGCTTCTGATAATCCAAATTCTAAATCTAGTCGATAAACGCAATGCAAAACGATGATCATCTGCAGCTTATAATAAAACAGTTCTTGTGCCAAACGCCCCTGAAAGTCATCGCTTGGAACGTAAGTGACCTAACCTTAACTTCTGTCATTCAATCGATATTTTCAGAATTTCAGTGATTTAAGTTCGCGGGTTGAAGAACTAGTTGAAAAAACTGTGCGTTCAGAGCAAGTCCTTAAGTATCCTTTAAGTGTAAGCTACCAGAAAGCGTTTCTAAAGAGCTTATTGCAAAGGTTAGAAAAGCAGGATTCTGCGGTTCCTGACTGCGTGTATGAAGAATACGCACGCCTGGTGGCGCTACGTGAAACGGACAGTTTTAAACACTACTCGGCGCTCAAAGGGGGCCAAACCTTCATTCTTAAAGAAAACATCAATATAATCTCAGAGGGAACTACAGGGCTTAGGACTTGGCAGGTAAGGGGATCCTGTGTCGCCCCCGTGACTCTAACCACCATTTGTAGGCATCTCTCGCCCTCTCTGAATGGATCCTGGCAAACCCGGCGGTTTTCGCTCGTAAAAGAGTCCTAGAACTCGGTTCAGGCGTGGGATTAACAGGATTAGTCTTGACTCTCTGTAGCCCCCAGAGTGTCTTACTCACAGACTGTCACCCCTCGGTTCTGACCGTGTTACAAGACAACATCCGCCTAAACTTGAACTGTAGTGATCTAAAGAGCGAGTGTGATATTAGCGTGAGGAATTTGCCCTGGGAAGATGTTTCTCCAGAAGTTTGCCAGAAATTGGGTCAACTTCATGTAATTGTTGCGGCAGATGTTGTGTACGACTGTAGCATTTTTGAGCCTTTGATCAGCGCAGTGAACTGCGTGTTTGAAAACTGTGGGGCCCGGACTTTCATTTTGAGTTGCACCGAAAGGAATGAAGAGACGCTAAGACAGTTTTTGGGTGCCTTGAGTAGGTTTCTTTGATTTTGGGGCGTTTTTCTCATGGTGTTGTTTTAGGGAAGAAGTACAAAGTCCAAGAGGTAGAAGTTCCAGAACAGAAGCATTTTTTGTGGGCTGCAGAACCACCTGTTCGAATTTTTAACGTCCAGGTTAGTTACAACGTGGGGCTTTGGTCGGGGTATTCATAATAACACGTTTGTTGCCGTTAATATAAACGTGGCGTTAAACCCGAGCGCCATTCTCACAAATTAGCGTCGCGGATATCTTAATTGAGTGGTTGCAGATGAAGAACTGCCGTTAACGACCCGGCAGTTTTAGTATGCAGTGCTCTGCATCGGGAAGTGTCAATTTTAACGATCGTGTCCTGAAGAAATTGCACTCCGCATGTAGATATTAACGGTACGCTCTCGAAGCGGTTAGAATATTTAAGCGATTTACACCGCTTCGACCAGAATAATTAAATAATTACAATGGTTTTTAGCACCGCTTCCGCGTCGGTTCGCACGAGACCTATTCTGGTGCACTTTGCCCGGAGATAATTAAGACCAACGAAGAAAACTGAAATCATGTTGTTTACATCATGTTCATGCGAGTTGAATGCACTATAACCACGTCATGTTTTACGAGACCTTTTCATCGTGCATGTTCTTCTCTTCGTCTCGTGTTTAATTAACAGAGACCGCTGCCCCGAGCTGCCTTTTTACAAATTACACCGGCTGGAAAAGTCGCTTTACAAGCCCAAATCATGATACAGCTTCCGGTGCGGATGTGGGCTATCATGCGTGAATTTTCCGCACGGTGACTCTGTCAAAAATCGTCTAAGGTCACATCGGATTTCTATCGCTTTCTAGTAGCTTTCCCTGATGGTTTTACTCTCAAAAATTGCATCCGAAAAGTGGAGCACTGGGACGACAATGCGACACGCTTGGATTCGTTGCTGAATAAAATTTTGTGACGCATTTAACGATTTTGCAACATCCTGAGAACGGTTTCCGTTGGTTAATTGCTTCGATTTGTTTACCAGACTTGGAAATTCAGCGCTTTACTTCCGCTTTTGATTTTATTTTCTTCCATGTTTGGTCAACGTTTTATGATTTTACTTCAAAGATCGACCTCCAAAAGAGCAATTTGTTGTAACCTCGATGGTTTAAAGTGACAACGAGCGCACTTAATTTCAGTAAATTCAGGTCGTTTATTAAAGTTTCGCAAGTTGGTTTTGGATCAGTTATTGCGATTAATAATATAATGAAATGTAGGAATTTCCTTGCCATTTTACGTTTCGCTGCGGTTCTCGTGCTAATTGTAACAAAAACTAAAAAGTCGCAGCCAGTTAGACTGTTCCTAATGTGTCTCAATTTCACAATTGCCAATTCACAGATTTAGCGAATTTTCCGATCTTATAGTAAATTCCCACAGTACGAGAATTCACGCCAAAGTTTCTTAAATTTTTTGTTATGTGGTTCAGGGTTCACAAGAAATTGGAAACTGAGAACAATTTGGGCATTTGCAATCATTTCTTGAATTTTATCCCATGTTGACCAAACAAGAACATTCTGGGAAATTATGTCGAAGTTCTTAAATTTTATGCTCTGTGGATCAAGAATTCTCACATATCAACGACGCGTGTTTGAGAATTGCCAACAATTTGAAGTTTACAATTTTACAATTTTACATATGGATCAGGAATTCACAAAAAACAGAGATTATTGTTTGAGAATTTAGAATGGCTTGGAATTTTGCTGTCAAGGTTTCTTAAATTTTGTCCAGTGAATATGAGAAATAATAAAAATCTGAGCTTTAAAAATGAGAAACTAAGACAGCCTGGCAAATGGCCTTAAAGTTTCTTAAACGTTATCAGAAATTTACAAAAATCCGGGGTTGTTTGAGAATAGACATTGATTTGGAATTCCACGGTCAAAACTTTAAATTTCATGTAGCGTGAATCAGGAAAAATTTGTTGTCATTATTTGCAAATTCAGAACAAACCATCCATGTAAATCAGAAATTCACAAAAATTTCTGCTCTGTTTTTATAAAAATTTGGGGTTAATGATTGTGAATTCACAACGATTTTAAGTTCCGCGATTAAGTCTTTACAAATTTTATGTTATGTCGATCCGCAAGAATCTGAAGTTGATGTTTGAGAATTCACACCGATTTATAGTTTCTTAGTTTCTCCTTTGTGAATCAGGAATTCACAAAAATTTATTATGCTTATTTGAGAATTGCGAGAAAGAGTGAAAGTTGTTTGTTGCGTCTTGGATGGAATTCTCTAACCTTCCTGAAAAATTTTTGTCTTAATAGTAGTAAATCATTTCTTGTAACAATTTGGAAAATTTGCGTTGAAAAAGATTGTTTCAAATCTGAATTAGCCGATAAGTACTGAAAATTATTTATTAAACTTCGTGATATTTGGAACGATTTGGGAATTTCCAGTCAGTTTTGAAATTCTATACAGGATAGATGAGAAATTTACAAAAATTTAAAATTGGTGTTTCAAAAATATGAATGATTTGGAAATTAGCAACTCAACCACCATTTTTTTCACCATAAAGTTAAATTTTTTTAGTATCACTTGGGAAATTTGCCTTGGAAGAAAGATTTTGTATCTGTAGCCTATGGAAATTTATTCTTTTAACTTGGTGACAGATGAAATAATTTGGAAATTTGCAGCAGGATTGTTGAATTCCTAATCTGAACATATAAAATATTAAAGAAAAAATTGAAATTGATGTTTGACAAATGCGAACGATTTGGAAATTCGCAGTCAAAGTTTGTTAAATTTGAATCAAGTTTGGCTAACAAGTTTGAATATTGTGAATGTTGGGGCAATCAGAGTTTTTAAATTTCCTGCTATGTGAATCATAAATTCACAAATATCAGAGATTAATGTCTGTGAATCTTATAGTCACGTTCTGTTCTTATTAAAATCCCGAATTCACAAAAAATTGAAATTGATGTTTAACAATTGCGAACGATTTGGAAATTCGCACTCCACGTTGCCAAGGATATGGAATCGAGTCGGTATGTGAATCTTGAATTAACGAATATCTAAAATTCATGTTTATGAATTTCGTATTTATGTCCTGTTCAAATTAAATTCTCGCTGCGTTTTTTTTTACAATGTCATCAATTTGTAAATTCTCGTTGAAAATAGGAATTCACAATTAAATCTTATCTTATAAATCTAATCTTTGTTTTATTATTTTTTGAGTAAAAGAGCGAGAAATTGACTAGAGCACTTTCATTACCATTCTGTGGTCACAAAAAAAATGTCACCTTGGCAATACTGGGCGACCGTAAAATCTTTTTGTGTCTCTCATGTAAAAATAGGCTTTCTAAATCACCTCGTTTTTTCCCTTGTTTCCGTGACGCAAATTCTACTTCTTTCATCGTTCAAACCCTGAAAATATCTCATTCTTCGTCTTCAATAAAACCTCACCACGCTCCGATTAAAATTCTGCATATTGTTGGTTTAGTCCTTTTAATCCAACGCGGAAGTGAGACGTCGCCGTAAATCATGCATAAACAACTATTTAAAACTCCGTTCCCGATAGCCGGTGGAAATTACCAACGATTATCTGCAGCAAGAACACATTCGCGACGTTTCAGATCAATTACTCATCGATAAGACGAGCACGTGTGAATCATATCGCTATAAATCCCCGGTGTTTTTTCGACGGATGTCCGAACAAAGAAGTTCAAGGCGGAGGTCACAATGATTTAATGCAACGAGCTATCAGAAAGCGATAAATGCAATGCAATGGATACGCGGGTTCTGAATAATGCAAGATGTTGGATGGTCTAATTGAGCAGAAAACTGTTTGGTCAGCGAAGACATTACCAATTCGAAAATCGACACAATTTTCCACTCGACTTGACAGACATCATTAACGAGCCGTTTTTCATGACGTAGAGCAATTTGCAACGATACAACGACATTGGAAACCAATTTAAGTACTAGTTTGACTTAGCTAAACAGAAGTCTGCTCGTTCAAAGCGGCACAATTAACCTCAAAGTGTACATTTGTAACTGTGGGGACGTGAGGTCAACACGAGAACAATTGGACCATTATAAGCACCCACGACTTTGTTTTTAATTGACGCTCGAGAGCGAGAAAACTGGTAGGAGTTTTTCACCGACCGGCGAGAAAATTATTGCTTCCTACTAGCTAAAATAGTGGCCCCCCAAACTCTCAATAATTCAATCAAACTTTGTCAAAATCAAGACGCTCCTTTAATTAAACTTTCCCACTCGTAATTAAATCGCTTTTAAACCAGTCGATCGTGCTTTAGACCCGATCGATTTAGCACATTGCATAAAAAACGGATAACGGTAATCGTTCGTATGGAGCTTTGCTGCTGATTACAAGGAGGAAAAGCCGCGTTGAAATTGCCTCAGAAACTGGACCACATTGATTTTTTCCGAAGACAAAAAGTCGATCGGTATCGATGCTTTGTAATTGGTTTGTTATTGATTTAGTGGACCGTGGACGGTTACATTTTTAATTATGTGACGTGACAAGAGATGGATGGCTTTCTTCGAGTTAGAAGGCTCAAAACCGGAGAGAATTACTTGCTGAATTAGGAATTATGTAAGGATGGAAGTTCGGTGGGTTAATAGGTGAAGTTGATACAATTGTGATGGTTAAAGTGTAGAAAACCTCATTTAACGGCACGAAGAAAGTCTTTGAGGTGCGAAGGTTATGCGTTATACTGGCTGTAAATTCACAAATCATCTGAATCGTTGCGAAATTTAATAAACAAATTTTTAAACTCATACTCGAGTTCACAGCAACAATTTAATAAGAACAAGACGCAAATATCAAGTGTTCAAACCTTAAGTTCGTGTAATTGTGAATTTACGATTTACATAGCATAAAATTTGTAATCTTCTATTTCCTATTTATAAATCCTTCTGTTTTGTTAATCACCATCGGTTTTTTGTGAATTTCTGAACCTGACTGCAAATTTCCAAACTGTCTGAACTATAACTGTCACGAAATTCAGTAAATAATAAAATTTTGATCTAAAGTTCAGATGTGAATTTGTCTTTCCAACGGGAATTCCCAGATTGTTTTCGTTTATTAATAAAGATTGGATCTAAAATCTGGTTGTGAATTTCTTTTTCCAACGCGAATTAGAAACGACAAAATTTACCTCCCTTCTAAGAAAAAGAATTCGCGGCAAGAATTTCATTACAACAGGACGTAAAATTGAAATTCCAAAACAGAAGTTTGAGATATTTGTAAATTTACGATTCACGTTTAACATTTTAACAAGAGCGGAACGTAAATATCAGATTTATAAACATTAATCTTAGATATTTGTGAATTTAGAATTCACATGGTATGAAATATAAAAACTTTGATTTCCCCAACATTCACAATTTTCAAACATGTAGGCCAAACTTGATTCAAATTAAATAAACTTTACGAATTTCCAAATCGTTCAGATTTGTCAAACATCAGTTTCAGATTTTTGTGAATTTTTTATATATCCAGAATAAGAATTTAACAAACCGACTGCAAAACTCTAAATCGCTTTAATTCTCACGAAATTTAATTATTAATTTTCCGAGGAATTCAGATATGAATTCTTTTTTCCAAGACAAATTTCCAAATTGTTACTAGAAAAATTCAACCTAGTAGTGGGAAAAAATTCGCTGCGAGAATTTAATAAAAAAAAATTATAAATAATTTTGGGTAACGTAAATTGTTACTAGAAATCATTTGCTACTATTAAAACAAAAATTCTTCAGGAAAACTTTAGAGAATTCCGTCCACGACACAACAATGAACTTCCACTCTTTCTCGCAATTCTCACATATGCAGATCAATTTTTTGTAAACTATATAAGAAACCATGACTGCGAAATTCCGATTCGTTCTGAATTCTCAAACATTAACCTCAGATTCTTGCGGATCCACTTAACATAAAATTTGAAAAGCCTTGACCGCGGAATTTAAAATCGTTGTGAATTCTCAAACATGAACTCGAGTTTTTTGTGAATTCCTGATGAACATAACATAGAATCAAAGAATATTTGACGCAAACTTTTATATTGTTGTTATATCGCAAGTTTAAGGTTCGGATTGTGAATTTCGAATCCCCACTGTTTCAAATTTTAGAAACTTGTCTGAAATTCCACATCGCCAATTTACATATAAAAAGTAACAAAGTTTGATGTCGAATTTCCATATCGACTCAGATAGGAGTATGAATTCCATGAAAACAAAAAAATTGTTGCATTTTTTCAGTAGCATTACCACAAAATATTGCTCCAATCCCGAAGGTCAGTAAACAAGTGAAGTATTTCCTATTTGGATAACAGAAGGGTGTGTCTCACTGATAATTCCGTTTTTATCAAAAAGTGCTAAGAGATTGCGTTATTTGTGTATAAAAAGATCTACGTAGAGAACATCGGACTCGTTAATTTTCACCACCGGAGCGTAACGACCTTCAATAGAGATTAAGATGCAGTTTTTCGTAATCGGCTGATCCATAGAATCCAACATACGTACGTCATTCCCTTTAGTAGCTCGATTTTATGATCGATTCCAAATAAACAACAAACGTTGAGTCATAGTACAGATAATGAGATAAACACCAGCGCATCCGTCCCGCAAGAACGAAACCCTAGACCTAACCTATTAAAAATCCAAAAACCGGTTGAGAAACGTAATAAAGTAGACAACCCTCGGAATAATTCACATGATGAACAGTATCCAGTCGGGGTCGGCCGCCATCTTGAATTTATTACGCCCGTCTGAGGGGCTGTTCTCCTGACAGAAAGGCGCCGCCGATTCGGACCATCAACAAGATAAATCGAGTTTTTGTCTCTTTTTTTTTTGTCTCCTCTACCGCCCGCCCTGTGTTTATGTTAAACATATTAAAAAGTTTTTCCCTTTCGGTATCGTTTTCCCACAGTTCCTTTTCGCATGTTGTGTGTAATATTGTTCGTCAGAAGCCTCGTGTCTGGCGCCGGTAACGAGAAAAATTGAAGAGTGCTTTGGCCCGAGGCGGTTCGCTTCCTTCGCCCCATTGTGATGGTTCTCACTTGCCAGACCGCACAAGATGGTCCCATGGTATGGGTGATATTTCGGTAAGATTGAGACGTAATTGCGGGGTCGAGGAAACGATGGGAAGATGGATAAAAGTAAAAAACCGTTCGAGATTTTAAAGTGTCCCTGGAACTGCAGTTAACACTAATTACCATGCTCATTATAAAAGTAGTTAATGAGGTTAGATTAAAACAAATATTAACGTAAGAACATGTGACTGGTAATAACAGATGGGACGAGAAAGTTTCGTTCGCTTTGGGACAATCTATTTTACGGACGAAAAAAGAATATTGCGTTCATTTAACTTTTTTACTTCTCTAACTTTTGCATTTATGAGGCTATGACGATGAAATTTAAGCAGGTTGCTGACTTCGACATGCTTATCATTTAGGTAAAATAACATGACTTTACAACAAAAAAGAATTTTTTTAGAAATTTTCATTTTTAGAGCGGATCAAAATTTTGTCCCGTTTTGTATAAGATTCTGTAACTTTTGAATTTGTGAGGCTGTGACAATGAAATTTGAGGAACTTGCTAACTTCGAGATACTTATCATTTGGTTAAAATTACAGAATTCTACAACCAAAAGATTTTTTTTTAGAAATTTTCATTTTTAAGACGAATTTAGGGAAGTTGCCAAGTTTGACATGCTCATCGTTTATGTAAAAGTACAGAAATGTACAACACAGAGGAAAATTTTTAGAAATTTTTATTTTTAGGACGCATAAAATTTTTCGCACATTTTCTTTGAGATTCGGTAACTTTTGTATTTTTGAGATTATATCAATGATATTTAAGAAGGTGGCTAATTTTGACATACTTATCATTTGAGTAAAATGACAGAATTGTGTAATAAAAAGGAAAAATTTTAAAATTTTCATTTTTAGGACGAATCAAAAATTTGTTTAATTTTTTTAAACTCTGTAAAGTTTGCATTTATGACTTTATTACAATAAAATTTGAGAAAATTGCTAACTTTGATATGCCTATCGTTTGTGTAAAAGTACAGGAACCTACGTCAAAAAGGAAAAATTTTAGAAATTTTCATTTTTAGAATGGATCAAAATTTTGTCTCGTTTTCTGTAAGACTGCATAACTTTAGAATTTAGAAGGCTGTGACAATGAAATTTGAGGAGGTTGCCAACTTTAACATGCTTATCATTTATGTGTTATTACAGAATTATACAACAAAAAGAAGAAATTTAAAAAAAATATTTTTAGAACAAATTAAAATTTTGTTCCATTTTCTGTGAGATTCTGTAACTTTTGCATTTATGAAACTATAACAATGAAATCAAAGAAGATGGCTAACTTTTAGATTCCTTTCGTTTGGGTAAAATTACAGAATTCTACAACAAAAAAGTTTTTTTTTTAATTTTCATTTTTAGGACGAATCAAAATTTTGTTCCATTATAATTATTTTTTTAATTCTGTAACTTTTACATTTATACGGCTGTAACAATGAAATCTAAGCTGCTTGGTTACCTTGACATGCTTTTCATTTGTGTAAAACAACAGAAGAGTACAACAAAAAGAAAATTTCTCGGAAATTTTCACTTCTAAAATGAATTTTGACACATTTTCTTCTATTATTTTAATACCAACCTGACAGTAGCTGGATGTAAAATTTGAAGGCTTCAATTTAATTTTAAATTAATGCAATATTCTTTTTTTGTCAGTAAAATAGACAGACCCGTTCTCTTTTGTAGCAGTTTTTCTTCTCTGTAAACTCGAGCAAAGAGGTTCACGCACAATCTCCGCAGCGGGTGGTCCTCACTATCCCACAGGAAAGTCTCGCTACAGAGATTGTGTGCGAAACGGTAGGCCTTGCACGATTTACTATGTTGGCAAAACTGTCACGTCATCTCTCCTTAACCTCAAACAGCTTTGATTCAAACTCCAAAGCCTTCTCCGTAATGAAATTTGATAGAATAACTGACGAAACGCAGTTTTAGAAGCACGCTTCAATTGAACAATGTACCATAAATTTCAGTTCCATTGGGCAATTCCTGTTTTTTATGTAACAAGCCGTAAAGTATTGTGCAAACTCGTTTAAACCGAGTTGGCTAACTACACTTTTACTACATTTTTCCATATTAATTTCAAGTGTTTATTAGCGTGCATCCACTTTCTAATGCGCATATTTCCATATTTTCCACACATATTATCACGAGACATCTCCTTATGTACCCAGCGTGAAAAGCGCGATTTTCCCCCCAGTGCGAGTTCTGTTTCCACAAGTCCCAACACGTCTACTTTTCCTCCTTCCTATGAATGCAGCTGTTTAGATCGCATGAATACAAGTTTCAGTCCTGTTTGTCGGACGCTTTTTGTTCCGACTACCTGCACCGTGTAGCCACTATATGTGCCAGTTTTATGACTCCGCTCCGTCAGTCGTCGTTTCGGTGTTCTCGAGTGCAAGTCGTGGTTCTATCAGATAAAACAACACGTGCGTTTGTTGGTAACACAGTGCCACTTTTGGATTAACTCCGTTCAAGTTGGTAAGTCATGACATTATCAAGGAAAAGTCGCGTTGGTTTGTTTACAATGCAAATTTGTCGATTCGACATGCTACTGATATGTATTTGTGTCATGAATCAGGGTCGCCAAACAGTTCATTTTCAAAACAATGAGTGAAAAGAATGAAAGCAGGCGACAAATGTTGGGTTGTTGAGGATGCGATGGGAATTGAGTATGCAAAGTTGAGGGTCTTTGATGTGGGTAATTATAGTGACAAGTTTTTCTGGAGTGAGTCATTGCAGGTGTTCGCAGGAAATAAAGAAAAGGTAGATATTTTTTGAGAATTAAGCTTGCCAGGGAAGGATAAATCTGAATGCTTAGTATGTTTCCTGGTAAGATGCTTATAATCATAATTGAGATTTGAGAATGACTTATGTTTCCGGTGGCAAACATGAGCATTTTCCGAAATGTGTACAAAAATTACATCAATCGACATTTTATTAAACACTCATACTTATAATTTCTAATAAGAAACTAACACTCTAAATCTGTCGTGTTGTTTCGAAGCATTTTATGCCTCTGGATAACAGCATGTTATCAGGCATTTTATTGTGTTTGCTAAAAAACTGTGCTTCGATTTTTGTATATAAGCATTCTAAGAAAGGCGTAAGGAATTAGTCACTAATCATCATTTTATCAGCTAACAAATAAATAAATTATTAGGCAAAATTAAGCATTGTAAAAACGTGTAATTAATCACTAATCAGCATTTTAAGAACTTTTTTGTAGTGTGCCATGTTAAATCATTTTATTACTTTTCTGGATAAAAAGAAGCATTCCATAAAAGATGAGTAAAGATTTTTTAGGGCAAAATTGATCACTAATCATAATTTTTTCAACGTTAAATAAACACTCGTAAGCATTTTATAAATGTAATTAAGGAAACTAAAATTGCCTTCAGATTTTTATGCACCTAGTTTGAAGCATTGTAAGCATTTTCAGGGGAAAAATACTCACTCCGCGAAACAAGCACGAAGAACTCAACCGAAATTGACACTCATGAGCATTTTTTAATTTTTGTCGAACGAAATCATATGCTGATTTTGTTGAATTTGTCATTTTGAAGCATTTTATGCCTTTCCAGGAAAAAAGTAGTGAATCTAGGTGAAATTGATCATTAATCAACATTTTATCGACGATAAATAACACTCGTCAGCATTTTATAATTTTCGTCAAGAAAACTAAACTGGAAAAAAATATTTTGAGGTTTTTCGCTTTGAAGCATTTTATGCGTTTCCAGGGCAAATATAAGCACTCTATGAAATAAATCTTTAGGATCTCAGCTGAAGGAGATACCTATAAGATTTTTTTTTCAGTTTAAATCAGAATCATGAAAATTAGCATTTTGAATCATTTTATGATTTTTAGGACAACAATTCACACTCTAAAAATGATGTGTTAAGAATTTTATAATTGGGATTTTAATATTATCTGCAAAATCTTTATACATAGTTCCTCATTTTGAAGCATTTTATGATTTTTGACAATAATTGAAATCAAGAAATTTATATTCAATTTTTTTATAGTTTGTCATTTTGGAAACAGTGTGTTCCAGAGAATGTTGTAGAATATGTGTAAAAATGTCTCTCTGAAACTGATCACTCATCAGCATTTTTTCTGAAAATATCAATGTCATAAAAATTATGTTCTCATTTTCTGTAGTTTGTCAATTTGAAGCATTTTATATGCTTGTAGAAGATAAGCATTCAAAGAGAGACATGCAAAGAATTCTTAGAGTAAAACTGATCAGTGATCAGTGATAAGCATGTTACCATTTTTGTTAAAGAAAGCTAAAGACCAGAAAATTACATTTTGAATGTTTCAGCATTTTAACGAATTCTATATTTTTCGACTTTAGCAGTATAAGCATTTTACGTCTTTGGAAGACCTAAACATTCGGAGAGAGTCGTGTGAAGAATTTTACTGATCATCAGTGATAAGCATTTTATAATTTTTTCAAGGAAAACTGAATACCAGAAAATTACATTCTGATTTTTTTACAGATTGTCATTTTGAATTATTTTATGCCTTTTCAAGGCTAGTTAGTACTTCAAATAGAAACATCAACGTCATGAAATTTATATGTTAGTTTTTTGTATTATGTCAGTTTGAAGCATTTGATGATTTTTACGGACAAAATCATTTTGAGAAAATTGTGCAAAAAATTTTTAGGGCAAAAGAGATCACCGATTATCATTTGATAATTCTTTGAGCTAGCCATGCATACTTCCACTGATAAGCATTTCATAATATTTTGAACTAGTTAGGCATATCTCAAGAAAATTTAAGGATTTTTTTAACTAAAATAGACATCCATAAGCACTTTATTATGTTTAACAAACGAATGAATTCAAAAAATAAGTTTTTTGGACTTTGTTGTTTTAAAGCATTTCATGACTTTCGAGACTAAAAATGAGCATTGTGGGGAAGATCCAAGAAGAAGGTTTAAAATTAAGTAAAAAGTATAAGCATTTTGCAAATTTAAGAGAAATTTAGAAAAGCTGCAACAATTAAACAAATAAGCATTTTATAATTTTCTCTGCTAGATCGTAAAAATGATCATTTAACTATATAAGACAAAGGATTTTATATTTTTTAGAATAAGCATTTAATAAGTTTTTATATTAGCGATATTGTCTAAAGTGAAGAATTTTAAGTAAAAAATTCATAAATTTGCTATTTTTGTATGGAAAAATTAGTCAAAATTAGAGAAACTCAATCTAGGCCATCCAAAATTAAGCGTTTTTTTTAAGGCCCGGACGTATTTATGACTTTTCTGCTGGACTCTAAAGATTTTTTTTTCTTTTTTTTTTTTTTGTCGGAATTCGTGCAATGATTGCCGTTCATTTTTGTATAAAGTTTCGTAAATAAGCATTTTGGATAAAAAGAAAATAAGAAAAGTCACAATTCGTTAGATTGCTAGGCCAAAGAATGCAACGTGCAAAATACAACAAAAACGACTTCCCGGAACGAAAGCAAACGACTGAGGAGAATCGTTAAATGCTTAAAATTAGAAGCAAAAACTGTGTAATTAATATCAATTGGCATAAATGAATGTCTTAATTAAAATTAGCAACTCTTGAGCTCTTCGGCAAATTTGTTAAGAGAAAAACTCTTCGAGAAAAATGTAATTCGCCTCGGTTTAACGAACGCTTAATGCGAATTTCTCGTTGCAAAACCGAACCGTAATTTCCTTTCCGAGCCAAAACTTTATAAAAATTCAATTCCAATTTGCTCCATCTACGGCCAAGCCTTCTATTAATCCAAGAAAGTCCAATCAAGATCTCGCTTAATTACCATCGCACAAATGTCATTGATAAAAATCCATAAACAGAGAAAAGCCAACTTTCACTTTTGTGCTCCAATTAGTCAGTATCACAAAAGTCTCTTTCATCCATCGCAACATGTCAATTCCCCTCGAAGCCTATTATTAGAGGCCAACTTTCAAAGCGCAGATAAATTAAGAAAACAGATGTAAACACGACGCTTCGATGCAGAAACTACAGCAACACACCCGATCAAAAGAGAAAATGCATCGTATCTCGGCCAATGGTCTTAGGTGTGTCTAATTCGAAACGAAAACGATTAAAAGACTACGAAGGACGGCGAAATATCACGCGTGAGATAGCCCGTTTTCCCAAAAACAACAAAAGAATTGAATTATTCATGGCGGAATTCACGCAATTTCGGTGCATCGAAAGAGCCGGAAGGTCTAGCAAATTACGACCGGTCATGTGAACTACGTTTAAGATCCGGATGATAAACTATTATTACTTTACATGTACAGTTGGACAGTAATTGCGGCTACGGTTATACCACGTGTGACAGTTTTTTCACGGCAATCTGGAAATCTCACTCGAGCTTTCTCTTGTGAAATTAAACGGTGTTTTTCTGGGGAAAATGTTACATAAAATCATTGTGCGTTGTTAAAACGTCATGTTTTATAATAAGTGAGAGAAATCACGTGAAGAAGTTTTTGTCTTCGCAACGAATATTAATTGCTGTTCAATTTTATCGTTGTTGCTTTTTGTTCTGTAGTTTCTTTCAGGGTCTACTTAAGAATGTTTTGTTTCTTTTTGTGTCGTTTGTTTGGCATCATTTCTTATAAAAAAAATCAACTCGGATCTAGTGTTACAAATTGGAACACTTTTGTTTTACAACATTAAAATTTTAAGAATTACAAATTTTTAATTAAAAAAAATTAAAAGAATGCTTCGGCTTAAGAATGAAAATTCCTAAAATTTGTCTTTTCTGCTCTATAATTTTGTAATTTAGCACAGTTAATAAACAAGTCAAAAATATTTATCTCCCCAAATTTCATTCCTATAACAATAAAATTACAAGAGCTTCAAATTTTAATAGAAAATATTGAAAATTTTCGCTTTAATCTAATAGTGAAAATTCTTAAAATTTGTCTTTTCTGCTCTATAATTTTGTAATTGGGCACAGTTAATAAACAAGTTAAAAATATTTATCTCCCCAAATTTCATTCCTATAACAATAAAATTACAAGAGCTACAAATTTTAATAGAAAATATTGAAAATTTTCGCTTTAATCTAATAGTGAAAATTCTTAAAATTTGTCTTTTCTGCTCTATAATTTTGTAATTGGGCACAGTTAATAAACAAGTTAAAAATATTTATCTCCCCAAATTTCATTCCTATAACAATAAAATTACAAGAGCTACAAATTTTAATAGAAAATATTGAAAATTTTCGCTTTAATCTAATAGTGAAAATTCTTAAAATTTGTCTTTTCTGCTCTATAATTTTGTAATTGGGCACAGTTAATAAACAAGTTAAAAATATTTATCTCCCCAAATTTCATTCCAATAACATTCAAATTACAAGAGTTACAAATTTTAATAGAAAATATTGAAAATTTTCGTTTCAACCTAAAAGTAAAAATTCTTAAAATTTGTCTTTTCTGCTTTATAATTTTGTAATTTGGCACAGTTAATAAACAAGTTAAAAATATTTATCTCCCCAAATTTCATTCCTATAACATAAAATTTACAAGAGTTACTGATTTTAATAGAAAATATTGAAAATTTTCGTTTCAACCTAAAAGTAAAAATTCTTAAAATTTGTCTTTTCTGCTCTATAATTTTGTAATTTGGCACAGTTAATAAACAAGTCAAACATATTAATGTCCCCAAATTTCATTCCTATAACATTAAAATTACAAGAGTTACAGATTTTAATAGAAAATATTGAAAATTTTCGCTGTAATCTAAAACTGAAAATTCTTAAAATTTGTCTTTTCTGCTCTATAATTTTGTAATTGGGCACAGTTAATAAACAAGTTAAAAATATTTATCTCCCCAAATTTCATTCCTATAACAATAAAATTACAAGAGTTACAAATTTTAATAGAAAATATTGAAAATTTTCGTTTCAACCTAAAAGTAAAAATTCTTAAAATTTGTCTTTTCTGCTCTATAATTTTGTAATTTGGCACAGTTAATAAACAAGTCAAACATATTAATGTCCCCAAATTTCATTCCTATAACAATAAAATTACAAGAGTTACAAATTTTAATAAAAAATATTGAAAATTGTTGTTTCAACCTAAAAGTAAAAATTCCTAAAATTTGTTTTTTCTGCCCTATAATTTTGCAATTGGGCACAGTTAATAAATAAGCCAATTATGTTATCTTACCCAATTTTCTTTACTGCAGCAGTAAAATCACAAGAATTACAAATTTTTAAAGAAAAATTTTTTGATTTGTCTTTGAAATGAAAAATATTAAAATTTGTCGCATTTGCTCTATAAATTGGTAACTTGGCACAATTAATAAACAAGTTTGAGATATAAACCGTTTTAAATGCAGATTGCAATAAAAATTGCTAAAAATCTTTTTTCCAGGCTTAAAATGAAAAATTTTGAAATTTATGTGTAATTTTGTAAATTGTAAACAAGTCAAAAATATCAACCTCTCAAAATTTCATGGTCATGGCATTAAAGCTACGATAATTACAAAGTCAATAAGATGCTAAAAATTATTGGTTCATTTATAATATTTTTAAAATTGTAGATTACACGTTTTAATATTCATTTTTTGAAAAATCCAATCATATCTAAGTAGACAAGAATTCTAAATATTCCTAAAAATTTGAAAGGTCTCCAAAATTAAAAATCCCGGATATGTAATCCCAAAAAAACTTGAAAAAGAAGCTCGGGATTAAAATTATAAAAATGACTTGAAAAAACAGCAACTCATGGCTGAAATTTCACGTACGTTCATTGCAATTAAATTTCCAACTTCCGTATTTTTTTTCCTCTCCAAACAAAGCCCTCCTTATGGTCGACATTGAGCAATCAACAATACTAAATAAGGAAAACATTTTCCATAACTGCGCGTTAATTCGGAGCCTTCACTAGCACATAAACGTACTTAGAAGGTGAAGCTGCACACGTGTTTCCACAAAAAAAAAAAAACACTAAACATTCTTCCCGCAATCGAACATCAAATTAATGCTAATAACTTCCAGAAACAACAATTTACGCCTCGTCTATTCCGAGTTCTGACGTGTCAACAAATTGCTTGCACTTGCCGAAACGGGATCTAATTTCGTGAACTGTTATCCATAAAAAATCGGCACGTTTTGTCAAAATCACTGTTGACAACAAGTGACTTTCCGAAGACGACGAAGCGTGAGCTGGTCACGGCGCATTCTAACGGTCCATCGCCGAAATTGGATCCTATCATTTTCTTTACCTATCGACACAATTACGAGAAAACCTTGAAGAAGCCAACAAATAGTGATGATGCAAGCCAGGATATGGTTAAAGCCGCACCTGTTTCTTTTCCATAATGTTTGTGTTTTTTTTCCGAGCACGTGTTCTTGGGTGCGTAGACGCACAATTGATATGTGTAGCACGTTAACGTACCGTTACGTTACGTTCGGGAAATGGTGTTTCCTCTGCGTTGCTTTGTTCAGGATTTCTTGCTCGAAGCTAGTTAAATAATCGCCTTATTTCTGAATTCTTTGTTGCGAAATCGTGTATCAAGGTGTATATTACCTGCCAGCGAAACAGTCACCTTCTACTTATCACGCTATGTTGTTTTGGATAATATTTCATCCTAGTTGGAATGGAACCGACGTTGAAAAATTGTTAGAATGGGAGCTCGTGGCGAGGGAATTCACGCAATTATCGGCGAAATTGCCACTGACCGAATTTTGAAATACAACTTGGAAAAAAAATATTTATTCAAACTTGGACGGTCTTCAAATCGTCCAATTAATCGTTTTATAGAAATTGATAGATTTGAAAATTTACAATTCAGTTAAATTCGCAATCATCGTTTTATGCGAATGAAGAAACTATCAATTTCACGTTTTATATTCGGAAGAAACTCGGTGGGAAGCGATAAAAATGGAATTATTGGGAAGTTGTGCGCCGAAAGTTGACAAATTTTGATGCAATTTTTTACTCTCATTCGGAGGGTACATTAGAAAACGTGAATTTTATAATTTTGTCAAAATAAAAAATTAGACGTTTTTTCCGTAAAAATACTCCATAGGTTTTCAATGGTCCCAATTTGAAGCATTGACATTAAAAAAATTCGAAAGAATCTAAATGACGAGAATTCTTAGATTTTCTAAAATTCTAAAATTTCATTTATTTTACGGATTCTAAAATACCCAACATTATTCTAAAACTTCTAGAAAATTCAAAAAATTCAAAAATTGACTTTTAAGGAGGTTAAAGAATAATTTCAAAAATTCTAAAAAGTTCTCCGCAGAGGTCTGGAGATTGGCAAACGAATTTCTCGAAGAATTCATTGAGCTCAATGACTAAAAATGTCAATTTTTTTTGCTACTCAATAAACAAGGCAAAGATTTTTTTCTCAAATTTCATGGTTGTAGCATAAAAATTGTAAGGATTACAAATTTTAAAGGAAAATATTAGAAATTTTTGCTTTGTCCTAAAAATCAATTTTTTTAAATTCTTCTATTTATCTCTTATAACTTTGTAATTTAGTACAGTTAGAGTCAAAAATATTGCTGTTTTTACTCCAAATTTCATTACTGTAGCACTAAAACTATAAGAATTACAAATTTCACTTGAAAGTGCTGAAATTTTTGCTTCATCTTGAAAATGAAAATTTCTAAATTTTATCAGTTAAGGTCGATAATTTTGTAATTTCGCACAGTTAATAAACAAGTCAATAATTTTGACTCCCCTAAATTTTACTGCTACAGCATTAAAATTCGGAATTACAAATGTTAATAGAAAACGTTGGAATTTTTTGGTTCCTCATAGAAAAGAAAATTTTCAAAATTGCTGTTTCTTACTGTATAATTTTGTATTTGGCGTTGTTAATAAACAGGTCTAAGATTTTGATTGTCTCAAATTTCATTGCTATAACTTAAAAATTGCAAAAATTACAGAAAAATTACTGGAAAACGCTAAAATTTTAGGTTTGTGCTAAAAACGAAAATTTACAAAATTGGTCTTTTTTGCTCTATAATTTTTTAAATTTGGTACAGTTAAAAAACAAGTCTAAGATATTCTCTTTCCCAAATTTCATTGAGGTCGCATTACAATTAAAAGAATTACAAATTTCAAACGAAAATTTTGAAAATTTTTGCTTCGTTCTAAAAGTGAAAATTTCCAAAATTTGTCGATTTAGATCTACACTTTTGTAATTTGGCGCAATTGATAGACAAGTCAATGATATTGACCTCCTCAAATTTCATTGGTATTACGTTAAAATTAAGGAAATTACAGATTTTGATAGAAAACGCTTGAAATTTTTGGTTTGTTTTAAAAATGAAAATTTTCAAAATTGGTCTTTCTGCTGTATTAGTTTTTAATTTTGTACAGTTAAAGAACAAGTCAAAGATATTGTTTTTCCCGAATTTTATTGCTGTAACATCAAAATTATAAAAATTACAAATTTTAATCGATAATATTGAAAATTTTTGGTTCGTCATGGAGGTGTAAATTTCTAAATTTTGTGTATTTAGATCTATAATTTTGTAACTTGGCACAGTTAATAAACAAGTTAAAGATATTAACTTCCGTAAATTTCATGGCTATAACAATGAAATTACGGGAAATACAGGCTTTAATAGAAAACGCAGATTTTTTTTGGTGCTCCTAGAAAAGAAAATTTTCAAAATTGCTGTCATTTGCTGTATGTTTCTGTACTTTTGCATAGTTAATAAACATGTCTAAGATATTAATTATTCCAAATTTCATTACTATAACATAAAAATTGTAATAATTACAGATTTTAAACGAAAATTTTGAAAATTTTTGATTCTTCTTAAAAATAAATATTTCCAAAATTTGTCTGTTTAGATCCATATTTGTGTAATTTGGCACAATTAATAAACAAGTCAATGTTATTAACCTCCTCAAATTTTATTAGTATAGCATTTAAATTACGAAAATTACAGATTTTAAAAGAAGAGGCCAAAAATTTTCGGTTCGTTTTTAAAAATGAAATTTTTTTGCTCGATAATTTTTTAATTTGGCACAGTTAAAAAACAAGTCAGAAATTTTGTCTTTCCCAAATTTCATTGGTGCAGCATTAAAATTATAAGAATTACAAATTTTAAACGAAAATTTTGAAAATTTTTGATACGTCTTTAAAATAAAAATTTCCAAAATTTATCTGTTTAGATTTATATTTTTGTAATTTGGCACAATTAATAAACAAGTCAATGTTATTAACGTCCTCAAATTTTATTAGTATAGCATTAAAATTACGAAAATTGCAGATTTTAAAAGAAAAGGCTAAAAATTTTCGGTTCGTTTTTAAAAACGAAAATTTTCAATTTTTTTTTTTTTGCTCGATAAGTTTTTAATTTGGCACAGTCAGAGATTTTGTTTTCCCCTATTTTCATTGGTGTAGCAATAAAATTATAAGAATTACAAATTTTAAAGGAAAATGTAAAAAAAAAGTCTTCGTCCTAAAAAGGAAAATTTTCAAAATTTATCTATTTAGGTCTGTAATTTTATAACTTGGCACAGTTAATAAACAAGTCAAAGATATTAACTTCTCCAAATTTCATTGTTGTAACATTAAAATTACGAGAATTACACATTTTAATAGAAAACATTCAAATTTTCCAAATTTTGTCTATAATCTGTTCTAAAAATTTGTAATTTGACTCCGTAAGCAATAAACAATTCTTTGAGATTACCTTTTGCTGGAGCATTAAAATTTCGGGAATTTGGTGCGTATTTTAATGGAAAATATTGAAGACTTAGTTCGTCTCAAAAATGAAGATTTTTAAAATTTGACTTTTTTACTTATAATTTTATTGCTGTTTCATTAAAATTGTCGAAGTTACAGATATAATGAAAAATATTGAAAATTTTAAAAATTCTCTATCATTGCACTTTGGCACAGTGAGATATTAACTTTTCTTGCTACAGCATGAAAATTACAAGATTACAAGTTTTTACAGAAAATACCGAAAATGTTTGCTTCGTTCCAAAATTAAAAATGTTTTTGTTGGTTTTGCTCTATAAGTTTACAATTTGGCAGAGTTAATAAGTAAGTTAAAAACAGTAACTTCCACAAAATTCATGCCCATGGCATTAAAATTACCACAGTTACACGATTTAGTAAGAAATGTACCATATAATTTGTTCACTAAAACCAAGTTCAGTTCCACCCGTTAATATTTGATATATGACCGAGCGCATTTTAAATGAATCTTTCCCAAACGTGTCAGTTTTGACCCCTTACGTAACTACCCTCCCAAATCAATTTCCCACCGTCTCATTTTGCCCATGCTTCATTCGTTTAATCGCCGACCTTCCTCCAACACAATAATTCCTCATTGATTCTAATAAGCTATAATAAACTTGTAAATAGTAAGGCCGCGTTCGAATCTAATCATTTAAAACCAAAGATAAAATAATCACAGAAAATGTCACTGGGTCGCACACCCATCTCCATCTCACGTATGTACGAAATCGTGACGAGATGTTACTAAGTGATTTTTTTTTTTGCAGCTCGAAGGACACGATGAGTGAACGTAAAGGTACCAAAGGTCTCGAGTTGTGGTGTCGTCGTATGACCGAAGGCTATCCCGGAGTCAACGTGGTCAACATGACGACATCCTGGAGGGACGGTCTGGCATTCTGCGCCATCATCCATCATTTTCGACCGGATCTGATGTAAGAAAGTGCAATGGTGCCGCTATCGCCCAATTAACGATTTCTAAACTCACTGTTACTTTAATCGATCGAGGACCGTTCACTTAATTGTGACTTTCCCGACTTTGCTGAGCTCGATGCGCTCGCTTTTCGGTTTGACCTGGACGAGGCGCTGACCTCGCATTGTGCAGTAGACAGGTCTTTGCCATAAATGGACGATTTCCGGGCTTTTTGCGAAAAATTCGAGAGACGACGTGTGATAGAAAGCTTGACGAGAACACACGCGACATTTTATAAGTGCACGTCAGATTAATTAGAGAGTCGTAAAGTTGAGAAAAACGAGGAATTCAAATCAGTTCGTGGGAAATGATGGGCATTAAACTTTCCTGGAAGGGTCATAAATACGGAGGATAATGAAAAAGTTGTTGGTTCGACAGCTAAATAGGCTTTTTATGATTTTTACGGTTTTTATGACGGCAATGCAGGTACCCGGACGAGTGATGGACGATTCGCTGCCATGTGCGCCTTATTTGCCGGATTTAAACTCATTTGACTTTCAGCTGGTTGCAAAGGTGAATAAATCTTTTGCCACTTGCGATTGTTCTCGGATAATAACGATGGGGAAGTCGTTGTAAACGGGCAAGCGGTGGTTTTCAAACGGAAAAATATCACGTGGAATTTGGACTTACCTGGAAGATAATTTTAAAATGGGAATTCGAATAAATTTCCTTAAAACAAAATTCACATATTCACGCTCGGTGAAATAAAGATCTAGAATTTAACGTTTCGCAGTCTTATGCCCTATCTTTGTGAATTTGAGAAAGTCTCGCATTGCCTGGAACCCAATTCACGAACGGTAAACTAAATAGGCTAATTTCTTTGCCTTTGTAAATTTATCATGCAGCTAAATTCAAGATCTTCCTTAATTAGCAGTTCAATTTCATATTATTATGAGTTAAGTATCGTCACATTTAGAATTGAGATCTGGGAACTTCGAGTTTATAAAGGCAGAAGAGTTTTCCAAAAAAATCTTCAATTTCTGGAATTTTTCTAAATTTCAGACTAAGAATGGAAAAATTTGATTTTCAATGAAACAAAATTTACAAACCCTTGAATATCCTCTCGAGATAAAATTCACAAATGATTTAGATGTGCGAATTCTCAAATGCTAGTTGTTAAATCGTCCCCAAAAGTTTGCTGTGGGCTGAAAATTTGCGAATCAAACATTTCAACAGATCTGAACTTTGATATTACAATTTCTCATTTTTGTGAATTTTGGGGTAATATTTAAGAATTAAAATTTTCTATACAAATTAAAAATAAATGGTCTTGGGCAATTTGTGAATTTGATCAAGAGATTTAAAGTAAAATTTCAAAATTTATATAGGATATAATGTGAAATTTGGACTTTTTTGAGTTTGCTGTAAAATTCTATAATTTGTTTGTGAATTTTTGAGTCAATACGCTAAAATTTGGATTTATCTGGAACAAGAATTAGAAATATCAAAATTTCTAAATTTTCGAATACTTAGAGTCAAAAAAGTCCGCATTGTAAATTTAATACGAATTTCATGATTTTGGGAATCCAATCTCTTATCTAGACTTGATGAATTTGATTTTTTTCTTCTCGTGAATTTTGAAGTAAAAAATGGAAAAAATTTACTAAACTTCTGGAATTGTGAATGCTTTTTCCAAATTATTGTGAATTTAAAAATATCAGAGTAAATACGTTTCTAATTCACAAATAATTTTGAAGTGAAAGCGGCATTGAAAATTGATAATTTAATTTCTGAATTTTAAAGTAGTTTTTAAGAAAATATTGTTTTATATATTAATTAAAAAAATACTTGTGGAATTGTGAATTTGATTAGAATTTCCAAACGAAAATTAGGACTTTTTTTGTAAATTTGCTGCGAATTGAATAATTCAGTGTTTTTAATTTTTGAATTTAATAGTAGGAAATTTGGATTTATCTGAGACGTACTTTGAATACCATAAAATTACAGTTGGAAATCTGAGCCCTCTTGAATTTCAGAGGATTACTAATTGCTTTAGGAATTTAACAACAAATCTTTCAGTAAATCCGCTACAAACCGAAAGTGAACTGAATTGAAGATCTTAGAATTTTAAATTAACAGGTCAAGTTTCTTGTCTGTGTGAATTTTACGCCCAGTGAACTGAAATTGTGTAAATTCGGATTCGGACTTATCTGCGATAAAATGCAGAAAATTTGCGTTCGAACTTATCATAAAATTACAGCGAGATTCCTTTCTAAGCAATTTTTTTCGCCGCCAAACTGCACGAAGATGCAGGTCAGCTCATTTAACTGAATTTGCATATAAAGTCGTGAGTAATCTCACGAACATTGTACGAAATATGCAAATCGAGGTCTTTAACTCCGAACCTAATGTCCAACGTCTTACCGAAAGGGTGTGTACCGCTCCTAACCTTGACCCTCCAGATTTCATCGCTTTGGAAAGCCACGAGTTTAAATCCGAAAATTATGTAAATCACGCGATTTATCGCTCTGGAAAAATCAAAACTTTCACACTTCTTTTTTACAGTGAATTCTCCAAACTGAATAAAGATGACATCTACTACAACAATGAACTGGCATTTCGAACAGCCGAACGTCATCTTGGCATTCCGGCACTGTTGGAACCAGAAGACATGGTGGATTTTCCGGTCCCAGACAGACTTTCTATACTCACTTATCTGTCGCAGTTTTACCAGACTTTCGTCGTTAGTCAGGGTGAGTTTTGCAATTTTACCGCGTCGTTACGTGACCATCCTCGAAAGTGTGTCGATGCACATAACATAAATTGTCGGTTTGTGTCGATAAATCGTTTTTACGGTTAAAACAATGAGAGTTACGAAATCGATTATGAAACTGGGATTCGTGACAGGTCAAAGGGCGACGGCTGACGGTTGCTAATTGCGGAATTGCCACGAAATTCAAGGTGAGAAGTGAGAAGCAGGCTTTGGAGTTTTAAATATGTTGGTAGTTCTGCGTGGTTTTAACAGTTTGAGGTTAGGAAATGTGACACAATTTCTTGTATTTCAATTTCATACATGACAATTGCGTAAATATAATGGATCCTTCCTACAACAAAATTACAAATATCAAACTGAATTCTCAAATACAAATTTTAATTTCTTCTGTTTGTGAATCAAATATTCAGTATGTCTAAATATCTTGGAATTTTGAGTGTGATGGTCCAATTTTTTATTTTATTAATTTTGAAGCGGTAACAGATAAAAAATGCAAATAATGATAAAGGCCTCAGCTGCTTATAATATGTCGGTAATCAATTTCTTCTATTTGTGAATTCGATCGACTAGCATAGAAAATTTAGCCCTACTTGAATAAAATTTTTATAAGTAATGAATTTAAAACCGTTGAATTTTCAAATTTTATTCTTGTATTTGGCTTCAAAAACCTTCAAATATTAGACTGAATTCCCAAATGCCAGCTTTTGAATTTTTACAAAAAACTATCGTGAGTCCTGAAATTTGATAACTAATTTCTTGTAGGTATTTGCAGTTTCTTATATTTGGGAATTTGGGACTACTGACCTAGCAAATTTAGACTTCATCAGAATTTACAAATGATAACTTAGAATTGACAATTCTCAAAATCTAACTCTAAAATTGCAGAAATTTCGTGGGATGTGAAAGTCGTTAGTACGCTTGTTAGCGAATTTCATTGCAAATTCTTTAGAACTTTGGTTTTGATAATTAAATGTTTTATCTTAATAAATACTGAAGCGGCAAAAATTGCTTGCAATAAAATTTACAAAAGGTGACTTTGATAACTGTTAATTTATTGCAGAAATGTCGTTTTCACTGAGAATCCTAAAATTAAAAAATGCAATTTTTTAAGTATTCGTGAATTTTACAGCAACTGCGCAGAATGTTTTAAAATACCCTGAAATTCAAAAGTGGGAATTGAGAAGTTTGTACGTTTTTCCTAAACTGAAAATCTTGGAATTTGAGTGTCGAATTTTTTGTATTTGTGAATTTCATCTTCAACAAATTCACTTTTAGTAGAAAATTCAAATTAAGTGAGCCAATTTCTTAATTGTAAATTTCAAAAAAAAATGTGAAAGTTTTAACTGCTTGGAGCAAGAACTAAAACTAATCGTGGAACTTCTGGAAATAAGTTCAAATTCTTATATTTGGGAATTTGGAACTATTGCCGTAGAAAATTTAATCTTGATTATAACAAAATTTACAAATGCTGAGTTGGAATTGAGAATTGTTAAAACTTACTCTTGAATTGCAGAAATTTTGTGTTATGTGAAAATCATTCGTCTGTTCGTGAATCTGATTGCAGATTTGTGAATTACATGCTTAGTAAGCATTAATATTTTGGAATTTTAATTTTCACAATCAAATTTCTTAATTTTATGAATTTATGGACTTTTGGAAATAAAATTCAATTTCTTATATTTGGGAATTTGGGACTAGTGACGTAGAAAATTTGTTCTTGATTAGAACAAAATTCACAATTGACATTCAACAACGTATCGTGCGAAAGTCGTGAAATTTAAAAATTCATTTTAAATTCAATTTTGAATTTGGTAGACCAATTTCTTGTTTGTAAATTTTAAAAATTAGTGAAAATTTCTAGGAGCTGATTGTGGGACTCTTGGAATTGAAGTTAATTTTTTTATATTTGAGAATTTGGGTGTAGAAAATTTCGACTTGATTGGAACAAAATTTACAAAGAAAAATCTTAGAATTGAGGAGTTTTGAATTATTGCAGAGATTTCTTCTGATGTGAATTTTATGAAAATTGAAAATCCATTTTTTTGTTCGTGAATTTCATAGCAATAACGAGAAAAGTCGGATTTTCTTGGAAATGACAGTTTAAGCTTAGGCGTTGTATTTTTGACTGTTAACAGTGCTACCAACGTGTGAAAAAAAGCAAAGCCTAGTAACAAATTCTCGAACTTGACCTCGCGTTTTCCGCTTTTTTTTTCATTTATAATCCTCGCATTGTGGCCACGGTGATTGATGATTAAAATTATGAAAAGTGACGTCTAGCAATTTAAAGATTGCATCGACCTAACTTCGCGTCGTTTAATTAACAAGATTCCGATCGAATTTCGCTGGTCGAAGTGTACTTGTCCATCAATCTAATTTCGATTGATTGGAGAAAGTCGAGGAGCGGACACTTTCCCTCTCGTCGGAACTAGGCTAAGCAGAATAAAATTATTTATTTTTTCCAGCCAAATCTCCGACCAGGATACCCTCGAAGCGGCCGTCTAGCTCCCCGGAGCACCCCATCGTGTCCCCCACGTCTTCCAGCCCTCCCACAAAGGTACCCCATCATTTCCACCCTCATCACGTTCATTGTTTTATTTTTTGTGCAATGTATCGTCTTTTTGTTCGCTTCGTTCCATGATCACCACCAATCGGTGCTTGCAGAGATTCTCTTTGTAGATAAAAAGAACGCCTTGTGTTGGATTGGGTTTCAGAAGGTCGCTTGCACGTTCTCACATTATATGGGAATAACATTTTTTGCATGAGCTAACATTCTCTTCGGTTTGATTCTTTTGCTAGCGAGTGGATCGTCGTCGGCGACATTGACATTGAAAACCGCCGATTACGATTCATTCGTGGTGAATGGCACCTACTTCTTCATTTCTTCTACCTTTCACGTCTTTATTGTTGTGATAAACAGTGTGGGTTAAGGTATTTAAATAAAGCACCAGAGTATTATTGAAGGTCGACAGTTCAACTTGTGCAGAAACACTGTTTATACATTTGCCTTTTTATGCAACGAGCATGGCAGAATGCACTTGAGTGGATGCGTAATGTTGGCAGTTTTTGGACTGCGGAAGAGAAATTAGATTGTATTTTTTTACGTAAGTTTAACAACACAATTAAAGGCGATGGGGCAAAGTATCCTATCCGATCGTGACCAATTAAGGAATAAATGTTTCGACAGCTGTTGTTGATACCAATTTTATTTAAATGAGAGAGATTTTAATAGGGATTATGTAAAAATTATAACAGCTTGGTTTTACAAGGTGGCGGAGGTAATTGGACGCAAAAGAGAAATGTTTGCCGATTAATTGAAACTAATTTATAGCAGAACATTTGGGGAATTGCGAAATTCGATAAAACTTTTGTGTTTTTATTATTCCATTTTCTCTCATTTGTGAATTCAACGAATCAAGAATCTAGGAGAGCCTTATATTTGTGAATTTCGGAATGTCGCGTAGATTTAGGCATGTTTGGAACAAAATACGTTAACATTTTAATTTCTAAACTTGCTGTGGATCGCGACTTTGTATTTGTGAATTTTGAAAGCCTTGAACTTTGAATTTGAATTGGATAGTTTAATTTTATGTATGAGAATTTCAGGGCACTAGCGCAAAAAATGGACTTTCGTAAAACATAACTTACAGATATTAAATTGAATTGGCAAATACCAGTTTTAATTTCTTACATTTGTGAATTTTATGCTCAATATTCCTCGCTATAGTGTAATTTTGAGTATGGCAGTCCAATTTTTTTTTTATGTAAATTTTAGAGCAGACAAATATACAAGTAACAATTTCAAATACGTCCAATTTTGAACTAAGACTACCCCTTCGTTTGCCTTGAACCAATTTCTTGTATTTGTGAATTTCGGGCGGATGGTGTAGAAAATTTAGACTTGATTAAAATAAAATTGATGACTTGGAATTGAGAATTCTCAAAACTAAACTCTCGAATTTCTGAAGAAATTTCTTGTGGTATGAAAGTCGCGAGATTTGAAGATACAAAAATGAAATGTTTACTGATTGAAATTGATTAAAATTAATTTATAGCAGAACATTTAGAGAATTGCGAAGTTCGTGAAGGTCAGTTTGTAAATTTCACAGTAATTATTTCTTCTCTGTGAATTCAGAGTCCGGGAACAACAGAGCCTTGTATTTGTGAATTTCGGAGGAATCTCATAGATGTAGACTTGTTTGGAGTAAAATTTACAAATGGTAGCTTTAAATACGCTCACATTTTAATCTGAGATTTTAGCAATTTTTTGTATTTATGAATTGCATTTTCTGTGAGCTCAACGTCTTAAACTTTTGAACTAGATAGTCGAATTTTATATATGAAACTTTTAGGACACTAGCCTAAGAAAGTTGGATTTACAAATATTAAATTGAATTCTCAAATACCAATTTTAATTCCATGCATTTGTAAATTGTGTGCTTTAGTATCTTGGAATTTTGAGTGTTATAGTCCAATTTCCTATTTTTGGAAATTTCGCCAACTTTTGAACTAAGTTACAAGAAATTTGTTTACCGCAGACAACAAACAGCTAGTTTGTGAATTGCGAGCGAATGGCGTAGAAAATTTAAGTTTATTTGAATTGAATTAAATTTCATAAGAAATGAGCTTGAAGGAACCTTCGAATTGTGGACTGATCGAGGGTTCATCAACATGTGAATTAGTGAGTGTAATTCTTGGATTTGGGAATTGCGTGCCCAATGAACTCACTGTCTTGGAATTTTCAATGGAGCAGTCTCTTTTTATGTCTAGAAATTTAGAGATAATAATGAAAAAATCGGTCTTGAAATTTACCAATACTGGCTTCGAATATCTTCAAATATTAGACTGAATTCTCAAATATCAATTTTTGAATCATTACATCAATCCGTTATGAGGTGGAAGTCTTAAAATTTAGTAACCGACTTCTTGTATTTATGATGCTCAGCATGTTTCAGTATTTGGGAGTTTTGAATTTGGTAGTCTAGTTTTTAAGTTTTGTGAATTTTACAGTAATAGCGTAGAAAAATTTGACAGTAGCGGGAAAATTTGGACTTCCTTGGAAGAAAATTAGGTTAAGTTAGGTTAACCAATCTTGTATCTGAGAATTTAAAGGTAACAAAGTAAAAAAAAGTTCTAAAGTTTTAAAATTTGATAAAAAAAAATTGGCATTTGTGAATTATTTTGAAAACTCTCAAAATGAAATTTATAAGTCCAACTTCTTGTATTTGTGAATTTCATGCTCCCTAAATTCAGTGTCTTGAAATTTGGGCATGGACTAAAATTTAAATTAAATTTAAAAAAAAATTGAAATTTCAAACCATAATTTGTTTTAGTTTTAGTTTTAGTTTGTTTCAGTTTCAAACATTGATCTGAGAATTCTCAAATTCTATATGTTGAATCATTATAAAAATTTACTACGAACTAAAATTTGATAGACATGTACATGTTTTTGTTTTAGTTTTTTTTTTGTAAAGAAAACAAAAATTATGCCATAACTTACAGAAATTCAACGCTATTTTTTATTTTTATCTCACCGGAAGACATTCTTAGTTTTTGTTTTAGGGTGTTAACCTTACTTTTGCCTCAGTTTGACGTCGGGTCAGATGCGAATTGTCATGGCAGCTTTAGTGACTTCTTTTCCTAGTTTAAACTTGATGTTATCTTTTAGTCTGAAATATCAAGAGTCAATGCCAGTGTCATCGCCCCAAGGTCATGACACGAATAAATTAAATAAGTTTTTTATCGAAATGTGCGAAATCGTGTCATGCATCATTTTTTGCGTCACTTCCAAGAACACGACCGTCATAAATCGTCGAATTTATATCTCTAAAATGAGTTTCTCTAACTAGAAAACGTAGTAATTATCATAAAGTTAATTAATATTAATTTACATCTGCGAAAACGTGTTAGATTTAAATGTGTAGTTTAGAAATGTATGTTATTAACCTTTGCGGATTCGTTAACAATAAAACTCGTCTTTATGACATAACCACAACTTTCTTCGTGACCATGGGAAAGGCGTCGCCTCTTTCTCCCGTAATCCGTAATGACGTAATAATTAACATGGTTAGAATCGAGCATTGCACAAAAAATAAATTCCATCCGTGCTTTATTTGACCCACACTGTTTATTTCCATAGGAAGAGAGCTTGGACATAATGGGCCAGTACAAGCCTGAAATCTTTTGCTGAAGGTAACGTCCGTTTCGCTTGTCGCCAGCCACTTCCGCCGTCGTTATCACTAACCCACAGTTTTGAATGTTTTAGGTCGCATTAAACAGCGCGAGCCGAGTCCGTCGAGACCCTTGCGCTAAATGCAACCTTCCCGTTTTCATCGCGGAACGCCTTAACGTAGGAAAACTCCTCTATCATCGAACGTGCTTCCGTTGCGCACGTTGCGACAGCCAACTCACACTAGCAAACTATTACAAGACTGAAGGTGACGAATACTGCTGCGAAACGTGCCCCGACGAGGAAAAAACCGCCGTCGTTCCTTCGGTGTTGAGTCGTTCGGTGAGCGACGAAGAAAAATCGGCGACTTTGAAGAACGACGAGAGTAGGTTCGAAGTTCGAGAACCAAGTTCGAGAAGTTTTTCCAAAGCGCGGTCGTTCTTCCTCGGGTTGAACAGCGAGGAAGAGCCGCCGGACTTGCCGAAGACGAAGCCGCCGGAAATCACGGAAGTGTTCGATGATAGTGGTTTGGACAAAAAGACTGTACAGAGTAGTATTAGCGGCGTGGAGCCTGTAGAAAACGAGTCTGTTACCAAAGAGACTGTAGAAAACCGCGTTTCTTTGGTTCAAGCGCGGATGCGGTTGTTCGAAGAAACGCGCGACAATAAGCAAGTGCCTTTAGATACTAGAAACGATTCCAGTAGGTGTAGTTTCACAGACGAAGACACTAAAGAAGAAGCGGACGAAGACGAGAACAAGGAAGATAGTGCCATCGCGGTCGTAGAAGTGTCGGACGAGTCGGTTCCGGTCATCGAGATCTCCGACGACTCGGTTCCGGTCGTCGAGGTCTCGGACGACACTCCTCCGGCTAAAGAGGAAGCTAAACCGGTCGACGACTACCCCGAAGACCTGGATCCTTTCCGAGAGGAGGAGCCTTCTCTTAACCCCTTCGACGAAGAAGAAACCAACCCTTTCGAATCTCCCCCGGTTGCCCGCAAGAGAATCCAACCCGCGGACGAAGACAAAGAGTTATCTCCTTTATATATTGAGCGCGTCAGCGTCAACCCCTTCGAGGAGCCTCCTCAACCGAGCAAACGAAAAATTAAAGCGTTCAATGTCACTTTGAACCCCTTCTGGAGCGACGACGAAGACAACGAAGAGAAGCCGGTGCCCAAACCGCGTCTGTCTAAGTAAGTTAGAGCTGGACTATTTTTTTTTTTTACTAAAAATCTAAAAACGGTCAGGAGCTATCGAAAGATTCCAAGAAAATCTAAAAATTATTGAGAATCTGGAGATTGCAAAAACCTAACAAAAACTAAAAAGTATAAAAATTGTAGAGAAAATAGAGAACAAGCAAAATATGAATAATTCAAAGGAAATAAAGACTATTATTGGCAAAAATCACTTTGTTAGTTTAGCAGATAAAAACTTTTCAGGCAGCCAAAGTTGAAAAAAAAACACCAAAATCCTCAAAAATGGTCCAAAATTTTGTTCTCAAAACTTTAAACGTTATTTGTGAAATGGGAGCTAAAAGTGGCATCTTTGACGCGAGAAATGAGTAAAAGCAACACACAATACACAATTGATAAATAGCACTTTTTCTGGTTTTTGGTCGCATTTTTACAATTTTTTTTATCAAAATTATCCAAGTCTGTTTTTCTTCGGTACAGGAAATTTGGATTTCTCTTTTTAAAATTTTTTAATTGGTTTAATTGATTGTTTTCAATGTTTCTAAAAGCGACAGTTGACATCGTTTTTTTTTTTTTTTAACAAAAGATAAATGTCGAATTTTTGTTATAGGAGCTTTAAAAAACAATATGTCGATTTTTGAAAATATTTGTGAATTTTTTCAAAAAAAAAAGTAGTTATTTTTTATCTTTTTTTTTTAATTTGGGGTGTTGTAAAAGTACAAAAATTCTACAGAAATAGAAAACTGTAGGAATTCAAAAGTATCAAACATCTAAGTAAACATAAAACATCTAAAGCATCGAGATTTTTTCAAAAATTATTGAGAAATTTTCTCCCAACGGATCCAAAAATAAACCAAAGCTAACTCTTTAAGTGGTCGTCCAAAAATATACGTATCATGTACTTAGAACCCCGGAAGCCAAACCGAGAGAATCCGGCCTGAGTGTGACCTCCGCGAGCTCGGGGGCGAGTTCCCTCAGCGGACAAACTCTAAAGAAGAAGAAACCAGCGCCTAAACCTCCCACCGAGAGCGGGGCGAGCTCTCTGACCTCGAGCCCCAGCCAGAGCGTCGTAAGTTTCTCGAAGTCGTAGAAAACCAAACTTGACTCATATTTTTTAGACACACTCGCCCCGGTCCACCCCCAAAATCCGTAAAGATAAAAAAGCGCCTCTTCCCCCGACGTCGACGCCCATGAACGGCGCGGCGTCGTTCGACTTCCACGACGACTTTGAACAAGACAAGATCATCAAAGACGAGCAGAATCGAAACCGCCAGAGTCAAAATATACAGAGTGAGTATAAAAAAAAATTTTTTCCTCAATTTGCTGTTGTAACAAAGCTGTTAACGCAAAGCTAAAATCTAGGAACTTTTTTTTTTTGGTTGGTAACACATATTGAGCGCAATGTCAGGTTAGTGTGAATTTAAGGTTAGATTTTCAAGCCAGATAGAGAAGTTTTTTATCGACGGTGGCATTTTCTGCAATTTCACTTGTCAAAAAAATAACAATAAAGTTTCACCAGTTGTCACAAAATTCCCTAGATCACAAGATTTGATTTTATTTGAAAATTAGAAAAAATAACATTAAAAACTCGTTTTATAAAACTTTGGCTTGTGTCTTATAAAACTAGTTTTTGAATAAGTACATCATTTTGACGCGGCTAAATCCCGTGGTGGCAGGTCCGAGCTCCAGCGAGACATCAGTGAGTTTGGGGGCTCCCGATAAGAGTACTTATGGCAAATGGAAGAGGAAGAAGGGACAAGCACCGGACAGACCGATACCACAAAGAAGAATGATAAAATCGTTGCCCATGGCGGAGATACTAAAAGAACTAGAAATGATAGAGGTGCAACAGCAAGGGCTGGAGAAACAAGGAGTGAGGTTAGAAAGGATGATACGAGACAGATGTGAAGGGCCGGGAGTGAACCCAGGTTGGTACCCATTGCTGAATCATAGTTCGTAACTTTTCTTCCCGTAGACGAGTCTTTGAAGCCCGAGGTTGAAGAGATGATCCTCCAGTTATTCGAGTTGGTCAACGAAAAGAACGCTTTGTTTAGAAACCAGGCGACACTCATGTATCTGTAAGTTTCGGAGCACGATTGTCCTACTTTTAACACTTTTTCGTCATAGGCGAAGACAACACAAGCTAGAAGAAGAGCACGCAGATATCGAGTACCAAATCCGCTGTCTCATGCTCCAACCGGAAGCCAACAAGACCGACCTCGACAAAGCCAGAGAAGAAGAACTTATCAACCGGCTCGTGGAAGTCGTCGAACGAAGGAACGAAATCATCGAGTGTCTAGAAATGGACCGATTGAGAGAAGCGGAAGAGGACGACGGCATCAACAGTCAACTCAATCTATACAATTTAAAGAAGGAAGAAGATAAGAGTGGGACAAAGCCGGCGAAGAAGGAAAAGAAAAAACAGAAGAAGGAAAAGAAGAAAAAGGGGAAAATCGATGCCGATAAAGACATCGACGAGTCGGAGAGCGTGGCGTCTCCGGTTAAGGAGAAGAAGAAGACGAAGTTTTACTTGTTCTGAGTACTTAGGAAGCGAGCTGAGCTTGTTCTCGTACTTCGTTTGTGTCATTTTGTGATTTTTTTATATATTTTATTTCACGATGAATTCAAGGTCTCATTAAAGTTATTTTGAGTAGAATTTTTTTTTTCCGTTGGTAATCTGCATTTTTTGACAGCTTACCGTTAATCATGACACCTCTAAACTGACAAATTGACAAACGAATGTAGATTTTTCTAAAAAGTGCGAACTGTGATCAACAAACCTAACTCGGACAATTTTATAGCACGTCAAATATGCAAAACTTGCGATTAATTAATGAACTGGAACAAAGTTCACGGATGTCACTACGAGTTACCAACTACCCTGTTTCTGGATCTCCCTAAAATGTCAATTTCCCTAAGCGAAGCTTCCAAATTAGGGAAAACAAATGAAAATCTAGACACAAGGTAAAACGAACAAAAGAGCAAAGCAATCAGAGAAGAATACGTAGAATCCAAGGTACCAAAAAATCGCAAGAAATTTAAAAAAAACTGGAGATTCAATAAATAGAATTTCAAAAATCTAACACAAATCAAAATTTAAAAAAAATGAAGAGAATATAAAAAACGAAAAATATCAAGAATTCAAAGAACAAAAATTATTATTTGACAAACAAAAATTCTAAGCGTTATTTACGAGATGAGAGCTAAAAGTGGCATTTTTGATGCGATTGAAAAGTTCGGGAGTAAATAAGTCATTTTTACAAAATTTTACAATTTTAGACGTCAAAATTATTAAAATGGTCCAAATGTAAATGTTTTTCTTCGACACAACAAATTTGAATTTCTTTTAAAAATTTCATATTGGTTTGACTAAAAAGCGACAACAAACCCCAAAAAATTCTGTACTCATTCATTTCCAAAACTGTTAAAACTGGAATAAATGTCAAAGGTTTAACAAAGTAATAAAGTTCAAAAAAACTTGAATTTGGAATATAAAATGATCTTAAGGACCCTGGAAATGTCAAATTTCAGAGAACTTTCAGAAACCTTAATTATTAATATTCTGAATCTGCAAAAATATAAAATATATAAAAGTTCAAATGTTTTAACGTTTTTTAAAAATGTGATGAAAAACCAAATTGACAAAAAATGACGCCAACTTGACAACACCAATTAAAATCTTAAAAAAAATATGAACAATTGAAGCGCGTCAAGTTCATCTAGCACCAACTACGTGAAATCGTTAAACTGTCACATTTAAAATACGTTGGTAGTTCTGCATGTGTGACAGCGCAACGGTTATTCATTCACAATTCTAAAGTAAACGACAGAGCTGCCAACACAAAAAACGCAGGCCTCTTAAAATAAAAAAAACGAATGGAAATTTTTCTAAAAGCTGCCAACTCACTCTTGTAAACAACGAGCCTAGTTTTGACCCAGCCTAGCAACAATTTTATCGCCGCTAATTTCACGTCAAATATGCAAAACATGCGATTATGTAATCAAAAATTTGAGCAAAGTTCACGGATGTCACTTCTAGTTACCAACTATCCTGTTTCCGGGTCTCCCTACAGATCAACTTCCCACCGGCGCCCCAAATTATTAAACTTTTAGTGTGTAGAAAAAAAGTTTATTGAAAAAATAATGTTAGAAATTAGGTGCTTTTAACAGCCAGCACATGTCTCCAAGTGATGTAATCCCGTAAAACGCCCACTGCATAAACAGTGATGTCCTCGTCTGATAAAACTCCCGTTAAAAAATCCCATAAGACTTTAACAAACGTGTTACAGTGTGAAAATTTCTGTGGGTTTCCCGCCGACCTTATCTGATTGATCAAAGCCTTCCCGAACTCCCCCCTTAAATGTTTGGTGACCACCTGGGTGACTTTGTCTTTCACAATGAAACGCAAAGCGGCATAGTTCTCTAAATCTTTCGGTTCTAAATACTTGAGCAGTCTCTTTACTTCTTGTCTCACTCGTTTTTCAGCGACAGCGAAGCCGTCGAAATCGTTCAATATCCTCATTTTCTCTCTATGTGCGAGAAGTTCATAGAAATTACTTTTATATTTCTTCTCAATTTTTTTGACTAATTTAGCCTCGTACTTCTTTTCCGGGGACACTTTGTGAGTTACCTTGTTCACGCTACTGAAGTCGTCGAATGCGAAACTAATGTCGTCGTCGTCGGGGTACATCTGAGAGTATTTGGAGAATAAGTCATTCCAAGTGTTATATCGCACATGAGACAGTTTTTTTAACTCTTTCAAGATGTTGCCTGAAAAGGGGCTACAAATTATATGGAGAGCAAAAATTAGGTTTACCTTCTGAGGCTTCTTTGGGGCTCTCCGCCATCGGTTAGTAAAACGACCTAACCTCAAAGTTGCGTGTGGGCTGAATTGTTATAATTAGGAATCTTAGTCTCTTCCAAAATCTCAGTAGGTGAAATGAGGCAGCCCAGGGTTGAAAACTAAAAAAAAAAATAAAAAAAAACAACAAAAACGAAAAACCGGCCAAAAACGCAATTGTTTACATATTGTCAACTGTCTATTTTTCAGTGTTACCAAATTTGTAAACACAAAAAATGGGGGAAAATTGGATATTCTTTCGTTCAAGCAACGTCACGGACGTAAAAGCAACAAAAGGGAATCAAAATAATGAGGGGACCTCGTTTATTTTGTCATTTTTGTAATACTTTGAAATTCTAGGCTATTATAATGTCATGCTAGTCCCGAAAAAAAGGGCACCTTTGCGCGTAATTAGCGTGAACGGAGCTTCACCAGTTTTTCTTGAAGATTCTTTCGATGCTCGGACCTAGAAAACGATCAGAAATAAGCACGAAATGATTTAATTTTCAAAGACCCTGGCAAGTTTTAGGTTATGTTAATGTCAGTCAACCCCCAGAAAGGAGTTCATTTGGGTGTAACAAGCAAACATGAGGCTTCATCACTTTTTCTCCAGTTTTTCGGGAAACTGGAAAACTGTCAGTAATCAAGACGAAAAAATTTAGTTTTTGACTGCCTGCCAAGATTTAGGTTATGTTAATATCATGCTAGCCTCGAAAAAGGGCACATTTACGCCTAACTAGCATTGACGGGGCCCCACTACTTATCCTCTAAGGTTCTTTCAATACGTGAGGCTAGAAAACGCTCAAAAATAAGCACGAAAAAATAAATTGAGCCCGGCAAAGTTTTAGGTTATGTTGTGACTCAACCCCCAGAAGGGAGAACATTTGGCCGTAAGTAGCAATAACGAGGTTCCACAACTTTTTCTCTGAGATTCTCTTAAGAAGTAGAGCTAGAAAACATCGGAAATCAGCAAGAAACAATGAAATTTTTTAAATCCTGGCTTATTTTAAGGTTATGTTAATGTAATGCTAGCCCCCCAAAAAAAGAGGCCATTTTGGCGTAATGAGCATTTACGGGGTTCCACCAGCGTTTTTCGAAGCATCTTTCAGCGCTCGGATCTAGAAAACCAGCGGAAATAAGCATGAAAGAATTTAATTTTTGAGCCCCGATCGAGTTTTAAGTTATGTTATTGACACCCAGTTCCAAGAAAGGGGTACATTTAAGCGTAATTCGCACTGACAGGCTCCACCAATTCTCTTTGTGCATTTACCTAGAAACCGATAAGCACGGAATAGTTAATTTTTAATTTCCGACCAAGTTTTAGAGCGCTATTGCCCAGAAAGGGTGTGAAACCACGGAGTTTCCTGTTTTCGATTTTAAATTCTCTCGGTCCGTAGTCTGATACCAATTTAATGTTAAGAAGTGATAACGTCAGTGTTATCACACGCGAAAGTGTCGTTACCGCATGAGAAAAATCCTTTAAAAATTTCATCATAATTCGTTGGTGGCATCAGCAATCACCGCAAACCCAAACAAAGTAATATTAAAAGAATTAATTATCGATTATTGCGGTTATTGACCGAAGGGGTGATAAATCTGACCGGAGAGAAGGTTCGATGATTCGGTTGAGCCCCAAAATGAAGGCTAGAAGGGTTAAAAGTTGCGTAAAGGGTTTTTCTGATAATGTGAATAGATTAAGGGTGCAGCTCGGAGGTTTATGATTGATGAATACAATTTTTGTATAAAGAAATGTAACTTTTTTCCGCCTTGTCTTCAAATTCCATTACATAATTTGGCAAGGTCATTTGTTGCCAAACGCGCATCTTTATCGTCCCCAAAAAAGTGCCCTCGCCTTCGCATCTTCTATTAGATAACTCAACAGACTTTTTTATTGTTTTTCATATCGCGACTAGCAGATACCATTTGAACCTAAGTGTTAAAAACATATTTTTGCAATAATTAATAAACAAGGGTAAACCACCTTTGACATGGTGTGAACGCGATTAAATGGAATATAAAAGCACCACCGTGCACCACAGTCTTCACATCGACCACGGCCAACAAGTCAAGTCAACATGAAGTTTCTTATTCTGGCAAGTTTCGCTCTTCTTTGCACTGCTACCACAGTGTACAAGAATAGGAACATCACCGTTGATGACAACGGTACGATCCTGATCACCTCACCCACCGGTAAGCGCGTCGCCATCACCAAAGAAGTCGGACTTAACGGACAAGGAAACATCGAAATTGCCATTTCTGGACCTAACATTCCCACCAAGAGAATCCAGGTCGACAACAACTGGCAAGGTGAGAACCAGTGGTACGGTGAAGAAGGAAGAGCGAAGAGGGGATCCAGGACCAGGAGCCAAGGAGACGTTCTCTCTGGAATCTTGGGAGATTACCAAGGAGTCGTCAGCGATTCTCAGTACCAGACTCTTTTGAACAGAATCTACAGTGCCGTGAACAACGGTGAGGTTAACCCTCAGATCTACTATTTGCTCCAAGCTCTTGACCAACCTGGAGTGTTCGGACTCTACGGAACGTACCCTCAAGTACAATCCTTGTACTCTTTGTACCAAGGACAACTGTACACTCCCAACGTCAACCCCTTGTACAACAGAATCTCATCTTCAAACTTGTTGGCTAACCAATTGTACGGAGGCAGCTACGGATTCTTGGGTGGATACCAAGCTCTTCCCCAGAGCTCATACTATTCTAGGTAAGTCTCTTGAATCGAACAACTCCACGAAGTACTAATTTTCTCTCAGAGTTCTCGGCGGAAACCCACTTTTGAGACAACTCGTCGGCCAAAACCAAATCGTCGCCGGTTTACAACGACCCATCCAAACCATCCAACAAAGAGAACAAGCCATCCAACAATTGGAAGAAGTACAACAACAACTCCAACAGAACATCCAATCCATCGAACAACTCAACCAGATCCAACAACAACAAGGTGGTGTCTCTGGAATCGAACAAGCCATTGAACAACAACAAATCGCTCAACTTTCCGGAGTACAACAAGCCGTGCAACAACTCGAACAACAAGAAGTCGGCCAACTCGTTGGTGCCATCCAACAATTGCAACAGCAACAACAAGTCGTTGGTGACATCGAACAACAACAACAAGGTTATGGATACTCTGGAGTTCAACAAGTCATTCCTCAACTGAGCCAACAATACAGACAGTTGTACGGTTTGGGCAGAATCCAAGGACAGTATAGCGTGCCCCAATCTTTGGTCCAATTGGCTGGTCAACAACAAACCCGCGTTCCTTTGAGGCTCCAACAATTGTTGGGAGTCCAACAATATGGACAAACTGGTCAATACAGACCTTACGGACTGTACGAACCTTACGGACTGTACAGAGGAGTCAACTCTTACTACAACCAACGTTACGGAGGTTACAGCGCCTACCAACCTAACTACGTACAAGGATACAACACTGTTCCTCAAGTACAAGTCTACTAAGATGGATTGTAATCTGGATTAATGGTCTTTAGTTACATGTAATTGCAGTTTGGGAATAAACTATGAATATTACTTAAGTTTCTTACTTAATCCCTTCGTTAAACCTGGCTAAAATCTGAAAGCTCAAGGACTTTTGTGTTCTTGGCTCGAACAGCAAGAGCGCTAGAGAGTCAAAAAAGATTAATTTTCCCTTAAAGTTTATTTTACGAGCACAGTAAAATGCAACGAGTCGATCTCAAAATTTTAGGGCTTAAACACGGAGTGACCCGAAAGTCTCTATCAAGGGGGTTAAAGCATAAACGTATGTTGTCTTACTAATTTGTTTTAGTAATATTTTGACACTTGGACCTCATTTAGTCTGCCATTTTTTATTTATAGTTGTACAATATTTGTACCGTTAAATCTACCAGAGTTCCAAATTTTAATACATAACCTAAAAGTTCATGATTTATTCTAAAAAGTGAAAAATTTTAAAATGTGCCCCTTCAGCTCTTTAATTTTATAATGTGGCAGAGTTAAAAGACAAAACAAAACTAGTAGCTTTCACGAATGTCATTCCTGTACCTTCAAAACTATCATCGTGGAATATTGTAGCCCGGCGCATCCACCATTTCAACATTTCTAAAATTATCTTATTTTCTCACGTTTAAATTATTAAAAAAAAAGTAAGTAACCGTTCGAATATAAATAATTTACGAATTATTGAGGAAAAATCTCGATGTCGATACTCATTTACAAAACGCACAACGACAAAAAAAATGTTGTTTTCTTGGTTTTTTGTTCATTGCTCACAAACTGAGAGCGTCCAAATCTGAATAAAATATTTTCATTTAAACAAATTAGTCAATAAAAATTTATAAAGCTTATCTATATATATCGATATCAAATAAAACGTAGAAATTCGTAGGATTGCTATTTTTGAAAATAGACAGCAAACTGGTTGATTTTGATTTTGTTTTTTTTTGTTGTTGGAGAGGCAAAAAGCGTCGCATTCATTAGGCAACAAATGCCGCGCGACACGTTGCTCAACATGTAACCTAACATGTTGAACGACGACGCGAAATCTTTTTTTGTCAATATGTTTTTATCTTCAGTCGTTGACAACATGTCGCGCTCTTTTATGCAACGTTGCTAAACATTTTGCGCGACACGTGATAGGCGTCAATTGTTGCTTAATGAGTAGGTGGCTTTTATCTAGACCTTTTTGACAATCTTAATTCCATCATTTTGGTATAAGTATTAAAATTTGGGAGCTAAGTACAAAAATAAAAATTAGTGAGGTTACTAATTTTAACTGGTTCTTTAAATGTGCAAAATTTCAAAAAAATCGAATAGAAGTGACTGATTAGTGAAATTTTCATTATTAGAACAAACCAAAATTTTTATAATAAAATTTTCAGCTATGGCGGTCTTGAAAGTACATATATAAATTATATTTGGCGAAGTTACTAGTTTTTGACTTGTCTGAACCAACTGAAATTTTCTATTTTATTTTGTTAAAATTTGTGTCTTTGGCAATTTCAACGGTACAAAAATTAAATTTAGGGAGAATACTAGTTTTAATCGGCTCTTTAAATTTGCAAAATTTCAAAAAAAAATTGCGGAAGGGACTAATTAGTGAAATTTTCATTATTTGGACAACCCAAAATTTTTCTATTAAAATTTGCAATTATGATAGTTTTGAAGGTATAAGAGTGACATTTGGGGAGTTTGTTAGTTTTGACTTGTTTTTTGACTGTACCAAATAACAAAATCATAGAACGGAGAACACAAATTTAAAAAAAAAAATTTTTGGAATGAAACAAAATTTTCAACTTTGTTTTTAAAATCTGGAACTGTAGCAGATTTAATGGTAAAAGAATCAAATTGTGGGAGGTCTTGATTGGCTCTTCAAATGTGACAAATTATAAAATTAAAGAGCTGAAGAGACAAATTTTAAAAATCTTAATTTTTAGAACAAATCATAATTTTCCAGGCTATGTATTAAAATTTAGAACTCTGGTGTAGTTCACGGTACAAAGATTAAAATTTGGAAACTTACTAGTTTTAACTTGCTGTCAAACTATGCCAATTTGCAAAATTATAGAGCAAAAAGAACAAATTTTAGAAATTTTTATTTTTAAGACCAACTGAAAATTTCAATTTTTTTGTTAAAACCTCTAACTTTGGCATTTTTAACGGTACAAAAATAAAATTTGGGAATGTTACTAGTTTTAACTGTTTTTTTAAATCTCCAAAATTTCAAAAAAAAAAGTGAGTGGGAAAAACTATTTTGAAATTTTTATTTTTGGGATAAGCAGAAATTTTTAGTTTTCTCAATAAAATCAAAAAGTTTGTTAGTATTAAATTTAGGAAACTAATTATTTTTGATTAGCTTTTTCTTTGTGCAAAATTACAAAAAGGTAGACCCAAAAAGAAAAATTCTAGAATTTTTGAGTCAGAATTTGAAATTTGCTCAAAAATAACAAAAATGGATAAATAAACTAAAAGTCTTGAAAATTTGATTAAAGCGATTATAGTTCAAAATTCTGACCACAAAGTCTTTCAATATTTGAAGACCATAATGCAATTTGTTAAAATCGTTAAGGTCTGTACGAATTTTGTGCCCCGGCGCATTCACCATTTTAGATTTTTTTTTTTGAGAAAATTACTTTTCAAGTTGACGCAAAAGTTCAGAATCTTAATTAGAGTTTTAATAATAATAGAATTATGTAAGCAGCAAGCTACTCGTAATATGCTAATAATAAGTGTTTGCATATCCATTAGCGAGAAAATCCAATGTCAATACTTTTCTTTATTTACTCAAGATTTATGAGTAATGCATTTTTTCCAGCGAAACCTCAAGTTATATAACAAATCGGACAAGGTTATTTACGCGACACAATTCTATAGAAAACGGCACTCAAAGGGGAATTCCTTTAGTAACACAAGAAAAAAAACACTTGGGGAAAAAATCTCAATTTTCGGTCCACTTCCTGTATAAATATCACAAAACGTCCGAACCCATTGTGCTCGCTCCAAACTCACTTTTCCATAATTCTCGGCCAATTAAACGCTCATTTGTGCAAAGCGGAACATCCGCCGTCACCTCCCAGACCTCAGCAAACGCAATTTCCCTGTTGTAATCCGAACATCACTTAAAACCTCGCTTTGCACCGTCAAAACCAGTTTACCTCCAATTCCTCAAAATGAAACTCTCATTTCTGTCTTTAGTTTCATTAGCTAACTTCATCGTTGTTCACGGTGAGACCATCAAGTGTACAGTTGTGCCTTTCGAAACCAAAGACGGGATTTCCGGGACTTGCTGCGTCTTCTTCAACAACGCGACTTCCGCTTTGCCACAGGAAGAAGTGACCCGCCAGATCAAAGCGAGTAACAAAACGGACGGTGTGAAAGTGAAGAACGAAGAAACACGGCAAAACGTGACGAAAGAAGGAGAGGTACGGAAAAGTGACGATAAATTCCAGTTCACGGAAGGACCGAAGAGGCGAGGGGAAGAAGAAAAATTCGTGAGGAAATCGAACGTGACGATCGAGACGAAGAACGCGTTCGATGTGGCGAGCGGGTGTCCCGAGGGCCAGTTGAAGGACCACAACGGAGGATGCACGGAGCCCTTCAAGTGATCGTATGATTTTTGAATAAATGATGAGATGCGACCTTGTTGTTTTTTTTTGGTTCTTTTTCCACGAGCGACGCTTAGGAAATATTTACAAAAATAACCTTGCATTATGACATTGTGCATATGCGTCCACCGGAACACAGAATTTTCCGTGAAATAACACTAATTATGGTTTCCTTTCACCAGTCCGGCTCTGTTCTCTGTTTACTTAAAAATTTAACTTATCACGGCGCACGATAATCTCGTGCAAATAAATCTTTCCCCGTTCTGATATCGAATTCCAACGAACCTGATACAGTTCCTCCGATTATGTTTCTTCAGTAGCAAACCGTTCTATGGCTTCGAAAAATGGCCGATCCGACCATCCAGACTTTCTGTTGCCACCACGGAAACGGCACGGACATGGCCGTCACGATAATGCAAGAATTTAACACCGACGCGTACAACTCCGTGTGTCTTTTCTCTTCGTGTCTCGGGATCTTCGGAGCCGTCTATCAAGTAAGAAAGTGTCCGTTTTTCACCTTGCAACTGTCGTTTTTAGATCCTCCCTAGACAAGAGTTCTCGAACCGTCACAGATGGCTGTCGTTTTCGGCGGAAAGAGGGAGGAAAATCGTAGTCTGGTTGGCCGTGGCCGATCTTTTGGCGTCTTTCGGTGAGTTCGCGTTATCTCGACTGATAAATGTTAAAAATAGTTTAGGAGTGTTTACAAGGTCGACGATTTGGATGAGTTACAAGAATATCATGCCGGCGGTGGAGGACGATTCGAGTGTTGTTTTTTGTGCCGTTTCTTCAGTGAGTGCTTGTGGTGGGTGTGTTGGGGGATAATTGGCTTTTGTAGGCTTTGGTCCAGTATTTTTACACGGCGACGTGGATATGGACGCTCATTTATGCGATTGATATGAGGTTGATTCTCAAGGAGCAGGCGCCCAAGACGGTTTATTATCATGTGGTGGCGTGGGCGGTTCCTGCGGGGCTGACGGTGACCGGATTGTCGCTGTTGTATTATCCAGATGCAAAGTGAGTTTTACAGAGAAATTTCCAATATTTGTTGTTCAAATTTTGAATTGCACTAGTTTTAACAATACAGAAACATAATTTGGGAAAATTACAATTATTTGCAAAATTAATACAAAATTATAGAGCACAAAAGACAAATCAAAAAAAAGTAATTCTAACGCTACAGCAATGAAATTTAGGGACGTTAGTGTTTTTGAATTGTCTATTAACTGTGTCAAATTACAAAATTATAGACTAAAGGAGATGCATTTTAATTTTTTTTTTATTTTGGGACGAATAAAAAATTTACATCGTTTTTTATTGAAATTTAAAACTTTGGTATTTTTAACGGTTCAGGAATGAAATTTGGTTAAAGGACGAGTTTTTGCTTGTTTTATAATTGTGCTAAATTACAGAACTATAGAGCAAAAAAAAACAATTTTAGAATTTTTTTCATTTTTAGGATTATCTATTATATAAATTTCCAGTATTATTTATAAAAATTGGAACTCCAGTGGTGTCAAAGATATAAAAACAAAATTTGGGAAAGTTTCCTATTTTTCATTTGTCTTTGAATTGAGTCAAATTACAAAATTATAGAGCACAAAAGACAAATTAAAAAAAAAAACAGTTGTAGGCGAAGCAAAAATTTTTAGGTTTGGGTGAGGTCACTAGTTTTGACTGGCTCTTTAACTGTGCAAAATTACAAAATCATAGAGTGGAAGAAGCTAATTTTAGAAATTTTTATTTTTAAGGCGAAACAATTTTTTTAACGTTTTTTAAAAAATCTGTAACTATGGCAGTTTTAACGCCATAGCGATAAAATTTATCAAAGTGATTACTCTTGACCAGTTTATTAACTGCGCCAAATTACAAAGTTATCGAGCTACAGAGCCAAATTTTAGAAATTTTTATTTTAGAGCGGATCAAAATTCTCAACTTTTTTATCAAGTCCTGGAACTCGGGTAGTTTCAACAATATAAGAATAAAATTTGGAGGAGTTACCAATCTTGAGTTTATCTTCAAACACGCCAAATCACTAAACTATAGAGCAGAAAAGAAAAATTCTAGAAATTTTTATTTTTGAACTCATTTTTTTACGTAATTTTTTTTCCAGCTGCCACACTAACACGTCCTTGAAATCCGCCGTCTTCCGCATCTTGCCCAACTACATCGCAACTTACGTCCCCATCGCCACCATCATGCTCGCCAACCCATATCTCTACCATCACTCATCCAAGGACATGGAACACATCATCACCAGCGCCTCCGGTCAGTTCACCAGCCGTGAAAGAGAAATCCTTGATGCCATCAAGATTAAATTTTCTGTGATAAATTTCGTGTTTTATTTGTGTTGGCTTCCGAACCTCCTCAACGGGATTCTTCTGTGGACTCTGTGGTTCGATCTACCGGCAGAGTGGATCATCTCTTTGTGGTACATCATGGTAAGAAGAACGAGAGAGGTGGTGAGAGAATTAACGAAGTTTTTAGGCCCTCATGAACCCGCTTCAGGCCCTCTTCAACTGTATGGTGTACAGGAGGTGGAGGAACGGCTCCGAGAAGATCATCCTTCCGTGGAGGAAAGTTGAGGGATCGTTTCCTAGTGTGCGGAGTAGGAATCCGAGTGGGGAATCCTTGACCAGCAGCGCGAGGGAGGAGATTCTTCCGCTGTTGCGAAACGCGCAGAGTGTCAACGGGTTTAGAAGCTACTGGTGATCGTTTTTTTTTTAATAATTTAATTTGTAAATTATACAACATAAAAATTATACAAAACACATTCAGTTTTTGGTCTCGACTTCCGAGGCGTTCTTCGCCTGCAACTTTTTTATTTTCGCTTTGAGTCCGTTCTGTCTGATCTTCACAGTTTCGGACGTCTTCTCCTGTCCGCGCTTCTTATACTCTTGGATTCTGGAACAAAAATTACAGTCTCAAGTCATTTTTCTTCTCGTCATACTTTTCAGCTTCCATCTTGATGATCTCCTTTTTCAGAATGTCTTTGAAGTCCTCACAGAACGGCAGCCACAACTCGAAGAACGAGTTTGGAGGAAACTCCTCCAAAGTCCCCTTTTTCGGCTTAAAAAGATAAAACTTCATGGTCTCCAAGAACTTAACTTTGCAGGTTTCTAAATGGTCGAGCTCCGTCGACAGCTGCTTCTTGGACGTCTCCAAGAACAGCGCCATCTTGTCTTTGAAAGGCTGTAGATTGTCGGGAGTCGACGCCTCCACAACTTTCTCGGTCTTCTTCTCACACTCTAAAATTCACCGTTCAAACCGTGGACCTCTTCGCACTTTCTTACCGGAAAGTTGCTTCTCCAGCTTCTCTATTTCTTGCTTGACCTCGTCGAAGTTGACGGCCGCCGCTCTTCGGATGTCTCCGGGCTCAGGCACCGGCAACGCTATCGTAATCTCGAAAGGATTCTCGTATTTCTTCAAGTAGACTTTAACGATGTAATGTAAAAGTGTCATCTTTGAGTCTTTTGACTTGACGTCTTTAAGTTTCGAGAGGATGTCGAGTCCGAAGCCGTCGGCTTGTCCCCGCGACATGTTGCCCCCGTTCATGTAGTTCCCCAGGGTTAGAATGATGGAGAGGACTTCTTTGAGCTCGACGTTGTGAACCAAGAACTAGAAACAGAAGATGTGACTGGGTTTGGGCTCTCGAGGGCGTACTTCACAAATCGTCTTGATGTTGGTGAGACTGTGCTCGATGGTACTAATGGAATCGTCGAATTCCACTTGGAACATCAAACACCAGATCCTATCCGCGAAGTTGGACACTTCCGAGAGGTCGTAGAGGAACTGCTCCGGCTTGTCCAGAGGGATCTGAGGGTTCGTGGAAAGGTGGGACCTGATGAGATCTAGTTCTTCAGGAGTCGCCCTCTACAACAGTGCTGGAAAACAAACAAAAAAAAATAGTAACTCGAACTTACCACCTCGTAGATCTGTTGGAGAGCCTCCAGACTCACCATGGAGGTATCAAAATTATAGATCGCGTTTTCGATCTCCTGGAATTCAACGTGTAAACTCCGAGCCAAAATCCCGACATTTTGGGATCTCTTGCTGTCCAAGAGCTTCACGGCTTCTACTTTCGCCGTTTTTTCTTCTTTTCTCACTGTTGATTTTCTCGTGATGACTTGCCGGGAGAACAAATCCGCGAATTCGTTCAGATCGGATAAGGGAACTTCGTCGATTTGGCTCCAGAGAGCCGTCGAAGGAGAGTCCACGGTGTCGGCTTCCACGGGGGCTAGGATTCGGGTCCAGTATAGCGGTTTCATGGGGACTTTTGGGTTCAGAGTCGCTTTTCGAAGTCCTGGAAGCCGAAAAATTAATTCGGTTCTCATGGGTGGGAGGCATTAAAGCTGTTGAAGCGAAGAAATCCACCTAGTGATGGTAAACAGACTCTCTAGAAGCTCAGAAATGGTTTTCCATGTTGGTAACAATGGGAGTTTGACATTCAAAATATCAGTGCTATCAACGTTGTGGAAACTTGTAGATTTAGTCGAGTTTTAATTTTTAATTAATTAAACTGTTCTATATTTGATTAAATTGAATCATTGACGTCAAATAATGTTAAATTGAATTATGCTTAATAGGTACGGTTAAATTAAATGTGTTTAATCAAACTAGCTAAAGAGAAAAATGAATTAAATCAATTTATTTGACGCTAAATAAAAGTAACTCGGAATGATTAAATTTAACTTTTGAGGGAGTACACAAAACTGAAATTTTAGAATAAATTAAATGGTGAACCTACAGAATTGACTACATTTAATCAAATTCTTTTAAGTATCAATGAACTACACATTAATAGATTAATTTGACTAAATTTCACTAAATTGGTTTGTTGGAAAAAGCTGAAGCCTTTTGTAAACGTGTCAAAATACGGATTAAATCAGATCGAGTTATATTTAGTCTAACTAGATAAAAGATTAAATGATAAAAGATTTTTTAATTTTAGACTAAACTGGAGCTTATCATATTGGGGTAAATTTGACACTTTTAAACGAACTTGTTAAAGAATATTACTTTAGATTAAACTGAATTAACTTTGACTAAATCTGGTTAAAATAAACAATCAGATGTGACTAAAGCAAACCATATGAAGAATTAAGTGAAATTCACAAAATCATTTTTAATGGCAGATAAGTTTAAATATAAGTTTAAAAATGAAGTACTTATTTGTTTTATATGTTGACAGAAAAATTAATTTGACATTTAGATCGTCATCAGGGCTGCCAACAAAACTCAAAATCGTTCGAGCGAGTAAAATTTCTGAGGCTCTAAAGATTGATTTTGAACATGAAACCCATTTTTGAAGCTTTACCCAATGAAGCTTGAAGCAACGAAGCACTGAAGCAACAAAAGCTCCTTACCTAAGGACATTGGAACAGGAGGGACCACTACTTCAACAAAAAAAGTGCTTCTGTGTAAAACAAAACAACGTCACTGATAAACGACAGATAATTACCCGCTTTCTGTCCCGTCCAACCGCCAACTGGCGGCGGCGGTAAAGGAGTGGGCCCTCCGGGAACCGGAGGCGGCGGCGGTGGTCCTCCCGCCATAGGAGGAGGAGGAGGTACCCCGACTCCCATCATAGGCGGAGGAGGTGGCGGTCCCGTGCCCATCATCGGAGGAGGAGGCGGGATTCCAGCGCCCATCATCGGAGGCGGAGGTGGAATTCCGGCGCCCATCATCGGTGGAGGAGGAGGAGGTGGAGGAACACTTTCAAGCAACGATATCGGCGGTGGCGGTGGCGGCTGTGGCGTACTTTCCGCCATAGGGAGCGGCGGTGGCGGTGGCGGAGCTGTCAAACTCGGCGGCGGCGTGCACGGTGGTGTGCGTTTCGTGAGAGGAGGCGGCGAAACGAGCGAAGATTCCTCCAACACCGCCTCCACGGTCATAGTGGACGAGTCTGAAACTGAATGATTCGTGCTTGTGGTTTCGTCTGTACGTTCTGGTTCCTGAGTTTGCGTTTGTGCATCTTGTGCTTCACCGTCAGTCTGCACCGTTTTATTTAAACTAGTATCACAGCTCTTAAACACTTTCTTTTCTTCAACGGGTGAACTGAAGTCTTCCACGGTTTTGATGGTCAAATTTTGGATCTCCATCATCGTTTTGTACTTTTCGATTTCTTGCTTGAGTCTGTTGATCTCCTCTTCCAGAGCGAGGATCTCGACATCTCGCGCGGAGTTCTTGAATTCTTGATTAATCGGTACTTCTTCTGGTGTTTCGGTTGCGATCACTGCGTCGGTGGTGCTGGCCGACAGGAACACGTCGGATGGTGAAGTCGGAGGCCACGAAACCATGCTGAGTCTTCCCGGGGTTTGAGGAACGGACATTGGCGTTTCTGCATGAGTCCAGTAGTACATACAGTCGGGCTGCAACATCGATCACCGTTAACCAAGAAAAAGACACTTCTCTTGAGCGAACCTTGAAGATATTGTACATCGGGACATCCTTATCCGGGATCTGGCGCAACACCCCGGCCGCAAGGAGATGCGTGCAGAACTGGATGGTCAACAGTTTGAGCTCCCGACCACCGAGCAACTGCGATAGATGGTGTTCTTCATTGAATTCCGACAGGTACCAATTCACCAACATGTGACCTTAAACGCAAAAGTGGAGTCATCTAAGGATGTATGGGTTGGTGATCACAGTATTCAATGAAATTTATAACGCATAGCTAACGAGGACGGGATTTTATTTATAAAGAAAGGAAAGTGATTTTACCTGAGCGAGTCGCTACCATTTGTCTGCATCGAGTTGTTATCATCGAGATTATGTCTTATCGAGGTTTTTATCGTCGTCTATTTAGATAACACGGATAGACGTGATCGGAGCAACTTGTTCTTCGAAAATGACTGAAATATGATTTTTTGCTTTCACGATGAGTTAAAAGAAAACTGCGGTTAAAAAAATTGTTTACTTTCTACGATCTGTGAAGCGGCAACCGCGGAATTAGAAATGCGTAACGTATAATTATTGCTCAATTTTTGGCTTAACGTGCTCTTAAAGGTCTTATCGGTGTGATAAATCTCTCATTAACACATTTAATTGGTTATGTGTTCATGTCGTAAAATACATAACAGTTAAAGGTAAATAGCACCAGTTTTAATTAAAAATATCCGTATCAGATCAGATTAGATTAGATCAGATTTAGTTTAATACACTTACGAAGAATTACTAAAAATTTTGTAACAAGTTCTAAATTTTTAAAAATTTTGTTTTTGTTAAATTGATATTTGAATGTTAATTTTACTACTTAAAATTAGTAGTCCAATTTGGTCTAACTAGAGCGGTCTAAATTATTTTCATTTTCCTAATTTTTTAAATTTAGCTTTATCTAATTCTAAATCCTTGTCTCGTTTAATTCAGTAATTCAATTTATCAGTCATTAAAAATGAAAAGTCCTATTCAATAAAATTTTTATTAAGTTCAGTTTAATCAAAGCTAATTAATATTTTTTTAATTTTGGTTACTTCACTAAACTAAGTTTAGTTTAGTCGTGTTTAAAAATAAGTCAATTTGTTCTTTGGCAGTATGATTTAGTTAAATTTAGCTTAAACTGATTTACTTTAAGCACGTTCAACTGCGTTTTAGTTAAATTTATTCTAAGATTTACTCTCTACCAAGTGCAATTTAATTAAAACTGCTCCAATTCAGTCTAAAAGATGAATTTAGTCATATTTGGTTAAATTATTCTGAAATAGTAAAGTTTAATGGGTAACAGTTTATTATTAAACTTATTTTAATTAAAGTTATTGAGTTCTGTTTAGTATCAATTATTTAAAAAAAAACTTGATTTAGTTAAATTTAGCTCAACCATTTACCTTAGGCATCTTGAACTACAACTTGGTTAAATTTATTCTAACATTTACTCTCTACAAAACTTAATTTAATTAAAACTGCTCCATTTTGGTCTAAAAGATGAATTTAGTCATATTTGGATAAATTTACCTTAGAGTTTAACGTGTAATAATTCAATACTCAAATGATTTCAACTAAATTTAGTCAGTTCTGTTTAGCATCAATCATTTGAAAAAAAAACTTGATTTAGTTAAATTTGGTTCAATCTGATTTACTTTGAGCACTTCAACTACCTTTTAGTTAAATTTATTCCAACATTTAATTTTTACGAACTTGAATTAAAATAAAATTGCGCCAGTTTAGTTTAAAAGATGAATTTGGTCGTATTTGGTTAAATTAACCCGACAGAGTTTAACGTGAAAAAGTTTATTAATACTTAATTGATTTTGATTAAATTTAGTCAATTCTGTTTAGCATCATTCATTTGAAAAAAAACTTTAACTTATTCTAATATTTTAGTTGAGTTTAGTCTCTTATAAGTTAAATATAATCATAATTATTTTGGCCGGTTTGGCCATTTTGATTAAATACACTTAATTTAACCAAATTTAGAAAGAACTTAGCTCAGTTAAACATTATTCAACTCAAACAGTTTAATTTAACCAAATTTAATTAAATGAAGTGCAATCTATCTCATGCGAGTCTCTATCTAATAAAACTAAGTCATAATAGTTTAACTCCGCGTATTCTAGTCAACCCTCTAAACTTTAATTTATTCAAACAATTCTGTTAATGTTACAGTTTGGTCTAAAATAATTTATTTTAATGCAATTTAATCAAATGTAGTAGTTTAATCAAAATAAGCCTAATTTTTTACGTTTTAGTTCTAAATAAATTAACTGAATTTATTTTACACTTCAGTAAGTTGAATTAAAAATGATTTAGTGTAATTTAGTCAGAACTTAATTTTATCACTTTTTACAACGGATTTCAGTTTATGTAAACACACTCCAGTTTAGTCAAATTTAATCAGCTTTAGAGTAATCTACTTTGTTTTAATCTCAGCGTAATAAATTTAGTCTAAATTGTTTAATTGTGTCTGATTTAGTCCAATTTATTCAAATGAGCTCAGTTTACTACAGTTTAAACCCAAATAAATTGACTTGATTAAATTTAGTCTTCAAGTTTCATTATTTAGTCAAAAATTATAAGAACTTTAGTTTATTCAAGTATAGTTTAGTTTAGCTAAACTTAAACAAATGTAATGTAATTTATCATTCGTTTCTCTCCATCTAATTAAAATTTAGTCAATTTTTTTTAGTTTAATTTCGCTTGTTTGTGTACCTACTTCGATTTTATTCCTCTGAGGTCTGATTTCATCAATGAGTCTGATGTTCTTCTGAATCTAATTTAACTCAACTAAATCAGGTTTGATTGTTTAGTCTAATTAATTAAACTAATTTAAAGTTAGTTCAATTTAGTTTCAAATAAGCTACATGCGTTCATTTTGTTTTAACCAGTTTGATTAAATATGTTTTAGTCAAAATCAAAGTGAGTATTTAATAAATTCGGACTTCCTTTGACTTTGACGTGACCCACTTTAGTCAAATTTCCTGTAGTCAAAGCCAGAGAAAATTAAAGAAGAAATTTGAGATTTGGAACTTACGTTAAAATATTGAAGAGAAACTCCAATTTCACTCTTTTTAACAACAAAAAACTATATATAAAAAATTCGCAATAACAAACATTGTCATTGTCCCAGAGTAATAAAATGTAAAAATCTAAAACAATAGTCTAGATATCGTTATCTACGATATCACCAACCTTCAAATTTTTCATACAACTGAAAATCCAACTTCTCCGGAACGAACTTAGGCTTCGTGATTTTCGATTCCAACTCCGATTTGTTCAGAGTCAGCGAGGCCACCTTCTTCAAGATGAGTCCATCAGGACTCAACTTTATAGGCTCCACAGGCACGGACATGTGCCTTTTGTACTCCGGATGACCTGTAAAGACGTCTTAAGAAACATCCCAAAAACTCGCACTACTCACTAATGGTAAAATCGTGCTCCGACTCCCTCTTCGGCAACTTTGCGGCCTTCCCATCTTCATCTTGCACCTTCCTTTTCAACGTCCCTCCGTCTTCATCGTCTTTGCTGACAATTTCGACGTTCTCAGAGACGAAACTCTCGCTGGGGTCGCTGTCTAGACTAATCTGACTCGTTCTAGACACCCCGAGCTTGCTCAACTTCTTACTTTTTTCTTCTTCATGTCTCGCTCGGTACTCGTTCAACTTGAAACTGTTAAGAGTGAGATTGTGGAGGAACTCTTCTTGCGTGGACAAGTTAGGCACTTCCACGTCCAAGACGACACTCTCTTCGCTATAATAACATTGGTTCATCTCCGTGTTGAACCCGACTGGTGTTTGAGGATCCGTGAAGTTCGAGTCGGAACTCGACGGTGGTGTCTTGGTCTTTTTAGGATCATCTTCGTTGAGCTGGTTGACCTTGCACCAGGAGTCCGTGACGATGAGATTCTCCTGGTTTTCCGGCGGTTTCTCTTCGATCACGACGCCGGTGAATTGGGAAGTGTCGACTTTCCCGCGTTTGCCGAGGATCTTCTTCAGAGGTTTTACTTTGCTCTGGGATTTCGAGGACTTGGAGGACTGTTTGGGCTCGGCCTGGATGTTCCCCATTTCGCTAAACTATTCTAGTAACAACGGCGGTAAACTCGAAATGAACAACAAAAGCGTATCGATAATCACATTGCACTAACGCACTAGGATTGGAAATCTACATTTTTCTCGCTATTTACTAAATATCACAGTTTTTATTTGAAGAGAACGACACTTCTGGTTGCGGGGAGCGCTGCCGCGCATGACCTCGACAGTACATCGATTTGTGTCGGACAGAGAGGGGTCTGAAATTTTGAATGACACTTTCGGTTTTCATCGCTCTGTATCAGCATTTCCAGAGATTAAATGAGGTCGTTTGAGGTCGCTGCCGTTTATTCTTGATTTCTACAAAAGTAACGTAAATAATGCGCTATCGGTTCGTTCCAAAAATAGATTGCAACTGTAATTTCGCACGGGTTTGTTTGTCTCTTGTTTCATTAGATCTTGTTAGCAAACTCGGCAAAGTTGTTGAACTTCCTGAAATGGGAAGAAAATTTTTCTCAAAAATGGTACAAGCGCCATTTATTCAAATTTACAATTTTACACGTGTAAAAAAACGTCCAAAAATTCCAGACCTAGCTCGATCGCTATAACTTTTGTGTTGGCGCAAGCAGAATTTCCCACGGAATTTAGTGCGCCTAAATTCTATCTGCAGGCCCAGAATCCTGAGATATTAGCGGGTAAAATTTTTATTTGGAATTAGGGATTTCGCTCAAATACCAAGTCGGCAACAGTGCGATCGCTTTTTAGTTTGATAGATATTTGGAGAATTTCTCGCTTCGAAATTGCAATTTCAAAAATTTTTACTTTTTTTAATCACTGTTATTAAAAGTCCAGACCTTTAGACACGTAAAATTTAGAGATAAAATAATTAAAGATTTTCGCAAGTAATATATTTTTTTTTGAAATAAAAAAACGGCGCATCCACCATTTTCACAAAATATTTGAAAAACTCTATTTTTGTAATTTTTTTGAATATTTAGAAAAATTTTGGTTCCAGTATGCACACAGATTTTGTAAAACAAAAAATATCCACATATTTCGTGAAATTTGAATTTTATAAAAAAAATATAAAATATTCTTTGTTAGCCGCTTTGCTCTAAAAAATCGCAACTTTACGTTTTGTCTTCTGAAATCCTACACCGATTGGGTTCAACATTTACAGACTTACAGCTTCTGTCGCGTTCTTTCGATTGTTACCACACTTAACCAAATCTGACTATATTTCCATTATAAAAAAAATTAAACCAGACAGCCAAAAATTTCTCTGAAGTCGTAAATCGCACAATTTAATCTCATTTTCTAAAGTATTCCACGGCGACTTCAACGGTGTGCTCAAATTTCAACCAAGACCACAGATTACCGAGATACGCGTGCTCAAACTTTGAAATTTGTTAAATAGAAAAAAATGTCTCATTTTAGAAATTTGTATTATTTTTTTGATTCACTTGATATTTGAAAATTTTTTTCTCTTAGGTCTCAACACGTAAAAATTACAAACAAACAAGACTAGAAGTTTTTTCGGCAATATGAAAAACAGCGCATCCACCATTTTTACAACTTTTTTTAAAAATTCCATTTTCTTTTAATTTGATAGATATTGGGAAAATTCCTCGCTCCTATGTTTAAACCGAATGAGTTTTTCACTGCAATGCATTGAATTTGAGTTTTGGCAGAGAATATGAAGTTTTATTGGCAAATTACAAATGTGGGACTATTTATTTTAAGAAATTTTGTCGTGGCTTCGAAAATATTGCATCGATCGGGTCGAAATTTTACAAACTTGCAGATTTTGATGCGCTTTTTTAATGATAATTACATTTAACTCGGTTTGACGAAGTTTTTGCCGTTTAAAATGTGGTCAAACAATTTTAACTGAATCCATCAATTGCTTGGCTTTAATTAGCTCGTCCGCTCTAATTTGGTCTCATTTTATACAAAATTTTACAATAATATCAGCGGTATTCTTAAATTTTACGGAAAGCCACGGATTACTGAAATAATATTTTCCACATATTTTGTGGAATTTGAATTTTAGAAATAATCTTTGTAAGTCGCAAATTTGGTCACTTTGTGTCTTCTAAAATCCTGGACCGATTGGGTTAAATTTTTGAAGACTTACAGCTTTTGATGCGTTCTTTCGATTGTTACTACACCTACGTGTTAAAGTGCAAGACTTTCCTCGTTTTAAAGTTATTAATTTCGTGAATATTTTAACATTTCCGACTTGGCAGTTAGTTCATTAATAATTAATTAGTTACAAAAAAAATTACAAAAGCTCCCGTTCCCCACAACTACTCTTACCATGAAATTAAAAATTGGCCAGGATGATGCATTGTGAAAATACGAAATATAAAAATTTCTAAAATTCTCTTTTTCTGCTCTACAATCTTTTAATTTGGCACAGTTAATAAACTAACCTTAGGTAAACATTTCCATCAATTTTGTTACCGTAGCGTTAAAACTACTAAAACTAAAGATATTAATACAAAATTTGGAAAAAATTCTGTTGTCCTGAAAATAAAATTTTTATTTTTTTTTTGTTATTATTATTTAACAGAGTTAATAAAAAAATGTAAAAATTGTTTTTTTTTGCTCTTTAATTTTGTAATTTGGCCCTAATTAATAAAGCCCAATATAGTATTTTTATTAGATTTTAATTCCCAACTATCAAAATGACTAAAATTTAAAAAAAAAACAAAATAAAAAAAAATTAATTCCTCTTAAGATTTTTTTTTTAATTTGTCTCGTTTACTCTACAGCTTTGTACTTTAGACCAGTTAATAAACAAACCTTAAATAGTATCCCTGCCAAATTTCTTTTCTATAGCGTTATAATTACTAAAATTAGAAATTTTAATAGAAAATGTTGAAAAAATTTAGTTGGCCTTCAAAATAAAAATTTCTGAAAATTGTCTTTTTCGCTTTAAAAATCTGTAATGTGGCCTAGGTAGTAACCAGGTTTTCAGTAGTAAGTCTCTAAAGTTTCATCACCGTAGCTGTACACCGACGAAAAGTACGGACATTAAAATAAAATTTAGGAAATTTTTGGTTTCACCTAAAGACGAAAATTTTAAAAATTTGTTTTTGGGTTCGATAATTTTCTAATTTAACACAGTTAATGAACATGTTTGAAAAAGTAACTCCTCCAAATTGCGTTGCCCTACCGTCAAAATGACCAGAATTAAAAAATTCAGTGCAAAATTTCAAATTTTTTTATTTTTTTTAAAGATGAAAAATTTCTAAAATAATTATTTTTTGATCTATAATTTTTTAATTTGGCACAATTAATAAGCACGTTCTAGATAGTAATTTTCCCAAATTTCGTTGCCGTAATGTTAAAACTACGAAAGTTACAGGTATACAATACAAAATTTAGAAAATTTTTAGTTGCTCCTAAAATTAAATTTTTTCTAAAATTTGTCTCATTTGCCCTACAATTTTGTAATTTGGCCCCGTTAATAAACAAGTCTAAAATAACCTTCTTTTCAAATTTCATTTCTATAGCTTAATAATAACTAAAATTAGAAATTAAAAAAAAAGAATTTTTTAAATTTGGTTGTCCTTCGAAATGAAAATTTCTGAAAATTGTCTTTATCGCTTTAAAAATCTGTAATGTGGCACAGGGAGTAACCAGGTTCTAAGTAGTAAGTTTCTAAAATTTCATCACTGTAGCTTTAAAACGACGAAAACTAGAGGCATTAAAATAAAATTTAGGAAATTTTTGATTTCACCTAAAGACGAAAATTTTAAAAATTTGTCTTTTGGGTTCGATAATTTTCTAATTTAACACAGTTAATGAACATGTTTGAAAAAGTAACTCCCCCAAATTGCGTTGCCCTACCGTCAAAATGACCAGAATTAAAAAATTCATTGCAAAATTTCGATTTTTTTTTTCTAAAGATGAAAAATTTCTAAAATAATTATTTTTTAATCTACAATTTTTTAATTTGGCACAATTAATAAGCACGTTCTAGATAGTAATTTTTCCAAATTTCGTTGACGTAATGTTAAAACTACGAAAGTTACAGGTATTAATACAAAATTTATAAAATTTTTAGTTGCTCCTAGAATAAAATATTTTCAAAATTTGTCTCATTTGCTCTACAATTTTGTAATTTGGCCCCGTTAATAAACAAGTCTAAAATAAGCTCCTCTCTAAATTTCATTTCTGTAGCTTAACAAGAACAAAAGTTAGAAATTTTAATAGAAAATGTTGAAAGATTTGTTTGGCCTTCAAAATAAAAATTTCCAAAAATTGTCTTTATCGCATTAAAAATTTGTAATGTGGCGCAGGTAGTAACCAAATTCTAAATAATAAGTTTCTTAAATTTCATCACTGTAGCATTAAATCTGCGAAAACTAGAGACATTAAAATAATATTCGGGAAATTTTTGGTTTCTCATAAAAATTTTCAAATTTCATTTTTACCTAAAAATTTTATAATTTAACAAGCTTGAAAAAGTAACTTCTCCAAATTGCATTGTCTAAATCTTTATAATTAAAAGATGCGTGAAATTTTTGGTTTCTTCTAGAAATTTTCTTTTAAATGTGCCTGACTTGCTCTACAATTTCGGCGCACTAAATAAGGCAGTCCAAAATAGCGTTTCAAGAAAAATTCAACGGCGCACGCAAATTTGTAAAAATTGTAAAACTACTAAAATAAAAAAAAATATTTGAAATATTTCTGACTCGCAGTTTCCACCGTTCAGTTATTTCTTTGTAGGGACGCTCCCGTTCGCTTATCTCCACCTAAATATTCAAATTTTTTACACCAGAAAACTAAAATTGGCCAGTACGTGTGGCGAAAAAAAAATTGTAATTTTGAGCTGAAAAATCGTGGGAGGGTCTTGAGCGTAATTACATTGCGCTGTAATAAATACGCCATTCCCAAAATTACCCAACAAATGTTATGCTTTCTAAATGAAACATAAATAACAACGCATCGCCGCAAGCCTACAAAAATCCCTCGAATTAACAAGAAGACCCGGTCTTAATTACTCGTCAGTAGGTGGTAAAACGATTTTCCCAGAGGACTTCCACCGCGATTTAGAGGACACAGCACGACCGAAAATGGACATTTTATAACCACTTGCCACGCAGCGTCATTTACATTCTGAGTTCTAGGAAATGTGGAATTTTCCGAGCGACGCACATGAAAAAGCGTTCGGTGTGACTGAAAGTTCATTTAAATTAAGCAGAAACGAATAAAAAGACATTGATTTGTAATTCGCGCGAATTTTTTCTTGGAATTAGTTCTCCCGAACGACCTCTTTAAATTCTCCGTCACATTTCCCGGATTTAGTTTGAGCGAGTTTTATCAAACTAAAGCCATCGAGCGACTCATATTGTCTCCTCGAAAAAAGAGAATTAAATCGCTCGGAAATTACGAACTTCACCCACGACGCTGATAATTCGAAATATGCGCGAGATAAGAAATCCCACATGACACAAATCAACAATATTCCGACGCAATTTATTGTTCTGCAGTTTGTGTCACCGTTTCGTTGCGGAAGAAACGTGTTCATTTTAGACCTTCACCCGAAAATTGCCTCGACTTTTTGCTATTTAATAATGTTGTTGCGGAGCTGGAGCAGAATGAATGCGACTGTTTTGGTTAAAGTAAATCCAGTGTTTGCGAGAAATTTCACTTAAATTAATTTTGCGTTTTAGAATAAGGTGCCTATATGAGACAGTTCTGACACAATATTATTTCCGGTTAACGGAGGCAAATTGTACAGTTTTCGTTAAATTGGGTCAGGGAAAAGAGAAAGGCGGGCACCAATTGTTCAGAATTAAATGGGATGAACATGGAGAAGTATCGATTTTTATGCAAGCCTTGTTACTGATTCTCCTTACATGTGGGTTCAAATTTAATAAGTCGTTGAGAGTTGTTCGATTTTTAGTCGACAATTTCAAAAAATCGCAACTTCTAAACGCTAACTACTAGCGCTGCGCGGTCAAATTTTTTTGATCCTGTGAACCTTTTTCTATGAAAAGTAAAATTTTCAAGCCTATAAAGATGTCCTGTAAATATTTACAGACCAATGAATGATGTACTTTTTTTTTCAAAAATTTGGAAATATATTTTGAAAATTTCTTACATACATTTCAGAGCTAGATTTGAATTTTGGAGTGCAAAATTGGTAAATTCAGCAAACTTCAAAAGTCTAGGTGCAAAATTAACAATTTTTAAAAATTTTGGGTTCCAGAGATTCTTCGAGAGCCACTTAAAGTCGTTTTCAAAAAATCCTAAGTTCTAAACGCCAAGTGCTAGCTCTGTGTGGTAAAATTTATTCAATTCTGCAAACTTTTTCTACAAATAGAGAAATTTGCGGGATTGTAAAGTTGACCTGTACAAGTTTATAGACCCATAAATCGTCGATGTTCTTTTTATTCAAGAGATTCGAACAAAATCAGTAGAAAATTCAAAAAAAAATTATATTTTTTTTACATCAATTTGAAGCATAGATTTGGATTTTAGAGGTTAAAATTAATTACTTCAGCAAATTTTATAAGTCTACGTGCAAAATCAACAAATTTGAAAAATTTCATCTTCGAGAAGTTCTAGGAGAGTCACTTATATTTATTTTCAAAAAATCGAAACTTCTAAAGACCAACTGCTAGCGCTACGCGATCAAATTTATTTGATTCTGTGAGCCTTTTTCTACAGAAAGAGGAATTTTCAGGCCTGTAAAGTTGGCCTGTAACAGTTTACAGACCGATGAATAGGTCGATGTACTTTTTGCTCAAAAGATTCGAACGAAATACGTAAAAAAATTCGTAAAAATTTCTCATTTGCTCTACAGTTTTGTACTTTGGCACAGTTAATAAATAAGCCTAAAATAGTATCGCTCTTTATTTTCGCATCTATAGCGCCATGTTTTAATTTTAATAGAAAATGTTGAAAAAATTTGGTTGGCCTTCGCAATAAAAATTTCTAAAAAAATTGTCTTTTTCGCTTTAAAAATCTGTAATGCGGCACAGGTAGTAACCAGGTTCTAAGTAGTAAGTTTCTAAAATTTCATCACTGTAGCTTTAAACCGACGAAAACTACAGACATTAAAATAAAATTTAGGAAATTTTTGGTTTCACCTAAAGACAAAAATTTTTAAAATTTGTCTTTTGTGTCTGTTAAGTTTCTAATTTAACACAGTTAATAAACATGTTTGAAAAAGTAACTCCTCCAAATTGCATTGCCCTACCGTCAAAATCACTAGAATTAAAAAATTTAATGCAAAATTTGGCAAATTTTTTATTTTTTCTAAAGATGAAATTTTTTTAAAAAAAATATTTTTTGATCTATAATTTTTTAATTTGGCACAATTAATAAGCAGGTTCTAGATAGTAATTTTCCTAAATTTCGTTGAAGTATTGTTAAAACTACGAAAGTTGCAGGTATTCATACAAAATTTAGAAAAATTTTAGCTGCTCCTAAAATTAAAAATTGTCAAAAATTGTCTCATTTGCTCTACAATTTTGTAATTTGGCCCTGTTAATAATCAAGTCTAAAATAACCTTCTTTTCAAATTTCATTTCTATAGCTCAACAATAACTAAAATTAGAAATTTTAATAGAAAATGTTGAAAACAGATTCGAACAAAGTCCATAAAAAAATCGAAAGAAATTCAGATTTTTTTTTACAAAACTTTTAAGCTCAGATTTGGATTTTACAGATCAAAATTGATACTTTCAGCAAATTTCATAAGTCTAGGTAAAAAATCAACAATTTTGAAAAATCTTGCCTCCGAGAGATTCTTCGAGAGCCACACCACTTACATGCATTTTCAAAAAATCGGAACTTTTAAACGCTACTACGAGCGCTATGCGGTCAAATTTTTTTGATCCTGTGAACCTTTTTTTATGAAAAGTAAAATTTTCAAGCCTATAAAGTTGTCCTGTAAATATTTACAGACCAATGAATAGATCAAATTTTTTCAAAAATTCGAACAAAATCTAAAAATTTCCAAATAAATTTTGAAAATTTCTTACATAAATTTAAATACATCAATTTAAAGCATAGATTTGGATTTTGGAGGTTAAAATTAATTATTTCAGCAAACTTTATAAGTCTACGTGCAAAATCAACAATTTTGAAAAATTTTACCTTCGAGAGGTTCTTCAAGAATCACTTATATTTATTTTCAAAAAATCAAAACTTCTAAAGACTAACTGCTAGCGCTACGCGATCAAATTTATTTGATTCTGTGAGCCTTTTTCCACAAAAAGTGGAATTTTCAGGCCTGTAAAGTTGTACAGTAAAAGTTTACAGACCAAGGAATATGTCGATGTACTTTTTCATCAAAAGATTTAAAAAAAAATCGAAATAAATTTAGAAATTTTTTTACATAAATTTTTAACCTAGATTTGGTTTTAAAAAGCCAAAGTTAATAACTTCAGCAAGTTTTATAAGTCTAGGAGCAAAATCAAAAATTTTGTAAAATTTTGGTTAAAAGAGATTCTTCGAGAGTCGCTTAAATTAATACTCAAAAAATCGCAGCTTCTAAACGCAAAGTGTGAGCTTTGTGCGGTAAAATTTATTCGATTCTTTAAGCTTTTTTCCACAAAAAGAGGAATTTTCACGCCTGTAAAATTAGCCTCTAACATATTACAGACCTATGAATAAGTCGAGGTACATTTTACTTAAAAGATTCAAACAAAATTTGAAATAAACTTAGAATTTTTTTACCTAAATTTCAAGCCTAGATTTGGATTTTGGACGTCAAAATTGCTACTTTCAGCAAATTTCATAAGTCTAGGTGCAAAAATTAACAATTTTGAAAAATTTTGGCTTAGCGAGATTCTTCGAGAGTCACTTAAATTAATTTTCAAAAAATCGCAGCTTCTAAATGCGAAGTGCTAGCTCCGTGCGGTAAAATTTATTCGATTCTGTAAACCTTTTTACACAAAAAGAGGAATTTTCACGCCTGTAAAATTAGCCTGTAACATATTACAGACTTATTAATAAGTCGAGGTACATTTCACTCAAAAGATTCGAATAAAATCGAATAAAATTTAAAAAATTTCACATAAATTTCAAGCCCACATTTGGATTTTGGACGCCAAAATCGATAACTTCAGCAAATTTCATAAGTCTAGGAGCAAAATCAATCATTTTAAAAAAAATTAGCTTCAAGATATTTCGAGAAATTTTTGATTAGTTCCAAAAATGAAGATTTCTTAAAATTTGTATTTTTCGCGTGGAAGTCTAAAATATTATCCTGCGCAAATTTCATTACTAAAACCGTGAAAGTAGTAAAATTAGAAAATTTAATAAAAAGATTTTTAGTTCATCTTAAAAATCAAAATTTAAGATTTAACTTTTTTGCTCTATAATTTTGTAATTTCCCACAGTTAATATCTAAGCCGAAACTTTCAAGTCCTCCAAGTTTTATTACCCGAACGCCAAAACTACGTAAATCAGAAATTTTTATAAAAAAGTGAAAAAGTAGCAGCCACTCCAAATTTAATTAAAATAAGTAAGTAATAAAATTTCTCCGTCCACATAAACAATTTTTCCCTCCAGAATAATAAAATCTAAAGATCCTTTCGAGATATTAACGCCCAATTGTGGGAGCAAAACTTTTCGTCTCGAATTATGCAACCCAGAATACACTCCTTGCTCCGCCGCAAATTTCGTCGCGTAACTCGATCCAAAGTTTGTGATGTTTGTCAGCCGCTTGGCATAAGACACCTCCAGAAATTGCTCTATTTCATTAACGGCGTAATAAGGGCGCATAAACGCGTATATAAAACAAGATAAGGTTACCCTTGATTAAATAAGGCCTTTATTTCTAATTAGGCTTTATGAAAATGGCGAAATTACGCCAGGAGGGTGGAGAAAATGAAGAGCTTCCACGAGTTTTTCGTACACATTTATTTACAAAAATCAATCATACAAATAAAAAACTCATTATGGGGTAATATGTACAACATTAAAATTCGAGTATAATAATAATAATATCTTAGCTTCTAGTCTTACATTTACAAAATAATAGTCTTTTTTTGATAGTATGTACACAATAATACAACATAAAATCAAATCATAATAGCATCTCTCTATCATCTCGTGAGATCATTCGAAACGAAATAGAAATTTGAGCTCGATTTCGAAAATTGCAGATTGCGTGTTTCGTTACTTTCCTTTGGCACATTTTCTTAACTTAACGCGTCGATAAAAAAATAAAACGCACTTTAAAAAGTGGCAAATGCACTTATTTACCAGTCTTTAAGGCACAACGACGAAAAGTAACAAACCACGCGAAAACTCACAAAACACTTATTGCAATCATAATCACATTTCTTAAAAAATTCGTCTCTCGTTAGTCCACATTTGGCTTCAAATGGCAAAATTTGTGACACGAAATGGCAGTAAGTCCACGTACACACACACAAACATCAAAACACTTATTGTGAAGAATAATAACGTGATTTCAGGTACTCAGGATAATTTTCGAAAAAAAAAAAAAAACGGATTTTGCAGACACTCGGGAAGCACAAAAACGTTGTCTTCATTCTTGAAAAATTGCAAAAACACTTAGACGATTATTTCGCGGATTATTCTTCTTGTTCGGGAATTGGGCGTGGAATAGCCGCTCTCCAAGCTTTCTTCGTAACTGAGCGACATGTGCTGGGGCGGCTTCTCGTCCTCCATTTGCTCCAAGTACGGATCCGGGAGGCCGCTGACGTCGTGATATGGAGAGTCTACAAACAAATTGGGAATTTAAACAAATAACTCCGACGTTTATTAAACGAGTTTAGTTTTGTTAAAAAATCAACGTAGCGGTTATTTTTAAATGAAGTCGGACGGAAAATAAACACTGATAAAAGCAAAACCAGATCAGTTAAAATAATCTGGAGTTTGACGCTTGGAATTATTTATTCGAACAAAGAAGGTTCTGGGGAAATATGGAAAACAACGCGTATTTCCGGGTGTTCTACTGCAATACGCGGATTTGGGTTCGAGGTAATGCTCAAATTTCAAATATTGAGAATGAAATATTCATTAGGGTAATTATAAATGCGGTAACGCCGCTGAATTTACAGTTTTTCATTCGGTGCTCGGACCGCAACAAGATTAAGTGCCTGCGATAAAATTTGGGGTGTATAAAAAAAAACACTGAAATCATTGACACTTTCTTTTTGGTCCCCCTGAAAATAAAAATTTACAGAAATTGTCCATTTTGCTCTATACTTTTAATAAACAAACCCAAAATAGTTACTTCTCCAAATTTCATTTCACTAGCCTCCAAACTTCCAGAATTAGACAAATTTTTGGAATTTTTTGGTTCGTCCCAAATTCAAAATTTCTAAAAATTCGTTTTATTGCCCTGTAATTTTCAATGATGGCACACATAATAAGCAGGTCTAAATTAGTATCCTCCCCAAATTTCATTGCTGTAGCTCTATAGTTACTAAAATTAGAAGTTTTGATAGAAAATGTTGACAATTTTTGGTTCGTAATTGACAATTTCGAAAATTTGTCTTTTTGCTCTATAATTTTGAAATTTAGCACAGTTAATAGGCAAGTCATAAATAGTATTCTCTTGAAATTTCATTGCTATGGCGTTAAAATTAAAAAAAAAGGTTTTAACAGAAAATGTTGAATTTTTTTGGTCCTAAAAATGAAGATTTCTAAAATTTGGCTTTTTTTGTTCTAATTTGATACACTAAATAAACGAGCCTTGAGTAGCAACTCCCCTAAATTATATAGTTGTACCTTTAAAATTACTAAAATTGCGGAGATTTTAAGAGAAAAATGTTGAAATTTTTTGATTCGTCCCAGAATTGGAAATTAAAAAAAAAATTGGGCTGTTTAATTTTGTAATTTAGCACAGTGAACAAGCAAATTTAAAATATTGTCCTCCCGAAATTTCTTTACGTTAACGTCAAAACTAGTAAAATTAAATTAGAAGAAGTAATAGAAAAATTTTTTGTTCCCCTCGAAAATGAATATTTCTGAAATTTGTCGGTTTTTTTTCTATTTTTTTTTTAATTTAACAAAATTTAATAAGTAGGTTGTAAGTAGTAATTTTCCCAAATTTTATTGCTATAACGGTTAAACCACTAAAATTAGAAGTTCTAATTGAAAATGTTGAAAATTTTTGGTTCTTTCTAAAATTAAAAATTTCTAAAATTTGTTCCTTTTGCTCTATAATTTTATAAATTGGTACAGTTAGCAAGCAAGTCAAAGACATTCTGAGATCTCCAAACTTCATTACGAAAAAGTCGAAACTAGTAAAATTATAATATTTAATAGAAGAACTCGAACATTTGAGTTCGTCCCAAAAGTGACAGTTTCCAAAATTTCTCATTTTAATTTTACGATTTTAAAATCTAACACAGCTATTGAGCAAAACCTAAATAGTACTCTAGTTAAATTTTATTGCTAGTGCTCTAAGATTATAAAAATTGGGAGTCTTAGAAGAAAATGTTAAAATTTTTGGTTCGAAGTAAAATTGTGATTTGTAAAATTTAGATTTCTTGCTCTATAGTTTTGCAATTTGACAATTTATTAAGCAAGTCATAAGCACTATTCTCGTGAAATTTCATTGCTATAGCTCTAAAACTACAAAAATAAAATCTTTTTGGTTCGAACTAAAATTGAAAATATGTAAAATTTGGCTTTCTTGCTCTATAATTTTGTAATTTGGCACAGTGAACAAACAAGTCCAAAATATTACTCACCTCAAATTTCATTACTATGACGACAAATCTAGTAAAATTTGAAGTGTTAATACAAAATGTTCAAAATTTTTGATTACGTCTCAGATTTTTTTTAATTTGTCTTTTGTGCTCTATAACTTTGCAATTTGATAGAGAAAACAAGCAAGTCTGAGATATTCTCATCTAAAAATTTCATCATTAAAACGAACATTTAATAGAAAAAGTTCAACGCTTTTAGCTCGTCCTAAAAATAGAAATTTTCAAATTTTGTCTTTTTAACTCTATAACTTTAAAATATGGCGCAGTTATTGAACAACTCATAGATAGTATTGTCTCCAAATTTCATTGTTATTGCTCTCAAACTACGAAAATTTTTTATTCGAACTAAGATTGTAAATTTGTAAAATTTGGCTTTCTTGCTCTATAATTTTGTAATTCTACACGGCAAACAAGCAAGTCCAAAATAATATCGTTCTCGAGTTTCATTACTATAACGACAAAACTAGTAAAATTTAAAGTGTTATTAGAAAATGTTGCATTAAATCCAATTTTTTTTTTTTTCTAAAATTTGTCTTTTTGCTCTATAATTTTAAAATTTGACAGTTATTAAAGAAATCATAAATAATTTTTTCGCCAGATCCACTCACCAATATGTTGTTCGATCCTCTTCTTGGGTTTATGAACGGCCGCATACGGATCACTGCAATAATCTTGCCTGGACGGATTGTTGCTATTTCTCATGTAGTCATCTCCATGATTACTCTGCGTCGTAATATGCGGATACGGGGCGTAGTCATCAACGGCGCCATATCCACCGTGGGTTATAGGATCATATCCGTATGAATTTTGCCTATCAACGTTGATATGATGAGGTTGTAGTTGATTGGTCGAGTTGGTCGAAGCCGCGGCCATCTTCATCTGCCACAGAGAGTCTTGCGAGTTCACGCTGCCCCCGTTGTTCGAGTTGGAGTAGCTGTTTTCGAGGTAGCCCATGTTCGCCCCTAAATTCGCAGATTAGCGACGAAAATACACGAGAAAGACGCAAACTTACAGTCGTTGTTGGCGATATTCTGTCGACTCTGGATGTCCGGATTCGCCACGTGGTATCCGTATCCGTTCTGCGTCGCGTACACGCTCTTCTGGTCCTCCATCGCGAGCCCCAAATCCAACGAGTGCTCCAACGCTTTATTCTCCATTCCCGTCGACGGGTAGTACGGCGGAGGCGCTTGGTTTTGTTGTGGGATTATCGTGGGTCTGGTGGAATCCATTTCGTAGTCTTTAGATTGGGATTTTTTCGACTGGTTTCGTTTACATCGGCAGAAGATGAGAAGTAAGCCGACGAACAAGACAAAAACGATGCACGAGACGACGATGGCGATCAATGTCGGAGTGGCGAGAGCGGACGCCTCACGGATGTACGATGATCCCACTGCAATAAGATTTGCGTTAAAAAATTTAGAACAACATTTCGGCGGCAGTTAAGAGCAAGATTTCTTCTTCGGGGAACAGATGCGGATTTTTATAAACACTGAGATACGGTGCGTTTTATAGACGAAGCGAAAGACATTAAGGGATTTCGAGAAAGGAAATGACCAGGAAAAGTAATTCGATTCGGGGACTTGCAAAAAATCGGGCGAAATTTAAACGGAATCGGGAAAAAGAGACTTGTCGGCTTTATTACGCGGTAACTACATAAAATAGGGTCCGGGAGGCCTTGACTTTTTTATGTGTTGGCAGCATTGTTCGAAGAACTGGCGTTTAACGTTTAACCTGAGACTATCAAACGCCCGCTTTGATACAACACTACTTTTTATAACCTCACGATCAGATCGAAGCTATCTGATAAACAAAAAATTCATCTCTCTCGGTGTTACCACCCTCATTATGACATTTTGACGTTAAACATCAAATGATGTCTCATCAACAATAGGTAACAGTGCTACCAACGTGTGAAAAAATACAACGCCCATGCTGTAGTCTTTTTCTACAGAACTGAGTTAAAACTGTTGTAAAAATTGTAAACATTTAATGTTACACTAATAATAAGAAATTAATTAAAATTTCGAATTTTGCTGTCAATGTTCAAATTAAAAAAAAAGAAAATTTTAAAAAAGAATCCCAAGAAATGCAAGGACCCTAAAGAATATACAAAACGCAAAAGATCTAAACAATTAGAAAAATCTAAAGATTCAAAAAAAATCTAAAAAAAAACAAATTCAAAGAATTTCAAGAATGTAAAAATTAAAAAAAAAATCAAGAGACCCAAAGAATCCCCAAAATCTGAAAAATCCAAAAAACGTAAACGATCTAAGAAATTCCAAAAATCGCAAAATATTTTAACTGTTCAAAGAATTCAAAATATCTTGAAAATTTAAAAAAAACAAAAATATTTAAATTTAAAAAGTTCAGAAATTTTCTAAAGATCCCAACGATCCAAAAAATGTCAACAATTCAAAAAATTCGAGAATGTAAAAAAGCCAAGAATCCAAAGAAACCAAGAGATCCAAAAAACATTTCAATATTAAAAAAAATGCAAAAAATCTAAAATTTGAAAAACCGTAAGAATCTAAAAATCTAATACATCCAAAAAATACAAAATATCTAAAGAATACAAAGAATTATTAAATCCAAAGAATCCAAAGAAACCTTAAGAATTTAAACAAATCTAAAAAGTTTTAAAAAATCAAGTGTCCAAAAAAAAAACGTATGAAATCAAAAAATTTCGAAAATTCAACAAAGAAAAAAATAGAAAAAAACTCAAAAACTGCCAACAAAAAAAATTGCATCTAAAGCATTCAAAAAATAAAAAAATAAAATATTTGAAAAAATTCAAAAAATTTAAAACATCCAAGAAATACAAAAAAAAAATCAAAAAAATCGAAAAATCTAAATAATGAAAAACAAATACAAATTCCGAAGAACGAAAAATATCAAAAATGCTATAGCAAAAAAAACAGAAAAATAAAAAAACTCGAACAATTCAAAAGACTGCAAAAATCCAAAAAAAAAAACACTAAATAATCCCAAGAATCAAAAAGATCCAAAAATCTCGTAGTAAATTCTTCAAAATCAAAAGCGAATTTAAAAGAAAAAAAGAAAAAAAACATTGCATATACTGAAACCTCTCAAAATAATGAAAAAAGGAAAAAATCAAATCTAAATCAATTTCCTTATTAAAAGGTGCAAAATATTAGAAAATTATTAGAAATTTGTAGACTTGTGACAAGAATTTTCAACAAATTGGAAGAATCAGAAGTTCCGGAATGAGATGAAAAAACAGAAAAGTTAGGAACTGTTACATGAAAAGTTTATGACTCCCAAACACCAAGAAACAACAAATTTCCAAAGATTTCACATTTTAAAAATTGCCTAAAATCTAAAATTAATCTGTAAAATTGCCAATTTTTAATAAAAAATCTAGTCACGAATGACCGCAAAATGGCGTCTAGTGGGATCCCTTATTGCTAGCAATGTCAAACGCATACCAATCAATTTTAAACCTCAAATTTTGGGACAGATATCCAGATCTACCGCCACCCATCCTCCAAATTCCAAAACCTCTCCGTCGTCTATAACAATCTTCCCCAGTACTTTATTACATGCAACGCCGTTTCCTTTGTATTTTAAGCCTTCCCAGAACACCAGTAAACCACATTTTTTTAATGCATTGCAGAACAAGCTCTCGACTCTAAAATTTCCACCACTCGACATTCCACCGCCTCTGCACGCATTATCCAGACGTAAAATTAGCTATTTTTAACCACCCTGCGTTCGATTTCGCAGTTATGAATTAATGAAGCGATACGGACGACGTGGCAATAAAATAAAATCGTGATCTGCTAGCATCGACATTTTAAAAAATCGCACGTATTTCTTCAGAAAAAAACACTTCGTCTGTGTTGTATGTAAGAGTGAATTTTTGCCGGCGATAGCTGAAAAGGCACGCGGCTCCGAATAATTAATGTAGGAATCTTGACGGCACTTTTGCTTTCATGCGAGTTCCAACTTCGAATGATTATAATGAAAGGGCGCGGAATCTAATTAACTCGGTGTAAATAAAGCCGAGGCCGGTCCTGATGATTAGAGACAGTAAGAAATGTAAGAACTTAATTACTGGCGAAAAAGCTAGTTAATTATAGTGAAAAGTAGGGGGCCACGGGTTGCTCCCTGGGGTACACCGGGGGATACTCACGTTCGGCTTCGACGAAGTCTCCGCAGTGCTCCTGGCGGGTTCTTAGACACAACTTCACTCTGACTCTAGGGGTGTAATTATCGTTCACCCCTATCGGTTCGTCGACCAACGAGCGCCCTTTGTAGCGCCCCATTTGGTCCAAATTCACCTCTTTGTATGTCGGGGACACCCCTGAGACTTGTAAGGGGATGGTCTCCACGGCTTGCCAGATGGGCAACGGATGGCTGTCGCTGCTCACACTTTCTATGACCGCAACGAGAGGGAGACACGTCACCGGGACGTTGATGGAGACAGTATGAGACGCCGGATCGTACGCCACTCTTTGCGGAAGAGGAATCCTGTCCACTCTCGTCGTCAGCCGGATCTCCTGAGAATGCTCGCTGTTTCCTTTCGTGTTCAACGCTTTTACTTTGAACAAGTAAGTTTGGTGTTGGTCTAGATGCGAAACATTACACGGAACGTTCTGTTGGCAGTCGACCTCGGCCCAATCCGTGCTCTTCATCACACTCCCGCAACCCTCAATGGACACGTCTTCCTCGCCGGGGACTTTCCTGAACGAAACGAAGTACTTGGTGTTGGAAATACCGCCGTTGAAGCCGGGCTCCCATCCTAAAGTCACGAAGCTCGGACCTGTGTGTAAAGAGACCAATTTGGACGGCTTCTCCGGAGGGCCTTTGGGCTGGAGACGGATCTTGGTCTCGATTTGGCCGAGGTTGTTCACGATCTGACAGTTGTACTCTCCGTAGTCGGCTTTCTTGATGTCGGAAATGCGGAGGACGCTCGTGAAGGTGTCTTCCTCCATGGTGGTGTGGATGACGTAGTGACCTTCTGAAGATGACTGCAGCGGGTTCGGATGCGAGCCGTAGAACCATTTGAATTCGGGCTTGGGGTAAGCGAGGACTTTGCAGACGACTTCGGCGGTCTCGGAGATGTCGTAAGCCACCTTGTTGTACTGGTGGAGGACGATGGGCTCATCTAGAAAAAAATGACCTCAATGCGTATCGTGTCAAGGTGTCTAATCTAGAAAATGAATTTGTCGTCAGTTTAATGCGTCGATGGCGGAACAATCGGCTATAAATAGAGCAATCACGAATTATTGTTTTCGACACAATGTCCTCTGAATTATTAACGAAAAAAAATATAAATAACCCCCGGCGTCCGTTGCTTATTGATATCCCCTAATTTATTCACGTCGATACCGCCATTATTTTTTAAATGATGCAAAAGTCCATGTATTTTGAATGAGTTTTTTTCATGTATAAAAATATCATGGCTATTTCCTCGACGAAATTGCTCTCGACAATTCAATCGGACACGCGATTCTTCGTCGTCGTAATTTCCACCGGAAAAAATCTCCTCATATAAATATTCCATGGAAAGCGCTGCAAATGTGATTTAAGTTGAAGAACTTACGTTCAATCTTGAGATGCATGCTGGACTCGGACTTCTTGACCTCGTTCTCAAAGGAACACGTGTAAATCCCTCGATCACTCGGCAACAATTCGTTTCCATTAGGTCTCGCTTTTCCGCTGAATTTCAAAACACTCTGTACAATCACGGCGCCGTTGTGGCTTTCGGAATAATCGGTTTTAACTTCGAACATGTTGACGTCTGCGGTGAGTTCTTCGTTGTCTTTGAGCCACTTCACCATAGGTTTGGGTTTGCCTTTGGCGCTGCAAGTCATGGAGAAGTTCGGGTCTCCCACGCGCTTAGTCTCGAGGGGTTTCAACTGGTATTTGAAGCTCGGCGGCTGGTGCACTTCGAGATTGACTGAAGCCATCTCGCCGGGACCTAGTTCGTTCGTGGCTTGGCAGTTGTACACGCCCTCCGTCGCTGGAAACAAATCATGACTCCTTGAAAAACTCTAGGAATTGCAACGTACCTAAATTCGCGTTGGAGATGGTGTACTTCGTCCCGGTGGCTAAAATCGTTGTTTGTCCATCGCTGCCGATCCTGAACCATCTGTACTGCGGCGCCGGCCAGCCAGGAGGCGTCGCGACGCAAGTGAGTGTCACCGCCGAACCTTCCGTGGCCACAGGTTTGTCCGGCATTATCCTGGCGTTCCCCGGTTTGTGTCTGATCAGCAAAGCGATCGACGCATTTCCGATCTTTTCGGTTCTTCTATTCGGAGCGGCACTTGGAGTTATCACGTTGACGGCCCTGCATATGTAAGTCCCCGAGTTCTCTGCCGTGACGTGACTCAACCTCAAAGTATCCCCGGACTGCCGGAAATCAGGTTTACCGTCTTTTACCCATTCCACCGTCACGGGGTTGGGGTTAGCCGTCACGTTACACTTAATATACACCGACTCTCCTTCTTCCGCCTCCTTCGTCTTGGCCTCCAAGATGACAATAGGCGGGTAGAGCACGTCCAAGGTGATTTCCTTCTCGCCAACTTTGCCCAAGCCGTTCTCGGCGCTACACGTGTACTTCCCGGCATCTTGAATGCTAACTCGATGAATCACGTGATTGTTATAAGTGCTTATGAAGCGGCCGTTGCGGGTCCAGCGGATTCCGGAGACTTTGGGTTTGGCGTCCACGGTGCATTGCAGCGTCGCGGCGGAGTCGCGTTCCACTCGCAGGGGGTTTTCGGGGCCCACCTCCACACGAGGAAAATCTGCAATTAGATAAGGGTGAGCAAAAAAGGACAAAAACCAATATGTGAGAAAAGCAATATTCCGAAGACGCAAAAACGGGCGGTTTCTTTATTTCGGGCTGAATATTTTATGGAGGGACGGGAATGCTTTAATAACTTTTTAATTGTTAATGCCGCTGTTAACGAGATCACGAGCTGACAGCGCAAATTGAAAAATTCGGTAGTTTCTAAAACACCAAAAGTGGTAAAATCAACGATTTAAATACATACTCCGAAAAATCCATACTTAAAAAAAAATCAAATTTCTCACAAAGAGCATTCTTCAGCTAATTCCCCCGACTCCCCGTCATTGTATTACACGGCTCTAGTTCCTTGTGAATTTTTTAAGGACACGAAAGCCCACATTTTCACGCGTATGGTAAAAACCATGTATGGAAACACCGCGCTTAGTTGTCGACTTCCATACATGCGAATCGGGCCAACAAATAAAATTTTTATGGTTTTAACGATTTTGGGAGAGTTTCTGAATAAAAGCGGCCATAAAACTTAGTTTCTAAGTGTCTCTAGCACTTTGGGCGAAAGGTAGAAACTTTGAGAAAAGATTGAGGTTATGTTGAAGTATCCTTAATAAAACAACCGGGAACCCCCTCAAGTCTAAAAGAAACCAAAAATGGCACGTAAAAGGCAGTAACACCCCAAACAACGAATTAATCATTCTTTTTTTATAAGTCGCATCTAGTGCTTTGTGTTGCCAACCCAAACTTCGCAAACACCCCACCGGCAAGATTAAAATTGCAGCCTCCTAAGGGAGTTTTTCAAAAACCGGGCTTGAATCACAATCATCACTACTGAATAAATCGTTTTTGGTCCAAAACAGCGAAAATTCAAGTGGAAATATTTTTTAAAAAAGTTTTTTCCAAAATCAAAAGCCTAAGGTGGCTGTGATTTTCAGTAGGTGATAGTTTTCCAAAATGGAGTTCGTGGTGGAATTTGGTTACCAGTTAACGTGTTGTGAAGTGCGTTTTCATACAGTGCGGCCCCAGAATCGTGATCCCCGGGTAATTAGCTTTAATTTAACGTATAATCTGTCTGTTTGCCCGTTATTTGAAGCGTCCAGTTTTGATTGCATTTTTACCTGTGTTCAAGGTCGAGGTACAATGGAGATCGGTCATTTTTTGAAAGTGCTCATAAAGCTGACATTTATAGCCCCAATGCGTCTCGGGGGGTGTTCACTTGTTCAAGGTCATGGGCGGGGATGCAGCTAATAGCCCCTTTTTGCGTCGGCAAAAAGACATTTCATAGGGATTATATGTTAACAGGTGCATTTTATACGCCCCGTTTTGTTCAGAAGTTATAGTCCTAGGAAAAAATCTAATTTTGTGAAGGGGGAGTGGCTCTGACCATGAAATTGTCACTTTTACCTGTCTTGAAGAACTACTAGCCAAATTCAGGGTTATTCACGTATAATGACAAAATAGGTGGCAACCTAAAGCACATTTTCCGTTGAAACTTAGTAAATCCTGATGGCACTGTGTTACATTGTTTGACAAGTAAAAGACTAAGACTTATTCGAGATGATAAATTTAGGAGAAACTGGATTAGAACCGGCGCTAACAATCCATAGCTCACACAAGACTCCTCTCTAAATTTCTCTGTCGATAGTTTGCACTTTTAGAGTGATAACAGCAAGGTTCCTGAGTGAATGTGAGGTTAAGAAATGTCAAAACTGTCTCTGAAGCCGTAAAATTGGAATTTAATTCGTCGCTGTTAATTTGTGAGCCAACGGCCGCCCCGCTTGGGGCCGGCTACAACACATGTTTAATTTTCCACAACTTGTGAAAATAGGATTTGTTATTGTTGAAATAATGCAAGCCGCTTCAAACGTGTAACAATGACACTCAAACTTCAAATCCAGCCAGGTGTGCAACTGACGGCTGCAAAACTCCCAATATTTACCAAAACCACAGCTTCCACATCGCTATGACATTCAGTCGCTTTTTCAGGCTTTCATCCACAAAAAGCATTAATAGAAACAAACATTTCACGTTATTTCCCCGACTCAGCCCACATTAATTAAACGTAATATGCTACAAGGGTTATCTCTGGATTTGAATTTCATGCGAGACACTGAAATTGCATACTTTTCAATGTTAATGGTAGATACAAAAAGACGACGTGTTTCGGGAGACGAATTTAGACAATAAAACGTAGTTAATTAATCAAGAAAGGTGACGTGTCTTGTCATGATAAAAAACGAGACGAATTTTTCGAACTTCTTTCGACGTTTAATATGTTTCGTTTGATCTCGTGCTCGTTAATTTCCTGCTTTTATTGTTATTTCGCTGATACAGACCTGAGATCTTGCTTATTGTTTCGGAGAATTAATTTCGACGGATAATTTGGGTGGATGGCTAAAAATCTGTTCGTTATCTTCACGCGATCGTGAAAGAAAATTAATGCGTTATAGATATTTGGACGAGAGTTGGTGGTTTTTAGTTGCACGGGCGCATTGTTAGCATTAGAGCCGAATTAATGACCTGCATCACAATTTTCATTAAACATGATAATCTAATACTGTGCCACAAACCAATATCCGCCCCCAGATATCAGTATTTTTGGCAACTGAAATCGAGTGAATCCTCGCGAAATCTGTTAGTTCATAACGGGTTTATTGAGCCATCTGTAACTTTTATAGCACGTCTGTAAAATCCTTCCATAAATTCACTTCACTTCAATCCGCGAATGTAAATTTCAGAAAAAAAATCCTAATTAAATTGTCAATAAAATTTCACCAAGTCCGGTCGAAGCATTGTTGGCCGCATCGCCAATTAACTTCGGATTTAATGACGATTTATGCTTTGATTTTCTCGGCTTATCGAAATATAGCGAAATTGGCTTATAATCAAGTTAAAACGCGGCTCTGTACACGAACTTATTTCCCAACAGATGAGATTTCTTGCTAAGTGATTGGAAGGTTGTTTAATTTGCGGCGGGAGACGGGGAAAAATAAACAGGAGGAACGACACGTGTACATTTCGAATTTGCCGTTTTAATCATGTTCGAAGAGGACATTGTTTTCCGATCGGAATTACGAGCTGAACGCGGGGAAACGTAGTCTAATAACGCTGATACTTGTAATTTACAATTACTGTTGCCCGTTGGACTGGAAACCTTTCCTATGAATGTAGTATTTGTAACTGTGAAAGTAAATGTACGACGTAGGTGTTGCTAACAAGAAATAATCGCCGGCAACTGCGCTTTTACTGCAGTTTTGACATTTAAAAGTGCCAGTATAATAAATTTGAATGGTAAATCCGAAGAAGAGCTGCATTAGCTGGATGTGGCGTGGAAACGACGCCGCTTTGTCACTGCAGCAGCTAAGAATTTGTCGGCCAGGAAATGACATTTTAAGCGACCTCATCAAATGCCATATAGCAGACCCTTCGTTATGTTGGTACGACTGTTATCGATCCGGAGATACCAACACTATTCAAATTCCAAAGTCTGCTCGACGCTGAGTTTTATTACTTCATGAAAACCATTTCCCGAATTTTTAGCACGATGTTTACAATAATTTGATTGAGGAAATAATCAAGCCTGCTCAATATCCCCACATCTGCTGTCCATCACAACACGCTCCGTTTACATAAAAATATTGAAAACCACTGGTTTATTCACGTTTTATTACAAGATGAAAGCCACCATCTGGAATCTTCTCCATAACGGCACCTCGACCGGATGCATATGTTTATGTTTATATTCCCTAACGCCTTTTTCGCTCGATCGTTTACATGTGAAACACAGACCAATTATACTCACAATTCACGCTGAGAGCCACGCTGGAAATCAGCTTCTTCTTTTCAGGTAGCGCCCGGTTCCAGACCTCGCAGCGGAAGATCGCCTCGTCATCCTCCTTGGAAGGAACCAGAGAAAGAGTGGCGGTGGTGGGTTGGTCCCTCGAGCCGCCGTTCTTCAACGCCGCCTCCAACGGGTAAGTGGAACCTGCAGCAATACATTCATTAAGTACTCGAATTTCGGTTGGATATGTTATCAGAGGCAACGTTCCAGCGAGTTATTCCGAATTGAAGATCGTTCTTCAGCTGTGCGCATTGTTTGGGCTGGCAGTTGCGATATCGCGCTCCACTTCCACACTTTGTTATGCGGCAGTTTTCCCGCAATCAAAATAAACGCAACAAAAGAAACGGCGATCGCGAAAATTTCTCTGTAATTTCGTTTATCTTCTATTTCGCGTTGGATTAAGTCGTGGAGCGCATCCGAGATACTAACTCTTTGATAATATCGAAACTTGCTAGTTCTATTTGGGTAAACATGGATTTTAAAAGCTTCATTATTCATTCGGACGTCAGTTAGGAAAAACTTCAAAGACGTCCATTAACGAAAAAAGTCTAAACATAATTATCCGCAGTCCACTTCCTAAAATGTACTCCATTAAAAATTCATGAAACGTCAACAAGGTAGCAATTAGTTTGGGACAAAGTTTCGTAAACACGCCTACCTATCAGCTACCGAAATGATTCACAATGGTCGTGGAGCTCGAAAAAATTAACGAGTTTGTAAACAAACGGCCAATTAAATTGCAACGGGGCTGTTATTGGATCGGTTATTGTGTGCATGGGCGCCAGACAAGCCAGATTCGCTCCCAATTGAGCACGTGGGATGCTCACCTGATTTCCATAATTTACCTCAATTCTCGTCTTTCCCAGAGCTGGAAATTTAGTAAAAACTTTTTCCTTTACAATGCAAAAAGTCACCTTTGATGCGGCCCGTTATTAAATAACGATAAAGGAGTCTCTGCAGTCACGACAGTGAGCTGCAGTTCCCGGAAACAATTAGAAAAAAATCCAAAAACGTCGTTATCTTGAGCATTTTTTAAGGTTAGCTGTCATCAACTCGAACGACCTTCACTCTCGGTACATACCCCGCAGAATCCATACTAAAAAACAATCGTCCTACAAAAAGCGTTCTTTAGCTAATATGCGTAACTCCTCATCATTGTATCACACGGTTCTAGTTTCTTGTGAATTTTTTACGGCCAAGACTAGAAGCTCGTGTATGGTCATAACCATGTATGGACGTACCGCGCTCAGTTGTTGATTTCCATACATGCGAATTGGCGCATAAACGAAATTGTCACGGTTTTAACGATTTTAGGAAGCGTTTCTAAATGAAATCAACTAAAAAAATTAGTTTCTGACTCTCTCCAACACTTTGGAGGAAAAGTGGAAAGTTTGAGAAAAGTTAAAGATTGAGGTTATGTTCACGTGTCCCCGGTGACTCCCCTCAAGTCTTCAAAAAGCTTAAAATGAGACGTACAAAGCCTGGAACCTTTCTAATAACAATCTAATTGGTTTTTTTTAGGTCTAATCTAGTGCCCGTGTTGCCAACCCAAACTTCTCAAACACCCCACACGCTACAATAAATCTGCAGCCCCCTTATGGAATTATTCCAGAATCGGGCTTAAACTACAATCGTCACTACTTTTCAAGCTGGTTTTGTTTCAAAATTCAGGCGAAAATATTTTTTAAAATTGTTTCTTTTAATTGTTCCTAAATCAAAACCCTAAGGTGGCTGTGATTTTCAGTAGGTGATGATTTCACAAAATGGCGTTTCCTGGTGAAACTTAATTATCAGTTATTGTGTTGTGAAATGCAATTTAGTACAATGAGGCTCCAAAATCGTGATCTACAGGTGATTAGCTTTAATTTGAGGTATAATTTGTGTGCTCGTTATTTTAAGCGTCTAGTGGTTATTGCAATTTTACCTGTCGGTTCAAGGACCAGGTACTTGTAGGAGCATAAATCACTCTCTCAAAGTAGACGTTTACAGCCCCGATGCGTCTCAGGGAGTGTTTACTTGTATAAAGTTATGGGTGGGGCTGCCGCATAATAGCCCCCTTTTGTGTCGGCGACAAGACGTTTGTAGAGATTAGTTCTCATCAGATGTATTCTATGCGATTCGTATTGTTCAAAAGTTGTGGTCCCACAAGAAATTTCCAGAAAATTTTTTTTTTTGAGGGTGGCTATGAGCAAGTAATTGATTTGTGTCACTTATACCTGTCTCGAGGAAACAGGTACTTGCAACAATCATAAATTAGACTTACACAGGGTTATGCACGTATAATGACCGACCACTGAGATTTTCAAAAATTTGTTTATACATGTAGTATCAAATTCATTTCTATCCGTCCACTTCCTAGTGTAAATTTTTTGAAATTGAGTGGTGTAAGTTTGCCTTTGGAGAATAATTTGTCAACGCGATGGCGTGAAGTTATGTTGTTTGTTTGCTGAATGAACATAAATTAAATGTCAAATAAAATTTGATGTGTAAAACAGCCGAGTAATGCTACCAATGGTACAACGGAGAAAGTACTAGGAAGTAGCAGTACTAACCTTGTTTTTTATCGAGTGGACTGATACCAATGAATTCACCTATATATGACTTATCGAAACAGGAAACTGGTACTGGAAGAGGCGTCGACGTGACACCTCTCGACTTTTTTCATGGGTTGCACCAATAGAAAGAGCACGGAACCGGAAAGCCGAGATTATTATGAGCAACTCATTAGTGATGCTTATGACAATGTTACCTTCGAGTTCAGAGTGTATGTTTGGTAGCACAAGTGTGGTCGTTATTCGCGAATAACCCTGTATAGCATTCGCTTGCAACCCCATTTCTACATGTCACCATGTTTTTTGCAGGTTCATCAACGTCCGCTCAAGCTTCCTTGTTCCAAGGTACGTGCCAGTGTATGTAAGCTCAAGTTCGAAAACGCAAACTTTTCCCCCACGAAAATGAAATTTACGCCATTCTTGGTAGCTACCCGCTTTTTTCTCTAAATTTGCAAAGTTAAATGGATGTTGGAGCGTGGATCGCCGCAATACCTAGTAATTAGAACTTAGATTATGATTGGTGTGTCATGGCAAAGATAACCAGGACATATGATTATTGGCGGTCTCAAAAGGGCAAGGGCGTAGGACATCCGCAGACATTTGTTTCAACCTCGCTGTACGTTTAATTAGAGCGAGCCGAGGCGCCCCGACTCATTTACAACAAAAAATTAATAGTCATAAGTCTAAACGAGCAATTAGGGAACAAAGCTTCGAAAAAGTGCAGCTAAGTTTTTCCAGTGCGTGAAAACACGAAATTAGTCGCTAAAATTTTAATGTTCGTGAAAATATAAATGCAAAAATACCAATCTATATGTAAATGAACTCTCAATATTTGCGTTTATAATGAATATCTCCGTTTTGCAACTATAGAATTGGATTCGGTGTACAATATGGAAATTTTATTCGGATCGTGCGATTCTCAAAAAGTCTTTGAATAGTTCTCACACGGGAGAAAGGAAGTCGCTTATTTCGAGAGATACCGTCGGAAGTGAGTAATAAAGAAGTAATTATTACTCACTTTGTGGACGAATTTCCAATGCACTGACTTTCGATTAATTGCGAGATATTTCGTGTTTCTTCAACAAATGATGTTAAATGACCCAGAAAGGTACTTTTTGCCGGGTTTAAGTAACGAGCTCATTCTTGCAAAAGATCGGCTAAAGTAACATCTCATTAGATTATATGTAGCGAAAGAACTCTCCGATTGCCTCGGTCGTCGTTAATTTTTCATCAAGCTCCTGAAACTGCCCCACTTTCACGTTTTATATTTAAATCAATCAATCCAGATCGAAGTAGCGTGCACGACTCCCCAAATATAACCACCAAAATTCGTCTAATATGATTGATGTGCAGGGTCATTCACGAATAATGATCATACCATATGCTATCGTACATACATGATGTTTTTTTAATTTCTTGCAATTTATTTTAGAGCAACCTGTATATGTCTAGATTTTTTTGATTTTTTGAGCTAGTCCTGCTTCCCACGCAGCCACTAGGCCCAAAACGACATTATAATACCGCCGCATTTGAGGTTTATTAAACTCGAATTAAGATTTCGTCCGATCCACAAAAAGATCTTTTTTAAATGGGAAAAATAAATAACGAGCTCCCATTGTTCGAGACAATGTTCGCTTGACATTTCCAACTCGTTCCATATTTCGCAAAATTGTAAAACTTGCCAAGATCTCGTTAATGGAAAGTTAATTATGTTTGTGTAGAAGCCGTGGAAAAAAAATTGTCATAAGAGCGTCGAAAACTTACGTGAAAATTTAATTTGTGCGATTCTAAAAGTTTCAGTTGAATTTAAAAACTTTTTTAATTAGGGAGTATCCGTCTGGTGAAATTTGGTCCAATCGATTTCGATAAAAACATCTGGATTTGTTATTCTTTCGTGGTCGAAAGTGACCCATGTTACCTCGCGTTATATAAATAACGATCCTAAGGTGCGTGTCCACTGATCGAATCACGCCGTTAAAAGCTTCTTCGCATCCAAATTTCGAATATAAGTGCCTTTGCTTGTACACCGCAGCTCCGTGTTATTGCTAAACCAATCAATTTGTTTTTTTCGGTGGAAACTTGACACGTACACGAAAAACTTTCGACTTTCCGTACTATGAACATATAAGGATAAAATGTAAAATTTAGTCGAAGATGACGTTGGGTTAAGTACGCTGGGAGCATATTGTGTTCTTAAAGTTTACTTCGAGTTTCACATGTTATTTTAATGCCGAACTCGGTGTAGTCGCAACGTGCCCACATTAAGCTTGGTGTGCACGAAGCGTGATGCCGAGTTTTCCAAAATTCCAACTTTGATATTTGTTAGATTGTGTTCTGTTTGGTGTTGATGCGATACCTGTTTATTTTCCATTGTTTCGGGAAAATGAGATTCAATATGAGATACAGGCTTAACAAAAGCAATAAAATTGGCAAAGTTTTATCTTTCTATGAAATGAAATATGGTGTTTACAGCGGGGTTGCTTGTAAAAGAAGCTTTCTAAGATTCCAGCGAGCTGTGAGGGATTTTTGTTAATTCTTCACCTGTCGGACAACGAAATTTCTACCTGGCTTCCTGGAACACGTCTGGGTTCAAAATGGCTTTTGTTCGATTGAATGGATGTGGGTAGCAAAGGTCCTCGAATTCCGACGTATCGAATTATGGCCATTTTCAAAAGAACCATATTGTGAGCGCTTTTGCAAAATTTCGAAGCTTTTGTCAGTTCGTCCTTTGTGTTGTGGGTGGAATTTGAGATTTCTGAATTTGGCATTTTTGCAGGTTCCAAGACATTGTTAAACTTAATTCTGTTTTAAATACCATATTATTGGGAAAAATAAACTCCAGTAGGCTCGATACTACTTTGACATGTTGGTAACACTCTTATCTATCTGTCATTAGACAAATTCTTAACAGAGAGACGTATCCGGTGTTTTATTAAAAGTCATCAAGTCGGCGTTGCTTTTTTCACAACTAAACAGCTTTGTCTTAAAAAATGAGGTTAAGTTGCCTAGATTTTTTGTAGGAATACTTCATGGTCTTTACAAAAAATAAGAGCTACTTATTAAGTAATATTTAACTTCAAATTGTCACAAACACGTATAAATATAGGCAGGGCTACCCACACAATTCAGAGCCCTCTTTCTAGATTCTGTCTAGATTCTTAGAGCCTAGATTCCCAGAACTTCCGCATTCTATGCTTTTGCATGCTAATACTTGAAATTCTAAATTTTAAATTTCACGGTCCTCATGTAGGAGTTTGAATGCTATATGTTTCCATAATTTAGAATTCCAGACTCTGATCCTTAAAATTTGAGATTTTTTCCAAGCAGCAGAATCTAATTTTCAAACTTAAATTTTTAATTTTCTCAGATCCTAAATTCTTAGAATTTATATTTACCCAAAAAGATTTTGGAAACTGGTTCTAAACCTTTAAGTTTTCCTAGATCTTAGATTGCTAATCCTTATCTTTTGTTTTTAAACAATGGTCTTTTAAATTCCCTAGATTTTACGTTTTGGATGCTGCTCCTTAAAATCCTAGATTTTTAAATGTTATCCTCTTAAAATCTCAGGTTCAGGTTTTGCGTATTGGCGATTCTTATATGTTTCCAAATTCTAGAATTTCAAATGCTGATCCTTCCAATTCTAGCCCTTTTTAAACTGTCAAATTTTGAATTTTCATTTCTGAAATTCTTAGATCCAAAATTTTTAGAATATATATTTCCTCCAAATTCTACGTATTTTGAATGCTAGTACTTCAAATTTTAGATTTTTAAATTCCATGGTTCCGAATTCTCAGGTTTTCGATGCGAATATTTTACATTCCGAGATCTTAGATATTTCTAGAATCTAGAATTTCGAACGTTGACCTTTGAAATTCAAGATTTTTTCAAAGTGGCAGAATTTAAATTTTCACACGTAAATTTATTAGATCCTAGATTCTTAGAATTTGTATTTCCCCAGATTCTAGATTTTTTAGATACTAGACCTTTAAATTCTACATTTTTAAATTCCGTACTCCCAAATTCTCAGGCCCTGAATTGAAATATTTGAGTTTTTAAGATCTCATATGTTTATAGAATCTAGAATTTTGAAAGCTAATCCTTCAATTCTGTTTTTTTTTTCGTAATAAGAATGTTAACCTCTCAGATTCTAGATTCCTGGAAATGATATTTCCCTAGATTCTATAATTTTAGATACCCTGTCCTCCAAATTCTTGATTCATAGATTTTATATCTTAGAATTATGACGTCATAGAAAAAAATCTAACATTGAAATCCCGCCTAAAAAATACTAAAACTAAAATCCCTAGAAGCATGACAGTACTTAGTAATGTTAATAATTTAAATTTCGCAACTCTAAAAACCAAGGGCGCGAAATTTACACTTTCAAGCGACGACACTGCGCAATTTCCTCCCAGTGACGCCCCACATATTTCTTCAACCAATTCGCGTTATTTATTTCTATATTTTACACTGGAAAATAAATAAAAACCTAATCGCAAAACTCGGCGCCCTATCAGGAACATCCGCCCTTCACTTCGCATTTGAATTATTTTCTCTATCCATTATTCATGATAAAAATCTCCCTTACCTTCCCTATACCATCTAACTTGTGGATCCGGGGAACCTCCGACACTGCTGCAGGTCAACTCCTGTCGTTTTCCTTCTGTTACAGTAACGTGCGATCCTGGTGCTATGGCCGGTTCGTGAGGGAGAGTCAACACAGTAAGGGTGTACTTCTGTACATGCAAATTCGCCCCCGAACCACCAGCTTTAACTTTGCATTCGAAGTTACCGTTGTCCCTGTCGTAACTGGCGTTGGAAATTAGGAGGTCGTAGATGCCGTTCTCCGGGTGATAATTCAATCTGGAAAGTAAAACGGAATTTTCAGTTAGGTAAGAGTGCGTTTCCCGCACTTTTTAGCGTGTGGGCCGTGGGCCGCACTCACAAACACGTTTCCACGCGTTGAATTAATTCCCCGTAATTCTACAAGCGAGAAGCCAATTTCATAAATATTAAGCGGGGATTAGGATAAAAAGGATCCAATAATAGAATCGATTGGATGGCTTCGCTGCACTTTGGGTATTTTATCGACGCTGCAGTTTCTTTTTTCGCTCAAGGAGTAACGACTACTTTAAATCTTTATTTAGAAAACGGGAGGAATTACGATAAAAGGGCTACGAACTTTGAATAGAGACCAACAATACGACTGGAATCATTCGGAAAATAACGCCGCAGTCGTATAAGTGCGGAAATGCAGCCAAGTGGGACATGTAAATTAATTAATGCGACTTAAAGATTAGTTCTTTGCGAAAAAGGTCGTTTCCATGTTAAAAATTTCTTGGATCTCGAGTCAGTTATGTAAACGCGATTTTCAGGAGGATGAATGTTAATGCGGCTCTTTGAAGAGAAAAGCCTAAAAGCCCCAGCTCTGCAGTCAGAAAAAGTGCATCTCGAAGAACTCAAGACGTGACTTGAAAACCGACGCAAAAGAAAGAAAGTAATTAATTATTGCACTCGACTCCGGGCCAATTTAATATGTTCAATAAAACCGAAACCACAAAAGCTTTTTTTTCCGCCGAACAAAGACGTCGGAAGCGTTGGTGAATTATTAAGTCGAAGGAAAAAAACGGAAAACAGGCAATAAGTTCCGAAAAAAGTATGTAGAGCGTACGTAGGCATTATACGCAATTTTGCGTCGACGTGCCCGAATTTGCGTTCGCAACTTTTAACTTCTTGGCTCGTTCTGGTTTTATCGACTCGAGGGGTGAAAAAGTTTGTCGGTATGCTTAGCTTAACCTCCCTCGTTGACTCCGAGTGACCTATCTCCGACCTCGATTAGGCAAATAGACTATATATTTCACGTTTCGTGCAAACGGCTCTATCCGTGACCCGAATCGATGGACAATAGAGCGGTGGTGTTTATAACGTTAAAAAATGTACAGATTTCTGGAATGCACACAACTCGATCCGAACGATGCCACGAGAAAATCCGCAGCGCATTAATTCTGAGCTTTCACACGCCGTTAAGCTCTTGCTTAGTGTGGAAGCTTGAAGCGGCGTGAAATTTTATAAATTTCTAAACGTCGAGGCCGTCGAAGTGCAACACCACGTGATTTATAAACAAGCCAAGAGCTATATTTTTCGGGGATTCCGATTGAGACTTTTGTCAAGCTGGCATTTGTGCAAGTCACACGGGCTTTAAGCACCGGTCGCGGACGATTGAGAACCTTAAGACACCAGAACTTATCATGAATTTCACGTCGTTCTCGCTTGATGTTCCTCTCTTTGATGAAGGCTTCCGGTTTCGCTGCATTGTAGGAAACACTTTTTTTTTTTGAATTCTTTCTTTATCATCTCATCTTTCTGGAATATGAAGAACCTTTAGAATTTGTATAATTATGAATCTTTGAAATTTTTGGATAGTAAGAACTGCTTTAAATCTTGGAATTTGTGATTTGTTTCTAATTTTTAGACGTCTATTTAGAACCTCGATTTCAGGTTTCGTATTTTTAGAACATTAAAATTTTCGGTCCTTGAGATGTTCTGGATCTTCTTAAATTTTTAGAATATCAAGACATCAGACTTTGTTCATTCTATTAATTCATTGGAATATTTGGAGGTTTTAGAATCTGGAATTTGAAATCCCTAAAATTTTTAATCTTTGAAACTACGAGACTCGGATTCTGTGGAATTTTTTTAATTATTGTTTTCTCTAGTAACCTGACAGTCTTTGAGATTATGTGTAATTCCCACAAATCTAATTTTTAGTTATTATATAATTTTGTTGGAATATCGTATCGTAACGGACAAAATCTTTCAAATTTGTGATTTATTTCTAGTTTTTCGGACTCCTGCATACTAAATTCTAATTAATTGGAATTTTTAGCCTACCTTTGGCTCTTTTAGAATCTATGAAATTGTGGGACTCTGACTCTACGGAGACCTTTGGATTCTTTACAAACCGTGGGGTCTTGAGTTTTTTAAAAATCTTTCGAGTTCTAGAATCTTTGTATTTATTTGGCTCCGACTGTATGAAATCCTTGAGATTTTTTCGATAGTCATGAGTTTTGGAATTTTCCAAAATTTCGCTGGATTTTCGTCTTAATATGTAATTTTGGAACATGAATTGTTCGGAGTCTCTATCTTGAAAGCTTTTAGACATGTTACAATGTCAACAATTTAAGTTTGTCAAAGGGCCGTTAATTTTTCGGAAATTCAGCTTGAGAAATCTCAAGCCGGCATTTCAGCAAGGGCTTTAAGCACCGACCCCGACCATTGAAAACCATAAGACACTAGAACTTATCACGAATTTCACGTCGTTCTCGCTTATTTAATTTAAAGAGTCCCGCAGACGTTGATGTTTCTTTCTTTCATGAAGGCTTCCGGTTTCGGTTGCATTGTATGAAACTCACGTTTCCCACCATTCATCAAGCACAATACTCGACGTGAGATGTGTTGAGTACAAAAGCTGTACCCCCGTTTGCGTTATTTTTAATAAAAAAAATCAAAGAAAAGCGCGTTGTGGCACGTTAACATGAAGCGAGAAAACGGACGACATTCCACTACTTCGTTTCGATAAAAAGCCGTGATGTAAATTTGCAACATTGCATTTAGGATGTTTTACCTGGAAATATGACGGGGCAATTATCGATAAAAACTAAAGCCAGATTAATGTCGTAGGAGTTTTTCGAAACTGACTGCAACGTTGCGCTCTGGTCGAGCTTAAATGATGCAGATGCTCCCGAAATATTTTAACAGAATGTCAAACGTCGCCGGAACGGTCTGGGTCAAATGTCATTCATAAATATTCACAAAGTGTGAGTGGGAAATTGCGGATCATGTAAAGTAGACTCGTTATTTTTGTATCTAATAAAATTTACAGCCGGGGGTTGCATTATTTGGGTTGAGATACCATAAACTGCGAAGTGACAGTGGATTTGTGGTCATTACACGAGGCACGTGTCATTATCAAAGAGCTTTCATAGATTAAAATGAGACAAAAGGTCTTTAGAAATACGGATTAGGTAATAAAACTGCTAATGATGTACCAACAAAAGCGTAAAAAGGAAAAATCGGTTCTCTCTGCTTTTGGTCCCTTTCTATTGTTGCCTTTGAGCAGGCTTTGAAATTTAGAAGTATGTTGGTAAGCCTGTGTGTCAGTTTGGTTGACAGTTTGAGGTTAAGCTTTGTTTAACCGGGAATGACAACAAGAGCTTAAAAATATTGAAATTGTTTCGTATGGAAATGCTATACTATTAAATAAATCACTTTCGTCTGTGAAAAATCCAAAGGAATCCGATAACTTTGAACTAAAAGCTCCAAAGACACCAAATTACATATAATTGGAAAACACTAAAAACCTCGAATATCTCAAAAAGTTCAAAGGAACTAAGCACAAAGGACTCAAGAATTTTAGGGTTCCAAAAATTTCTGATATCTACTTCTTGACTTAAGATCGAGGAATTCAAAGTATATAAAAATTTTCTATTGAAATTTTTGAAAGATATTTTGTGTTATACATTTCCCTATTTTCTCATGACAGTTTCGAAACGTCAATTTCAAAACCCACCCGAGCTACCAACATGTAAAAAAATCCAGAGCCTCCCATGAAATCCGTTTAAAAAACGTTAAAACAAATTTAAAACTGCAATTTTAGCCGCCGAATGAAAGAAAGTTTGCACTATGATCACTAACAAGCGGTTTTCCGCAATTCACTTTTATTGTTTGCGTTATTACACAGTCAATGCGTCCGGATTTTCAATCTGAAATTAATTTGTGGATTTTGCTCCATCGGCCGTTTTCGGCGCCACAAAAGTCGTTTATATTCACACAAAAGTAGCAAACCTATTACACATCCATGTGGTGCATTCATTAAAACGTCGATGACAATTTAAATAATTAAAGTCCCAACTTTATGTTTAAATTTCATTCGTAATTAATCTCTCTACCCGTGTTTAATGTGTAGCCTCCGGTCATAACATTTGTAAATATTTTGAAGTGGTTAACCATTCTGAAACGTAATTTTAATGTTTGTCTAGAAATAATATCCTTTGATGCGGAGAAAATTAACGTCGTCGAATTGCACTTTTTGTTCGGTGATGAATGCAATCTCGGTAATGGTACAGCGCGGAAAAAGTTCGGTCATTCCGTTCCGGTCAAAAAGCGTTCTACTAAGTAGCACGAAATACAGAATTTGCCCCCAGTTCAAAGATCATTACTTTAGACAATTAAAACGGATTTAACCCGCAGCCAAGCAAAGTTTTAATAACATAGCCGGAGCCAAAAGTTAACGAACATCCTTTTTGTTTTAATGTTAATAGAAGTAAATGTTTATCGATTCAAAAAGAAAGCAACAATAGTGAAAATCAGAGTTTCGAGAGTTGAACGATTCATTTAAAAAAGCCGCCTTCGTATTTAACCGTCGAAATTATGCAAATGAGCGAATTTGCAATTAAACAACGGTCACGTCTTCGATTATGCACAACATCGTCGGAACCCGAAATTCATTAAGTTTGATCCGGCACTCGGTCCGAAGCAAGCTTAATCCACGAACCACGAATATCTACAAATCTGAAAATGAACACATTACCATAAGGTTATAATTGGCGGCGATGACGGATCCTTTCTACCATAAAAATGAAGTTTTAGCGGCGGTTTTAGAAAGTAACACATCTTTATTAGGTCGTTGGGTTCCGAGAGGATAAGCAGATAAGAAATTTTCAGAGAGATAAGACACGAGATGTAAGGCGTAAGTGGTGTTTAGATGAGCGCAAGAAAAAGTAAAAACGATCATAAATCTTACTTGTAGTTGTTATCCAGAGGAACGTTTCCTATGGCCACATTATCGTGCGTCTGCTTGTTGTTTTTCGCCCAATAATACGTCAGGGTCTCCCTGGAATTGTGAGGTGAAAATCGGCATTCCAACGTGACGTCTTGACCTTCCCTCGTGTCCTTAATTTCGTCGGACGTTATCAGCTCTGTAACAAAAAACACGTGGTCAAATTTCCAGCTTCTCGAATCGAAAAGAAAGTGAAAAATCCCTCCGATACGTTGCCACAAACAAATGAATTTAATTTCGGGTGTCGTCGGTGTTTTCCCCCAGCACGCGTTCATTTTGCGGTCGAATAGTTTGTCTCGTGAAGAGGCTTAATCAGCAACACGTGACGATTGAAAAACAAATCAATCTTACATCGAACACGAATTTCACGCTCTGGCGGTCCCGAACCCGATAGATTTTCTTTCATTTTTATAAATATGAATGAGGACGTGCGGTTTGTCCGAAAAACTGGTGAATCACGGGTTTTCTTCGAGTTCGATGCCACTTAATTTTCGCCAAGTGCTCTCTCTAAACTTTACAACTCGATAACAACTTCGTGCTAATAAAAAAAGTCTTCAACTTAATAATAAATTATTCCAAGGAAAGTTCGAACTACATTTAGAGTGTATACAGAACGCTCGTTTAATATTCAAGATGATTCTCCCGATATTTATTAGGACAGTGAAGCGAGTTTTAAAATATGTCTTGTTCTCCTGGAAATTCGCCTCCAAGGAAACTGTATTTTCCCGTCCAAAAAAAAAATTAAATTTATATGTGACAGGAAAATTTGCATGGCGGGGGAAAACAACACGCCCTTTTGTCGATGTGACGATAGCTTTCCGGAGCTTTTATCAACATCTGTTTAGATATTTATCTTAGAGAACGCAACTGCAAAAAATTACGTGACGTCAAACTTAATTTTATTGTTAGATTAGGTTATCACACTTTTTTTTCTGGGTTCTTTATTTATTGAGTTGGCGCGTTACTACATCATGCAGAGATGGTTGTTTTTTTGCGGCGAGATGTCAGGGGTGGAAATTTAACACGTCCCTTGGATAAAACTCATGTTCGATCAAAAATCTGAGCGGGGACGGAAACGTTTGTTTTTTTGTCCCGCGTCACGTTTCTTGGGACCAACGAGGTGCTTGCGGCGGGATGAATTTCCATTTCGTCGATGGTTTAACCGTATTTTGATTTATATACGGGGTAAGTCGCGGAGTTACAAGAATATTTAAACTGGAAGTGGTGTCGGTTTTGGTAGTCAAGGGCTCTGATTCAATTATGTCACCTTTTTGTTTTATTGTAAGCCTCTTTGTCAAACTTTATTCTTTAGTATCCCTTCACATGGCTCTTCTTAACTCGTTTCTTCTTTACGCACACATTCATTTGATTGTTCCTTTCTGTTTTATCATTTATGTGTATAATTTTTTAACTCCGATAAATTTCTTTTTCATTTGTTTCATATTTTTATAACTCAGTAGTTGTTGCTTGTCTATATTTTGTACGTAGTTTTCTTCTTCTGTTGTTTCATCCTTTGATTTACATACCTTAAGTGGTCGTTTTTTTCTTCGATTCTTTTCTGCTTGTTTCTCTAATATTCCAAGTGTCCCTTTTTATACTTTCTTTTCCTGCTTGTTTTATTCGTGTTTCCATTTTTATACTTTTTAGTCGCCTTATTCGTATCCGTGTTGTCTTCCTGTGTCATATTTCTGTTCTTTGTCGTATTATCTAGTTCTTTTTTCTTATTTTCTACATGTTTTTTTACACGCGTTGTAATTGTTCGGAATTTTTCCCTTTCTTCCTGTTCACCATTTAACGTTATTCTTGATGGACGAAGTTCCTCTTCCTCCAGGTTTCTGTCGACTCGAAAATTTTCTTTAATTCAACCTCCACGTTCTTCGTAATTTCCTTCGTATTTTATTATGTTGTCACGACATTGTTTATTTTTCTTTGCTTGGATACGGCCCGTTATGTTGATTATCTATTCTTTTACCACACCCCACAATTCTACTCAGAAAATGTTATTTCTTACAATGTGTTTATCGGGCTTTTTGTCCCGTCTCAAACTTCGCACTAGACAAACAAATTCAATAAAAGTGAAAGTAAACACTTGATCTATCTCAATATTAATGCAAGCGCTTCTCTTTTTGACAAAAACTTCGGAGCTTTTTTTTTTAATTTTCTGAGTCACACGTTAAAATGTTTGCTCACCTTCGCGAATCAGAATGTATAAAATATATAAAACCGTGGTGTCATGTTAATCCATTTTTAGCGCTTTTATGCACGCTGATATTTTAATGTATGCGCTATTAAATTCGTCGTTTTTGTTTGCAAATCCATCAAACGCCGTCGACTTGTTATGTTTTTTCGGCGTTGCTTTTTATACCATCTTGTTTACTTTTTTAATTTGTCACGCCACGTTACTTAGCGCAATAACACTGGATAATATCAACGTGAATACGTAAAATGACGGAAGAAGAAGAAGAAAAATGCGTTTTTAATGTCTTCCCGAAAACAACACACAAATCATCGGGAAAAACCACATTATAGATAATTTATTACGGAAAAAAGAAAAAACTGCTTCCTCTTGTATGAATTATATCGGCGATGAACCAAGAAAATCATTCTCCAGGTATCTGGTAATTAGGGCAAGCATGATACGTTTTTAATTCACCATTTGCGTGGTTAGATTTATTAATAATTCACATAAGGGACTGGAGGTAATCCGGGCCGATTGCGGTCGGGAATTTATTCGTAAAAATCATTTAGCGCGGGCAATTTCGCATTTTGTAAACCGAGTTAATAAGTTTAGAGAGAAAAAAACATCCTCCGACGCGCAACAAGGATGGCAACCTGTTGAATTTCAAGAACCCCTATCAAACGTGACAAGTTGCTGAATAAATTTATAATCTCGAGGAGACATTAGTATTCTTCGGCATGTTGCTAACAATTATGTATTCTTTTCATCCCTTGTGCGTGTCTACGTCTCGAAGTTATTCCTTCTTGAACGTACGTGGAGGTGATATTAAACGGTGAGCGTTCATGCGGGCACAGAAATTTGATACCAACTTAGCAAAAGAAGAAAACAGCTAGTGGTGAACATTCGAATTAAACTTGGAGAGTTGAGACTGGTTTCGAGGACATTCTTCGACTGCATCGGACACTTAATTTAACCGAGATCAACGTAACTAATCCAACTCGCCTCGGGGACACACCTACACATTTGTATAATTAATCTGCTTTTGATGATGCCAACTTTGGAGAAAAATACTTGTTTCAATTACCGATCGAAAATTGACCTGACGGAGCCGAGGTTCAATTAAATTTCGATGTAGGTAAGCAAATTTGAACATGGAAGCAATAACAGAGAGATTAGAAAACCCATCACTGGTGGGGGCGTCTCTAGAAACGGAATTCTCATTATCGACAATTTGAATCCAAAACGGTGTTAATGATGTTCTAAACAAAGAATTGCTAGCATTGTCAGTGTTAACCTGTTTATCTCGCAGTAATTAGGCATTGTGTAGTCTAACTCGGTCTGTCGCATGTATATTGCATAAGCAGCCGTCAGAATGAATTTCAATGGTTTTAAAGGTATGAGAACCGAGCTTAATTAAGTGCAGGTCACGAAGTGAGCATTACCTCCAACATATCAATTTAATTTGATTCCGGTCGCTTTTAGTTCGAACGTTACGATAATGGCAGTAGGATCGATACAGAAATAAAATCCTTTCTGGTAAACGACGTGTTAGCACATACAAAGCTCGTTGTGTCAACAGACAAGACAATACCGAAACACCTTGACATTTAGGCACGAATTTGTGATTGTGCTTTATTTATAGCCGGCACTTAAATGTCAGCTTGATCCTGCAAAGGGACAATCCTCATAATCGCCCTGAATAAAAAGCTCCAGAGATGGGTGCGTTGACAGGCGCCACCCATCACCGTGGTCGTTAAATTTCTAACTCTCATCTCTACACTGTAACCGTTGGAGACTCCAACGCTCGATGGGTGCACAAGCCCGACGCGCGACTCTTAAAACCGGTTGTACGATGTTGCCAGATCGACCGAGGTCAAAGTAGTAACACCTGCCGGCTTAAGACGGGCCAACCATTTCTTCCAACGGTGAACACCACTTTCCAATGATACCAATGAGGCGTTTTATATGCAAACGACGATCGTTTCGAATCTAGAAGGATTTTCCAAAAGGCAACATCTTGGAAACGATAGCGACAATGTTGCAGGGTCAAGATGGCGACCACGGGTCAACAACATCTGCTGAAGTTGATGCAGTAGGCGCTCGCTCGGCAGAATTTAAGAGGAAAAAGACGCTTTGGAGAACGTTCTTGTGGTTTTGCTTTGTTCTAGTTTCTCGTGGGTGATGAGGTGATTAGTGACAGGTTTTACCTAAATTACATGTGCTCGCTTAGAACGTTTCAATTTCAATAAAAAACTCATTATCTCTAGAGAAAGCGCGCAAAAAAGTCGTTTGCGGAAAAGTTGCGGTATTATAAAGTTTCTGCTTTCATTTAGATTGGACAGTGGAGTGCCACAGGGTTCCATTCTTGATCCACGTCTTTTTAAGAATAGCTCCCTCTTGGAGAACGCATCTAGAAAGTTCGTAAAATTTCGTAAAAGGATTCCAAACAATCTAGAGACATTTAGGAAAGATCTAGAGAATCTAGAAGATTACAGTAAATTTAATGTTTTTCAAGATATTTCGAAATTCTGGAAAATCTAAACCATGACGTCAAAAAATGCAAGATTTGAGGACATCGAAGAAATTAAAAAATACAACGAATCTACAATAAATTAACAATTTGAGTATCCAAAGGAGCCAAGAAACACAGATGTTCCAAAGAAGCAAAAAAATTACTTTGAATAACTGGAGGCTTTAAAGAATCAAAAAATGTACAGAACTTGGGTAATAAGAAGGCTACAAAGAGTCCAGAGATTGGAAGGATTTAAAGAAAGCAAAAAATTCAAGCAATCCTACAAAATCAAAAGAAGATGAAGAACTGAGAGTACAAAGCTTACATGTAAAGAATCTCAAAACATCGAAGACCTAAAAAACCTAGAAAATCTAAGGAATTCAAGA